>CM071678.1:36694110-39124110 GCA_036553675.1 Solanum okadae
GCAGAGGAAGTGACGCCCAGCAGCAGGAGGTCGCGCGCCTCCCTCCCGACCGGCGCCGCCTCCATTCCGACCGGCGTCGCCTCCATCTCGACCAGCACCTCCATCCCCGACCTTCTTAGTGAAGGTGAATTTTTAGAACCTCCATAATAAATTACTTTTGTTTCTATTTAGTTGAAGTATCTCAAAATTAGAGTACTAATATACTTAGTTTTATTGATTGTTAGTTTGATTGATTGTTAGTTAGTAAGTGAATGATTTAGGGTTTTTTATTGTTAGTTTGAATAGGTATTATTTGATTGTTAGTTTGAATTAGGGATTATTTGATTGTTAGTTTGTGTTTGTTGATTGTGAATTGAAAATTTTAATGTTAGGGTTAGTTTGAATTAGGGTATCTTAGGATTTGTTTGAAATTCGGTATTTCTTAAGTTAATTAGTTTGATTTTGGAATTGTAAGATTAGATTGAATTAGGGTATTTAAGGAGTTGTTTGAACTTGGGTATTATTTGAGTTAGTTTGAATTATTATTGAGATTTTAGGACTAATAGTTTGAATTTGGGATTAGGAATAGCTAGCTAATTTGAATTTAGGATTTTAAGTACTAGTTAGATTTTGGGATTTTAGGGCTAGTTTGTATTTGTGATTTTAAGATTAGTTTGAATTTTGAATTTAGGACTAGTTTGAATTATTATTGAGATTTTAGGAATACTAATAGTTTGAATTTGGGATTTTAGCACTATAGTTTGATTTTTGAATTCTAGGAGTACTTTCAATTTGTGATTTTAAGACTAATTTGAATTTGGAATTTAGGACTAATAGTTTGAATTATATTTGATATTTTAGGACTAATTTAATAGTTTGAAGTTGGGACACTAGCTAGCTAGTTTGAATTTAGAATTTTAGGGATTTGAATTACAACTTAATTAGAACTTATAATTAATTATAACTTGAATTTACTATAAGTTGAACTTAATTAGGAATATGAACTTGAAATTATAACTTGAACTTGGAACTAATTAGCTTGAATATATAACTAATTAAGTTTAGAAATTATATATGAACTTGAATTGAAACTTGAACTTATTAAAACTTGAGAATATATATATATATAAACTAATATTCTTGGATATGAAGTTTATATTTAACTAATTTAAGAACTTTTCGTGCTAGGCAACTGAGGAAGCTCAACATGTAAAAAAGTTGATACATGACTATTTTGCTTCTTTCATCAAAGTTGGAGATAAGGTTGGTGCTTCTAAATTTCTCAAGTTCAAGTACAATTGTTTTGAATAATGTGTTTGTGTCCATCTAGTATTAATACTTGGCTTTAATGCTAGTAATTATAATTGATTGTTTGTTAGTATATTATTGTTTTTGTTTGTTGGTTGTGTTATTCAATTGTTAATTTGATTTGATTATTGTTAGTTAGGTATAGATAATTGAAGATTTTTATTTTAAGGTTTTTTAAAAAAGAAATTAGGCATTTTTAAATTGGGCATTGTTAGTTAGTGAAGAATTAACATTTTTGTATTTTAGAACTAGTTTAAACTTGAGAATATGTAATTTGAGGTTAAATTGAGATTTTTTTGGATTTGATTTTAGGACTAGTTAGTAAAGTGTTAATTTGAAGTTAGAAATTAGTAATTGAAGTGTTATGAGTAGAAGATGAATGTTTGAATGTCATGAACTTAATTAGAATTTGAAGTTGAACTTAGAATTTGAACATGAACTTAGAACTTGAACTTGAACTTGAACTTAGAATTTGAAGTTAAACTTAGAACTTGAACTTGAACTTGGAACTTGAACTTGAAATTAAAACTTGAACTTAGAACTTGAACTTATAATTTGAAGTTAAACTTAGAATTTGAACTTAGAACTTGAACTTGAACTTAGAAGTTGATCTTGAACTTGAACTTAGAACTTAGAACTTGAACTTGAACTTGAAATTAGAACTTGAACATGAATTTAGAACTTGAACTTTAACTTAGAACATAGAACTTAGAACTTGAACTTGAACTTAGAACTTGAACTTGAACTTGAACTTAGAATTTGAAGTTAAACTTAGAATTTGAACTTAGAACTTAGAACTTGAACTTGAACTTAGAACATGAACTTGAACTTGAACTTAGAATTTGAAGTTCTTAGAATTTGAAGTTAAACTTAGAATTTGAACTTAGAACTTGAACTTGAACTTGAACTTAGAATTTGAAGTTCTTAGAATTTGAAGTTAAACTTAGAATTTGAACTTAGAACTTGAACTTGAACTTGAACTTAGAACTTGATCTTGAACTTGAACTTAGAACTTAGAACTTGAACTTGAACTTAGAACTTGAACTTGAAATTAGAACTTGAACATGAATTTAGAACTTGAACTTGAACTTGAACTTAGAACTTAGAACTTAGAACTTGAACTTGAACTTAGAACTTAGAACTTGAACATGAATTTAGAACTTGAACTTGAACTTGAACTTGAACTTAGAACTTAGAACTTAGAACTTAGAACTTGAACTTGAACTTGAACTTAGAACTTAGAACTTGAACTTGAACTTGAAATTAGAACTTGAACATGAATTTAGAACTTGAACTTGAACTTGAACTTAGAACTTAGAACTTGAACTTGAAATTAGAACTTGAACATGAATTTAGAACTTGAACTTGAACTTGAACTTAGAACTTAGAACTTAGAACTTAGAACTTGAACTTGAACTTGAACTTAGAACTTGAACATGAATTTAGAACTTGAACTTGAACTTGAACTTGAACTTTGAACTTTGAACTTTGAACTTTGAACTTAGAACTTAGAACTTGAACTTGAACTTGAACTTGAACTTAGAACTTGAACTTAGAACTTGAACTTGAACTTAGAATTTGAAGTTAAACTTAGAATTTGAACTTAGAACTTAGAACTTGAACTTGAACTTAGAATTTGAAGTTAAACTTAGAATTTGAACTTAGAACTTAGAACTTAGAACTTGAACTTGAACTTAGAACTTGAACATGAATTTAGAACTTGAACTTGAACTTGAACTTGAACTTAGAACTTGAACATGAATTTAGAACTTGAACTTGAACTTGAACTTGAACTTAGAACTTAGAACTTGAACTTGAACTTAGAACTTAGAACTTGAACTTGAACTTAGAACTTGAACTTGAAATTAGAACTTGAACATGAATTTAGAACTTGAACTTGAACTTGAACTTAGAACTTAGAACTTAGAACTTAGAACTTGAACTTGAACTTGAACTTGAACTTGAACTTAGAACTTGAACATGAATTTAGAACTTGAACTTGAACTTGAACTTGAACTTGAACTTGAACTTAGAACTTGAACTTAGAACTTGAACTTGAACTTAGAATTTGAAGTTAAACTTAGAATTTGAACTTAGAACTTGAACTTGAACTTAGAACTTGATCTTGAACTTAGAACTTGATCTTGAACTAGAACTTAGAACTTAGAACTTGAAATTGAACTTAGAACTTGAACTTAGAACTTGATCTTGAACTTGAACTTGAACTTGAACTAGAACTTAGAACTTGAACTTGAAATTAGAACTTGAACTTGAAATTAGAACTTGAACATGAATTTAGAACTTGAACTTGAACTTAGAATTTGAACTTGAAATTAGAACTTGAACTTGAAATTAGAACTTGAACTTGAACTTGAACTTGAACTTGAAATTAGAATTTGAACTTGAACTTAGAACTTGAACTTGAAATTAGAACTTGAACTTGAACTTGAACTTAGAACATGAACTTAAAATTTGAAGTTGAACTTAGACTTGAACTTGAAATTAGAACTTGAACTTGGAACTAATTAGCTTGAATATATAACTAATTAATTTTAAAAATTAGATATGAACTTGAATTGAAAACTTGAACTTATTAAAACTTGAATATATATATATATATATATATATATAACTAATATTCTTGGATTTGAAGTTTATATATAACTAATTTTAGAACTTTTCGTGCTAGGCAACTGAGGAAGCTCAACATCTAAAAAAGTTGATATAAGACTATATTGCTTCTTTCATCGAAGTAGGAGATAAGGTTGGTGCTTCTAAATTTCTAAAGTTCAAGTACAATTGTTTTCAATAATGTGTTTGTGTCCATGTAGTATTGATACTTAGCTTTAAATTTAGAAATAATATATTTGGTAAGCATAAGTACCAACACTAGTTGATCCTATTGATGACAAAATTGATTTTCTTGCAAGATCGATTTGTGTCCATCTAGTGTTGACACTTAGCTTTAAATTTAGAAATAATAAATTTGTTAAGCATAAATATCAACACTAGTTGATCCTATTGATGACAAAATTGATTTTCTTGCAAGATCGATTTGTGTCCATCTAGTGTTGCTATTAAGCTTTAATTTAGGAATAATGTGTTTGTTAAGCATAAGTATCAACACTAGTTGATCCTATAGATGACAAAATTGATTTTCTTGCAAGATCGATTTGTGTCCATCTAGTGTTGACACTTAGCTTTAAATTTAGAAATAATAAATTTGTTAAGCATAAATATCAACACTAGTTGATCCTATTGATGACAAAATTGATTTTCTTGCAAGATCGATTTGTGTCCATCTAGTGTTGCTATTAAGCTTTAATTTAGGAATAATGTGTTTGTTAAGCATAAGTATCAACACTAGTTGATCCTATAGATGACAAAATTGATTTTCTTGGAAGATCGATTTGTGTCCATCTAGTGTTGACACTTAGCTTTAAAAAGTTGTTAAGTTGTTAAAGTTATAAAGTTCTTAAGTTGTTTAGATAAATTAAAATAAATAATGTGATTTAGTTGTTGTATTAAATCAAAACTAAACTAGTTAAAGTTGTTATGTTGTTTGTATAAGTTAAAATAAATAATGTCGGTTTAGTTAGTGAATTTAGTTGTTGGAATTAAGTCAAAACTAATGTAGTTAAAGTTCAAAAGTTGTTATGTTGTTTAAATAAGTTAAAATAAATAATGTCGGTTTAGTTAGTGAATTTAGTTGTTGAAATTAAGTCAAAACTAATGTAGTTAAAGTTAAAAAGTTAAGTTTGTTTAAATAAGTTAAAATAAATATTGTGGTTTAGTTGGTGGATTTAGTTGTTCGAATTAAGTCAAAACTAAACTAGTTAAAGTTGTTAAGTTGTTTAAATAAGTTAAAATAAATATGTCAAAACTAGTTAGACTTAGAAAGTGGTTAAGTTGTTTAAATAAATTCAAATGTTATTTAATTGATGGAATTAAAATTATCATTATTGTTTGTGTAGATGAATCCTGATCGTAGTTGGATGTATAATAGAAACAATCCTGGTCGAGCGGGTATGATTCCAGAATTTGCAGAAGGTGTCACTAGATTTATAAATCATGCAATGACACTTGATGATTTTTTAAATTCAAGATTGATTAGGTGTCCGTGTGTTAATTGTGAAAATGTGAGATATCATACAACAGAGACTGTTGTTATGCATCTTATGATGAATGGATTCAAACCAGGGTATACAGTTTGGACTAGCCATGGTGAGGTTGAAAGTGACACTATGTTTAATAACTTTGTTGTCGGTGAAAGTAGTAGATCTACCGAGCATAATTATTTCCAAGGTTCTAGAATGTCAGATATGATTAATGATGCTTTTGGGATGCATTCTGATTTCGAACAAGGAGAAAATGTAGAAGAAGCTCCTAATGAAGAAGCAAACATCTTTTATGAACAATTGCGTGATTGTAGTAGTCCTTTGTTCAACGGGAATCAACACTCTAAATTGTCTGTTGCAGTTAGATGTATGCAGCGCTTCAGGCCCAACTAACTTTTCTTTTTGAATCAGGAAATATTCTTCCTCCGTGTCCGGCTAGCAGTGATGGATCTGATCAGGAGGGTGATGAGAATGATAAGGAGAGTGAGGGTGATGAAGAGTAGTTGTATCTATTTGACATTTTAGACTTCTATATTTTTAGAATTGTTTAATTTGATCGTATTTTAGTTTATTTTGAAGTTGGATGAAGTTTATTTTGAAATAGTTTGTATATGTTGAAAATATTGTGTTGTTTTGGTTTGATGAAGTTTATTTGGCTTTGGGTTGTTTTGGTTGGATGAATTTTATTTGGCTTTGGTTTGTTTTGGTTGGATGAAGTTTATGTGGCTTTGGGTTGTTTTGGTATAAATATGCAGGTGGGCAACTAAAAATTGTAGCAATTTGCTGCTTGTTTTGCAGCAAAAAACCGACCTCCGGAGGTCGGAATTTCAACATTACAAAAATAAAAATACCGACCTCCGGAGGTCGGAATTTCAACATAACAAAAATAAAAATACCGACCTCCGGAGGTCGGAATTTCAACATTACAAAAATAAAAATACCGACCTCCGGAGGTCGGAATTTCAACATAACAAAAATAAAAATACCGACCTCCGGAGGTCGGAATTTCAACATTACAAAAATAAAAATACCAACCTCCGGAGGTCGGAATTTCAACATTACAAAAATAAAAATACCGACCTCCGGAGGTCGGAATTTCAACATAACAAAAATAAAAATACCGACCTCCGGAGGTCGGAATTTCAACATTACAAAAATAAAAATACAGACCTCCGGAGGTCGGAATTTCAACATAACAAAAATAAAAATACCGACCTCCGGAGGTCGGAATTTCAACATTACAAAAATAAAAATACCGACCTCCGGAGGTCGGAATTTCAACATTACAAAAATAAAAATACCGACCTCCGGAGGTCGGAATTTCAACATAACAAAAATAAAAATACCGACCTCCGGAGGTCGGAATTTCAACATTAAAAAAATAAAAATACCGACCTCCGGAGGTCGGAATTTCAAAAATACAAAAATAAAAATACCGACCTCCGGAGGTCGAAATTTCAACATTACAAAAATAAAAATACCGACCTCCAGAGGTCGGAATTTAAAAAAATGAATTTTCCGACATAAAATAAAAACCGACCTCGAGAGGTCAGTAAATACCGACCTCCAGAGGTCGGTATTGAATAGCGACCAAGCTTTTTCCGACCTAAGCTGGGATGTCGGTTTTAGGTCGGTATTTCAAGGAAAACCGACCTCCGGAGGTCGGTATTTTTAGGTCGGTATTCACAGTTTTTTTAGTAGTGTGACTTACTATAACGATCAAACCGTAGTCCCTGCACCTGTGGTGAGACACTACCCGCTGGCCGAGGTGGATATAGATGGAATGGGGGCCTAAAATCACCATGTGGCTCCGTATAAGACCCCATAATACGGGCCCTCTTACTCTACTCCCTATCCCTGCGGGTATCACGAATCCGTTAAAAAAGGTCCTTTGTGGTCTGAGCGAAAACTATATGCGGGAAATATCTACATCATCTGATAGGGATGCTACCCTACATTATCTGATCAAATGATCTGCTAAACCATCAACATAACGATGAACTTTGGCTCTCATGGTATGTACAATATTTGGTGCATAACTTGCCAAAGAATTAAACTCGTGACTATAATCCCTCACACTCATGGTTCCTTGCTTCAGATTGATAAACTGGTCAAGACGAGCCTCTCAAACTTCCCATGGAAAATAGTGGGCAAGGAGGCCTCAGAGAATTCCACTTACTCTGATGGCGGAGCATCAGGTCCTCTATATCTCTCCCATGCCTCATACCAAAGCATGGCTATATCACGTAGCCAAAAAGAAGCCAACTCCACAGCCTCTGTGACAAAGGCATGCATCACCCTCAATACTCTATATATATGGTCAATAAAGTCCCGGGGATCCTCAGTAGGACTAGATCCTATAAATAATGGAGGGGCTAAATGAAGAAACTCCCATTCGAACTTTCTACCGGTCTCTCTGAGTATCCACTCTTGACTCCAGTTGTCGCTCATGAATAGAAACCATCCTAGTCAACAACTGAACTGCCTCTCTCATCCACTATTCCTCAGTATCTGGTGGAGGAACAATAGGTACTGTAGGTCTTGTGTCCCTAGCTTCCTCAGGTACCAATGGAATTGGTGAGGCTGGGGATACTGCATCTCCTCGAGCTTCAACAGGTGCCGGGGAGGCTGGTACTAAGGGTATTGGAGATTCACCCTATGCCTCTGAGGGATATCTATCCCTTTGACTCGGTGGGGAACGGCTAGTACCTTCCCTTGGATCCATACTTATCTCTCGATCTGCCATATCCGGAGCAAGGGTAGCCTATTAGATAAGAAACATAAAACACGATTTAGCTTTCAAATGTTCTTATACTTTTGCACTATAGCACGATCTATCAGTTTAATGAAGTGTAACCATTCCTAATGCCTTGTAAGCAATAATTATAAGTGTGGGGCACAACACATCCATAAACAAGACTCTACTAGATACGGCTTGTGGACCCTTCCTAGGATACGACCTGCTCTAATACCAAGTTTGTCACACCCCAAAATAGGGGGAGTAACTAGATCGAATTACCCACTAAAACATACTAGCTAACCAAACTATGAGTCAAAAAGATTGGGCAGCACAACCTCTAAAAAGTGAAGCCCAGACCCTAAAGGTCATGACCTGAATGAGAATAAACCATACAAACAATGGTAGACAAGTCGAAAAAAATAAAGATGTACTATCTGGACGATGAGGCCACAACCGAAGACATACCTACTTACACACACATAAATATATATATATATATATATATATATATATACATGCCAAGATTATTGGCTAGAGGTTGAAACATACAAAAAACAAACCTAGAATATTGTGTTTACAATAGCCTTTATGAGTGACATAAGCACTGTCGGGATAAGGTCCCGACTACACCCAAACTATACAACAAAAGTAAACATCCTCCTTATAGCCCTAGATAAGATGGAGCTTACCATCTCACAATTGAACCTGAATCCTAGCGGGTGGGTCGATTAGAGTCCTTGTCTATACCTGCTCGTACAAAACAAAAAGCAGCGTCCCCAGGCAAAGGGACGTTAGTACGAATAAAAATGTACTGGTAGGTAAAGTAGAAAGTAGAACCATAAATGTATAATGTAAAATGGTAATAGAGATACCACCTGAAACTGAAACTCAAATAATCTCCATGGCTGACATTTGCCCCCTACTAATTAAATATGCATGGAATGCTCGTATATATTATGTCATACTACGCCATATATATTATGCAAGAATAGAGAAAAAGTAAGGGATCTTACAGTATACATGTAGTAATTTTGTTTATATACAATTACTATGTTTTAGTTTGTATATCGAAATATATAAATATAGATTTTTATGTATATGTATACCGAAATATACAGATTAATAGCCATTCAAACATAAAGTTTGCTATGGTGCGCAATTATACAAACTATACCTATAACATACAAATATGATTTTTAAACCTAAAATTTACTCTTAAAAAATAGTTTTTAAGTCAAAAATAAAAAGTCAAACTAAAATATTTAAGTCAAAAAATAAAAAGTAGGGAGAAACCTACTTTTGGTTTTTGACTTTTTTAAAGTCATTTTAAACTTATTTCAAGTCATTTTGACTTATTTTATGTTATTTTTTATATTTGTCAAACACTTTCGGAAGTAAAAACTGATTTAAAAGTAGATTTGATCAATTTTTAAGCCAATCCAAATACCATCTCAATCCGTTGTACTTTTTTTTTTTTTTTTTTTTTATAACAATACGGTAGTATTTATAAATTAAAGAACACCCAATACTAGTAGGTAGCGTCTCACATCTATGTGAAATATTAGTTACATTGCATATAGGCATAATTTGCCTTACAGCTTGCGATTGTTTCTTGTCAAAAAGAAAAGCATGAGATACAAAAAAAGTGGAGTACACCATTCTTCAACAAAAAAAAAAAAACCTTCTGGTAGAGCTCTCCTCCTTCCCGCTTGCTTGTCAGCCACAATATTCTTCTCCCTAGGTTCATATAGCATCATCCCCCCCCCCCCCCCCCCATCTTTCGGAGTAGCTCCCTGCATTCAATCAAAATGTTTGAATCACATATTCCAATATTATTTAGTAAGGATATTACCTCTTTTGAATCGGTAGAGATCACCACTTCTGGTACATTAAGAGTTTGTGACATCCGGAGACCATGTAGTAAGGCGATCAGTTCAGCATTTACAACTGAGTTTGTTATAATTTTAGTATTTTCCCCACTAGCCATTCTCCATTTTGATCCATGATTACACACCCCGTTCCCCCTATTATTGAGAGACAGTCAAAAGAACCATCTATGTTTAGTTTGACGCCCCTACTCAGGGGTGTCCAATAGAGGTCTGTTCTTTTTTCCTTGGGTTGTTTCCTAACATGACTATTTGGTCCTAAAAACATAAACTCCTTTACTCTATTGAGGATAGCCTTTAGATCAATGTTCTTAGTATATTTATGGTGATAATTGTAGTTTCTATTCAGCCATATGGCCCATAGTACAACGGGAAAGAGGAGGGACCGAGGTATATTCTGGTAAATGAGGTTGAGGTCTCTAATATTCCTTAACCAATTTTCTACGTTGTTAACTCTAATGTTCCTAATAATGGCCTCACATCCTATAATTGACCAAGTTACATCAGTCATGATGCATTGGAGGAAGATGTGTTCGATAGTTTCCGGTTGCTGGCATATATTACACATGGGGTTATTGCAAATACCAATTTTTTGGAGGTAGTTTGATGTGGGCAGGCGACCATAGAGTGTAGTCCACAAGAATAATTTGATTTTGTTGGGGGCATTGTAGCTTCCATATCCAATTGAAGTCGAGCTCTTGGTTGGGGCTCATATTATTAATGTTCTTAAGGGATCTATAGGCGCTGCTACTAGAGAAGATGTCATTACTGGTTAAAGACCAGATTAATCTATCTGGGGGTTCGGGATTTTGAGAAAAATTCGAAGGTCTTATTTTTTATTCTATTTTTATTGGAAGTTCGAAGGATAACTTATCGAGAGACCAATTCCCCTGGTGGAGGACATCCTTTCGTCTGAGGTTTGAGTCATCTTTGTTTAGAGGACCCTCCAAACTACTCCTGAGAGTTATGTTATCTGGTAGCCAGTTTCTTCCAAGAACTTTATGTCGTGGGCATGGGCACGTTGGCCGGCGGCAAGTCACAATCGGTGACAGTCCTTCAATACTCCTTAGTAGACTTCCCCACTCTAATCACACCTTCAGCTACAGATCCTTGTCATGTTGATCCCAAATTACCTACTGAGAAAACATATGCAAATGCTATAGTTCCCATGGAGACAGTGCGACCAGTTGATCCAATACCTCATAAAGAAGTTACAATGGTGGGAGACACACCACATGTAAAATGGATGGAAGAAGAAGTTAATAGAATGAATAGAATCGAAAACCTTCAATATGCTGTGATTGGAAAATTCACCTATGAATGGTCTGATCTAGACGAATTGAGGAGGATTATACCACAACAGTGCGATGTGAAAGGAGGGTGTCAGATTGATTTATTTCGCAATCGACACATCCTTATTCATCTCAACAACCAAGAAAAAATTATAAATCTAGATTAAAAAGGAGCATTCTGTATCACGTGTAAAGATGGGTAATCTTACTTGATGCGCACACTAATATATGATACTAGATTTAAGATCAACGAAGAAACAACAAAAGCTATGGCGTGGATTTCTTATCCCAATCTTCTGCCCACTTTGTTTTTGAAGGAGTGCCTCTTCTCTTTAGCATCAGCAGTTAGAAATCCAATTCAATTGGACCTAGCAACGATCAATAAGACTAGGCGAAGTTGTGCAAGAGTAAAGGTAATGGTAGACCTGCATAGTTTGTTTCCCAAGTCAGTCCAGATGGATATTGAAAATGAAAGCATAGGAGAGATACATTCAAAATCCATTCATATAAGAAATGACTATGTTCCTATACTGTCATGAATGCAATATGCAAGGACATAGCAAGGAAGAGTGTAGATATCTGAATAAATCAATGCATATGACAGAGAAACTAGTGACTGATGAGCACAAAAAGTTCAAGAGACTAGAATACACAGGTTACAAACAGGTAAAGCTAAGATTCTCTCTAGTGGTAAAGTGGTTGGTGATCCTAGAAATTGGAAAGTTGTCCAGCATAAAAAAAAATGGCTTAAGTCATCTGCGGCCCCCTAAAGTTGTCATCATAATTCACTTAAACACCTCAACTATGATTTGTACCTATTGAACATCTAAATTATTCAAAACATGTATCTATTAAGCACAAAATGCTGATGTGGCAAAATAAGTGCATCTCACTGCATTGAAGCGCGTGAACAGGTCCCAAGCTTTTTTATATATTTTTTTATTAATAATAAACTTGTACCTTTTTTCCTTCTTATGACACTTGGCATTGCATTAATTAAAATAACTAAAAATAAACTTTTATTCAAAATGATGTCTTATAATATCCAAAAAGAAAACAAACCCACCCCACCCCTGTAGGCTATACCAGCAACTATCTTCTTCTTCAGCCCATTTTAGTCATTTTAAACTCTATTTTGGTACTTCATTTTTATTTTTCGCTTTTTATAAAAAAGAAAAAATTGAATCTGCTAAATGCTAATCGAATTTGCAAAAATGAAAAAAAAATCGGACATCTGAATTATAAAGGCAACTTCCGTCCATCTATATTTTCGGTCACTTCGATCAACAAACACCACCAGCCATTAAAGTTATAAAATAATATCAGAAAATTTGATATAATTCATTTGAATCCTCACGATTTTTCTTCATCATCGATTTCAAAATAATTTATCAAGTCAACTTATTTTTCACAAAAATCATAATAATCACTCCATTAATCTATCATGCTTCAAAATTTATTTCATTAGTTGCATTTGACTTAATTTTCATAGCTCATAATTTATTATAAGAAGAAAAATTAAAGTTAATCTCTTCGGAGGAATAGAAAATAGTGGGTGACAACGGATGAAGAAGAAGAAAGGGCAAATAATTAGATGGGTGGGGAAAGATTTGCTTTTTTCCTTTTTTGTTGTTGTTGTTGCCGCAGGAGGTGCCAACAGGGGAAGAAGAAGAAAGGTGGGTGGGTTCCTGTGGGGTTGGGGGGAGGAAACTTTTTTTTCTTTCTTTTTGTTTATCAATTTTTTGAATTATTAAAGGTTGGAATTAAAAATAAATGAAAATTCATTAGATTGGACCCATGTGCCACATGTTGAAGTCTTATTGGTTACTTTTTCAAGACAATGTGCGTGAATTACACACACCACATTTTAAAAGCTTTATTATCGTTTTGTGTTCAATAAGTAAATATTCCTTAATATTAGAGTGTCTAATAGGTACTAGTCATAGTTGAAGTGTCTAAGTGAATTATGCGGATAACTTTAGGAGGCCGCATATGACTTAAGCCAAAAAAAATTAAAAATAAAGTCCAAAGCTCTGAGAATCTAGAAAATCACATGGGAGAGAATAGTTTTGAGGCACTAAGCAAAGAATCTGCCACAGGATCGCCTAATCAAGAACAAGCAGATGACAATTTATGCAGTAATAATGAATCCAACAATGATGCAGTTCAACAAAATGAAAACAAAGTGAAGAATGGGCAAAGTCAACAACAAAGTACTACTAAAGATTGGATCAATAAATCTTTTGGTAAATTCCAAGCTATTGGATCATCTTCTATGGATAAGAGGGTTAGAGCAGACAAGGAAATTGATCTCCAAAATGTTGTTAAAGTCCCTGCAGATGCACAATCTGGTCAGTTGCAGCCCATAATTAATGAAGATAAGAGTTCTACTGTGGAAAATAAGGCAGAAAATAATAGTAAACAAGTGCAAAACTCTTTAGCTTTATCAGAATATATGAAGGTTGTTAATAATGGAGAATTAAAGGGGTTACAAGGCACAGAGTTCATCAACTTCAACGACAACTGTAGACTTCAATTACAAGTTCATGATAACGATAGTAATTCAAAGACGGATAACAACTACAACAACCAACATGAGGAAAATCAAGATGAGCATACTCATAATTTTGATTTAGCAGTGGTAGAAGTCCCTACCATGGTGCAGATGAATCTCAGGTCCTAGCTTTGGAGTTAGATTCTCCAAGTAGAGTTTTGCATGATATTGTCACACATAAATAAGGAGAAGAAGAAGCTAATAGTCTAGGAGAGGCAAATCAATCAATAGCAGCAAACGAGACAGATTACAATGATACTTTTTTAGATCATATATCTTGAGAAGGGAATTTATCTCCAAGGGCGATGAAAACAACTAGAAAAGGAAAGAAGCATGATATTGGTGAGAGTACCCAACCTATCAGAGTGCCGCCAAAGAGAAATAAAGTTATATCTCATTAATAATGAAGCCCTTTATTTGGATTATTTGATCAGTAAAGTCACAACAGGCTTTTCAAAGGATTCAGATGCTACATAAGTTTCACCATTTTACATTTGTTGCACTAATTGAACCTTTCCATTATGTTAGATATACTAATAAATACAAGAGAAGATTGAAAATACCTCTAGCCAATTCTAATTGCAATGGGAAGATCTGGATCTTTACTAATCAGGATATTTACACCACTGTTGTCAAAGTTACTGAACAACAACTCACTTTGAGTTTGAAACATCAAACTCAGCCCCAGAGCTTTTATGTTACAATTGTCTATGCTAAGTGTGATGCAATGCAGAGAATGAACTTGTGGGAAGATCTATATCAAGTTGCAGATGGTATGGATAGGCCTTGGTTGATTAGGGGTGATTTTAATATAGTATTAAATGAGGAATAAAAGATAGGTGGGCTACCCGTCTTAGGTGTGTTTTTGGTGCCTATGGTTTAGATGGTTCAAATCCTTAGATTGGTATTGACTTTTGTTGTGTTTTCTGCGGTGTTGCCCTTCTAGGGCTCTGAGTTTTGAAACTTGTTCTGTTTTATTCTTTCCTCTTCTTTTTGATATGCCAAAAGGGGAAGATATTGTCAATATCGTCTTGTGTATTTTGTATAGTGCTGATATTGTACATGAAATGAAGCATATTTGTCATCACCAAAAAGGGGGAAATTAATGATTCCACACTCATGTCAAATGCCATACAAATGAGATTTTTATGATAGACACCATGAACCAGGTTCATCTCGATTAACTTAAAAGTCAAAAGAAAAAGGCGGGAAAAAGGATCTCAAGCTGAAATTACTGAAATAAAAAAGAAGAGTTTTTGCATTAAGAAGAAAGTCAAGTCAAAAGAGTAAAACAATAAAAGAAGAAGAGTCATGTACGAATAAGGAGATGTGGCATACGTGTTAGAAAGGGATTAGTATTTACAAAAAATATCTAATTCCTTTCCTGATACAAATATAAATTTCGTCCTTATACAAATTGGACTTGTAATTAATTAGACTCTATAAAAAGACAAGGCGGAAGAAAGAGAAAACGGTCTTTGCATAATTCAAACAGAGAGAGAAAGAGAAAATTACAGCGAAGCCCAAAGCAGTCAAGAAGAGAAGAATGGAAGAAGTACTAGAGTTAGGGTTTCTTTCGGAATAGTTACATTGATTCTTAGTTGAATCAGTGTTTAGGAAGGGGAGAGTAGAGAGTTTGTGAGTTTTGTAAACAAGAAGTGGGTTTGACTTCTTGGGGTTGAGTTAAGAGAAAGTTCTAGTTTTGTAAACAAGAAGTGAGTTTGACTTCTTGGGGAGCACTACTAAAAAACTGCCAAAAAACGACGGACTCAAAAGCGACGGACAATGTCGCTAAAAAAAATGACGAATTTTGCTACGCTGTCTGTCGCTTTTTAATAAAAATAATTTTTTAAAAAATTATTTGACAAAAAGCGACGGACATCATCTCTTAGTCTGTCACTTTTTTTAGTGGATTTTTGCGCCAAATATATATAAACTTAAAAAATATTTATTTAAATATAAATAGCGAAGCCATCTTTCACTTTTATTAAAAATAATGTTATGTAAATTATAATATTAACGACACTGTCCGTCGCTTTTAATTTATTTTAAGATATTAATTTTTATTACTATAGCGACGGACATCGTCTCTATGTCCGTCGCTTCTTGGTCAAAATACGTGGTCAACTATTTTTAAAAAGCGACGGACAATGTCTCTTAGTCCGTCACTTTTTGGTCAAAATGTTGGTCAACTATTTTAAAAAAAGTGACAGACATGGAGACGCTGCCCGTCACTTTTTATTAAATATCTAAAATAGATCCGCGATTTTTTCCCATTTCTCCATTTCCCCATTTGTGAAATTCTCCTCCTTCTCTCCACTCCTCACCACCACCACTGCGTTGCTGCTGCCGCCAGACCCGCCGCTTGCTAGCAGCCTCCGCCTGCTTGTCTGGAGCTGCTGGACCAAACGCAACCGCCGCCGCCTGCCTCACCTCTCTCTTCAATATCTCCTTCTCCTTTAAGGTTAGGGTTTAATAATGCATCAATTTTTTTTTTCAAATTAAACTATATTTTGATTTTGTTAGCTATTTAATTGTAATTAGTTTATTGAATTTGTGTTTATTAATTGTTAGTTTGAATTAGGATTATTAGTTAGGGAGTGAATTGAAAATTTTAATGTTAGGGTTAGTTTGAATTAGGGTATCTTAGGATTTGTCTGAATTTGGGTATTTCTTGAGTTAATTAGTTTTATTTTAGGATCGTAGGACTAGTTTGAATTAGGGTATTATTTAAGGAGTTGTTTGAATTTGGGTATTATTTGACTTTGTTTGATTTTCAGATTTTAGGACTAACTAGAGTTTGAATTATTATTGAGATTTTAGGACTAATAGTTTGAATTTGGGATTAGGAATAGCTAGCTAGTTTGAATTTAGGATTTTAGCAATAGGTAGCTTTTAGGATTTTAGGACTTTAGGATTTTAGCACTAGTTAGTTTGAATGGAAATTCTTGAACTTATTAGAAATTCTAGAAATTAGATATGAACTTGAATTTTTGTAGGATTTTAGAGCTTTAATTAGGTTGTGAACTTTAGAAATCTTGAATTATTGTAGGATTTTATAACTTTAAGTTGTGAACTAATTTGGAGAACTTGAATTTTTGTAGTATTTTAGAACTTTAGGTTGTGAAACTTTAGAAATCTTGAAGTATTGTTAATTTGAAGTTAGAAGTTAGTAATTGATGAAGTTTGAATGTCATAAATATATAGGATGAATGTTTGAATGTCATTATATATATGAGGTTTTTTTTTGAATTTGAACATGAATATATATATATATATATATATATATATATATATATATATAAACTAATTTTTGGATTAGAAGTGTATATATGACTAATTTTATAGATTAGAGATATGAACTTGAATTAATTAGAATTAACTTGAACTTGAAATTGGAACTAATTAGCTTGAATATATAACTAATTAAGTTAAGAAATTAGATATGAACTTGAATTGAAAACTTGAACTTATTAAAACTTGAATATATATATATAACTAATATTCTTGGATTTGAAGTTTATATTTAACTAATTTTAGAACTTTCATATGAACTTGAACTTGAACTTGAACTTGAATATAACCAATTCATGGATTAGAAGTTTATATATAATTAAGTTTAGAAATTAGATATGAATTAACTTGAATTTAGAACTTGAACTAATTGAACTTAGAACTTGGATTTTATTTGAACTTAATTAGAATTTTGTAGTACTTGAAAACCTTATTGACCTTAATTAATTTAATTTGAACTTAATATAAATTAATTAGAACTTTATTAAACTTAATTTATAATAACTTGAAAACTTAATTAGGAATTAATATAAACTTAATTTTGATCAACTTAACTAAAACTTGAACTTAATTAATTAGTATTGATTAATTAATTAAGCTTTAACTTTGTAGATCTTGAACTAATTGAACTTAATTAGAATTTGAATACATAATTAGTTATTATTAAATTTAATTTATAATATAATTGAATATCTATATTTTTGTAGATGGATCATCGTTTGTGGATGTATAATATGCATTATGAAACTGGTGTTGGTTTGAAACCTGAGTTTATTGACGGTGTTAGAGATTTTATTGAACATACAATGACACTTGACATTTTCAAGAATAATGGATTGGTTAGGTGTCCTTGTAGTGCATGTAAGTGCTTAAAATTTTATAAACCAGATAGGGTTATGGTTCATTTGTACCATAATGGATTAAGCCTAGATATTTTGTATGGATTGATCATGGAGAAATAGATGGATTGGATGGTATGTTTTATAATTCGATGCCTGTGGATGAATATAATATGGTTGCACCACATGGTCAAATTAGGGTTGAACAGGAGAGGGTTGAACATGATAGGATTCATGAAATGATCAATGATGCTTTCGTGGTTCAAGGTGGGATGGAACCAGAACAATATTTTGATGAAGCTCCTAATGAAGAAGCAAGACGCTTCTATGATCAATTAGAAGAGTCTAGTCGTCCACCATGTGAAGGGAGTCTGCATTCTGCCTTGTCAGTTGCGGTTAGATTAATGAATATTAAATTAGATTGGAATTTTCCTAATGCGGCTATGGACTCAATGGTTGATCTTTTGGGTGAACTAGTTAATCCGGAGTTTAACATACCTAAGAACTTCTATCAGGAAAAATGTTTGGTTTCCAAGTTAGGATTGACGTATGATAGAACTCATTGTTGTGTTAATGGTTACATGTTGTTTTACAAAACTGATTGTGAATTCGAAAATTGTAAGTTTTGTGGACATGCTCGTTATAAGAGGACTCCGGCTGGAAAGATGGTCCCAGTTAAGGCGATGCATTATCTACCTCTCATTCCTAGGTTAAAGAGGTTGTATGCATCGATGAGGTCTACCCCACATATGAGATGGCATCGTGAATATAGAAGACCGTCGAGCGTCTTGTCTCATCCATCTAATGGTAAAGCATGAAAGCATTTTGATAATGTATATCCTGATTTTGCTAGTGAACGAAGAAATGTTAGATTGGGGTTGTGTGCAGATGGCTTCACACCATTCTCTAATTCTGCTTCGCCTTATTCATGCTGGCCGGTATTTCTTACTCCGTATAATCTTTCTCCTGAATTGTGCATGACCAGTCCCTACATTTTTCTAAGTTGTGTTATTCCAGGTCCCCATAATCCAAAAAGTTTGATTGATGTCTATCTACAACTATTGATAGATAAGCTCAAACAATTGTGGTTTGAAGGAGTTTTGACTTATGATATATCAACTAAGCAGAATTTCGTTATGCATGCTTCTTTAATGTAGACTATTAATGATTTTCCTGCATACAGGATGTTGTCTGGTTGGATGACAGCTGGAAAGCTAGCATGTCCGTATTGCATGGAAAATAGTAAGGCATTCACTTTAAAGCATGGTAGAAAAAATACATGGTTTGATTGTCATCGCCAGTTCTTGCCAATGGACCATGAGTTTAGAAAGATGAAAAATGCATTTAGGAAAACTAAGGTTGAAAGTGGTCCTCCACCTCCATTACTCATAGGGCATCAAATTTGGGAGAGAGTTTCTCAATTACCTAAAGTTACAGAAGCTTCACCTTCTAGACTTCCTAGATATGGTGTTGAACATAATTGGACCAAACAAAGCATATTTTGGGAGTTGTCGTAAGTATTGGAAGGACAATCTGCTACAACATAATCTTGATGTGATGCACATTGAAAAAAATTATTTTGATAATATGTTTAAAACAGTGATGGATGTTAAGGGTAAGATGGACACAAAGGAATATTGTAGGAGAAAAGAGTTATGGCTGTAGGAATTATAGAATGGTAAAATAGTTAAGCCCAAAGCCAGCTTTTCATTCACATTGGATGAGAAACGTGAAATTATTGAGTGGGTTAAAAATTTAAGGATGTCGGAGGGCTATGCTTCGAATTTAGGAAAGCGGGCAGATATGAATGAAGGAAAATTGATAGGTATGAAAAGTCATGATTGTCATGTGTTCATGGAAACTTTAATTCCTATCGCTTTTAGCCATCTACCCGAAAGGATATGGAAACCAATCATAGAGATAAGTCTTTTTTTTAAAGATATGTGTTCTGAAAAGTTGTTGGAGAGTAGTTTAGACAGGATTGAGGCAAATATTCTTGTTACTGCTACTAAGTTGGAGAAGATATTTCCATGTGGTTTCTTTGATGTGATGGAGCATCTTCCAATTCACCTTGTACAAAAGGCCCGCCTCGGAGGTCCAGTTCAAACAAGATAGATGTATCCATTTGAGAGGTATATATCCATTTGAAATATTTACTAAGTTATATATATTCACCAAGTCTTTTATTAACATATACATACATATATACATGCAGAAAAATTGGCAGTTCCAAGCAAACGATTAAGCAAAGGGGAAGGATCAGTTGTTCAAGGTCATATTGGGAGAGAAACTGGTGATTTTTATTCTTATTACTTTGGTGATGATGTGTCATGTAGGAGAAACAGGCCCAATCACAATGATGAAGGCGATATTGATCCTTTATTTCCACCGATATCAATTTTTAATCAAAATGGTCGAGGATCTAAAACGTGTGGAAAGCGAGGCTTCACTGATATAGAAATGCAATCAGTTGTGACACATATTTCGCTTAATTGTCCAGAGATTCAACCATATGTCAAGTAAGTGTTAAAAATATGTTATCAAATTACATACTA
This sequence comes from Solanum okadae, assembly GCA_036553675.1. NCBI lineage: Eukaryota > Viridiplantae > Streptophyta > Magnoliopsida > Solanales > Solanaceae > Solanum > Solanum okadae. The sequence continues at coordinate 36,714,676 of CM071678.1, forward strand.
ATAAGTGTTCATTAACTAACGAAATACTTGAATGTAAAATGATCAGTTTGTTCGTAAATACATAGGGGAATGAAGCCATCTATACATAATTTTCCAACTGGCTGAGGAACTATGTAAGTGTGCAATCACTAAGTATTTAATATATAATATATTCATGTTATACTAAATTATATTACTTGAAATAACAATTACGTAGGTTTACGATGAATACTCAAGTGTCCAACATTTGCAATTAGTGAAAGAAGTAGAACTTGGACCTAGATCTCAAGTACTGACAATGAATAGGTATTGTGTCAATGGTTTTAAGTTTCAAACTGAAGAAATTTCTAGGAACAAGAAAACAAATAATAGCGGTGTCTACATACATGGTGATGTTGATGGTACTGGCCAAACTATTGAATATTATGGTGTCATTATGAGATTATTGAAGTGAGGTATTTAGGTTGGCCTAAGAAGAAGATTGTATTTTTTCGGTGTGAGTGGTTTGACCCATCACATAGAGGCACAAATATGGACCATCAACATAATATAATTTAAGTTAAGCACACCAGGAAATACATAAGTTATGAGCCTTTTATCATTGCACAAAATGCTAAATAAGTGTATTACTCTCCATATCCATTGTGTAGAGACAAAGTTGATTGGTGGGTTGTTATAAAAAGTAAGTCTGTGGGAAGAATTGAAATTGACAATGTCTTAGATATGGCGTATCAAAATGATGTTGCAATTGTTCAACAACAAGTTGATGATGAATTGGAAACCACACTACAACATCCTCAACACATATTAGAAGAAGTATCTGATGATGAGATACTGAATGTTGAGGAAGAAATATTCGTGAATGAGGAAAATGAATCATTTGATGACAAAGAATGGGACGATAATGAAAATGAAACAACTGAGCAGGAAGAATGGGAGAATGATGGAATTGAAACAAGCGGGGAGGAATAGTGTAGAATGAAAGCTAGCTAGTATATATATGTAAGTTAGTGTATTTTGCTAATTTTGTTTAATTTATGATTTTTATATATATTATACATGTAAATTTGCATACAGGTGTCATCAGGCGGTGATGGTGATAGACATCGCGAGCATCTTGGAGTTAGCCAGACTAAACATGCTAAAAAGAAGAAGTCTAGGAGACCCATAGATCCTGAGGATATTGTAGGATCTATATCTTCTGCACCAGAGCGTATCAGCCATGATACTCATTTATTTGTTTTTTCGTTTGGTATGGCGGATCCTCGACAATATTATCCTAATTACCGTCGACCAGTCGGTGCTTCCTTTACTTCACATGCATTGCCTTCACGAATCTACGAGGACCTATCTTTACAAGCTATTCATCGAGCACGACCTTTATTGGCAGGTACTTCATCTCCCACATGTACATCTCCTCAGTTATCTGCCATGAGGATTGGAGATTTTAGTAGCAAGCAGTAAGATTCTATGGTCGGTACGCCTCCATTGACACAATGTTTTGTGTATCCTAATGTATCACCCTCATCTACAGCTAGACCTAGTGCTACACCAGATGATGAGATGCCTGCTCTAACTCCTGGCTAGAAGGACAGACTTGGTAGAGTCATGATTGAGTTGGATGGATCATCGTAAGTTTGTTTTGTTATCTATTTGTTAGTTTATTTTATTTATTTCTTATACTTTAATATACTATTCATGAACTAACATATTTATTATGTGTTTTGCAGGTGGCATCCTGCAAAGGATGCTTCCCGGGCTTTAAAAGACTGTGTTAGAAGACTCTATACACAAGATTATCACTCTTGGAGTGAGATTCCAAACAATATACGCCAGGCGATGTTTAATAACTTTAAGGTATATGTTTTTTAGTTAAGTTTAGTATACTTTACTTTTTTTTACTATCGGTCTAATTAACGTTATTCTATTTTTTTTCAGACTATGTGTACTTAGAAGCCGAGGCACAATCATGTCATTACGACCACATTTGAGAGGAAGGCATCTGCTAGACTATCTAGCTGTCTAAAGAAAGTTTGGGATAGTGCTGAACGTCTGGATTTGACGTTGCCTCATGTTTTTGATGAATTGGGTTTGTATTGGAACATAGACAAGTTTAAGGCAATATCAAAACAAGCCAAAAAGGCTAGAGGCCGCCTTAAGGGTGGCTCGTTGCACACTGGAGGTGCAAGCAAAGATTGTTGGAACAATTGCAAGAGAGATGGTAAGTTCTAATTCAAACTTTTAAGTGAATAATTAGTTGATTCATATATATCATTATAAATTTCAGTTTTTATTTATAGGAAAAAGAATTGGGACGCACTCCCATTTAACCAAAGGTTTTCAAGAAGACTCATGTCAAGAAAAAAGAAAATGAGTCGGATCCGAACGAACTTTTGTAAGTTATTTAATATGAATAATATATATTAATAGTGAATATATTTATGATATGTATATATATTGAAGTCAATTTTTATATTTAATATGCAGAATGAGCTTCATCAGTGCGTCGCTGAGAATCTAGATAGTTTGGTCCAATTGACACCTGAACTGTCAACCCAGATTTGGAAAGAAAAAGTGGTAGGGGGGCACACAAAGGTAGATGTTATGGTCTAGGATCTCGAAACGATGTAAGACGACTCTAGCCAGGCTTAGAAGGTATTGGATCATCACGTCAAGCCAAGACACTTGACGGTGTTCAAATTGCTACTATGTCGGCTCAAATAACATAACTTGCATCGGCATTGGAAGAGTCGGAGAGGAGAAGAGTAGCTGAACAACGAAGCATGAGCGAGACCGTTCAACAAATAAAAAAACAAGTGATGAACCTCGCTCGTCAACCTACTACTTCGGCTCCTGAGGACACCGATGACTACAGTGATGACGAGGATGATTATGTAGATCCCACTCCCTAGTTTAGATCTCTGGACATTTATGAATCTTGATACGATTCTCACAAGAAGAATCACAATAAACAGCAGAAAACAAGAAAGATAGAAGAAGAGATACAAGATAAGAAACAATTGGCAACTAAAGGATGTATTAAATCCAATAACCTCCAATCTAGATCCTAACAAGCACCAAATCCGGATAAATAGATAGACACAAAAAGAGAAAACAAATAGCAACCTAAGGGTATATTAAACCCAAAGACCTTACCTCGTTAATCAGTCAAGAAGAACCTAACTCTTACGAAGACCTCGAGGGAATCAATATCCCAAGCAACCCTCATTTCTAAACAAGGTTCAACAAAATCTTACCAAGCTTTCAACACTCACACAAGGAGTTTAGGTTTACAACCACAATATTCAAAATCAGTCTAAATCTAAAATGAACCCTAAGACACCTATTTATAGTATTAGGCATTATTACATAGATGGGCCCAAAAGTGACCCAAAAATGGGCCAATGGGTGAGCCAAGTCGGGCTCGCCAAATGGCTCAGTGATCCGCCAAATGGGTTCGACGAGAACCCTGCTTATTGGCTTCTCCTTGGATGGCTTGCTGTAACTTTCAGCGGTCTGGGGTTCGTAGGGTGATGCGTCGAATGCCCTCTATGGTCGCCGAATAAGTAGCCTTTCTCTGCAGCTCATTGGATCAGTCGTGATCTTGGAACCCTCGCCAAAGTGGTTGGCACCTCGCCTAATGGAGCAACACTTTCCTTTGCTCTTCTTTGCCTTGTTGGACCTCCTACGCTCGAAGCTATCATCCACACAGGGTGTTGCTTAGCTGGGAGCTTCTCTAAAGCGTATTTCCCAAGCCCATAAACCTCCATCCTTGAGAATGATCTATCAATACATTGAAATTTCTCAATGAATGGTTTGGGGGCAATCTGTATTGCATCATTCTCCCCTTCTTGAAAAGGATTCGTCCTCGAATCCATACCTTGCAAATCCATAGGGGAAGTAAACAGTACAAAGATCCTCATGGCATGAGGGTTAGCGTTAGCAATAACAATTTCATTACCATGCCAAAGATGCACAAATTTAACATATAACCAAGCATCACAAATATTAACCAAGGGTTTGTAACCCATTAAAGCAATAGATACTTGGCTAAGTAAGAAACATTGACAAAGGGGTAGAGCGAAGGAACCAATACACTTGAACAACTTCAAATGTAAGCCTTCATTGGTTCCACATCCAAATAAGCACAAGGCCTCCCTTATGTCAAGCAGCAAAAGAACACTCTCATACCTAAGTGCGAAGGCATAAGTAGTGTTGACCCAAGTTAAGACTCTATCCAATGCACTAGATAGCTTCAATATAGTAATCATTCCCAATTCATGAGCAGGTTCAAGTACATAAGTATTCCCCACCCAAATTGGTAAACATACCTCATTCAAGTACATTGGATCAAATAATAACACCACGGAAGAATCATGCAAATGACATAAGGTGTTACTACCACATTCAGCACACTTAAGGACGACACTGGGGTCAAATGGAAAAGGATCGTATAGCATCGAGTCAAGGAGACTCTCATTAGCCCAATTGAAACCACTACTAACATAAGATATGCAACCCACACAAGTATGAGTATCATCATATACAAGTAGATAAAAGTGAGTCCTTGAATCCAAACCTTGTAAAACCATATAGATCATAAGCAAAAAGCTTATCCTCTTAGCATGATGGGTAGTACAAAGGTTAGCACTTAAAACATTTAAACGAGGAGACTCAAACTCAAGGAACAACCAAACATTCTCTATTGTCATGGCTATTAATCCCACAAATGGAGAACAAGTACAATGGTTATTCTTCTCATCAACATGGTAGTACCACCCAAAGGATGATACTCCCACTAGTTCAAATACCCTCAAACATCCACCGGGATCAAAAGGGTAGAACATCCACAGAACAGGGCCATACCAATAAGTGTAGACCTCAAGGATACCCTGATCCGGATGCAATGCACTTCTAATCCCACTAGTAAAGGAAGGTACAAGCTTCACCTTTTATTGGCAAATATCTCCTACCCCCATGAGATGCACATTCAACAAGATCATGCTCATAGTAGAAAATAGAAAAGGGGTCTAGGAAGCTAGCCTTCCCCACACACAATGTAGGCTCTTCAAGTGGATGGCAAAACCCCAAGAAGAGCTTTCCTGCATAGGGAAAGGAATCAACAATGTCGCCCACCTTATGCCTTCCATTTAGACCAGACATTCCCACATGAATTCCACAACTCAGCTTACTACCAGGGTAAAATAGAAAGGTCTTCCAAGAACTTGGAACAAGTGCACCTCCATTTATCAGGTGGCCACTAGTTCCTCCCAACAACATATTCCACTCAACAACATGAGTCTCTCCAATCAACTTCCTCTAAGGTGCTTTCATGGGTATGACTACAACTAGACTCAAAAGCACTGGTCATACCATCAAGAAGTGAAAAACACCAAGAAGAAGAAGTAACGGGAAAACACACATCACCTTCCTCCTTATCACATTCCTTCCCCACAAGAGTACTCTCATCTTCCAAGAAGTGATTTCCATCTTTGGGAGGGAAAACTCCACATCATAGTGGGTTGCTATAGACAGTATAGTTATTAAGAACTACACTACTTTCAAGATTCACACCACTAGGTACATCACTAGGAGTGATTTCACCATCTTCAAATAAGATATTGTACTTAATGAGGGAATGATCAACCACTAGGGAAGAATTAAAACATTCAAGTTCACCCTCAAAAAGACACATATCATTTTTTGAAGCAATTTCAAGCATATGATCTCTATGAGCAAAGCAAGCAATTGGATCTTCCACCATAGATATGCTCAAAGAGTCACTCCTAATCAAATGATCAACATTCTCATTAGTGCCACCAACTTGAGGTTCCTTAATCACATTACAAAGACCCTCAACCAGTGAACTACACTCACAAACAGGTTGAACAACACAATCATTACGAAATAATGAGCTAGCATTTAAAGCATAGGTGTCAACACTAGGTGGACACAAATCGATCTTACTAGAAGAATTAATTCGGTCATCAATAGGATCAACTAGTGTATCCACACTCACAACAACTACATTATTAACACATGGTAAAGAAGTAATAGGCTCACATAAAGACATGCTATCATTTACACTTTGTTCATTTGTAATGACAAAAGTGTTAAGTTTAGCTATTGCACCTTGACGCCCGCAAGAAAGATCTTTTTTACCTTAAATGTTGGGACATTCCCTAAGTGCACCCATCATACCTTTAATTGTAGGCTCTTTGGCTGGAGCTTGAGTTCCTCCATTCATTATGCTTGTACCTACATAAGAATCCTTACAAAGTGACAGATAAACAACAAGGTTAGGTTAAGATTTTAGCACCCTATTCGAAGGGGTGTTCAATCTCTCCTCCGTTCTTGACAGCCTACCCTCCGCAGAGGCCATTCGCTCTTTTATGTTCGCCATTCTCCAACTTACATCAACAACTGCCTCTATTATGGATTCCCAGGTAACCTTCCCCTTAAGTGGGAGGGTCTCACTTCCGGTGGCCATGGTACCTAACAATTAAGACAACTCAAAAAAATAGCACACAACATTAGCATTAGTTAAATGAACTCACAATCACTCGTGTTTGCACACCTTTGATTGCCTCTCAAATTGGCGTGACTAATGTAGAAGATTGCTTATACTCGGTTGATCACAAGATCTTAATCTCTACTCTTGGCCAGAGTGGAATTTTGTTTAAAGAAAAAAAATGGACGACTCAATTAAAGCAAACGGACTTGAGTCAAGAAGTTAACTACGAAGTAAAACGAATAAAAGCACAAAAAGAAAAGCACTAACAAAGAAGTGAATTCAAGAACCAATAGCCAACAAGTAGAGTAATTACGAGTTGAAAATCAGTTTAGGATTTTTGACAAAGAACTAGAGTCAAAAGAAAAAGAAAACTAGGAATTATAACCTGAGATTAGAAAGGGCCATAACACATATTTTCGATCGCCAAATGGCCTTTTTTCTTCACCTAACGTGAAGTTCAGCTCGCCAACTTGTAGATAGACTCGCGAAACTTGACAATCGGACAAGGCAACTCGGCGATCTAGGTGGAAGTTCGGCGATGTGCCGAGTGGATTCGGCGAACAGGGGTTAGCTCGCCGAAATTTCCAGTAGACCCATCCAAAACAAGGTCAACTCGGCAACCTAGCTGCCCAAAGGGCGAGGCACCAAGTGGACTAGGTGAGCCAAGTCGGGGCTCGCCCAATGGCCCAAAGTTGCACTTGTGAAGCTCCAAAAATTGACCTGATGTGGTCCCCCCTGCACTTGGGACTTTAGTATTTACCCTTTTTGGTAAATTCCCCTTTTACAAACACTTTTACAATTTGTCTTTATTCTTTTTTGGATCAAACTCTTACTTTTCAAATATTCCCTTCTTTGAAGGTTTGAATGTTCTTCAAGAACTTCAAGAGCAAGATGAACCCAAAATTAAACCCCGAAGATTTTTAGCTCGGAATTTCATGAAATTTGAGATACAAGCTCTCATAGATATACAAACCCCAATACTTTTTAGCACTTAATTCCTTGCCAAAACTTCCAGATTTCAAAACCCACTTGTCTTCTTCAAAGCTCCTTCAACCAACAATGGTGGATTCTTCAATAGTGATCCAAACCCTTTCAAATCTCAGCCCTAGACTCAAATAAGGTTAGGGAACACTAATCCAACCTTAGAAACTTCAAACAAGACACAAATCATCTAACCGATTTTCAAAAATTTCACAAAAATATTGACACTTTTTTTTTGTCGCAACAAAACCAAAGACTAGAATCGTAGGAATGATACTAAGCTTGGCTTTGATACCAAATGATACAATTCTCTCAAGAAGAATCACAATAAATAGCGGAAAACAAGAAAGATAGAAGAAGAGACACAAGATAAGAAACAATTGGCAACTAAACGATGTATTAAATCCAATAACCTCCAATCTAGATCCTAACAAGCACCAAATCCGGATAAATAGATAGACACAAAAAGAGGAAACAAAGAGCAACCTAAGGGTATATTAAACCCAAAAACCTCACCTCGTTAATCCGTCAAGAAGCACCTAACTCTTACGAAGACCTCGAGGGAATCAATATCCCAAGCAACCCTCATTTATAAACAAGGTTCAACAAAAGCTTACCAAGCTTTCAACACTCACACAAGGAGTTTAGGTTTACAACCACAATACTCAAAATCAGTCTAAATCTAAAATGAACACTAAGACACCTATTTATAGTATTAGGCAATATTACATAGATGGGCCCAAAAGTGACCCAAAAATGGGCCAATGAGCGAGCCAAGCGGGCTCACCAAATGGCTCGGTGATCCACCAAATGGGTTCGGTGAGAACCCTGCTTATTGGCTTCTCCTTGGATGGCTTGCTGTAACTTTCGGCGGTCTAGGGTTCAAAGGGTGATGCGCTGAATGCCCTCCATGGTCGCCGAATGGGCAGCCTTTCTCTGCAGCTCATTGGATTAGTCGGCGATCCTGGAACCCTCGCCAAAGGGGTTCGGTGAATCGCCATAGTGGCTGGCATCTTGATGAGTCCACAAATTGGACTCATTTAGGACTCGATTTTAATAGAAATAGTGTCCTCAAATACTTGTTTTATCTCAACATCTAACGAAAACCTTTAAGTTTCATGTATTTCAAGTTTGAAGGAAAGCATGGACACTACGTTGCAAAAAGGGACAAAAAGACTGAAAATAATAAAGAAATGAAGGTACGAGGATTCCCGAGTCCACTTGATGAACCGTCGAAGTGCCTTACATCGCATTTTATTCCAGTATGCTGAGCCCTGAAGGAAAGGATCAAGTCTGCGGAAAAAGAGTTTAGTCGGCGTATCGCTGAATAGTTCCGTGAAGGAGTACTATGTCACCCATTGACACAGAGCACGATGATGTTGAAGGCTAGTGCAAGACGGCGATGAACTACACCAAAGGGTGAATCGCCAAGTTAATCGGCAATTCCGACTAACATCACCGAACGATCCGCTGCAGCACAAATCTTCATTAGAATTGTACTTTTTTTATATTTTTGCTCTAAGCTTGAGAGGGTTTTGGAGACTTGAAGGAGAAGAGGGTTTTCTTCTTCAAGATTTGGAGTTAGGTCTCTTAGATTCTACCTTCTTGACATGTAACAAGACTTAAATTTTCATACCCATTTGAATGCAAACTCATTTAGGTATAAATTTCTATCTCTTGATGTGTGGCTAAAAAACCCCATCTGTGATTTAACAAATATGTTTTGATATTATTGTTGGGTCTTGCTTGTTGATATGATAGATGTTTTTTAATGGTGATTTCACCTATTGTTTGTGGTTTAATTTAATGGGTTTGTAGTTGCAAATACAATTCCACCTATGAGTTTTCAGCTTGCCCAAGAGGGAGGTCGCGAAACCAAAACCGCTAAACTTATGGACTAAAGAGTGGGTCGACATAAGGTTTAGCCCGAGAGGGTGAGCCCTAGTCCCATATCCTCACACTCATCTCGAGAGAGTGAGTGGGGTAAGGCGTAGGATTGCCTTCATGCGGCAAATGGGTATCCGAGAGGAACACATTTGAAACGGGGTAAGTTGCTCGAGAGGGAACTTATTTCCATCTAAAGCTTAGCCTAGTCACTATTATCTTGCAAATTTCCTATCAAAAGCATGTACCCAACTATTTATCTCAACTTGTATTGCGGTCACACCCCAAGAACCTTTTCTCATTGCTTAGATTTCTTTGTTATTTTTACTATTTTTGCTATACTTGTGACAAAACCCCGATTTGATATTTGACACTTTTGTGTCACCCCCTTTATTTACTATGTTTTTAATCGTTAAGCTCTTTAGCTACGACTAATTAGAATGAAATTTTAATTTTCTATAAATTCTCAAAACCACTCTCTTGGGACGATCCCAACCCTTGGTTGGGTTACTATACTATTGCACGATAGTAGACACTCGAACTATAAGACGTGTCGTTGATTACGCAAAAGATAAAAAAAACATCAAAATGGCGCCGCTGCCGGGGAGTAGTGTTATTTGAGAATTTCTAGATTAATAGAGTTTTTGTTCTTCTTAGTTGTAGTTTACTAACTTAATATTTAGTTTTATTTCGTTGGTTTGTCTGCATCCAAACAGAGGAAGTAAGCTTGGCACGCAGTACTCAAGAGCTAATGGAGTTTCCTCTATTAAAGGTAATGATGTTTCGAGATCGTATCCTCACCTTCAAACAATTGGAAGGTGAAAGGATCCATGAGACATGGGCAAGATTCAATGAACTTCTAACTCAATGCCCCACTTATGGAATTCCATGTACAATCCTCCTTGACCGCTTCTACCGAAGTCTTGGCCCCGGAAACAAGATGTTGGTTGACCAACTCCTTCCTGGCGGGATGTTAAAGCAGTTGTATACAATGGCAATCTAACTGCTTAACAATATGGCTAAAATGAGCCAAGAGGTTGAAAAGGATTTCTTGATGGCTGCACTGATGACTCAAATGGATGAGTTAAAAAGAAATATGGTAAAGGTCGAAGCTCAGTGTAAGAGGAAGGATAAATACATTCCCCCTTATAATAGAAGAAATAATGAGAACAAGGAGATCAAATGCATCGAGGGAATGCTTTCAACAATTCTCCGCAAGGTGACCGAGCAAGACAAAGGGTTGGAAGGATTGAAAGAAGACTTCGAAGGAATGAAACGAATGATTCGGTCTCATTCCAACACTGTCCAGCTGCTCAAGGACCTGATGAGTCATGTGTTGCCTCAGCTCCATCCGCAGAGAAACATGGGGTGGCCTAATGAGGATATGGCCAACCCCAACAATGAAACTTGAGCAACGACTTGCGTCGTGCCACAACGTTAAATAAGGCGCTTCTTGGGAGGCAACCCAAGGTCGTTAATGACTAGGTTTTTGCTTTTATGAATAATGGTGTGTTGATGTTGCAGGTTAAAGTGAAAGAATTGTAGAAAAGTGAAGATTGGCAAGCAGAAGTCCATTCCGTGAACCGCCAAGTAGGTCGGCGAACCCGATTGGATTCGCCGTTTGGCTCAATGCAAGTGCTATATAGAGCCTGTAAAACTCGGCGAACTAAAAAAGTAGTCGACGTATCGCCAACCATGTTGGCGATTTTGACTCAGTCCGCCAACCTGATCCCCAAGAAACTGATGATTTACAAAAATGGAGGGATAAATGACCATTCAGCGGATCACCAAGTAGGTTGGCAAAACGTTATCGAATGGACACAAATTGAACAACATATGTGACCAACAATCACACTTCTTCATTCTTTCTCATTTTCAAACTCCATAACTCTACACCAAGGTAGTAATCTACATTTTCTCACTTTAAATTAGTATTCCATACATGGATTAGCGCTTGGAACTCAGATTTTCATTGCCGCCTAGCATTACAATTGTGTTTACTCAGTAAAAAGGTTAGTTTCTAAAAACCCCATGTTCGCTTTTGAAGAAGTTTTACCTTATCTACAATCTAGGTGTCCATTAATGCGTGTTAAATCTCTCTGATATGAGTAGAAGTTTTCGAATGCCTGCTTCTGATTTGGAAATTGGGGCCTAATTGTTTTTACTGTTCGAATTCCTTTTTCACTTTGCTTACCTTGAAACTAAATGTGGTGAACTGTGCATAATGGATGTTGACCATGAATGGTTGATGTGGGTTTGTGCTGAATTTCATTAATGCATAGTTTAATTTTGTTTTTGGGATTTGTATGATCGATTTTGAAAAGTGGGATGAATCTCAGGCACGTTGGGTCATTCGGCGAGCTGGATCGAGCTCGCCGAATCACTCGGGGGTTCACCTACTAACCCTAGATCACCCTAAATTTCATATCTTAAGTGTTGTGGGCTCTGTAACTTTTGGCGGACATATTCATGATCGCCAAATAGGTTTGGCGATTCGCTGATTAGATTGGCGAGTCTGTCTGCAATTTTGTGCTACAATGTAAATACTAACTATTCTCTCTCACGTTGTGCAGATACGGCCAAACAACCGACCAGAGGAAGGGAGAAAGGAATTGTGATCAGTGAAAATGCATCTCCACCCAGGGGCAAGGCCACCACAACTTCAAAAGGCAAGGGGAAGGGCAAAGCCCTCGAATTATCCGACGCAAGATCTGACAGCATAAGCTTCTACACCACTAAGCCACCCACATATAACAGTGAAAGTGTGGGGTCTGACGAAGACTACCAGACAGAGGCAAGGAGGACCGAGTTATGATCCAAAGGGATACATGATCCATCTCGGATCAGAGATAGTCAATCCGCCACTCCAACTCCTCCAGCTCCAGAGCAAGCATTAGTGCTGGTACCTCTAGTACAAGGCCCCCAACATGGATCAACAAATAGATCAAAAGTGGAAGGTCTGAGAACGATCATTAATGAGAAACGACTTTCCATAGATGGAGTTATTGATAGGTATCGAGAGGTGATGGAGTGCCTAAAACACCACAAATTCTAAATCTTCACAAGACATCGCCGCTCTGACATACCAAGCTGGGTTAGAGAGTTCTACGATGCATACATTGCATTGGTACCTCAACGGAAAAGGCTAGTCTCGTCTTTCAAAGCAATTGACTACGTGGTTGTCAGAGGAAGGAAGGTAGCTTCTGACAGTGAGGCTATCAACACAGCTTTGTGTATGTCCGATAAGATTAATGATCACTGCCAGCACTTGATCAGAACAAAGAAGTTGGATGCGATGAAAAAATGATTAGCTCCGCTAGTCTCAGATGATAATGCTCCGAAATGGTTAGCAGAAGGAGTTTCGATTGAGAAGAAAGATTTGAACATAGATACACGATACTGGTTCGGATTCATCAGCAGCACAATTATGCCATCACAAAATGAATCAATCATTCACCTTGCTAAGGCAGCTTGTCTTGGATGAATCATGGAGAAAACCAGGATAAATCTCGGGATGATCATTGCCTCTGAGATCCATATGCGTGCAAAGCAGAACCAAACATCTCTCCCTTTCCCGGTATTAATCACTGAATTATGCAAAAGAGTTATGTGCATAGAGATGCAAAGAAGGATGTGGAATTGGCTGACGCCGCCTCCACCAGTATCTGAAATCTCGAAGTCAAATACATTAAGGACCAAGCGGAAAGAGACAGAAGGAAGTTGTGGCCACTAGATCTATACCCGCAGAGGTATCTTTGCCTACTCTGGCCCCTAGCGTTGCGTTACCACCTAGACCTATTGTTGTTATTGTCCCCTGTGAGCCGATCACCTAGGCATCCTTGATCCAGATGGGACAGCTCACCCAATCTGCTAATTGTCGAACTGCCAACATAAAAAGTTCCATTTCAGGCATAATTCAGGCTGCCCTGATGATGCTGTGAAACCATTGAGCACCACTATTGATGCTCTAGCGGCAATAATATTAGTGTGTGAGCACGACCAAGGAGACACAGAGGAGGTAACAGCCTTGAAGGCCACTATTGCAGAACTGAAGAAAGATGTGGACTACCTAAAGTCCATCGATGTATCCATGATCTTTGGAATAGTGGAGATCCAAGACATGCCTAAAATGCCTCAGACTACAACAGAACATGGAGATGGAATGGAGCAGACAGTCGATCCTGAATCAGAGGCAAAAACTGACGAAGTGATGTTTGAGAAAGTTGTAACGGACGACATAGCCGAAATTGAAGAAATCATGATAGATGTTGTTGTACAGGCTTCCTTGGAAAAAACTCATGCTGCTAGATCCAACGAAGCTGGTCCTTCTAGAGGTCACTCTTGGCACTGATGCCCAGACAGATGGAGCGACTATGTAGACAGGATCCCCTCTTTACCTCCCTCTCTATCTTATTATATTTTTACTTTTGATACTTTTATTTGCACTTGAGGACAAATGCATTTTAATTGTGGTGGGGTGAGTCCCACCTTGTTTGTTTGATTATGGAGATTCGTGTTTTGTGTATACATTTGGGTTGTCTGTTTTAAAACTGTGTTTTTAAATTGCTTGTGCGATTGTTTGAGCTTATGGCTCCTTTTATTTTTAATTGCAATATGATTTTACCCTTCCGAAATTTTTTGAATTTTTCGCACATTTTTGCCACCTCTCCTGTGTGAATGTGGCTATTCTTTTGCAAAAATTTGAGTCTCGGTTCCGATCAATATCGATGACTTGAATAGTGCTCTCAATTGAATGAACATGAATGCACGGCTACGACGAGACCAAATGAAGTTGCATAGACAATATGTGAAGTTTTTGCATCTCATTGTGATTAGCCATTTATCGAATTGAATCTCTTGTAATGACCGTTGCACACTAGCAAAAGTGTGTAGTCTTTTTTGACTTAAGTGTCGATGCCTTGTGTGATTAGCTTACTTTGAACCATGCATGAATAAACCCAGAATTTTCCCCGTTAGTCTGATTGATTTAGAAAGGTGTGCTCTTGAAATGATCTTAGGCAACTTTAAAGAGTGTGAGCCAAATTTGACATATACCTCTTTTGTGGACTACCCGTGAGCGTGTAAAACTTTTTTGAACACCCTTTGAGCCTTACCTTTCTTTGGAAGAACCTTGATGAACCCTAGACCTTACTTGACCACTACCTATAATCCTCTTGATTTGTGGTTTAGTGAATAGCCAACTTAGGCCAAAAGCCTAAGTTGGGGGTGTGGTAAAAAGGGAAAGGAGGAGTCAAAAAGTGCATGAGAAGTCTCCCTTAACCCATGATGTTGTAGAAAAATGGAACCCCTCCATGTTAAAAAAAAAGGTTGTTGTGGAATAAAGTACAAGAGAAATTGGGTTTCCAAGCAATTCATGGAGAGTGAATAAAAGGATGACCTAGTAGCACTTGAAGAAAAAAGAGGTTTCGAGAACACCACATCTCACGAGGATGAAAATTTACTGAGCCTAAATGACCATACCTTTGCACTCAGCCCCATTACAAGCCTTAGAAAGACCTTTTTTTTATCTAGAGTGAGCTGAACCGAAGATCGATTAGAAAATAAGGGCAAGTCTATGGGTGAAAACATGCATTGTGTTCCTCTTTTTTGAGTGTGAGCGTGCATCTGATTCCTGATATTGAATTGATTAACCTCTTAGTGTGAATAAGGAATCATTCTTATGTTCATTATTTAGTCTTGTGAAGCACTGTTTGAGACACCCTTTTTGAACGGCTGAACTTGAGTTTGCTTGAGGACAAGCAAAAGTTTAAATTGGGGATGTTGATGAGTCCACAAATTGGACTCATTTAGGGATTGATTTTATTAGAAATAGTGTCCTCAAATGCTTGTTT
Source organism: Solanum okadae (assembly GCA_036553675.1). Classification (NCBI taxonomy): domain Eukaryota; kingdom Viridiplantae; phylum Streptophyta; class Magnoliopsida; order Solanales; family Solanaceae; genus Solanum; species Solanum okadae. The sequence continues at coordinate 36,729,886 of CM071678.1, forward strand.
TATCTCGATAACTAACAAAAACCTTTTAGTTTTAGGTATTTGAAGTTTGAAAGAAAGCATGGACACTACGTCGCAAAAAGGGACAAAAGGGCTGAAAACAACAAAGAAATAAAGGCCTGAGGATCGCCAAGTCCACTTGGCGAGCTGCCAAAGTGCCTTACTTCGCCTTTTATTCCAGTGTGCTGAGCCCTGAAGGAAAGGATCAAGTCGGTGGAAAAAGAGAGAAGTCACCGTATCGCCGAATAGTTCCGCGAAGCAGTACTATGACACCCAATGACACAAAGCACAACGATGCTGGAAGGCTAGTGCAAGACGGCGATGAACTACACCAAAGGGTGAATCGGCGATTCTGACTAACCTCACCGAACAATCCACTGTAGCACAAATCATAAGTCTATAAATAATAAAATCTTTATTAATTTTGAAGAGTCAAATTATTATTATAATTTTACACATTAGAATTGTACTTTTTTTTATATTTTTGCTCTAAGCTTGAGAGGGTTTTGGAGACTTGAAGGAGAAGAGGGTTTTCATCTTCAAGATTTGGAGTTGGATCTCTTGGATTCTTCATTCTTGGCCTGTAACAAGACTTAAATCTTCATACCCAATTGAATGCAAACTTATTTAGGTATAAATGTCTATCTCTTGATGTGTGGCTAAAAACCCCATTCTTGGGGTGTGATTTAACAAATATGTTTTGATATTATTGTTGGGTCTTGCTTGTTGATAGGTTAGATGTCTTTTAACAGTGATTTCACCTAGTTGTTGTGGTTTAATTTAATGGGTTTGTAGTTGCAAATACAAATTCACCCAAGTGTTTTTGGCTTGCCCGAGAGAGAGGTCGCGAAACCAAGATCGCTAGACTGATGGCCTAAGGATTGAGTCGACATGAGGTTCAGCCCGAGAGGGTGAGCCCTAGTCCAATATCCTAACACTCAGCTTAAGAGAGTGAGTGAGGTAAGGTGTAGGCTGGCCTTCATGCAGCAAATGGGTGTTCGAGAGGAACGCATTTGAAACGGGGTAAGTTGCCTAAGAGGGAACTTATTTTCATCTAAAGCTTATCCTAATCACTATTATCTTGCAAATTTCCTATCGAAAGATGTACCCAACTATTTATCTCAACTTTTGCGGTCACACCCCAAGAACCTTTTCTCATTGCTTAGATTTCTTTGTTATTTTTACTGTTTTTGCTATACTTGTGACAAAACCCCCATTTAATATTTGACACTTTTGTGTCACCCCCTTTATTTACTATGTTTTTAATCGTTAACCTCTTTAGCTACGATTTTCTATAAATTCTCAAAACCACTCTCTTGGGACTATCCCAACCCTTGGTTGGGTTACTATACTATTGCACGATCGTAGACACTCGAACTGTAAGACGTGTCGTTGATTACGCAAAAAATAAAAAAAATATCACACTCGCCGAATGGAGCAACACTTTCCTTTGCTCCTCCTTGCCTTGTTGAACCTCCCACTCTCCAAGCTATCATCCATACAGGGTCTTGCTCAGCTGGGAGCTCCTTTAAAGCGCATTTCCCAAGCCCACGAACCTCTATCCTTGAGAATGATCCATCAATACGTTGAAATACGTGAATGAATGGTTTAGGGGCAATCTATATTGCATCAATTTTTTTGAAATTTTGAAACGAATTTTGAAAGACTTTATAAGTCTTTAAATTTTGATTTAGATACTTTTGAATGTGATTTTAAGTTTGTTGTTTTATGTTTTGTGTAGATTGTTTATAATTGTGTGTGTTTGATTGGGCTGAATAGTATTGAATTGAATTGTATTTGCAGGTAAGCAGCAGAAATTGCTGTCAAAAAAATTGCAGAAAAAGCGATGGGCAATGTGGTTTTGTCCGTCGCTTTTTTAGGTTTTAATTTCTTTTAAAACCCAAAAAAACAACGGACAACGTGGTTTTGTCCGTCGCTTTTCTGGATTTTCCAAAAATAAAAATTCCAGAAAAGTGATGGATTGCGTCGCCTTTTGGAAATTAAAAAAAAATGAAAATTAAAATAGAGCGACGAAGTCCGTCGCTTTTGTTAAAAATAATTTTAAAAAAATAGTAAAAAAGTGACGCAATCTGTCGCTTTTGGAAAAGCGTCGAGCTAAAAAGCGACGGAAGTGATTGCGTCGGGTTTCCATCGCTTTCGGCCAAAAAAATGACACAGTCCGTCGCTTTTTTCCTTTTCTTTTTGGAAGTTTTTTTAGTAGTGGAGTATAGAGTTTTCGATTAGAGTTAATCGAAAAAAGGGTAGAAGTTTTAGAGTTAATTCATTGATTGATTGAGTTGTAATCTTGAATTAATATAAAACTTTGGTGTGGGAAGGTTTCCACAATACATCTGTGTTGTTGTCGTTTAAGTAATTTTTCGTGCATTATTCAAGAACCTGGTTCTTGAATACATGGTAGGATTTCTTCAGTATTAATATTTAAAATGGAATGTACTGTAAATTAGGAAATCAAATGGATGAAATTGATTTACAAAAGAAAATATCTTTACATAGTGAATTATTAAATTCAAATATTACATCCAAATATCTAAAAAATTGAAGTGTAGAATCGTCACAAAGAAGGAGTTTTAAGAGTCAAAAATTTAGAACTTGTGTAGCTTCGTTGCTTTCTCTTGGAATTATAGTGAGGGCTTCGTTGTATACTAGAAGTCTCAAAGTACCACGATTAGCTTGGTAACCGAATTCGTTGATTTGATCGGAATGAATATCATAGGAACTCAAAGTTCCAGTTCCGGTTTGAAAAAGTAATACATGATCCTTCCAAATTGCAAATGAGGATTCAATGGGAAGAGGTCTAATTGTGTATTTCTTAATCCACGTTTCATCTTCACCATACTCCTTTATGAACCAAATATCTGTGAACTCTTGTCCTGGTTCAATATGGCATTTTGGATGTGGGTAACAAATTAAGGTTAGAGAGTTTTGACAAACTGTGAGGCCATAACCTTTATTGTCACAGAAATAACAAGTATCAGGCAATTTTATGTTGCGAAAAGATTCGGTGGTTAAGTGAAAGCAGAGAATGATGGGCAATGCATCATCATCCTGTGCAGTCCAATGACAGGCTCCCTCAAAAAAGGCTTCGGAACTAACATAGCGATGCACCCTGGGCAACAACTTTACGGTAGGAATGACCCACCTCCAAGTATCTGTGCAAAAATCATAAACCTCAACTCTGCTATGTCTCGCTTCAAAATCCCTATCATAAGGTTCCGAAGACAGTTCATAAAACCTGACTACCTTGTAATCTTTTTCGATTGAGTCATATCCAAAACCAAGACCTCTGGTGACATAAACGAAATCTTTTGGACACCTAAAAGGGCTGTGTGGGAGAAGTCTATATTTTCTAGTAGTAGGATTTAGAAAAATGATGTCTTCAAAATCTGTCAAAGCAATCAAACCATGAGAAGAACCAAGGAGCTGTTGAAATTGAACACAAAAATCAGTGTCAAAATATGGTACATCTATTTCTGGAGCAACGTGCTTTAGGGTATCATCATTATCATCGTTATCGTTACTACAAAGAAAATACAATATATTTTTATATAGATTTTCATCTAGAAAGATGGGGCGCTTTAAGATAAGCAATTCATCTTTTGTGTTTCTTCTGCGGTTGCGATGAAGATTGATGAAAATGGAGGAATGTATGAGAGTGTACAAAATTGTAGAAATGCTCTTGAATCGCATCAGAGATTTCACCGGCAACTCTAAAAGAATGTGAATCACCACATCTTCGTGCAATTTCTTCATAATTCCATCTAACATCTTGGATTCTCACAACTGTAATGTCTATTTGCTAATATCTGCATACAAATTAAAAATGTTCCTCCCTTCAGCTACTTGAGGAGCGATCCGTGCAAACATGAATAATTGTGGTTATTACGTTTTTCAACTGCTTTCTTTTCGTTTCATCTACTGTTGTAAATTATAATTAGCACTAAAGGCCCCGTTAAATCACGCTACACCACCTTCCTAAAAATGGGTTAAATGTTTCTTTAAGAGATAAGTTTCAAAAAATACCTTCAAACTATTCTCTTTCTATGAATTTCATACCTAAACTATTGAGAAGTGTGAATTTAATACCTAGACTATAACTTACTCCCTCCGTCCCTATTTACTTGTCCATATTTCCTCTTTTAGATGTCCCTATTTACTTATCCATTTTGACAAATCAAGAAAGGACAAAAAAAAAAAACTCCTTATTATATCCTCATTTAAACTTCTTGAAAATTTAAACTTCCCCCAACATTGATTAGTTATCTTGAATAAATTTATTTTGGAATCATAATTAATAAGGGCAAAATTATAACTTCACTATGCTAATCATTGTTACCTTAATATGTGTGTCATTTCTAAAGTGGACAACTAAATAGGGACGGAGGAAGTATTAGTTTAGAAACACACCTAGTGATGTGTATAATACACTCTTTTTTTCCGGAACAAACCTTGACATATGACATTCCACATGGATGAAATATTCCACATTCATAAAAATTAAATAATAAAGTATTAATACTAATTAAAAATTAAATGTTAAAGTATTACTATTCCCAAAAAAAATATTTTTTTTAAAATAAAATTTGAATTAATTTTCTTACCCCAGTCCATCACCTTCTTCCCCCGTACCCCCTCCCCACCGGACAATCCATGTCCTTTTATTTTTTTTAAAATCTTTTATAAAATATTTAAAAAAAATTCATACTTCACCCTCTCCCTCCCCCTCCCCCACTAAACACCCACTCATTCCCCAAAAAATTTGACATTATTTTATTTTTAAAAATAAAAAATTCTACCTAACACTATTTAAGCCTCTGCTCCTACTTATTGTTTTACATTTTTCTCGTTTTGTGTTAGATATGTACATATATTTTTAGGAATTTTTTTCTACTTGTACCAAATATAATATAAGTAAATAAATTATTTAAAAAAAGTCTTGTGGGTGACAAGTAAAAAATACTTTCCTAAAGAGATATGTATATATCTAACATAAAATGAGAAAAAAAATGAAAGTGGAGGTTTAGATGGTGTGGGGTACAATTTTTTTTTTTTAAAAAAAACAAAATAAAATCTAAATTAATTGAAGAGTGGGGGCAAGGGGGGAGGGGGGAGATGAAGTAAAAAAAATTAAATACTTTTATACAAGAAATTTAAACAAAAAAAAAAAAACTAAAAAATGGGGGTGGGGGTGGGGGTGAGGGGGAGATACGATGAAGAGGAAGTGATGGAGTGGGGTAAGAAAAATATTTTACATTTTATTTTAAAAAAATATATTATTTCTAGGATAATAATTATTTAATCTTTAATTTTAACTAATACTAATACTTTATTTAATTTTTGTCAAGGTGAAATGTTTAGTCAATGTGGAGCGTGGTGTGATATTTTTTTTAAAAAGAGAGAGTGCATACACCATGAAGAGAGAGTAATAAAAGAGAAGAGTGTGTTTCTCAAATTATTAGGTGATAGTTTAGGTATTAAATTCACACTCTCAATAGTTCAGACATAAAACTAAAAAAAGGGATAATTTAGATGTGTTTTTGACACTTATCTCTTCTTTTAATGAAGTAATTTATTTATGATTTTATTTTTATAAAACACTTCATTCAGTCATTTACTTGCCGCAGTGACAAACGATTAATTAGACAACAACCAGGGGCGAATTTAAGTTACAAAAAAGGGGTCATCGGAATATGTGGTCATCCAAAAAAATTCGATATATCTACTTGTATAATTCGTAATATATATCAAATAACAACTAAAGGAACCCATGATGACAAATGACTGGATGGCTCACTGGTTTGCTTGTTCGTTTATGAAAAACCACTGCAGTTGGTCTTTTTTTTTTATGCAACATTGCTTTTTACTTCTTATTTTTACAAAAAAATAATAATAATCTAAAAGTAGGTTCCATTGCAAGCATTTTATTTCACAAAAACACACAAAGTAGCGCTCGAACTTCCCTGCTGAAAAAACTCATTTCTTCATTCTCTTTCGTTCTTTCAACTAAAATCACCATTCTTAGTAAGAAAACTAGCAAAATCAATTATAATATTTTAGATCTTATCTTACATGCAATGAGCAGCGACGGCTCAAATGCACAAGTGGTCTAAGACAAAATCAATCCGAGGCCTTAAACTTTTAAGAATTATTAATATTCTTTTTATAAAGTCTACATTTTAAATTCTTGAGATGCAAAATTGTATATTTTTTATAATTTGATTCTTTTAATAATTATTTTTCAATCAATAATTCATATAACCAATGCATTTAATCTTTCTTGCGACATAGTACTCTAGGTATATCAAATTTCTTTTAATAACTTATTCTCTTAATACAATTTTTTTGCAAATCATATTTAATATTTTTCTTATGAAAAAAATATATCTATTATTAGTAAAATAGTTGAGGTCCTTCAAATTTGGAAACCTAAAGTAGTTACATTTTTCTTAAAGGGGCAAAGCCGTCCTTGACAATGGTGCACCCGTATTCTTGAAATCATAGATTCGCCTCTGACAACAACCGCTATAGTTATATTAGATTCAGAAAGGTGAATATATGAAAGAAACTAAGAAAGTGATATATAATCTTACCATCTCAATTCCTATACATGTAATGTCCAACACATTAAATCTAGCTATTAGGCATCATTAATATATTGTTTTTTTAAAAGACATCATAACAATACTTAGAATTACAGTACGTTAAAAATAATTTTTAGCGACAATTAGTTAACGATAATAACTTAATTGCCACAAAATATGTTCTTTTAGAGACAATTACATTATGTTGATAAAGCCTATAACAATATTGGTTACAATGACAATTAACTATTTCTAATAAAGACTTTAGGACTCTTTATTAATGTGCATATTTATTGTTGTTGATAGATGTTCTTGTTGTTGTGTTAGATCACCACCTAAGCTCACAATTGGTCTTCTAAAAAAAACAGCTAAGGAGGAATCCTTTATATAATTTTTAGTATTCATTATATATTTCTTTTTAAAAAATTTAAAATAGAGGAGAGTTGAAGGAGGTGATTACTATTAATTCCTGTATTCAAATAGTAAATCAGAAACAATAAAAATGAAAAAAAAAACTAACAGTCCGCAAAAGTCGTTGTATGGCCTTAAGGAAATTGACCCCCTCATTGTACTCGAGGCAGTGAATTATTTCCTTCCAAGATAAAACGGATAAACTATTACAAGAAATAGTGTTACCTCAAACTTCAATTACTTCGATAAACTCAAAATTCAGCAACAATATCACACACAAACTCCATTTTGTTTATAAGAAAATGTATGCAAAAGAAAGAAATTTTTGATGCAGGAAAATGAGAGAAAATACCTCTATTTGTAGCTAACAAAGGGTAGTATGGAAAGTTGTTAATTGTGTCTTATCAGATCACAATCCTTTGGAAAAGGGACAACCTTTTAGAAAGGTCATAATCCTTTGAAAAAGGCACAATGTTTCGGAACGGTCACAACCCTTTAGAAAAGACACAACTTTTCGTAAAAGACAACTCTTCGAAAAAGTCACAATCCTTCATTTCTAATTTACACCTTTAAAATCCAACAATCCCCGACATGAATGGGAAATGACTATTGTTGAAACATATCCATGAAAAACTGTGTGATTTGTAAGTAAGGATTAATTGCATCTGGATAAGTAGGTTTTCCTTTGAACTTTTCATAGTGAACGTACATCAAATTATATACTCGGTCAATCGATAGATTTGATATCTTTGATGTGATCCAATGTCATTAACACATTTTGGTCCGGTGCACATCATGTGTTTAGCTAATATTTCCATATTAGTCCTCATCCAAGCCATTTCTTGACCTTGACAGTGAATTTTGATGACTCAACCAAAATGTTTGAGGTGATCCATTGTGGCATATGGTCATCATGTAAGTGTCTCACAAACCAATATTTCCCTTCTTCCCTTACCTTTGCCTTGTATGCCTCATTGTCAACATCAACAAGGTCATAGTAAGTGTAACACTTCAAAAAAATTTAAGCTAAGACCGAATCATTCTTTATTTGCATATAAGGTTATATTAGGTGGTTTTTAGATTGTGCAAGATTTTAAGGTCAATTCTTTACAAGAATTCCCTAGCACAAAGTTGAGTTGAAAGCTTTTTTACTGATTGAGTTTCGATATAAGAGTTTATTTGGGTCAACTTCAAATGATCATATCTTAGAATATGATGTGTTAAGTGGCCCATAACCTATCAAATTAAAGGATTATGAGTCTTCTTTCAAACGCCACCTAGTTTGTATTATTTGGAGTCTGGAGTAAAGAGTGACGCCCATTTAGTGAAACCCTACCAGGCAATCAAAGTTCCATGGATGACGCTACGAATGGTGGAAAGTTCCACGAACCGTAGAGCCTTTTATTAAGGCTTGCTACAATTTTTTTCAAAAACTTTTTGCATGTGTTTCAAGTTTATGTTGGTCATTTCCTTAGATTTTAGCCCTATTATAAGTCATTTTGGGCTTTTTCAAGGAGTACTATATCATTCAACTAACTAGTTTTCCTCTCATAATCATCAATCTAAACATTAATTCTCCAAAAATGTACTCAAAACTCACCTAGGATTCCCCTTCTACATCAACAACCTAAAAATTTCATGTCAAAAATTCAAGATACAAATGGAAGCGTTCAATCCAAGGTTTTCCAAATTTCTTACATCCTAAGAACTATATAAAAGAGTTTCTTTTTTCACGGTCGAGCACCAATTTCAAAATCAAAGATTTCCTCCATAAAAAAGCGTGTTTTCTCTCGAGCTCAAGAAAATTAAGTCTCCACTAAAGTTTTTAATCCAATAGCTTCATAATGAGGTATGTAAGGCTAATCATAGTGCTGGATTAAGTCAACCTCAAGCCTTTGGACCAAGTTCATGAACCAAGTTTGACTCATCACACCCATTTCTTCAGAATAAGATCATGGGTCATCAACATAGTGCTTACAATTTCCAAGCATTTCTCTATCACAAGAAGCCATCACAATAAACCAAAAGAATGAAAAAAAAAATTATTCACATTTTAGATAGAAACAAATAAACTATAAATCCAAAATAAATTCAATATGCCTAATTGTTGCTGGCAGCGGTGCATTTTTTGATAATGCTTAAATTACTTGCAAAATGATTAAATAAGTATGTGGTCATTAGCAATCTAATTACCCAACTTATGAGGTTCGGATCGAATCCCAAAAGAAATAATATTCGACAATTGAAAAGATAGAGAATTACAAGCTACTATTTTGAATCCAAATGAAAATATACAAATTATACTAAGAAGATGATTTTAGTAACAATTTATAATAGGGGCAAAAATATTTTCAAGCAAGGGATTTAAGGAGATTAGGGAATGGAAAGCTAATGGATATTCAAATGATCTATTGCAACTAATATCATGCGAATTCATTCATCAATGGGTAGGCTAAATTCTTCTAAAACACAAACATGCATTTCTCAATCACACTTTTGTTTATCATAAGGGTTCTTCTCAGACGCTCCCACGAATCAAGCAAAGCAATCTACTACCTTATGTAGATTTCTTTCTCAAGGTTATCTAGTATTCAACAATGAAAACCCAAATCCCTTTCTCAAATAAACTTAGGGATCAAAGCTAATAAGCATTCATCAATTCAATTACCCACTTCATAAATTTTTTCTCAAGCAATCCATGAAGATCTAAGCTAGATTTGAGTGTGAATTCTCAAATCATAAATAAAATAATAATAATAAAATTGAACTCATATCATGAATGAAAGCAAACAATTAGTTACAAAAGCAATAGAGTGAAAATTAACAACCCAATAGCTTTGTCTATGTCTAGAACAAAACCCCAATTTCAATTAATCAATTACACCTACAACTCATGCATTCAAGACAAGAGAAAGAAGAAAGGATGAAAATATATTACTATCAAGAACTTAATCTTCAATCCAAAAGTTGATTTGTGAGGCAACTTGCTCTCAAAATCTAAACCTAAGCTATGAACTATCAATTACAATGTTAAAAATTAAAAAATCCAAGATAAAAACTAATACAATTCTCTAGATTTTCGATGCCCCCCCTTCCAATCCACCCTCATCACCTTTTGTGAGAATTGGGTCCAAAAATATGTGAATTTCATGTTTCCCCTTGTTCAAGTAACCGCCAGTTGCAAAAGCGACAAGAAGTTTGCTAAAGCGAATGTCGCAAAAGCGACTCCACCTATTGCAAAACGAACCCCGAGATTTATTGCCCCTTCGCTAAAGTGAAGCTCGCGTGGTCGCTTATGCGATTTATTGACCTTTTGTTGACTATCACCAAAGCGAACCTCAGGTCGCAGGAGCAACATTAGAGAGTGGTTTCTGCTAGTTTTTTTTCTCCTTTTTCCACTCTTTTCCAGCTATTTCCATCAAATTCATTTTTAGCCATCAACACCTAAGCACAAACACAAATCAATGAATGATTAGCCTTTTTTTTATTTTTACTTAAGTACCACAAATCATAAGGAAAAAGGCCTCAAATAAGTCAATGTTCCCGACTCATCACTTACCTACTGGTGAATTTTGTAGGTGTCATTATGACTCGAGGAATCCGATGGTGACAACTTGGGTTATTTACTTTAAATTGCGCACAAGTGTACCTTATGGGTCTATGGGATTCTAGTTAGGTTATAGTTAGTTGTTTACTTTACCGTTTTATAATTCTCTAGACTCGTGTTCTATATAGTTAGGTTTTTCATTATCGTTTCACTCTTATGACCTCTAGTTGTTGTTACTCGCTTTTAATATTGCCTTTACTTTCCAAACTCAGTCGGCCTATGAAGCCTACTGGGTATCCATCACTTTGGTACTCCTAATGCACTCTGCATCGGTTTTCTTGATGCAAATCCTAGCACTAGACATCAACGCTGATTTGGTCCAGATGCGGAGATCATCGGAGGTTGAGGGTGAGCTGATGACGTCCTGGTTAACCTAGCTCCTTCTGTATTTAGGTTTTGCCTAGTCTTTTATTTTCTAGACAAGTCTGTACTTTTTGTCTTCTTTGGGACTTGTACTCGTATAGTAGCTTTGTACTGGTGTCCATCGGGTCGTGGGTTTCGATCATGTACTTCTAGCTTTTGTATATTTATTATTGTTCTCTTTTATCCATTGTGTATCTCAATCAATTGCTTTTAAATTTCTCATTGGTTATTGTTTCTACCTAATATGCATGTTACTTGTTGTTCTAGGATATGGGTCAACTTAATTAACTACTGGTGTGTTATGGTAGGTGTCATCATGACTCCGAGTTTACGGGTCATGATGACAATGTATGGTTGCTTACTTTTGTTCTTCCCGAGCTACTCAATCTATAGTGTTTGTTGTATATTTACCACTGATAACTTGTCTGTCATGGAAAATTTGAATACTATATCACATTTCTTGAATCTTGGACTATCTTCCTTCTTGAGCGTTGACGGATTATTTCTCTCTTTAGAGGAAATAGATATTTCCTTACAGATAATCTTCAATTAGTAATTACCTTCCTTTGGGATTTTGAATATATATACACAGAGTTCTGGAATAATATTGAAATGACCATCAATAGGTATTTACTCTTTAAATAACTCTTTCGATTATTGGATAATCTCTTCTGTTCTTTTCCTTGTTTTTTTCTAGAAATTCTTGTAGAGAAATAATTAAATCCTTAATTCTTGCAAATTCATCCAGTAGCTTGCAGATTCTTTTTCTTTTGAAAGAGAACTTTGTGATTATTATTTTCCTTGCTTATGGAACTTCTTCCCTAATGTCCTTGAGTATATGTCCCTTAATTTATTTATTTTTCATCTTACCTATCATGTCCTCAAGTAAGTCATGAAGAAGATACATATTCAGCATTCTTTCATAGATATTACTAAATAAAATATTTTCATAATAAAACTTGTACATAGTAACTTAATAAATAATCTTCAATCATCTCCTTCATATAATTTACAGTCATAGGAGACATTTTTTTCCCATTGAAATCTCTAAGCTCTCTTTTTGACTTGTACAAATATGAGCTCTTATTTAAGCAATCCAAGAGAATTTCATGATCTTCTTCATTTCTCCTTGAATCTTGATTTATATGATATCAAATTTTATCACATCTATCTTCTTCAATTTGAACTTTAAGCACTCTGAATATGGACTCTTTAGTGAACTTGAAACTTTGGGCATATCTTGATACTCAAATTACTATTGAATCTTCCTTTATCAACAAATTGATCTATAAATCATTTTCTCTGATAGATTTTTTTTCCTGGGATTATAGTGAATATTTTTTCAATGATTCGTGTATCGTGAGTTGGACATGTCGTTTGCTTCCACATCTTATCTTGTAATTTCATCTCATTATATCTTCTTTTCCATATTTGTTTAGATCTTCACGAAATCTTTCTTTTATAAAATAAACATATACCAAAAGTATGTACCACAAGTAAATGTCCTATTATTAAACAATTATATTGGTTTTATTTTATCATCAAAATCAATAAGTGAAACCTTGGAAGCCGAAGAAATCTTTCTTCATGAAAATAAAATGTACCAAAAATCTTAACTCTGTATGGAAGCTGGGGAATCTCTGTTGTCTGCAACTCTCCTCTACCAGTGTTCCTTTCTAATTAACTAGGCACTCTTAGTACTTTTAATATTAACAGGTTAAATATATTATGTGTATATGATGCCATTTAATACTTCTGATTTATTATTGATTCATATTGTTTTCTACAAAATTAATTTTTTTTCTCAACTTGAAGAGTTCAATTTGCCTAATTGTGAGTATATAATTTAATCACGAGAAAACAATGTTACTTAATAATTTATTTTAGTAAAATGTTGCAATAGAAAAATGAGAAAACACACGTGTGTGATGGGGGAGAGACAAATGTCCGAGGAAAAAGTTTTTCCCGATCCAATTCAAATGAGAGATAGAAAATGTTCTGGAAGTTGTTACTATCCACAATTTTCCATTTCGTAAGTTCCATTACAACATACATGCATGTCGAATATTATAGACAATGTCGGATGGAATTATGAAGAAATTACCCCAAGATGTGATCAGTTGTATTATTTTGAGAGTTGCAGTGAAATCTCTATTGCGATACAAGTGTATCTCGAAAACATGGTGTACTCTATTAGAGTCCTCTTATTTTATCAATCTTCATGTGAAGCGCCCCACCACCACCAAAGACGAATTAATTCTCTTAAAACGATCCTTCGAAGAAGGACCTAATCAGTATAAAAATGTCTTATCTTTTCTTTCTGGTTGTGATGATAATCATTATCCCATTTCTCCAAATATAGATATTCCGTATCTATCTACAACTTTTGGTAGTGTGACTCAACATGTCATGGGGACTTACAATGGTCTAATTGTCCTGTCTGATAATGAACACGTTGTCTTACTTAATCCATCCACTAGGAAATACACCCTGCTTCAACCCAGTCCATTTGAAATATGTCCTCCGGGGTTCGACCGTTATATTTGTGGTCTAGGATTTGGCATTGACTTGACAATGAATGACTACAAATTTGTTAGGATTAATGAAATTTCTTCGGATCTTTACAAGGATCCTTGCGTGAGAGGGAACAAAGTTGAGGTTTATGAATTGAACATTGATGCATGGAGGGAAGAGTATTATGAAGAGGAAACGTTGCCCTCTGTGTATTGGTCTCCTTGTTCGGAATTATTTTACAAGGGAGTATGTCATTGGTTTGCAAGTGGAGATGGAGAGGTAATTCTTTGTTTTGATATGAGCACTGATACTTTTCGCAATATCAAGATGCCTCGTACTTGTTTTTTTCCTAATGGCATGTGTTATGGCCTTGTTATATTAAATGATTCTCTCACCTTGATTTGTTATCGTGATCCAACATGTGAGATTGATCCATTAACGGATGTGATTGATATTTGGACAATGAAAGACTATGGCGTAAATGATACTTGGAGTTTGGGATACACCATTAGACCTCTTCCTATTGAATCCCCTTTAACAATTTGGAACGATTTATTACTCCTTCAAAGCAAAAGTGGACAATTGATTTCCTACAATTTTATTTCAGATGAAGTAAAGGAATATAATTTACATGGATATCCTGGAAGCTTGAAAGTTATAGTTTATAAGGAATCCTTGACTTCAACTCTACAGGAAAACAGTCAAGGTACACAATCTCAGGGATTTTAAAGATGGTAGTCTTCAAGATACAAACTTTTTTCTGAAACTGATACTAGCACTAAAGAATTCGGGTTGTACTTATCTAAAAGAATAATGCTGGCAAGATCTTTATGCATTTGGCACACTTTTTCAACCATTAGTTATACACTCTATTCCATATATTATGACACGGTATTAGCAATGTAAGTGTTTTTTTAATGTATGCATTAATATGTTTAAAGATACAATTGCCTTTCAAAACTATTTATGTGTTCTTTTCACCTTATTTGTGAATGGTATTTTTCTAAACATATATTTATTTTAGAAAATTATACCATGCATGTTGTTTTTAATACATTGTTGCTCCCCAATATACACGCAAGTGTACGTGATCGCTCAAGTAATATAGATTCTTAAAGAAATGAGTTATCATTCCCAAGGGACTTATGATCAACTTATATCTAACACTTAACTCTACAAATAAAATAAAAGTAACCGCTTTAGAAAATGGTGATGATTGTTAACTACTACAACGAATTATGTAATAAATAAAAGTAACTAATTGTGAACGACTTTAACATGATGTTTCAAGAAAGTAAAAGACAAATCCAATTTTCACTTCGACCAACATATATATATTATTTTATAAAGTTTAATCAATTAAGTTGTCAATTTGATTTCCTTCTTCAACCTTCCATCTTTAATTCGTTTTAGCTCCAAACTTCTTCAACTTTACACCAATTTTCTCCTACAAATAAAATACACTATTTAGCACAATCCATAAAACTCATGCTCAAAAAGAACAGATATAAATAATAAATATGAGACAAATAATGATTAAAATATATATTTTTGGCCTCACATCAACATCCCACACTTAAACTTTTGCTCGTTCTCGAGCACACATTAAAGCTTATCTCAAATATATCATACTAGGAATGTCATCACTTTGATTAATACAAACAATTAGGCCATATACCAATTTAAAAACATCAAGTACACTTCTCAATCATTATGCAAGACATCCAAATAAACAACAAACCTCTAACCTCCTAACCTCAAGAAAGAACTTTGAACTCATCAAATTTAAGCTTGCTCCCCTACTCTCATCAAACAAAGTTAATAAAATCACCTATCCATCATGAAACAAGTGCCCTCACAAGAAGAAAAAGTTCACACACTCAATTCAAAAGATTGAATATAAATTAAGGACTTCATATCAAGAACAACTCTCACACTCACAAATAAAATTCACATGTATGCACAAAGAACTATAGGCTTGCCCATTACGTACATCTTCACTAATTAAGCATGCTTGAATAGAATCAAATAGGACTTTAACGGGTTGTAATGTAGGCTAGGGGACGGGTAGGAAAACTATATAATAGTGGATTACACTTCCTTAAGCACTTTGCGCTTTAAGACTTCATCACCCATTATTTTCTTTTCTTTATTTTCAACCCTCTCTTCAACAATTATTTCACAAGTAATTCTCATCATCTCAAGAATGCTTCAATCTCTTTTTTTCTCTTTTTAAAAAAAAAAAGTTTTTCGTCGTAATAGCCACCCTGAACTTACGTATTTTACATGTGTTAAGGTGCACGATTTCCTTGGAAGGACCAGGGTCATCATCAAGGTAACTTCTTTTGTTCATGTCACATTCTTTTGTTCTTCTCTTTTTCTTTTTTTTCATGTTACATTCTTCAAAGAGAGCTTTTTAAGCACTTTGTAACTATCATTGATTACCTTTTCACTCAACCATCCATTTTTCTTCAGAATTGACAGTTAGAATAAATCTATGCTATAATGCTCAAGGAAGCAAGGTGCAAAAACTAGAGATTCAACAAAATAGTCAAAGGCAAAATATGGCTACCAACAAACGGCTTCAGGCTCAAAAGGGCTAACTAGTGATAAAATATCTGAAAAGGCTAAAATTTCCTAGACAAATCAAAGAAAGCCTATTATCATCTCCTAAACAAAACAACACTTTTTATTTCGCTTCAATAACATGCAATGCAGGGCAAGTTCTAGACTAGGATGCAAAACATGGAATAAACAAATTCTCACCACACATAGCACAAGTATCAATCAAGATGGATTAATTCCACTTCTAAGAGAGACAGGATCATAACAAACTACAAAATGAAATAAGCTATATACAAAGTCACACCATGAGCTTACATGTCAAAGAGTTTGAATTTTTTTTTATCAAGCATTCACAAGAAAGTACTACTAAAAAATTAGACCTAAAAAATAAATATCACACCACTTAAAAGGGTCTTTTCTTTTCTCTCAAAAAAAAAGTTATTCCTCAAGAAAATAAAAAACACTCGGTTCAAAGGGACTATCCTCAGGAAAAGAACCGAAAACAAAAGTCAAGGAACCCATCCTAAAAAAATAAAAGACTCAATAAAACAATAAAAACTAGGAATGTATTCTTCCACCCCACATTTAAAAAGATGTTATATCCCCAAAGCATCAAATAAAATTTAAAACAAGGGTTAGAAAAACTCTCTGAGGCCTTTAGGCCTAGCTAGTAGCATGTTCTTTTTATTTTCATCAAGGGTCGTACGCACCACACACTTAAGCTCAAATGTGCTCCTTAGCTCCAAATTTTGGATACTCAGACTTCTCCAAAACCTATAAAAACCACACAAAAAAATGACTCTAAAAAAAATAAAATAAAAAATAAAAAGTTACACTATAAATTGGGTTGCCTCTCAATAAGCTCTTAATTTAACGTTGCGGCA
This sequence comes from Solanum okadae, assembly GCA_036553675.1. Classification (NCBI taxonomy): domain Eukaryota; kingdom Viridiplantae; phylum Streptophyta; class Magnoliopsida; order Solanales; family Solanaceae; genus Solanum; species Solanum okadae. The sequence continues at coordinate 36,746,826 of CM071678.1, forward strand.
CGACACAAATAAATTCACCACTTTTCTTTCCACTTTGAACTTATGAATTTTACCCCTAACTTTGCATCTGTTTTTCTACTCCTCTCAAGGGGAGGTGGTATAAAGATAAAGGAACCAAGTAATATATGTCGCATCTTGCACTTCTTGGCCCTTAGGTGAGGAATGTCGTTTTGTTTACGTGGACTAAAACACTTTTAGAATGTAGGAGCCTTGTTCCTCATCTATACACTCATCCATTAGTTCAGATTTTACAGAAAAGTGTTTTGAATGAGATTCAAGTTGTCTCAACTCCAAAGCAGCATTATTTACGACATTCTCACTTTTGTACTCTTTCTCAACATCGATATTAAGGAATAAGATATAGTTGAATGATTTGAATTCCTCTTTTTGCTCCATTAATTGGTCATCATCCACGACAATCTCTTCTAATATAGTTAGGACAGTAATTTCTAATTGAATAGCGTCAAGTATATCCAGCAATTTCATGAATTTTTTGTGCTCTTCCCTGCATTCAAATATTTGTTCAGTGATTGTTGAGTTAACTTTGTCCAGCATGTCCGTACATTCCATAAGTGAATTCACATTGCACGCCTCTTGTTTTGCATTCTCCGCTTCATCGCCCCTACCAACATCACAAATAATAGAAGAATCATAATAGGGGTTTGGGGGAAGAAAATAAGATTTAGGGCAACCATTCCAATGAATATATTGACGACCACATATATGACATAAATGACATTAATCTCCTAACCACGATTTATCCCAATCATCCATAGCAATAAGAGTACTAAATTATTCAAAGAAAGAAAAAATAATAATTGTTGGAAAAAAAAAACTAATTAAAAAAAGAAAAAATAAATAAATACAAAAAACAAGTATAACCTAGAAGAATAGTTAATTTCTAAGTCCCCGACAGCGGCGCCAAAAACTTGTTGCTCCCTAATATACACGCAAGTGTACGTGATCGCTCAAGTAATATAGATTCTTAAAGAAATGAGTTATCGTTCCCAAGGACTTATGATCAACTTATATCTAACACTTAACTCTACAAATAAAATAAAAGTAATCGCTTTCAGAAATGGTGATGATTGTTAACTACTACTACAAATTATGCAATAAATAAAAGTAGCTAATTGTGAACGGCTTTAAGATGATGTTTCAAGCAATTAAAAGGCAATTCCAATTTTCACTTCGACCAACATATATATTATTTTATAAAGTTTAATCTATTAAGTTGTCTGCTTGATTTTCTTCTGCAACCTTCCATCTTTAATTCGTTTTAGCTCCAAACTTCAACTTTACACCAATTTACTCCTACAAATAAAATACACTATTTAGCACAATCCATAAAATCCATGTCCAAAAAGAACAAATATAAATAATAAATGTGAGGCAAATAATGATTAACATATATATTTTTAGCCTCACATCATACACCAAACCAAACAATACATAAGAAATAAGTTCAACATAACTAATATAATATCAATATTTCTAATGTCAACATTACTACTACATCGTATTTAAGACTATTGTTATACACAATAAGAAACAATCCTTTGGTTTTTTAAGTCAGTTGTCGAAATGAGAAACTACCAAATTAGAAATAATTTATGTGTTGCACTTTATTTGAATAACATTTAGACTTGGTATTTGTTTATTTGTGATAATTAGCTAAGACATATAAAGAATTGAAAACTTCAAGCGTAGGTTCAATTTATTCATAGTTGGGTTGTTCCATATTTAATTCAAATTAGCAAAAAGATTTGCTTGTCATGAGTAATGGAAATAACGTTAGCTACTACTTGCAGGATACCAATATTTTTTTTTTTTTACTACCATATCATGAAAGTTGTAAAATATTTTAAATTTGGATATATAGTATCATAGATAATTATTGTGTAAAATACCTTATCCTTATGGAACCTCGTTTCCATATTTCTAATAAACACATGACCTTGATCTATTCAAAAGAAAATCTACGAATTTAGACAGATCCATCAATCACTTTTCTATTCTTGACTAGGTAAAAGTCAAAGACAACGCCGAACTTCATGGTCAATACCTCAGATAACTGACGTTCCCGGGCTACCCATTAATATAACGAAAAATATATTTGGCAGGATAAAAAATTGGCACAAAATGGTACGACCTTACTTTTTCGGAGTAAGGTCGTAATTTCAGAGGGATGGGAAGGGTGATAGGGTAAATTCATTTTTTGTTGTACCCAGAGTACCCTTTAAAGTAAAACCACTTTGAAATCTATTAAACCACAACATTTTGAAATTGAATCACTTTTGAAAAGTCTAAGCCTATACTCTTTTCTTTTCAAATCACGCTGCCCAAAAAATTATATTAACTCCAATACTATATTGAGATTTGAGATTATTATATTTCTACCAAATTTTTGGTCTTTCTCCATTTTTCTTCATTTTAAAAGCCCTTTTGTTTTTGTTCATAATTTTTATTTGAAAAATTAAATCAACGTCAATACTCTATTGAGAGCACTATATTTGTTCAATTTTTTTTGGACTTTCTCCATTTTTTTCATTTTGCAACAACTCTCTATTTTCGTTGATAATTTTCATCTCATGAGCAAGTATGTCTATGTTGTTTTTAAGGGTAAAAAACAAGGTATATATTCAAGTTGCCAAGAATGTGTAAATTTGAGCATTGGAGTTAGAGGAAGTTTATACCAAAAATACAAGAATTATGATGATGTTGTGCAAGCTTCAAAAGATTGGAACATTTGCACAAATGGAGTGAAATTATGCTACGAAATTACTGGGGAATCATTATGTAATTCTGTGCATTGGAGCTGTTGTTGAAAAATCAATGAAAGATTAATTTGTTAAGGCAATTTTGTGGTGTTATTTTAATATAGGATTGTATGTGTATTTGGCCTTATTTTTTGGATTTATCCTGATATTTTGGATTGGGCATGTCAACATAAGTACTTTTATTTACTAAATTAGAATAATAACTTATTTAAAAAGAATAAATAAATTATGTTGCGTGATTATAAACGAATGTTATTACAGTGCGAATGGTCAAAGCTTAAACAATTAGTCCATAGGTCACGCGTTCGAGTCTAGTTTAGGTCCCATTTTAGTTAATTTTTTTAAAATTACTCTCTTTATAGGGGTGGGTATGTTAAGTTTCTAATATTTTTTGGTAAAAAAAGAGTGCAAAACTTAATATTTGGATCCTTTATACAACCAATGATGATGTTTCATTACTATAAGTCAAGTCATTATGATGAAAATAAACGTAAATAATATATTATTCTATGAGTGATGTTCCTTCAGAAATACAAGTCAATTGAATGTGATGAATATAATCGTGACCAAGATATAATTGGGTAGATATCTTAATACAATGAGTTATGATATATCTCACTCAATTTATTTTCAGATTTGAAGGGTGATTAGACTATATTTATTTATAATATCTTATTTATAAATTGCCTAGTTATATTCATTAAATAACTGATATGAAAAGAATAAATAAATTTTGTTTTGTGATTATGAACGAATGTTATTGCAGTACGAATGGTTAAAACCTAAACGATTAGTCTAATAGGTCACGAGTTCGAGTCTATGTTAGGTCCCACCATTTTAGTTATTTCTTTAAAAACAACTCTCTTTGTAGATGTTGGGATTTCAAACATTTGATTTTGATAGAATTTCAAAAAAATTCTGATCACACAACTATTTTTTTCAAACGTGTGGTCTTCTTATTTCATTTTAACAAACAATCCACTACAACACAAAATTGTTGGATAAGTAATAAGAAAGAAAGTGAAAGTAGAATAAAATTAGTTCATAATAAAGATTCAAGAACAGAATGAAGAAGCAAAAATATTATGCACATAAATAGTAAGCCAAATTACAAGCACATAAATTGGTCTTAAAAAGACTTTAGATGTTGCAATTTATGCACATAATTTAGCCCCAAACAAAAATTACAAAAAATGAAGATAAATTAGATTCCCAACTTTGGCAAAAGAGCAAAGACATGATCAACCTCAACATCACAACCACATCCATAACTAGGTTGATCAACTTGTTCATCATCACTATGAATAGGCCATCCATTCAGTCGAATAATATTCTCGTGCTCAATAGTGCAACAACAGTCTGGTCTTTGCATAAAAAATATCGGATTACTAACCCAAACATTATCTGTCATATAGATTAGACTCTCCCTCCGTTGCTTTATTTCTTTTCTTTGAGGGAGTTTTTCCTTCATGTGGCCAATGAATTTGTCCGCAGCTCGACTGTCACTGCTGCCCACGAAAATAGAAATAATGGCAAGCACATATGCTGCACCATTGTTGTAAAATCTCGGATTTGAGAAAATAGAAAAAAATGCAGCTTTCCAGACCTGGTTCAAGAACCACGGAAGCAACCGACTGTCCGTGGTCTGACACACGATCCGTAGGTGGGGTCCGTCATTGGGCACCAAATATTTATGGTCTCTGACCCCACCCACGGTCGACCAAGACTGTCCGTGGTTGGACCGACAGATCGTAGGTGAGGGTCAGCAGCCAATTGGAGGGAATTGGTTGTTGGGTCAACTTCAAATGATCATATCTTTTAGCACAGAATGAATTAGGTGGCTCATGACCTATCAAATGAAAGATAATTGAATCCTCTTTCCAACACCACAAAGTTTGCCAAAATCCCATCTCAGAGTAAAATGTTATGCTCGTTTTAGTGAACCCCTATCGGGTAGAGCTTGACCCATGACCCCTATTGATGGTTGGTAGGTCAATCGATGTTCAGTAGGTCCCTCTGTGGATGACCTTTGTCAGCTTTTAAGTTAGGGTCATTTAGGTCTTTTTCCTATGTGTTGACCCCCCAAACTACGTTGTTTAAATCCTAAACTACGTCGTTTTGACAAGTTTAAGCCTAATAACTTAGTCAGAACTTACCTAGAACGATTATTCTCCCAAAAACCATCAAACTTAGAACAAAAAGGAGAAGAAAGAAGCGATAACCTCTCAAGGACTGCCAAAAGAGTTTATTCAGTTTCAACCCCAAAATTGAAAGATTTTTCCGTGAATATCGTCACCAGGTATGTGGGATATCACTAGTGTATTCCTTTAGTCCACTAGGTCCCTAGAATTCCGTCAGACTCTTGATTTCGTATATCTTGTTTAGAGCTAGGGTTTGTAGAAACTTTAGATTTATTGTAATTTAGCGTTTATAGTGTTCATAATCGAATTATTAGGTTTTCTTGGAATCGTTGTTAAATTCCTTACATGAAACTCAGAACCTTAGCTGTGTAGTTTATTTTAGTTCATGAAATGCACTTGCTAGGTTAGTAAAACACCTAATCATGCTTCAGTTTTCGAATGTCACATGATCAGTATATAATTGTTACATTCTCAGATTTTGTATGTCAGTATTTTGAGCTATTCATCATTTCAGTCATAATGTGTCATATGCATATTCAGTTGGGAGTAGACTTAACACCGAGTTGGACTAGGGTTCAGCGTACCCGTATAGTCCCAAAAATACATACCCCCGTAGGTATATAAGTCCCTGCAGTGGGCATCAAATTTAATGATCACATCAGTCATGCCTTTATACCCCTGGCAAGGTATATTGGGTCCTCTCGATGGGGCGTATACATCAGACTCCAAGTTTAGCTCACGTGGTTTTATGTCGATTAATAGTAGCTCCCACAGTCAAACTCTAGTTTATTTAACCAGGTTTTCAGTTATATTTTAGTATTCAGTCTCAGCATGTCATGTTACTAATCACTACTTGTTCATTGTATTCAGTTCAGTTTATTTCAGTATATTTCAATATTTACATTATATCATTGCTTAGTTATGCTTTGTTCAGCTTACATAATTGTTCAGTTATATTCTATATCCTGCATGCTCAGTACATTCCAAGTACTGACACATACTCTGCACTACATCCTTTCATAAAGTAGGTTCAGGTTCTTAACATTCAGATCACACGTAGATCGGTTCTCGATCCATACTCAGCAACATCAGTGGTGAGTCCTCACACTTCGAAGACAATAGACATGTTTTCCATTTTAGTCTTTTAATCCAGTTTTAGTTTTACTAGAGTTAGCTGGGGATATGTCCCAGCAACTCTGGTCAGTTAGATTTTCAGACATAGTATTAGATTCATCTTTAGTTTCGAGTGAATGTTCAGTATCATTAAACTCTTAGTAGTTTTTATATATTAACATCAGTATTGGGTATTCCCCATCTTTCAGTTATTAATTGATTTAGCTTCCGCATAGTATATTTTGTTCAATTGTTTTAGTATGCTTATGATATGCTAGTTCAGGGTTAGCTTGGGGTCACTCGTGATCCTAGGTCCCGTGTTTACGTCAAGGGGGTAGCCTCGGGGCGTGACAAACTTGGTATTAGAGCATTAGGTTTAAGAGTCCTAGGATATCTGAAAGCTACAGTAAGTAGAGTCTCTTTCATGGGTATGAAATGCACAATATCTAGTGAGAGGGAGGCTACAAAGTGTTTTAAGAAAACTTCACTCTCTTAGCTAATCTTATTGTACATAAGGTATGATCGAATTTCTCCGTTCTAATCCATCGTTATGCGTTCCAAATCATGCCTCCTCGTAGAGCTATATCACATGATACTAATGCACGCAACGGTAACACAATTTCTCCAGTCCTAGACCATGAGGTTTCCAATGAAGAGTTTCAGAATGCAATCCATCTCTTAGCTGAGAGTGTGGCCAATCAGAATAATCAACAGGTCCCAGTTCCTACTAGTACTAATGTTGGGTCAGCTGCAGCTAGAGTTAGAGATTTTGTTACGATGAATCCGCCTGAGTTTCTAGGGTCGTAGATTGGTGAGGACCCACAGAACATGATTGATGAGGTCAAGAAAGTCTTTAGAGTGATACAAGTGACTTGTAATGATAGGGTTGAGTTGGCATCCTACCAACTTAAGGATGTAACTCCCATTTGGTTCACTCAATGGAAAGAAAACAAGAGTGTGGATGCAGCTCCTGTGACTTGGGATTATTTTACCAAAGCTTTTCTGGACAGGTTCTTCCCTAGAGAGTTGAGGGACGCTAAGGCTCAGGAGTTTATGAACTTGAAGTAGGGTACAATGATAGTCCAAAAGTATGAGCTTAAGTTCACCCAACTCTCCAGGTATGCTCCATACATGGTTGCCAATACAAGGGCACAAATGAGTAAGTTTATGTTTGGGGTATCCGACTTGGTGAAGACGGAGTGCAGAAATGCTATGCTGTTAGAGGATATGAATATCTCTAGGCTCATGAATCATGCTCAGTAGGTTGAGGGAGATAAGCTTAAGAAAATGGCGAAAAAGACAACAAGAAGGCTAGAACAAGGAACTATGAATACTCTCTGTAGAAATTGGGTGGTGGAAATCACTTCCATTTTCAGCAAAGGTCTACTACAGCCCCAACACCTTCATCAACTAGTGCTCCATCCCCCAAGTTTGACATGATCAGAAAGGTAGGGAATTGATCTTAGGCATATTTGTGAGCCTAATAACCAATTTATCCCATATATATAGCTAAGTTTGAGAGCAATTTTGTACTCTGAACTAAAATTTTAAAGTCCATTGATTATGTTTCCTCTAACCAATATGATTAGATGTTTCAGGGTGAAAAGCAAAGAAAAAAGGAGCAAAAAAGGACACTATGAAAAAGGTCGGAGAATAGAAGCCAAAGGTTCTAAGGAGAATTGCCAAGAAAATGGAAAAAATACTCTACAATGGAGCAACTCCGCGTTGCGCAGCTGAAGCCAGCATGTGGAAGTCAATTTAGCTTAACAGTACAGTGCGCATCAGGAGCGCGTCATGGAGAGGATTTTTTTGTGCACAAATTGTGGCTAGGGAACAGGTCCGCGTCGTGGACCTGGACACCAGAATTGAGTCACATGTTTTATTTCATACTATAAATAGTCTAGTTGTATTATTTTTATCATTAACCAGTTTTTGAAAAAACGAACGAACAACAATTTGGGCAATTTTGCTGACACTATCTAGGGCTTTTCTTCTACTCCTTCATTTTGGCAAACCCTTTTATGATCCATAAACATTATTTGAAGATGTTTTATTTTATGAGCAGCTAAATTCCCTTATTCTAGGGTTGTAGCTACGATTAATGGTGTAATAATATTTGTTTCTAGCATGAGATGGGGTTTTTTGTGATTTATGCTTACATTCTTGTTTAACTATTTATATGACTGATCAACATTAAAATAAACTCATTGTCCAGTCTTGAATTCGAAAGATGAATAGAGGGATAGACCAAAGAATGTAAGAAGCGTGTTCATTCTAGGGTAAAGCTTAGAGTGTTTCGTGTATATGATATGATTATACCTATATGCCGTGCTTGATTAATATGTAAGATGATAGCTTAATACTCCGCTATTGGTTCATACGTATCCCTGCTCAACGATGTAGTTAGGTTGTCAATGGTGGTAGATAATTAGAGCTTGGGAGATCATGATCGTAAAATTAACCTTGTAAATCTATAATGAGGTTAACCTATCAAAAGCTAGGATGAATTAATATTATGCTTGAAATCGGTATATGCTACAACCCTAGAATAGTTTCCCAAATTGCGAAATTATCTTGTTTGAAACTGTTTGATTGTAGTAATTAATTTTCAAGATTGTTCAACTTAGTAGATATAAACAAATTCCTGAAATTGTCTGTCGCATAAGTAAATTTATTTTAGACATAATAAAGTTGTTATTTGTTGATTTGAAGTCCTTTGGGTTTGATAATCCGGCTCGAAAGAGTCACTGTACTATTTTAGTGACCACGTGCACTTACTTGTGCTTTTGGATGCAACAAGTTTTTGGCGCCGTTGCTGGGACTTTAAAATCGGCAGATATCTAATTTTTGAGTGTCTAAATTATTTGTACAAGTGTTGACAACTTGATCTTGGCTCTTCATTTCGCAAGTTGTGTCAGGCTTTCACACTGGAAGACGACCAAGACTTGGTAGAGCTTCTAGCTGAACCGGAGATATTTGTTCGTTATCGAAGAAGGCAAAGAAGACTCACTTACCCTATTTCTCTTGTCGCTAGTGAACCAGAAACTTCAGAAGAAAGGGAGGATCAAGACCCACCTGCAGTGATGGTAGAAATGAAAGTGAGAGATGTGGCAATCCCACAGACCACCAATGTTACCTCAAGTATTCAAAAACCTGCAACTGGTGGGAGGTTTGAATTGAAGCAGAACATGGTGCAATTATTGCACACAAATAGGCAGTTCACTGGTCTATCTCATGAGGACCCACGAGTGCATATTCAGATTTTCTCGAGATCAGTAACATGTACACCCCAACTGGACTGAACTCTGATTATGTGAGGCTCACATTATTCTCTTTTTCTCTGCTAGGGGATGCAAAAAGATGGCTGAAATCTGAGCCCGCAAATTCCATAACATATTGGGATGGTCTTGCCCGGAAGTTCTTGATAAGATTTTTTCCATCCGGGAAAACAACCAAGCTGAGAAGCGACATATTAAGCTTCAGACAGAAAGGAGGGGAAAACTTGTACCAAGCTTGGGACAGGTTTAAGTCCCTGCTGTTAAGTTGTCCACATCACCATCAAGCTAACGAAATGTTGGTCCATACCTTCATTGAAGGGTTGGAACCAAACACGAAAATTTTACTTGATTCTGCTGCAGGTGGACAAGCTTTGGAGAAGACATATACTGAGTTGTTTACATTTCTTAATAGAATTTCATAAGGTAACCCCGAGTGGAATGGAGGAGGAGCTAAACCGATCGTACAGAAGACTGCTGGAGTGTTGGAAATGGATGCAGTGATAGCTCTGACTGCACAAATTTCAGCAATGCAGAATATGATGACTACTCATTTTAGCAACATGTCATTAGGACAGTAGCAAGCTCAAGTTAATATGGTGCAGCAACCACAATCTTGGTGTGAAGTATGTGGAGGTGGAGATCACAATGCTGAGGTATGTGGAGCAATCCCAGAATCTGTTCATTTTGTAGGTAATGCCCAACGAGGAGGAAATCACCAAAACTATGGCAATACTTACAACCCAAGATGGCGGAATCACCCAAAGTTTTCATGGGGTGGTAATCAAAACCAACACCAAGGACAAAACCAATATAGGCCACAAGGTAGTGGACAATATTAAAATCAACAAAGCCATGGAAACCAGCAAAGTCATGGTAATCAGCAGACTGCCAAGCAAGGTGATATGAGTGTGGAGGACATGGTAAAACAAATCATGGTTGACCAAGCTAAATTGGCAGCAGATGTTCGAAACAATCAACTGGCGACTCAGAATTTGGAGAAGCAGTTTGGGCAGTTTGCTAGTGCCCAAAATTCCCGACAACAAGGGGGTTTGCCTGGAAATACCAATCCAAACTTGAAATAGGTAAATGTTGTGAGTACTCGGACTGGTCGTCCATTGGAGGAGTTAACGCCAAAGGAAAAAGCTGCTAAAGAAAAAAAAAATTAGATAGATGAAGCAGAACCAAGTGAGCAAAGGGTGAATGAGGAACCGAAAGCAAAACGACCTCCTCCATTCCCATAGAAATTCACAAAGCAGAAGGAGGAGGAATGTTTTGGTAAGTTTATTGAATTACTCAAACAAGTACATGTTAACTTGCCTTTGATGCAGGGCATTCCTAAGTATGCCAAATATGTGAAAGATGTGGTAGCCAACAAGAGTAGATTGGTTGAGTATGCCACAGTAGCACTCATGAAGGAGTGCAGTTCTAGGATCTAGAATAGGCTCCCAACTAAGTTGAAAGATCCAGGGAGTTTTACTGTTCAAATAAAAATTGGTAAGTGTTTTGAGGCAAGAGGGTTGTGCGATTTGGGCGCAAGTATCAACTTGATGCCTACATCCATGTTTCTCAAGTTGGGACTAGGAAGGCCCAAGTCCACAACCATTATGTTATAGTTGGCGGACCGTTCAGTAGCAAGGCCAAATGGCGTTATTGAGGATGTCTTGGTCCAAGTGGGAACTCGAATTTTCCCCATTTACTTTGTCATCTTGGATTTTGAGCATGACCCAGGGGTCCCATTTATTTTGGGATGCCCATTCCTAGCAATCGGAGGTGCGTTAATTGATATGGCGGCTGGTAGACTAACAATGAGGGTTCATGAAAATGTAGAGGTATTTGATCTGTACAAGGCAATGAAGTTGCCTGCAATATATGAGGAGTTGTCAACAACTACAGTCATTGATGAGGAAATGGCAGCTAAATATGCTGAAGCTCGAGACCCTTTAGAGAAAGTGTTAATTGGGCAAGAGATTGAGGGAGATGTTGAAGCCCAGGAGTTGTCTAACGTTCTAGATGTCCCGAATGTGAGTATGCTTCGCAAGTTTGTGGAGCCATTAAACAGAGTCTTGGGACCACTTACCAAGCCTTCAATTGAGGAAGCACCAAAGTTGGATTTAAAGGCTCTTCTCTCTCATCTCAGGTATGCATTCTTAGGTGTCAATGAATATTTACCTGTAATCCTTTCTTCTTATATGTATGAAGTGCAGGTTGAGGCCTCTCTAAAAATATCAGGGAAGAGGAAAAAGGCGATAGGCTGGCAGATGGTTGACATACATGGCATCAGCCCAACTTTATGCATGCATAGGATATTTATGGATGAGGGCCACAAGTCAAGTGTACAACCTCAACGCAGACTCAACCCAGTGATAAAAGATGTGGTGCGCAAGGAGGTCATTAAATGGCTGGATACAGGTATTGTATACCCGATTTCAGATAGTAAGTGGGTCATCCCGGTTAAGTGTGTGCCTAAAAAAGGAGGCATGACAATGATCACTAATGAAAAAAATGAGTTGATTCCAACCAGGACAGTGACAGGGTGGCGAATATGCATGGATTATAGGAAATTGAATGAGGTCACCAGAAAAGATCACTACCCTGTTCCTTTTATTGATCAAATGCTGGACAGGTTAGCTGGGCAAGAATATTATTGTTTCCTGGATGGCTATTCAGGATACAACCAAATTGTGATTGAACTAGAGGACCAGTAGAAAACTACATTTACTTGTCCTTATGGGACATATGCTTTCAAGCGAATGCCGTTTGGACTATTCAATACTCCAACCACCTTCCAAAGATGCATGATGGCTATATTTCATGATATGATTGAAGATTTTATGGAGATATTCATGGATGACTTCTCAGTCTTTGGGGAGTGTTTTGGCAGGTGTCTGGAGAATTTGGACAGGGTACTGGCTAGATGCGAGGAAACTAATCTCGTCCTAAACTGGGAAAAATGTCATTTTCTAGTGACAGAAGGGATTGTATTAGGCCATAAGGTGTCAAAGAGAGGGCTGGAAGTTGATTGTGCCAAAGTGGAAGTCATTGAAAAGCTACCTCCCCCAATCTCTATTAAAGGGGTGAGAAGCTTTTTGGGTCAAGCTGGTTTCTACATGAGATTCATCAAGGATTTCTCTAAGATTGGAAGACCCATGTGCAGTCTCCTAGAGAAGGAGATTAAATTTGTATTTGATGAGCAATGCATTAAAGCTTGTGAAGCTTTGAAGAAGAAGCTGATAGAAGCTCTAATCCTGACTTTCCCAAATTGGGAGCCTCTGTTTGAGCTGATGTGTGACGCAAGTGATCTGGTAGTAGGAACAGTGTTAGCGCAAAGGAAAGAGAAGGTGTTTCACCTACCATAACTTGCCGGTAGGTAAGCCAACATGTTACCTGGAACGATAGGTAACAAGGTTAGTGGGTCGAAACAACATGCAATAAGTGATAATGTAAATAGTTTAACAAAAGTAATATAAAGTAAGAACACAAAACATACACAACACAAAATAAAGAAACAAATCCCAAAAATTGATAATCACAAGTACAAAGCTACTAAAAAGAGTATAAGTCCAAAAAAATGGACCAAAAGATATAAACTTGTCTCAAATGCAAAAGGTTAGTCAAAGCTATAAAAAAAAGGAGATGGACTGATCCAGGATGCCAAAATCTCACCCTTGGCATCCGATATCGCCATAGTAAGATCGAAATCAACACTAGTGACTAGTGCTCAAATCTGCATAAAGAAAACAGATGCAAGGTGTAGTATGACTACCGAAAGATGAAGTACCTGCATGCATCATAAGTTGAGTGGGCTTGGAAAGTAATGAAAAAAATGTAGAACAATAATGTAAGAAACTAGAGGTCACAGAAAATATGGCAACAGAAAACCTATCTACAAGCATATGAGTTTAGAAAAGGATGAACGGAAAGACAAATAACTATTTAAAACTTAACTGGACCCCCATAAGCTTAGAAGGTACACTCATGCGCAATTGAAAGTAAATAACACAAACGAACCACCATAAGCCTGATGGGTGCATAAAAGAACTAAGGACCTATTAGTTGTGCTTAAGAGTATATTCTAACTGTCACAACCATCCTCAAACTCGAACCGCAGTAGCGCACCCTAAAAACCAATAGAATCACTAAATCATGACTCAAACTCGACTAATAGAGGTGTGACCAGATCAAAGTGATGCTAATAAAGATGAGTAAGGGCCTCAAACCGAGTAATAATCTATGTCGGGGCTTGTGATGTAGCTAATACAAGGTACACCAAGGCCTCAAACCTCGCTAAGAGAAGATATGCCAAGGCCTCAAACTCGGCCAAAAGACTCCAAAGGCCCCCAATCATTTGCTCTTCCTCAAACCGATCAATATCGTAGAACAAAACCATCGTCAGAGTCTCCAGGGACCCACTCCATCTCCAATTCCAAGTCCGGATCCCAAACATCCAAATAATGCATAAAATTACCATTGAACACGTCTGAGTCAAACGATGGTGGAAAATTATGGAGGGAAGGTCATATAAGCTGCGTAGTAGTCTAGCTAAGGATCATACTATCGGACCCAAGGCTCTTATATTAGTCTAGAAGGAGCGAAGCCGTCTTAAATGAAGCCGGAGTGTTCTAAGGCTTAACAACTGTATAAATGCAAGTTTAGGGATATCACTGGCCTACACCTAGGCTAAGTAAAAAAACAAGCTACCAATAACAACACAAGCTCAATCTAATTACGGATAAGTCGTAGCTTACCTAAAAAATTAGACTTGGTTAAAAGACTTCAAAATCCCCTAATCAACTGCTCTTCCTCAAACTGGTTCATATAATAGAGCAGAATCGTCTCCAGAGATGCTAGGAACCCACTCCAGCTCTTATTCCAAGACCTAATCCAAAATAACTGAATAATGCCTGAAATTACCAACGACATGTTCGAGTTGAACCATAATGGACAATTACATATAAAAGGTCATATTAGCTAAGTAGTTGCCTAGCTAAGGATAATACTATTATACCTACATCTCTTATATCAGTCTACAAGGATCTAAGCCATCTTAAGTGATGTCGTTGAGTTCTAAGGCCTAACGACTCCAGAAATGCAAGTGTAGGGTGTTTACTAGCCTATGTGCTGGCTAAGTAAAAAAACAAGCTAACAATAAAAATAAGAAAAAAGTATGAAATCTACCAATAGACAACATTAATAGGCATGCTTAAACTCTGGAAAACCCGAAAATAAGGCATGAGGCATGAAATCTAATAACTACACATGAATCAACTACAACCCAACACAGTTCTAGCAAATCAACATGAATTTAACATTCACAAGCTCATTCTAAGTACCAGTAAGCCATAACAGACCACACGTGCTCCAAAATTACAATTCCATATCATTGCTTTTTTGGATGGCCTCTAATTGCTGCTACCCTAAAAAAAAACATGCTCACGACATGAATACACATATTTAGACAATAAAATCACAATAATTTGAGACAAACCCAAAATCAAGTAAAAATTACATGTGGAACCTGCACTAGAAATACCAAAATTTAATCCGGCATTGGGTCTTAATTAGCTCAATGATTTGTGCCCTATAAATGAGAACAATTTGAGCTCAAGAGCTACCTCAAACAAAACATGCAAGGAAAGACTCCATGATCATCATAAAAGAGAAAGTACAGGTCTCAGGAACACAAAATAACATTCAAAACAGGTCCACAACACTACCAATGACCATAACTCGAAGCCCCAACAATTTCCAACAGGTAGCATATAAAATTAGTTCAATCAGAGCTCTATCGCTCAAGAACTCACGTTTTAATCAATGAACTTCTAATCTGAAACTAGGGATTTATAGCTGAGCAATTTTGTCGCTAAAACTTACTTTCCTTCACTAAAAGCCTATTTTTGGTCGTTGAAAGTCTACACCAACAAAAACATATTTTGTAATATTTCAAAGTCTTTGAACGTATCCTTGGGATTCATTTGAAACCTAATAAAAATAAACTAGATATGCTACCCCCACTAAATTCAACATTCCCGACTTAATGGAATCGTTAGATTTCCCAAGAAAAGATTGTAATGACAGAAATACCCCCTAAGGACCCCTCTAAGTCTAAAACTCATTTTTTGCCTAAACACCCAAATCGCAACCTAAGATCTCGAGACTCTAGCCAACCACTCTACTAGAATGTTTACCAGAGTCAATCCTTTGCCAAACATTCATAAATATCTCACCTAACAACCCAAACTCACATTAAAGGCCTCTCAATTTAAACTAGCATTGCTACTAACCCCAAAATTTACATTCCAGAGCTAATGGAACTTTGAGAAATGCATTTTAAGGCCATTTTCCAGAAGTTTTGACTGAAGCCAACAATTAAAACTTTCAAAGCTCCAAAAAGCTGAACTTAAATAGAAATAAAATGAATGACTAGGTGACTGAACTATCAGTCCCAACCAGTTATAAATGACTTCAAGTGGCTATAGGAAAGTTCTAAATGCTGAAAGAATTCAATAAAGAGGGAATGACCTGGAGAGCGATTACAACATCTACTACTAAAAGGACTTTGTCCTCAAAAGTAAAGGTCAAGTAGTACCTGAAGTCTCAAACAAGCGGGGAAATTGCTCTTACCTCTCATACTCCGTATCTCGGGTAGCCTCCTTGATTGGTAGATGCCTCTACTAGACAATAATAATAATAGGAATGACTCTTGAACACAACTGTCACATATATCTAGCCAAAATAGAAACTGGCTCCTCCATGAAGGTCAAACGGTCATCCAGCTCAACTAAATCATACTAGAGTACATGAGACTCATAAAGAACATACCAACAAAGAATGGAAACATGGCAAACCGAATGAATAGCTGAAAAGGCAAATGGTAGGACTAACACATAAACAACATATCAACCGTGTGAATAATCTCAAAAGGCCATATATACATGGGGCAAAGCTTATCCCACCTCCTAAATCTCATCACACCCTTTACAGGCGATACTCGACGAAACACCCGGTCACCAACTCCAAATCTCAACTGCTAGCGCCTATGGTCAAAATAACTCCTATGCCTGCTTTGAGCTGACCTAAGCCTATCCTGAATCACCCGAAGTCTTTCTAAGGTTTCCTGAAGCATATAAGTACTACAAGGCCTAGGTCCGGAAGACTCAAACTAACCAACTGAAGAGAGACAACACCTACCATATATGACCTCAAATGGGGCTATGTAAATACTCCAGTGGTAATTGTTGTTGTATGAAAATTTTGCCAAGGCCAAGAAGTGGTCGTATTGACCTTCAAAGTACAACACAGAAGCCCGTCACATATCCTCTAAAATATAAATAGTGCGCTCCGCACTACAAGAAAAAGAATTATTTAAGTCCAACATTTAGGGATGAGTTAATAATCCCATCTCTAAAAGTACATATATCAGGAAGAGATTTTATTTTGGTCCTTAATTCTATATTTTCTTGTGAAGGTACTAAATCTGGTCTCTGAAGGAATTTGTAACTCGTCCCAAATTGTAATTTAGGGGTCTTGAGGAAAAGAAAGTGCAGCAACTTAAATATTTAAGAAAAGTTAAGTTTTCACTTTTTACAAAAACTTAGCGCCAATGTATTGTTATTAAAATTCTAAAAAAAACAAAAACAAAAACAAAAAACAAAAAAATACTTTGTTTTTCAAAAAATAGCTCCAAATCACCGAACCCTAGCAGTGATTTAAGCATAGCTCGTAGCTCTCAGTGTTTCATTTATGTTTTCTTAAATTAGACAAAGAATATGTCTACCTAGCAGTGATCTCAACTCAATATGCATTTTCTATTTTACTCGAATCTCAGTATTATGCCTCTACTTTTGTGATTTTAGTCTTTGTTTTTCTCTAAATTTGATTTGTTATTCTTTTTGTTTTGGGTTATAACTCTTCTTATTTGAGTTACTCTTTTTCTCTCTTACTAGATGGTCGTTTTCTTTAAGTATATTCAAGTTTGTAGTGTGATAAGATCCAAAATATGAAAGGGATCAATCCTAAGAGAACTAAGTGTTCCTAACTGTGGAACTCATAGCTTAATAAACTAAAACAATGTTCTAATAGAAGATGGAGAGAATTGTACTCAACTTGAGAAACATTGAATATTGATCCAAAGTAATAGTGGTTCCTATTAAGTTGGCAGAGTAACACGTTTATTACAAGTCCTAGTTGAGTCAAAGCATATCTTTTGTTAGTTGCTAATTTTTAGCTTAGTGGATAAGGTTGTGTAATGACCCATAAAATGATAGGTTGAACTAGAGCCTTAACGTTCGAATTTGTGCGACTTTAAGTTGATGTCAAGGCTGTCTTAGAACTAAAATGGAGTAAGGTAGATGCCTAGGGTACAAACAAGGATCTAAGCTGGAAACATAGAGTGAAAGAGCCCTTGTTCGTTGTTGGACCTAGTTGGCGATAGAGCAGCATGATCGCCCAAGTGACTTGGTGATGCGACAAAGTGCACTTGGGGTCGCCTAGTGGGCTGTCCCCTTGGCCTAGGTTCTGGAACAAAGGGCGAGCTAAGTCGTAGCTCACCTACTAGGTTGGCAAATCTCTCATTGGTCCTCTAGATTTCCTAATGAGCTGCCCATTTAGTGAGCTCACTGGAAAATTGGACGAGCCAAGGGTCCACTTGGCGAGTTGCCTAGTACCCTTGGAGAGCCTAAGGGTTCAAAGGGAGAGCTAAATCGTGGAAGGTGAGAAATTTTAAGTTGTAACTATAAGGGTCCTTAGTTCTTTTCTAAATTTGAGTCCCTATTATTTTATTCCTTTCATAGTAGGTATATAACCTTTTTAGACTTGAAATCCCTTGAATTAAGTAACTTTTTAGGAAAACCCAAATCAAATCAAAAGAGTTTCTCCTTCCAATATTTTTCTCTCTAGAAGTTCAAGAAGAAGAAGAGGGAGCTAGAGTTGCGGATTCAACGTATTTGTTCCTCAAATTTCTTGGGGATTCACAAGCAAGGTATGGTGATCCTTCATCTAAGGGTAGCTTTCACCCCTAGAGTCAATTTCAAAGAAGTTTTCAAGTTCATGAAAAACCTAGGGTTTTACTCAATCTCATGGGTTCCTTCATCAAATGATTTCAAATGGTTATTAATGGCATATTATGATTGTATTAGTGTTTAATAGATGATTTATGATGAAATTACTCTATGAACCAATAAATTCACTTCAATTTCTAAATTGTGTCTTTATGAAGTGGGTTTGTTGATGATGAATGCATGCGAAAAGAATTTGCCTAAATTGCTTTGGATTATTGAAGTATATCATTACCCATGTCTAAATTGTAGTAAATTATTAGTGTGTTGGTGATTGGTGATTTGCTGTATTGAAGTGCAAGTTATGATCAAATTACAAATTAAAGTAGAATTGTGATTGATCTATTGATCAACTTGAAAGGTGGAGGTGTTACTTACTAAGTATATGTGTGTGATATTAATGATGATAATATGATCATGTTTTGAATGTAATTGTGCTATTATTGAAAGGTTATCCTCAATTATGCACTCATGAATGTGATGATAGAATGTGAAGGGTTTCTATAATGTGAAGCTGTATCTTGAATTGGTAGGCTTAAGACATCCTTTTCTTGTGTTGATGAATGTGACCATGAATGTTGAATCTTGAGTTGGTAGCCTTAGGCATCCTCTCTTGTATTATGAATGTGTATTGACATTATGACAATGAGTCGATAGGCCTATAACATTCCTTTCATAAATGACTAATGAATGTGTCTTGACTTAATGAACATGAATCGGTAAACCTAATGTTGGTGAACCATACTTGATGAGTATTTGATCTATTATAATATTGTCATTTAGGATCGGTAGGCTAGTGGCAACCTTCCATAAATGGATGTTAATGATAAACCATACATCGGGGTAGACCCAAATGATGGTAGCCCTTTCATGTGTGAAATTATGACCCTTGTATCGGTAGACCCAATGATGATGGCACCCTTCTTGGAAAGTCAATGAGCTATCCTTAAATGTACCATGAATCGATAGGCTTATTACATTCCTTTCATGTGTAATAATGTACTTTGGGTCGATACGCTTATGTCATTCCTCTCTAGTACAAGAAAGTAATGTGAATGAAATACTCTATGTGAATAGAGGCTAAGCACCGAGTGGATATGGTAAGATGGAAAATCTCCCAATGTTAGGTTAGAATTCCAATGAACATCTTCATATCCCATAACTATGTGCCCACATAGGATATATATACTAGCCAGTGGTGTCTTCCAAAGCTAAGATATTGCCTAGTTCTACCTTAGGTAATTAGAAAACCTTTCTTCGATGTGGGCTCATATGAAACCGGATTACATGACTTAGCTCTCATGGTCTATGTCGGTTAAGCACCTATTCCCATCATGTGAGATGTGCATTATTGTTTCTTGAGAAGTTCTATGATGTGTGGGTAGTTGTATGGGATGCTATCCATACACGGTACGAGTAGGCTTCAAGAGGGCTATAGTGAGTTCTCTAAGTCTTCATGACTAATGAAAGAATGTGCTCTAAATAAATCTAATGAAGAATGTCGACTCTTATATTCTTAATGTGATGATGCGTGCTATACTTGGATTGTATTATGAGTTACTTTCTAGTCATGTCTTATGAATCACTTATGTCTCTTATGTATGAGTATTGTGGAAAGGATGGAAAGGATGAATGTTTAGTTCACTTTTGGTGACATTAAGGTGGTACTTTAGTGTGGATGGTGGTATGAGACGCTATTCATACATTGCATAAGGTATAGAGTGAGGGTTACTTGAGGTGAAGGTTTAATGTGAAGGTAATGGCTTAAATGTTGACTGTGTCTCCAATGTGATGAAATGTCTTGTATGTTGGTTATGACTTATATGATGCCTCTATTTCTATTGGTCATGAAGTTTTATCAAAATGGCATAAAAACATGACTTTCAAATAAAATGTTTGTTTAAGCTTGATTTTTGCATGGTCATCATACTTAGTACATTTTTTGTGTGCTAACCCATATTTCTATTATATTACTACTAGTGTAGATTTCGGGAATGGAGTTGCTATTCGACTAGTTCAAGGGCTTGGATTGAGATTCTTCCAAGGCTAAGTGGTATGTCCTCATAGATCGAGGACAAGTACTTTTATGTTTCACTTCTTTCATGTAATAGACATTTGTTAGATTTTCGATTGTAAAGGGTCGTGACCCTACTTTTGTTTTGAAAAATTGTTTTAGATGGCCATGTGAGACAATAGATTTCTGTTGTTTTGAATGAAGTTTTTAGATTGTATGGATTTAATTAAAGTTTTTAATTTCGCACTATTTCAATATCTCATGTTAAGAATGCTAAGAGGCCTGTACGAGATCCCTTCATTGTCAAGTATGCCGGTGACATCTAGGGGGTAGTCTCAGGTCGTGGCAAACTTAGTATCAGAGCATAAGGTTTTGGGAATGGTCTTTAGGATTGAAATCTCACAAGCCACATCTAGTAGATTATTGTTCATCGGTGTGAGTCGCGACACATCTATGATCGAGAGGCTATAGGACGTTAGGAAGTTACGCTTCTTTCATTATTCTTAAAGTCGTGTCATAGAGTATAGATCTATAGGTGTCCTTTTCCTAACCCTTCTCTTGTTCTTATAGGATATGAATACAAGGGCGAACCCAAGAAGGATGGAAGAGGAGATTGTGAATGAGGGATTCCTCCCTAAGGTCCTCAAGCTGAACAAGTTCCTTAAGACAATCAAGGAAATCAAGTTCTGGTTGAACCTCTGGCCATGACCAATGAAGAAGTTATGTCGGCTCTTTTGATGATGGCTCAAGCCGTAAGTACTCAAGCCCAAGCTATGACAGCCCAAACTACTAGGGGTGTTGATATGAACCCTATTGGGAGCATTATGGCTTCTAGGTTGAGGGACTTTGTGAGGATGAATCCTCCAGTGTTTCTAGGTTCTAAGGTGGGAGAGGATCCCCAAGAGTTTTTGGATGAGGTGTATAAGGTAGTGAATGTTATGGTGGTGGTTCTATAGAAAAAGCGGAACTAGCCGCTTATCAATTGAATGATGTTTCCCAAGTTTGGTTCACTAAATAAAAGGCCGATAGGCCAGTTGGAGTGGGTCCCATAGAATGGGAGTTGTTTAAGGAAGCATTCCTTGGTAGGTGTTTCCCCCGTGACAAAAAATAGGTTAAGATGGAGGAATTTATCAGTCTTAGGCAAGGTAATATGAAAGTGCAAGAGAACTCCTTGAGATTTACCCAATTGCCTAAGTATGCCCCTTCTTTGGTGTCTAACCCTAGAGATGAAATGAGCAGGTTTGTAACTGGAGTCTCCGACCTAGATGAGGAAGTTTGTCGTACGGCGATGCTCCATGATTATATGAACATTTCTAGGCCCATGGTGTATGCTCAATCTATTGAGGAGTCCAAACTTAAGAGAAAGACTAGGGAGTTGAAGAGGTCTAGGCCCGATGAACAAGGTCAACCAAGGTTCAAAAAGAGAGCTCCAAACCAAGAATTCTCAAGCACTCCTAGGGTTAACCAAGAGAAAGGAAGTCGGTCTCCATTTTCTAAACCTACTTGTCACAATTGTGGAAAGAAGCATTTTGGTAAGTGCCTAGACGGTACTAGTGGATGTTATGGTTGTGGAAAAAGTGATCATCAAGTGAGAAATTGTCATACTATTACGACCAAAGGAAGAGAGGCCAAGCAAGCTTATTTTAGTGGCCCGGATCCTAATGCTCCAAAGAATAGTCATTTCTACGCACTTCAAGCTAAAGAGGGCAAAAAAGAGCTCTTCCAAATGAAGGCACCAGTAAGTGATGGTTTCTTATGATTGTGAATGTTTTGTTGGGAGTTCCAAGATCCATATCTCTTTTTTCTATTCTTATTCAAGCTTGAAACCAAGAGTTCCTTGTAACTTGTTTCATATTTTGGAGTCATGTGTGATTATGTGTTTTCATGATCGCCTTATGTTATGAATGTTCTTGATGAAAGTATGTTTATATGAGAAAAATAAGTTTTATGAATTATGTGTTCCTCATGTTGATAATGAGTTGCCTAAATGCTTCATGAGTTGACTTGTTGAGCATGCTTAAATTGTGTTTTGAGATGATTTGCATAGTTTGCCTTATGATGTTATGATGAGAATGGTGTGGAGAAGGTAGTTCCTCCAATGAAATGAGACATGTTGATGTTTTGTGCATAACGAGTTTGTAGATTTTGTTCCTACTTGTTGTGTTGCATTGATGATGTTTTGAGATGGAGTTGATGTTTCGTCCAAGTTTGTGCATTGTTTATGATGGTACATGCTTGTTGGGCTGCTAGTCTTGAGTCGTTATTTCCCTTTCAGTGTTTAAGGTTTCATTCGAGGACGAATGTTCCTAAGGGGGGATAACGTAACGACCCGTAAAATGATAGGTTGAACTAGAGCCTTAACGTTCGGATTAGTTTGACTTTAAGTTGATGTCTAGGCTATATTAGAACTAAAATGGAGTATGGTAGAAGCCTAGGGTGCAAGCAAGGACCTAAGATGGAAAGATAGAGTGAAAGAGCCCTTGTTCGTTATTGGACCTAGTTGGCGATAGGGTAGCATGATCGCCCAAGTGACTTGGTGATGAGCCAAAGTGCACTTGGGGTTGCCTAGTGGGTTGGCCCCTTGGCCTAGGTTCTAGAACAAAGGGTGAGCTAAGTCGTAGCTCGCCTACCAGGTTGGCGAATTGCCCATTGGTCCTCTAGATCGCCTAATAAGCTGCCCATTTAGTGAGCTCACTTGAAAATTGGGCAAACCAAGGGTCCACTTGGCGAGTCACCTAGTGCCCTTGGCGAGCCTAAAGGTTCAAAGGGCGAGATAAATTGTGGAAGGTGAAAATTTTTAAGTTGTAACTTTAAGGATCCTTAGTTCTTTTCTAAATTGGAGTCCCTATTATTTTATTCCTTTCATAGTAGGTATATAACCTTTTTAGACTTGAAATCCATTAAATTAAGTCACTTTTTAAGAAAACCCAAATCAAATCAAAAGAGTTCCTCCTTCCAATATTTCTCTCTCTAGAAGTTCTCAAAGAAGAAGAAGAAGAAGAAGAAGAAGAAGAAGAAGACGGAGCTAGGGTTGTGGATTCAACAAATTTCTTCCTCGAATTTCTTGGGGATTAACTAGCAAGGTATGGTGATCCTTCATCTAGGGGTAGCTTTTACCCCTAGAGTCAATTTCAAAGAAGTTTTCATGTTCATGAAAAACCTAGGGTTTTACTCAATCTCATGAGTTCCTTCCTCAAACAATTTGAAATGGTTATTAATTGCATATAATGATAATATTAGTGTTTAATGGATTATTTATGATGAAAATACTCTATGAACCCATGAATTCTCTCAATTCCTAAATTGTGCCTTTATGAAGTGGGTTTGTTGATGATGAATGCATGTGAATAGAATTTTCCTAAATTTCTTTGGATTATTGAAGTATATCATTACCCATGCCTATATTGTCGTAAATATTTGGTGTGTTGGTGATTGGTGATTTGTGGCCTAGAAGGGAAAGTTATGATCAAATTACATGTTAAAGTAGAATTGTGATTAAACTATTGATCCACTTGAAAGGTGGAGGTGTATACTTACTATGTATATGTGTGTGATCTTAATGATGATAATATGATCATGTTTTGAAAGTAATTGTGGTATTATTGAAAGGTTATCCTCAATTATGCACTCATGAATGTGATGATAGAATATGAAGGGTTTCATTAATGTGAAGTTGTATATTAAAGAGGTAGGCTTAAGGAATCCTTTTCTTGTGTTGATGAATTTGACCTTGAATGTTGAATCTTGAGTTGGTACGCTTAGGCATCATCTCTTGTATTATAAATGTGTATTGACATTATGACAATGAGTCGATAGGCCTATGGCAGTCCTTTCATAATCGACCAATGAATGTGTCTTGACTTAATGAACATGAATCGGTAAACCTAATGTTGGTGACCCTTGCTTGCTGAGTATTTAATCAATTCTAATGTTGAGTTTTAGGATCGGTAGGTTAGTGGCACCCTTCCATATATGAATGTTAATAATAAACCTTAAATTGATAGACCCAAATGATGGTAGCCCTTTCATGTGTGAAATGATGACCCTTGTATCGGTAGACCCAATGATGATGGCACCCTTCTTGGAAAGTCACTGAGCTATCCTTAAATGTACCATGAATCGATAGGCTTATGAAATTCCTTTCATGTGTAATAATGTACTTTGGGTCGATAGGCTTATGTCATTCCTCTCTAGTACAAGAAAGTAATGTGAATGAAATACTCTATGTGAATGGAGGCTAAGCACCGAGTGGATATGGTAAGATGGAAAATCTCCCAATGTTAGGTTAGAATTCCAATGAACATCTTCATATCCCATAACTATGTGCCCACATAGGATATATATATTAGCCAGTGGTGTCTACCAAACCTAAGATATTGCCTAGTTCTACCTTAGGTAAGTAGAACACCTTTCTTCGATGTGGGCTCATATGAAATTGGATTCCATGACTTAGCTCTCATGGTCTATGTCAGTTAAGCACCTATTCCCCTCATGTGAGATGTACATTATAGTTTCTTGAGAAGTTCTATGATGTGTGGGTAGTAGTATGGGATGCTATCCATACACGGTACGAGTAGGCTTCAAAAGAGCTATAGTGAGTTCTCTAAGTATTCATGACTAATGAAAGAATGTGCGCTAAATGAACCTAATGAAGAATGTCGACTCTTATATTCTTAATGTGATGATGCGTGCGATACTTGGATTGTATTATGAGTTACTTTCTATCCATGTCTTATGAATCGCTTATGTCTCTGATGTATGAGTATTGTGGAAAGGATGGAAAGGATGAATGTTTAGTTCACTTTTGGTGACATTAAGGTGGTACTTTAGTGTGGATGGTGGTATGAGACGCTATTCATAGATTGCACAAGGTATAGATTGAGGGTTACTTGAGGTGAAGGTTTAATGTGAAGGTAATGGCTTATATGTTGACTATGTCTCCAATGTGATGAAATGTCTTGTATGTTGGTTATGACTTATATTATGCCTCTATTTCTATTGGTCATGAAGTTTTATCAAAATGGCATAAAAGCGTGACTTTTAAATAAAATGTCCGTTTTAAGCATGATTTTTGTATGGTCATCATACTTAGTACATTTTTGTGTGCTAACCCATATTTCTCTTATTTTATTACTAGTGTAGGTTCCGGCAAGTGAGTTGCTATTCGACTAGTTCAACGGCTTGGATTGTGATTCTTCCAAGGCTAAGTGGTGTGTCCTCATAGATTGAGGACAAGTACTTTTATGCTTCACTTCTTTCATGTAATAGACATTTGTTAGATTTTCGATAGTAAAGGGTCGTGACCTTACTTTTGTTTTGAGACAACATATTTCCGCTATTTTAAATGGAGGTTTTAGATTTTATGGATTTAAATAAGGTTTTTAATTTCGCACTATTTCGATATCTCATGTTATGAATGCTAAGAGGCTTGTACGAAACCCCATCAGTGTCAAGTACACCAGTCACGTCTAGGGGGCAGTCTCGGGTTGTGGCAAACTTGGTATCAGGGCATAAGGTTTTGGGAATGGTGTTTAGGATTGATGTCTAACAAGCCATATATAGTTGAGTCTTGTTCATCGGTGTGAGTCGCGACATATCTATGAGCAAGAGGCTTAGGATGTTAGGAAGTTACACTTCTTTCATTATTCTTAAAGTCGTGCCATAGAGTTTAGATCTATAAGTGTCCTTTTCCTAACCCTTCTCTTGTGTTTATAGGATATGAATACAAGGGCGAACCCAAGAAGGATGGAAGATTAGATTGTGAATGAGGGAGTTCCTCCCCAAGGTCCTCAAGCTGAACAAGTTCCTCAAGACAATAAAGGAAATCAAGTTTTGGTTGAACCTCTAGCCATGACCAATGAAGAATTTAGGTTGGCTCTTTTGATGATGGCTCAAGCCGTAACTACTCAAACACAAGCTATGACGGCCCAAGCTACTAGGGGTGTTGATGTGAACCCTTTTGGAAGCACTATGGCTTTTAGGTTGAAGGACTTTGTGAGGATGAATCCTCCGGTGTTTCTAGGTTCTAAGGTGGGAGAAGATCCCCAAGAGTGTTTGGATGAAGTGTATAAGGTAGTGAATTTTATGGTGGTGACTTCTATAGAAAAGCAGAACTAGCAGCTTATCAATTGAAGGATTTTTCCCAAGTTTGGTTCACTCAATAGAAGGTCTATAGGCCGGTTGGAGCGGATCCCATAGAATGGGAGTTGTTTAAGGAAGCATTCCTTGGTAGGTTTTTCACCCGAGATAAAAGAGAGGTTAAGATAGAGGAATTTATCAATCTTACGCAAGGTAATATGAATGTGCAAGAGTACTCCTTGAGATTTACCCAATTGTCTAAGTATGCCCCATCTTTGGTGTCTAACCCTAGAGATGAAATGAGTAGGTTTGTAATCGGAGACTCCGACCTAGATGAGGAAGATTGTCGTACGGCGATGCTCCATGATTATATGAACATTTCTAGGCTCATGGTGTATGCTCAATATATTGAGGAGTCCAAACTTAAGAGAAAGACTAGGGAGTTGAAGAGATCTAGGCCAGATGAGCAAGGTCAACCAATGTTCAAAAAGAGAGCTCCAAACCAAGAATTCTCAAGCACTCCTTGGGTTAACCAAGAGAAAGGAAGTGGGTCTCCATTTTCTAAACCTACTTGCCACAATTGTGCAAAGAAGCGTTTTGGTAAGTGCCTAGCCGGTACTAGTGGGTGTTATGGTTGTGGAAAAAGTGACCATCAAGTGAGAAATTTCCCTACTCATACGGCCAAAGGAAGAGAGGCCAAGCAAGCTTATTTTAGTGGCCCGGATCCTAATGCTCCAAAGAATAGTCATTTCTATGCACTTCAAACAAAAGAGGGCAAATGAGCTCTTCCGGATGAAGGCACCGGTAAGTGATGGTTTCTTATGATTGTGAATGTTTTGCTGAGAGTTCCAAGATCCGTATCTCTTTCTGCTATTCTTATTCAACCTTGAAACCAAGAGTTCCTTGTAGCTTGTTTCATGTTTTGGAGTCATGTGTGTTTATGTATTTCCCTCATCTCTTTATGTTATGAATGTTCTTGATGAAAGTATGTTTATATGAGAAAAATGAGTTTTATGAATTATGTGTTCCTCATGTTGATGTGCATCTATAATGAGTTGCCTAAATGCTTCATGGGTTGACTTGTTGAGCATGCTTATATTGTGTTTGGAGAAGAGTTGCATAATTTGCCTTATGATGTTATGATGAGCATGATGTGGAGAAGGTAGTTCCTCCAATGAAATGAGAAATGTTGATGTTTTGTGCATAACGAGTTTGTAGATGTAGTTCCTACTTCTTGTGTTGCATTGATGATGTTATGAGATGGAGTTGATGTTTCCTCCTAGTTTGTGCATTGTTTATGATGTTACATGGTTTTTGGGTTGCTAGCCTTGAGTCGTTATTTCCCTTTAAGTGTTTAAGGTGTCATTCGAGGACGAATGTTCCTAATGGGGGATAATGTAACGACCCACAAAATGATAGGTTGAACTAGAGCCTTAACGTTCGGATTAGTATAACTTTAAGTTGATGTGTAGGCTGTCTTAGAACTAAAATGGAATAAGGTAGAAGCCTAGGGTGCAATAAAGGACCTAAGTTGGAAAGATAGAGTGAAAGAGCCCTTGTTCGTTGTTAGACCTAGTTGGCGATGGGGGAACATGATTGCCCAAGTGACTAAGCGATGCACCAAAGTTTACTTGGGGTCACCTAATGGGCTGTCCCTTTGCCTAGGTTCTGGAATAGAGGGCGAGCTAAGTCGTAGCTAGCCTACCAGGTTGGCGAATTGCCCATTGGTCCTCTAGATCGCCTAATGAGCTGCCCATTTAGTGAGCTCACTTGAAAATTGGGCGAGCCAAGGGTCCACATGGCGAGTCGCCTAGTGCCCTTGGCGAGCCTAAGGGTTCAAAGGGCTAGCTAAATCATGGAAGATAAGAAATTTTAAGTTGTAACTTTAAGGGCCCTTAGTTCTTTTCTAAAGTTGAATCCCTATTATTTTATTCCTTTTATAGTAGGTATATAACCTTTTTAGACTTGAAATCCCTTGAATTACGTCCCTTTTTAAGAAAACCTAAATCAAATCAAAAGAATTCCTCCTTCAAATATTTCTCTCTCTAGAAGTTTTCAAAGAAGAAGAAAAAGAAGAAGAGGGAGCTAGGGTTGTGGATTCAGGGTATTTCTTCCGCAAATTTCTTAGGGATTCACAAGCAAGGAATGGTGATCCTTAATCTAGGGGTAGCTTTCACCCCTAGAGTCAATTTCAAAGAAGTTTTCAAGTTCATGAAAAACTTAGGGTTTTACTCAATCTCATGGGTTCCTTCATCAAATGATTTCAAATGGTTATTAATGGCATATTATGATTGTATTAGTGTTTAATAGATGATTTGTGATGAAAATACTATATGAACCCATGAATTCTCTCAATTCCTAAATTGTGCCTTTATGAAGTGGGTTCGTTGATGATGAATGCTTGTGAATAGAATTTACCTAAATTTCTTTGGATTATAGAAGTATATCATTACCCATGCCTAAATTGTCGTAAATTATTGGTGTGTTGGTGATTGGTGATTTGTGGCCTTGAAGGGCAAGTTATGATCAAATTACATGTTAAAGTATAATTGTGATTGATCTATTGATCCACTTGAAAGGTGGATGTGTTTACTTACTAAGTATATGTGTGTGATCTTAATGATGTTAATATGATCATGTTTTGAATGTAATTGTGCTATTATTGAAAGGGTATCCTCAATTATGCACTCATGAATGTGGTGATAGAATGTGAAGGGTTTCTATAATGTGAAGTTGTATCTTGAATTGGTAGGCTTAAGGCATCCTTTTCTTGTGTTGATGAATGTGACCTTGAATGTTGAATCTTGAGTTGGTAGACTTAGGCATCCTCTCTTGAATTATGAATGTGTATTGACATTATAACTATGAATCGATAAGCCTATGGCATTCCTTTCATAAACGACTAATGAATGTGTCTTGACTTAATGAACATGAATCGGTAAACCTAATGTTGGTGACCCTTTCATGTTGAGTCTTTGATCTATTCTAATGTTGCGTTTTAGGATCGGTAGGATAGTGGCACCCTTCCATAAATGAATGTTAATGATAAACCTTAAATCGGTAGACCCAAATGATGGTAGCCCTTTTATGTGTGAAATAATGACCCTTGTATCGGTAGACCTAATGATGATGGCACCCTTCTTGGAAAGTCAATGAGCTATCCTTAAATGTACCATGAATAGATATGCTTATGGCATTCCTTTCAAGTGTAATAATGTACTTTGGGTCAATAGGCTTATGGCATTCCTCTCTAGTACAAGAATGTAATGCGAATGAAATACTCTATGGGAATGGAGGCTAAACACCGAGTGGATATGGTAAGATGGAAACTCTCCCAATGTTAGGTTAGAGTTCCAATGAACATCTTCATATCCCATAACTATGTGCCCACATAGGATATATATATTAGCCAGTGGTGTCTACCATAGCTAAGATATTACCTAGTTCTACCTTTGGTAAGTATAACACCTTTCTTTAGTGTTGGGTCATATGACATCGGATTCCACGACTTAGTTCTCATGGTCTATGTCGGTTAAGCACCTATTCCCATCATGTGAGATGTGCATTATAGTTTCTTGAGAAGTTCTATGAAGTGTGGGTAGTAGTATGGGATGCTATCCATACATGGCACGAGTAGGCTTCAAGAGGGCTATATGAGTTCTCTAAGTCTTTATGACTAATGAAAGAATGTGCTCTAAATGAAGCTAATGAAGAATGTCGACTCTTATATGCTTAATGTAATGATGTGTGGTATACTTTGATTGTATTATGAGTTACTTCCTTGTCATGTCTTATGAAATGCTCATGTCTCTTATGTATGAGTATTGTGGAAAGGATGAATGGTAAGTTCACTTTTGATAACCTTAAGGTGGTACTTTAGTGTGGATGGTGGCATGGATGCTATCCATACATTGCACAAGGTATAGCATGAGGGTTACTTGAGGTGAAGGTTTAATGTGAAAGTAATGGCATATATGTTGACTATATCTCCAATGTGATGAAATGTCTTGTATGTTGGTTATGACTTATATTATGCCTCTATTTCTATTGGTTATGAAGTTTTATCAAAATGGCATAAAAGCTTGACTTTCAAATAAAAATTCCGTTTGAAACATGATTTTGCATGGTCATCATACTTAGTATATTTTTGTGTGCTAACCCATATTTCTCTTATATTACTACTAGTGTAGGTTCAGCCAAGTGAGTTGCTATTCGACTAGTTCAAAGGCTTGGATTGAGATTCTTCCAAGACTAAGTGGTATGTCCTCATAGATCGAGGACAAGTACTTTTTTGTTCCATTTCTTTCATGTAATAGACATTTGTTAGATTTTCGATTGTAAAGGGTCGTGACCCTACTTTTGTTTTGAGACATTGTTTTAGATGGCCATGTGAGACAATAGATTTCCGCTGTTTTAAATGGAGTTTTTAGATTGTATGGATTTAATAAGGTTTTTAATTCCGCACTATTTCGATATCTCATGTTATGAATGCTAAGAGGCTTGTACGAGAGCTTCTCTTAGGTGATTGAGTCTTAATTCCTATTTAAAGTGTCGTATGTACTTGTTTTACTGAATTGAATAATTACGTGAACGTTCTCTACAATTTCTCATTTTTCTTCTTCTTATACGTTGTTTCTTCTTTCTTTATTCTCCAACAAAATTGGTATCAGAGCAGAGAGAGAGAAACCACAAATTGTCTCTTCTTAATTGTTCTCTCTATCAAGGTTTTCTCAAACTGGGTGCAAATCAGTAGCAAGAAGAAAGTAAAAATTGAGGGCAAAGAATGGCTACCAATGGAGCATCTACCACATCAAAACAACTAATTGCCATCTTTAATGAGGATAAATACGAATTTTGGAGAATAATGATGAAGGCTTTGTTCAAGTCTCAAGAATCGTGCGATTTAGTGGAGAATGGATATGCTAAGGAAGATTAAGCACAAAGGTTGTGGGAGAACAAAAAGAAGGACTAAGGCTTTGTTTTACATCCATACAGCGATGCATGACTCAATTTTTTCTAGAATTACTGTTTCAAAAACCTAAAAGCAGGCATGGATATTGTGAAAAAAGAAGTCCATAGCTCGACAAAGCTAATGACTGTCGAACTCCAATCACTCCGACGTGATTACAAAAATTCATCCATAAAAGTAGTGAATATGTGCAAGCCTACTTATCTAGGGTGAGTGAAATTGTTAATCATATGATGGCATACGGTGACAAAATTATTGATTAAACTATAATTTCTAAAGTTTTGAGAAGTCTTAATAAAAGATTTTACCATGTCGTAGCTGCTATTGAGGAGTCCCGTCACTACACCATTTTAGGCCTACGGCCACCCCAATAAAGTGTAGCCTAAACTACCGAAAAGTGTGGCCTTTGATAAAAGGCTACACTTTTGGACTTTAAGCAACACTTTTCCTGGGGTGCCCAAAAGTAGCGTAACCTTAGAGTTTAGGCAACACTTTTCAAGTGTTGCCTAATCAGCGACGCTTAAAAGCGTAGCCTAAATGGCAAAATGGCCACGCTTTATGTACCTCATATAGCAACATTTTTATCTCATACAACTACACTTTTAAGCGTGGCCTTAGCTTCCTTATTGCCCACGAATTTAAAGTGTTGCCTTTTCTATCTAATGTATGACAACGATTTTAAAGTGTTGCCTTTTCTATCTAATGTATGACAGCACTTTGAAGTGTAGTCCTTGCCCATGTACATACCATAATTTACAGCCCTATGACTATATGCCACAATTTCTAATTAAAAGACACCAGTATTGTTATGCAATAAATAATCTCAAGCATTAAATTGGCTAATAAGTAATTCAAATATATAAATTTGCAATAAATTTCAAAAGATAGTATGTCTTGTGTACATACACATACTTGTACACATACTTATAAAGCAATATTCTACATATGTGTACACCATAGTTCATCTGAGGCAGTGTTTCTTGGAGTAGCCAGAACTAACTAACTTGTAGCTCCCTGGAGCAAAGATGTGGCAGAAGAACAACATTTGCTTGCTTGTTGATGCTCGTACTTCTTCCTGCTTATGCTAACTTGCTTTGTTTTGAAGGAACACAGTAGGTTGCGGTGGAGTTATACGTGTACGGTCAGATTCAGTCTGTGTAAAATGGACAGCAACAAGATTTTGGGTAAGAGCATGCATTCGAGCAGAGTATTCTGCTCGGCGTCATGCCAGAAGAAGCCTGTTCTCTATTTCGTCAGCTGGAGAAGTCGGAGTTCCAAAATCCTACAGAAGGTGTTGCAAGTATGCACTGTATTAGTTAAAACTATGTAAAAGTGAAGATTCAAATGAAGATGGTACTCTTGAGCCACTCTAATTAACTAAAAAGTCAAATGACAGCTATATCGAGTAGCCAATAAGGGTCGTATAATCCAAAATCAGTTAGTAAATTTTTAGGAGTATGGTCTCCAAATGCTGCATAGCAAAAACAACCATAGAGCATGTAGAAAACTGTTGTTACTGATACACTAATTAGAGTTGCATTTTTCATTGTTTTGGCTTCTGAGGGTGGGGATTTGATTGTATCCTGTATTATATAGGAAATTACTACGACATCAAGTTAAACTACGAGGAATGAATGAAAAATGCTCCATATCGTTACCTGAATCTCCATAAGGATAAGGGAGTAAGAATTGGCAAAAGCAATAGCTCACAGTGCTTGTAAAGTTCTCCAAACTTTTTGCATTTCAGTCACAGTTCCAATGCTAACTCCAGTTAAACTTCCTCCAATTTTTTAGTTTCTTCAAATGAAAAAGGTACATAAAAGTTAGAACTTGCAATGTTTCCCGGACCCTCCAAAAATGTAGCAATAGTAGGCTAGAAGGTAACAAACCTGCTACTTGATCAATGCCTAAACCTCGACCGATCATCGAGCAAGTGAAAGAAAGTACAACAACAACAATTAAAAGCCATCAAATTTGATCAAAATCTGGAATTTGTGAGAAGTTGGATTTCTATTACTCCAAATATGATGTAATAAGTAACAAAAGAGAATAAAAGCATAACAATAGTACCATCAATCCAACCAAGTTGAGCAATAGCAAGCCAAAGATAAAACGCTTGAACCAATAACAACAATTATGATATGAGCACTTGCAGCCCAAACGCAGGGAAATCCTCACCCTTGAAGTACCTGTCCAACATATCCTTTGTTCTAGCTGCATAACTCAACTGCAAAATTGCTAGTAACAAGCTTCTCTCAGTTTGCTCACAATTATAATGTCGTGAAAGTAAAGATTAAGAAAAGCCTAAAGAAATTGGAGAAAACAGAGTATTTAAAAACCTGTGCATCAATGGTAGTCCCAGAATATGAGGAGTCGTAGCTTGGTTTGGCTTGTAGTGCCACAGATGGTCCTTGGGAGCTGGTTGTGGGTACCAAACATCTCCACTGTATCCTAAATTTGAGGGAAAATAAGTAAAAGAAAACACTCAATATAGTTTTAGAAGTATTTCTTTCTTCAAAGGATTCGGCAATTCAACAAGATATGGAACTACTGTTACATCTCCAAATTTTTTTAAAATACTTCATTGGCAATCATATTATTCTGGCAACACAAGTTGCTGAGAACATCTATCATCCTATTGATGACCTCTAACTAATGAGAAAGTTCGAAATAGAAAATTAAAGGAAGAAGGTAAAGAAAACATGATCTCTAACAACATATTACTCGTAAAAGTGGTTCACACAAAAAGAATATCAAATGTTTTTTGCATCATGCCAAAGGCGTATTGATGACCACTATGTCACATTTCGACATCATCTTATCGAGATCTTCCTCAAATTTTGCTCCAATTTGATTCTCTAGCTCAGAATCCATCTTAATCTGCAACTGAGACAGTATTGCTTCCAGTGACCTCTGCTACTGTCAATCCAGTAGCAGCAGCCGCTTTCAGATCAACATGATCTGATCCAATTCCACCTGTTAGCAGAAGTTGTAGATTTTTTGCCTTCTTGATCCTTTTAGTCGTGACATAGGCAGGATGAAAAGGGGTCAAAATCAACACATGGAGATCAGGAATAAATGTTCCTGCTATGACCATTAAATTCTCCTCGCGTGAGCCATTTATTTTTTAAAACCTAAACACATACATGCATGTTTTAAATGAAAAAAACTACTCCTTTCCAGATGTGTTTAGTTGTACAAGCATGAAGAGTAAATTGGTAAAGGGACTATCCTTAGAAATGCATAGGCTTCAGTGGAGTAATGGATAGAACATGAGAGATTATAGATTAGCAGTAACTGACCACAATCTGGTCTTTCATTTTCAGGAGTGACAATGTACTGATGACCTTTAGATTCTAACCATTCACGTATCCCCAAGGCATTTTCTGCACAGCCCAAAAAGTTGTGGTTCATTTCAGCATATTCATTTGCTTTGGAGAAAACACCCACAATCTTTTTGGGGCCAGGGGAAGCCTGTAAAATAAAGAACAAATAAAAGGTGAGTGGACAGAATATACATGAATATTTTAAGGTCATATAGTAAGCTGGATGTGCTAATATTATAATCCAAATCCTATAATCTTGTAGTCTATAGATGCACCAGCTGGCAAAAAATAAGCAATATTCAATATACTTGTGTTGATCATTTACGTCCAAACTAATAATTGATAGTAAGAAATTTCATTATCTTCACATAAATTTCA
The DNA here is from genome assembly GCA_036553675.1 of Solanum okadae. NCBI lineage: Eukaryota > Viridiplantae > Streptophyta > Magnoliopsida > Solanales > Solanaceae > Solanum > Solanum okadae. The sequence continues at coordinate 36,781,956 of CM071678.1, forward strand.
TGATTTTCACACACAGCTGCCATTGTCCTAGAGACCAGTGAAACATTTCACTCTTCACCTACTTCATATAAAAATACCAGAAATCACACATGAAAATTCAAGTAAGCAAGTATCATTAGTAATGATCGGAAAAGAACTGTTGTGGTCCTGCCGGGTTAGATTTTTGGGTCCCTATTGGAATACTTTCCTGAGCAAGCTGAATTCCTGAACAAGATGATCAACAACTGATGTTAGTTTCTGCTCTAACTTTAGGCTAAATAGGATAGAGGAAATATTTTTCATCTCAAAAATCTATTTCTTTCCGCAAATGTAATGGCTTGGACTGCTGGAGATCGATTTCATGTCTCGACAGTCTGACTGCAATTTTCCAGTGTACCATTCATCAAGTTTTGCAGAATTTTGAACATAGGATACCTACATTATGATGGCCTTCAGCCTCAGCTATCACCATTCCTCTTTGAGCATCAGGAAAACAAAGGCAGAACTGGACGTCACATAACTACGTGCAAATTACTTGACTAATGGTATATTGAGCATCATGGTGTCAGTACTATTTACAGAATAACAACCCTTTAAATCCAATCCAAAGTTATAGCACAGATAATACAAGTTGTGTGAGATCAAGGTGGAGAGGAAATTAAAGTACTCAAACAAGCAGCTACAACAGTAAATCATTCTGTTTCTTTCTAGAGAGTTGTCACCATACTTGATGTTCCTACTTAACAATCATTCATCAGCTTACAAACATTAGAATTTAAAAATGGTGAAAACTAGAGAAAAAGGGTCAGCAAAACAAGGCATCACATAGCTAATTGCAGATTACCTGTAAAGCCACCAGAAAAAAACTGGGAGCCTGTCATGCTATCAAACTCCTGTTTTCGTACAGTTCTTAGTCGGAGATGGTAAGCAAAGACTACAACTTTTAACTTTGCAACACACATCACAGCTGAAAGCTACCTAAATGAATGCCCAACATGTAGTTTTTAGAAGCAAAAGCAAAAAAACTACCTAATAAAAAGACATACAAATCAAATAAGCCACACGACGATAATCAAAATATCCTAAAGTGTTACATTTACAAAGATGGTAGAAGATAGTGAATGTGCAGTTGACGAAGTCAATATCTCCAAAGTTAGCATCTTACAATATTTCTTAGTTATACAGAGTGTGTATCTAAAAAAAAAATATTCAACAAATCAGTCATATTATTCATCCAAACTAGAGTGAGCGAGTTCAGAATGACTACATTGTATGCTTACAACTGCTTAACGTTATCTTCTGGAGAGTTGTATCTGTCTCCAAAATAAAGAAAGAAATTATCGAGACCACTATAACAACACAATATTTGTGGCAAGTGTGCTGAGGCTTGGACTACTTTCATGGGCTTAAAGTTGTTGATATAGTAGCTAAGGGATGGTCCTGAGTACTCCCTAAAGATAATAAACCACAAAGCATAAGCAAGTGTAAAGAAGGTTCCACGAATAATTTTATCTAAATAATACTAGTGTGAATATGAAATATAAATAACATATTGTGTAGTTCTTAACTCTTGCATCTATCAGACGACTTCTTTAGATTTTCAATTTTATGTATAGTCGGAGCACCAACAACTGATTGTGATGCTAGAGCTTTGCCTCATCTTGCGAATAAGCTGAATAGGCACAAAGATGTTTAGAACTATCGAGAAGCCAATGGTATCATTCAATGGTCAGTTGATGTAGTCACAAATCTTGTTAATGAAAACAGTAGCATCAAAACTCGTGCTAAGTTAGTTTATTTGTATCTATAAACATTGCTATTGCTGCATCTACAAAAATGGAAAAAGAGAACAATGAAAGAAGAACGTGGATTCAAGATTGAGATAAAATACCAACCGATTATGTTGTTGATTTCCCCTTCTATCTTAAAGGGCATATTATTGTTACCTTGTAAAAGCATATTTGATTTTGTTAGCACATAATAGCTACTGCATGAATATAGTTGCGAATTATCCGACTAATAGTGTATATTGAGCATCATGGTGATCAGTACTAACCACAAAAGAACAATCTCTATTCATATGCAAAGAATATAGCTTACCTGAAAAGACCAAGAATTGGAAGTCCCTTATGCATAACTATACTTCTCTTCATGAGAAGCACTGCAGCCGCACCATCACTGACCTGGCTAGAATTCCCTAGAAAGATCATGTAATTAGCAATAGTTCCAAATTCGAAGTAGAATAAATATTTTAACATAGTGGGAAACTAGTACCTGTAGTTGTTGCTCCGTCTCTTTTGAATGGAGGCTTCAGCTTCGCCAGGCCTATCAAATTTGTGGTTGGCAGAATGCATCAACATATTGTCCCTATTCCAGCACAAATTCTAAACCCATGTAATTTAAACTAACAGAACGACAAGAAAGGAAAAAGAAAAGAAAAAACCACATCCGGAAAAGAAATTGTCACTATGAACTTTGAGGAGATTAGCACTGAAGTGAATACTAGATACATGAACTCATTCCAGCTCAAATCCTATACCTATGCACCTTAAACAAACAGAACAGCAAGGAATTTTAAAAGAAAAAAACCCACATCCCAAAAAGGAATTGTCACAATCGAGTTACCATTCTCACACACAAAAAAAGAAGGATTTCACAATGAGCTTCGAAGAGATTTACACTGAAGTAAATACAACATACATGAATCTACTCCAGCTTAAATTATATACTCATGTCATTTAAGCTATCAGAACAATAACAATGGTAAAAGAAAACAAACCCACATCCCAAAAACAGATTATTCACAATGAAGTTTCAATAGATTATCACTGAAGTGAATGCAAAATACATGAACCTACTCCAGTTCAAACTCTACACCCATGCAATTTAAGCTATCAGAAAAACAAGAATGACAAAAGCACAGAAACCCACATCCCAAAAAGGGATTTCAACAATGAAGTTTCAAGAGATTAACACTAAAGTGAATACAACGAATCAACAAACAAACAAAAAAGTGATTGAATCAGAACGACTAAAAGTGGAGCGAGAAAAACGAAATCGTATAAGTGCTCTTCAGCTCTGTTTTCGATCTTCAGCTCTTCAGCGGTTCCGTGAGAAAAGCGATCTTCAGCTCTTCATCAATTCTTCGATTCTGATTTGGGGTTTCAGCTCTTCAGCTCAATGTTCTTCAGCTCCCTCTTCAGTTCTCCATAGAAAAGTAGTATGTCGTTTTCTGATTAATGTTTTATTAATTATTAATGTTTTATGAATTATTATTTTTGGCCAATAAAAATGGGAGGGAGAGTTAAAAATGTTGGAGGGAGAGTTAAAATTTTAGTGAAAAATTTAAGCAACACTTGTAATGTGTTGTTTTTACAATTATAAAAATAGGACATTTTAAAAGTGTGGTCATATATGTAAGTAAGTGTTGCCAATTATATCATACTGTAACAACACTTATAAAATGTAGCATATACCATTTTAGGCAACACTTTACAAGTGTTGTCAATATTATTGAAGCCAAAAGTTAAAAACTTGGGCTACGCTTTTAAAGCGTTCCCAAAAGTATTTTAGGCAACACTTTATAAGCGTTGTTCAGATTTAGTGTGGCCGTAGACCTAAAATGGTGTAGTGCATGATTTATCTAATTACGGTTTTGATGAATTGATGAGTTTATTGCAAGCTCAAGAGGAAAGACTGAATGCTTCTAAAGAAAGGATGAAGAGAAAGCGTTCTAGATCAAGGGGGAGTCTTCTTTCAAAGGAAAATCAGAAATTTTAAATGCTAGAGGATACAGAGGTATAGCTAGTTACCATGGACGGGGTTATGGAAGAGGATGAGCTTAGTTTGGTGGTGAGCACTGGCAGTTCAAGATCAATATTTAGTGCCGCTATTACAAAAAAATAGGGTACAAGGAATCTAATTACTGGACTAAACAAAAGGATGAACAACAACATGCAAATTTCATTGAGCAACAACAAGAGGGGGGTAATCTATTCATGGCTCGCTCCTCAATATATGTTGGTTCAGATGTTCTATAGATAATTGATATTGGTTGCTCCAACCACATATCTAGCAGAAGGTCATTGTTCAAAGAACTTGATGAATCAGAGAAGTCAGAATTTTGTCTTGTAAATGACAAGGCAATTAAAGTTAACGGGAAAGGCACGCTCGCTCTAAAAAAATTCATGGTAATGTAAAACTTCTCCATGATGTGCAGTATGTTCCTTGTTTGGCCCATAACTTGTTGAGTGTTGGGCAACTGATGACTTGTGGATACTCTATTTTGTTTGATGACAATTCCTGTAGCATTCAAGATAAAAATTCAGGACACAAAATTGTTGACATTCAAATGACTCAAAATAGAATATTTGCTCTTGATATTTCTTATGTTAAAAGTCTTGCATTAATTACCAAAGGCAATATGGAAGCTCTTTTGTGGCATTTGTGGAATGGTCATTTGAATCTAAAGGGGTTACAGTTATAAGGTCGATTCAACTAAGAAAGCAATCTTACTATCTTTTCCTACAATTGAACTTTAAACGCTTGACCTTTATGATTCATAAAGCTCATTTTCCAAAGACTTTAGAGAATACATTAAATCATCAATTTTATCATTCTGATTCTTATATTTAGATTCTAATTCTTGTAACAAGCTAAGGTCAAAAAGCATTACATTGATGATGTCATCCTTCTGTACTAACTCAGTTTGCAGGAAAACACTTTCTATTGCTATCTCTTATGTAGAATTTGATAAGGATAAGGATATAGAGTCCTAGTACGTTAGTATGTTTGAGTCATATATGTAGTTAGTTTCTCTTCTCTTTAGGTCTCTTACGTTCAACATGCTCCTTTTTCTTCTATACTTGTTCATGTATAAATAGCACACATACTTAACACTTTGATAATCATATACAACTCTTATGTGGTATCAAGAGCCTCCTTAACACTCTGACGAGTAAATCCGATCGTCTTCCTTTCTTTTCCAAAATTCCAGCTACTTCCTCCTCTCCTAACTCTCCAGTAGTCACCCTCAATCAAGGGGGTGTCATTCAGCCCTCTCAATTGATCTCTTTTAACTGTGTGTCTCAGCTATCCTTCAAGCTAACAGGAAGTGCAAATTATCCAACGTGGAAATCCCAAGATACCACTCTATTTTTTGGCTACGATCTTCTTACCTTTGTTGACAGTTCACTTCCCATCCCAATTGCGCACATTATTGACAAAGACAATACCCAAATCCCTAAACCCAACTTGAGATTGTGGCAGCGACAAGATAGTCTTGTTCGCAATGCCATTATGGCATCAGTTGACGCTACAATCGTTCCCCTCATTGCCCATGCTTCCACTGCCAAAGAAGCTTGGGATATTCTCCAAACAACTTATGTGAGCAAATCACACTCAAGAGTTTTCAGTTTACATGATACTCTGGTGAATGCCAAACGAGATGCACATTCAATCAGTGATTATATGAAAGAAATCAAGTCCATTGCAAATGATTTGGTCTGCAGTGGTTCACCCGTTAATAGCAAGGAACTTGTCATTAACGTCCTGAGTGGTCTAGGTCATGAGTACAAGGAGTTATCTGCACCAATAAGAGCTCATGATAATCCTATCACATTCAAAGAACTCTTTGATAAACTCCTTACACAAGAGATGTTCATCAAACACTCGGAACCCAAGGTCGACACACCCATGATCACTGCTCAATTTCATCAACATTACACCAATAATGGTCCCAAAAATAGACAACCTAACTCTTTCAATCATAGGAACATTACTCCATCAAGTTCCTACAACTCTCGTAATCAATTTTCTACACCGAATAACAATACACTAACGGGGGAGGTGAATACATTGTCCTTAAATCAACTCTCTTGAATTTTGGGATCCAGCATCTTATAAGTCCCTCATACACTCCCCAACTAGTTGGCACTGCCGAAAGAAAACATCGCCACATTGTGGACACCGCTTTAACTCTTCTTCACCATGCTTTTGTCCCTCTCAAATTTTGGTCTCTCCCATTCCAATCTGCAGTCTACCTCATTAACAGGCTGCTAACACCACTTCTTGCTCTTAAATATACATTTCAGTTAACACTACCCCAAACCCTCTTAAGCTAAGGTTTTTGGTTGTCTTTGTTATCCATGGTTAAAGCCCTACACCTCAACCAAACTTGATCCCAAGTCCAAACCTTGTGTGTTGATCAGATACTCCGTTGCCACCAATAGTTATGCTTGCCTAAACCTTGCCACTTTAAAAATCTATATCTCTAGGCATGTTGTATTCATTGAACATATTTTTCCATTCACAACCAACTATCCTCAGTTCTCTTGTCCACAAGTCTCACACATGGAAAAAATGGTTGTGTCCAGATGACCCCTCCAACTCTTCCTCTTCTTCACAATTACTTTCACCTCCTATTGTTGCATGCCCAATTCCAATTCCTGCTACTACTGATTTGGTCAACTCCATGTCTACTCGTGGATTGCACACTTAGGGCCATCAAGATGACGTGCCAACGAGCTCTACTATAAGTCCTCCTACACATTCTTTGTCTTTTCTCCTTCTCAAAATAATAGTCCATATGCATCTCCACAACTAACTCCTGAAACACCATCAAATCGAATGGTCACTAGGTCTCAAAATAATATTTTCAAGCCCAAAGTGATTTTTTATTACCTTGCAACCTCCACCGTAAAACACCTTCCGCTTACCCCAAATACCTTTAGTCAAGCATCCAAATATCCTGAATGGCAGGCTACTATGAAAAAATAACACATAGCTTTACTTAAAAATAAAACTTGGTCATTGGTTCCATCTACTCCCTCTCAAAACGTAGTTGGGTGAAAATGGGTGTTTCGTGTCAAACACAAGCCTGATGGATCCATAGAGCGTTATAAAGCTAGATTAGTGGCAAAAGGACTTCATCAGCATCCTGTAATTGACTTTCATTCCACCTTTAGTCCAGTTATTAAAACCACAACTATTCGTCCATCTTGTCCCTAGCTGTGTCTCTTAATGGCCGTTGTGTCAACTTGACATAAACCATCTCTTTTTACAGGGTACTCTACATGATGCCGTTTTCATGCAACAACCACCTGGATTTGTAGATTCCCGATTTCCCAATCACGTGTGTAAACTACACAAATCTATCTATGGACTTCGCCAAGAACCATGAGTATGGTATACTAAAATAAAGAAGTTCCTCTTATCACGTGGCTTTGATTGTTCCAAATCTGATGATTCTTTATTCATCTAATGGTCTCCTAGTTCTCTCATTATTGTTATGATATATGTTGATGATATTGTTGTTACAGGCTTTAACAACTCACAAGTCTATGCAAAAAATTAGTTGTTGGGTGATAAATTTTCAATTAAGGATCTTGGTCCTTTACATTTTTTTCTAGGTGTTGAAGTTATCCAGCATTATCATGGATTGACCCTCACATAAAGTAGCTTCATTGCGAACATACTCATCAGGTTCAATATGATGGATGCAAACAGTGTGAGCACTCCTTTGTCCACAAGTGAAATTTTATCCTTGGATAACGGTTCTCCTTCAGCTGACGCTACACTTCATAGGCAGGTCATTGGATCATTGCCATACCTCACCTTCACACGGCCTGATATATGCTTTGTAGTAAACAAGCTCGCTTACTTCCAACACTCTCCATCAAATAAGTATTGGCAAGCAAGAAAGAGTCTTCTTCGTTATCTAAAAGGAACCATGACCTGTGGACTTCGCTTCAAACGTGGTAACTCTTCTCAGTTACTTGCATATTAAGATGCAGATTGGGGTGGTATTCCCGATACTAGACACTCCACTTCAGCCTATTTTATTTTTCTTGGAAAGAATCCAATTAGTTGGTGCTCCAACAAGCAACGCACTGTTGCCAAATCTTCAACAGAAGCGGAATACAGGGTAGTAGCAAGTGTTGTTGCTGAGCTAAATTGGCTAACCAACCTACTGCAAGAACTTTGGATCAAGCTGCCTTGTCCCCCTAAGGTCTTTTGCGATAACATTGGTGTCACTTACCTGTGCCATAATCTAGTCTTTCACAGTCGTATGAAACATGTCGCAATTAACTTTCATTTTATCCGTGACCAAGTGGAAAGTTGAAAATTTTCAGTTCATCACATTCCAACAGGAGCTCAACTAGCAGATGCCTTAACTAAAGTACTTCCCAGAAGGTCCTTTGTCCACCTTATTAGCAACATTGGTCTCAAACAAATTGAGCTAATGTTGAGGGGGCATGATAAGGATAAGGATATAGAGTCCTAGTAGGTTAGTATATTTGAGTCATATACGTAGTTAGTTTCTCTTCTCTTTAGGTCTCTTACGTTCAACATACTCCTTTCTCTTCTATACTTGTTCATGTATAAATACCACACATTGTATCAATAATACTTAACGTTGTCATAATCATATACAACTCTTATAGAATTCTCCGTTGATTTAAACTCTTCAAAAACTTAGATGCCCTCGCAAGTTCTTCATTTATGTTCTGTAACATTGCATTTAAATAATCGGTCATATTTTGACAATCAAATGAACTTGAATTGATGAAAGATGTAAAAAGTCCTTTGTTTTGATAATAATACACTTGAGTAATGTGCGCTAAAGTGCAATTGCTTTTAAAAAGGTCCTGTGTTTTGATAATTACTTACCGTTAAAAACTACTCCCTCCGTTTCATAAAGAATGACCTGATTTGACTTGGCACGGAGTTTAAGTAAATAAAGTAGACTTTTGAATATTGTGGTCCTAAATTAAAGTTATGTCAAATGTACAAAATTGTCCTTAATCTTGTGGTCTTAAACATGCCACGTGGAAAGCAAAAAGTAAAATGTTACCAAAAGGAAAGAGGTCATTCTTTTTTAAACTGACTAAAAAGGAAAGGAGGTCATTCTTTGTAAAACGGAGGGAGTACTACTCTTAATTACTTTGATTCTATCCTTAAGATCACAAGATTATATCTCAAAAACTACTTCTATTCTATCCTTCATTTCACTGGATAAGAAGTATTCTTATTATTTTTTCACTTTTGGCTCTTTTTGAAGGTTCAATATATATAAAGATTGAAATGTAAGACGGAACAATTATGAAGAATACTATCAGATATTCATTTGTTGCACCTGGTACAATTAGAAGGGGACGAGGATGAGGACGAGAATCTGGACGACAACGAGAATGAGGACGAAGGCCTAAATCTTTGGCATCAAAAGGAAAAATTCCAACTAAGAGGTTATTTTCTCAATGTAATGATCTAGTAAGCAACACAACAAAGAAGTTGATTCAAGTAAGTTTTTCAAAATGTGTTGAGTTTTTAATTACATAAATCAGTGAATTAAATGTTAAAGATTTTGTTTGATCTAACATAACAACTTGTTATTGATAATAACTTACTCCTGATTGGGTTACACTATTATGTATTGAATAAACAAACAACTAAACTAGCTAGTAGTTGTTCACTTTTCAGTATTTTGTGTCTTCTCATCAATGTATTACCTTCTATCTATTTACCGATTAGTTGTGGTTTGAGCACCTAATGATTCTAAAGAGCCACATGTCTGGTGCTCTATATATGATAGATAACGGCCGCAATCACTACCCGTAACATAGATCTACTCGTCCTTTGCATAATATAATTAAGTATAACTAATATTGTTTGCTTTGTCCAGGTGCAGTTGGGAAAGGACTAGAACAAGAACTGACAAACTTTACCATGTTTTCTAGTGAAGGAAAGGGAGCAATACATAAGAACTCCATAGTTCTTGAGAAGAGTATATACAAGCAAATACTCCATTTCGTCCATCTACCATTCAACTTAAGCAATACATCCATGTGATTCTTTAGCCATAATCTATGTGCTTGAATGATATGTATTTAACAGAACAAGTTTAGAATTTACAGAGGCCAGGCAAACAATGAACTTACGAAATTCACATGTCTGCACTTTGTTGTGGTTGGTGAAGTTCAGCTGCCATGTTTTCACATTTCTTTTTCCTCTGTTTTTTATATTCTACAAGTACAGCTACACACACATCTTTTTTTGCACAACTGTACGTTTGTATGTAATGGTACTCTTTAACATGGAAGTGAACTTCAACAACCAAATGCAATCTATTTTTGTCTTGTGATATACACTACCAAATGCAATATGTTTTTGTCTCCCAACCTGCTACATTAGGACATATAAAGTTGAAAAGTATAGATGTTTTAGACTTGTGATACACTACCTAATGGATGCTCAAGGTTCTGATAGGAAACTCTAGGAGGCAACCATTAAAAATTTCATTCATGAACAAATTTGGCTCAGATCAGATTTGGAGTTTTAGACTTGAAGTTCTGATAGGATATGTTAGACTTGAAGTTTTGACAAATATTTTTACAATCTAAGCCCATATAGTGAGTTAAATCCCCTTCTAGAAAGATTATCCAGCATCAATATAGACCTCAATCATGCTGCTGATGGTTCCTTTTGGAATTGCCTCCATTGTCTTATGTTCATACAGTGCATACTCTCCTCTAAATATTTGGGTGGAATTTGTATTCCAGACCATCTATCCATTACTCCCCGAACCTCAACTATCCCTCTGCACTATAAACAAAGACATGTCACTTAGTCTTTTAAAGTATCCATAGCACACATACATCATCTTGTTTCCACTGCAACATAATATACATCTGGAGATTTTATCCATTTGTACTAGGTATGTCCCTAAATTTCTGTATTTTCAATATAGATTTGAATTCTTTGTTAATTCATATCAAAGCTTTCCTAATGATTTTTTTCTTATATTCTTGCAGCTTACAAATTTTGAAGATTGAAGTTACAAGTGATCAAGCTGCAAGTTTAGCAGATGCACAAGATCATTGTTATTTTGCTATGAAGTTATGCAAAACTTGATATCATAGTCTAGCTCGGGTTGTTGACTAGCGAAGTATTTTTTTTGTTAAGTAAATATTGAAACTAACACCATGGAATGTTAACCAATTTTTTATTCATATCAGACTTTCGTTTGGAGATTTTCAGTAGCATTCTTATATTTATTGATAAGAATTTATAATTATGTGATTTTGAAGCTTAAGAAACATAGCTGGTCAATTAGAGACAAAAAATATTGCTCTTCTTTAAAGGTTCATCTAGGACGAGACAACTTCTCATCCCTAAAGATTCATCTACGATGAAATAGCTTCTCGTCCCAAAAGGATATTCTAAGAAGAGGTAGCTACTAGTCGCAAAAACGTTATCTACACCGAGGTAGAATCTTGTAGCTAAAGGGATTTAAGATTAGGAAATAACTAGTTTTCAAAGAAGAAAATCATCTATTTAGGATGAGGTATATGGTCTCTAAAATTAATTTGGTGAGCAGATTTGCTTCATCTCTAAAAAAAATTAAAGACCAACTAAATGAGCCTGTCACAATCAACCTTTAGCTAAGAGTCTTATTAGGATGGGTGGTGACTAAACTTTTCCCATCGCAATAGGCTATTTGGGACCAGATTTAGGCTTTTTGGGACCAGATTCCCTTTCTTAGAGGTTGTTTTTCTTGTAGTGCTAACTACCCATTGATCTGTGGATGGAAAGTTCTGCTAAGATCCACATAGGTACCCAAATCCTCGTGAAAGGTCCTCCAAAAGCTGGAAATGAATTGAGAAACCCTATAAGCATTAACAGACATTGACACCCTGAAAAAGAAAAACTACCTCATGCGACAGGGCCCGCGAATGCGGAGACCAAGGCCACCGATCTTCACAAACTTGGCCACTGCACGTGAATATGAAGGGCATTACATGCCTGAACCAACTGATGCACATCAGAGGGTTTTGGAAAATGCCAAAGTCTCCGCTTGGGTGCTCGAAATTTGTTTGTAACCCCGTGCGTGAAAATGAGATCTGCTACCCGACTAAATTCAATTTTCCATACTCAATAAAGTAGGTGAGACTTCTATCCAAAGTCGTCTTGACAAAAAGTGGGTCTCATACCCAAACTGTAGTTTTAGCCAATATCCACAAGGCAATTCAGAATTAGCCCAGAAGCCTCGAGATCCACACAAAATGTCATTTTTGTTAGTTAGTTGCTTTAGGATTGGAGTGTTTATTTCTAAGTTTCATGTATTTCTCTTTTCAGTTATTTTAGGGGTAGTTACCATGGTTAGCACCATGACTTAAAAGTAGGACCATGATCTATTTCAGTTTCTTTAGTTGTATGTTTATGTATTTTCGGTTGTGTTTTTTTTATAGAATTAAGAACTCTCTACATAAGCTTTTCTCTCAGTTATCTTCGCTTTAAATTCCTTGTATTCTCTTGCTTTCCTTTCTATAGCAAACTAGACATTGTCTTCATTGTGTTATATGCCATCAGTCCTATTAAAACTTACAGTTGTTATCAGAGCTTTCATCCTAAGGGATCTGTGATTGAGTTTGAGAAACCTTGGAAGTTGAAGCAAGTTTCTCACCAATTGCTCCGCCAGTCTTTGACGGAGATAATTATCAGATTTGGGCAATACGAATGGAGACGTACTTGGATGCTTTGGATCTCTAGGAAACTGTGGAAGAGAATTACGATATCCCAGCTCTACCAAATAATCCTACCATTGCTTAGATTAAATCACACAAGGAAAAGAAGAAAAAGAAATCGAATGCCAAGGCATGTTTATTTGTTGATGTATCGTCAATAGTTTGCATGCGAATAATGTCTTTGAAAACTGCTAAAGAAGTATGGGATTATCTCAAGGAATAGTATTTTGGAGATGAGAGAATAAAAGGTGTTCAAGTTTTAAACTTAATTAGGGAGTTTGAGTTGCAAAAAAATGAAGGAATCTGAAAAAGTGAAGGAATATTCAGATAAACTTCTAAATATTGCAAATAAGGTGAGGCTACTCGGCTCTGCATTTTCAGACTCAAGAATTGTTGAGAAGATTATTGTAACAGTTCCTGAAAGGTATGAAGCAACAATTACGACCTTAGAAAATACTAAGGATTTGTCAAAGAGTTTGACTGAGTTGCTCAATTCCCTAATAGCTCAAGAGCAAAGAAGACTCATGAGACATGTGGTTACAACAGAAGGGGATCTTGTCAGTAAGCATCAGGTTAAACAAATTTAGAAGAAGAAAACAAAATAGTGTGTGAAGGAGAAACATCAACCAACAGCAAAAGTAAGGGAGGAAGCGCGAAGAAAAGTTATCCCTGTAGTTAGCACTGTGGAAGAAAAGGCCATCCACCATTCACATGCTAGAGGAGACATGATGCTAAATGCAAGAAATGCAATAAGCTTGGACACGAAGTAGTGATATGCAAAAAATAAGTCCCCACAGCAGGAAGAAAATGCTCAAGTTGATGATCAAGAAGAAGAAGATCATCTTTTTGTTGCAACATGCTTTTAAGTAAGAGCTCAACAGATTCTTGGTTAATTGACAATGGTTGCACTAACTACATGACTCATGACGAGAGTTTACTCAAGGAGTTGAAGCCCACTGAAATTTCCAAGGTTTGAATAGGAAATGAAGATCACCTTCCTGTCAAAGGAATTGGAAGCATAGCTATCAAGACGAATATTGGCACAAAGAAAATTTTAGAGGATCTTTATGTTTCTGAAATTGATCAGAATTTTCGAAGCGTAGGACATCTAATGGAAAAAGGATTCAGGGTTTTCTTCGAAGATCATCACTGTCAAATGAGTGACACTGCAGGAAATGAATTTTTCAGGGTGAAGATTAGAGGAAGGAATTTTTCCTTTGATCCAACAGAGAAAGGGCAACTAGCTTATTCCATGAAGGCAAGTGTAACAGAAACCTAACACAAGAGACTTGGCCATTGTCATCTACAAGCACTATATTGTTGAAGAAGGAAGATATGACAAGAGGACTACCAACTCTAGTTGATCACTTACCAAGTTGTCAAGCTTGTAAATTTGGTAAGCAGAATAGGAAGTCATTTCCTAAAGCAACATGGCGGTTTTCTCAAAGGTTACAACTGATTCACACAGATGTTGCAGGACCTTAAAGAACACCATCCCTTAATGGTAATCTCTACTATGTTATATTCATTGACGATTATACAAGATTCTGTTGGATTTTTTTTATGAAATATAAATAAGAAGTGGATGGAAATATCTTGTAGTTCAAAAGGATGGTGGAAAATCAAAGTGGTTGCAATCCCTGAGGTCTGAAAATGGAAAAGAGTATAATTCTGAAGAATTTAACAAATTTTGTGAGGAAGCGGGTATTACTCATCAACTTAGTGCTCCATATACTCCGCCAAAAAATGGAATTGGTGAAAGGAGAAATATATATATAATGGAGATGTCGTGGTGCATGTTGCGTGGAAAAGAGTTGTCGAAACGTTTTTGGGCTAGGGCAGCTAATACGATAGTATTTCTCCAAAATTGGTTTCCTACTAAAGTATTGCTGAATAAAACTCTATTTGAGGCTTGGAATGGATTCAAACCATCACTAAGATTCATTAAAGTATTTGGTTGTGTTTTTTCTTTCATGTGCTACACGTTAAAAGAGACAAACTTGACAAGAAGGCACTTCCTGGAATATTTATGGGTTATAGCTCATCCTCCAAAGCCTACAAAGTATATAATCAACAAAGAGAGAAGATGATTGTCAGTAGAGATGTGCACTTTGCTGAGGAAGAGAAATGGGACTTAAAGGACAATCAACTTTCAGTCAAAGCTTCAGAGGAGCAGGCATCTGATCACTGGAAAAATGAGTTGGTGGATGATCTTCCAATTAGAGGTACAAGGCTACTCTCTGACATCTACCAACAAAGTAATGTGGCAGTTTGGAGCCTGCAGGGCACAATGAAGCACTTCAAGATAAAAAAATGGAGAAATGTCATGTAGCAGGAGATGCTAATGATCAATAAAAACAAAACTTGGGAGTTAGTTGACCAACCGAAAGATAGGAAGGTCATTGGAGTAAAATGGATCTTTAGAACCAAGATCAATTCTGATGGTTCTATCAATAAATACAAGGCTAGGCTTGTTGTCAAGGGATATGCCCAAATATTTGGTGTTGATTACTCATACACCTTTGCTCCAATAGCCCGATTGGATACCATTAGATTGTTTCTAGCAATAGCAGCACAAAAGGGCTGGAAAGTGTTCCAGCTAGATGTGAAATCTGCCTTTTTAAATGGTGTACTACTGGAAGAAATCTATGTAGAGCTGCTCAAGGGTTTCTTCGAGCAAGGAAAAGAAGAAAAAGTGTGTCTGCTTAAAAAGGCTCTTTATGGCTTAAAACAAGCTCCAAGAGCTTGGTATAGCAGGATTGATGATCACTTGTTCAGTTTGGGGTTTGTACGAAGTGTATCTGAAGTCACTCTTTATGGCAAACATAAAGGAAATGATCTTCTCATTGTTTCCCTTTATGTTTATGATATCTTGGTGACAAGAAACAATGTGTGGTTTGTGGTTGGTTGTAGAGTTTAAGAAGGAAATGATGTAAGTCTTTGAAATGATAGACTTGGGGCTAATGACATACTTTCTGGGAATGGAAATCAAGCAAGGTTGTGATGAAATTTTTAGCTGCCAAAAGAAGTATGCAGGACAGATACTTAAGAAATTCCGTATGGAAAATTGCAAGGCAACAACCACACCAATGAATCCAAAGGAGAAGTTAAGTAGAGAGGATAGAATAGATCAAATTGATGAAATAAATTTCAGAAGCTTGATTAGATGTTTGATGTGTCTCACTGCTAGAAGGTTGGATATTCTATTTGTTGTAAGTCTTTTATCTTGATTTATGCATTATGCTACTGAAATACAATTGCGAGCAGCAAAAAGAATTATAAAATACATTAAAGGTACTGTTGAATATGGAGTCAAATTCAAGAAGTGTGAGAATTTCAAGTTGTATGGATTCTCAGACAGTAATTGGGCTGGATCCGTTGACGACATGAAAAGTACATCAGGATATTGTTTCAATCTGGGATCAGGGATTTTCTCTTGGTGTTCAAAAAAGTAGGAAACTGTGGCAATATCCACAGCAGAGGCTGAATTCATTACTGCAACTGCAGCAGTAAATCAAACCTTCTGGTTGATAAAAATATTTTCTGATTTGCATATGGAGCAAAAAGTTAATACTGAGGTTCATGTTGATAATCAAGTTGCAATAGCCATTTCGCATAATCTGGTGTTCTATGGGAATACTAAACACTTCAACATCAAGCTTTTTTTCTTGAGGGATGTGCAGTAAAAAGGAGAAGTGATTCTTGTTTATTGCAAATCTGAAGATCAGCTAGAAGATGTATTTGCGAAATCCCTTCCTTTTAGCAAGTTCGAGGTCCTAAGGCAAAAACTTGGAATTTGCAGTTCCTTAGGAGAAGTATTAGTTAGTTGCTTGAGGACTACAATGTCTATTTCTAAGTTTCATGTATTTCTCTTTTCTGTTATTTTAGGGGTAGTTACCATGGTTAGCACCATGACTTAAAAGTAGGACCATGATCTATTTCAGTTTCTTTAATTGTATGTTTATGTATTTTCGGTTGTTTTTTTATAGAATTAAGAAATCTCTGCATAAGCTTTTCTCTCAGTTATCTTTACTTTAAATTCCTTGCATTCTCCTGCTTTCCTTTCAGTAGCAAACTAGACATTTTCTTCATTGTGTTATCTTCCATCAGTCTTATTAAGATTTACAGTTTTAGACAAAACTCATCATTTCGGAGCTAACAAAACAATCATAATTGCATTTTGGGGTAATCTTCTAAAACTTTTCACCAAAGTCAACTGTGTAAGTTTCCAAAGCTCCAAAACACAAAAAATTGCATAAAAACCAAACGAACGATCAGATGATCGAGCTGTGAATCTCATTAAGTCATAAATGACTTGGGGTCACTATAGGAATTCTCTAAACGAAGAAACAAAGGCATTTTCACATAAATGACCTAGAAGGTCATTACAACATCCCCTACTAAAAAGTACTTTCATCTCGCGAAAGTAAGAGTTAAGAAGTACTTGAAGGATCACATAAGCAAGGAAACTTCTCTCTGACTCCTTCTTGGTCTCTCAAGTAGCCTTCTCAACTAGATGATGCCTCCAATGTACTTTAACCTCAAGAATAGCTCTCGAATGCAACTACCATACAGCTCTTGCTAGGATGGCAACTGGCTCCTCCACAAAGGTTAGACAGTTTACCAACTCAACCCAGTCATACTAGAGCACATAAGACTCATCACGAATATACCACTATAACATCAAAAGATGGAAAACATGATGGATAGTTTCTACGGTATGAGGTAGAGCTAACTCATAAGCAACATCATGAATTGTTCAAAGGATCTCAAAAGGCCCAATATACATGGGGTGGAGCTTGCCCCCACCTCTCAAATCTCATCACACTCTTCATGTGTGATACACAGAGGAGTACCCCATCACTAACAACAAACCTTAACAGCCAAAGTCTATGATCAACATAACTCTGGTGTCTACTATGAGTTATCCTGGGCCTATCTTGAATCAATCACACCTGATCTAAGGCCTCCTGAAGAAAATAAAAACCACCTGGCCTATGCTCCGTAGGCTCAAACCAACCAACTGGAGAGCGACAAAGCCTAGCATATAAGGCCTCAAACGGGGCCATTTGAATACTAGAGTGGTAGTTGTTATTTTATGAGAACTCTTCCAAAGGCAAGAACTGGTCCCAATGACCTCTAAACTCCAAAACACAGGCCCACAATACATCTTCAAGAACATGAATAGTACTCTCTAACTAGCCATTGGTTTGTAGGTTAAAAGTTGTGCTAAGGTCAGCACGAGTGTCCAACTCATCCTAAAAGGTCCTCCAAAAGCTAGAAGTATTCTCAGTTTGAGATAATATATAAAAGCACACCACGAAGAAGAATCACCTCTGAAATATAGATACGAACCAACCTCTTGATGTTGAATGAAGAGTGAATGGGAAGGAAGTGTGTTGACTTGGTCAATCGATGAATGATGACCCAAATGTTGTCAACACCTCTAGAAGTCTGATGCAAACCCACAACAAAATCCATGACAATATGGTCCCACTTCCACTCTAGGATGGGAAATCTTTGAAACTCACCACCAGACCTCAAATGCTCTACCTTCACTTGTTTGCAACACAGGCAACGAGTCACATAGTCGGCAATATCTCTCCTCATACCACTCCACCAGTAGTGTTGCCTCAAATCATGATACATCTTTGAGGTTTCAGATGGATAGAATATTTGGAATCAAGGGCCTCGTGAAGGATCAACTGAATCAAATCCCAAACTCTCGAAACATAGATACAACCAACAAATCTAAACACCCCATCTAAATTTAAGGTTGGCTGACTGGCATCATCTCCCAACACTCAATCATAAAGAGTAACCAAGGTATGATCGTCAAACTGGAGACCACAAATCCGCTCCATCAAGTAAGACTGAACTCCCACATAAGCCAACACATGCCTAGAATCTAAGATATCCAACCGAACCATCCTATTGGCTAATGACTGAATGTCCAATGGAAAAAGTCACTCCACAGTAGATAGGAAGGCTAGACTACCAATACTCACCACCTTCAAGCTCAAGGCCTCATCTATTACATCTGCCTTGCCCAAATGGTAGAGAATAGAGAGTCATAATCCTTTAGGAGCTCAATCCAATGATGCTGCCTCAAATTAAGGTCCATTTGTCTTATGATATACTGAAGGCTATTGTGATCATTGTAGATCTAACAATGACCTTCATATAAGTATTGCCTTCAAATCTTGAGTGCAAAAACTATCACCGCCAACTCTAGGTCATGAGTGGGGTAGTTGTGCTCATGCAACTTAAGTTGCCTCGGAGGATAAGCTATAACCCAACCCAGTTGTATCAATAAACAACCTAAAACCAATACCATATGTGTCATAATACACCGTGAAGCACTCACCCTTTATCAAAAGAGTCAAAACAAGAGTGGAGTTAAGAAACTCATTGAGCTAAGCTAGACTTACACTCCTCAAACCACTCAAATGGAACATTAATGTAATTCAACTAGGTCAACGGTGTTGCGATGGTAGAGAAGCCCTTCATAAATTGTCTGTAGTTGCTTGTTAGTCCGACAAAGCTCTGAATCTCAGAAATAGAGAAATGGTCCTAGTCCTAACATGGTAGCCTCAATCTTCACCAAAATAACTATAATACAATCTTTGGACACCACGTTTCCCACTAATGCTATAGACTCAAGACAAAACCTTCACTTTGAGAACTTGGTATAAAGTCGTGCATCTCTTAAAGTTTGGAGCACAATCCACAAATGTTGATCAAGCTCTCCCCGACTTTGCGAGTATATTAGAATATCATCAATAAATACTATTAACAAAGAATCAAGATAAGGCTTGAACACACGTGTCATCAAGTCCACAAAGGCAAAAGGGATATTAGTCAACCCAAAAGACATCATAAGGAACTCATAATGACCATAACGAGTCCTAAATGTAGTCTTAGGGATATCGGTTGGCCTAATCCTTACATGATGGTAACTGGATCTCAAACAAATCATTGGAAACATTACAACACCTTGAAATTGGCCAAATAGATCATCAATACGTGACATGGGGTAATTGTTCTTCACCATCTCCTTATTCAGCTAAATATAGTTAATACACATCTGCATGGATCCGTTCTTCTTATGCACAAACATGATAGAGCCACCCCAAGGTGATACACTAGGCCAAATAAATCCCTTACAAAAGAGATCCTAAAGCTTAACACTGAGCTCCTTGAACTCTAGAACATCCGATAAGGTGTAAAAGAAATAGGACTAGTGTCCGACTCAAGTTCAATAAGAATATTAATATAATGCTCTAGGGTTAAGCCAGGTAGATTGCTAGGAAACACATCTACAAACTAACGGACAACGGGAACAAACTCAATTGAATGAACCTCTCTACTCTCACCCCGTATAAGATAGGAAACTACTAGCCACTAATCTCTAAGCTTGCATAAAAGTGATAACTCCGACCAGTGTATGGTTATAAGTGCCCTACCACACCACCGAGGGAATACGAGGCATGGCAAAGGTAACAGTCATAGAAAAACAATCCAATACCATATGGTAGGGGATAACCACTACATGCCCTGAATAACATCAAAGTACAACATATCAAGAAATATAATGTCACCCCGAGTGTCGTGCCACTGTATAGTCACTAAAAATATTGAAACACCTGATCCACTATTAAAAAACTCACTCATTGGATTGACACATGCAATGGCACTGCAAAAGGCTCTGAACTCATACTCAAATGGGAAGCATAATACACAGATACATATAAAAATGTAGATCTCGGATCAAATAAAGTCGATAGGACGAGTGTCCGGCTCAAGATCAATAAGAATATTAATATAACGCTCTAGTGGTAAGCTAGGTAGGTTGCTAGGAAATACATCTATAAACTAACGGACAACAGGAGCCAACTCAATTGAAGGAACCTCTCTACTCACATCTCGTATAAGATAGGAAACTACTAGCCACTAATCTCTAAGCTTTCATTAAAGAGATAACTCTGATTAGCGTTGTGACTATAAGAGGTCTACCACACCACTGAGGGAATACCACGTATGGCAAATGTAACTATAATGGAAAAGAAATTTAATACAACATGGTAGGGATAACCACTCCATGCCCGGAATACCATTAAAGTCCGACATATCAAGAAATATAATGTCAGCCCAAGTGTCGTGCCCCTGGATAGTCACTAAAAAGATCAAAACACCTGATCCACTATTAAAGACTTACCCACTAGGTTAACACATGCAACGAAGCTGCCAATGGCTTTGAACTCATACTCAAATGGGAAGCACAATACACAAATACATATAAAAATATAGATCTTGGATCAAATAAAGTCGAGGTAGGCTGATGACATAAATGAATTATATCGATAATAACATCATTTGATGCATCAGCCTCCACCCTCAATAGAGCATCATACACTGAATCCTTTTAGAGGAGTTGCCCGGTCATCCCTTGCAATGAAATTTGGAAATCTTTCATGCAATAGAGAGTTTGAAGAGGGGCCTGAATGCCTCTATCTTAAGGATCAACCCTACTACCAGACTTTCTTCTGCGGGACAACCCTATGTACCTTAATAAACACACCATCGGTCTTGACCCTAGCCTCCATCTCTAGATGGAGGTGTTGCTACTGGCGCTGGTCGATAAACATATAGAGGTGGTGCAGACCTCCTACGCAAGGGCACTCTTTAGACCAATGGTCCAAATCCCCACAATCGAAGAAACCCTATGAGGATTATCTTGAATAAAAATGATACCACAACTTGAAGCACCCAAATGTTACCCACATAACCCCAAACTTAAGTTGGCATCACCTTAACTATACTGGTCACCATTTGAATTTTGTAGTGACGCATGAACAAGCCAACTAGACTAACCCTACTAAAATTGGTGGTGAGGCCTGTAAAAGCAGTTCTTGGGCTTAGAATGGGACCTCTTGTAGCTACCCTCATACTTATCCCTCTTTTCGTAGCCCCCATGGGCCTCACAACAAAGTTGATCAATAGTAAGGGTATGGTCTAGTACATCAAGAAAAGAACGACCCCCGTAAACCATAGACTAAATCTTAATATGTAGTTGAAGTTTCAAAACTATAATAAAGCATTGAGCTCTCTCTCCTTAGTAGGTAGAATCTTAGTAGCATTACAGGAGAGCTCGAGAAATATTGCATCGTACTCAAACACAATCATAAAGCCCTGTTCCAACCTAAAAACCTGATCTCGGAGTATATATCTGACACTACAGGGGATAAACTTTGCCAAAAAGGCCTTAAAAAACTCTAACCATTAAATCAAAGGAGACCCAGCTAGCCTAGTCTCAAGATAGGGACGCCACCACTATTTGGTTGGCCCATCAAGCATATAAGTGGTGGAATTGGATCCTCTCGACTCCACAAACCCAAAGTATAAATTTGCTGGTGGAAAATAATGAGAAACTCATTAGCATCCTCTCCAATAGCCCAAGAAAAGCTCGGAAATAATAATCTTAAAAAATTCCGAGCATCTTTTTCTCCTCTAGCAGCATTACTCTGACCGCAATCACGAGCTAGGCACCCCTAGGTGGTAGCTGAACTTAAAGTGTGTTTGTGGTAGGCATACCTTGCGCTACTGACGGTGGTGTTATTGTAGCTGTAAATAAGGTTTATTCCATACCCCCCAGAACCATAAAAAGCTAAGTAATAGCTACTTGGAGATAAAAAACAATAGCCGGTCTAGGTGGTGGTTGGGTTGGCCCTGGCCCCATCGGCTGTAGAGGAATATATGGTGCTTGAGGATCCACTACAAGCTCTAAATTCATCTCCCTATCTAGGGCTGGTATTGCAACCCTAACACATTATTACGAGCATTTTTTCCCCTAGGTGGGAGTCAATCTGGGGGCTTAGGTAGATCACCCCCGACCACCAAGCGGGGCGTACAAGCCTTCCTACAAAAGAATAAAACAAATGAGATTCAAAGAACTAATAAGACAGACACACTACAAGAAAGAGATACAAAAAGGAGAACAACGACACGTTGTTGCCTACCGAAGATAGGATACATACGTCTCCACGCCAATCCGTTGGACTCTACTAGGCATTAGCTCCATACAGGTGAGATCGATAAACTGGCTCTGATACCAACTTGTTAAGAACAGATTCCTTGAGTCATGATGACACCTATTATAACCCACTAGTAGGTAAGCTAACTTGTAATCTAGAACAACAAGTAGTGGGTGTAAGGGGAGAAACATAGTAAAAACAATAAATCAATTATAGAAATAAAAGTAAAAGTAGAAGCAAACCAAAAAATATAATACAATAAAAGATCCCTTCCAGAACCTGGAAGTTACAAGAATAGAGCTTCTAAATAAAAGAGTACAAGCCCCAACAGCGGACCCAATATATAAGGCTTATCTCATAATACAAAAGACTAGCCATCAAAATATAGATGGAGACAGGTAAGTCTAGGATGCCATGTGCTCAACCTCGCCTACGAAGCAGAAGATGCTATAGGCTCGAATATCAGTGCTGATAATGGTACTCGCACCTGCATCATGAAACAGATGCACAATGTAGTATGAGTACCAAAAGAAAAAGTGCTAAGTAGGCATCATAAGACGACTGACCAAGAAAAGTGAAGGCAATATAAAATGTAAGAATCTAAACACAATGAAGGTCAAAGAACGGAAAGCTAAAAGGAATCACACACGAGTGTACTATGAATAGAAAATAAATAAGTCACAACTAACTTAACCTAACTAGATCTCC
The DNA here is from genome assembly GCA_036553675.1 of Solanum okadae. Classification (NCBI taxonomy): domain Eukaryota; kingdom Viridiplantae; phylum Streptophyta; class Magnoliopsida; order Solanales; family Solanaceae; genus Solanum; species Solanum okadae. Next base: position 36,805,201 of record CM071678.1, read on the forward strand.
ATAAGATGAAAGGTACACTAATCCGCAAGTTTAAGTAAAACCCGAACGTACCCTATAAGCACGACAAGTACAAAGAAGAGTTAGGAACCAAGAGAAGAATATGACGATACTTCCTAGACTTCCATGTCCTTTCACGAACTTGAATTGATTACAAAAGAAGCTATAGACTTTAATCAAGGAAAAATATAGGCTAGGGAGTATAACTGAAGTGAAAATCTAGCCAAGGACTTTAAGCGAGGCGAAATATAAGACAAGGGCTTTAACTAAAGAAAATTATAAGCCACAAACTCTAAACAAGGTGAATTTTGAACTAAGGACACTAACTAAGGAAACGAGCTCAAGCAAGGACTTAAATCACTACTCAAAGGAGTGAATCTGGGAGTTGAACGAGAATAAGGGATGAGTTGGCTAGATTTTGGATTAGTTTCCAATCGAGCATCCAGGAGAGAACCCCACACCGATTACCATAAATAAATCACTCTAAGACCAAACTAAATCCAACCCAAATCGATGAATGGCCTCCAAGATAACATTGGAGCCAACGTAAAGAGGGAATTATGGATAATAGGTTCCAAGAGTTGGGTTACCGCCTTGATAAGACTCGGATTATCAGGCTGTAAGATCAGTTTACAAATAGCTAATCCATCATACATATGGTCGAGGGAAAACTAAATCCAATCGGCTCCAAACAATGCAAGTCAATACAAATCACTAGTGTAAGCCTAGAATAAGGCCAAACATGCTCCAGAACAATCAACAACAACAACCAAGGGACACCACAAGGTAAGGATGATCATAGGTAGACAACGGATAATCCTCAAACTACTCTTAAAAAAAATCTAAAAAGTAAGTGATCATTGTCAATATAAATACCCAACTAAGAGTCGGGGTTTAATCCCACAGAGAGTGATATAAGGCAAGGAATTCTATCAAGAAATTGATATTGTAAAGCAATTTATTTGCAACAATTAGAATAATGGGTGGATGATTCCACCAAATTTACAAAAAGAGTTTTGATATCAAGAGATAAAATTAAACTAAGAATTTTAGAAACTCAAACAAGTAATAAGTAATCTAGGGGTGCGGGGAATGGAAATCTATGTCACATAGGGGTAATTGTGTTTCTTTCTAGTGATGAACCCTCATGGATAGGCTGGGTCATCTTCAATGACACTAATATTCTTTCGATCTCATAACATTAGTTAATAGAATCTCCTTTTGATATCCTCTATGTGCATACCTAAACAACCCAATACCTCACACTCTGCTCTCTTTCGATACAAAAATTGGAAAAATACATCTGATCCATAATCTCAATTTCAAGAAAATTACAAACATCAAACAAAAATTGCAAGTATCAAAATAATTACCCACTTTCATCAATCATTTTCGAGCACCAATCAAAGATCAGAAGTAGAATTAAGATTGCAACCTTAACCCATAGGTTAAACCCATGATATTTAGCCCAAATCCATGGATGAACAACAAAAAAATATAGCATAACACAATATACCCACTACATTAAATCGACACCAACACCATAATTGCACCCCTAGATTTTGGGGTTTTAAACACCCATTTCAAAGTGTAAATAAATTATACCTTGCATGAAAAAAGCCATGGGTGACATAAAATTAAGAAATTATAAGCAATACCCTCTTTGAATTCAACTTCATATTGTGCAAATTAAGAGCAAAGTTTAAAACCCCAAAACTAAAGATGTTCTTCACAAGGTAAAGTGTTTCTCTCCCTAAAAACTCTAGAGAAAAAGTGTTTTGACTAATCTCTCTAAAAGATTCAGAACCTAATTCTCTTGTCCAAATTGATGCTTCTTTATCTCTTCTTTGGGCTAGTTATAGTTCCCCAAAATATGGCCTAATATTCATTGCATGACCATTTTCGATGATGTTAGTTGGGCTCCCCAAGCACATTCGGCGGATTGTTGTTTTCTCATTAGCTCACATTTTTCTTGCTTTAGGATTTAGGTATTCGAAACTTAGTTGGCGAGCTCATTCAAGTCTGTCTTTCACATTTTGTGAATCGTCCCGTACCACCTTTGCTCACCTTTCAAGCATTCAATTTTTTCCATTGCCCAAGCAAAAATCTCATTATTTTAGATCCGAACTAAGCCTTCGTAAATCATGTCACCTTCGGCGATGGTCAGCAGGTTCGCCCTTTACATTCGGTAAGTCACCGTTCCTCTTCAAGTTCTCCAACATGCCTCAATTAATTCAAGTGTTTAGCACTGTCACTTTGGGTGAGTTCGTGCCAATTGGGCGATACACCCTTCTTGTTAGGTGATCAACAATGTGAAGTTTACATTTCTTTTCATGTTTTTGGTCATTCTTCCAAATTTCATCCTTACCTTGTCCTTTAGCCTTCAATGTTGCAAATCATAAAAATATCATTGGAATAGGACATAATTAGGCATTGAGGACACTAATTGTTGAACTAAATAGACCTCAAATGAGTGTAAATATACCACTCATCAACAACCAACACGCTTTTACTCCTGAAAAGCCTAATAAATCATCTAAAACACAAATTCAAAGTAATTTAGCATGCTCAACCAGTTAATCACACCAAATTAAGACAAATCAACAAGTTGTTACATTTTCAAGTTCAATCTAAGGAATGGGAAGTCATAGCATCTCTTAAGGTAGAACACTCGTGGTACAAATGATAATTCTAAAGTTTTTCCCTTCCGAAGGTCTTTTGGATATTCCATGCTATCAAATATAGTATCACAACATTAATATTGTCCCCTTTAGACAACAATAACACGGAAAACAGAGATAGACCAAAATTGGAGTCAAAATGGTACATGTGATACCAACACTTGAAATCCTACAATTGACTCCATCAAAAGGTCATTATTAGCTCCCCAAACTCGTATCACAAAATAAAACACAATCTGGGGCTCGAAACAGCCCACACCAACCACATGCTCAAAATCACCATTAAAGAACAATGAAAAGAGGCAGGGCAGCCCCTTTGGGGTGAAATTTACCTCCAACAAATCTTTCCTAATAGTTCTTGATAACCTAACAACATAGCCCCGATGTTCCCAAACACGCCAAGCTTAAAACACCTCAATTATACCTTTGTAACTGCCACAATCCCAAAAACAAATTTTGAGAATGCTACAAATCAAAAGTCTAGTCTTAACTTAAAGGAACATACAAACTTGTTCTCCGTTAATGTAGCCAGTAGGGCCCATGAATGCAAAAGAGGCCCCACAAACTAGATGATCAAATACCCAGGGCATCCTGAATGTGATTGGGGCCTCTCAAACACGGAGGTTGATCCCCCAAGGCATGGCAAATGCGGTAGAGACCAAATCTACTGATCGTTGCAAACATATCCCTTTTCCCGTGAACATGAAGGGCATTACATACCTGCACCAGTTGATGCACATCAGCTTGTTTAGGAAAATGCCCAAGTCTCTGACAGGGTTCCTAGGTTTTATTCGGAAGCCCATGCACACAAACGAGATATGATACTCCACCAAATTTGATATTCCAGATTCAACAGAGTAGTTAAAAGCTCTATTTGAGGTCGTCTCGATAAAAATGAGTCTCACACCCAAACTCTCTTTTAGTCAAAATCTACAAAGGGGCTCAGAATTATACCGGAAGACTCAAGATCCGGAAGAAAGGTTGTTCTAGACCAAACTCAAAGTTTTGGAACTAACACAACCGATAGAATTGCTTTTTGAGGCCGTCTTCCTAAACTTTTGACCAAATTCAACCGTTCAAGTGTCAAAAGCTCAAAAATCAAAATAATGCATAAAAACAAATGAATGACTAGGTGACCAAGTTGTCAGTCCCAGAAAGACATAACTGACATGGGGTCGCTATAGGAGTGCTCTTGTGAGATGCCACATTTTTCCCTATTCTTGCATAATATACATGGTGTGGTGTGATTTTATAAGGTGTATGTAAATTGATATAGTACATTGGAGAATAATAATTAAAAGGGGTGGTAATATCAAGGAACAAAACTAAAGTTTTAGGTCAAAATAATCCCACAAATAATGGTTCGAGGTTTCAGAAATCGTTCGTGTAGGACCCTTCCCGTTTGAAAGGTTTAAATTAACATGTACCTTTACGATAAGCCTATAAGTGTCTAATATGATAAGAATAATGGGTTATAAGGTATTACAATAGAACAATGGTCATATATGGAGTTTTAAATTCAAGAAAAGTAGCAAAACAAAGGTCGGCAAATGTTATCATAAGTTTCTCTAATAAATTTCCAAGACTTTGGGTCAAATGTCCTGGATGGTTCCTCCTAATATAAAATAAGTTAAAGGGCCCACAACCTATGAAATTGAGATTCATTGAGTCTAGTTTGAATGGCACACAACTTATCACCAAACCAACATCGAAGTAAAAAGTTATGAGTGTTTTACTTCAGACTGTCTGGGTAGAATTCGGGTTTCGAACCGGGTCAGGTAAAAAATATGGTAAGTCAGCTATTCGACATTTTAATACAAAAATATTTCTTTTCAATTCATAACTATAAAGAAATCTTAAGAGAGTACTCCAATGGAGTTCTTTAGTGATGGAGGTGCGTTTTTTGCTATTTTTACCATCAAAGTTTGCTCCTTGCCTAGAAACGTTATCTATACAGGTGGAAATCTTTTTCCCCTTTTATTAGCTTTGTTTGAGCTAGTTTTGGAAGATAGAACTTGGTAGTTATTGGTGGTTCTTCAAGGCTTACACTTGGTTTTCCAAGGTAATTATATAGGAACTCTTTTATGATTGTTTTTTATGAAGTTCTACGGACATTTTGTCAAGTTAGGACCATATCAAAAATTTGCTGATTTAAGCTCAATTATAAATATTTTTATAGGTGCATATGAGTTGTGTATATACAAGTTTGTAAAGCTTAGGAAATAAGGAACAATTTTTTGAAGAAACTATGGGCATTCAAGCATCTGTGAAAGACACTGGGATCTCAGTTGAATTATTTCCATGATGCTATTATGTTGATATTACACTCGTTCAGGTAAATAGGGCATTCGGCACCTACATGTCATTTTGTTGGCTTCCCTAACCATATGTCCATATATATGAATTCTTATTTTTCTTTGTGTAGTGTGACTTAAAAATATTATGGAAGACATTTAATATCTGCTACCAGTCTTCTTTCCCCACTGAAGTGTATTTTGAAAAATCTTTAAAGTAACACATGATTTTCCAAACTGTCAAATGTAACTTGTATGTTTAAACTGTTAGAACTCTTGATTTTGAAATACTTTCTTTTAATAATTATCAAGGAACAAAGTATAGAAACTAAGTGAAACACCTTAAGCTTGTTAAGAACATCATCAAGATTAAATGATATTTCTAAAAGTCTAGTTAAGTTTTCAAGCTTTTTCGGAAAACGTATGAGGTTCCGGGAGATATTTCCATGTTATACGAATGTGATTACGGCATCATGAGAACAAGAGTACCAACAGAAGAAATTGGAAACATGGTTATTGTAACTTATATGCATTACGAATCCATGACATGACATGTTAAGTATTATACTCCAAAGATATAAATGGGAGGTATGGGTCTATTGCATATATTTATACGTATGAGACATAGGTTACCATAAGTTGGTGAATATGATATTGTGTGCTATCGGAAGGAACCACCATTGCTAGCACTCTATTGGGATGTCATGCATTTGCATCTATATATATTTATTCAAGACATACGATTACACGAGTATACAATGAACATTTGATTAGTAGGAGGTCAAATGTTTGCCATGGATGTATTTTGAGTTTCAGTTTTAGGTGCTATCTCTATTACTTTTTTATAGTAGCTACTTATAATTCTACTTTATAGCTTACTTACCAGTAAATTTGTATTCTTACTTACGTCTCATTTCCTGCGGATATTGTTTCTTTTGTTTAGTGCGAGTAGGACCGGGCAGGGATTCTGATTGACCCATCCACTAGGATTCAGGTTCAGTTGTAAATTGGTAAGCTCCATCTTATTATAGGACTGTTAGAGGATGTTTACTTTTGTTGTACAATTTGGATATAGTCGGAGACTTGTCCCGGCAGTGGTTGTGTCACTCGTAGAGGCTATTGTGGACACATTATTCTGGGTTTCTTTTTGTAGGTTTCAATTTTCAACCCATAGGTTTGGCATGCATATATATATATATATATATATATGTGTGTGTGTGTGTGTGTGTGTGTATGTGTGTGTGTGTGTGTATATGTACATATATATATACATATATACATATATATGTGTGTGTGTCTCTGTGTGTGTATGTCTTTTGTTGTAGCCTTGTTAGCTAGATAGTACTTTTTTTTGGCTTGTCTACCATTGTTTATATGTCTTATTATTATTCAGGGCATGACCTTAATGGTTCAGGCTTCGTATTACAGATGTTGTGAAGCCTGATATTTTGGGACCGCAATTTAGTTAGCTAGTATGTTTTAGTCACTAACTCGATTGAACACGGTATATATCACTGTGACAACTTTGTATCAGAGCAGGTCGTATCCCAGGGAGTCCACAATCTGTGTCAAGTATAGTCTTTCTTATGGGTGTGTAGTGCACCACACTTATAATCACGAGGCTACAGGCCATTTATAAATGGTTTCATTTCTTTTAATTGATAGATTGTGCTATAGAACGAAATTACTAGTTAAGAACATGTTATATCTAAATAATGTTTTATCTTCCTTATCTTATAGGCTACCCATGCTCGGGAGATTGCACAGTGATAGATAGGTATGGATCTAGGTGAAGGTACTAGTCATTGTCTACCAAGTCAAAGAGATAGATTTCCCTTGGAGGCACATAGTGAAACTTCGCCACCAGCTTCCCCGACACCTGTTAAAGCCTAAAGAGATGCAATAACCCTAGCCTTACATGTTCCATTGATACCTGAAGAAGCTAGGGACAAAAAACCTCAAATACCTATTGTTCCCCCCACTAGAGACTGGGGAATAGAAGATAAGGGAGGCAGTTCAGTTGCTTACTAGGATGGTATATATTCATGATCGACAGCTAGAGTCAGAAGCTGATGCTTAGAGTGACCGGTCAGAGAGATTTTAAGGTATGAGATTTTATTCACTTGGCCCTCCATTAAATACAAAAATTAGTCCTACTGAGGATCCCAAGCACTTTATTGACCATATTTATGGAGTATTAAGGGTGATGCATGCCTCCGTCATTGATGTTGTGGAGTTGTCTATTTTTTGGATACGTGATGTAGCCACCCTGTGGTGTGAGGAACGGGAGAGATCTAGAAGACATGATGCTCCACCAACAGATTGAGAGGACTTCCTAGCCCACTATTTTCCACGAAGGGGTTTGAGGGACCCATCTTGACAAGCCTATCAGTCTGAAACGAGGGAACATGCGTGTAAGAGATTACGACCACATGTTTAATTCTTTGGTGAGCTATGCAATAGATATTGTACGTACCATTAGAGCCATATTTCATCGATATGTTGATGGTTTGGTATATCATATGATCAGATATTGTAGCATAGCATCCCTACATGATGATGTAAATATTTGTAGTATACAAGCTTATTCTCATATTATAAATGACCTTTCTCAATGGATTTGTAATACCCACATGGGATAGGGAGCATAGTAAGAGGTTCCCCTACAATGGGGTCTTATAGGGAGCCATAGGGTGATCTTAGGCCCCCACTCCATCGATATCCCTCGACCAGCAGGTAGTGTTTTACCACAGATGCAAGGACAACGGTTTTATCATTATAGTCAGTTAGGATTGAGTCAAAGTTTAGACCAGCCTGAGGACCGTCTGTAGGAAAGTTCCATACAGATAAGACATCTTATTCCTCTATGTACACGTTGTGGTAAGCCGCACACTAGGCAGTGTAGATAGGGTTCAGGTGCATGTTATCATTACGAGAAGATATGACAATTTATTAATCGTTGATCAAGGTTAAGCAGAGGTGAGCTAGCTTAGCCTTCAAGATCCAAAACAACCTCTTCACCCTTAGTTCGTTCCCTACATCCAGGACCATAGGTTACTCAGAGCCATGGTAGGGGTAGAGGTAGGGGAGACCAATCAAGTTCTAGCGGTGGCAAAAACCACTTTTATGCACTAATAGGCCGACATGATTCCGAGGTATCTCTAATTATTTTCATAAGTATATTGACGATATCTTCTCAAGTTGTTTTTTCTTTGATATATCATGTCTCTATATTTTCATATATTACTCCATTTATTTTTGGTAAACTTGAAATATAATATGAGTTGTTGTCACATTTAGTTGAGGTATCTACACCGATTGACGACTCTATTTTAGCTAGGTATGCCTATCGAGGTTGTACGATGTTAATTTAGTATCATCTAACCTCCGCTGATTTAGTTAAATTGATTGTGCTAGACTTCGATGTCATTATGGGTATGTATTGGTTGGCAGTTTTCCATGCTAATATTGATTGTCGTGTAAAGTTGGTCAAATTTCATTTCCTAGGTAGGCCAGTCCTTGAATGGATGGTAATGCAGCCACACCCAAGGGAACATTTATTTCATACCTTAGGGCTCGAAAGTTGATTTATAGGATGTATATACCATATGGTTAATGTCAAGGATATTGATAAGAAGACAACAACTCTCAGTCAATTCCTATTGTAAATTAATTTTGGATGGTATTCTTTGACGATCTTCCACCCAAAAAGATTGATTTCTCTACAGACTTGCTTCTTGATACGCAACCTATATCCATTCCTCCCTATAGAATGGCTCCTATAGAGCTAAGAGAATTGGAGGAACAACTGAAGGATTTGCTCGATAAAGCGTCTATAGGCCAAGTACATCCTTATGGGGTGCTCCGGTGATTTTTTTTCAAAATAAAGATTGCTCCTTAAGAATGTGCATTGACTATAGGCAACTAAATAAAGACAAAATTAAGAATAAGCATCCCCTTCCATAGATTGATGACTAGTTCAACTAGTTACAAGGTGCCAAATGTGTTTCCAAGATCGATTTTCAATCCGGTTACCATCAGTTGCGACTTAGGGATGTTGATTGATAACAATCAACTACACCTCATCCAATTATAAGTGTAGGAGGTCACTATTAAGTATAAACCCAACGAAGAGTAGGGGTCAATCCCACAGGGAGCGATACGGAATGTAATTCAATTATGAAGTAAAGAGTGTGTTCTAGTCATTAGTAGAAGTAAACATTGTCGAAACTATTAAAGTAAATTGAAGGGGTTGAAAACTAGTGTCAAATGAGGATTTAGAGTGACAATTAACAACTATAAAAACAGGGGAGTAATCGAGTAGAGAGGATCCTCGGGGTTGTGATCGATTAGATGCTAATTTCGCTATATGGGTGATTAGAATTTACTAACATAGGTTATATCTTACTGGGTAGGCTAGGCTTTAAATATGATAACCATCTCTCGATCAACTAGAACGATTAAGGTGAGTTCTCTCGAACCTCGACAAGTTTTACAATATAAACAACCCAAAACCTCAATTAATCTACTCTCTCGAGCTAGATTGGCTGGATCGAGTTCAGATTCACTCTCTCGAGCTGAATCAAAGAAAACCCAATAACTACTATCATCAATCAATAGTCTTATTTCTAAAACCTCTTTCTCAAGCAAGCCTAAAATACTAAGTTAGAATTGTATTTGCAACTACAATTCATGAATTAAAACACAACTATTAGTCAAACTCACTTCAAATCAACATTGAAATCATTAAATACTAACACCCATAAGCTAATTTAACAACTAATCACATGATCACACCCCCAATAATGGGGGTTTTAGCCACACATTATAGAAAGCAAGAAAATATTACCAACTAGATTATCCATCAGCTCGGTAATAAAATTTTGGCCTTCACAATGATTGGAATCAACTTAAAATCAAAACCCAATTCAAAATTCTACTTAAAAACTACTAAGAAAAGTGTTTGGATTAAAATCCCAGAGTTAGAATGTGTCTCAACTTTTGGAACTCCAAGAACGCTCCAAAACTCTTTTAAGAATCACATTTATACTCTTCCAAATTTTCAACTTTGGACCAGTCGGCAGAGTGAGTCATCCATCACCGACCAAGTCGGCAATGCGTCAAGTGTCTCTCTTCATCGCCTTTCTGACTTGCCTCTTCACCATTTAACTTCTGTAACTTACGGCAGTCAGGGTCCTTGTCACCGATCCATTCGGCGGTTCGCTGAAATGTCATTTCCATCGTCATGTTGGCTTTTCCCCAGAGTTGGAACGTTGTAACCTTTTGTGACCTGAACCGCCGAGTCGTCTTGGCAATCAACGAATTTTCTCTTCTTCAAATTCTATAGCTTTTTCACTCGTTTTTGTCCGCTAATGTCCTTGCCTTGCTCTTTTGCCTTCTTTGCAGTAAATCAACACATCAACACCAATTTAGAGCATAAATTAGCCATTGAGGACAATAAAACTATGAAATCAATGCCCCAAATGAGTCCAAATCCCTGACTCATCAACACCCCGAACTTAAAGTTTTGATTGTCCTAAATTAAAACACAAGATCAATCAGTTCAATAGAGATGTCTACAAATAGTGCTACCTAAGACTCAACATGAATGCACATGAGGTCCAATGTTCAATTCTGCACTCCAAGTTTCAAACTGTGACTAGCCATCATCAAATATAATTCAAGTTCACATTGTTATCTTGAAATGAAAGTTCAAGCTCAACAAAAGCATTTGAATGCCCTCACAACAAGAATGATTCCATACTCACACAAATATCATCAAGTTTTCAGAATGTACAAATCAAAAACAACTCTCACTCTATCAAAGACAAACACATGCATGATTTTTCTCCATAGGCTTGCCCGTATTTTCGAATCAACTTGATATTAAGCTCAATCAAGACCACAAAGGTCTTTCGAAGCTTGTAATGGGGCTGAGGGTAAAAGTATGATCATTTTGGCTTAGTAACTTCTACCTTCATGAAACATGGCCTACATTTCACCTTTTCTCCTTCTCTTCCACACTTTTTGATTTTCACAATCCTTCCTATGTTCTTTTAAGCATGACTCATTGGAAACCCCATTTCTTTTGCCCATTGTACCAACTTTCTTTCACCAATTCTTTTCTTTTTTTATCTTTTTCTTCTTTCATTTTTCTCTATTTTTTTACATGGAGGGGTTCCATCTTTTTCAACAAGATCCCTCAAGGGCGCATTTCTCAAACTTCTTGATTTTCCTCCTTTTTTCACCACACCCCCAACTTAGGCTTTTGGCCTAAGTTGGCTATTCAAAATAACCAATGCTCTACGAAGATTTTAAGTGGGAAAGAAAGGGGTCAATTATGTTCAAGTTTCATTCAAAGAAAAGGATAAGCTCAAACGGTGCCAAGCAACGTTCACACTCTCACAAGGTGGTCACAAAGAGATATAGCTTTCCAAAAATGATGCCTAAGATCATATCTATCATTCTCCTACATTAGTCGATTCAACAAATGGGGTAATTTATAGGTATTATGAAAGACACATTTCAAGACAACTTAACCACACACGACATTCAACACAATCATCAAACAAGACTCTACAATTTTAGCAAGCGTGCAACGACCATCACAAGATTCATTTCAACAACTGCCCAGTCACAATGAGGTGCCAAGAGTTCACACATGACTTATGCAACTCAAATTTAACTCATTGGAATTGCACACGCATAGTGTTTAACTAAGAACACTATTCAAGTCATCGGTATTGATCACCACCGATACTCAAATTTGCAATAGAACAGCCACATTTACAAGCATCAAGAGGTGGCAACAATTTTAATTCACGTCAAAACCAACACTAACATTAAACCCAATGGCTCAAAATTAACACACCAAATATGGATCAAAAACCAATATATACCAACAAGATCAAGATCAAACATTCACAAAAACACAAAAACCACAATAATATCTACAAAACAACCCCAAAAGAGGTAGGTACAAATGTACCTCACCCCACCAAACAAAATAAGAAATTGACCTCAAATGCGAAAGAAATAAAAAATGTCTAAATGTAAAACTCAGAAAGAGTCAAAATCCTGTTGTCAGGCTAGGCCTGAGGTGAACTCTGCATGTCCCTAACTCCCTCAGTCTGGGAATCAGTGCCCAATGTAATATCATCCTTAGCTCCACTAGAGCCTACCATCAACGTATCCCTCAAAGATGACTCTAAAATTGTTTGTACCATAGCCCACTCGAGGTCCTCCAGATTATCATAAACAATTGCCTCACGAACACCCAACTTCTCCTCATCGGTCTCGGTTTCGGTCTCGGACTCAACATCCGCATCATCTTTAGCAACATCTCTGGTCGTAGCAGCCGGAGGAATCTAAGAAATGGCCAGGAAGGCTGCGCTCAGAACCTCAGGGCAGTCCACAGTGCTGAATAGCATCAATAGATCGGTGGATTTTATCTCATCCACATCTCGCCGCAACATAACAATATCGGCCTACAAGGTCGTCACATCCTCAAAGGCACCTTGTCACTTCTCACAAGCCTCTATTCTCATAGTGAGGGCATCTAGTGCTAGTCCATGGGCATATATCAGTTGTCGGTGCTCTCTCAAATCAGCCCTAATTGGGGCTAGAGCATCAACAATCGCTCTCTCTACAAGCCCAAGAACAACAACCTCTACCCGGGAGACACGAACATCGACAGACTGGTCCAGGTGGCCCATCTTGTATTACATAGACTGGGTAATCGGGGTCTACAAGAAGCACCAGCAGCAGTAGGAGGGGGAGCAGTAGTAGAACCAGAAGGAGTAGAAGTGGAAGTACTAGGGATACAGTAGGCTCACTGGCCTGAGTAGGAAGAATCGCCTCTGTCGGCAACATATCCACATCAACTACCGGGGAAGTATCCACTAGTGTAGCTATCCTCCTCTAAGCCTCATCCCTCGTGTATTTAGCCTCTATCCACCAAATGTCTGTAGCGAAAGTGGGAGTTACCTGCACATCCTTTTTTTCAACCAACGATACCCGGGCACACTTGCACAACTGTGTAATTAGGACTGGAAACAGGAGGGAGGTCTGACTTTATTTGATCCTCATGGCAATCTCATGCTTGATGATAAGACCAAGATTAAGTCGCTCCCGATCCATTATACAACCCAATAAAGTTGCCTTCGAATGCTTGAGAATATATTTGTTTTGGTATGGAATCAAGGTACTAGTGAGGAACCCAAACCAATATTGGTGGCCCACGTTCAGCTCCTTGTTCTCTATCGGGAAACTAGCCTCAATCCACCACGGTGTGGTTTCAAAAATCAGTGGTACTAACCAACCCTTCTAATTATTTAGGGTCTTCTTCTAAATTTGCCCCTCCATGAAGTGTATGATATTCACTGTAGAACAAAGCACCTCATTGATGTTGGTGCTGCTGCATTTCACCTTCCGGCCCCGCACCAATACATGATCAACCGGCTTGAATGAGCTGGCATTCTTATTTCCTTTTGGTTCCATATTTCCATATTCAGTGTAGAATTCCAGGACCCAAGTAGGAATATAGGAGCCTCGGGGATTTTGAATACCTTAAACTTGTGGAACTTGATATTGTTCCAAACCTCCAAGTACCGGTCTACAACACCACCTGTAGAAAACAACTTCTCCTCTAATATGGTCCTGAAACCCTCGGCCTTCAGTCTATTTAATTATCGAGGTGGGGGTGCCGAACTAGTGGCACCAGAGGAACTTTCTCAAAAATCATAGCAGGAGGTGGAGGAGGAGTAGGTGGCACTGGTGGATCATACATAGATTTGGAGCGTAGCTCCGCTCTCCTAGTCTGGAGAGTTTGATCATCTTCCTACTTAGAAGCGGAGATCGGGTATCTATATCCTAAGTTTCCCTCACCATCGGACTCGGATGTGATGAGGTCAGTGGCATAGATCCCCATACTATCGGAGCTCTCCTCCACTGGTGTGGGTGCTGCTAGCTCTTTACCCTTGCCCTTTCCCCCTTTTGGAGGAAGTTTTGTAAGTGTATTCTGGGAGGGTGCAGCCTCCTCATTAATCGCAATGCCCCGTGCACGCTTATTAAGCGGGTGATTTCTTCCAGAGACTTTTAGTCTAGCCATACCTGCAAAACAAAATGGAATACGTTTGACTTAGTTCCAAAAATCTCACAATTCAAAAATTGCAGGAAAGCTCACCTAGTCATTCGGTGAGATGCCTAAGGACCCACTAATCGCCTTTTTATCCGCCATTTTTTATAACGTTCAACTACACTTAATCCAATTCTAAGTGTAGACGGTGGCAATCAAGTATAAACCCAATGAATAGTTGGGTAGATTCCATAGGGAGTGATACAGAATGGAAGTCAATTATGATGTAAAAAGTGAGTTATAGTCGTTTGTAGAAGTAAATATTATCGAAACTATTAAAGTAAATTGAAGGGGTTGATAACTAGTGTCAAATGGGTGGGGGGTGTTAGAGTGACAATTAACAACTATTAAAACAGGGGAGTAATCGAGTAGAGAGGATTCTAGGGGATGTGATCGATTAGATACTAATTTGGCTATATGGGTGATTACAATTTACTAACAAATACTAAATCTTACTGGGTAGTCTAGGCTTTAAATGTGGTAGCCATCTCTAGATCAACCAGCAAGATTCAGATTAGTTCTCTCGAACCTCGACAAGCTTAACAATATAAACAGCCCAAAATCTAAATTAATGTACTCTCTCGAGCTATTTTTGTAGTATCGAGTTCAGATTCACTCTCTCGAGCTATATCAAAGATAACCAAATCACTAAAATCATCAATCAATAGTCTTAATTTTGGAACCTCTTTCTCAAGCAAGCCTAGAATACAAAGTTAGAATTGCATTTGCAACTATAATTCAAGGATTAAAACACAACTATCAATCAAACCCACTTCAAATCAACATTGAAATCAGTAAATACTAACACCCACAAGCTAATTAAACAAGTAATCACTCGAGCACACCCCCCAAGAATGGAGGTTTTAGCCACACATTATAAAAAGCAAGAAAATATTACAAACTAGATTATTCATCAACTGGGTAACAAAATTCCAGTCTTCACAATGCTTGGAATCAACTTAAAATCAAAACCCAATTCAAAATTCTACTAAAAAACTACTAAGAAAAGTGTTTGGATCTAAACGTCAGAGTTAGAATGTGTCTCCACTTTCGGAACTCCAAGAACTCTCAAAAACTCTTTCAAAAATCACATTTATACTCTTCCAAATTTCAACCTTTGGACCAGTCGGCGGAGTAAGTCATCCATTGTCGACCAAGTCAGCGATGCACCAAGTGTCTCTCTTCATCGCCTTCTTGACTTGCCTCTTAACCATTCAACTTCTGTAACTTTTGGCAGTCAGGGTCCTTGTCGCCGATCCATTTGGCGGTTCGCTGAAGTGTCATTTCCATTGCCAAGTTGGCTTTTCCCCAGGATTGGCAAGTTGTAACCTTTGGAGAGCTAGATTACAACTCGGCGGTTCACTGAGTGGTCTTGGCGATCAACAAATTTTCTCTTCTTCAATTTTTTCAATTTTTTTTGCACTTTTAAGCCTGGTAATTTCCTTGCCTTGCTTTTTTGCCTTCTTTGTTGTAAATCAACACTTCAACATTAGTTTAGAGCATAGATTCGGCATTGAGGACAATACAACTATGAAATTAACGCCCCAAATGAGTCGAAATCCCCAACTCATCATTGATATAGCCAAAAACAACATTTAGGATGAGGTTTGAGCATTTGGATTTCCTTGTCATATCTTCCGAGCGTACAAATGCACCCAACATACTTTATGGATCTTGTGAATTACATATTCAAACAATTTTTGGATTAATTTATGATTATTTTTATTGATGAAATCTTGATATATTCATGGTCAGAAGTCGAGCATGCAAACCACTTGCGAGCTGTATTGCAGTCTCTCCAAGATTACATGTCATATGTTAAATTATCTAAATGTGAGTTTTGCTAACTTCTGTAGATTTTCTTGTTCATGTTATTATCGGTGATTGTATGAAGTTTGATGGACAAAAGATTAAAGAAGTGATGACTTGGGTGAGGCCCTTGAATCTAATAGAGGTTCACAACTTTTTTGGCTTGGCAAGGTATTATGGAAGGTTTGTGGAGGGATTCTCCTCTATCTTTGTGCCACTGAATAAATTGACACATAAGGCAACTAAGTTTTAGTGGACTGAGGCATGTGAAGAAAGTTCAGGAGCTAAAGAAAAGTCTTACCACAACACCTATCTTGACTCTTTCGGATGGCACTAAAGGTTATGTTGTATATTGTGATACTTCAAGAATTTGCCTAGGTTATGTTCTTATGCAGTATGGCAAGGTTAGTGCATACTCCTCTAGACAGTTGCGAAAACATGAGCAACACTATCCTACTCACGATCTTGAGTTGGATCAGTTATCTTTTGCCCGAAAGATTTTGCAGCATTATCTTTACGGGGTTCATATTGATATTTTCACCGATCACCAGATCCTTTAGTATTTATTTAAGAAGAATTAGTGGAACCTATGAAAAAAAAGATGGCTAGAATTACTAAAGGACTATGATGTTGAAATTTCATATAATCCCAGCAAATCTAATATCGTGGTTGATGCATTCAATCAGAATTCCATGGGTATACTAAGTCATGTTGAAGCTTATAAGGTTGAAATTATAAAAGACTCATCCCAACTAGCTAATTTGTAGCTACACTTGGTAGATGCAGAGGGTGGAGGTGTTGTCATTCAGAATACAGAAGAATCTTCCTTTGTTACTAAAGTAAAAAACTGGAAACATGAAGATCCAGAGCTTTTGAAACTAAGAAAAAAATTCGACAGCAACAAAAACCTTTATTTGAGCTAACTAAAATGGAGTCCTTAGATACTAGGGTCGCTTATGTGTACCAAAAGGTTGACAGCTCGATGAAAAGATTCTTTTTAAGGCCCATTATTCTAGATATGCAGTTCACCTTAGAGCAACGAAAATGTATCGGGACCTTAGACATATCGATTGGTGGAATGACATGAAAAAAGATATTGCGGAGATGGTAGATGAATATCCTAACTGTCAGCAAGTTAAACCGGAATATCAGAGGCCTGGATGATAACTCAGTATATTGAGCTTCCGTTATGAAAATGGGACACGATAAATATGGACTTCACCACTGGTTTGTCTCGCACTCCATAGAGGTATGATTCTATTTGGGTAATTATAGATAGGCTAATAAAATCTGCTCATTTCCTACCAGTTAGGATGACATATTCAGCCAAAGATTATGCTAGGCTTTACATTCAGGAAATTGTTTGCCTTTATGGAGTTCCATTATCTATTATCTCTGATCGAGGGGAACAACTTACATCATATTTTGGAGATCTTTTCAGAAGGGGTCTAGGCACTCAAGTAAATACTAGCATCGTTTTTCATCCACAAACTGATGGACAAGAATAGTGTACTATTCAAATTTTTAAGGATATGTTATGTGCATGCGTGCTAGATTTTAAAGAAAGCTTGTATAAACATCTACCTTGTAGGTCACTGATCGGTTGGTTCGAGGTGGAGGAAGAAGAGTTGCTAGGTCCCAATCTAGTCAAGCAAGAGATGTAAAAGGTAAGGCTTATTGGAGATCGGTTGCATACAACACAAAGTCAGTAGAAGTCTTATGCATATGTTTGACGACGAGACTATGAGATTGATGAAGCATATTGGATTTTCCTAAAAGTATTCCTTATGAAGGGTGTTATGCGTTTAGAAAAAAGAGGGAACCTCAATCCTAGGTATGCTAATCCGTGTAAGATTATTTGGAAGATCAATAGGGTGGCATACAAACTTGATTTTCCTTCAGAATTGGAAGCACTCCATCATGTGTTTCATATATCTATGTTGCAAAAGTGCATTAGAGATCCTTCGTGTATTACCCACGTTGAGAATATTCACATTGCTGAAGATTTGTCTAATACAGAGGTACCACTAGCTATTTTGTATTGACAAGTAAGAAATCTTCAAACTAAAGAAGTAGCTTCCCTGAAAGTGTTATGGTGAAATAAAAATGTTGAGAAAATGACTTGGGAAGCTAAGGAGGAAATGAGGAAGAAGTACCCCCATATATTTACGAATTAAGTTGAGCCAAATTTCAATAGCTAAAAATTATTTCCTTACAACAAGTTAATTGGATATAAGTGACTTGAAAGTGCAATTTATGCCTTGTTGCGAGATAGTTATACGAAGCTTAGTAGTTGGACTTTTCAAATTTTGATTTTTTTTCAGTTTGTGAATGTAAGAAATATAGTCTCACAAAGAAAGTACTAGAGACAATAAAAACATAACCAAGGAATTGTGTTGATTCATTCGCGCACCAATGTACTTAAAGTGGGGGAGGGGAGGGGGGAGAATGTGAGATCCCATATTTTTTCCCATTCTTTCATAATATGCGTGGTGTGGAGTGGCGTAGTTTTATGAGTTGAATATAACTTGGTATAGTATATTGGAGAATAAGACTTCAAATGGATAGTAATATCAAGGAACTAAACTAAAGTTTTAGGTCAAAGGATTACCTCTAACAAAGGTTCGGGGTTAAAGAAATGACTCATGTAGCACCTTACCCGTTTTAAAGGTTTAAATTAGCATGTACCTTTGGGATAAGCCTATGAGTGTCTAATATGCTATGAATAATGGGTTATGAGGTATTATAATAGCACAATGGTCATACATTATTTTTTGAAGTCAAGAACAGTAGTGAAACAAATATCAGCAAAACTTATCATAAGTTTCTCTAATTATAAATTTCCTAAACTTTGGTTCAAATGTATCAGATGTTTTATAAAATATATAACTATTTAAAGATCCCACAACCTATAAAATCAAATATCTATAAATCTAGTTTATAACGCACAAAACCTCACATCAAACCGACATATGAGTAAAAAGTTATGAGTCTTTTAGTGTGAACTCTACGGGCAAAATCCGGGTCACAAACTAGGGCGGGTAAAAAAATATGGTAAGTCACTTATTTGACGTTTTAACCCATAAAAATATTTCTTTTCAGTTTATAACCAAAAATAATGCTGAAGAGAGGGTTCCAATGGAGTTCTTGAGTGATGAAGGTGCGTCTTTAGTAATTTCTACCATTATAGTTTGTCCTCGTTCATAGAAACGTGGCCTCTACACGTGACAATCATTTTTCCCTTCTATTAGTTGTGTTTTGAGCTAGTTATGGAAGATATAACTTGGTAGTTATTGTTGTTTCTTCAAAACTTACACTTTATTTGCTAAGTTAATATGTCAGGACTCTTTTATGATTATTTTTACGAAGTTCTACGGACGTTTCATCAAGTTAGGACCATATGGAAAATCTGCTTAAGCTCAATTATAAAAAAATTTATAGGATCATATAAGATGCATATATATAGTGTTTGCGAAGTTCAGGATGCAAGGAACAACTTTCATGAAGAAACTATGGGGATACAGGCGTTTGCTGGAATTGTATGTGAAGGCTAAGTTTTGTCCTTCATTTTTTATAACAACATGGATAGCATGGATCGCGTAAAAGCATTAGAGGAGCTTGATGGACACAAAATCAAGAAGTACAATGTGTGGAAGGTCCATCTAAGTGAAGAGAAAGAAGAAAGAGCCCATTTGTGCAAATGGTCATCTCATAATTTCAAGAATTCACAAAAGAAGACAACCAAACAAGACCCTTACCTCATTAAGGGTAAAATTGTCAAAGAAGTGTCTTCTTTACTTTATTTTCAAGAATTCACAAAAGAAGTCAACCAAACAAGGCCCTTACCTCATTAAGGGCAAATTGTCAAATAAGTGTCTTCTTTATTTTATTAGTATAAATAGTAGTCTCTTTTATTTTGGAAGATTTAGATATATGGATTTTGAATGTGAAATGAACAAACTCTTTCAAGAGTGTAGTTTAAGGGTGGAATCCATTTAGGATAGCCTAGCTTAGTGGAGCTTAATCTAGATTAGTGATTGGTGGATTCTCATTGTTGATTTAGGACTTCTTTAACCTTGATTTCACTTGAGATTGCTCATTTGTGGTTTTCAATTTGAGTTGTTTCTTTTCGAATTCAAGTTTCTCTTCTTCCTTGGTTGATTGTTTATTCAATTGTCTTTCTTTCTTCTCTTCTCATCTCTTATTTCACATCTATTTTACTTTTGTGTTGTTTCATTCCACAATTGATTTCAATTGGTTTCATCCCCAATCGGAACCCTTATCATTTAGTATCAAGAGTCTAGGTTTAGATTTGTTCTTACAAATCTAGTCTTGGTTTTAAAAAAAAAAGAGTCCAAAAAAATCGTCAAAAAAAAAAAAATTTGAATTTTTTTTAATTTTGATTTGTTGTTTTTGACACTAGATCCTTGTTCCCTAGTGTCTTTTTGAGTCTAGGTTTCATTTTTGTTCAATTTGGAGTTGTAGAAGTGAAGTTATCATTGAAGGGTTTCAAGCTTTTCAAATTTTGAAAGTGGGTCTTTTGATTGAGTCGAAATTGGAGATTAATAATTAGTGGGCTTTGTTCTCTTAGTTGAAGGGAAGAAAATCCTAAATTTTGAGCCAATTTCGAGTTGATTTGAGTGTATTGGGCTTTAGTGTGTGTTCTTGGTGTTCTATGTGTTCTTGGTGTTCTATGTGTTCTTGGTGTCTTCAAGTTGTTCTTGAAGAAGAAGAAAGGAGAAAGTACATTTGATCCAACTTTTCAAGTCAAAGTTGGTCAAATGTGTTTTTTTCGGGTCCATTAGTGGAATTTTGAAGAAAAAAAAAGAAAGGAAATTTTTTTTAAAAAAAAATTGAATTTTTTTAAATCCACGTGGACTGCCACATCAGCAATCAGCAGCCACTTCAGCGCCAGCTCAGTGCCACAACAGCAGCTCACTGCCAGGCCATCCCAGACGCACCACATGGCGCGTGTGGCTCAAATTCAGAGAAGAAAATGTGCAGGTTTTTTTGCTTACGACCCCAAAAATATTCTAAGTATGGAAGTTTTTTGGACCTAGAAACTTTTCTAAGTGTCCAAACTTCGTGATTCTTTTTTCTACCATTTTTCTGTTCAATTCCTCAACTATTTAACAATTAATTAACATCTTTAATTACTTGTTAACTAGTTTTAATCATCAAATCATCCAATCAAAGTCTTACAAGTGATGAACTTCTTTGAGGCATAATTTTTTTCTAAATGTCCAAATTCACTTCTTCTTCTTCTAAACTCATTTTTCTTCTAATTTTCAACTATTTAACAATTAATTAACATCTTTGATTACTTTTTAACTAGTTTTAATCATCAAATCATTTCTTTGATCCTTGAAATTAAGTAACAAGAAGTAATTCTTCTACTTTTGTTACTTGGTTTATTTTGAGTCCGAATCTTTTAGTGCTTCTTTATTCTATTTTTCTCATCTTAATTCGTTGATAACCTTCTTGATTCAAGTCCATTAATTTTTTTTTGGGTCGTCCTTCTTTCAAGAGTCACAAGAATCCACTCCACCACAAAGAATTAGTGATCTTGTTATTTGATTGGGAAAAGGTAGTTCTCTATCAACTTTGGGAAGACACTTCAGAAAGGTGAGTGTGAGATCAAATAAAAGAGGTGTCAGGAATTTTGCCACTAATCTTGTTTGCTAAGTTTTGTAGGTACCCAAGGTGATTACAAGGAAGAATGTCATCCGTAACTTCCGAATATTATAGAGATGATATTGGTGAATACGCTTGTAGCAATATGAGCTATGAGCATGGTGAAAATGAGTTTTGTGAGGGCTATGATGGTCCTTACGAGCATGGTAATAGGGCTCTTGTTTATGATGGTGATTCTTATGAGGGATATGATGGTCCATGGGATAATGAACAACATAGTGGTGAGAACTACTACTCCGGAGATGATTTTGAGATGAATGGAACTTATGATTCTTGTAATGATGTTGAAGGGATGGAAGAACCTTATGGTGAATATCATTGTGGAGATGAAGGTTCTCATGCTACGCACCATGGTTATGATGGTGATGTGAGGTACAATTCTTTCTCTCATAGGTCTTATGAATCCTTTATGCAGAATATAGATAGAAATGGAGGTTGTGAGGTTGAATTTATTACCTCATCTTGTGCTACTTCCTATCCTAAGAAAGAAGGCATAGATGTTTGGGTGGGACCATTTCAAAGTCGCCATGTGGACCATAGAAGAAGTACATTCCCTACTTCTCGAAATATGCTAACTTATTTTTCTCATCCTAGTTCCAATGTTTCTTGTTCTCCGTATGGTGATGAGGTTGAAGGTAGAGGGGGAGGAACACTAAGCCATGAAGTAGTAGAGTTAAGAGAATCTTTTACAACGTTGAGGGAAGATTTTGATGATTTCTTGCGGATGTTTGAAAAGGTTACGTCTATGGTACAAAATAGGCAAGTTATTCATCATGAAGATACGCCTAAGGAATTACCCTTGGAAGAAAAAGCAAGATACTCCTTGTAAGGTTGGCACTAAGGAGTTGCACATGGAAGTCAAAACACCCATTCCTTGTGCACCAAAATGGAAGTTGAACTTGAAGGGATCTTTTAACCCTTCAAAAGGAATCCTTGGCACTTGCCCTAACTCCCATCAAATTGAGAGACAAAAGATTGGGAGGAGTAAAGATGTGAAAAGTGACAACTCTAGAGTGGAAAAAGGAGAGGTTGGGTGGAGTGTTGTGAGAGGGTTGCCACATTTTTCTCCTAACTCATGTAACTTAACTTTCTCTAGTTGTTTGAAAATTTGTGCAGGTATCCTTAGAAGCAAGCCTAGTGAGGCACCTCAAAATGTGAAGAATCATGAGGTTCTTGAAAGCTTCCAAAATGAGAAAATGTGCTATAATGTTGATAGTCAAGGTGACGACACTTCTTCCTATGAGCTACAAGGTAACAATGCTAACGCCTACACTTCCTTGAACTTGGAACATCATTGTGTGGCCAGTAGCCCATTGAGTATAAATAATAACTTGTCTTTATGTGAGCATAGTGAGTCTTTACCTTGTGATGTTCTTGATAGCACTTTCTTGTGTGATGATAATATCTTTGTTGTGCGTGATCAAGCACTAGTTGATCCTTTTGATGACCGAATTGACTCTTCTAGTAAGGTCAATTTGTGTCCACCTAGTGTTGGCACTTGTAGCTTGAATGAGGGTACATTGTCCTGCGATGAAAGTGATGCTACACTAGTTGATCCTACTGATGACCAAGTTGATTCTTCTGGAAAGATCAATTTTTGTCCACCTAGTGTTGGCATTAATGATTTGAATGAATCCTTAGACCATAGCACCATTTCTTGTTTTTCTCATGTGAATCTTGTGGTAGAATGTTTGTTAAAGGATAATCTCTTGTTTGATGATGACATGACTCTTGAGAGTGTGCATAGTAAAATGCCTTATAATGTTGGAAGTGTAGCCACTCTCAGCGGCTATCAATTGTTTGAGAATCCACTATGGTGTGATGACACACTTTCCAAAGATGGAAATCTCTTTTGTGAAGATGATAGTACATTTATTGGAGAGGGCAGTGTTAAGATGAAAGGGGACGCTTATGTGTTAAATGTTACTTCATCCTTGTGTGTTCCAATTCTTCATATGAATTGTGCTTCTTTAGTATATAAAGTGGAGGCCAAACTTGGGAATAACTTGATTGAAGTTCATTTATGTGACACATTTCTCTACTACTTGTTTGCATATGATGATGTTAGCACTTTTGAGTGGAGTACTATGATATTGGAAGATAAGGGTGCCAACCGGGTTAATAAAGGTGTGCTTGATCCATGTTCATGGATTTCCTTTCCATTTGACCCCGGTAATGAGTTGAATTGTGGCATTTGTTTAGTGATGCTTGGTCAAGATGACAAGAACAATTTGGAGGGATTTGTTGGCGCCTTTCCCTATGATGGAAAGTTCTTGAGGGTTTACAATTTACTTGAGGGGCCTACGTTGTGCATGGGGAAGGGTAGTTTTCTAACCCTCTTTCTTTACTATCTCTTTGCGTATGATCTTGTTGATTGTGCATCTTATGGGGATAAGAGTTATTTGTCAAGACAGGGGGAAGTTTATCTTAAATTCGTCATGTTGTCTTTGTCTGTTCCATCTTGTGATGTAATAAGTGCTAGGATCCTTAAACCTAGTTTTAATCTTGCATATATGAACTCCTTAGATGACCCTTATGTGCATGACACATTTCTCTACTATCTCTTTGCATATGATGAGTCTCATATTTGTCTTAAATGGGCATTGCATTTCGGTCGAGGTATCATTGAGCTCTATACTTGTTTGTATGACCCCATTATGTGGACCTATTATCATTTTGACCCCGGTGAGCGTTTGAGCTTGTAGTAATGTTATAATTTGGGTGGTATTATCCTTTTGATGTGAGGAATAGCCAATTTCCTTGTTCTCCAACTGCGGACTTAATAGTCCTGATAATAGAGGATACTTGGTTGCTCCTTGAGATTGTGTCTCCTTGGTGTAATGCTTTTTGTGCTAACCATTATACTAACCCTCATGCTATGAGGATATATTTGTTGTTTGTCCTTTACATGGTTTTGCAAGGTTTGGATTCGAGGACGAATCCTTTTCAAGAAGGGGAGGATGATAACAACATCGATAGCATGGATCGCGTAAAAGCATTAGAGGAGCTTGATGGACACAAAATCAAGAAGTACAATGTGTGGAAGGTCCATCTAAGTGAAGAGAAAGAAGAAAGAGCCCATTTGTGCAAATGGTCATCTCATAATTTCAAGAATTCACAAAAGAAGACAACCAAACAAGGCCATTACCTCATTAAGGGTAAAATTGTCAAAGAAGTGTCTTCTTTACTTTATTTTCAAGAATTCACAAAAGAAGTCAACCAAACAAGGCCCTTACCTCATTAAGGGTAAAATTGTCAAATAAGTGTCTTCTTTATTTTATTAGTATAAATAGTAGTCTCTTTTATTTTGGAAGATTTAGACTATATGGATTTTGAATGTGAAATGAACAAACTCTTTCAAGAGTGTAGTTTAAGGGTGGAATCCCTTTAAGATAGCCTAGCTTAGTGGAGCTTAATCTAGATTAGTGATGGGTGGATTCTCATTGTTGATTTAGGACTTCTTTAACCTTGATTTCACTTGAGATTGCTCATTAGTGGTTTTCAATTTGAGTTGTTTCTTTTCGAATTCAAGTTTCTCTTCTTCCTTGGTTGATTGTTTATTCAATTGTCTTTCTTTCTTCTCTTCTCATCTATCTTACTTTTGTGTTGTTTCATTCCCCATTTGATTTCAATTGGTTTCATCCCCAATTGGAACCCTTATCACTTTTAACATGACTCTTACGAAATTCCTAAAACCCAAAATGCGATATTTTACTATTGTTTTGCTAGAAAGACCTTCTATGAAAGGCATTGGGATCACAACTAATTATTATCATGATGCTATGTTGATATTCCACTTGTTTGGGTAAATAGGGTACTCAACGCCTACATATCATTTTATTGTCTTTCTTGACTAAATGTCCATATGTATGGATTTTTATTTTTCTTTGGGTAGTGTGACTTAAAAAGATTGTGGAAGACATTTAATATTTGAAATCATTCCTCTTTCCCCGCTAAGTGTATTTTGAAAAATCTTTAAAGTAACACACGATTTTCAAAACTCTCAAATATAATGTGTATGTTTAAACTATTAAAACAGTTGATTTTTAAAAATTCTTTCTTTTATAAATTATCCAGGAACCAAGTAAAGGAATGATAATTCTCAACTACACGTCATGCGATTCTAAATGTAGGAGGTCGCAATCAAATATGAACCCAACTAAGAGTTGGAGTCAATCTCACGGGAAGTGATACGGTAAAGAATTCAATTACAAAGTTGAATGGTGTTCTAATCGTTTGTAGGTGTAGACATTTTCAAAACTATAAAATAAATGGAAAGGGGTTGACAATTAATGTTAAATGGAGGGATTCGAGTGAACAATTAACAACTACGAACAATCGGGAATAAACTAGTAGAAAGGGTCCTTGGGAGTGTGATCAATTGAATGCCAATTTCGCATAATGGGTGATTATTATTTACTAGAAATCGTTGAATCTATGTGGATAGGCTAGACTTTAGGTCTAATAGTCATTTCTCAATCAACTATCACGAATCAAGTGAGTTCACTCGAACCTCGACAAACATAACACATATAACCAGCCCAATACCTCAATCAATTTACTTTTTCAAGCTAGATTAGTAGGATTGGATTTAGACCCACTTTCTCAAGCTAAATCTATAATAACCCAATCACTACAATCATCAATCTATAGTTTTAACTTTAAAACTTCTTTCTCAAGCAAGCTTAGAATGCTAGGCTAGAATTGTATTTGCACTACAATTCATCAATTAAAACTCAACTATCAATTGAACCCACTTCAAATCAACAATCAAATCAGTAAATACTAACACCTATAAGCTAATTGAAGCATTCAATCACATAATCACATCCCCAAGAATGGGGGTTTTAGCCACACATAATAAAGAGTAAGAAATAATTACGAATTATGTTTTCGATCAGCTTTGGCAACAATCCACAAGTCTTCCAAATGCTCAAATTGAATTACAAATAAAATAAACCCTAAATCTCTACTAAAAAAGATAAAGAAATGTTAGGGATCAAAAACCCAGAACTGGACAATGTTGGGAACTCTCCAAAACTTCAGAACTCTTTTGAAAATTGCATTTATACGTTCCCAGATTTTAAGCTTCGGAGCCACTTGGCGAAATAAGTCTGACTTTGCCAACCAGGTCAGCAATGCGCCAAGTGCTCCTTTCAATCGCCTTCTTGGCTTAGCTTTTCACCACTTCCCTTCTGTGACTTTAGGTGATTAAAAGCTCCATCGCTGATCCATTCGGTGCTTCGCCGAAACAGCAATCTCCTCGTCAAGTTGAATTTTTCCAAGGGCTGGCTCGCTATGACTTTTGGGGAGCTGAAGAGCCACTCGGTGACTCACCGAGTGACTTTGGCGAGATCAGCCTTGCTTTTCTTAAGCTTTTTCAACTATTTTGCTCTTTTACGCCCGATAATGTCCTTGTATTGATCTTTTGTCTTCATTGCTGCAAATTAGCATTTTAACATCAGTTTAGAGCATAAAACAGGCATTGAGGACACAAACTCTGAATATTAAGCCTTAAATGAGTTGAAATCCCCAACTTATCATTACCCCCAACTTAAACTTTTGTGTGTCCTCTAGTAAAACACAATATCAATCAGTTCAACAGAGATATCTACAAATAGTGATACTCAAAACTCAACATGAATGCACATGAGGTTCAATCCACCCATCCAATGTTCAATTGTGCACTACAAGTTTCAAACTGTGACTAGTCATCATCAAACAGAAATCAAGCTCACAATGCTTGCTTCAAATGCAAACTCAAGCTCAACAAAAGTATTTGAATGCCCTTACATAAAGAATGATTCCATGCTCAAACAAAGCTCATCAAAAATTAAGAATTAAGGAATCAAAAGCAATTCTCACACTCTCAAAGATAACCACATCTATGATTATATCCTTAAGCTTGCCCGTATTTTCCAATCAACATGACATTAAGATCAATCAAGATTACAAAGATCTTTCAAGCTTTGTAACGGGGCTGAGGGTAAAGGTATGATTATATGTGGCTTCTACCTTCATGAAGCATGACTTGCATTTCACTTTTTCACTTTTTCTTTCACTCTTTTTGACTTCCACAATCCACCCTATGTTCCTTTAAGTATGATTCATTGGATACCCCATTTCTTATCTCCATTGCACAAGCTTTATTGCAACATCCTTTTTGTTCTCTTACTTTTTTTCTCCTCTTTAATATGGAAGGGTTCCATCTTTTTCAGCACAATCCATCAAGGGTAAGTTTTTCACAACCTTCTTGACTTTTCTTATTTTTCACCACACCCCAACTTAGGCCAAAAGCCTAAGTTGGATATTCAAACGGACCAATGTTTCATGAAGGTTTTAGGAAATGGGAAAATAGGTCAAATGAGTTCACGTTTCATCCAAAGAAAAGGTTAGGTTCAAATGTGTCAAGTTAGGTTCACACTCTCACAAGATGGTCACAAAGAGGTATAAAGCAAGTTAGTTCACTCTCCAAAAGTTTTGCGTAAGGTCATCTCTATCATTCGCCTACATTAGTCGATTGGACCGACGGGGCAAGTTCTAGGTATTACCAAGCACATATTTCAAGATGAATATCACCACGCATGGCATTCAACACAATCATCAATCAAAATTCTAAAAATTTAGCTTGCATGCTACGATCATCACAAGATTCATTTCACAATCGGCTAGTCACAATGAGATGCTAAGAATTCCACATGACTTATGCAACTCAAATTTGTCTCACTGGAATTGCACAAACATATCGTTCAATCAAGAGCACTATTCAAGTCATCAGTATTGATCGCAACCGATGCTCAAATACGCAAGAGAACAACCACATTCACAATATCAAGAGGTGAAAATTTTAATTTGGACCAAAACCAATATTCACATTATAAACCAAACACTGATAGTCACACAAAGTAAGCATTCAGAATAAGCTATCAAAACCAATCATTCACAAAAGCAGCCTAAAAGAGGTAGGCACGAAGATACCTCACCCCGCTAAACAAAAATAGCAATCGTCCTCAATGCAATAGAAATAAACAGTCTAACATAAAACTAAAAGAGATTCAAGATCTCCTTGTCAGGCTAATCCTGAGGGGAACTTCGCACATCCGAGATTCTCTCAATCTGGGCATATGTGCATGGCTCATCTCCATCCTTCACTCTACTAGAGCCCACCGTTGATGTGTCTCGAAGAGAGGCCTCCATGGTTGTCTGTACTATCGCGCACTCTAGGTCCTCTAGATATTCATATACCACTGCATCACGGGTACTAAGCTCCTCCTTATGAGTCTCAGGAGCATCAGACTCTGCATCATCATCAGCCACAGCAGCATCTTCGAACGTAGTAGCCGAAGGGATCTCAGAAATGGATGGAAACTTTGTACTCGGGAACTTAGAAAGGTCCACCATGCTAAAAAATATAGAATGATCCATGGATTTAAGCTCATCCACATCACGTCTCAAACTAACAACATCGGTTCTCAAAGTCATCACATCACCCGACTAGCAAACGCTCTGCTCACATGGCTCTACTCTCAGTGTGAGGGCCTCTAAAGCTAGGCCATGTGTGGTGATCAGCTCCCAGTGCTCTCTCAACTTAGCTCTGATAGGAGCTAAGGCAGCAACAATTGCCCTCTCAATCATACCGGGGACAGTAGCCTCTACCCGAGAAGCAAGTTCGTCAGCAGATTGGGCTAGATGACCCATCTTGAACAACATCGCCTGTGTCAATAGGGGCCAAGAAGCAACAACAGTAGTACTAGTAGTAGCAGACGAAGAGAAGAGTAGTAGAAGTGTTGGACATACTTGAGGGCTCACCGTGCTGAGTATGAGGGGTTGTGTCTGTCTCTAGAATCTCCACATCAACAACCATGGAAGTGTCCACCGGCGCAACCTTCCTCCTCTCAGCCTCGTCTCTAGTGTACTTAGCTCCAATCTTCCGAATGTCAGTAGAGGAAGTGGGAGTCACTTCGCATCCGTCTTCTCCACAAAAGGCACTCGGGCAAGCCGGCACAACTCTGTGATCAACACCCAGAAAGGGAGTGAGGTCTGACTCTGTTTGTCCGTCATGGCCATCTCATGCTCAATAATCAGCCCGAGATTCAATCTATCCTGGTCATTGAAGGATCCCAACAATGCTACATTAGGATGCCAGAGTATAGACTCGTTCTGGAAGGCATCACTGTGCTGCTAATAAACCCAAATCAATACCGTGCAGCTACATTAAGATCCTTCTTCTCAATCTAAACTCTTGGCTCAATCCATGGTGGTGTGATGTCCAAAATCAGAGAAGCCAACCACCCCTTTAAGTCATCCAGGGTCTTCTTTTGTATTTGATCCACAAGGAAGTGGATCACATTTATCGTACACCCCAGCACCTCATTAATGTTTGTGCTCTTGTATTTCACCCTTTGCCCTGCACCACCACATGATCAACCGTGCGATCGAGTTGTCCTTATTCTTTCCCTTTGGCACCAACTTCCCATATTTTGTATAAAACTCTCGGACCCAGGAAGGTATATATGGACCTCGGGGACGTGTAAATATCTCAAACTTGTGGAACTTGATGGTGTTCCACACTTTAGGATACCAATCCACCACTCCATATGTAGGCAGCCTCTTCTCTTCTAAAATGGTCCTCAACCTGGCAGCCTTGAGTTTGTTCAGCGATCGAGGTGGAGGTGCCTGTACTGGGGCACCAGAGGTACCTGCTCAATCGTATGTGCTGGAGGTGGAGGTGGTGGAGAAGTCACCAGTATTCTAGCCGGATCATGTAGCACTTTAGAACGCAGTTGTACTCGCCACCTCCGCAAAATTTGATCATCCTCTGGCTCGGATACAGATGTTGGTGATCTAGAACCCAAGTTAACCTCACCTTCAAAATCCAAAGTGGTGAGGTAGGTGTCGTAGGTGTCCATGCTATCAGAGCTATCCTCAGTCGGGCGTTGCTCTGCAGGAATTTTGAAATTTTTATGCTTTTCCCCTTGACAAAGAAAGTCTGGACTGTGTAGCTCGTAGGGGAGCAACACCCTCATTTATAACTATACCCTGTGCTTTTTTCGAGGTGGTTGATTTCTACCAAGCACTTTGGGTCTGGCCATATCTGTAAAACAACACATAACGAACCAATATGTTAGAAATAGGTTAAAAAAATATCAAAATTTAAAACTTGCAAGAAAACTCGCTGACTAGTTCGGCGAGCTATGTCTGGCTTACCGATTATTCCAGCATAAAATTGCACGATATTCAGCACCAGTTAGCGAGGTCCATGGCCTTTCAGAAATTCTCCAAGCTAAAGGTGGCCCACCAAAAGTTACAAAATATTTTAATCAAATTGGGGTTGGCAAAGGGCGATATCAAGTACATTCGGTGAGTCACCGAGTGAACTCGGCTAGCTCAAGCGTATAACCGAATGTTACAGAATCAAATCATCAAAATTGAAGAACAAAGAGGCGATCAAAGGGTCACTTGGCAAACCGCCGAGTCATTCGGCGAGCTCGACTAAGCTCGTTGGTTGGTTTGTCGTGCCAGATTTTGACCCCAACCTTCCATTTTAAACCCACGGCCTACGATAATGAAATTCAAACACTATTATATGTAGTTGAACTTAGATCCATATCACTAATGACCCTGGGATACTCAGACTTCCCCCGATTTGTTTAGAATTGACCAATCAACGTCTTTTGCCCTTAAGAATGATGTCACCCACTTTATCATTGGGCAAATTTAGTCGATCGGTACAATTCGAGTTACTCATACTTCACCCTCACCAGACCCAATACATTACCACTACACACCCACAAGTTCAAGCAATTTAAACACGGATTTTAACAGTTATGGGCTAAAACAAAAAAGCTAACATGATACTACAATGGCCCTCACTAGAAATAAATTAAATCCACAAAATTATGCAATAGATCAAACAATATTACAAGCATGCATCAAAAACTACAAAAGATCAAGCCAAGTTCGGGACACAACCACAAAAGCAGATGGAGACAAATGCTAGGCAAGAAAATATGAAAGAAAAATTGGAAAAAAATCCCCCGAGCAATCGATCCCCATACCAAAATCACGAGCAAAATATAATCTATATATGAAGTGAAAGAGTACAAGAGTTAAAAAATGTTAAATTAAAGGGAATTTTGAATTTAGAACGGTTAAGGCCCTTTTTGACTCTTTAGTTCGCACCCTAGTAGGCGATATTAACTTATGTCGCTGACCATTTGGCGATGCGCCGAATGGTGCTTTTGCGAACTGAAGGTTACAGAACACCATTCATTTAGTTGGTCAAAATGGCAGTCAAGATTGGGCTCGCCGACTTGTTAGGTGAGTAACCAAACGGTACCTGAGCTCGCCTAATTGCCTCTTTTCCCAAAATTTCAAATCTTCAACATGCACATCTAACACCCATTATTCAAACAACAACATTAAAAACTAAAAACTTGGGTTGCCTCCCAAGAAGTGCCTTATTGAACATTGTGTCACGACGAAGACACGCTTTCAAGCTTCATTCTTCGGGTTAACCATGGTATCATTCGGTGGTCCTCCTTTTGGTCTTTGGTTTAAATGAGTCGAGATTTGACCCATACGTGTTTCCAGCTGGTTAATCGATACTGAATGTGTGGTAATTGTTTGGTTCAGAGATGAGACATCATCTTTCATTTCCTTTAGCACCTTGTATGATCCTTCCACTTTGTTGAGAATGTGTGCAAGCATATCTTCAGTGCTGAAGTTTTCAGGATCAGCCCTTTGCTATTTTTGCTTTTGACACTCACGGGGAGGCACATATTGGTCTTTGTATCGTCCCTCTCTCTCCAATTCGTGCCACGATCACGCTATTCCCTATCTCGGTCTCTCCAACCGTCATCACGATCCCTATTCCAACATGGGTTCCCACTCGGCCTTGGATAGTTTAGATGGAAACCTCCTCCTTTATTAGTTAGGAAATGTACTTTCTCATTGTACATAGCTTCAAATTGTGCCTCAATAGGATTCACTCCACTAACTCTAATTGCATTCACAGCCTTAGAACCACTTCCCATGACATGTTTTGATTATAGGTCTATGTGGGTCATCATCTTGGCTATGTTTGCATCCCGCTCTTGGTCTTTTTCAATTGTTCCTTTGTCATCCTGAAGTTCAAATAAGACACTTGATCTTCTTTAGTGTACCAAGCACGGTTGATTTTTGTCATTTCATCAAGAAAAATGGATGTTATTTCAAATGGTTGTTGCACGATTCCTCCTCGAATGAGTTTATCTACCACACCATTGTTTACTGAATCTAGACTCCGATAAAAGTTTTGTAACAACACATTGTTTGGGAGTCCATGAGTTGGACATTGGAGCAGCGATTTCTGAAACCTCAACCATGTCTCATGAATTGGTCACCATCCACTCGCTTAAAGTTCTGAATATTGACTCTCATTGTCACCATCTTCGAGGGAGGGAAAAACCTTACATAAAATGCATCAGTAAGCTCCTCCCAAGAAGTAATTGATTCCCTTGGTAAGTCGGCTAACCACTTTGTTCCTTCCCCCATTAGAGAATAAGGAAACAAACGAAGTCGGATCGAATCCTGAGTGATGTTCTTAAAAGAAAATGGTCCACACACCTTTACAAAATTTTGGATGTGGTCATGAGGATGTTCAGTAGCTAGACCTCCATATAGACCCTTCATTTGCAATAGCTGCAACATAGTCCTAGTCATATGAAACACTGCATTGCCCACAACCGGAGGCAATCGAATAGCACCCAAGTTCCCAACTGATCTTCATTGACATCATGCAAGTTACCGATGTCATCGTTGTGCCCAAGTTGGCTGGCATTGCTCCTGCTAGCACTCATCTTTTCACATGTTTAAGAACAGCCAACACTGCACAAAAAAAATATAAGTTGATTCAACTACAACAAAATTAGTTCACACTTAAACTTTACTAAAAGAATTCTAAACACCACTCCCCGGAAGCGGC
Source organism: Solanum okadae (assembly GCA_036553675.1). Taxonomy (NCBI): domain Eukaryota; kingdom Viridiplantae; phylum Streptophyta; class Magnoliopsida; order Solanales; family Solanaceae; genus Solanum; species Solanum okadae. The sequence goes on from CM071678.1 coordinate 36,838,777, forward strand.
GCCCCTTTTTGATAATGCTAAACTACACTTAATTCAGTTCTAAGTGTAAGCAGTCGCAATCAAGCATAAACCCAACTAAGAGTTGGGGTCGATCCCACAAGGAGTGAAACGGTAAAGAATTCAATTACGAAGTAAAATGGTGTTCTAATCATTTGTAGGAATGGATATTTTCGAAACTATAAAATAAATAGCAAGGGGTTGACAATTAATGTCAAATGGGGGATTCGAGTGAACAATTAACAACTGCGAAAAAATGGAATAAACAAGTAGAGAGGGGTCCTTGGGAGATTTATCGATTGAATGTCAATTTCGCATAATGGGTGATTATTATTTACTAGAAATCATTGAATCTAAGTGGGTAGTCTAGGCCTTAGGTGTATGTAACACCCCTCAAAATGAAATAGGATAATTAGAGCTTCACATGCGTGTTAGTAGTTGATAAACTTGTATAAATGGTTGAAAATGAGTTTATAGGTTAGTTTGGTTGAGTTTGAAGTCAAACGTCAAAGAGACATTCAAGACGTTTGAAAACTAGTCGGTTGCGTCCTAGTGTGTTCCACTGAGTCTTGAATATTTTTATGTGTCGTATGAAGTCTAAAATCAGTGGTGGTGACCCTACTATCCTAATAGGCATGTTTAGGGTCCCAACGTCCGGATACGACTCCCAGAGTGACGCCTCGTCAGTCTATTGACGCCCCGTCAATAGAGGCGTAGCTCCACACTTAGTTGTGGGAGCTTAGCCCCCAAATACTGAGCCTCTGTCCCAAACGATGAGCTACCAGGATGGTCTGTTAATGCATTGACGGTCTGTCAATGGTGGCCATCGATTGGTGCCCTATTTCACTGCCAAGTTTCGGCCAAGTGAGGGGTGAATTGGTAAATTCACCCCACGTTCTAATTAGACCCTAGACGACTATTTTATCTATTTTTTGGTATTTTAAGTTAGTTAAAACTCTTTAACCTAGAATTAGACCTCATTATTCCAATTGAACCTTCCCTCTAAAATAAATTCTCTCTCTAGAACTCCATGGAAGACATTGATGAAGCTCCAAGCTAGAGGATGGGTTCCTACTGATTTCTCTTTCAAATTCCTAAGGAAATTAATCACAAAGGTATGGGGATTTTATCTTTGATTCTCCTTTCAATCAAAGAGCCAAATCAAAGTGATTTCAATGTTTTTCAAAATCACTAAAAACCCCAATTTCAATTCTAAGCTTGGGTTATTGCATGAAAGTATTTCAAATGATGATTTATGTTAATATTGATATTTTAAGATAAAAAAAACTCCATGAACCCTTGCATATCTTGAAATCCTAATTTTTGGGTCTAAACTGGGTCTATTGATTATGAACTAATAATGTGATATTAATGTGTAGATTGTTATGGGCTATTGATTTATGTATTGTTCTATATTCAATTATGAGGAATTGATGGTCAATTATGTCATATTGGATATTGGCCTTGAATGGGCAATTGTGACCTAAGGTTTATGACGATGATGAAGTTGTGAATAGAATATGATGATGAAGTTATGAATATATATATATATATATATATGTTGTAGATGTTAGAATTTTGAGGTTTGATCCCTTTGAAAGTGGGGAGATGTTTACTTTATAAGCATGTTGTGATCATGGCCATGTAGGCAAAATTGGACAATTCTTGTTTTGAGTAATGTTGATTATGTGAAGGTAATATGATAGGATGTGAATTGGGTATGGTCTAAGAGCATGAAAGGTGATCTTGTGTAGAGACTTTATGTGTTATGCTTGGTTGTTGTCTTATTTGAATGACTTCTAATGAAGGTGGGGTTAGGATAGACTATGTTTACCTACTCTCATACCTAGCGAAGAATGAATGGAAGAATGTGAGAATGAATGAAAAGAATGGGAGCTAATGCTAATGAATGAAAGTTGGGTCTATTGTAAGGATAGTCTCATAAAGTACTCCTTTAAATGAATGGGGTTCCTAGATGAAAGGTTTTCTCATCTTTGAATCCAAGAGCTTCCTTAATGAATGAATGTCGGTTAGGATGAGTACTCCTTCGTGAGTTAAGATGAGAGTATTTAGTAGCAATCCTTATCCCTAAATGAACGAATGTTGGGCTAGGATGGGTACTCCTTCGTGAGTTGAGATGAGAGTACTTAGTAGCAATCCTTATCCCTAAATGAATGAATGAAATGAATGTCCAACTCCATAGGGAAGTAGTGTCTAGCACCGAGAGGATATGAAGATGGGTGGATACTCATTCGTTAGTTGAGAGGTGAGTATTTAGTAGCAACTCTTAAAATGGGTGCTCCTTCGTGAGTTGAGATGAGAGTACTTAGAAAAAATCCTTCTATCCCTTAACTAGGTGCCCACATAGGACTAGCTAGTGGTCTCTACCACGTAAAGGCTAAAATAATGACCCTACATTAGGCAAGTGGGGATCCCTCATCCGGTAAGGGTTACCACCGGGATTCCATGTCAAGCTCCATGGTCTATGTCGGTTAAGGCTCTTCCCCCACATTAATGAATGAATGAACTAGGGTCTTGTACGGATGTACTACTTAGGATAGGTGGTGGAATGGGACATCATCTAGATATTGCACAAGTCGACACTTAAGGGAGATCTTGTTGTGTCTTAGTAATGATAATGAATGAATGATTCTTATTGGGCTATTTAATAAAAGTGTTGGTCTTCAAGCATGCTAATGTGAAAGTGAGTCATAATGAATTGAATGAAAGTGCTTATGAGGAATTGAATGTAGGTGATGATCTTATGTCATTAATGAATGAAGTTGCCTAAATGCATTAAGTTGAATGAACGATGTATGTTGAGATGTGAATGGAGCTTGTCTTGTGTTGCCTTAAGGATCACTTGGGTGTGGTATGGAGACGTAGTATGGGCTACCTCACCATGTCTTACTTAGATGAGTCTTGGGATGACATTTGATGAGTGTTCTAGTTTTATGAAGTGACTTGTTGGCTTATGTGCTTATATGTCTTATGTGATAAATTGGTCAAGGTTGAGTTATGCATGGTAAGTGCACTTTTTGTAACCTTAAGTTGGTGCCTTAGTGTGAGTGATGGTATGGGACATTACCCATACATTGCACAAAGGTTTTGCTTTAGGGTTATTTAAGGTGGAGGTCCAAGACAAGAAGGTAAAGGTAAATGGGTTATGTATGTTTATGATGTATTGTGAAGCATGTGACTTTGTATTGTTGGTTGTGACTTTTAAGGTGCCTATTATCTTGATGTTCATGAGATTTTATCAAAATGGCATGAAAGAATAACTTCCAAAGAAATGTCCTTTTTAGCATGTTTTGCATATTCTTATACTTAGTACGTGTGTTGTACTAATCCCTTTCTTCTATTTTACTACAAGTGTTGGTTGTGGTAATTAGAAGGAGATTGTGCTTTGGAGTTGCTTGGATTGATTCACTCTTCCAAGTCTTTGGTATGTCCTCAAGATTCGAGGACTATGTTTAGAAGTTTCTTAGTCATTGTAATAGACACTTAAGTTTCATTTCATTTGAAAAGGGGTCGTGTCCCTTAGTACGCTTTAAGTCCTCGTCTAAGATTGGCTAAAAAGACTTAGTAGTTCCGCTTGCGTATTGATGTTTTTCAAATGTTGATGAATCTTGAAGTCTTATGGTTTATTGAATAAAAGTTTTAAATTCTTAGTATTTTTATGATCTATGCGATAGATGAATACTAAGGCTTGTATAAGACCTCTGAGAGGTCGAATACGCATATAACGACTAGAGGGTGCTCTCGGGTCGTTACAAACTTGGTATTAGAGCATAAGGTTTTAAATATTACTTTTAGGTTCAAAGTCTCGAAATCCACGTCTAGTAAAATCTTGTTCATCGGTGTGAGTCACAACACATCTATGAGCGAGAGGCTATAGGACGATAGAAGTTTCACTTTCTTTCATTATTCTTGATATCGTGCCTTAGAGTTTGGTCTATAAGTATCCTTTTCCTAATCCATCTCTTGTGTTTATAGGATATGAATACGAGGGCTAACCGGAGGAGAGTGGAAGAGAAGATAGATGATGGGGGAGTTCCTCCCCAAGGAGTGCAAAGTGACCAAGCTCCTTTAGGTGGGAAAGAGAATGTGGTTCCGGTGGCTCCCCCGAATATGACTAATGGGGAGATTAGAGAGGCTTTTCTCTCCCTGGCTCATGCCATGACTACTCAAGCAAATAGAGATGTGAGTCCTAGTGTGAATGCTATTGAGAGTACCATGGCCTCAAGGTTAAGGGATTTCACAAGGATGAACCCTCCTACCTTCTTTGCTTCTAAGGTAGATGAGGACCCACAAAACTTTATAGATGAGGTGTTTAAGATTGTGGATGCAATGGCAGCGACTCCTTAGGAGAAGGCGGAGTTGGCTTCCTACCAACTCAAAGATGTAGCTCAAATGTGGTTTGAACAATGGAGGGATGAGAGACCCGTAGGGGCTGACCCAATAGATTGGGGAGTGTGTAAAACGGCCTTTCTTGATAGGTTTTTCCCCTTAGAGTTGAGGGAGCAAAAGTTGGTTGAGTTCATGAACCTACGTCAAGGGAATATGAGTGTGAAGGAATACTCTCTCAAGTTTAGCCAACTCTCTAAGTATGCTCCTAGTTTGGTAGCAAATTCTAGGGCTAGAATGAATAAGTATGTGATGGGGGTGTTCGGGTTAGTTGAAGAAGAGTGTCGTACAGCCATGCTCCATCATGATATGGATATCTTTAGGCTTATGGTTTATTCTCAACTACTTGAGGAGTCAAAACCAATCTAGGTCTAAGAAGAGGTTCTATAACCAAGATTCTTCAATGGTCAACAATGATAGGGTGTCTAACCCTAAACCTCAAAGAGGGAATGAAGGTGGTTCTACTTTTGAAAAGCCTAGGGGTGCTACTTGTGGAAAGAAATATTTGGGCATGTGTCTTGCCGGTACAGATGGATGCTTTGGATGTGGGAGTAAGGGCCATAAGATGAGAGATTGCCCTACACTTAAGGTAAAAGGGAAAGAGACCAATCAAGTTGCTCATGATGGACCGGATCCAAATGCTCCTAAGAGGAACCATTTCTATATGCTTCAAGCTAACAAGGATAAGGGAACAAAGGAAGGTAAGTCAATTTTTTTGTTGTTTGATGATAACCTTAGATGGGTTTACCCCAAATAGGGGATGATGAGTTGAGCAATAAGGTTGTTGATATTCTTATTTTTTCCTTCTATTCTAATTCAAGCTTGAAACAAAGAGTTCTTAGTAGCATGTTGCATGTTGGAGTCTTATGTGAATTAAGTTTCCATATTCTCCTTATGATGTGCATATTTTAGTTGAATCCTTGTTTAAATAAATAAATGAGTTTTCATGATTATGTCCCTCATGATTTATATGTATTTATGAAGAATTGTTTAAATTGATCCATGAGATGCCTAGTTGAGCCTGCCTTGATATGATCTTGATGTTGCATAATTATTATTTTGAGAGAAATTGTATGGTAAGCCTATAAATGTTGTAATGAGCATGATATGATTTGGAGAAGGAAGTTCCACCAAAGAAATGAGAAATGGTAAACCTTTGGGCATATTGAGGGGTAGATGTTATTCCTACTTTCTTGAATTGCATGAAAGTCTTGCTGTAATGCTTTTTATGTGGAGTTGATGCTTCCTCCTTGATGTGTGCTGTAGTAATGATATTACATTCTTGTTGTGGGTTGCTAGTCCTAGAGTATTTACTCTATAATGTTTGAAGTGTCATTCGAGGACGAATGTTCCCAAGTGGGGGATATTGTAACACCCCTCAAAATGAAATAGGATAATTAGAGCTTCATATGCGTGTTAGTAGTTGATAAACATGTATAAATCGTTGAAAATAAGTTTATAGGTCAGTTTAGTTGAGTTTGAAGTCAAACGTCAAAGAGACGTTCAAGACATACGAAAACTAGTCATTTGCGTCCTAGTGTGTTCTAGTGTGTCTTGCATGTTTTTATGTGTCGTATGAAGTCTAAAATCAGTAGTGGTGACCCTACTATCCTAATAGGCATGTTTAGGGTCCCAACGTCCGAATACGACTCCCTAAGGACCACCCTAAGGGTCCTTGGAGAGGACCAAACATTGGCATAAAAGGCTGCCTAGGCAGTGTGTTGGCAGTCTTGTTTGACGCCCAGAGTGACGCCTCGTCAGTCCATTGACACCCCGTCAATAGGGGGCGTAGCTCCACACTTAGTTGTGGGAGCTTAGCCCCCAAATGTTGAGCCTCTGTCCCAAACTAGGAGCTACCAGGACGGTTCGTCAATGCATTGACGGTCCGTCAATGGTGGCCGTCGATAGGTGCCCTGTTACACTGCAAAGTTTCGGCCAAGTGTGGGGTGAATTGGTAAATTCACCCCACGTTCTAATTAGACCCTAGACGACTATTTTACCTATTTTTGGGTATTTTAAGTTAGTTAAAACTCTTTAACCTAGAATTAGACCTCATTATTCCAAATGAACCTTCCCTCTAAAATAAATTCTCTCTATAAAACTCCATGGAAGACATTGATGAAGCTTCAAGCTAGGGGATGGGTTCCTACTGATTTCTCTTTAAAATTCCTAAGGAAATTAATCACAAAGGTATGGGGATTTTATCTTTGATTCTCCTTTCAATCAAAGTGCCAAATCAAAGTGATTTCAATGTTTTTCAAACACACTAAAAACCCCAATTTCAATTCTAAGCTTGGGTTATTGCATGAAAGTATTTCAAATGATGATTTATGTTAATATTGATAGTTTTAAGATCAAAAAACTCCATGAACCCTTGCATATCTTGAAATCCTAATTTTTGGGTCTAAAGTAGGTCTATTGATTATGACCTAATAATGTGATATTAATGTGTAGATTTTTATGGGCTATTGATTTATGTATTGTTCTATATTCAATTATGAGGAATAATGGTCAATTATGTCATATTGGATGTTGGCCTCGAATGGGCAATTATGACCTAAGGTTTATGATGATGATGAAGTTGTGAATAGATTATGATGATGAAGTTGTGAATATATATATATATATATATATATATGTTGTAGATGTTAGAATTATGAGGTTTGATCCCTTTGAAAGTGGGGATGTGTTTACTTTATAAGCATGTTGTGATCATGGCCTTGTAGGCAAAGTTGGATGATTGTTGTTTTGAGTAATGTTGATTATGTGAAGGTAATGTGATAGGATGTGAATTGGGTATGGTCTAAGAGCATGAAAGGTGATCTTGTGTAGAGACTTTATGTGTTATGCTTGGTTGTTGTCTTCTTTGAATGAATTCTAATGAAGGTGGGGTTAGGATAGACTATGTTTACCTACTCTCATACCTAGCGAAGAATGAATGGAAGAATGTGAGAATGAATGAAAAGAATGGGAATTAATGCTAATTAATGAAAGTTAGGTCTATTGTAAGGATAGTCTCATAAATTACTCATTTAAATGAATGGGGTTCCTAGATTAAAGGTTTTCTCATCATTGAATCCAAGAGTTTCCTTAATGAATGAATGTCGGTTAAGATGAGTACTCCTTCCTGAGTTGAAATGAGAGTACTTAGTGGCAATCCCTATCCCTAAATGAACGAATGTTGGGCTATGAGGGTACTCCTTCGTGAGTTGAGATGAGAGTACTTAGTAGCAATCTTTATCCCTAAATGAATGAATGAAATGAATGTCCAACTCTGTGGGGGAGTAGTGTCTAGCAACGAGAGGATATGAAGATGAGTGGATACTCATTCGTTAGTTGAGATGTGAGTATTTAGTAGCAACCCTTAAGATGGGAGATCCTTCGTGAGTTGAGATGAGAGTACTTAGAAAAAATCCTTCTATCCCTTAACTATGTGCCCACATAGGACTGGCTAGTGGTCTCTACCACGTAAAGGCTAAAATAATGACCCTACCTTAGGCAAGTAGGGATCCCTCATCCGATAAGGGTTACTACCGGGATTCCATGTCAAGCTCCATGGTCTATGTCGGTTAAGGCTCTTCCCCCACATTAATGAATGAATGAACTAGGGTCTCTTAAGGATGTACTACTTAGGATAGGTAGTGGAATGGGACATCATCTAGACATTGCACAAGTAGACATTTAAGGAAGATCTTGTTGTGCCTTAGTAATGATAATGAATGAATGATTCTTATTGGGCTAATTAATGAAAGTGTTGGTCTTTGAGCATGCTAATGTGAAAGTGAGTCATAATGAATTGAATGAAAGTGCTTATGAGGAATTAAATGTAGGTGATGATCTTATGTCATTAATGAATGAAGTTGCCTAAATGCATTAATTTGAATGAACGATGTATATTGAGATGTGAATGGAGCTTGTCTTGTGTAGCCTCAAGGATCACTTGGGTGTGGTATGGAGACGTAGTATGGGCTGCCTCACCATGTCTTACTTAGGTGAGGCTTGGGATGACATTTGATGAGTGTTCTAGTTTTATGAAGTGACTTGTTGGCTTATGTGCTTATATGTCTTATGTGATTAATTGGTCAAGGTTGAGGTATGCATGGTAAGTGCACTTTGTGTGACCTTAAGGTGGTGCCTTAGTGTGGGTGATGGTATGGGACATTGCCCATGCATTGCACAAAGGTTTTGCTTTAGGGTTATTTAAGGTGGAGGTCCAAGGCAAGAAGGTAAAGGTAAATGGGTTATGTATGTTTATGATATATTGTGAAGTATGTGACTTTTAAGGTGCCTATTAAGTTGATGTTCATGAGATTTTATCAAAATGGCATGAAAGCATAACTTCCAAACAAATGTCCTTTTTAGCATGTTTTGCATATTCTCATCCTTAGTACGTGTGTTGTACTAACCCCTTTCTTCTATTTTACTACAAGTGTTGGTTGTGGTAATTAGGAGGAGATTGTGCTTTGGAATTGCTTGGATTGATTCACTCTTCCAAGTTTTCGGTATGTCCTCAAGATTCGAGACTATGTTTAGGAGTTTCTTAGTCATTGTATAGACACTTAAGTTTCATTTCATTTGAAAAGGGGTCGTGTCCCTTAGTACGTTTTAAGTCCTTGTCTAAGATTGGCTAAAGAGACTTAGTAGTTCCACTTGTGTATTGATGTTTTTCAAATGTTGATGAATCTTGAAGTCTTATGGTTTTATTGAATAAATTTTTTAATTTCTTAGTATTTTTATGATCTATGTGATAGATGAATGCTAAGGCTTGTATAAGACCTCCGAGAGGTCGAATACGCATGTAACGGCTAGGGGGTGCTCTCGGGTCGTTACAAACTTGGTATTAGAGCATAAGGTTTTAAAGATTACTTTTAGGTTCAAAGTCTTGAAATCCACGTCTAGTAAAATCTTGTTCATCGGTGTGAGTCACAACACATCTATGAGCGAGAGGCTATAGGACGATAGAAGTTTCACTTTCTTTCATTATTCTTCATATCGTGCCTTAGAGTTTGGTCTAAAAGTATCCTTTTCCTAATCCATCTCTTGTGTTTATAGGATATGAATACGAGGGCTAACCGGAGGAGAGCGGAAGAGAAGATAGATGATGGGGGAGTTCCTCCCCAAGGAGTGCAAAGTGACCAAGCTCCTTTAGGTGGCCAAGAGAATGTGGTTCCGGTGGCTCCCCCGGATATGACTAATGGGGAGATTAGAGAAGCTTTTCTCTCCCTGGCTCATACCATGACTACTCAAGCAAATAGAGATGTGAGGCCTAGGGTGAATGCTATTGAGAGTACCGTGGCCTCAAGGTTAAGGGATTTCACAAGGATGAACCCTCCTACCTTCTTTGCTTCTAAGGTAGATGAGGACCCACAAAACTTTATAGATGAGGTGTTTAAGATTGTGGATGCAATGGGAGTGACTCCTAGGGAGAAGGCGGAGTTGGCTTCCTACCAACTCAAGGATGTAGCTCAAGTATGGTTTGAACAATGGAGGGATGAGAGACCCATAGGGGATGACCCAATAGATTGGGGAGTGTTTAAGACGGCCTTTCTTGATAGGTTTTTCCCATTATAGTTGAGGGAGAAAAATTTGGTTGAGTTCATGAGATTTTATCAAAATGGCATGAAAGCATAACTTCCAAACAAATGTCCTTTTTAGCATGTTTTGCATATTCTCATACTTAGTATGTGTGTTGTACTAACCCTTTTCTTCTATTTTACTACAAGTGTAGGTTGTGGTAATTAGGAGGAGATTGTGCTTTGGAGTTGCTTGGATTGCTTCACTCTTCCAAGTCTTTGGTATGTCCTCAAGATTCGAGGACTATGTTTAGATGTTTCTTTTTCATTGTAATAGACACTTAAGTTTCATTTCATTTGTAAAGGGGTCGTGTCCCTTAGTACGTTTTAAGGCCTTGTCTAGGATTGGCTAAAGAGACTTAGTAGTTCCGCTTGCGTATTGATGTTTTTCAATTGTTGATGACTGTTGAAGTCTTATGTTTTTATTGAATAAAAGTTTTAAATTCTTAGTGATTTTTATGATCTATGCGATGAATGAATGCTAAGGTTTGTATAAGACCTCCGAGAGGTCGAATACACATGTAACGGCTAAGGGGTGCTCTCGGGTTGTTACAGTGTAATAGTCATTTCTCAATCAACTATCACGAATAAAGTGGTTTATCTCAAACCTTAACAAGCATAACACATATAACCAGCCCAATACCTTAATTAATCTACTTTTTCAAGCTACATTAGTAGGACTGGATTTAGACACACTTTCTCAAGTTGAGTCAACAATAGCCTAATCAGTACAATCATCAATCAATAGTTTTAACTATAAAACTTCTTTCTCAAACAAGTTTAGAATTCTAGGCTATAATTATATTTACAACTACAATTCATCAATTAAAACTCAACTATCAATTGAACCCACTTCAAATCAATAATCAAATCAGTCATACTAACTATCAAATCAGTCATACTAACACCCATAAGATACTTGAAGCATTCAATCACATAATCACACCCCTAAGAATTGGGATTTTAGCCACACATAATAAAGAGCAAAAAATAGTTACCAACTATGTTTCTATCAGCTTGGGCAACAATCCACAAGTCTTCCTCAAATTGAATTACAAATCTAATAAACCCTATATCTCTACTCAAAAAGTTAAAGAATAATGTTAGGGTCCAAAAAATCAGAATTGGACAATGTGGGAACTCTCCAAAACTCCAGAACTTCAGAACTTATTTGAATAATGCATTTATATGTTCCCAAATTTTCAGCTTCAGAGTCACTCAGCGAAATAAGTTGGGCTTCGCCGACCAGGTCGGCGACACGCTGAGTGCTCCTTTCCATAACCTTCTTAGCTTAGCTTTTCACCACTTCCCTTCTGTAACTTTAGGCGATCAAAACCTCCATCGCGATCCATTCGGCGCTTCGCCGAAACACCAATCTCCTCGCCGAGTTGGCTTTGTCCAAAGGCTGGCCTGCTGTGACTTTTGGTGAGCTCCAGCCTTGCTTTTCTTCAGCTTTTTTGCTCATTTTTGTCTGTTTATGTCCTTGCCTTCCTCTTTTGCCTTCCTTGATGCAAATTAGCATTTTAACATCAGTTTAGAGCATAAAATAGGCATTGAGGACACTAAAACTCTGAATATTAAGCCCTAAATGAGTCGAAATCCCTGACTCATCAAGTAACCAAGTGAAGCACCTGAACATTTTCAAGGTTAAGTTATCTTTCTAAAAATTGAGTTAAGTTTTCAAGCTTATTTGGAAAACATATGAGGTTCCAAGAGACATTTACATGTTATACGAAAGTGATTACGGGGTTATGAGAACAAGAGTACCGACATACCATGATTGACAACATGGTTATGGTAACATATATGCATTACAAATCCATGACATGACATAAGATGCATTCTACTCGCGAGCTATAATGGGAGTTATGGGACCTATTGCCTATATTTATATGTATGAGACACAGATGGCCACAAGTTAACGAATATGATACCGGTTAGCTATCGGAAGGCACCACCATTTCTAGCACTTGGTTAGGTATGTCATGCATTTGCATCTCTCTCTCTCTCTCTCTCTCTCTCTATATATATATATATATATATATATATATATATGACATACGAGTACACGAGCATACCATGCATATTGATTAGTTGGAGGTCAAATATCGGCCATGGAGATTATTTGAGTTTTAGTTTTAGGTGGTATCTCTACTATGCTTTTTATAATAGGTGCTTATGATTCAACTCTCCGCCTTACATACCGTTACATTTTTATTCGTAGTGATATCCCATTGCCTAGGACTCTGTTTTTATTTTTGTTTCATGCTAGCAGGTCCATGCAGGAATTCTGATCGACCCACCCGCTAGGAATCGTGTTCAATTGTGAGTGGGTAAGCTTCATCTTATCCAACAGCTTTCAAAGGATGTTTAACTTTATTGTACAATTTGGGTATAGTTGGGCCTTGTCCCGACAGTGCTTATGTCACTCGTAGAGGCTATAGTTGACATAATATTTTGGATTTCTTTTTGTAGGTGTCAATCTTCAGCCCCTAGGTTCAGCACGTATATATATATGTGTGTGTGTGCGTGTGTGTGTGTTTATGTCTTGTATGGAGAGCTCATCAGCTAGCTAGTACTTCTTTATTTTTGTCTTGTCTACCATTGTTTATATTTCTTATTGTTATTTATGTCATGATCTTAACAGTCTAGGCTTCATATTTAAGATGTTGTGCTGCCCAATCTTTTGGGTCCGCAGTTTAGTTAGCTAATGTTTTTCAGTGGCCAACTCGATTGACTACACTATTGAGTGCCAATTGTGCCTTCCTTAGTTTGGGGCGTGACAACTCTCACTATTAAAAAAAATGCTAAAAATGACGGAAGTAAAAGTGACGAACGGCGTCGCTCCAAAAAGTGACGTCATTAGCCACACTGTCTGTCGCCTTTTAATTAAAAACAATAAAATAAAAAAAAACAACGGACGGCATCGCTTAGTCCGTCGCTTTTTTTTGCGGATTTTTGCGCCAAATATAGATATAATCAATAATTAATTATTCTATATATATAGCGACACAGTCCGTCGTTTTTTATTAAAAATAATTATTTATTAATTAAAAAAAAAGACACTCCATCCGTCGCTTTTTATTAATTTTAATTGTTTAATTATTTTTTAAATTAGCGACGGACAGCATCTTTATGTCCTTCGCTTCTTGGTCAAAATATCTGGTCAAATATTTTTAAAAAGCGACGGACAGTGTCTCTTAGTCCATCGCTTTTTGGTCAAAATGCTGGTCAAATTGTTTTGAAAAAGAGCAACGGACATAGAGACGATGTCTGTCGCTTTGAGAAATATTTTGATTTAATTTTATTTATATCGTCTTCCGGAGGACGGTTTTATGTAAAATAAAAAACAAAAAATTTATAATACCGACTTCCGGATGTCGGTAAAATTAAATAGTATGTAATAAATTAATATTTTCAATTAACTTTAAATAAATCGTCCTCCGAATGACGGTTTGATATAAGTTAAAAAATGATTTAATATAAAACACCGACCTCCCGATGTCAATATTATTTAATTAACATGATTACTTTTTATTTATCTTAAAGTTTAATGTGATACCGACCTCATGAGGTAAGTATTTTTTATTAAATCTAATTACTTTTAATAAAAGCGACATCCGGAGGTCGATTTGTTTAAACTATTCCTATTAATCATAATTTTGCTATTGTGCATAATACTAAAATTTCATTTACACCTACAATTAATTGTTCAAAAAGTGTCACAATTTTGTATACTTTTATAAATAAAAAGTTCGAATTCGTGGAATAAATAAATAAATAAATATATATATATAATCCATATTTAGAGTATGAAACTACATTGATATGAATTAGGAGATAATTATACTTATATTTCTAGAGTAATATACAAATTCTATCAGTCTGTCGTCTAATCATGAACTTAATATCTCATGTCATGATGTAGAGGTGAAGAGCGAACATATATTCCATTCGAGTATGAAATGCGAGATAGTATTATTATATACTTTCGTTCTTGAATGGATGTCAAGTGTAGTGATCACCTCCTAATTATTACGACATGTAAAGGATACTTCATCGGAGTATGAAATACGTTGATTAATTATATACTCCTCAAGTAGTTTAACAAATCAAGACTTATATACTAGTGGTTCAGATATGAAATGCATTATCAATTAAAGAAATACCGATGATCAATTCAAGGAGATTTATATATTAAATTTGATATTGATAAACTTTTGTTGATCAATAAAATTAAGTTTATTTAATTAGAAGGTATATAATTTACATTTATAAAATTAACTTGATTGATAAATTAAATTTATTAAATTAAACTTCTGTTGATGTGTAGTTAAATTATATATATATATATATATATATATATATATATATATATATATATATATATATATATAATTTGAATTAATAAAATCAACCTCAAGAGGTGAGTTTATATTAAAATAAATTAATAAATACAGACCTAAACAAGTCGGTATATTTAAATTATTATTTTATTTAAATAATATCGACTTCACGATGTCGGTATTTATTAAATATTTTTAAATATAGATAATTATTTTAAAAAATACCAACATCCCATGATTGATAAACTAAACACTACTCTTAAAAAAAGAATGATAATATCAAAACCCTAAGTCAAGTATCACTCCTCTCTCATCGGCGCCCACCCCCAACCCACCCCCATCGATGCCCATCCCCAACCGGCGCCGTGCCACCATCCCCAACCGGCGTCGTGCCACCATCCCCGACCGGCGCCACGCCACCATCGCAACAGCAGAGGCAGGTTGCACCAGCAGCAGGAGGTCGCACCGCCTCCATCCCGACCGGCACCGCCTCCACCCGACCGGCGCTACCTCCGATTAACATTTGTTTCTCTTCATGCTAGGCAACTGACCCCCACCTCGACCCACTGCCCTTCTCCTTCAATTCAAGGTTAGGGTTTCATAATATTATTTTTAATTTCTTTCAATTTGAGTAATGAATTTGTTAACTAGTGTATTGAAGTAGTTTTTTATTGATTGTTAGTTAGTAAGTGAATGATTTAGGGTTTTTGATTGTTAGTTTGAATTAAGGATTATTTGATTGTTAGTTTGTGTTTGTTGATTATGAATTGGAAATTTTAATGTTAGGGTTAGTTTGAATTATGGTATCTTAGGACTAATAGTTTGAATTTGGGATTAGGAATAGCTAGCTAGTTTGAATTTAGGATTTTAGCACTAGTTAGATTTTGGAATTTTAGGACTAGTTTGAATTTGTGATTTTAAGACTAGTTTGAATTTTGAATTTAGGACTAGTTTGAATTATTATTGAGATTTTAGGACTACTAATAATTTGAATTTGGGATTTTAGCACTATAGTTTGATTTTTGAATTCTAGGAGTACTTTCAATTTGTGATTTTAAGACTAGTTTGAATTTGGAATTTAGGACTAATAGTTTGAATTATATTTGATATTTTAGGACTAAACTAATAGTTTGAATTTGGGACACTAGCTACCTAGTTTGAATTTGGGATTTTAGGGATTTGAATTACAACTTAATTAGAACTTATAATTAATCATAACTTGAATTTACTATAAATTGAACTTAATTAGGAATATGAACTTGAAATTAGAACTTGAACTTGGAACTAATTAGCTTGAATATATAACTAATTAAGTTTAGAAATTAGATATGAACTTGAATTGAAACTTGAACTTTTTAAAACTTGAATATATATACATATATATATTTATATATATATATATAACTAATATTCTTGGATTTGAAGTTTATTTAACTAATTTAAAAACTTTTCGTGCTAGGCAACTGAGGAAGCTCACCATCTAAAAAAGTTGATACAAGACTATATTGCTTCTTTCATCAAAGTTGGAGATAAGGTTGGTGCTTCTAAATTTTTTAAGTTCAAGTACAATTGTTTTAAATAATGTGTTTGTGTTCATCTAGTATTAATACTTAGCTTTAATTTTGTGATAATTTTTTTGTGTCCATCGAGTGTTT
Source organism: Solanum okadae (assembly GCA_036553675.1). Taxonomy (NCBI): domain Eukaryota; kingdom Viridiplantae; phylum Streptophyta; class Magnoliopsida; order Solanales; family Solanaceae; genus Solanum; species Solanum okadae. The sequence goes on from CM071678.1 coordinate 36,854,755, forward strand.
GTTAAGCATAAGTACCAGCACTAGTTGATCCTATTGATGACAAAATTGATTTTCTTGCAAGATCGATTTGTGTGCATCTAGTGTTGATATTAAGCTTTAATTTAGGAATAATGTGTTTGTTAAGCATAAGTACCAACACTAGTTGATCCTATTGATGACAAAATTGATTTTCTTGCAAGATCAATTTGTGTCCATCTAGTGTTGACACTTAGCGAAATTTATAAATAATATATTTGTTAAGCATAAGTACCAACACTAGTTGATCCTATTGAAGACAAAATTGATTTTCTTGCAAGATCGATTTGTGTCCATCTAGTGTTGATATTAAGCTTTAATTTAGAAATAATGTGTTTGTTAAGCATAAGTACCAACACTAGTTGATCCTATTGATGACAAAATTGATTTTCTTGCAAGATCGATTTGTGTTCATCTAGTGTTGACACTTAGCTTTAAATTTAGAAATAATATATTTGTTAAGCATAAGTACCAACACTAGTTGATCCTATTGATGACAAAATTGATTTTCTTGCAAGATCGATTTGTGTTCATCTAGTGTTGACACTTAACTTTAAAAAGTTGTTAAGTTGTTAAAGTTATAAAGTTGTTAAGTTGTTTAAATAAGTTAAATTAAATAATGTGATTTTGTTGATGGATTTAGTTGTTGGAATTAAGTCAATACTAAACTAGTTCAAGTTAAAAAGTTGCTAAGCTATTCAAATAAGTTAAAATAAATAATGTGGTTTGGTTGGTGGATTTAGTTGCTGTGTTAAGTCAAAACTAAACTAGTTAAAGTTGTTAAGTTGTTTAAATAAGTCAAATTAAATAATGTGGTTTGGTTGATGGATTTAGTTGTTGGAATTAAGTCAATACTAAACTAGTTCAAGTTAAAAAGTTGTTAAGTTGTTTAAATAAGTTAAAATAAATAATGTGGTTTAGTTGGAGGATTTAGTTCTTGTGTTAAGTCAAAACTAAACTAGTTAAAGTTGTTAAGTTGTTTAAATAAGTTAAATTAAATAATGTCGTTTTGTTGATGGATTTAGTTGTTGGAATTAAGTCAATGCTAAACTAGTTCAAGTTAAAAAGTTGTTAAGTTGTTTAAATAAGTTTAAATAAATAATGTGGTTTAGGTGGTGGATTTAGTAGTTGTATTAAGTCAAAACTAAACTAGTTAAAGTCGTTAAGTTGTTAAAATAAATAATGTGATTTTGTTGATGGATTTAGTTGTTGAAATTAAGTCAATACTAAACTAGTTCAAGTTAAAAAGTTGTTAAGTTGTTTAAATAAGTTAAAATAAATAATGTGGTTTAGTTGGTGGATTTAGTTGTTGTATTAATTCAAAACTAAACTAGTTAAAGTTGTTAAGTTGTTTAAATAACTTAAAATAAATAATGTGATTTTGTTGATGGATTTAGTTGTTGGAATTAAGCCAACACTAAACTAGTTCAAGTTAAAAAGTTGTTAAGTTGTTGAAATAAGTTAAAATAAATAATGTGGTTTAGTTGGTGGATTTAATTGTTGTATTAAGTCAAAACTAAACTAGTTAAAGTTGTTAAGTTGTTTAAATAAGTTAAAATAAATAATGTGGTTAAGTCAATACTAAACTAGTTTTAGGACTACTACTAGTAAAATTACTATTAAATTTTATTTATAATATAATTGAATATCTATATTTTTGTAGATGGATCATCGTTTGTGGATGTATAATATGCATAATGAAACTGGTGTTGGTTTGAAACCTGAGTTTATTGACGGTGTTAGAAATTTTATTGAACATACAATGACACTTGACATTTTCAAGAATAATGGATTGGTTAGGTGTCCTTGTAGTGCATATAAGTGCTTAAAATTTTTTAAACCAGATACAGTTATGGTTCATTTGTACCGTAATGGATTTAAGCCTAGATATTTTGTATAGATTGATCATGCAGAAAGTGATGGATTGGATGGGATGTTTTATAATTCGATGCCTGTGGATGTATATAATATGGTTGCACCACATGGCCAAATTAGAGTTGAACAGGTTAGGGTTGAACATGATAGGGTTCATGAAATGATCAATAATGCTTTCGGGGTTCAAGGTGGGATGGAACCGGAACAATATTTTGATGAAGCTCCTAATGAAGAAGCAAGACGCTTCTATGATTAATTAGAAGAGTAGTCGTCCACTATGTGAAGGGAGTTTGTATTCTGCCTTGTCAGTTGCGGTTAGATTAATGAATATTAAATCAGATTGGAATGTTCCTAATGCGGCTATGGATTCAATGGTTGATCTTTTGGGTAACTAGTTAATCCGGAGTTTAACATACCAAAGAACTTCTATCAAGCAAAGCGTTTGGTGTCCAAGTTAGGATTGACGTATGATAGAATTTATTGTTGTGTTAATGGTTGCATGTTGTTTTACAAGACTGATAGTGAATTAGAAAATTGTAAGTTTTGTGGACATGCTCATTATAAGAGGACTCTGGTTGGAAAGATGGTCTTAGTTCAGGAGTTGCATTATCTACCTCTCATTCCTAGGTTAAAGAGGTTGTATGCATCGATGAGGTCTGCCCCACATATGAGATGGCATCGTGAATACAGAAGGCCGCCGGGTGTCTTGTCCCATCCATCTGATGGTGAAGCATGGAAGCATTTTGATAATGTATATCCTGATTTTGCTAGTGAACCAAGAAATGTTAGATTAGAGTTGTGTTCAGATGGCTTCACACCATTCTCTAATAATACTTCGCCTTATTCATGTTGGCCGGTATTTCTTACTCCGTATAATCTTCCTTTTGAAATGTGCTTGATCAGTCCCTACATCTTTCTAAGTTATGTTATTCCAGGTCCCCGTAATCCAAAAAGTTTGATTGATGTCTATCTACAACCATTGATAGATGAGCTCAAACAATTGTGGTTTGAAGGCGTTTTGACTTATGATATATCAACTAAGCATAATTTCGTTATGCGTGCTTCTTTAATGTGGACTATTAATGATTTTTCTGCATAGGGGATATTGTCTGGTTGGATGACAGCTGGAAAGCCTGCATGTCCGTATTGCATGGAAAATAGTAAGGCATTCACTTTAAAGCATGGCAGAAAAAATACATGGTTTGATTGTCATCGCCAGTTCTTGCCAATGGACCATGAGTTTAGAAAGATGAAAAATGCATTTAGGAAAAATAAGGTTGAAAGTGACCCCCCACCTCCATTACTGACAGGGCATCAAATTTGGGAGAGAGTTTCTCAATTACCTAAAGTTACAGAAGCTTCACCTTCTAGACTACCTGGATATGGTGTTGAACATAATTGGACCAAACAAAGCATATTTTGGGAGTTGTCGTCTTGGAAGGACAATCTGCTACGACATAATGTAGATGTGATGCACATTGAAAAAAATTACTTTGACAATTTGTTTAACACAGTGATGGATGTTAAGGGTAAGACAAATGACAATCCAAAAGCTAGAATGGACATAAAGGAATATTGTAGGACAAAAGAGTTATGGATGTAGGAATTACAAAATGGTAAAATAGTTAAGCCCAAAGCCAGCTTTTCATTCACATTGGATGAGAAACGTGAAATTATTGAGTGGGTTAAAAATTTGAGGATGTCGGAGGGCAATGCTTCAAATTTAGGAAAGCGGGCAGATATGAATGAAGGAAAATTGATAGGTATGAAAAGTCATGATTGTCATGTGTTCATGGAAACTTTAATTCATATCGCTTTTAGCCATCTACCCGAAAGGATATGGAAACCAATCACAGAGATAAGTCTTTTTTTAAAACATTTGTGTTTTAGAAAGTTGTTGGAGAGTAGTTTAGACAGGATGGAGGAAAATATTCTTGTTACTACTACTAAGTTGGAGAAGATATTTCCATGTAGTTTATTTGATGTGATGGAGCATCTTCCAATTCACCTTGTACAAGAGGCCCCCCTCGGAGGTCCAGTTCAAACAAGATGGATGTATCCATATAAGAGGTATCCATTTGAAACATTCACTAAGTTATATATATTCGCCAAGTCTTTTATATATTAACATATATATACATATATACATGCAGAAAAATTGGCAGTTCAAAGCAAATGATTAAGCAAAGGGGAAGGATCGAAGGATCATTTATTCAAGGTCATATTGGGAGAGAAACTGGTGATTTTTTTTCTTATTACTTTGGTGATGGTGTGTCATGTAGGAGAAACAAGCTCAATCGCAATGATGAAGGCGATATTGATCCTTTATTTCCACCGATATCAATTTTTAATCAAAATGGTTGAGGATCTAAAAAGCGTGGAAAGTGAGGTTTCACTGATATGGAAATGCAATCATCTGTGACACATATTTTGCTTAATTATCAAGAGATTCAACCATATGTCAAGTAAGTGTTAAAAATATGCTATTAAATTACATACTAATAAGTGATCATTAACTATCGAAGTACTTGAATGTAAAATGATCAGCTTGTTCGTAAACACATGGGGTAATGAAGCCATTTATACAGAATTTTCCAAATGGCTGAGAAACTATGTAACTGTGCAATCACTAAGTATTTAATAATATATTCATGTTATACTAAATTATATTACTTGAAATAACAATCACGTAGGTTTACGATGAATACTCAAGTGTCCAACATTTGCAATTAGTGAAAGAAGTAGCACTTGGACCTGAATCTCAAGTACTGACAATGAATAAGTATTGTGTCAATGGTTTTAAGTTTCAAACTGAAGAAGTTTCTAGGAACAAGAAAACAAATAATAGTGGTGTCTATATACAAGGTGATGTTGATGGTACTGGTCAAACTATTGAATATTATGGTGTCATTCAAGAGATTATTGAAGTGAGGTATTTAGGTTGGCCTAAGAAGAAGATTGTATTGTTTCGGTGTGAGTGGTTTGACCCATCACATAGAGGCACAAAGGTGGATCATCAACATAATATAATTGAAGTTAAGCACACTAGGAAATACAGAAGTTATGATCCTTTTATTATTGCACAAAATGTTACACAAGTGTATTACGCTCCATATCCATTTCGTAGAGACAAAGCTGATTGGTGGGTTATTATAAAAAGTAAGCCAATGGAAAGAATTGAAATTGACAATGTCTTAAATGTGGCGTATCAAAATGATGTTGCAATTGTTCAACAACAAGTTAATGTTGAATTAGAAACCACACTACAACATCCTCAACACATATTAGAAGAAGTATCTGATGATGAGATACTGCATGTTGAGGAAGAAATATTCGAGAATGAGGAAAATGAATCATTTGATGACGAAGAATGGGACGATAATGAAAATGAAACAACTGAGGAGGAAGAATGGGAGAATGATGGAATTGAAACAAGCCAAGAGGAATAGTGTAGAATGAAAGCTAGCTAGTATATATATGTAAGTTTATTTTGCTAATTTTATTTAATATATGATTTTTATATATATTATACATGTAAATTTGCATACAGATGTCATCAGGCGGTGACGGTGATAGACATCGCGAGCATCTTGGAGTTAGCCAGACTAAACAAGCTAAGAAGAAGAAGAAGTCTAGGAGACCGATAGATCCTGAGGATATTGCAGGATCTATTTCTTCTGCACCAGAGTGAATCAGCCATGATATTCATTTATTTGTTGTTCCGTTTGGTACGGCCGATCCTCGACAATATTATCCTAAATTACCTTCGACCAGTCGGTGCTTTATCTACTTCACAGGCATTGCCTTCATGACGCTACGAGGACCTATCTTTACAGGTTATTCATCGAGCACGTCCCTTATCGGCAGGTACCCCATCTCCCACAGGTACATATTCTCAGTTATTGCCATGAGGCTTGGAGATTCTAGTAGCGAGCAGTCAGATGCTATGGCCGGTACGCCTCCATTAACTCAGCGTTTTGTGCATCCTGATGTATCACCCTCGTCTACAGCTACACCTAGTGCTACACTAGATGATACGATGCCTGCTCTAGCTCCTGGCCAGAAGGACAGACTTGGTAGAGCCATGATTGAGCCGGATGGATCATCGTAAGTTTGTTTTGTTATCTATTTGTTAGTTTATTTTATTTATTTCTTATACTTTAATATATTATTCATGAACTAACATATTTATTATGTGTTTTGCAGGTGGCATCCTGCAAAGGATGCTGCCCGAGCTTTATAAGACTGTGTTAGAAGACTCTATACACAGGATTATCTATCTTGGAGCGAGATTCCAAACAGTATACGCTAGGCGATGTTTAATAACTTTAAGGTATATATTTTTTGGTTAAGTTTAGTATACTTTACTTTTTTTTTACTATCGATCTAATTAGCGTTATTCAAAAAAAATTCAGACTATGTGTACTTGGGAGTCGAGGTAAAATATGGTCATTAGGACCACATTTGAGAGGAAGGCATCCGCCAAACTGTCTAACTGGCTAAAGAAAGTCTGGGATAGTGGTGAACATCCTGGTTGGATGTTGCCTCATGTTTTTGATGAATTGGGTCAGTATTGGAACACAGACAAGTTTAAGGCAGTATCAGATCAAGCCAAAAAGGCTAGAGGCAGTCTTAAAGGTGACTCGTTGCACATTGGAGGTGCAAAGAAGGTTGGAACAATTGCACGAGAGATGGTAAGTTCTAATTCAAACTTTTAAATAAATAATTAGTTGATTCATATATATCGTTATAAATTTCAGTTTTTATTTATAGGGAAAAGAATTAGGACGCACTCCTATTGAACCGGAGGTTTTCAAGAAGACTCATGTCAGGAAGAAAGAAAAAATGAGTCGGATCCGGATGTGTGGGTGGAGGAAAGGGCCGAACGAACTTTTGTAAGTTATTTAATATGAATAATATGTATTAATAGTGAATATATTTATGATATGTATATATATTGATGTCAATTTTTATATTTAATATGCAGAATGGCTTTCATCAGTACGTTGCTTAGAATTTAGATAGTTCGGTCCAATTGACACCTGAACTTTCCACCCTGATTTGGAAAGAAAAAGTGGTAGGGGTGGCACACAAGGGTAGATTCTATGATCTAGGCTCTGGAAACAATGTAAGACGACTCCAGTCAGGCTTAGAAGGAACTGGAACGTCACGTCAAGCCGAGGCACTTGACGGTGTTCAGATTGTTGTTTTGTCGGCTCAAATAACTAAGCTTACAACGGCACTGGCAGAGTCGGAGCGGAGCAGAGTAGCTGAACAAGAAAGCATGAGTGAGACCGTTCAGCAAATCAAAGAACAAGTGATGAACCTCGCTTGTCGGCCTACTACTTCGGCTCCCGATGACACTGACGACGAGAGTGATGAGGATGATTATGTAGAACCCACTCCCTAGTTTAGATCTCTAGACATTTATGAACTTTTTGTAATTTTGAAACGAATTTTGAAAGACTTTGTAAGTCTTAATTTGTGATTTAGATACTTTTTAATGTTATTTTAAGTTTGTTGTTTTATGTTTTGTTTAGATTGTTTATAATTGTGTGTGTTTGATTGGGCTGAATAGTGTACAATTGAATTGAATTGCATTTGCAGGTGGGCAGCAGAAACTGCCAGTTTTTGCTGTCAAAAATATTGCAGGAAAAGCGACGGACAACGTGGTTTTGTCCGTCGCTTTTCTGGGTTTTATTTTTTTTAAAATCCCAGAAAAGCGACAGACAGTGTAGACACATAATTTTTTACCGAACATAAGATTGTACACCATTCTTTATTTATTATAAATCTAAATTAGATATTTTGATTTCATCTTATTTTAGAAAGTTGATTTAAAAATATGTGAAAACTAAAACATAGTGTTGAATTATTAGTGCAAGTTTTGTTTTAAAGAAAATAATATTTAAAAATATATATGTTTCTCTTAATTTTAAATTTAATAAATAAGCTAGTGTTTCTTATTTTTAGACTAGCTATTTGATTTTTATTAATTCAAAATAGTTGTCTAATATTTTTTATTATTATTAAAATTTTAATTATATTTAATTAAAAAATATTAACCTAAACTACCCATACACACGTTTACCTTATCCCATTACCCCCATTTACCTTATCCCTTTACCCCATTCTCCTCAACCTGGCCTCCTCCCTCACACCTCACACTACACACGACCCACAGCACACACTACACCCACTACCCCTATATTAACACACACAGAAACATACAAGAAAAAAGAAGACAGATATTCTGCACATACACTACTATATCCCAAAGACGTACGTACACGAGAAAACAAAAAAAAAAAAAAGGTAACACAGACACGCACAAAACCAAGAAAAAAAAAAGGAAAAATCAGCAAACATACTCACATTTTATTTATATTTTTCTTTCAATCACAAACAAAAGTTGAGGTCGAGGTTCACTTTCATGGTTTTGAGTTCGTGGTTCCTTATTAGGTTTGTTTCCTTTTAGTGGATTGAATATTCGCAAGAGGTACCATTTAATTTTTATTGTATAATTTGATTTTTATGACTATACAAAATGTGATTCCAATGTTATGAAGTTGCTCAAATTTATATGTGTTAATTTTGACATTATAATATGAATAGGTTGTGAATTTTTATATCATTAAATTTAAAGAGAAATTTTGTATAACATATGATTATTTCTTGCATGCGTAAATGTCTGTTTTTATTTTTTCTTAAACTTGTTCTTGAAACTTAATGTTTTTTGCTATATAATTAATTGATATTCGGATGAGATTTAGTTATAATGAATTAACTTACTTTTACACTTTGGTTGATTAATAGTATTGTGTAGTTTTTTAGGAACATAAAAATAAAAAAATAAAATTTGCAACTTTCTTTGCATTTCACTTTGTTGATGATTATTTTTAGAGTATTTAATTAATGACCTTATGTAAATCTATTTAATTAATATTTGGTTGTTTAATTATGCATTAGTGAGTCATAAAGATTTACTTTTAATAAAAATAATTTAAGTCTTTCGACTTTATAAAAAGAACTCGAATTTTTTTTAGAAAAAATAAAAAATTATAATTCAATCTCTTTAAATTGAATTGTTAGGAATATAACTAGGCCGATAATAATAATAAGCAAGTTTTACCATTTGAGAAGCATTACCCAAATTTTAGACATGACATATAAATAAATCAATAATTTGTGAAAAGATTAGAAAGCCCTGCTACTAACATCACACATAATAAAATAAGGCAGTTTTAATGGTTTAAAATAAATTAAATCAAAGAAGGTGGGTAATAAGCAGTTTATAAAGATCACAAGTACAATATATCCAAAATTAAGTCAAGTCAGATATAAGTCAATAAAGCGACCGTGCTAGAACCACGGGACTCGAGGGTGCCTTACACCTTCCTCTCGGTCAACAGAATTTATTACCTAGACCTCTAGTTCGCATACCAATAAAAATTTGAGTCAACTTTTTTTTGAATAGGGGTTCAAATAAGGTGACTTGAAACAACAAAACTCAATTCCAAGTGGCGACTCTGAAATAAAACAATCCCTTCTCGAAATGTCACTTTAATTGGAAAAAACTCTTTTTTTTTCTTTCAACATCATTAATTTTGAGGAAAAATAGAAGGTGTGATAGATGGCGACTCTGCTGAGGATAACCAGAATTCGAGCTTATAAAATATTGGCTTATGTATGGCTTTATTTATTTATTTATTTATTCATTTATATTTTTGGATATTGTATTTGTTGGCTTAATGTGCTAAGTGTCTATTTATTTACTGTTTTAATATTATTTGAAGTGCATGCAATTTTCTTCTCTCACACATCCTTCTGAGTCTTCAATAATACCATAATGGGAATTGCAACTGCGCACCCTACTTCTGTCAAGATAGCCAGTGGATCTTCGGTCCATGGTGAAGGATTTTTAGTCACACCTATGTAGGATGGGGAGCACACATGCACAAAGCCAAAAAGCGCTGCTACCAATACATTGCTACTTCCTGACTGGAGTTGTCCGCTCGTTTTACAGCCAGTCTAGATACCTCTCTCCACAGACTTAACTTTAGTAGAACTGAAACTAGACATGATATCCTTGGTAGGTTCCGTTTTATCAGCATCATGTGCATTCAACTTAGCGAGACTCGGCATGGGCGTCGGGTTTGTCTAGGACATGTACCTTTTCTTGAGACCATCATGTACATTTTTGTGCTACTTGTTGCATCATGGCGAAGACTATAACGAATGTTGAACGACTTTAGGATAAATTAGTAAACTGAAAAAATTTTACTAAAATTTTTAATAAATATATCAATTCTTTGTAAAATCTCAAATAGTTTGAATTTTGCATTTTTACCTTAAAATGACCTAAAGAAAAATAGTTTCAAAAGTATAGTATATTTTTTAAAAAAATTGACGAACTACGCACACCTGATTCTCACATCGTTGGGATACGTAGGCAACCCTCTTTGGTTCGGTGATCTTTATTCAAAATTAAAAAAAAAAATTAAAAATGAAAACACAAGAAGGTTTAATCTTTATCAAAAATAAGTTTTTCTTAATTTTCTTTTAATAATTCAAAAAGAAAAAAAAACTAAAGGAATTTATCTCGAAGCTCTGAAAACAACTTAGTTATTGAGTTTTAGAAAAAATATGCAATGATCTTATTCATGTTCTCAAGCATGTAACGGATTTGATCAATGCATTATCAAATTTATTTATTTTTAAAAAAAACTAATAATTAAGAAATGCTTACCCTAACAAACTTTATTATCCATGCACATTTAAATTAAAGTGGTTGATTTGTGATTAAGCTGGCAACTCATCCCTACAATACAAGGTCAAAAGGAAAAAAGAAAATGACTCACAAAGATGGAAATGAGTCGAACAGTGATGAGGTCCAGAACAAGATGATGTCACAAGAAACAGTGTCAATCAAAGAGGTAAAGATACTAAGATAGCAAATGGCGGAGATGTACGAAGTTTGGATGAGTGGACAAGCTCCACCATCTTCAATTCGTGACTATCTAAATATAAATATGCCACCCCCTATCCAAGTGTCAATAAGTGATCCAATTTATCCACCTGGATTTGGTCCTTATGCTAATGCATCCAACGTAGTTGAAACTTCTACGGTGCGCCCTTTAAGTACACCTATGACGAGTAACCTACTCTTCGTGCCAACTGCGCCGACTAATAGCGTCCCGCAGCCTATAATGGAGCCAAAATTCAATAATGATCCTCCACCTAAAGTTCAATATGATCGAGATTATACCCCTGAATTGACTTTTAAAATTCCAGGCTCTTACCCTCACACTCATAAGTATAGTTCCCGTGTTGAAGCTGAAAAAGTTGTAAAGAACGAAGAACATGAAGAAATAGCATGAAAAATGAAGAGTTTGAAACAACGTGTAAGAGATATGCAAGGATTGGGAGGTCACAAAAGTATCTCATTCAATGATCTGTGCATGTTTCTCCACATTCATCTGCCTGTCGATTTTAAAACTCCAAAGTTTGAGAAATATGATGGACATGGAGATCCTGTAGCTTATTTAAAGAGATATTGTAATCAACTGAGAGGGGCTGGAAACAAAGAAGAATTGATCATGACATATTTTGGGGAAAGGTTGATGGGAATTGTCTCAGAATGGCTCATATATCAAGATACTTCTAACTGGCATACATGGGATGATTTGGCTCGATGTTTTGTTCAACAATTTCAGTATAACATCAACATAGTTCCAGATCGTACTTCACTAGCCAGTATGAGGAAAAAGACCATCGAAAATTTTTGTGAATATGCTATTGGGTGGAGGGAGCAAGCTGCTAGGGTTAAGCCGTCAATGAAAGAATCTGAAATGATTGATGTTTTCCTCCAAGCGCAAGAACCAGACTATTTTCATTATTTATTTTCCGTTGTTGGAAAAACATTCGCCGAAGTTATTAAGATTGGTGAAATGGTGGAAAATGGCATCAAGTCTAAAAAAATTGTAAGTCAAACTGCCTTGAAAGCCACAACACAGGTGATTAAAAATGGATCAGGAAATCTTGGGGGAAAGAAAATGAAGGAGGATGTAGCAAATGTTGTGTCAGACACACAAAAAGGTCCAAAGGGTCCAGTTTATCAATATGCACCACCTCAATTTCATCTTTATATCCCCATGCAAGACACACAATACTCTGTTATCCCACCTCAATATGCGGTCTATGGGGCACAACCATGTGCATATCCACCAAACTATCCTCAATGGCGAGCACCAACAAATCAAAATGTTTGTCCTTCTTCTCTAAATTCTCGAGCACCTTATAATCCCCGTCCAAGACAGGAATTTGAAGGAGGTCAAAGACCTATGAATAATTTCACACCAATTGGAGAGTCTTACACAAGTGTATTTGAGAAATTAAAACGTTTGAATATGATAGCGCCAATTCCTCAAAATTATGTGGATTCACATGCAAAAGGTTTCAATCTTGAAATACGGTGTGCATACCATTCTGATGCTCCAAGTCACAATACTGAAGATTGTCAAAATTTAAGAAGAAAGGTAGAAGAGATGATTCGAACAAAGATGATTGTCGTTCAAGATGATGACCCCCCAAAATGTTACTAAGAATCCTATGCCTGCGCATAATGATGTACACTTCATCGAGATGATATGTGATGGCAAAGGATATGACAATTCTCTCAATTCTCAGGAAAAGACAATTGAAATTGTTGAAGCTTTCATGAACGCTGGCGTGCAAAGTAGTGGCTAAGGAGTCAAGCTTGGTGATTGGGATACACTCTTCTTTTCACTCGAAAAGAGTGTATGGATAGTTTATTTTGTCACCATTTCTACTATGCAATTCTTTTTTTATTATTTTAGTAAGTCAAACCTTTCTATCATTTCTCTCATGTGTTTGTTTGTTGAGTCTTGTCGCAGTTTGGGTTAATATAGAGTTGTAACCTCAAAGTTAGTTTGTTGTCTTGTCATCAAGTTTTTTTTTATCTTAATATAATCTTTATTTTTTGTCACTTTGACCCGTTCTATTTGGCTCTCCACATATACATCTCTTTTTAATTCAATTTTTGTGACATGATATGCAAAAAGATTTGATAAGATCTTAAGATTATATCTAGTCATGGAATGAATATACCATAGAAGTCAAAAAAGAAATACATTCGAGGAAATGAATAAAGGACTTAAACACCTTGATACGTCCTTTAGTATCGAATATGGTTAAAAGAATAAATTTCATTTAAATTGATGTATGTCATTTTTTATCAAGAAGGTATTACTCAAATGGAGATTTTAAGCTGACAAATATGGAACAAAAATGATATACATATCCATCAATGCATATGTTGCAAAGAGATATTCCATAGTTTTCACTTCATATCTTAAAGGGCATGCTTGTAGCTGACATTTTTAATAATTGATATGACAAAGGCATTTCATTCTACTATCCAAACACCGTGTGATCCTTTGATACCCCTTTTGAGCCTTAGTTTTATTGTCTTTCATACCCCTCTTTTGGAATCAAAATACAGGGGGAAAAAAGAATTAGAAATTTAAAAAAAAAAAGGTCAATTAAAAGAATCAAGAAAAAAGATGTGAAAAAAGGTTTGGAAAAAATCAATAACAACAAAAGAGCAAACTTCTTGAACTACGTTCCACCTGATTCTTGCTTTGACAAGATACATAGGCAGCCTTATTTTGAGGTTCGGTCCAACCAAGAAAAAATCTAGAAAGTCCTCATCACAAAAACTGGGTTAAAAATAATTATTATAATTATTCTTATTATTATTTTATTTTATTTTTACAAAAAAGAGTCGATTCCAAAAGTTGTAAGTTTTAACCCTATTACGCAGTATCTTTAAGCTTTCATGCCAATCCTTTCTTTGTAACCCTGTCCAAAAGTCACGTTACAATCTAAATAAAGACCTTCTGATCAATTTTTAACAATGACAAGTCAAGCAACCTTTCAGTGTTGATTATATAAGGAAAATGTTATGTCATTCGCACAAGGAGTGAAAATGAGGGAATCTTATCGAGGAAAATCCTCAAAAGCCCTATAGGAGATCATTTGAGTTGAGAGAAATTAAAAAATGAGAGAGTCTTATTGGTGAAAATCCTCAGGGCACCATAAGACGATAGTGAGTGAGAGATAATAAGAAAGAGAGAAACTTGTATGTGAAAACCTTTCAAGGCACCACAAGTCAAGTGTTAGTCATAAATCTAGTGCAAAAGTTGCATTATAGAAGTCTAACTTCAAAGTTGAAAGTTTGACAAAGTTGAAGTTTAGATTGATTGGACAGACCAGACCATTTAATCCAAATTGCATGGCATAGTCATTAGAATTGACCATCTCTATCAATGCAGTCCATTTATTTTTATTTATTTATTTATTTCTCTCAAAAGGTCAAATATTATTTCTTCTTATTTTGTGTCACTCAATTCGATCTCGAGTTAGTCTTCACTAAAGCAAGCAGAAAATGATTTCAAAATTGCTACTATCTCTTCAATTCCACAAAATAAAGTTTGGTCAGCACATCCATCATAAAATTATTCAAGAAATAGTGATGTGAATAGTAACTTGTCAACAATTGACAATTTTTGAAAATTTCTATGAAACAAGATTCAATTATTGTTGGAGGGTGGAAACAATATGACAAATCTGAAGTTTGAAGTTCTAAACAATTAGAGTTGTTTTCAAGATTATCAAGGTGGGCTGACTAGCAAACGGAAACAGTCTGCCCCAGCTGATATGGTTCAACATTGCAATAACATGAGCAATCATCTTCAAATCCAATGCCACAAACTGACCATCAAAAAAAAACAAACAATTTTTCTTCTTTCTTTTTCTAAACAAAGAAAATGTTGTTGACATAAAGGATATCTTGAAGACACAAATTGTAAAAAATATATAAAATAAAAATTTACATGCATTTTTTTTTCTCCTAGGATAAACATTTCCTAGCTGAGCCATTTATTTCTTATTTTCTCCTAGGATAAACACTTCCCAATCGGAAATATTTAAAAAGTAAAAATAAAATAAAATAAAATGTCGTGGTTATTCTATTTGATGATTTAGTGTAACAGGACCCTCTTTGAAAATGGGAATAGCAAGACCCTCCTAGATAATGGGACTAGCAGGACCTTCCTGGATAATGGGATTAGCAGGACTCTCCTGAATAATGGGACTAGCAGGATCCTCCTGGATAATGGAATTAGCAGGTTCCTCCTGGATAATGGGACTAGCAGGACCCTCCTTGATAATGGGACACTAGCAGAACCCTCCTGGATAATGGGACTAGCAGGATCGTCCTGGATAATGATACTAGCAGGACCCTTATGGATAATGAATTTAGCAGGACCCTCCTGGATAATGGGAAATTAGCAGGACCCTCCTGGATAATGGGACTAGCAGAACCCTCCTGGATAATAAGATTAGCAGGACCCTCCTGGATAATGGGACTAGCAGAATCCTCTTGGATAATGGGATTAGAAGGACTCTCCTGGATGATGGAAATAGAAGGACCCTCCTAAACAATGGAAATTAAACTAGCAGGACCCTCCTAAACAATAAGAATTAAACTAGCAGGACCCTTCTAAACAATGGGAATTAGTGTAGCAGGACCCTCCTAAACAATGGGAATTGGTATAGCAGGACCCTCCTAAACAATAGGAACTAGTGTAGCATGACCTTCCTAAACAATGGAAACTAGAGTAGCAGGACCCTCCTAAACAATGGGAATTAAAGTAGTAGGACTCTCCTAAACAATGGGAATTAGAGTAGTAGGACCCCCTAAACAATGGAAATTAGAGTAGCAGGACCCTCCTAAACAAGGGGAAGTAGTGAAGCAGGACCCTCCTAAACAATGGGAATTAGTGTAGCAGGACCCTCCTAAACAATGGGAATTAGAATAGAAGGACCCTCTTAAACAATGGGAATTATAGTAGCAGGACCCTCCTAAACAATGGGAATTAGTGTGGCAGGACCCTCCTAAACAATGGGAATTAGTGTGGCAGGACCCTCCTAAACAATGAGAATTAGAGTAGCAGGACCTTCCTAAACAATGGGAATTATTATAGCAGGACCCTCCTAAACAATGGGAATTAGAGTACCAGGACCCTCTTAAACAATGGGAATTTGCGTGGCAGGACCCTCCTAAACAATGGGAATTAGCGTAGCAGAACCCTCCTAAACAATGGGTTTTAGATTAGCAGGACCCTCCTAGACAATGGGATTAGTAGGACCCTTTTATATAATGGGATTTGGTTACGTTCTACTAGGATAAACACTTCCTAGTCTGAGACCGTTGATTTTTCTCCTAGGATAAGCACTTCCTAGTCTGCGTTTATTATTTTTATTTTTTTAATTCACATTATCTAATAACTCACAAAAATTTTCCAATGAAAATTGGGGCAAAAATTTTGTTTATTTCTTTTGTTTGGGATGATTTTTCAAGTTTCTTCAAGCGAAACATGGATTTGAAATTCAAGAACAAAGTTTCAACTCTTTTCAGAATAATCAATCCACATGATAGCTAGACTCAACTACTTCAATACATGTAGCAGCCTGACTTGCTGATATCTATTTATATTCAACTTCTGATCAAGAAACAAGCAGGCATTCAAGAACATTTTCAAATTGTGATCTTGAAGAGTGCCAAAAACCCACTCTAAGTGACAAGTTAAGCCTCGAATCCAATTCAAGATCAAGATAATCACCCAAAAAATCAAGGTGATATGTGAAAGTTAAGACTCAAGTGAAGACTCAAGAGAAGCTGCATAGATAGGGGCTTGTACTTTTATTTTCCTTTTCACTATTAGCTTTCATTTTTATGTAAGGATAGGACTGCGATATGGAGCCTCGATGGAACCTCACTTAACTTCCAACTCATCACCTCATCTTCTTCAACTACATGTGACCCGATTCCCTTATAACCCGAGATATGAAGGATGTCCAAAATCAAGACTCGATCGCACAAATTTTATCTTTCAAATAAGAGTCCGATCAAAATTTGTCGCATTGTCTACTTGTTTGTCTGAAAACTCTTCATGTTTCCAGTCAAAGACGGGCAAACTGTAGACACATAATTTTTGACCGAACATAAGATTGTACACCATTCTTTATTTATTATAAATCTAAATTAGATATTTTGATTTTATCTTATTTTAGAATGTTGATTTAAAAATATTTGAAAACTAAAACATAGTGTTGAATTATTAGTGCAAAGAAAGATAGAAGGAAAGCAAGAAAGAACTATCTGACTTCGCTATCTTTCTATGAGCTCCTAGGAAAGAGATCCTACTCCCAAAGAAAGGAAGCTTAAGAATAGTCATTAAGAGAGGTGACCCTAAGTTTTGTTTTAAAGAAAATAACATTTAAAAAAATAAATGTTTCTCTTAATTTTAAATTTAATAAATAAGCTAGTGTTTCTTATTTTTAGACTACCTTTTTGATTTTTATTAATTCAAAATAGTTGACTAATATTTTTTATTATAATTATAATTTTAATTGTATTTAATTAAAAAATATTAACCTAAACTACCCATACACACGTTTACCTTATCCCATTACCCCCATTTACCTTATCCCTTTACCCCATTCTCCTCAACCTGCCCTCCCTCACACCTCACACTACACACGACCCACAGCACACACTACACACACATCCCCTATATTATAACACACACAGAAACATAAAAGAAAAAAGAAGACAGATATTTTGCACATACACTACTATATCCCAAAGACGTACGTACACGAGAAAACAAAGAAAAGGCAACACAGACACGCACAAAACCAAGAAAAAAAAGAGGAAAAATCAGCAAACATACTCACATTTTATTTATATTTAACTTTCACTCACAAACAAAAGTTGAGGTTGTAGACACGTAATTTTATACCGAACTTAAGTTTTACACCATTTTTAGAGCTTAAATATTTTATAAAATTCTAAATTAAATATTTTGACTTTTACCTTATTTTATTAACTTTATTTTAAAGGATTGGAAAACAACAAAAAACATAATCATATTTTGTGGTAAGTTTTCTTATTATTATTACTCTTATTATTATATTATATTATATTATATTTATTATATTAATTATTAAATAATAATAATAATCTAAACAAAACTACCTATCCCCCCACCAGCACGTTTCCCTCATCCCATTTTTTCCTCCCATTCACTCACCCCACAATCCCACATCAACCCCATTACCCTCATCTACCCAATCCCTCTGCACACTACTCCAACATATATACACGACACAACAACTTGAAAAAAAAAAGAGGAGAGGAGACAATCAGCAAAAGAAAAAAAAAGAATTGACGCACACTTCTATAGGAAGAAAAAAAAAAGAAAAAACCTATTCATATTTATTTTACTTTATTTTTCTTTCAAAAATTATTCTTCCTTTTTCATTACTCTCATATAAATACAACACCTATACCATTACATACAATATACAAAAGATTCGTGAGTGTTCCAACCAAGCTTCAGTTAAGATTTTGCGGTATTCAACTTTACCTTATCTCTTTATTTATTTATCTATGGAATGTGATGTAATTTTATGATACTCTTTTTTATATAGTCTTGTTTCATTCATAATTTGATTGAAATAAAATTGGAATTAAATATATTTGTTGTTATTTATTGTTGTACATTTTGATGCTTTGAATAGGTTTCTAGTTAATGTCATGTAGAATTTCATTGAATATGGAAAATTAATTAAGGAATTAGAGTTAGTACATTGAATTTTATTTTATTTAAAATGACAATTTTGGCTTAAGATAGGTTGAATCATTAATTGAATTACTATTGCTATACAAATTCTATTGGTGTTAACATTTCCAAATTTTAATCTAAAGGAGTTTATATTATAAGTCATATCATCTTTTTGTTTACTATATAAATTTATCTCGTTGGACCTCATACAAATTTAGTCAGAGTTGATAATAATGATTTGTTTTGAATAAGTTGTTTTGGATTTATAAAGGAAAATAATTATTTTTAACGTTGAACAAACTTTTATACACCTTTTTAAAAAATATTTGTTTCAATTAAGAATGCGGTTGCGCATCTTTTTGAGACAATTAAAAATAAACTCAAGGATGCGGTGGCGCACCTTGTCCAATAATATAGTTTTACTTTCATTAATTAAAAAATAAAACTTATAAACAAAAATTATTAAGTGTGATGCAAAGAAGACAGTTATGTCTCTAGTTGTGAAGACCAAGAATACGGTTACGTATCTAGGTCGAGACCAAATAAAAGTTCAATAACAAAAAAAGCAAATCATGGCCTGTAGACACAAATTATTCAAAAACATATTAAAATAAGTATAAATCAATAAAAGTGATCATACTAAAACCACGGGACTCGAGGGATGCCTAATACCTTCCCCTCGGTCAACAGAATTTCTTACCCGAATTTCTAGTTCGTAGACCAAACTAAAAGAGTCATTTTCTATTGATTAGGGATTCAAAAAGGTAACTTGGAACACCACAACTCAATTCCAAGTGGTGACTCTAAAACAAAAATAAAATAATCCCTAAATCTATAACGTCACTTAAATTGGAGAAACCCTTTCGCCGTTGTGCGCAAAAAGGAGTGTGACAACTCTGGCGACTCCGCTGGAGACTAATCAGAATTCGAGCTTTATTATATTGACTTTTACTTAATCTTATTATTAATTTGTTGATATATTTGTGTATGACGGTCTAATGTGCTACTTATTGCTCATTTATTGCTTTGATAGTTGTTGAATTGTATTAAATTGTCTTCATTTGCACAACTATTTTAAGTCTTTGAATACACTTAACACACGTTCACAGGAATATAGTTATGCATCCTATTTTCCTTTGAGATAAAGCTAGAGTGTCTTGACACCCAATGAAGGATATTTAGTCACATATCTTAGACAGGGTTGGATCAGTAATGAAGTTGAAATAGCGCTGCTACCGATAAGTTGCCCCTCCCTAGCTCGAGTTGTCCACTTGAGTAAGTCAGTCTAGACACCTATCCCCTTTAGGTCATGGTTACAACTAGTAGGTTCCACTCATTTGCATAATTTGTATTTGACTTAGTGACTTTATATAAGAATTGAGTCCATCTAGGACAAGTATCCATCTCTTACTTGATCACTTAGATCTTTTTATGAGCTACATGAAAAATATATTTGTTTAGAAAGTCTTGAATAATAAATAATGCATTTGTCAATAAAAAAAGTTTTAATATCTTAAACTTTTTAACTGTCCAAACTAGACGTACTACGCACACCTGATTCTCACCTCAATGAGATACATAGGCAACCCTCTTTGGGTTCGGTGATCTTTATTCAAAAATAAATAAATAAATAAAATCATTTTTCAAAAGTTAAAAAAAATAAAAAACAAGAAACTTTAATCTTTATCAAAAACAAGTTTTTATTAACTTTCCTTTAATAATTCAAATAAAAAAAAACTAAAGAATTTTATCTCAAAGCTCTAAAAAAGAAAAGTTTAGTTATTGAGTTTTTGAAAAAATATGAAAAGATCTTAGTCATGTTCGCAGGCGTGTTATGTACGCAATCTCAAACGGATTTGATCAATACATTATTAAATTATTTTTAAAAAAAACTTATAACTGAAGAAGGTCTAACCCTAACAAACATTATTATCTATGCACAGTTAAATTAAGGTGGTTGATTTGTAGTTAAGCTGGCATCACATCCCTACAATACAAGGTCAAAAGGGAAAAAGAAAATGACTCACAAAGACGGAAATTAGTTGGACAATGATGAGGTTCAGAACCAGATGATGTCACAAGAAACAGTGTCAGCCGAAGAGATAAGGATACTAAAACAGCAAATGACGGAGATGTACGAAACTTGGATGAGTAGACAAGCTCCACCGCCTTCAATCCGTGACTATCTAAATACAAATATATCACCCCATGTCCAAGTATCAATGAGTGATCCAATTTATCCACCTGGATTTGGTCCCTATACTAAAGCATCTGACGTAGCTGGAACTTCTACGGTACGACCTTTGAATACGCCTATGACAAGTAATCCACTATTCATTCCAACTGCGCCGACTAATGTCGTTCAATAACCTATAATGGAGCCAAAATCCAAAATTGATCCTCCATCCAAAGTTCAATATGATCGAGATTATACTCCTAAATTGACTTTTAAAATTCCAAGTTCTTATCCTCACACTCATCAGTATAGTTCCCATGTTGAGGCTGAAAAAGCTGTTAATAACGAGGAACATGAAAAATTGGCTAGAAAAATGAAGAGTTTGGAACAGAGTGTAAGAGATATGCAAGGATTGGGAGGTCACAAAAGTGTTTCATTCAATGATTTGTGCAAGTTTTCCCACGTTCATCTACCCATCGATTTTAAAACTCCAAAGTTCAAAAAATATGACGGACATGGAGATCATGTAGCTCATTTAAAGAGATATTGTAATCAACTGAGAGAGGCTGGAAGCAAAGAAGAATTGCTCATGACTTATTTTGGGGAAAGTTTGATGGGAATTGCCTCAGAGTGGTTCATACATCAAGATACTTCTAACTGGCATACATGGGATGATTTGGCTCGATGCTTTGGTCAACAATTTCAATATAACATTGACATAGTTCCAGATCGTACTTCATTTGTCAACATGAGGAAGAAGACCACCGAAAATTTTCGTGGATATGCTATTAGGTGGAGGGAGCAAGCTGCTAGAGTTAAGCCACCAATGAAAGAGTCTGAAATGATTGATGTTTTCCTTCAAGCGCAGGAACCAGACTACTTCCATTATTTACTTTCCGTTGTTGGAAAAACATTCGCTCAAGTTATTAAGATTGGTGAAATAGTGGAAATGGCATCAAGTCTAAAAAAATTGTAAGTCAAGCTACCTTGAAAGCTACAACACATGTGATTAAAAATGGATCAAGAAATCTTGAGGGAAAGAAAATGAAGGAAGATGTAGTAAATGTTGTGTCAGACACACAAAAGGGTCCAAGGGGTCCAGTTTATCAATATGCACCACCTCAATTTCATCACTATATCCCCATGCAAGATACACAATACTCTATTGTCCCACCTCCATATGCAGTCTATGGTGCACAACCATATGCATATCCACCAAACTATCCTCAATGGAGAGCACCAACAAATCAAAATGTCCGTCCTTCTTCTCAAAAATTTTGAGCACATTGTAATTCCCATCCAAGACAGGGATTTGAGGGAGGTCAAATACCTATAAACAATTTCACACCAATTGGAGAGGCTTACACAAGTGTATTTGAGAAATTGAAACGTTTGAATATGATAGAGCCAATTCCTCAAAATTACGTGGATCCACATGTAAAAGGTTTCAATCCTACAATACGGTGTGCATACCATTCTGATGCTCCAGGGCACAGTACTGAAGATTGTTGAAATTTAAGAAGAAAGGTGGAAGAGATGATTCAAACAAAGATGATTGTGGTTCAAAATGATGACCCCCCAAATGTTACTAAGAATCCTCTATCGGCGCATAATGATGTACACTTCATCGAAATGATATGTGATGACAAAGAATATGACAATTCTCTCAATTCTCAGGAAAAGACAATTGAAATTGTCGGAGTTTTCACGAAGGCTAGCATGCAAAGTAGTGGCTAACAAGTCAAGTTTAGTGATTGGGATACACTCTTCTTTTCTCTAAAAAAAGAGTGTATGGATAGTTTATTTTGTCATCATTTCTGCTATGCAATTCTTTTTTATTTTATTTTAGTAAGTCAGACCTTTCTATCATTTCTCTTATGTATTTGTTTGTTGAGTCTTGTCGTAGTTTGGGTTATTATAGAGTTGTAACCTAAAATTTAGTTTGTTGTCTTGTCATCGAGTTTTTTTTTATCTTAATATAATCTTTATTTTGTGTCAAAGTGACCCGTTCTATTTGGCTTTCCACATACATTTCTTTTCAATTCAATTTTTGCGACATGATATGCAAGAGGATTTGATAAGATCTTAAGATTATATCTAGCCATGAAATGAATAGACCATAGAAGTCAAAAAATAAATACATTCGAGGAAATGAATAAATGACTTAAACACCTTGATACGTCCTTTAGTATTGAAAATGGTTAAAAGAATAAGTTTCATTTAAATTGACGTATGTCATTTTTTGTCAAGAAGGTATTACTCAAATGGAGATTTCAAGCTGATATACATATCCATCTATGCATATGTTGCAAAGAGATAATGTATGATTTTCATTTCACATCTTAAAGGGCATGCTTGTATTTGTCATTATTAACAATTGATATGACGAAGGCATTTTATTCTACTATCCAAACACTGTGTAATCCTTTGCTATCCCTTTTGAGCCTTAAATTTATTATGTTTCATACCCCTCTTTTGGAATCAAAATATAGTCAAAAACAAAAAGAAAAAAGAGTCACAAATTCAAAAAAGGAAAAAAGAGTCACAACTTCAAAAATAAAATAAAAATAGAAGTCACAAATAGAGTAAAAAAAAAAGGGGGGGGGGGGGGATGAAAAAATCAATAACAACAAAAGAACAAACTTCCTGAACTATGTTCGACCTGATTCTTGCTTTGACAAGATACGTAGGCAGCCTTATTCTGAGGTTCGATCCAACCAAGAAAAATCTCTAAAATCATCATCACAAAAACTGGGGCAAAAATAATAATAATAATAATAATAATAATAAGTAATTAATTATTATTATTATTATTTTGATTTTGTTTATTTTTTTATTTAGAGTCGATTCCAAAAGTCGTAAGTCTTAACCGTCTTATAAGTATTATATCTGAGCTTTCACCGTTTCTTTGTAACCCTGTCCAAAAGTCACGTTACAATCCAAATAAATACCTTCTGATCATTTTTTAACAATGACAAGTCAGGCAAGCTTTCAGTGTTGATTTATCATATGAGGAAAAATATCACGTCCCTCGCATGAGGAGCGAAAAATGAGGGACTCTTATCGATGAAAATTCTCGAAAGCACTATAAGACATCATTTGTATTGAGAGAAAGTGAAAAATGAGAGAGTCCTATTGGTGAAAACCCTTAGGGCACTATAAGACGATGCGAGTGAGAGACATACAAAATGAGAGAGGTTATTGGTGAAAAACCTTTCGAGGCACCACAAGTTGAATGTGAAGTATGAATCTAGTGCAAAAGTTGGATTATAAAAGCCTGACTTCAGAAGGTTGAAAGTTTGACAAAGATAAAGTTTAGATTAATTGGACAAATCAAGTCATTTAATCTCGCATGCATTTCATGATCATTAGAATTGACCATCACTCTCAAAGGAGTTTCTTTTTTTTCAATTTTTTTTCTCTTAAAGGTCAATTTTTATTTTTTACTTCCCTTTTTCTTATTTTGTATCGCTCAATTCAGTTTCATTTTTTTCCCTTGGATTAGTCTTCATTAAAGCAAGCAGAAAATGATTTCAAAATTGCTATCATATTTTCAATTGTACAAAGCAAAGTTTGGTCAGCACCTCAAATGTGACATGATTCAAGAAATATTGATATGCATAGTAACTTGTCAATAATTGACAAATTTTGAGAATTTATATGAATACAAGATTCAATGATTGTTGGAGGGTGGAAACAATATAACAAGTATGAAGTTGGAAGTTTTGAACAACTAGAGATATTTTCAAGATTATCAAGGTGAGCTGACTAGCAAACGGAAGCAGTTTATCTCAAAGCTAAAATTAGTTTCAAACATGGCAACAATAGGAGAAGCTATCCTCAAAGTCAAATGCCACAAATCGACTGCCATTAAAAAAAAAGAGAAAAAAAATGAAAGACTCAAATTTGTGAACATTATTGCAAAAATAAAATAAAAAATTATATGCATTTTTTCTCCTAGGAAAAACATTTCCTAGATTGAGACATTTATTTCTCATTTTCTCCTAGGATAAACATTTCCTTGTCCTAGACCGTTATTAGTATTATTATTTTATTTATTTATTTATTTTCTGTATCCTAGAATAAACACTTTCTAGTTTGAGGCAGTTATTTTTCATTTTTTCTTTTAGGATAAACATTTTCTAATCTAAAAAATTAAAAAAAAATGTTATAGAATTGTATTTGATGATTTAGTTTAGCAGGATCCTCCTAAACAATGGGAATTAGCGTAGTAGGACCCTCCAAAACAATGGGAACTAGAGTAGCAGGACCCTCCTAAACAATGGGAAGTAGAATAGCAGGACCCTCCTAAACAATGGGAATTAGTGTAGCAGGACCCTCCTAAACAATGGGAATTAGCGTAGTAGGACCCTCCTAAACAATGGAATTAGCGTAGCAGGACCCTCCTAAACAATGGGAAGTAGAGTAGCAGGACCCTTCTAAACAATGGGAATTAGCGTAGCAGGACCCTCCAAAACAATGGGAATTAGCGTAGTAGGACCCTCCTAAACAATGGAATTAGCGTAGCAGGACCCTCCTAAACAATGGGAATTAGAATAGCAGGACCCTCCTAAAGAATGAAAACTAGAGTAGCAAGACCATCCTAAACAATGGGAAGTAGAGTAGCAGGACCCTCCTAAACAATGGGAATTAGCGTAGCAGGACCCTCCTAAACAATGGGAATTATCGTAGTAGGACCCTCCTAAACAATGGAAACTAGAGTAGCAGGACCCTCCTAAACAATGGAAACTAGAGTAGCAGGACCCTCCTAAACAATGGGAATTAGCGTAGCAGGACCCTCCTAAACAATGCGAATTAGAATAGCAGGACCCTCCTAAAGAATGAGAACTGGAGTAGTAAGACCCTCCTAAACAATGGGAAGTAGAGTAGCAGGACCCTCCTAAACAATAGGAATTAGCGTAGCAGGACCTTCCTAAACAATGGAAATTAGAGTAGTAGGACCCTCCTAAACAATGGAAACTAGAGTAGCAGGACCCTCCTAAACAATGGGAATTAGCGTAGCAGGACCCTCCTAAACAATGGAAACTAGAGTAGCAGGACCCTCCTAAACAATGGGAACTAGAGTAGCAGGACCCTCCTAAACAATGGGAACTAGAGTAGCAGGACCCTCCTAAACAATGGAAAGTAGAGTAGCAGGACCCTCCTAAACAATGTGAATTAGCGTAGCAGGACCCTCCTAAACAATGGGAATTAGAGTAGCAGGACCCTCCTAAACAATGGAAATTAGATTAGCAGGACCCTCCTAGATAATGGGACTAACAGGACCCTCCTAAACAATGGGAATTAGAGTAGCAGGACCCTCCCAAACGATGAGAATTAGATTATCAGGACCCTCCTAAACAATGAAAATTAGTGTAGTAGGACCCTCCTAACAATGGGAATTAGAGTAGGAGGACCCTAGTAGGACCCTCCTTGACAATGGGATTAGCAAGACCCTCCTACATAATGGGATTTGGTTACTTTCTCCTAGGATAAACACTTCCTAATCTGAGACCCTTTTTTTTTCTCCTAGGATAAACACTTCCTATTCTGAGTTTATATTTTTAATTTACATTTACTAATAACTCACAAAAAATTTCCAGTGAAAACTGGGGCAAATTTTTTGTGTATTTCTTTTGTTTGTGATGGTTTTCAAGTTTCTTCAAGCGCTACATGGATTTGAAATTCAAGAACAAAGTTTCAACTTCTTTTTTAGAATGATCAATCCAATGATAGCCAGAATCAAATTCTTCAATGCATGTAGCAGCCTGACCTCCTGACACCCACTTCTATTCAGCTACTAATCAACAAAACAAGCAGTCATTCAAGAACATTTTCAATTTGTCATTTTGAAGAGTGCCAAAAACTCACTCTAAGTGGCAAGTTGAGCCTCGAATCCATTCAAGATCAAGATACTCACCAAAATCAAGGTGATGTCTCAAATTCAACACTTAAGTGAAGACTCAAGAAAGCTGCATAGATAGGAGCTTGTACTTTTATTTTTCTTTTGGCTATTAGCTTTCATTTTTTTATGTAAGGATAATAGCCGTGATCTGGAGCCTCGATGAAACCTCACTTAACTTTCAACTCATCACCTCATCTCCTTGAACTACACGTGACCTGATTCCCTTATAACCCGAGATATGTAGGATGTCCAAAGCCAAGATTCGATCGCACAATTTTATTTTATTTTTTGTTTCAAATAAGAGTCCGGTCAAATTTGCGCATTGTCTACTTCTTTGTCTGAAAACTCTTTGTGTTTCCAGTCAAAGAGGGGCAAACTGTAGACACGTAATTCTTTACCAAACTTAAGTTTTACACCATTTTTAGAGCTTAAATATTTTATAAAAATCTAAATTAAATATTTTGACTTTTACCTTATTTTTTTAACTTTATTTTAAAGGATTGGAAAACAACAAAAAAACATAATCATATTTTGTGGAAAGTTTTCTTATTATTATTACACTTATTATTATATTATATTATATTATATTTATTATATTAATTATTAAATAATAATAATAATAATCTAAACAAAACTACCTATCCCCCCACCAGCACGTTTCCCTCATCCCATTTTTTCCTCCCATTCACTCACCCCACAATCCCACATCAACCCCCATTACCCTCATCTACCCAATCCCTCTGCACACTACTCCAACATATATACACGACACAACAACTTAAAAAGAAAAAAAAAAGGAGAGGAGACAATCAGCAAAAGAAAAAAAAAGAATTGACGCACACTTCTGTAGGAAGAAAAAAAAAAGAAAAAACATATTCATATTTATTTTACTTTATTTTCTTTCAAAAATTATTCTGCCTTTTTTATTACTTTTCATATAAATACATCACCTATACCATTACATACAATATACAAAAGATTTGTGAGTGTTCCAACCAAGCTTCAGTTAAGATTTTGCGGTATTCAACTTTACCTTATCTCTTTATTTATTTATCTATGGAATGTGATGTAATTTTATGATACTTTTTTTTATATAGTCTTGTTTCATTCATAATTTGATTGAAATAAAATTGGAATTAAATATATTTGTTGTTATTTATTGTTGTACATTTTGATGCTTTGAATAGGTTTCTAGTTAATGTCATGTAGAATTTCATTGAATATGGAAAATTAATTAAGGAATTAGAGTTAGTACATTGAATTTTATTTTATTTAAAATGACAATTTTGGCTTAAGATAGGTTGAATCATTAATTGAATTACTATTGCTATACAAATTCTATTGGTGTTAACATTTCCAAATTTTAATCTAAAGGAGTTTATATTATAAGTCATATCATCTTTTTGTTTACTATATAAATTTATCTCGTTGGACCTCATACAAATTTAGTCGGAGTTGATAATAATGATTTGTTTTGAATAAGTTGTTTTGGATTTATAAAGGAAAATAATTATTTTTAACGTTGAACAAACTTTTATACACCTTTTTAAAAAATATTTGTTTCAATTAAGAATGCGGTTGCGCATCTTTTTGAGACAATTAAAAATAAACTCAAGGATGCGGTGGCGCACCTTGTCCAATAATATAGTTTTACTTTCATTAATTAAAAAATAAAACTTATAAACAAAAATTATTAAGTGTGATGCAAAGAAGACAGTTATGTCTCTAGTTGTGAAGACCAAGAATACGGTTACGTATCTAGGTCGAGACCAAATAAAAGTTCAATAATAAAAAAAGCAAACCATGGCCTATAGACACAAATTATTCAAAAACATATTAAAATAAGTATAAGTCAATAAAAGTGACTGTGCTAGAACCACGGGACTCGAGGGATGTCTAATACCTTCCCCTCGGTCAACAGAATTCCTTACCCAAATTTCTAGTTCGTAGACCAAAACTAAAAGAGTCATTTCCTATTGATTAGGGATTTGAAAAGGTGACTTGGAACACCACAACTCAATTCCAAGTGGTGACTCTGAAACAAAATAAAATAATCCCTAAATCTATAACGTCACTTAAATTGGAAAAACCCTTCTGCCGCTGTGCGCAAAAAGGGGTGTGATAGAGGTCGAGGTTCACTTTCGTGGTTTCGAGCTCGTGGTTCCTTATTAGGATTGTTTCCTTTTCGTGAATTGAATTTTCGCAAGAGGTACCATTTAATTTTTATTGTATAATTTGATTTTTATGACTATACAAAATGTGATTCCAATGTTATGAAGTTGCTCAAATTTATATGTGTTAATTTTGACATTATAATATGAATAGGTTGTGAATTTTTATATCATTAAATTTAAAGAGAAATTTTGTATAACATGTGATTATTTCTTGCATGCATAAATGTTTTTTTTTATTTTTTTAAAACTTGTTCTTGAAAGTTAATGTTTTTTGCTATATAATTAATTGATATTCGGATGAGATTTAGTTATAATGAATTAACTTACTTTTACACTTTGTTTATTTAATAGTATTGTGTACTTTTTAAGAAACATAAAAATAAAAAAATAAAATTTGCAACTTTCTTTGCATTTCATTTTGTTGATGATTATTTTTAGAGTATTTAATTAATGACCTTATGTAAATCTATGTAATTAATATTTGGTTGTTTAATTATGCATTAGTGAGTCATAAAGATTTACTTTTAATAAAAATAATTTAAGTCTTTCGACTTTATAAAAAGAACTCAAATTTTTTTTTATAAAAATAATAACTTATAATCCAATCTCTTTAAATTGAATTGTTAGGAACTTAACTAGGCCGATAATAATAATAAGCAAGTTCTACCATTTGAAAAGCATTATCCAAATTTTAGACATGACATATAAATAAATCAATAATTCGTGAAAAGATTAGAAAGCCTTGCTACTAACATCACACATAATAAAATAAGGCAATTTTAATGGTTTAAAATAAATTAAATCAAAGAAAATAAGCAGTTTATAAAGATCACAAGTACAATATATCCAAAATTAAGTCAAGCCAAATATAAGTCAATAAAGCGACTGTGCTAGAACCACGGGACTCGAGGGGTGTCTTACACCTTCCTCTCGGTCAACAGAATTTCTTACCTATACCTCTAGTTCGCAGACCAATAAAAATTAGAGTCAACTTCATTTTGAATAGGAGTTCAAATAAGGTGACTTGGAACACCAAAACTCAATTCCGAGTGGCGACTCTGAAATAAAACAATCCCTTCTTAAAATGTCACTTTAATTGAAAAAACTCTTTTTTTTTCTTTCAACATCATTAATTTTGAGGAAAAATAGGGGGTGTGACAGACAGTGTGGTTTTGTCCGTCGCTTTTCAGAAATTTTCAAAAATAAAATTTCCAGAAAAGCGACGGACTGCGTCGCCTTTTAGAAATTAAAAAAAAATGAAAATTAAAATAAAGTGACCGAGTCCGTCGCTTTTGTTTAAAAAAATAGTCAAAAAGCGACAGCGATGCAGTCCGTCGCTTTTTAAAAAGCGTCGGGCTAAAAAGCGACAGAGGTGATTGCGTCGCTTTCCCGTCGATTTTGACCAAAAAAGCGACGCAGACTGTCGCTTTTGGTCGTCGTTTTTTGACAATTTTTTAGTAGTTTCTAAATAACGAAACATAGGCACTTTCATAGAAATGACTTGGAGGACCATGACACGTTTAAATATGTAACTAATCATATATATCTATCTATATATATATATACATCAAATAATTACTTATAAACAATATCTCTAAAGTATATCTCCCTCGCGTACATACAATATTCCTAAATACATAGAAAATGGTTCCACTCATTATGATCCTAGCAAGATCTTTTCTAGCAAATGGCATGCTGATAAATTCTACAGTGCAGGGGCGGATCCACTTAGACACTTTCGGGTGCTCGAGCACTCAGTATAAAACTATCTATATTTATATAGAAATTAAGAGGAATAGTATATAATTAAACAATGAGCATCCACATGATAAATTGGCTCATTGTCATAATGGTTGTTTGAGGGTGCTTAAGGTTATATTTTAGCTTTTGCATCCAGGTTCGATTGCCAGTCAGCTCATTTAGAAAAAAAAACAATGTGCTCTCCTTCTTTTTTATTATTTTTGCACGGTTCGATTCCCAACGCATTTTTTTTTTAAATTTTAAAAGCTAATTCTGTTTTCCTTATTTATTATTGTATTCACTTAGATTATTCTTTTATTTTTTTCTCTCTTATTCCCAAGGTTGATTGTCTTTTTTTCCCTTTCACTCGCTGCGTTTTGCTATTTATTCTAAAATAGAGTTTATACAAAATAAATTTTTCTTTTTCCTTTTATTCAAAATAATATTTATTGTAGCTTTTCTTATGCATTATTTTTGCTATCATGTTCATATAAGCTGGAGTAAGGAATTGTCCACCTCATCACCCCGAAAAGTAGTGGCTCTGTTGTTTTGCACGTATTGTCTTTTTTTATGGTGAAGTGTTAAATTTGTGCATTTACATTTTTGATTGGTAGCAAAATGGGGCCGGAGCTAGGTAGATGGCGAAATTTTTACATATATATATATATATATATGTTTAACACCCTTTTTTTATTATTGTTGAACACTCTTTGACTTCTTTATCTTTTACATTTTATATTTTGAAATTTCATAGTAAAAGTTTCGTCGCCTAATTGTAGCTAAGAGAACAATCACAACCTTAAAATTCTAGATCTGTCACTGTTACGGAATATAGAAGTACTCAAAAAATCTTGAATGCACCAACATCACCTAAGCTAACAATACTAGTTTTATATAACAATTGTTAGGCACTATATAAAATATTTTAAAATTTTAATAATTATACTTCTCATACAATATCCATCTATAATCCACATTTCCTTTTATGCGATAGTTTTCCGAAAAGACTATTAGGCAAAACTTTTATTGGAGTAAAACCAATTCAATATTTTACAAGCTATTACAAATTCTCTGCAAAATTATGTGCGATAAAAACAGAACTGATCAACAACAAAGTAACTTGTAAAATAGGCGTTAGTATTCACAAGTTAAAATTTATCAGACAAAAGAAAAGTATTCACATGTCTAAATTCATTAGACCAAAGAAAACACATATTACATTCTTGTCAAAGAAACCTCATTGTCATTATTTACATGGAGTTTAAGAAAGAATAGTCATAATGCATAAGCATGTTGTTTAACTTGGCTTCAGTTGACATCTCTGTCCTCCATCTTTAGATATGTACAAGTACACATTTAAACTTGTCTAAAATTGAACAAGTAAACACACACGTTCTACATGACATAGTACACATAGGACGCAACGTAGGGCACAAATTGTCCACATAGGATGCATATGTCTATTGTTTAACATTATACAAGCTTAAGGGTGTGTTTGGTATGAAGGAAAACATTTTCCGGAAAATGTTTTCCAATTTTCTCATGTTTGGTTGGGTTAAATGTTTTTCAAATCAACTTATTTTCCTCAAATTTAAGGAAAATGACTTCTCTTCAAAACTTAAGGAAATCATTTTCCAAAACTCTCTTCAAACTTTAAATTACAAATTTTTTTTGTTGAAAAAATTATTTTATTTTGTCCCTACCCTCAAACCAGTCCCCCAACCACTCCCCCCCATCCCAAAAATAATTTAAAGCTTATTTTTAAAAAATGTTTTTAACTTCAATTTTTTTATCCCACCCTCACCACTACCCCCAGTCCCCTACTACTAACTCCCCTCTCCCCCCCTCCCCCCCCCCAAAAAATAATAAAATTAAAAGTGGTTTTTAAAAGATATTTATAATTTCAATTTTTTATTTTTTTTACCCCCCTCCCCCATCAGCCCCACTACCATCCACCACCCTCTTCAAAAAAAAAAATTTAAGTTTGTTTTTAAAATATATTTTCTACTTCAATTTTTTATTTTTTTCACTCCTATCCTCAACCCTCCACCCCCCCCCCCCCCCGAACCCAAAAAAAATTAAGTTTATTTTTAAAAAATATTTTCAACTTCAAAATTTTATTTTTTCACCCCGATCCTCGACCCCCCTACCAGCCCCCCATCCCCCACCCCAAAATAAGATATTTAAGTTAGGAAGGTATTTTTGTAATTTAACTTTCAAGTTAAGGAGCTAATGCTTGTAATGTATTATAGATTATAGATTGTAGATTATAGATAGATAAATAAATAGATATAAATATACGCATTAATAAAATAAATATATTTAACAATCCTTCGGACATATGCACTAATTATATTCAACTTAAATTGGAAGAGTTGTAGCTTGTCTAGAAAAATTGAACTTGTGCACTATCCTTGCTTTCACATGGAATCTGTATCATGCTTTCTTTGTAACATATTGCTCTCAAACTTGTCGGACAACCCTGTAAATTGAATTCTTGGATTTTATCCAACTTTAGATCATAGGAAATTAAAGAACCCTCTCTGCTTTCGCAAAGCATCAGATAATCCTTCCAAATTAGTAATGGAGATTCAATAAGAAGAGGTCTAACTGTGTATATCTTCATCCAAGAATCATATAACCCATACTCTTTCATTATCCAGATTTGCAGTAAATCTTGTGCTGGATCATATTCTGGATTTGGATTAGGGTAACGAAGCATTGTTATAGAGTCTCTTAAGACCACTAAACCATAGTGTGGTCCATTGTAGGAATTACAAGTATCAGGCATATTAATAGTGTTAAAAATCTCTGTACCCATATCAAAATAGAGAATTATCATTTTGTCTTTCGATCCAATTGCAAGCCAATAACAAGCACTCTTGTAAAATACCATAGAACAAGGCGCCCAATAAATTCTAGGCATATCTTGATCAATATTCTCTAATTCTCTCCAGAAATCAGTGCTCATATCATATACCTCAACTTTTTGCTCTCTTGAATATGGGTCCCTATAAGGAGGATCATTATAAACTTTAGAAATCCTAACTACCTTGTAGTCATTTGCCATCGAGTCAAATCCAAACCCAACACCATCAACAGAGCATCGAAAACCTTGTGGAGCATCACTAGGGCAAGGCGGTAGCAACCTATAATTTCTAGTAGCTGGATTAAATAATATGGTGTTAATCATATTAACCAAAGCTATTAAACCATGACAAGGTCCAATAAATTGGTCATAATTGTTAACAAAAGTGGATTCCAAATATGGCACATCTAGATCTGGTGAAACGGGGTTAAGATCATCACCAAAAAGAAAAGACAATGTAGTTTTATGTTGAAAAGGATCTACTTGTAAAGAGCGCTTCAAGATAATGAATTCTTCTTTAGCAGTTTTACTGCAGTTGAGATGGAGGTTGATGAATGTGGAGGATCGAATGAGAATGTACCAAGATTTAGAGATGCACTTAAATCGAATGAGTGATTTTACCGGAAGCCTTAAAAGTATATAAATAATTTCATGTGCCATCTTGGATTCTCTCAAAATGCATTTTGAATTATACTTGAGGAAATGATGTTTCTGTGTAAAGTCTCACTTGTATCGCCGAAACGCAAGGAAATCTCTATCTCATTTGAAAAATAATAATTCTTCCTTCAAATAGTTTTTATTTTGTGGTTATGAGGATTTGCAAATACAACAATTTTCAATGACCAAACACATATACTACCTCTTTAATTTGCCTCAAAATTTATATTAGGACTTTAAGTCAAGTCTTGTTTCATTTTAATCCTCTAGCTCTATTTAGCATGTACCATTTAATCACAAAAAGTTGTACCTATAAATGTTTAGCATATGTTAGACTAACATTAAAAGGGTTTAAAAAAATATTCATTTAAATAACGTCGTGCATTTTATTTTCTCCAGGTCATTCAAATTACTTTGTGTCTACTTTAATTAAATCAAGTTATCATCTTTAAGTAATACAAGAAAATAAATTAGTTAGCTATAATTGATTACAAAATTATTTCAGATTTATTAGTGATACAAATTAATATAAAATTTAGTTTATGCTACTATGATTATATCCATCTTTTTTAAATTTATGTGGCATCAACAAAATTAGTATTTGATATCATTCGGATAATTATAATTCAAAATTTTTATATGATTTTGTTCTCCCCAATCTAACTCTTTGCTTATTATTGTAAAATTTTATTTAGTCTTTTATAAGGTAGAATATAATTGATAGTTTAACGTTTTAGATTTAAAAAAATAATAATATAAATTAAAATATAAAGAATATTATCTTTTCATAGAGAGATATATAGAAAATGATGTAGATGAAGAAAATAAATGGATAAGTAAAGTAGGTAAAGGAAAAAACGGGGTTGAAGAGAAGATGGAGAAATAAATAGGGTAGAAGGTTGTGAATGATAAGAATATCGAATATTAATGTAAGAAAGAATTCCACACACATTTTAAAAGGGAAATAATTTCATTAATCTCTTCAGCCAAAATTTTGTATTTAAATGGTATATTAAAAATGGAATTGAAGGATTAAAGCAAAATATGATTGAGTTAGAATGCCAAAATAAAATTTACGGACAAATTAAAAGTGATATGTATATCTTTGGACATCAATATATATCACTATTATTATATATTATAATTGTTGTATATAAGAGAAAAAATGATATGGCATATTTCATTGGCCAAGGATTCATCTACCTTTTTTGGCCTTTTCATTTCTTTCTACTTTCTCAACTTTCCATTAATTTTGTTTGTATTAAAAATCTCAAAAGTCATTTTGTAATCCTCTTAGAGCCTGTTTGACATTGTTGTTGGGATGCCAGAAGTGTTTTTATTTTTGAGAAAAAACACTTTTTTTTTTTAAAAGTAAGTGTTTGACAAATCATTAAAACTACTTTTAAATGGAAGCAAAAACAAGTTTTCTGTTGTGGGGAAGAAACTAAAAATTTATGCTTTTTAGAAAAAACAGAAGCCGAAACAGAAAATTATTTTTTAGCACTAAAATATCCCATACATATATACATATTTATCAATATATCCCTTTGTCACACCCCGAGCCTACACTCTGGACGTGGCCGGCACTCGAAAACCATTGTTGGCCCCAAGCGAATCCTTGGCCTGGCTCAACTCTCAGTGGAAGACTTACTCAACAATAAACGAACTCAAAACAAAATTGTTTCACTTGCTTGGTAACCTCTTTCCCGGTCAGAGATAGGAAAGAATCCAAAGCTTGCAAGGATGTTAGGCTTCGAACGCTGTTAGGACAGAGAAATTGGAAAGCTAGGATGAAATAGCCTACCTTGAATACAGAATCAATTACCAGACGGCTTGTCGCTACTTTGATTCAAAAGGTAACCGACGGTTCCCGACTTTCTCTGCTTTTCGCAACCGTAACCACTAGTCATTCTGATTACTTCATGGCTAGTATTCAAGGCTAGTCCCAACAAAGCAAGTTAAAGGGCTATCCCGATAAGAAGATGAAGCCTGATCGGGCCAAAAATGAAAGCAATCGAAGGAAGGGGGGTGCACGATTCCATGGATAGTTTCATTCGAGATCGTGATGGAGGACATAGCTTACGATCATGAAATATAAGGGACTAGTTCCTATAGAGATTCCCCTTGGTCTAATTCCACGCCTTGGTCTAATTCCACGCCTTATGACTAAAGGGGAGTCGGCGTGGCCTCAATGTCTTTAAAAGAAATAACTCATAATGTATTAGAACATTCACTGGCCAAAAGAAGACAACTCAAGTCTTAAACATTAACAATAAAAATGAAAAGACTCCTCAACTACTACTGTCTATCTATGAAGCCTCTAAATGACAAAGATGAAAGTCGAAAAAAGACCCACGACATCCTAACAAATCTGGAAAGTAAATGAAATCATCTGGAAGCAAGGAGGCTCACCAAACCTAATTTGAATTGCAAGTGGTATCAACGAATCGCCTGTTGATGACCCTGGTTACCAGTATCTGCATCATGAATGATGCAGGCCAAATGGTGTCAGTACATGGAATGTACGAGCATGTAAGGGGAACACTAAACATAACCTGCAAGCTTGAACTTATAAAAGGAAACCATACTCACCTCATCTCAACTCAAGGATACTCAAAGACACTCAAAGATACTCAAACTCAGAAGTACTCAACTCAGTTCAATATAAAATCAACAATCAAGATGCATTATAAAGAAAACTTTTAAAACAGTAGATAATAACTCATATGTATTTACAAATACAATAATAAACTCTTTTACTCTTATTTGGGAGATTCTCTAACCGAAAACCATCACTATGACCTATGTGATGATACATCGTCTCGCCATGCGGCCAGAACTGTCATAGACCTTGCCGGAGTATAAGACATACTCAACTAAGTGGATCCACTAAGCTATGCTTAAAAAGCATTAAGGAATCATCTAAAATATGACCCTTTCTACCCATGTTAGCTACATGATTTATGAGGACTTTGAGTTGTTTGAACTCATCTCCATATCGGTGCTCAATACTACTCCAATAATATAACTCATCTCATATGTTTAAAAACATTTCATCATCCTCAAACATTGAGATTATTACTTAAAAGAGATAGTACTCAAGACTCCTCATAAAATCATTTGGAAAATCAATGTTTCCTCCCATTTTAGATGTAAAACATTTACTCTTGGGAATACTTAGTTCCAATATAGTCATTTTGAAAAAATGAACTCAACTCTCATGATCATCATACTCAAGTACTCAAGTCTTAAAACAAATGTTTAAATTTTTGCAAAAGAGTTCTCAATTGACTCAAAAGAACTCACTTGAACTCTACCCTTAACTCTATCTTGAATTTGAAATAAATTCAAGAGTTATGATTCATGTTATGAAGGATCTCGTGATGATTAAATGTGATTTAGAATGGTAAACTCAGAAAAGGAGTAAAGGTATGCTTTAAAAGATATTTATATAAAGGTACATTTATTGTTATAGCCATTTTTTCACTTCATGCATTTAATTTATCTATTCATTATTTGTAGTTTACAAATATGTATAAAACTAGAGAACTTGATCGCGCTTTGCGCAATAGTTAGAGTAATTGTTTTGAATTAATATTCTTTTTTGTCAATTTTATATTCCTTCTATTATGTAGTCGTATCACTATCTCTTATTTTAATTATATATTATGGAGATTGTTTTGAAATGATGATATGATAGAAAAGGAAGCTTATCCAATTTAGCATCTATTAAACAATCGATAGATAAACCACTAAATTTCATTCAAAATTTCATTAAGTATAGCTGAAAATGGCACATATTGTATTTTCTTTTTTTTCCCGATGAACTTTTCTCAAAATTAATATAATTATTGGTAATAGAATTCAAAGTATTTGTTTGACATATATTTCAGCTGAACTCATATCATAGCCTATGCTGGAAAATCTAACAGTTTTCTGAACTCAACATTAATAGCACCTTGGTTGTGATGTATATCTTAGCACTTTTTTTTCTTTCCTGAAACTTGAGTTTGGTTGTGCATGAAATTAGTCTATCCGGGCTGTTGACTCACGGTTAAGGTTGAGGTATTATTCCAGGTGGCTCGATGTTTCTTTTGTGCTTAAGATATTTCCTTACTTGAAGTTTTACATTGTATCATTGCATGAGTTTGCCTTTGAGTGTGTTGATTGTTTGGTTTGTGTGTAGCTTGTAGCTAATTATTGATATCATTTGCCTTTTCTCTATTATATTCTTGTTATGTCTCAGCTTTCCTTTTTCTTGCTAGTATCATCGTGCTTCTTTTATATATATATATATATATATATATATATATATATATATATATAATCTTTCTGAGCTCAGTCATCCCATGATGCGTACTGGGTACCTCGTGTTTTGGTACTCATACTACAGTTCTGCATCATTTTTTATGTAGCTCCCAGTTCGAGCCACCCTCAGTGAGCATTTGAATTTCCCGTGGCTGTCAAAAATTTGGATTGTGGTGAGCTCCCGACATTTGGAAAGTTGTTGTTATCCTTCTTTTTTAGTGACTCTCGTGTTGTATTTTGGATTAGTCAGTTCTCCGTATATATATGACTTTCTATTTGTAGTAGCTCCTATATAGGTAACACATGGTCCCAGGGATTGGTATCTTGCGTTAGTTTGTCTTTTGGTCACTTTTGGGCCTATTTTGTACATTTTGTATCCTTTATCAAAAATTCTATTATTTTTAATAATAAAAGGGGGTTCCAACATATTAATATATACTGAAGTGTTCCCCCAGTCCTTCTTTCTATAGATATTATCCTTGTTTTCCGCTTGTTATTATTGATGTATTATATAAATTGTGTCTTCCACATCTTGTGAATTGAGTTTAGGCTTGTCCACTCAGTCGGTCGTAATGGATGCCATCATGGACCGACTTAGGGTCGTGGCATGCCTGGTATTCCTTCTCTTGTATGGACCGGTTTTGATAGTCATATGTTGAGGGGTGTGTTCTCTTTTCTGATGGCGTAGCGGTTGGTAGAGAAGGGGTGTCTATCTTATCTTTATTATGTTTGTTTCCTCCTATTGAAACAAGTCCGGTGGTTAGAGAGTTTGTTGATGTGTATCCTACCAATCTATCGGTTGTCCTCCTGACCTTGATATTAACTTTGGGATTGTTGTTGAGATGGGTACACAACCAATTTCCATTTCACCTTGTAGGATGGATCTAGCTGAGTTGAGGGAGCTTAAGAAGAAGCTCCAAGACCTCTTGGGGAAGGGGTTCATCAGACCGAGTGTATCTCATTGGGTTGCTTTTGTCATGTTTGTGAAGAAAAATGATGGTACGTTGTGTATGTGTATTGATTACAGGCAGCTGAATAAGGTGACCATCAAGAACAAGTATCCAATGCCACAAATTGATGATTTATTAGACCATCTTAAGGGTGCAACAATGTTTTCTATGATTGACTTAAGATCGGGCTACCACCAATAGAGGATTAGGGTGGTGGACATTCCTAAGACTGCATTTAGGACTAATTACATCCACTATAAGTTCTTAGTCATGTCTTTTGGGTTGACTAATGCCCTAACAACATATATGGAGTTGATGAACTGTGTGTTCATGCCCTAATTGGACTCATTTGTAATAGTGTTCATCAACGACATCTTGGTCTACTCTGGGAGTAAGGAGCAGCATGAGAAACATCTGAGGATTGTACTCCAGACCTTGAGAGAGCATCAGTTGTATGCCAAATTTATCAAATATGAGTTTTGGCATGAGTTTGTAGCATTTTTGGGCACGTAGTGTCCAAGAATGGCATTTTGGTAAATCCACCGAAGATAGAGGTAGTTCATAATTGGGCCACGCCTATTTCTCCTACTGAAGTTCACAGTTTCATCAGGTTAGCAAGCTACTACATAGGTTCGTGGAGGGGTTTTCTTCTATTGAAACACCCTTGACTAGATTGACTCAGAAGGATGTTTCCTTCTAGTGGTCGGATGAGTGTGAGGCGAGCTTTCTGAAGTTCAAGGCCTTGTTGACTTCAGCGTTGATTCTAGCTTTTCCTGTTGAGGGCTAGGGGCTTACGTCTACAGTGATGCTTCCGGTGTGGGCCTAGGTTGTGTCTTAATGCAGCAGGGTATAGTTATTACTTATGCTTCTAGGAACCTAAAGTTTCATGAGAGGAACTACCCCACTCATGAATTGGAATTGACAATGGTATCTTCACGTTGTAGATTTGGCAGCACTATTTGTATGGAGTTCACTACGATGTATTCATGGACCATCGTAGTCTTCAGTATATTTTTAGCCAGAGGGACCTTAATTCTAGATAGCGCAGGCGGTTGGGGTTATTGAAAGGCTATGAAATTTTTATTCTCTATCATCCGAGCAAGGCTAATGTGGTGAAGATGCCTTGAGTCAGAGGGCACTGAGTATGGGGAGTTTATCTTTCTTAGCCTTGGAGGAGCAACCTATGGCTTTGTATTTTTAGTCCTTAGCCAATCAGATGGTTAGGATTGATATCTCGAAGCCGGGTAAATTATTACTTGTGTAGAAGCTAGATCTTCCTTGATGGAGCAGATTGGGGCACAACAGTTTGAGGATCCGCAATTGAGGATGATTCAAGATAAGGTTCTCAGCGGCAAGGCTAGGAAGGTGACCTTAGATATGGAGGGCATCTTGAGGGTGGAGGGTCGTATATGTGTTCCTAGAGTTAGTGATTTAGTTGGGCAGATTCTTTAGGAGTCCCATTGTTTCAGGTACTCAGTTCACTTCACATTTTTTGAGGTCTATTCAGAGAGAGTTGGGTACCCGATTTGAGCTGAGTACAACTTTTCACCCTCAGACTGATGGCCAGTCTGAGAGGAGTATTCAGGTTCTGGAGGGTTGTATTATTGATTTTGGTGGCAAAAGGGATTAGTCAAGGCTTTGGCAAAGTTTGCATATAATAATAGCTACCATTCAAGCATTTAGATGGCACTATTTGAGGCATTATATGGTAGGAGATGTTGTTCTTCAGTGGTCTAGTTTGATGCTTTAAGGTTAGGCTATAGGGCATTGACTTATTGAGAGATTATATGTATAGTGTTTGTGTGATCTAGGTGTGACTCCCTACTACCTAGAGTAGGAAGAAGAGCTATGTGAATCAGAGGCTACGACCTTTAGAGTTCATGAATGGTGATCGTGTGTTCTTGCGGGTGTCACCCATGAAGGGTGTGACGAGATTTGGGAGGAGGGGTAAGCTTAACCCCGGGTTTATGGATCCCTTTGAGATTCTAATGCGGGTAGGAGAGGTGGCTTATGAGATAGCCTTACCTCCAACATTTTCATGTGTTTCATGTCTCTATATTGAGGCGATATGTTCTTGATCAGTCTCACGTGCCTCAGTGGGAGTCGGTTCAGCTTGATGAGACTTTGAGTTTTGAGGAGGAGACTGTGGCCATTCTAGACATGCAAGTTAGGTGAGTCTGAAAATATCCTATCAATGAAGGTTCAAAGGAAGCACCATCAGGTTGAGGAGGCTACTCGGGAAACTGAGCTGATATGCGGCCTTGGTATCTTCATCTTATCTTCATATTTTTAGCTTTCATGTATTGCTTTTGTCTTACTTTCACAGATGAAAGTCATTTTAGTGGTATTTGTTATAATGACCCCCGGGGTCATTTCTATGTTTTATGCATACTTTTCCAGTTATTCCCCTTCCCATAGCTTTTGTGTGGTGACGGATTGGGTGGCACACTCCCCGAAGTGTTCGATTAAGTTTGGTGCAAGTTTTGAGTTTTAGAAGCTTAATGTTTGAAAGAGTTGACTTTAGTCAACATTTGGAGATTTAGACATTAGATTGGGATTTTGCCAATTCCATCGGCTCTGGAAGGGTCATTTTGGTCAAGTGTGATGGTTGGTTTGGGTTTTGAGGCTTCTGTTTGGGGTTAGTGAGTTAGGAATTTTAGTTTAAGAGTTTAGCCAAGAGTTTGACTTGGGTCAATGTAATGACCCTCCAGGTCATTTTTAAATTAAAGCAGTCATTGCATCGTTTAGAGCGTTTCTATAGCGACCCCAAGTCATTTATGACTTGCTGGCACTGACTGTTCGGTTGCCTGGTCGTTCGTTTGGGTTTTAGGCCCGTTTCCCTGTTATGGAGATTTTTATAACTTGAAAAGTTGACTTTGGTCAACCTTCTTGGGAGTCGTGCTCAGATGAAAATTCTGACAGCTAGGTTAGCTTCGGAAGATCGATTTTGGTCTAGAACGACCCTTTGTTCACTTCCCGAGGCTTTAGATGGCAGTTGTGGAATCTGGCTCAAACGATACTGGGTGTGTGACCCACTTTTCATCGAAGCAATCTCCAAATGGAAATTCCGCCTTCACCGTTGAGTCCGAAATATCATTTCCAATCAGATTCCATATATGGTTTGTATTTTTTTGACTCCGAACGAGTCCGGAACATCGAAATTTAAGTTTGAAGGGTTGTAGAATTTTGACGCGGCGGTGACGTGGCAGAGCCACGCGACGCCACGTGGCAGCGGCTGGAAATCTGGGAATTTCCAGATTTTAGGACGAGTTCGTCCAATTTTTTCCCTCAACTTCAACATAAGATTTCTCCTTCATTTTGAGTCCAAATTAGGTGCTTCAAGAGGCTAACTTCAAGAGAATTTCGTGGGGAATCTAGCGGTGATCTCAGAAATGCGAGGGGAGGCTTCGTTTGAGGTAAGGAATCGAATTTAGCCACTGCTAGGATGATTTCCGGATTGAATTGTTGTTGAATTTTGAAATGTGAGATCTTGATCATCTTAGGTCCATTTTGAGTCATTCTTGAGGCTAACTTGTAGAGTTTTTCGCAAGAATCATCGTGGTATAATCTGTTTGGGTTGAAAGCGTCTCGTTTTTCCAGAAATTGGTGATCAAGGGGCTGCCCATTTTAATTGTTGTGGCTGATTTGCTGTGTTTTAGGCATCTGTTTGTGCTAAAATTTTGGGATATTAGTTTAGTAAGGTATTTGGGACGTTTCCACGGATTCGATTTCGAGATTCCAATTGTGGGCCCCACAATCCCGTTTTAGACCCGATTTTTGGTCCGTCTCCGAAAAATACAATTTTAGTGTCAATATATTCGTAATGACGAGATGATTAACCTTTTGTTAGTGGGGAAGCATTCGGAGACCGTTCGGAGGGGAATAGATCCGGTACCGTGAGTTGGAGCACGCGTGGTCGGCTTTCAGGTAGGCTATGGCTTTCTCTCGTGAGATTGAGCATGTTTAGGCATTTGTTTATTGATTTGCTTGAGTATGGAGGGGTTCGGGTGTCGAGCA
The DNA here is from genome assembly GCA_036553675.1 of Solanum okadae. NCBI lineage: Eukaryota > Viridiplantae > Streptophyta > Magnoliopsida > Solanales > Solanaceae > Solanum > Solanum okadae. The sequence goes on from CM071678.1 coordinate 36,898,156, forward strand.
TGCTAAATTTCTATAATTCCTGCCTTAGACCTTATTTCGGGAAATTGTTGGATTGTGACAGCATGTCTCTTGATATTATTGAACATCCATACTTTGTGGTGTATATGATAATATTGATTTGAAGTATGTTTGGCCTTAATCTAGGCTTAGACTAGTGTTGCCATAGACTTGCGAGGTTTCGGATGTCGTTGGGCAGTAGAACTTTTTCCGACGTCGTTTTGGACGGTTAGTTCCTTGTAGACTGATATAGCAGACTTGAGTCTGATAGTCTGAGCCTTAGATAGACGATAACTCAGCCTATGACCTTGTATCCATAATGCCCTGCTTTTTTATCGGCTACAGATACCCGGTTAAAGTCCGTGGTCTAGCTTACTCACTTGTGGATACTTCCTCGGCGATTTGGGGTATATGAGGGTCGGACTGAAATGATTATTTATGGTAATCGGTTTGGTGATATTTCCCGCGACGTATGGTTGGACATTGATTCTTAGCTACAGCACCCGGTTAGAGTCCGTGGTCCAGCTTACTTATGTCCAGGCTTAGCTATAGTACCCGGTTAGAGTCCGTGGTCCAGCTTAGTTTTGTCCAGGCTTAGCTACAGTACCCGGTTAGAGTCCGTGGTCCAGCTTACTTATGTCCAAGCTTAGCTACAGTACCCGGTTCGAGTCCGTGGTCCAGCTTACCTGTGATCTGGTTTTGGCTACAGTACCCGGTTAGAGTCTGTGGTCCAGCCCACCCGTGCCCGACCTTTGGCTACAGCACCCGGTTCGAGTCCGTGGTCCAACCCATATAGGTTGACTCATTAGCTATAGTACCCGGTTCGAGTCCGTGGTCCAGCTTGCACGTGGTGTATTCCCAATTCCTCACTAAAGCTTCAGTTAGTCTTGATTATTCTCATCTGTAGGTTGAGGTTTTGGAGGTTGGAGAGATTCCGATTAAAGTCCGGGACGTAATGAGATCCTGGAATATGATTGGGAATGGTTCAGTTAAAAGTCCGGAAATTGGTAATATTGTGATAGACCTTCTAGCTCCATTATTTTACTTCAACTGCCGGTGCATCTGTCGGGCTTATGGGGGTCCGTGCAGGTGGTTTCTTTTATTGTGCACGAGCGTACCCGTCGGGTTTATGGGAGCCCGGCGGAGTTAGTTAGATTACTTGTCTTTGTTGCCTGTACGCTCGTGTACATACCCCCATTTACTACTCTTTGCACGTGATGTGACTCTTTATTTGCATTTCAGTTCACTTTTGCTTATCTTGCTCAGTCGGCCTATGATGCCTACTGGGTACCTGTTGTTTTGGTACTCATGCTACGCTCTGCATCTATTTTGTGATGCAGGTCCGAGCACTAGTAGCCAGCGTTAATCGAGCTTGGAGTAGACTTATCCGGAGACGGGGGTGAGCACACGGCGTTTTGTACTATTTCAGTCTCCATCTGTATATATAGACTTGTCTCTTTCCTTTCGAGACAGTCCAGTCTTTGTTGTCCAGTTTTGGGACTTGTACTCATTTAGTAGTAGCTCTGTACTGGTGACTTCCAGGTTCTGGGAGAGATCTTTATTTGTATATATATTTTTGGTTTGCTTCGGCTTGTTTATATTGTTATTTTCCTACTTTTGTTTGATTTCTACCCTCAGACCCATTACTTGTTGTTCCGGGTTACGGGTTGGCTTACCTGCTGGTGGGTTATAGTAGGTGCCATCATGACTTGATAAATCGGATCGTGACAAATTGGTATCAGAGCCCCAGGTTTGTCGGTCTCACTTGTACAGAGCTAATGTCTAGTAGAGTCCTGCAGATTGGTACGGAGACGTCCATTACTTATCTTCGGGAGGCTACAGGATGTCTTTAGGAACGTGTCGCTTTTGTATCACTGTCGTGCATTGTGTGTCTTATCGGTTTCTGAAAATCTTACTTGTACCACTCTTTTATAGGGATGGCTCGCACGCGTGGTAGGGCCCCAGCTAGGGGTAGAGGCCGACCTCAAGGTCGTGTCAGAGCTACAGCACCAGCCCAGGACCGAGAGCAAACTCCGGAGCCGGTGATTGAGCCACCAGCAGCTCCAGCACAGCAGCAGCCGATGGGCCCGGGACCAGCCTAGCCACCGCCCGAGCCTGTGGCAGCTCCAGATATACAGGCGATGCTCGTACAGATACTAGCTGCCATTGGGGGTATGCAGCAGGCCCCAGCTCCAGCCGTTCCAGTACCGCAGAGCCAGCCTACACCAGCGGTACCGATTGTTCAGCAGCTAGCGTCACCGGTTGTTCAGCCTGACGATTTGGAGGGCGTCATGCCACTACGGGAGCAGAAGATGCTTGGGGTGTTCCTTAGACTATCACCGCCGAGGTTTTCTGGGGCAGTGGGGGAGGATGCCCACGAGTTTCTAGTTACTTGCCGCGAGCGGCTACTGACTTTGGGTTTAGTGGAGTCGAGAGGAGCAGACTTCACCGCTTACCAGTTAGACGGTCCCGCCAGGCAGTCGTGGCGTACATACCTAGAAACCAGGCCAGCTGGGTCTCCACCGGTCACATGGACTAAGTTTTCAGAGGCTTTCTTGGCTCGATTTATTCCCAGGAGCATCAGAGATCAGCTCAGAGATCAGTTTGCTCGGTTAGAGCAGGGCTCCATGACAGTATCAGAGTATGAGGCCCGATTCCACGAGCTCTCCAGGCATGCCGCCATGATATTACCTACTGAGAAGGAGAGGGTTCGTTGTTTTGTTCGGGGTTTGAGACTACAGTTGCGGATTGAGACTCAGTCTTTAGTCTCAGCGGGCCGCTCATTTCTGGATGTAGTGGACCATGCCCGCACTATCGAGCAGCTCCTTCGCGAGGCCCAAGGGGGCAGCGGCAAGAGAGCTAGACAGGAGGATAGCCATGATAGGCGCCGTTTCAGACCCCGAGAGTCTTATGATAGATCTCAGCAGAGGTTTCAGTCGGGTCAGTCTAGTAGCCCCTTCCAGGCTTCTCTCAAGGCATCGGAGGGTGATCAGCACCGCCATATTGGTTTTAGTGCCGGTCCTAGTCGGGGCCGAGATAGTTCACAGATGGGTTCTTCTGGCCGGGGTAGCCGACCTCCAGCTCTCAGTCGGCAGTCCCAGGGGTGTTATGAGTGTGGGGAGTTAGATCATTGGGCCCGCGAGTGTCCCCATCGCAGGTTAGCCTTACCCGCTCCACAGGAAGCTAGACATGCGCCAGCACCTCCAGCTAGAGGCAGAGGCCAGGGACAGGACCGTAGGGGTGGTCACCAGGGTATACGGGGTGGTCCCCGAGGAGGCAGATTAGGGGGCAGAGCCGATGCACAGGGTAGGGTAGTCCAGGCCCACTTTTATGCAGCTCCAGCTAGAGCAGATGCTGAGACCTCGGACGATGTGATCACAGGTACAGTGTTATTATGCCATCAGCCCGCATCCGCCTTATTTGATCTGGGCTCTACTTATTTCTATATATCTGTTTATTGTGCTTCTCGATTGAGTATGATCCCAGAGCTATTGGTTGAGCCGTCGCGTGTTTCAACCCCGGTAGGTGATTCTTTAGTAGTGGATCAGGTATTTAGATCTTGTGTGGTGACTATTCAGAGGCGAGACACTAGGGTTGATCTTATTTTTCTTGATATGGTGGATTTTGATTTGATTTTAGGTATGGATTGGTTATCTCCCCACCATGCGGTCTTGGATTGCTATGCTAAGACCGTTACTTTAGCCATGCCTGGTATTCCACCAGTGGTGTGGCAGGGCTCTTGTAGTCGCACGCCAATTGGGGTGATATCTTTTGTTCGGGCCCAGAGGTTGATGGCTAGCAGGTGTTTGGCTTATTTGGCTTATGTTAGAGATGTTAGTAGGGAGGGTCCTACCGTTGATTCAGTACCTATTGTTCGAGAGTTTACAGATGTGTTTCCTGCTGATCTGCCTGGTCTCCCTACTGATCATGACATTGACTTTTCTATTGAAGTAGAGCCGGGCATTAAGCCCATTTCTATACCACTGTACCGTATGGCCCCTGTAGAGCTCAAGGAGCTCAGTGTTCAGATTCAGGATCTCTTAGATAAGGGATTCATTCGGCCTAGTGTATCGTCTTGGGGTGCCCCAGTCCTTTTCGTAAAGAAGAAGGATGGTACTATGCGATTGTGTATTGACTACAGGCATCTGAACAAGGTGACGGTGAAGAACCGTTACCCCATGCCTCGTATTGATGATTTGTTTGATCAGCTTCAGGGTGCCGCCGTGTTTTCTAAGATTGATTTGAGGTCCGGGTACCATCAGCTAAGGATTAGGGCAGCGGACATCCCTAAGACCGCATTTAGGACTCGTTATGGCCACTATGAGTTCCTTGTGATGTCTTTTGGGTTGACTAACGCCCCTGCCGCCTTCATGGACTTGATGACACGTGTGTTCAGGCCATACCTTGATTTATTTGTCATTGTCTTCATTGATGACATACTGGTATACTCGCAGAGCCGGAGTGAGCATAAGCAGCATTTGAGGATAGTGCTCCAGACTTTGAGAGATCAGCGGCTTTATGCCAAGTTCTCAAAGTGCGAGTTTTAGCTTGAGTCTGTAGCCTTCTTGGGGCACGTGGTGTCCAAGGAGGGTATTAGGGTTGATCCGGCGAAGATTGATACTATTCGTGATTGGCATAGGCCTACCTCTGTGACTGAGATTCGTAGCTTCGTCGGACTAGCAGGCTATTACAGACGCTTTGTTGAGGGATTCTCTACTATAGCAGCACCTTTGACTCGGTTGACTCGCCAGGATGTTCCGTTTGTGTGGTCGAAGGAGTGTGAGAGGAGCTTTCTGAGGCTTAAGGAGTTATTGACCACTGCTCATATATTGACTCTTCCAGTTGAGGGTGAGGGCTTCACGGTTTATTGTGACGCATCCGGCGTTGGTTTGGGTTGTGTACTGATGCAGCAGGGCCGCGTTATTGCTTATGCGTCGAGGCAGCTTAAGTCGCACGAGCGCAACTACCCCACTCATGACTTAGAGTTGGCGGCGGTGGTTTTTGCGCTTAAGATTTGGAGGCATTACCTGTATGGAGTTCGATGCGAGATCTATACTGATCACAGGAACCTTCAGTATATTATGTGCCAGAGAGATCTTAATTCGAGACAGCGCCGTTGGATTGAGCTCCTGAAGGACTATGACCTCTCTATTCTCTACCATCCGGGCAAGGCAAATGTAGTAGCGGACGCCTTGAGTCGGAAGGCCGTGAGTATGGGTAGTCTAGCTTTTCTTTCTACTACGGAGCGACCATTAGCTTTGGACATCCAGTCCTTAGCTAACCGGATGGTACGGCTTGATATCTCTGATTCCCGGTGTGTACTAGCTTATGTGGATGCTCAGTCATCTCTGCTGGATAGGATTCGCAGCCGTCAGTTTGAGGATGAGGACTTAGTGGCACTTCGAGATCGAGTTTTGGGAGGTGACACTGGCCTGGCTACCTTAGATTTAGATGGGGTCTTAAGATTTGGTGATCGACTTTGTGTTCCAAGAGTTGGGGGTTTGATTCAGATGATTCTTACCGAGGCCCATGATTCCAAATATTCTATTCATCCGGGCACAACTAAGATGTATCGGGACTTGAGACAACACTACTGGTGGAGCGGCATGAGGAGAGATATTGCGGATTATGTATCGCGTTGCTTGAGTTGTCAGCAGGTTAAGGCCGAGCATTTGAGGCCTGGTGGTGAGCTTCAGAGATTACCCATTCCTGAGTGGAAATGGGAGAGGATCACCATGGACTTCGTTGTAGGATTACCCCGCACTTCCCGTGGTCTTGATAGTATTTGGGTCATCGTAGATCGATTGACCAAGTCAGCACACTTCATTCCAGTCCATACTTCCTACAGTGCTGAGAGGTTAGCCCGTATCTACATTCGAGAGGTGGTTCGTCTTCATGGTGTGCCTGTTTCCATCATCTCAGATCGGGGCCCACAGTTCACATCTAGCTTCTGGAGGACCTTCCAGGATGAGTTGGGTACCCGTGTTGACCTTAGCACAGCTTTCCACCCGCAAACTGATGGTCAGTCGGAGCGCACGATTCAGGTTCTTGAGGACATGTTGCGGGCTTGTGTTATGGATTTTGGGGGTCAGTGGGACCAGTATTTGTCTTTGGCAGAGTTTGCGTATAACAACAGCTACCACTCGATTATTCAGATGGCCCCATTCGAGGCCTTATATGGTAGGCGTTGTCGCTCTCCAGTTGGTTGGTTTGAGTCTACAGAGCCCAGGCCGCGCGATACAAACTTGATGCGAGAGGCTTTAGATCATGTGAGGGTGATTTAAGATAGGCTCAGGACAGCCCAGAGTAGACATCAGAGTTATGCAGACCGTAGGCGTCGACCGTTGAAATTTGCTGTTGGTGATAGAGTATTCCTCCGTGTGTCGCCCATGAATGGTGTAATGAGATTTGGGAGGCGGGGCAAGCTTAGCCCCAAGTATATAGGTCCCTTTTGAGATATTGAGGACAGTTGGGGAGGTCGCATATGAGTTAGCTTTGCCCCCGGCCTTTTCAGCTATTCACCCAGTTTTTCATGTTTCGATGTTGCGCCGGTATGTTCCAGATGAGTCCCATGTGATTCAGTATGATGCAGTTGACTTGGATGACAGTTTGAGATACATTGAGGAGCCAGTTGCTATTTTGGCCAGAGATGTCAGACGGTTGCGTTCCAGAGCCATTCCTGTGGTTAAGGTCCATTGGAGACATCGTCCAGTTGAGGAGGCTACCTCGGAGACCGAGCATGAGATGCGGGCACAGTTCCCCGGCTTATTGGAGCATTCAGGTACTTCTTGACTCTTACTTTCGCGGACGAAAGTTCTTTTAGTAGTGGATATTGTAATGACCCTCCAGGTCATTTTTAAATTAAAGCAGTCATTGCATCATTTAGAGCGTTCCTGCAGCGACCCCAAGTCATTTATGACTTGCTGGCACTGACTGTTCGGCCGCCTGGTCGTTCGTTTGGGTTTTAGGCCCGTTTCCCTGTTTTGGAGATTTTTATAACTTGAAAAGTTGACTTTGGTCAACCTTCTTGGGAGTCGTGCTCAGATGAAAATTCTGACATCTAGGTTAGCTTCGGAAGATCGATTTTGGTCTAGAACGACCCTTTGTTCACTTCCCGAGGCTTTAGATGGCAGTTGTGGAATCTGGCTCAAACGATACTGGGTGTGTGACCCACTTTTCATCGAAGCAATCTCCAAATGGAAATTCCATCTTCACCGTTGAGTCCGAAATATCATTTCCAATCAGATTCCATATATGGTTTGTATTTTTTCGACTCCGAACGAGTCCGGAACATCGAAATTTAAGTTTGAAGGGTTGTAGAATTTTGACGCGGCGGTGACGTGGCAGAGCCACGCGACGCCACGTGGCAGCGGCTGGAAATCTGGAAATTTCCAGATTTTAGGACGAGTTCGTCCAATTTTTTCCCTCAACTTCAACATAAGATTTCTCCTTCATTTTGAGTCCAAATTAGGTGCTTCAAGAGGCTAACTTCAAGAGAATTTCGTGGGGAATCTAGCGGTGATCTCAGAAATGCGAGGGGAGGCTTCGTTTGAGGTAAGGAATCGAATTTAGCCACTGCTAGGATGATTTCCGGATTGAATTGTTGTTGAATTTTGAAATGTGAGATCTTGATCATCTTAGGTCCATTTTGAGTCATTCTTGAGGCTAACTTGTAGAGTTTTTCGCAAGAATCATCGTGGTATAATCTGTTTGGGTTGAAAGCGTCTCGTTTTTCCAGAAATTGGTGATCAAGGGGCTGCCCATTTTAATTGTTGTGGCTGATTTGCTGTGTTTTAGGCATCTGTTTGTGCTAAAATTTTGGGATATTAGTTTAGTAAGGTATTTGGGACGTTTCCACGGATTCGATTTCGAGATTCCAATTGTGGGCCCCACAATCCCGTTTTAGACCCGATTTTTGGTCTGTCTCCGAAAAATACAATTTTAGTGTCAATATATTCGTAATGACGAGATGATTAACCTTTTGTTAGTGGGGAAGCATTCGGAGACCGTTCGGAGGGGAATAGATCTGGTACCGTGAGTTGGAGCACGCGTGGTCGGCTTTCAGGTAGGCTATGGCTTTCTCTCGTGAGATTGAGCATGTTTAGGCATTTGTTTATTGATTTGCTTGAGTATGGAGGGGTTCGGGTGTCGAGCATGCTAAATTTCTATAATTCCTGCCTTAGATCTTATTTCGGAAAATTGTTGGATTGTGACAGCATGTCTCTTGATATTATTGAACATCCATACTTTGTGGTGTATATGATAATATTGATTTGAAGTATGTTTGGCCTTAGTCTAGGCTTAGACTAGTGTTGCCATAGACTTGCGAGGTTTCGGATGTCGTTGGGCAGTAGAACTTTTTCCGACGTCGTTTCGGACAGTTAGCTCCTTGTAGACTGATATAGCAGACTTGAGTCTGATAGTCTGAGCCTTAGCTAGACGATAACTCAGCCTATGACCTTGTATCCATAATGCCCTGCTTTTCTATCGGCTACAGATACCCGGTTAAAGTTTGTGGTCCAGCTTACTCACTTGTGGATACTTCCTCGGCGATTTTGGGTATATGAGGGTCGGACTGAAATGATTATTTATGGTAATCGGTTTGGTGATATTTCCCGCGACGTATGGTTGGACATTGATTCTTAGCTACAGCACCCGGTTAGAGTCCGTGGTCCAGCTTACTTATGTCCAGGCTTAGCTATAGTACCCGGTTAGAGTCCGTGGTCCAGCTTAGTTTTGTCCAGGCTTAGCTACAGTACCCGGTTAGAGTCCGTGGTCCAGCTTACTTATGTCCAAGCTTAGCTACAGTACCCGGTTCGAGTCCGTGGTCCAGCTTACCTGTGATCTGGTTTTGGCTACAGTACCCGGTTAGAGTCTGTGGTCCAGCCCACCCGTGCCCGACCTTTGGCTACAGCACCCGGTTCGAGTCTGTGGTCCAGCCCATATAGGTTGACTCATTAGCTATAGTACCCGGTTCGAGTCCGTGGTCCAGCTTGCACGTGGTGTATTCCCAATTCCTCACTAAAGCTTCAGTTAGTCTTGATTATTCTCATCTGTAGGTTGAGGTTTTGGAGGTTGGAGAGATTCCAATTAAAGTCCGGGACGTAATGAGATCCTGGAATATGATTGGGAATGGTTCAGTTAAAAGTCCGGAAATTGGTAATATTGTGATAGACCTTCTAGCTCCATTATTTTACTTCAACTGCCGGTGCATCTGTCGGGCTTATGGGGGTCCGTGCAGGTGGTTTCTTTTATTGTGCACGAGCGTACCCGTCGGGTTTATGGGAGCCCGGCGGAGTTAGTTAGATTACTTGTCTTTGTTGCCTGTACGCTCGTGTACATACCCCCATTTACTACTCTTTGCACGTGATGTGACCCTTTATTTGCATTTCAGTTCACTTTTGCTTATCTTGCTCAGTCGGCCTATGATGCCTACTGGGTACCTGTTGTTTTGGTACTCATGCTACGCTCTGCATCTATTTTGTGATGCAGGTCCGAGCACTAGTAGCCAGCGTTGATCGAGCTTGGAGTAGACTTATCCGGAGACGGGGGTGAGCACACGGCGTTTTGTACTATTTCAGTCTCCATCTGTATATATAGACTTGTCTCTTTCCTTTCGAGACAGTCCAGTCTTTGTTGTCCAGTTTTGGGACTTGTACTCATTTAGTAGTAGCTCTGTACTGGTGACTTCCAGGTTCTGGGAGGGATCTTTATTTGTATATATATTTTTGGTTTGCTTCGGCTTGTTTATATTGTTATTTTCCTACTTTTGTTTGATTTCTACCCTCAGACCAATTACTTGTTGTTCCGGGTTACGAGTTGGCTTACCTGCTGGTGGGTTATAGTAGGTGCCATCATGACTTGATAAATCGGGTCGTGACAGTCAACTTTCTTGGTAAACGTGCTTGGAATCAATCGCGGCAGTGCGGTTAGCTCTGGAATGTCGAGTTTGGCATAGAATAGGTCAGCTTTAGCCTCTTGGTGTTTAGTTGTGTTTCTTTTTAAAGCGTTGACTTTTGTCAACATTTTGCCGAGATGACCTCAGAGGGCTTTTTCATCGATTCTGTTGAGTTTGGAATATCGTTTCCAAGTGGTTTGCACTTTTGGTTTGCGTCGTTTGGACTCTGGATGAATTCAGAGAGCTTGCTCAAAGTTTTGGCTACTTATCCTTTTTCTGAAAATCTGGTGTCTGGTGTGACAGCTTAAGCGATGTTGGCTTAAGAGAGCAAAAGGCCGCTTAAGTGATGGGCATCTGAGGGGTGGGGCTGGCTTTAACAACCAACCCTTGGCTTTTGCGAAGCCTTTTAGGTGGGCTCCGCTTTTGCAAAGCCTTTGGCCGCTTAAGCGAACTTTTGGCCCCTTTTGTGAAGATCTTTGGGATTAAAGTCCCTCTCTCCTACTTTAGTTCCAAAAAGAAACCCAACACGTTGAGAGCTCAGCTTGGAGCATTTAGAAGAGATTCTTGATCATTTCCAACCATTTCAAGGTAGTTTTCTTCATCTCCCTCTCATCTATGCTTTTGTCTTTAATTTCGTAATTCAAATTCATTTTCGACCTAAAGTTCCCTAATCTCTAAGATTTAAAGTGGAGTATTTTGTCCATTTGAGGTCCGAATTGAGTCTCATTTTCGCCCATTTTTCGAGCATGTGATCCTTATTTCGAGGAAGACATTATGACAATTTCCTTTTTCGCAATTTTGTTGTTTCGATTCGAGGATCTAATTTTGGTCCAAAATTTGGGTTACTGATATGTGTATCGTTGGATCCATATAAACTTTGTCTTTGTGTTCTTGATAGCATGGAAGCAATCTGAGGCTCTTCGGATGGGAAAAGCTCCCGAGTTATACTTCGTGTGGAGAGGTAGGTTATGGCTTCCTTTTCATAAACTCGGCTTAGTTAGATTGATTATATTTTGGCAGTATTGCATGCTTTAGGTTGTACCCTTAGGTTGCGTTGAGCTTTATTGATCTTTGGATAGTTATGGCCATAGGTTGGGTTGTGTAGCTTAAGTTTTAGTCGAAGGAGCCTTAGTTTAGGTGATCCTTGTGTTAGTAGTATCCTTAGATCTTGCTTATATGTGGCATGAAACTTAGGACTGCCTTGTGTTTGATTGATTTGGTTGATGGTATGGATCTTTAAGTTGTGTTTCTTCTAAGGTTGTTTATTAAATTGTTGGGCCTAAGGCCGAAAGCTTATACTATTTGCAAGAGTTCCAGGTTAATACTCTTGTGGTGTGATGGGTTTTTTTTTCCAATTTTGTGTGTATGCTATCACTTGATTATGATAATGCTTTCAAGGAGTTTCTACTTGAATGAGTTTTGGGAGAAAATGACTTGGTTTGTAAAAAGGAAATTAACCTTAACAAGTTGGAAGTCCTTGAAACCTGTTTTGAATAAAAATTGGTAAAAGGCCCTCTTACTTGATTTATCGCATCTTTCGGCTGCTTTTACTGTGATCATATCGAGGTACCATCCCGAGCGGCCTATTGATACAGTTATCTGATTTACTAGTAATCTTGACGTGTTATACCGGGTGGCTCGTGGATACTTCTATCCGGGTTATTGGCTTACAATTAAGCTTGAGGTACTATTCCAGTCGGCTCAATGTTTCTTCCGGGCTTAAGATACTTACTTACTTGAAGTTTTACATTGTATCATTGCTTGAGTTTGCATTTGAGTGTATTGATTGTCTTGTTTGTGTGTAGCTTGTAGCTGATTATTGATATCATCTTTTTTTTCTCTATTATATTTTTGTTATCGCCCAGCTTTCCTTCTTCTTGCTATTATCATCGTGCTTCTTATATATATTTAATCTTTCTAAGCTTGGTCGACACATGATGTCACGTCTCGAGGCTACCCCCTTGACATAACACGGGACCTAGGATCACGAGTGATCCCAAGCTAACCCAGTGTCTGGCATATATCAAGCATACTGCAAATAACTCAATAAAACTTATGCTATGCGGAAGTTAAAACAGTGGATAACTGAAAATGGGGAATACCCAACTAATCTGAATGTATGAAACATACTAAGAGTTTAATAACAACTAAAAGATAACTTAACTAGTCAAGTTGATTCTACTACTATGTCTGAAAAGCCTCTAACTAAGTAGAGTTGATGGGACATGCCCCCAGCTAACCCTAACAAACTCAAAACTAAAAATAAAGACCAAAAAGAAAGCATGTCTATTGTCATCGGAAAATGAGGACTCACCACTGAAGTTGCTGAGAGCGGACCGATAGTCGATCTAAGCGTGATTTGGATGCTGAGTACTTGAATCTACATCATAAAAGGATGTAGTGCAAAGTATGTGTCAGTACTTGAAATGTACTGACCATGCATGATATAGCTAATAGTTGAACAAAATACATAAGCTGAACAAAGCATAACTGAGCAATGACATAATCTGAACAAAACATGAATATTGAAATATAACTGAAAAGTTGAGCTAAATGCAATGACCAAGTACTAATCATGAACATGGCATGCTAAGACTAAATACTGAAGTATATACTGAAAACCTGGTCAAATGCACTAGAGTCTGACTGTGGGAGCTACTATTAACAGACATAAAACCACGTGAGCATGGATTTCGATGTATACGCCTCATCGAGATGACCCAATATACCTTGCCAGGGGTATAAAGGCATGACTCGCGTGATCACTAAATCTGATGCCCAACTCATGGGATTTATACTCCTACGGGGGCACGTAGTTCTGGAACTATTAGGGTACGCTGAACCCGAGTCCAACTCGGTGCTAAATCTACTCCCAACTGAATATGTATATGATGGAAATGTAGCTGAAATACTGGATAGCTCAAAATACCGACATGCAAATCTGAGAATGCATATTTATGTACTGATAATGTAACATTCAAAATCTGGAGCATGATAATCTGTTTTACTGACCTATAATTCATGAACTAAAAGAAATTATACAACTAGGGTTCTGAGTTTCATGCAAGTAACTAAGAAAACTTTCCAACAAACAAGTTAATTCGATTTAGGATACTACAACAGCTAAATCGCAACAACTATCTAAAGTTTTAGAAATCCTAGGTCTAAACAAGATATAGAGAATCAAGGATCTGACTGAATTCTAGGGACTTAGTGGATGAAAGGAACCAACTAGTGAAATCCCACATACCTGGTGACGAAACTACGGAGAAATCCTTAAGATTTCGGGGCTGAACTTGAAGGAAACTTGTTGCGTGTTCTTGAGGAATTGGTCGACTTTCCTCTCTCTTTTTGCTCTAGTTCTGATGAATTTTGGTGAATAAAGGTTTTGGTTAGGTTCTGACTAGGTTATTAGGCTTAAACTGAGTAGAACGACGTTGTTTATGTGTTAAATGGCGTAGTTTAAATGCCCAATGCATAGGGGAAAAGACCAAAATGACTATGACTTAAAAGCTGACAGAGGCCAACCACGGAGCCACTAACGGACCGTCAAAGGGATCACAGCTCGTCAAGTGGGTCGTGGTTCTTGGCCAGGGTCTACTGGTTCTGGGAGGCCCATCTACGAGTCATACCACGGACCGTGAAGGCCTCTATGGTTCTTCACTTGGGCTAGGGGTCTGTTAGCTCATGACCACGGACGTAACCATTGCCCGTCATCAAGACCACGGACCATGGAGAGCTCTGTGGTTTGATGCTTGTGCCTGGTTCTGCCCTTCCTCTACTAGCCCTCCCATGGCTCGTGTGGTGATCCACAACCCGTGAAGGGCTCCGTGGTTCACCAAACTTTCTAGTTCACCCCCTTTTTTCTGTTGAAATGTCTAAGGTGGTTCTGAGGTGTTACACATAATGCCTACTGGGTACCCCATATTTTGGTACTCGTATTGCACTTGTACTTCTTTTTCTGATGCAGCTCCCAATTTAAGTCACCCTCAGTGAACATTTGGATCTCCCATGGCTGTAACAAATTTGGATTGCGGTGAGCTCCTGATGTTGAGACACTTGTTTTTGTCATTCTTTTGTACCAACTCTCAATTTTGGATTAGTCAGTTCTATATATATATATATATCCTGGGGATTAATATCTTGTGTTATCAAAGTGACCTGAAGGCAGGGGGTAGGGGGCATATAAGAATGAAATTACGGCTTGAAAAGGGGGCGGGGACAAGATAAAGATTAGGAAAATTTTGAAATTCAAATTAGAATTTCTTCTGAGGATAAGAAATATGGTGAGGGTCGTTTGATTCGAGGTGGGAACGAGCCAGAGATATGAAATGCCTCCACCTAGCCTCACTCACTTACGAGTAGGTAATGAAAGACGAGGCTACTTGCTGGAGCTTGAAGTGGGCGTCGAGGGAATTTGGAGAAGACGACGCAAAGGATGTACTAGGTCATTCGTGTCGTATACGTATGTACATTGTGTGTATGTCTCGATGGGTGTTAATTGTGAACAATCTTTGGTGGGCTGCTGGATCTTTCTTTAGGAAATGAAATTGGGTCTTTTTATTGGGGTGTTGGGCTGATATATTGTAAGGTTGTTATGGTGGGTTGATTTATAGAAATGGAAATGGGGCGGGGCGGATTGAAGTGGTTTTTAAAAAAAATTAATGTGGGGCGGCGCGGATTGTGGGTATATGTGATTTTATGTGGGTTCAAACTTAACTTTAACTTCTTACATATTATAGGAGTGATAGAATATTATTTATTAAAATAATTTTTTTAAAGATACTAAAATATTCAAGATATTAATGAAAATGGTTCAATAAAAAAATAATACAATTTCTTACATGTTTCCCAATTGACATCTAAGAATAAAATTTTAAGTCACTGTCCTATTAAATTAATACAAGTTAATGGAAAAATGAATTTATTTTTAGTATCAAACTTAACTACAAAAAGAAAATAGGGATAATTTCAGAGACCTCCCTCCAGGTTTCGCTCTATAACACTCACCTCCCTTGTGGTTTACGATATTACGTCTACCTCCCTTATTTTCATTTTCTTGTAACCATTCTTTAAATATATTTAAAATAAATACAAATTAATTTAAATTTGACAATTTTACTATATATATATTATATTAATTTCTTCATATTAATAAATATTATATAAATATAAAATAACTCATTTAACAAATACTTTAAAAATAAATCAGCACAAATAATTTTTCTTAAGAATTAAAAGTCTTCTTCTCTACGAACTTCCACTTTATCAGTCTTGTTCAATTTTTCTTCATTCTTCTTCTCAAGATTTAGCCATCTTCCCTGCAAAAGCAAGCAAATTAGGTATATACACCCCAGAAAAACATTTTTTTACTATAAACTGACATTTTAAAATCTAAACAGAACACATTACTGCTGCAATCAACAATTGTGTCGGTCACTTTCGAAATTACAAATTCCATTGCTTTGAGAAACTAACAGTTTCCTCCATTATTGACCACTCATGCAAGCTTAGATCTAATTTTCAACGATTTATCTCTATTTCGTGTATCATTTTTCTTCTTAGCTTGTGGAAATGTTTAACTAGAATAAAATTTGATCGTTCTTATCGAATTTCTCTCTTGGGAGTTCATTTTTATCTTCAATTTTGAAGAAATTGTAGCCGAAAAATGATGGGTTATTGTGGGAAAAAATCATCAGTGAATTGGTAAAGGTGAAATGGAGATGAAAAGTTAATATTTGATGAAAATGGTGGGTCAACTTGAATGAAAACTTTGATTTTTGTTCGATAAAAAAACATGTATATATGCATTTGTGATTATTTACTTTTTAAGGTATTTGTTAAATGAGTTATTTTTTTATATAATAATAATTGTTAATATGAAGAAATTAATATATAGAAGGGTAAAAATGTCAAATATAAATTAATTTGTATTTATTTTAAATATATTTAAAGAATGGCTACAAGAAAATGAAAATAAGGGAGGTTGACGTAATATCGTAAACCACAGGGGAGGGGAGTGTTATAGAGTGAAACCTGAAGGGAGCTAGGTCTCTGAAATTATCCCAAGAAAATATTAAGAAAATTATGTGGGGCGGGTACATGCTGGGCGGGGTAGGGTGGGTTGAAAATAAAAAAAGTTGTTATGCGAAGCGGGGCGGGACGGATTAAAAATTTTATGGGATAAGCTCAACCCATCCCTTCCCGCACCGCTCAATTGCCATCCCTACTGATTTGGTCTCAATTTTTTTTGCCAAAAAGAGGGTTTAAATAGGGTCAAAATATGGCTAGATCTTTTAGTTAGGAGATGGCCTCATGAATTGCAATTGACAGGGAGTTTAGAATGTAACCGGAGATTGAGTTAATTTTAGATAATTCGGTTAAATTCTAAATAAGATGAATTATATATATTGATTAATTAACAAGCTTCTTAGACTTAACGAAATAAAATACATATCTTACTTATAAACTAATCAACTCGAAAATATAAACTACTAATTAAACTAAATCTAACTAACGAAATATTAAATTAAAAAAAAAAATCTTTTGGAAATGATTTTTTAATATTTATAATAGGTACTAATTATATACATAATTATATAAAAACATTTTGAAATTAAAGAAGGTTGATGATTAATTCACATTGTGGAGGACTAAAATAAGGTGTCAACATATATATATATATACTAGTAAAGAAAGCCCGGGCGCTGCCCGGCCCCAACATTAATAAAGCTATATTGTTACTCTCTCCGTTCCATATTAGATGAGAATCTTACTAAAAATATTTTTTTCATATTATTTGAGCACTTATTAAATTAGGATAGAATTAATTAATTCTTTTCCATTTTACCCCTACAATTAATATGACCATTCCTATATTGTATGTGTATTTTTTGTAACTCATTTCAATGTGCATTGATATATACAAATGGCAAAATGGTGAAGTCTTCCAATGTATTAATAGTTTCTTAATCACCGTGTAAAGTTGGAAGTGCTCATCTAATATGGGACGGGGGAAGTATAGTTTATGTATTGTTATAAAATTAGTAAAGATTGTTATAATATATTTTGCTCATAAGTGAGCTAATATAGAAACTTATTTGTCATTTGTCTTTTTAATTTCAATTTTAAATAGCAAATAAATGTAGCGATAAGATTGAGGGTAGAAATGAAACATATCTTTCTAAATTTAAGTAAAAATAAACAGAGTAGAAGTAACATTAGGGTTATCGATAGGATGATTCATTCGGTTATTTTTAAAAAAATTATATCATTCAATTTTTCGGCTATTTTATAATGTATAAACAAAATTAAAATTTTAAAATCATCCCAATCTTAATTTATGTGACAGAAGCAGTACACAAATTAGTCTTTTTTTTGTTGTCTTGTAGATATTTTAAGTTATTATTTATTGTAAATTATAGTACTTTTTATTAAAGTTTTTAATAACATATGTTACTTTTTATGTTTGAGAGTTAAACCAACTTTTTTTATATGTCTTTTAATTCTATATGTGTTTTGTTCTTTTCCATTTTGAAAAACCAATACTCTCACCATTTTATTTTATATGTCATTTCTTTTTATAAATATATTGGTTATTCCCTCTTCTTATTGGAACACATGTTGACTTGTGGTGAATACTTATTCCCTCTTCTTATATATATATATATATATGAGTAAACACATACTTGGCAGCAAACTTAGTTTAGCACTTTAATTTTATGGGCGTTTATTCACCGCTTAATCTAGTATGAAGTGAATTAAATACCACTCAAATAGCTGCCGTGGCAAATAAAAAAAATTTAGGCGCGTAAAATAGCTATAAATTTTTTTTTTAAAAAAAAAGTGGGCTCTTTTTTTCTTTCTTCTTCTTTGTCACACCCATTCACCCTCACCCCGCCCCCCTCCTTCATCCACCCATCTACTTTTATTCCCTTTCTTTTTTTTTCAACCACACTTTTTCATTCCATCTTCTTCCTCACAATCACACACACAGACCCACCACCCCCTTTCTCCCTCTTTAAACCTCCCAAATCCACCTTTTTTTCTTTCTTTAAACTTCACGCTACATACAAAGTACACTTACCTATCAAATTTCTTATTAAATACACACATTAAAGTCATAGGAAACTTCAACTCCCACGTCATTTTCTTTATTCTATACTTCCAAAATTTGATTATATTTTTTTTTTTTTGGAAGTTTTAAATATCATGAAAAATAAAGATTTTCAATGGAGGAACAAGCCGTCTCGATTATAAGGCCACTAAAGCAATCGCTTGGAGCCCAAATTTTTTTGGGGACCCCATTTTCTCTCAAAGATGTGTGTGTATATATATTGTTAAAAAAATTCATGTACTGATAAATTTGAAATAATTTTTTGTATAGAAAATTTAATTGAGAAATTGAATATTGTTTAGTTGATTGTAGTGTCTTTTCTAGATTCTCATGTGGCAAGTTAATTGTAGTATCATTTCTAATTTCGCATGTGGCTATCTAATTTGTTGTCTAGCTCATTTATATTTTGACGATTATCATAAACCAACAGTATTGCGTTCTTATACTTACTTTTAATTATTGAATATTTTTAAGTCTCTCAAACGTTCAAACATTCTACATTATGTGATATCTATTGTTGTGTGTTTATAAAAAGACTAAATTTGTTTTTGATGTCTTATTCAAATTTCAAGCACTAAAACTAATCACCACTATTTAATATTATTTATTAACTTATCAAATTCAACGCTACATGATGTGAGGCTAAAAATACATATTTTTAAACATTATTTCCTCAAATTTATTATTTATATTTGTCCTTTTTAGCTTAAATTTTATGGATTGTGCTAAATAATATATTTTATTTGTAAGATTAAATTGGTGGAAAAATGAAGAAGTTTGGAGCTAAAGCGAATTAAAGATGGAAGGTTGAAGAAGGAAATCAAACATACAGCTTAATGGATTAAATTGAATAAAATAATATATTTTTTATATATATGGGAATGACGGCTGCAATTGAGGAATTTCAGTTTGATGTTCGCTGCTGCCACGTGGCAGCAAGTGAATAGTGAAGAAATAAGTTGAGGCGGCAGCACCATGATTCACGCGGCGGAAAAAAATAAAAGGAATTCAATTCCTTTTGGTTTTGAATTCCTAATTTAATTTGGATTCAATTATTTTATTTAGGTTTTCCTACATCTATAAATAGTGCATAGAAATAATTATTTAAGGGGGAGGAAGTCAAGAACCAAGATACAAGACACAATATAAATTTTCTTCTAGCTTAGGAACTTTGGAAGAGCCGTCGTGAAGGCCAGAGAATTGTGGTTTATTCTTTCTTCTCCTTTATTATTTATTTGTATTCGTGATTAATAAAAGATAGTTTAGCTATTATTTTTAACTTTTTATGATTAACACAAGCATATTTATTTTAATAAATTTTGATTGTGTTTTTGAGATAATGAGTAGCTAACTTTCATAACTAAGGTTGTAGGAACCATGAGCGATTAACAAAGTATGAATTGTAAATAAGCAATTCTTGAATAGTATTTTGCATGCATTGATAATTCTTTCATTTAGAAGTCTTTTTAACGGTGGCCAACGTTAAAACTCGTCTTGTTACTATTTGCCGGACCAAGGAGGTAATTAACAAGAAAATAATTATCAACATAGATTTAGTGTGATATTATCTAATAGGCTAGTGTCGATTGGTGTGAAGTAATAACTAAGCCAAACATCGATTATGATGTCTAATATGAGGTAAAGGTAAGGGTTAGTAAATTATACACACGTAGCCGGACCAAGGTGCGGGGTGAAATTCTCTAGATGCCGGACCAAGGATTTAGAGATACCTAACTTATCACTTTGTATGTAATACACTAGAAAAA
Source organism: Solanum okadae (assembly GCA_036553675.1). NCBI lineage: Eukaryota > Viridiplantae > Streptophyta > Magnoliopsida > Solanales > Solanaceae > Solanum > Solanum okadae. Next base: position 36,917,933 of record CM071678.1, read on the forward strand.
GATTATTATTATTAGGATTACTGCGTTATGAGCTTATGGGGAACACATTCCTAGTTACTTTTAATAATCTGAATATAAATAAATACTTAGTTCAAAACTATCTTTTTATTGTTTTTATTTTATTTTATTTCAATTTAAATCCCCCATTTTTATAACGACTGTCGAGTTAAATATTTACTATTGACAATATTCTTCCATATTCTCTATGGGATCGACCCCGACTCATAGTTGGGTAAATATATTGCATACGATCGTTTATATTTCTTTTCAAGAAGTATATTTGAACGTTATCAAAAATGGCGCCGCTGCCGGGGAGTTGATGTGAGGCTAAAAATACATATTTTAATCATTATTTCCTCACATTTACTATTTATATTTGTCCTTTTTTAGCTTAAATTTTATGGATTGTGCTAAATAGTATATTTTATTTGTAGGATTAAATTGGTGGAAAAATGAAGAAGTTTGGAGCTAAAGCGAATTAAAGATAAAAGGTTGAAGAAGGAAATCAAGCAGATAGCTTAATGGATTAAATTGAATAAAATAATATATTTTATATATATATATGGGAATGACGGCTACAATTGAGGAATTTCAGTTTGATGTTCGTTGCTGCCACGTGGCAGCAAGTGAATAGTGAAGAAATAAGTTGAGACGGCAGCACCATGATTCACGCGGCGGAAAAAAATAAAAGGAATCCATTTTCTTTTGATTTTGGATTCCTAATTTAATTTGGACTCAATTATTTTATTTAGGTTTTCCTACATCTAAAAATAGTGCATAAAAATAATTATTTGAGGCGGAGAAAGCCAAGAACCAAGATACAAGACACAATATAAATTTTCTTCTAGCTTAGGAACTTTGGAATAGCCGCCGTGGAGGCCAGAGAATTGTGATTTATTCTTTCTTCTCCTTTATTATTTATTTGTAATCGTGATTAATAAAAGATAGTTTAACTATTGTTTTTAACTTTTTATGATTAACACAAACATATTTATTTTAATAATTTTGATTGTGTTTTTGAGATAATGAGTAGCTAACTTTCATAACTAGGGTTGTGGAAACCATGAGCGATTAACAAAGTATGAATTGTAAATAAGCAATTCTTGAATAGTATTTTGCATGCATTGATAATTCTTTCGTTTAGAAGTCTTTTTAACGGTGACCAACGTTAAAACTCGCCTTGTTACTATTTGCCGGACCAAGGAGGTAATTAACAAGAAAATAATTATCAACATAGATTTAGTGATTGGTGTGAAGTAATAACTAAGCCAAACGTTGATTATGATGTCTAATATGAGGTAAAGGTAAGGGTTAGTAAATTATACACACGTAGCCGGACCAAGGTGCGGGGTGAAATTCTCTAGATGCCGGACCAAAGATTTAGAGATACCTAACTTATCACTTTGCATGTAATACACTAGAAAATGATTATTATTATTAGGATTACTGCGTTATGAGCTTATGGGGAACACATTCCTAGTTACTTTTAATAATCTGAATATAATAAATACTTAGTTCAAAGCTATCTTTTTATTGTTTTTATTTTATTTTATTTCAATTTAAATCCCCCATTTTTATAACGACTATCGAGTTAAATATTTACTATTGACAATATTCTTCCATATTCTCTATGGGATCGACCCCGATTCATAGTTGGGTAAATATATTGCATACGATTGTTTATATTTCTTTTCAAGAAGTATATTTGAACGTTATCACTACACTATTTTAATATCATCATATGTTTAAAATTTTGAGTCATGTTTTATTATTCCAACTTTATATTATATAATTTTCATTGAAAATTTACATTATTTGCATTCTTAATTCATATTGTATGCATATATCCTGTCTCTCCAGATCTCATTTGTAGGATTACACTAGTATATTATAATTATTCAATTTATATTTATCAACTAAAAAAATAGGGCCTCTTTATAATGTTTGGCTTTAGGCCCCCAAACTTGTTGAGACGACCCTATGGAGGAAACGAGAGATTCTATAGAAAAAAATTTAATTTTAAGAACTAATGATAACAATGGTGATGCAAGTGAAGGGTAGAGAAAGAATTTTGTTTTTTTTGTGATATATACTCTTGCACGTGTGTTTCATGTATTGTTTTTTAGATTTGTTAGACTGACTAAAATTCTATAAAGATTTGTGTGTAATGAGTATTAAAATATAACAATAACAAATAAAATTTTTGAAGTGTGACATGAAACACTAATTGTTTTGCACTTTAATCAAATAAAAAATTTACAATAAATTTATCAACTCTTGATAAACAAGCAACAAAGAAAAAAATAAAAGTTTAAATAAAATAATTTGGATAACTAATAAAGTTTGAGAATGAGAAAGGCTTGAATTTATTTTTTTCAATAAAAAATATGAAGCACAAATTTCGAAAACAAAAGTGTCTTTAAAAGAGCCAGAAGCACTTAATGTCGTATGTCTGAACCATTCAGATTCAGACCTCCATTAAGTGCAAACAAATGAGGCCTTAATTTGAGCCCCAACAGAAATATAAACTTATCGTAATAAAAAATTAAATTAAAAAAGTCGAATATAGAAAAAAAGAAGTTAAAAAGAAAAAAGTCCAACATATACATCCTTCTTAAGACTATAATCATAACAATAGAGATGGAAAAAAATTAACAAAATTAGTACATGATTTTTGGAGTTTTTGTCAAATTAAAACATGAATAAGATAGTACAATAATGATATATATGGTTCCTAGTTTAACTTTAGAATGAAATGGATAAGATCTCATGAAATCAAAAAGATAAATTTATATAGATAAAAATGAGGAATATCAAAAAGATATTGGTTATTTTATATATCCTCCAACTCACTTTAAATGGGTTACCTATACACTTACAACCATTACGTTGTTATTAAATTAAACATTTTCTATGATAAAAATCTTATTTATTTCATTAACTTAATATATTTTAAGATAATTTAAAGCAAAAGAATAAATAAAAAATAGAATTTCTATATAATAAATATTTGAATTAAATAAATTTACAAATAACTTACATATTAAAAGTGCAAGAAAATTATTATTAATAGTTAGCATATCTTATTAAATAATTTGTGTTCACTTTTTTGTTTATGACTTTCAAATGATAAATGTTTTAAAAAATATATATTTATTTTTCAATCAAAGACATGAATAAATTTTTTGTCTAATTTTTTTTTATCTTTATTTTAACCAAAGACATGATATATTTTCAGTTAAAATTTCACGAAAGAATGATATTACCAAGAAAAATCCAAATACATATACCCCTCGATTTAAATGATAAGAAGGAAACTTGCATAATTCATTTTTTAACTACATGTAACTTCTTGGTTAAACTGTTCTAACAATTCATGGATTTTAAAAGAAAATGATGTCATACATATACACAAATAAATATTTTCTGAGAATAACTTCAAGCAAGAAATATATTACTACGTATAGATGTATAAGTATGGGTATTTTATTTTATCTTTATGGATGTCAAGGCACTGCAATAACATTATGAGATTCGAATTTGACCTCTTTAAATTTGTTGAAATTCAAAATTCCACATTTTTATATGAAGTTGAAATGTATCTCAAATAAATTATAAGACCATAACTCCATAAGAGATCGTTCGTTAGAAAGATTAATAACACACGGACAGGTTAAATAAAATAGAATGAGAAGTAAAGAAGCCACGTATTCAAAAATTTCAAAAAAAGTTTTAACATATTTCTTTTTATCATCCAACTCATTTTGACCTAGCGAAAACATTATACTAACTTTATATATATATATTTCTATTATATAGAAGAGTGAAGCCTAGGACGACCAAGGGCAAATAGGTAATTTTACACTAAAAATGGACAGATTTTTCTATTCCAAAAGTAAGAAGGGCAAATAGGTAATTTTACACTAACAAAATGACAAATCTCAGTTCCAAAAGCAAGATTTCTAAACCCATTTCTCTTCCATCTTCTAGAACCATCCGTCTTCAATCTTTCACACTCCAAACAAAGGATTTCAACACATTCCAAGCACAAATACTTGCTCAAACATGATTCTAAAAGCATAATTTCTTCCATCCCTCTTGTTCCAACAACAGTCAATCGATTTGCATTTTCTGATTTAGGATAGGATGACTCTTTTTTAGAGCTTTGTTGGATTATACCAAGTGCTAAGACAGGGGTACTTGGTTTTGGACTTTTGGCATTTTGGTGGTTGTGCTTGTGTTAATGTATGCATAAAGCTTTGATCTTTGTTCGTTTTTGTTTGTTTAGATGATTCTCTTCTTTACTTTTGGAAATTTTGGTGGACTATACCAAATGCTTTGTACACTTGTTCTGGGATTTGGTGATGGTTCATGACTGCATGTTTGTATTTTTTGGTTTTTGATATTGGTTTTGTCTGTGTCAGTAAGGTTTGATTTTCTTTCTGTTTGTTTAGATGGATGAAGAATATAACAAGCTTGGTGAAGGCGGCCATCGGTAACGACGTCATCACTATCGTTAAAATTCTATATTTTTTACTTTTCGTGCTTTCCATCTTTTCAATTTCATCAGATTCAGAAATAAGATTTTCAGTTTCTTCTTCTTTATCAGAAGTTAAAGCTGTTATTCATTTCAGATCTTAACATCAGGACAATTTTATGATCAACAATCATCATCAATAGAGACTTGCTCATCTTCTTCAACTGAATTTTAAACTCTGGTATGTTTCATTCATTTTGTCAATCTCTAATGAAAAAAAATAATAAATAATAAATAATAATTAATAATTATAACTATTATAATAATTATAATAAATAAAAAACTAACAAAGGCGGTAATTCAAGGGTATAATTGTCGTTTTATATTATATTCACTCTGCTTGATAAATTTAATTTATTTTTTATGTATAAAATATAATTTTTTACTTGTCCATTAAACCCCTTCCACGTGGCTGAATATTAAACACACAATTACAAAATATCTTCTGTCTAGAAATTTCCATCATACCTATAAATAACTCTTCATCTTCTCTTCTCACAGATAGTTCATCTTCCTGTAATATCAAGTTTGTTTTGTCTTCTGTTCTTTAAATTTCAGGTAAGTTCTTCATCAAATTTTTTGTCGTTCTCTCATATATTTATCTTTTTTTTCTTATTATTCACATAGCTATCTGTTAGGAATTATGATTTCAAGAAAGTTGGATTAGCACGTTTATCTGTATTTACATCACTTTAGTTGAGTTTGCCTATATGAATCTTCTCTACACATTCACCATTATTAAGGTGGTGTGGAGATGATTCATTGAAAGTAGGCTATATTAGTGAATCTATCTAAAAAAATGTAACCTTTATTGGCTTGGGACACTGTTGTGCTTTGTAAAGTTCATATAGGTTGTCATTTTTAGGGGTGATGCTTGATGACTCGTGGTTCGTTCTGAGATTTCTGCATTGGTTTATGCTATCTTCATTTTGTTTCTATCTAAGAGAATGTAGTTGACATTTTGCCAATGTATTATGACTAAGAAGTTTCCATTCTAATTGTTTATCTCTCATGTAGAATTTTACACAATAGACAACTGTTAGAAATCAACCATTTACAGTTTGTACAATTTTGGTGTATGTAATTGATCACCCAAGCTTATTTTTATTCGTGTTAGTGTGTAACACATTTTTCCAGTTAAATTTTATGCTGCAGCCTTAATTGAGATGGATACTTCTTTTTAGTTGGTAACAATTATGAAATAGGATAGAGCTGTATCTTTGTCCATGGTCTTAATGAGCTATTTGTTGTTTGTTTTCTTCTTTGGCTAGTGACTTTAAAATGAATAAGAAATGATAACATTCTGTTGCTTAGTGCTGACAAAAGCTAGCCTCACTATTTTCTTTTTTAGCTGGTAACTTTAAAATGAATTAGAAATGATAACATCCTATTGCTTAGTGCTGACAAAAGCTAGCCTCACTATTCTCATTTCATATTCTCTTCTGCATTACTATTTAAATCAGCCTTACATTTTAAAATTATTTCTTTAAACATGTCTATTATATTATTTAATATATGGTTTGAACTATTAACTTTACAGAATTTCCACTTCATTGCGGTAGTTGTTTGCTCCAGTGTTTCACTTTTCTCTAAGTGTGTGGTAAGTATTACTCAACTAATCCCTTATTTAAATCAGCCTTGCATTTTTTGCATTTTTTTTTTTTTTTTAATTGTGGTAGTTGTTCGCTCCTGTGTTTCACTTTTTCTCTAAGTGTGTGGTAAGTATTACTCAACTAATCCCTTATTTAAAATTATTACTATTATTTACCAGATAATTATTTTGTGTAAAATTATTTTGATCCCAAAGATGTCAAGTAATAAAAACCATAAAAATGTGCATGCTTTTCAAAAATCAAATGCGGATAGAAATGCTAGGAGACGCGAATTATATAGATTGATGCCACCTGAGGAAAAAGAAATTCTTCTGGCACGCCGTCGAGCAAAGAGAGCTGAAATGAGAAAACATAACTTATCTGAAAGTTCAATGAATAATGATTTGACTACTGCATCATCTTCTAATTCCACCATTATTTCTGTTGCACAAAGTTCTAATCTTATGAGACAACACATGTTGCTCCTACCAGAAATAGGTAGTACTATGCCATCAGAAATTAATTATATCAAATCAAAAGAAGTATCAAATTGTCAATTTTGTAAAGCCATAAAATTTGAATATGAACTGCCTGCATTTTGTTGTAGCAATGGTTCTGTTCAATTAAGTACACATGAAATTCCAATAGATTTAAAGAACCTTTATCTGGAAAATACAGAGCTATCAAAATTTTTTAGAACTTACATTAGAACGTACAATAATATATTTGCTTTCACATCTCTTGGAGTAACTTATGACAAAGAATTAGCAAAAAGAAACAATGGTATTTATACTTTTCGGGTTCAAGGTCAGATGTATCATTTCATCAATGACTTGATTCCTACCGATAAAAAAGGAAAAAAATCTTCAATTATGTTTCTTTGATAGTGAAAATGAATTAAGAAATCGAATGGCATGTTCAAATAAATTAAATGAGTATGTTGTGAGAACTCTGATGGAAATATTAAAAATTAATCCATACTCTATGTTTTTAAAATCTTTAGTAGATGTTCCACAACTATCTAATTTTTATATTGCACTTAAGTGTGATTCTGGCTTAGATCAGCGTATATATAACTTACCAACAGTATCAGAAGTTGCAGGAATATGGGTAGAACAAGATATTACTAATTCTATTCCTACACCACATATTCGAATATATACAAAAAGTGATAAAAGTCAATTGGTAAATTATTATTACGATTGTTATGATCCATTGCAATATCCATTGCTATTTCCGTATGGTCAAGGTGGATGGCATTGTGGTATTAAGAAAATTAAGTGTCCTTCAAGAACGTCAACACAAGTATATTGTGAACAAGAACAACTACCAAGTATAAAAAATATGTGTTCAATAGATGGACTGATTAACATGGAAGCCGAAGTTATGCTAAAAGAAAAGCACAAACGAGACACTATTTCTTGTCGTGAATATTATTGTTACAAACTTCAAATAAGAGATGATGAAAATATAGTCTTACATGCTGGAAGATTATTCCAACCATATGTAGTAGATGAATGGATAAAAATAGAAAGCCAATGATTAGACTTTGCTTCTTTTAATCAAGATTTAATTAGAACTGATGTATTAGATGGAATTTTGGATGTTTTACGTAAGGGGGAAAGAGAAGCTTCACATATAGGTAAACAACGCATACTTCCACTAAGCTTTACTGGAGGTCCAAGAGATATGCGTAGACGGTATATGGATGCTATTGCATTAGTGCAACGTTTTGGAAAATCTGATATATTTTTGACGATAACATGTAATCCTTCTTGGCCTGAAATAGAAGAAAAACTTATATCAACTGATGAGGTACAAAATAGGCCTGATCTGGTTAGTAGAGTGTTTAGAGCAAAAGTAGAAGAATTAAAAAATGATATAATAAAAAGGCATATATTTGGTAAAGTTGCAGCATTTATGTATACAATAGAATTTCAAAAACGAGGTATTCCCCATGCTCATTTTCTTATTATACTAAATGATAATTACAAATTACTAACTCCAGAACCATATGATCGATTTGTATGTGCTGAAATACCAGATGAAAATATATATCCCTATTTATACTCACTTGTTACACAGCACATGATGCATGGTCCTTGTTGTAATTTGAATCCAACAAATTCTTGTATGAAGAAAAAAGGACGTTGTAAAAATAAGTATCCTAAAGAGTTTGTAGAACAAACAACTAAAGGAAAAAATTCATACCCAATTTATAGAAGGCGAAATACAGGAAAAAGTGTGAAAATTAGAGGACACTTTCTTGATAACTCATGGGTTGTTCCTTACAATCCATATTTACTTTGTAAATTCAACTGCCATATAAATGTAGAGATTTGTTCGGATATAAAAGTTGTTAAGTACATTTATAAATACATTTGTAAAGGACATGATAAAATAGCATTTCATATACAAACTAATGATGTAAACCTAGAGATAGATGAAATAAAAGAATATCAATCAGCTAGGTGGGTATCACCACCTGAAGCTGCATGGAGAATATTTGCTTTTCCTATTAGCGAAATGAGTCCAAGTGTATATCATCTACAACTACATCTTGATAGACAACAACTTGTTTCCTTCAAAAGTACCGACAACATTAGTAAAATTGCAAGTAATCCCATGATAAGAAAAACAATGTTAACTGAATTTTTTTTAATGAATAAATCAAACAAAGAAGCTATGGACCTAAATTTATTATATCGTGAATTTCCAGAACATTTTGTATGGTCAACAACAAATAAAATGTGGACACGTCGTAAACGAGGTCATGTTATTGGACGTGTAGTGACATGTCATCCAACCGAAGGAGAAAGATACTATCTTAGACTTCTTTTAATGAACGTAAGAGGGCCAAAATCATATGAAGATCTGCGAACTATAAATGGAGTACAATATAATTCATTTAGAGAAGCTGCAGAAAAAAGAGAACTATTACTTTGTGATAATAATTTGGTAGAATGCATGTCTGAAGCTGCAAGTTATCAAATGCCATCCAGTTTAAGACAATTATTTGCTATGTTATTGATTTATTGTAATCCAACAAATCCTAGAGAATTATGGGAAAGATTTGAAAGCCCAATGTCTGAAGATTTCAAAAAAAGTTCGAACTTAAATGTAAGAGAAATACGTTATAAAGTATTAAATTACATTAATGATATTCTTCATTCAATGGGTCATGACATTAATGAATTTGAACTAATTTCAGAATATATCAAACCTTCATCAATAGCAAGAGAAGCTAAAGAAGTTCATTACGAAAGAAATATCATTGTTAGTGAGGAAGATTTATTATTAAAAAATAAATTAAACACTGAACAAATAATGGCTTACAATATTATTCTTGATAGAGTATTGTCAAATAAATTTGGGGCATTCTTTATTGATGGTCCTGGTGGAACTGGTAAAAGTTTTTTATATCGTGCTTTATTAGCTACAGTAAGACACAAGGGATTTATAGCTTTAGCAACTGCAAGTTCTGGTGTTGCAGCTTCACTTCTTCCCGGAGGTCGAACTGCTCATTCTCGATTTAAAATTCCTATTGATGTCAATGAAAATTTTACTTGCAATATTAGTAAACAAAGTTCACTAGCATCTTTAATACGAGATGCACGATTAATTGTGTGGGATGAAATTTCAATGGCAAAAAAGAAAATGGTTGAAGCATTTGACTTGCTTTTAAGAGATCTAATGGAAACAAATACGTTATTTGGTGGTAAAATAGTTGTTTTTAGTGGTGATTTCAGACAAACTCTTCCTATTGTTCGTAGTGGAAAAAAAGAAGATTTTATTCGTGAAAGTTCATTGTGTTCTGAAATTTGGAATCAACTTGAAAAATTACAGTTATCGAAGAATATGCGTGCAACTAAAGATCCTGAATTTTGTGAATATTTAATGAGAATTGGTGATGGAAAAGAAAAAACAAATGACCATGGAAAAATTGAAATTCCTCATTCCCTCATTATTCCTTTTACTTCTGAAAAAGAATCTCTAAATCTTCTTTTTAGAAATACTTATCCTGATTTATACACATGTTGTACCAAAACTTCGTTTATTACTTCTCGTGCTATTCTAACAACTAAAAATGATTTTGTTGATAAAATAAATGACATGTTGATCTCTCAATTTCCAAACACTGAAAAAGTGTATATTGCTATAGATGAAACTATTGATCCAAAGGATCAAAGTGAATATGAAGATTTCTTACACACTTTAAATCCTACTGGTTTACCTCCATACAAATTAACTTTGAAGAAAAATTGTCCGATTATGTTATTAAGAAATTTAAATCCTTGTGAAGGTTTATGCAATGGGACACGGTTAATATGTAATGATTTTAAACCTCATGTTATTAGTGCAACAATATCTAGCGGTGATTTTAAAAATACACATGTATTTATTCCACGAATACCACTCATGACTTCAGAAGATGAAAAATTGCCTCTTCCTTTTAAGAGAACACAATTTCCTGTACGATTATGCTTTGCCATGACTATAAATAAAGCTCAAGGACAAACATTAGATTTTGTTGGTATATATTTACGGGGAACCTGTCTTCTCTCATGGACAATTGTATGTTGCTTTATCAAGAGCAACAAGTTCTCACAATGTTAAAGTATTAATTAGACCACCTATAATTGATGAAAATGATGATCATTCAACATATAATGTTGTCTATAATGAAATTATTGAAAAGGCCTTTTCTTGAACTTTGTGCTTTAATTTGCAATGGTAAATCTCATATACAACATACTTATACTATATATATATATTTATTTTTTAGTTTTATTTATGTATATTATAATATTGCTTTCATTATACATTTACCTTTAGCTTATCCTCTTATAATGTATTTTAATTGCAGATATTTCAACATGGCAAAAAGATATACCATCAATATGATCACTCCCGATACTAAAGATTGGACCTGTAAAGTCCAAGTTGTTGATAAAAGTCTACCAAGGGACAACAAAGATAAAACCACAAAATACCAAGTCTTAGTTCTGCAAGATGAAGAGGTATTTATTTTTATTAATATATCATTGATTTTAAAAACCTAACTTTAATTGCGTTAACTAAATAATCCATCATTTTATAATTTTACTTTAATAATATGAAAAATAATAAGATAACTTTTAAATTTTACACAACTAATCAAACTTTTTACAAATTCTTTTACAGGAGAATCAAGTTCAGGCCACTATTTTCAATACCGATATAACATATTTTGAAAAAGAATTTTCTCCTTTCAAGACTTACTTGGTATCTGTTGCACATGTGAAATTACCACCTCTTGGATACGAAAATCCACTTAACAAATTCATTTGGACACTCGATAAAAACACCATTGTTGAACCAGTTGAAGAGGTCAAACCTCCAGAGGATCCATTACCACCACCAACACGACTAACTCTTACCACATTTAACACTTTTGAGTATCAATCCAAAGAATTTGAATTTGGTATTTATAAATTTATTTATTTATTATTATTCAAATATAATCTAATTGTTAATATAATAGAATACTACTCATGATCTAATTATTCTTTCTTTATTTTTGTTTAATGCAAGATGTACTTGCCGTTGTCATTAATGGCAATCCTTCAACAAAGACTGCAACTGGAAAATGAATTCAAGAGTTTATTGTCTTGGACAAGCTGTAAGTATATATATATATATATATATATATATAGAACATCACATATTGTCAAACATGTAAACGTTATATGTTTAGCATTTATTTACCTCCTCTTGGTTGTAAACCTGTTTGTGACCCATACATGTAAACCTGTTTGAGTTCGAAATTTGCCTTGTGATAAATAAACTGTTTATGTCTTAAGAGTCTATGACGAATAGATTGACTGTATATTTGTTATTCATGCTTTAACAAGTTATTTTAGCGCATATTCTCAGACAAACCTGGCCATGATGGTCTAATAGACCTTCATACACCAACTCCATAATTGTTGGAAACTATATTAGTGCACCACTTGTGGTTTCTTTGGCCATATGTTTGAATTTTTATCTTTACCATTGTATCTCCAAAGTCATTTCATCAGTATGTCAGTAAACACAGTCCATCATGCTCTCTGCTTAGTTAAGAAATTTTTCAATTAACAAGATGATATTCTTTGCCTTCTTTAGTACCCTTCCATAAGTTGTCTCAACGTTGTGTGCTCCTCTGACTGCTTACCTTTTTCAGCAACCATTAGCAATTCTGTATGCATAGCATATACATCATTAGCTTTTTGTTCTACCACCATTTTTGGTTCATCAGGATCACTTTGCGACTGAAGGCAGTACTCAAGATCCCACAACACTGAAACCATTGAAGGATGATCAATTCTGTGATCAGACAAGCAACTGATTGCTGTATTGATGAATTGCTTCAAACATTCTTTTATAAACTCCCTTTTAATGTATGCATCCATAAGTTCCTTGGTAGTATTTTTCCTATGGCAGTGTAAAGCCCAATCTGCTAGACTGACTTGTTCCTTTGGCAAAAGGTAATGACCATGGCAAACTCTTGGACAAGATTTCACCATACGACTTGTGCTCAACAAAGTACCAATTCCTCCACATAGTAACAATGACAAGCTCATTGCAGCCACATTCACAGCCAGCCTTACCTTGTAATTTGGTATAAATGCAGCATTAAAAATGGGCACAATGATACCCAATGAAAATGAAATAGCCGAGGCTACTGCTGCCTGGAAGGAATTTGGCAGATGTTCCTCCTTATATTTTTCATGTTCTCGGTTCTGTCCTCAAGTTTCTTTGTCTATCTTCATTTGATCTTGTTGTATGTCTAATTGAGAATACACTGAGACAAACTCTAGGCCATCCTTGGTATTTGTTACTAATAATGTGACTTGAATTTTATTATTTATAATGTTTTTACAATATCACATATCTTCTGTAACTTTATTTTAATGTTTGAAAATATTCTTCGAATCATATGCAGGAAAAAACCAACAAAACTGACACTTTGGGAGGATTTCATTGATCATGAGGGAGTTAAACTTTTCAACCAACTTCATGATTACCCGATCATTCTTGCTAGGAGAGTTGGGAAATCATCTTCAGGTAAAAGTGCAAATAAATTTATTTTTTCTTTTTGAAAAATATATGACATGATGAAACTAAAATCACATATTCAAATGCATGTAGGAACGTCGAATAGATTCGTTGGTTTGACGAGCAAATTCAATACAACAATTGAAATCAATCCTCCATATCCACAGGCTACCGAATTAAGGACGTGGTAATATACATTTTTATTTAATGCATCGAAATTCCAAAATATTTTGAGATATAAAACACATCTTTAATCTTATTACAATCATAAAGTTTTAAAATTTCACTTTTATTTCTTTTTTCCTAATCTTTCTACAAGACATTTTCATAATTTTACTTGGTTATAGGATCAAAACAATTGAAACAAAGCTTGTTGCTTATAAGATGAAAAGTACAACTCCAATAGACTCTATTATGTTGATTCCATTTGAGGATGAGGTTATATCTGTGGCTAACATCCAAGCACAACCTCCGGTAAGAACAACAAGTATATTATTCTATTTTTTAATTTTTTTTTATTTTACAGTAAAAAATAATATTTGGTATATTGAATTTGAAGGGACAAGTATTTAATGTTGAGGCTGAATTGTCCCTTGCAAGTAAGGATCAACGCTTTAGTGTGTTGGCATGCTCAAATTGTAAGCAATTGTTCACGAGATATAACGTGCGAAGGGAAATCTACTACACAAGTTGTCACCAATCCACACATCTTATTCCTAGGTATATTTGCTCTTCTTCAAAATTAATAATAACTAATTAAAAAGATTTATGTTCTTTTTTGAAAGAAATAAATGTCTTAACTAACCATTATTTTTTTAATTCTTTCACTGATTATCAAAACATATGTCAATTTGAAGTTACTATTAAGGACAACAGCGGTTTTGCAACAGCTATTGTTTCAGATGAAATTGCAGAGAAAATGTTGCACCTCACTTCAGAAGAGATTTATGAAATTTGCTTCATCAAGGTACATATCACTATTTTCTCACCAAATAATCACAAAGAACTTGTTTTGATTTTGTATTTTCATTGTTTCTTATTTCTACTCTTGAACAGAAGGTTCAACTCTCCCTCAATATCTCCTATAAAGTCTGCCCATTGGCTTATAACAGTTAAGCGAAACTAATTATCAATTACTTATTTTAACATTACTAACCCAAAGAAATTCACGTACTATGTTATTCTCTAAAGGATCATTATGTAACCATAAATAAAGACGGCAGTTGCATACAAAAGTTTTCACTTTAGCCATTAAATTGGGAAGATATAAGACAAAACAATAATGACATCAACTTTAGACATAAAAAAGAACAACGAGAAATTTGAGAAAAAAAGCAAAAGACATTGTAGATTGAGAGTGATTTTAATATAAAAAACAAGTAAACTCACAGATGAATAAAACTCCATCTTTTTACAAAAAAGTTTCATTAGCAATTATTACTTATGAGCTACTTGCATCCTACTTCTTGAACATATAACTTCCTTAACTTGAAAAGGATACTATAACTCTATAAGCTTAGAACTCTAGCATGAAAGAATTTGTAATAAAGATCTATTTTTATGTATCATGTAAGTTGTAAAAACTTTTATAGTAGGAACATGTGATTCTAGGTCATGCCTTAACTCTAGAAGAGGTTTTAACTTTACATACTTTGGGTATACTCTTACATTATGTCGTCAACGTCTCCTTCTGTAAAGTGTTCAGTGTACTCTTTTCAGTCAAAATTTCATATCTTATGTTCGTGTTTCTTTTCTCCAGCACCTAACTTATACTTTTTCTTATATGTTTACAGTCAACTTTCTTTATAAAAATATTATCATTGTATATATATGTCACGCCCAAGATTCAAGGGCGCAACTGGCTCCTAATGCCAAAACTAAGGCCCGAGCCGACCCTGCTGAACCATTTGCTACTAGCGCATGACAGTTACACGCAATCAAGAAATCAAACAAGTATATCTCGGCTTAAAACTAAGCCATCGGCCGGCAAGGCCCCTGTCAACTGATCTATAAAAGAAACAGCTACTCCCAGGAGATCATTTAAATAAATAGTCAACTAGCACATAAGTCCTAATTGGGCCGTCGAGGCCACCATGATATCTATACCAAAACTGAAATCATGCATATAACAAGACAACGCATCACACAACCAGCAATCTTCAGCAAACCAACAAAACTAGGCCAGCATGGCCATAACGTAGTTATGAACCCCACACACTAGTATGCAAGGCTCTAAGAGTATTAACGATTGGCGGGACAGGGCCCCAGCCTACCCATAAAAATATGTACAACAAAATCTAACAAACCTCCAAACACTGGCAGCTCCGAAGGAAAGGGGCTAGCCAATGGGATAGAAGTCAATCTTGCTGCTGAGGAGGTCTACTCAGTCGTCTGTCAGGACCTGCATGCATGAATGCAGCGCCCCCAGGCAATGGGGCGTCAGTACAAAATAATGTACAGAGTATGAAAGGCAATAGACTATGATCAAGTATCTTAATATACTGGAATAATCCGATAAGTAAATCAAGGATAAGACAAGTGTACTGACCTGCTCATAATTCTAAATTTATCAAAAATAATAAAACAACAACCTAACAGAGCCCCCATAAGCTCGGTAGGTATAAACAACACACAAGACCACCTACTCAGGCCCCCATAAGCCCGGAAGGTGCCAATCAGTCTATATACCCCTATCGATAGTCCCCTAGCCCTGTAGGCAATCACCTAGCCCTCTTAGGCATTAATATAACCCCATAGCAGCACATAGTTCTCTTAGGTATCAACATAGCTTATAGACAACTCATAGCCCTCTTAGGCAACAACATAGCCATGTAGGAAGCCCATATCCTTCTTAGGCGTCAATATAGCCCTGCTAGGCATCAATATAGCCCCATAGGCAACATATAGCCCTTTTAGTTATCCATATGGCCCCGTAGGCAGAACATAGCCCTTCTAGGCATAAATCACATTCCTGCAGCTAACAACAATAGCCCAAAGGCAACAATAACAATCCAACAGCTAAAAGTGAGCAATTTAGTTATAGGCAACCTATACAAATAGCCTCTAAGTCGTGTCCAACATACGAATGTTACTACTGAATAAGAATCCCGATAAGAGAGGATTATACGCACTCGAGCAGCCAACAATCAACAATAATGGCTATAAGTATAACAACGATAACAACTCAATTACATTTCCCCTAAGCTTTAAGGAAACATGCCATAGGAAGAGAATAGCCTTAACATACCTTTTTCGCTAATTTCACGTGGCCTAAAGACTTTAACTCATAACTCCCTCGATACTACAACAAGGTAGGACTATAATCAACACACAAAATAAAAGATACCATGACAATATAATAAAAAAATATGTATTTCCGTCGCAAATTGCTATTTGCTACTTATAAAAGCTAGAGTCGATGAAAGAAGGGTCTTACCTCGATCTTAGGTTCGTAATTCACCTCAAAACCTTCAAATATATTCAAAACCCTGCTGTCCCAACACTAAAGTGTGATATGCTATGCAATCGATAAAACAAATTATACCACGATGATGAGCCCAACGCGTAGAACAACTTTCGTCAAGGACTTAAGTCGAGAAAATCTATATTTAGCTTGATCCTAGAAATGGGTTTCTATGTTTTCTCTGTATATTTAGCTTAAAATGGAGAAAAAACTCGAAGAAGAAGATATATACAGCTTTCCACCGACCTAGGGCCCCACCTCACGTGCTTGCTTGCGCAGTCCTACGAAAATGCGAATATCTCTCTATTCTGAAGTCGTATGAACAAACGGTTTGATGCGTTGAAAACTAGACTCGTAGACCTTCGATTCAATAGTTTGTAGGGCCCACAACTCTTAATAGATTGGGAGAAAACGTCCGAGACATTTGACTCAAATTTCAGACAAATCTTTAAAAAGGAATTTACGGTAACTTTCGCCAACTTTCATTTTGCCACTTATCTAACTTCAAAACTTGAGATACAACACTTGAACACTTAAAATATAACATAACACATCATTTTTAATTTATTTCTCACCCTCCTTGTCTTTCCACGAAGATACGAGTTAATTTAGACGTTTTGAAAAGTTGGGGTGTTACAATATATTTTTGGCTTTTATCCATCTCACATGGTTACCCATTGGCTGAGCGCTTTGTACATAAACTATCATGCGTACCTACCACAATAGGAGTGGCCATTTTAGAACTGTTGCATGTTGACTCCGATTGGTTGAAAGACCTTTAATATTGAATTTCAGTTCAGATGTAAATACATAAACATAAAGATATTGATTTTATTGTTGTTGATCATCTTTTTTTATGCTAAAAATATTCAATCTCTTTCTATTTGTCTGTTCGCTTTATTTTCTTATAATTATACATATAAAATAAAAAATATTAATGATTCTGTTATTACTAATCAGATTTTTTTCAGAAAGAAACATTATCACTCCAAAATGTGGAAGATCAATTGAACGGCAAGATATTCAACATTCAAATGAAAAGGCTATTCACAAAAAAAATGGATGCAACACAAAAATTATTCATTTTGTCTTACCTGGAGAAACAAGATGTAATTCATAAACCAATGACATCTACGACTGTCAATGTTACAGATGCGAAAAAGCGCACAATTGAACATCTTAGTTCAGGAGAAAAAGAATATCCAAGCATGACAAATAAATATAATCCTTCCACCCACAAACATAGCATGGAAATGAAAAATCCTCCCATGAAAAAGAATTAAAAGGTATTTAAATTATTTTGTACATTCTTTATAATTTCATCTTTGCAATTGACTAATATAAATAGGATTTACTTATCTTTGAATTTATTTTCTTTGAATTCGATTCAGTCTCTAGACACATTATCTTTTATTGTTTTGAATTGCAATTGGAACACTTTTGTTGTGGTTCTCGAAACGGTCATTTTTTGCACTCTTTTGCTGCTGCCACTGAATGCCGTGTTTTGCAAGCTTCTGATGTTGCTATGTGGATGCCTTGTGTTCCTCTTCTTTTGTGGAAATTGAAAATATTTTCTCCTGTGATAGCAGGTTAGTTAAAAGTTATCTTTTTACAGGTACTTCTTTTATCATTTAAATAAAAATATTTTCTTTCTGGTATTATAATGATTGTTATGCTGATGGCTTACATTAAACATATGGGAACGCTTTTCGATTCTGTCTTTTTATCATTTTTACCTTCTGGCAGATAAAGCCTGTGTAATTGTTTCTTCACATGCAATTGCACAACCACTTTTCCATCACTGCTCAGGTAAATAAATTTCCAACATATACCTAACATGCCCACACTGGTTGGAGGTATAACCCTGTCCTAAGTTCCAACGTTAAAATTGTCAAAAGAATCTTACAAGACATTGTTAACTTTGAATAAAAATACTGTTTGTCAAGAGATTAAAACATACAAACACTAGAGGTTTGTTCACTTCTTCACGCGAGGAGAAAATGGTTACAAAATTTTAGTTACATTTCCAACTTCTCATGTTTCTACAGTTTCTTGTCATAAATCTTCTTAACAAATGGCTTTTGCACCGAAGACCATGCTACTTTTAAGATGCTAATTTGTTTATTGCTTTTAAAAATGCCCAGTTTGCATTCACCGCAGTCAGAGCGAAGCAGGTGCTTCATGTTTATTATTTAATTAATAATGTGGTTGCATATCAATAGGATTTTTGGAGAATCATTGGTTTGGAAAGTTCACACATGATGTGGTTCTTCAAAGGGAGGGATGAATGTCACACAGTTATTCCTTCCGATGCTAGCTTTCAATTCTGTTTGCTTTCCTTGAAGAAGAAATATGAACTCCCCATCAGTGCTTAGTAGTTGCTTCCTCACATTCCTATAGAATCTTTTTTGTTAGTTTGGAGCCTTGGACTATAAACATGTCAATGAGTCTGCTAGAAGCCTGCTTAATCAGAAATAAAATGTTGCAAGTCGAAGATCTTGAAAATTTTAAGTGACAGAGGTACCACCTGCCCCCATCTCCGGGTTCAGAAAATCTTGCTATAACCTTTTGATATAAAATTCCTACCCTCCCCAGGCCCCACCTGTGAAATTGCACTGGGTATGTTGTTGTTCAGAAGGAAAAAATATGTACGTTTGTTGAAAGTTAAATGTCTTGGCCATACGATGTATAGTGCTTCTATTATTAGCGTTACAGTGTTTGCTGCTGTGTTTAGTGCCTATTGTAAAGTTAGATTGTATTATTTATAGATCCTAGACTTGCTAACAGATATATCATGTGTTGTATAACTTAATGTGATTCTGTGCTGACATTTAATCCCTCATTTTGAATGTAACAAGTGCTTTAGATCAAA
This sequence comes from Solanum okadae, assembly GCA_036553675.1. NCBI lineage: Eukaryota > Viridiplantae > Streptophyta > Magnoliopsida > Solanales > Solanaceae > Solanum > Solanum okadae. The sequence continues at coordinate 36,937,477 of CM071678.1, forward strand.
GATGGTCCAGAAGATCCAAGCATGAAAAACGCATATATTTTTGTCTAATTTAAAATAGTATGTAAATCTATGTAATTAGCACTCCCACATATGGAATGTTAAACTATGTAAGTATCTCAGTTCAACATTCAGTAGTATGACATTCACATGAATATGTAATGAACAAATTTGGCAGCTATAATGTGTTTAAATTAGTAATTTTCTCATTGCAATATAATTTAAGTCCATTATAAATTATACGTTGCAACCGTGCGGTTACTCCATCCATTACTGCCACTACTTTTCTATATTTCATATCCTATTGTTTTAAATCGAATGTGGAGAAATCAGTTGTATTAGTGCACTTTAAAGTTCATGTGTTTTAAATCTATTACATCTAACATTTGTAAAAGATACATGTGGCTGTAAAGTAGGATAATTAATGCAATGATCTGTTCACTTTTACACTATATACTCTTATTTTGTCATTTATAATAACATGTGAAGGAAAATATGGCCACATGTATATAGTACATAGATATTTTTGCCATGAAAATCAAAATTAATTATAGCAAATTGTTTTAAATAGTACTTTTTTATTCATTTAATTTTTAAAGAATAACAATGAATTGTGCTTTACAAGTAGATTTTCTGTCGTGCATTTAATATCTATGTAATAATAATCGATGACCTTCTTATAATATATATATATATATATATATATATATATATATATATATATTGATAAACTTTGCACAAGGATACTAAATTATGAATGTTTGCCCAACTTAATATTGAACTAATTGTTGAAACTTGAAAGAAAAATAATAGCATCTCTCGCTTATATATTATTCCATGTGGATTCTTTTATTGTGCAAACTAAGAAATATGATTCGTTTATTAAATGATGGACATTGTGTTTTTTGAAATTATGGTTATTTAAAAATATTTTTCACTGCGTTCAATTTCAAATATATTTCATAGTAAATCAAATAGAAGTAAAATTATGATAACATTTTAAACGTTGGGCCCGTGCTTAGCACGGGCAACACTCATCTAGTATATATATATATATATATATATATATATTTTAAATAAACGGATGGGTCAAGCCCATTTATTAAGAGAAAAAAAACAAACAGTACACTAAAAACCAGGCCCAATCAAGAGCCCAGTCCAAAGTCTATTCTAACAAATATATACCTTACTCTTACCCATTTTTTTTCTCTACTGTCAACACACTCACTGTACAAATCTCAATAGTTTCGCCACATAATTGATGAAAACAATTGATAATTTGAACCTCACCTTGTTGCATTTTTTTTGGGTAGAGCAAATATATATTTTATAAAAAGAAATTAAATAGTGATAAATATAAAATATTTGAAATGTGTAGATCCCTAGTTACAAATAATTTCAAGAATAAAATTGTGAAGTACATTAATTAAAGATAAAAGAATAAAGTTATTAGAGAAAGAAGAGAACTCTAATTAAGTATTTTTTGGATTCAGAGATTTCTTCACATACTCGTGTTTTCCGCTGCTTTTACAATGATCCCAAGTTCATATTTGAACTCTCTCAATACTTGGGTGGGCAAGTATCGAATAGAAAACCTTCATCTTTCTAGGGTTAGAAGAATCCCTAATTATAGAGATTTCTTCCCAGTCCAAAAAGGAGAACAAAACACAGTCTATTTTCTTCGATTGGAAAAAATACACGCCTGTTTTCTTTTTATAAGAAAAAACACACATATCTCCCCTTTTCCCTTTAGAAATAGTTAAATATGGGAATTGTAGGTACCACAAAATTAATTACTGAGGCTTCCTATTATGGAAATAATTCCAGATAATTAATTTGAATTTATTCTTACTATAATAAATTACAAATCATTCCACTAGAAAATTCGTAATTGCACTCCTCTATTTATATTTCGAAATTCCTCATGTTAAGATTACAGATGCTAATCAATAAATTAAATTACCGACGAATCTAATTTAATGATTAATTTCCTTTAGAGCACTACTTAACTTATTTCATGTGTCGGATTCATAAATCCACTTTCAAGGTTTGACACGATGAAAACTTATAAGTTTCTCGAAAAGGCATATCAATCAATCTCTATAATGAGACATGGATTTCATCAACTAACTTATTATTTCACCAATATATATTATTATCATCCAATCTACTAGGCATATTGACCCATCTCAGAATCTCACCCTTTAATAAATCAAAACGATAATTAATATATACAGATCATAATAGTTATATCAGGATTAAGAATATAAGTACATTTAATAGTTTAGAGAATATGTTTTTGTTAGCCAGTCTAAAACAATTATCTCTACTCGATCCCGTTCAATACATACAAAATGCACTAGCACAAGAAGTTGGAACTATACTGTTCCCATAATCAAGATAAATTACATATAATCTTGTGCTACAATCGTACCGATGTCATGTCCAATTTCTATCCTAGATTGTGAACAAAAACCTTTATACTTATAAGAACCGATGATTTAATCCTCTGTGTATAAGCTAAAACTCTACACACTAAATCATCTACTATATAAGTAAACAGACACCATAAACGAATATATGATCTATTAAAATTGAGCAAATATTTATTCAATAATAAATGTTATTTCTTAACATATGGTTAATAGTATATATCCCAACAATCTCCCACTTAGACTTTTAACCATCACAATTGTTATAATGTACTATATCTAAATGCATGGTTAATAGTATATACCCTAACAATCTCCCACTTAGATATTTAATCTTGAAAATTGTTAGAATATTATGTCTAAACACATGACTAATAGTATATACCCTAACAATCTCCCACTTAGACTTTTAACTATGCATTTACAACTTTCACAAACATTCCTTTATTTCTTATCAAAAGAAATTTACCAAGTTATTTTCTCATGCAATTTTGTCTAGTAGTGCTTCGTCGTAGCAAATCGATTTTGTACTAGATCTTGAGAGAGCTTCTCATGAAACCTTCCAAGAGTGTACTTCTTTTCCGGAGATCTATCATAAAAGTTCTCTCAAGCATACAAAACAAATCAATTTCACTATGATTCTCCCACTACGACTAAGCACTACTACATAATCACACTTTCACGATCTTGAGTCTTAATATTTTCTTCAAAATCTTTCGATATTGAAATATTAACAACTTTTCATGTAGTGTTCTTCAATTTGCTCAACATCACTTCTACTACTTGAGGTAGTAATTTTCTTATGTCTAGTAACGTTTCTCCTACTACTTAAATGCAATGGAACGTCATTTCTGACATACCAATTAGATGTTTTTGAGCGTCTGGATTTATAATTGACTTATTTGTTATTTCTTTGTTCAATTCCTGTAGAACTAGTTTACTTCTAGGAACATGGTTTACTAAATGATCCTTTTCCAGAAATCAGACAGTTGTGTTAACAATTGCCTTATTTCTTTAGGACACTATAATAAACCTTCTTTCATTCTTTAAGATATCCAATTAACACACACATTCCGTTCTTAATTCGAATTTTCTTATTTTCCCACTCAACACATGTGTTGGACAATCATATATCTGAACATGTCACAGATTAGACTTACGTCAAATCCAACTAGTTCTATAGTTGTTCAAGGTACTGATTTGAAAGAAATTGAATTCAGAATATGATATGTAGTTATTAAAACTTATCCCAAAAGAAACAAAATAACTAATAATAAGTCAATAATTAATCTTATCATCTTCATAAGAGTCTACTTTGTTTCTCTTCTACACCAATCTATTATAGAGTGTCTGGTGTAGACAATTGAAATACAATTATTCTATAAGATAAGTGACTTATGAACTCTGCAGAGAGGTCACTACAATCAGATTGCAGTGATTTTATATATTTTTCATGATGTTATTTTCATGTGTCTTAAATATTTTGAGTTTATCAAGACATTTAGACTTACAAAACATCAAAAAAAATATTCATATCATGAGTAACCTTCTTGAAAACTCAGAATACTCAAATTCACCTCTTACCCAAATGCTCATTTATTACACAAATCAGAATAGATTAATTATAACTTATCACTACCTCTTTTTCTTTTTTAAGAGGAAAGGTCTCTTAGTCATTTTTCCTTCTAAACAAGACTCACATGTTGGTAGTGACTTCACTTTCAATGAACCTTTATGTCCATCCATTAACCAACCTCGAAATTCTATTCAGAATAAATGACTTAGACACTAATGTACCAATAAGTTTCATTCAATTTAAAAGATATTTTCCCTTATGAGACAAATTAATATAATTCAATCCATGAGAGATAATACTAAGAAAAGAATCACGCATCAATATACCACATGAAATAAAATATTCATTAAACTCAATGATAGGAGAGTTACAAACAAATATATTAAATACTCATCTCTTATCTAGTTAGAAACTAAAAATAATTTCTTCTAACATAAGGTACATGTACAATGCATTCTTTGAATTAATATCTTATCTCTACCAAAAGAAAAACTTAAGTAGTACTAAGTAGGTGCGTAAAGTCTATTGAGAATATGAGATATAATACATTAAATAGATCATAATATTTTGAATAATCCTAAATAACAAAATTCAGGGCTCATTTATACATATATATCCATGCATCTCGAATAGCCAATCGATGTAATTGAAGAACTACTCAGGCAATACACATGTACAATGACGATTATTCACTCCATAAACTTATACAAACCTAACTCAGATGGAGAGTCTACTGTTAGTTTAAGTCAAGTGAAAATCCTCTAGTTACATTGATCCAATCCTATATTACTCAGTTTAGAAGAGTTAATACAGATTATCAAAACTAGATGATTAAATACGTAGTGACTTGTATCAATTTCATCCGATAGAGAGGAAGGTCTAAGCCAACACATAAAACTGATACTTCACTACTATTTAATCAAATATGACCAAAAACTCATATAACGATCCAAAAAAATAATAATTTCTTACTAGGTCGTTCTTATGAATCTACAAAATTTATATCAATCAGAGTTCTTTTTTTTCGAATTCCAAAACTATGATCAATTTGATTGAAAACGTTATATGGTCAAAATAGAATTTAAAGTTTTCCCGTTCAAAAATTCTTATCGCATGACACATATCATCATTTGTGAAATAGATTCACAAATCAAGAACAAAGAACAAAATTCCAAAAACTATTTACTTTATCTAAATACTATTTTCTAAAAATCAGCATGTTTATGAATGCATTGAATACAAAAATTCAAAACACACCGTATAGATATCCATGCATCTTGAGCAATAAATTTTAATGAAAAAATAGCTACTCATACAATATACATATATGGTGTCAGATTGTAACACCCCGAAAACTAGCTAGTTGAACTAGTGAGTTCTAGAGTCTTGTATGGGAGTTTTGGAGTTTCGTATGAGGGTTAAACTCGTAAAAAGGATTCCCGTACTTAGAATAGGGAATTTAGGGGTTAAACTTCCGGGTACGACTCCCCAAGGACCAACTAAAGGGGTCTTTGAGGAGGACCCCAAAGCAGCCCCAAATCTACATTTTTAGGCAGCACCTAGGCTTGGCCACCTACTCGCCGTAGGTGGACCCGCACCCCGTAGGTGGGGGTCTTGGGTCAAGGCCTGCAAAGTTGAGCCTCAGGTGCAATCCACGAACTAGAAGCACAATCCGTCACCCCACCTAAGGTCCGTAGGTGGGGATCCGTAGGTCAACACAGATTTCCAAATTTTTAGTTTTAAGTTAGGTGTTTGGGAATTGATTAGTTAATTAATTAGGGGTAAGGGAGGTCGGTTAGTTAGTTATTTTACCTCCTATATAAGTCTAATACACCCCTAAACTAATTCATTAACTCATTCATCTAAGAACCCCCAAATTACTCTTTTTTTAGGGCTTTGGAAAGAGGCATCTATGGGTTCTTCCACCCATAGATCCCCCATAGTTTCCCCTAATTGTGAAGTCAAAAACCCAATTCTAGCTAGGGTTGTGTTTGCATTGTGGGTAGGGTTTGGGTATGATTCCAATCTAGTGGATAACACCCAATTATGATTGATTTAGCTTTTTTAGTGATATTATGATGATTTCATGTGATTTCTATGGTAAACCCTAATCTAAATTGATGAATGTGATATTTGTGGGTTTATGCCATTAGAGGCAAAGTTGAAAGTTCAAAGATGACCTTCCTAAGTCAATGTCTTGTATACTAATTGATCAAGGCTAGGATCATATAATCATGAATTGTACTATACTTGATTGAATAGGAAGGATATTGACTTGTAAAGTTAGAATTGAACCTTTATGAATCAATAATGACTAGAATCAGTTAGTAGTAAAGAATGTGACTGAATTTAGACATGAATTATGATAGAATGAAGTTAAGCTTGAAAGTAGGGCTTGTAGCTATGAATGTTAGGGATTTGGGGGTAAAGCCAATATTATGTAATTGTGTGGTGGATTGCTTCTCTCTTACACACTTAGACATGAATATGCTAGGAGATCCAAGGTTCTCTCACATAGAAGGATTCTAGGTGGACTTAATAACCTAAAATGAATCAAAGCTTATTAGTCTAGAATAGCTTGAAGTTGTGACATATGTTCCCTTCATGTATAGCTTGGCTTAGTAGGATAAGACCAAGGTTGATAGCTTGGGATGAAGGATCTATACTCTCCTAAGGTATAGCTTGACTTAGCACTGTAGAATGAATGTCATGGTAGCATGAGTTAGGAGTAGTCATGGTAGCCTAGGATTGAGGATTTATACTCTCATATGGGTAGCATGAACTAGCATTGTTAGGATGCCTTCATGGTAGCATGACTTGGTTTGGCAAAGACCATTTCATGGTAGCTTTGGGATAGAGGACTTATACTCTCCTAAGGGTAGCTTAGGATTGAGGATCCATACTCTCCTAAGGGTAGCTTGACCTTGCATTGTAAGATGCATATCAAGGGTAGCTTAAGTTAGGTTAGTAATGGTAGCTTGGGATTGAGGACTCATACTCTCCTAAGGATAGCTTAGGATTGAGAATCATACTCTCCTAAGGATAGCTTGCACTTGTACCATAGTATACTTGTAAGGGTAGCATGACTTAGTTGGTTTAGGACTATTTCATGGTGGCTAGGATAGGACACTTGTACCTTTCCAAGAATAGCTTGGACTTGCATGTTAGTGTGTCTTCCAAGTTAGTTAGCCTAGCTTAACCTAGTTATGTTAGTAAGATGATAGCATGGTTTAGCCTACTAGGGGATTATTCCTTGGTAACCTTGAAGAGGTAAATAGAATAGAGGGATTAGTCCCCAACTAGTGAACATTCATGATAGTCTATAGGAGTACTTAGTGTGGGTAGTAGTATGGGATTCTATCCATACATTGCACAAGTATGACTTAAGGCTAGGTATGAAGGATTCCCACACATAGTATAGACTTAGCTTGGGTTGTTTCCATAGTTGCCTTCCAAGATATGATTGACTAAGGTGGTAGTTCCTGAAGTAAGCTAATAGTAAGACCAAAAGGGAGGGTGAATATGACTAAGATGACTTCAAGGCTATGCTTAGTGTGAAGGATAGTAAGGGATACCTTTCGTGCATTGCACGAGTGTGTCTTGAGGTTACTTAGGAGTATAGTACCCTTATGGTAAAGAAGCTTATGACTTAACCATGCCTATAGACTATGATTAAGATGATCAAAAAGGGATACTTGGCTTGGATGGTATTATGGGATGCTATTCCTGCTTTGCACATGCATGCTTTTGAGGTTACTTGAGAATGATGTTATTATGGTAAAGATGACTAAGAGTCAATTATGCTTATATGATTATGACTTATCTCCTATGTTCATTAACTATGTCTTATGTTGACTTATGTTTATATGATGCTTATGTTGGAGACCATGCTATGACTATGATGATTATGCTATGAATATGTTATTATCTCTTATGCTTATGTCTTATGTTGACTAACCATTTTGAGATGCTATTATAATGTTGTGCTAGCTTTCATACTTGGTACATTTTGTACTAACGTATATTGCCTACATTCTAATAAAATGTAGGGTTGAGGAGATTGAGTTTCTTTGAAGGCTAGGTTTCCAAGGATTAAGAAGAGTTGAAGAATTGGTGAGTCCTCATATAGCTTCGAGGACAAACCCTTATTTCCTTTATGTCATTTCTTTATGTTTTTAGACTTTGTATGGGTTGCGTCCCAAAGACTTTTATTCAAGAGTTTAATAGATGGTTTGAGACAAAGGTTTTAGTAAAGACTTCTGCTTGTTTTTATGAAATATGACATTGATTGTAAAAGTTTTAAATTGTTCCGTATTTTCATTTCTATTACCTATGTTATGATGCTAAGGGCTTATATGAGACCCCTTCGGGATCAAGTATGCCATGTTACGTCTAGGGGGTACCCCTGGGTCGTGGCACAAATATTCACTCTAATAAATGTAAAATAAAGGCTAACTCAGATGGAGAGTATATGTTAAATTAAGTCATGTGAATATCATTATCCCTAGATCCTTTGATCCAATCATTTATTACTCAAATAGGGAGAGCCAATATATATAATCAAAATTAGAGATTAAATTTTAATGACTTGTATTAATTTCATCAGATATGGAAGAAGGTCTAAGCCAACACATGAACTTAATACTTCACAAAAATTTAGTCATGAATGCCATAGAGAACATTCTCTATCACCACTGTATCATAGTCGAGTAATTTTCATTAAAATTAATTTTTCAAGATTAAAAAAATATCTGAAAACATTATCTAAACGACCTCAAATTGCCAAATCACTTCATAACAATGAGTATTTTTAATTTGATCATTTCTGATGAACCTACCGAATTTCAGATCAATCAGAGTTCAAAAATAATATTTATATTCAAAGCTATGATCAAATTTAGATTCAAACGATTTAAGAAAAAATAATCAGCTCTACATCTTTATCATATATCAATTCATGGTAACTCATCATGTGTAATCATGTACCACATATAACATAAATAAAACCAATATAGAGGATGTCATTCATACTAAATCACATTTTAATTCCAAAGAACAGCTTTAAAATCATTTTAACGACCTCAAAGAATCATAACCACATAACAATGAGTACTTCTTACTAGGCCGTTATCAATAAACTTATCAAATTCAGGCCAATTGGAATCTATTAAAATTTATTTCCAAGACTGTGATCAAATTCAAATTCAAATGATTTAAACATCTTCAGGAATTAAAACAATATGACATACATTCTTATCACATATCAGTTCATGTTAGTCGATCACCATGTGTAACCATACTCCAAATTTAACATAAACACAATTGACATAAAGAATGATCTTATCATGTATTCAAATCAAATTTTAGTTCGACAAACTACCTAAATCCATCTAAATGATTTTCGATGGAACCATCAAATTTCAAGTCAATCAGAGATCATAAAAATTTGATGACCACCTAAACTATGACCAAATTTGAAAAATAACCGTTTTAGGCATATTTAATGACTAAAATAACATGATTCAAATTTTCATTCTATTTTAATAATTATCTAATGAGCATAAGACATACTGTGTGTCTTTCCTTTGTCTAAGACATACTGTGTAAAGACACACAACACCTTATATCAAATTGTCTTTCTATTAATACATATGAGAATCCAAGATATTACATTTACGTAAATTTTCCTTTTGAGTGAAAACCTTAATATCTCTTCTCATGAATTAATCAACATTTACTAGCATCTTAAGGTAAATCTTCATTCATGTAAATAAATATTCACCATCAGTTCTCTCTAAGGACAATTTATACATGATGCATTTGAGGATATTCTAATGACTCAAATAAATAGATCACTTTCATAAATCCTATTTATTAATCATAATTCTCAAACCATGTACTTATATATTTCTACATGTATAAAAAATTTAAGAATTTTTAATGATTTCTAATAAATAGATCATATTAACAACACTAATTATTAATCACAAATTCTTAACTTTTATCATTTATACCAGAAAAAATAAAACCAGAGTCCATATAATTATTTTCTTGTAAAAAATAAAAATCAACGTTATTCCTATTGACTTTTATAGTACTAATAACAAGTTGGGGAATAAAAAATTCTCAATTAGCGGTTATCGGAAATTCACATGACCTTTAGCATATTACTGCCAACTTTATGAGAATAAAGGTTTTAACCTACCGCCACCAAAAGCTTCAAAAGCTTAACAAAGCCAATGTAAAAAAAATCGGAAAAATAACATTGGACAATTAACAAGGCCTCTATCCATTGGTTACTTCTGTAATTGTTGCCACTTTACAATTCCAATTAACCCCTCTATCCCATACTTATATTCTGGACAATCAGAATCATAACCAGAAGATTTTATTTTTTTTAAAGATTGACCTCTTATATAATGTTTGCTGCCGCCACCCAAACTTATTGAAACAAGCCAAACAATTTTCTTTACTTCTTTAATTAAATCAAGAAGATGCCACAATCCATTAGATGGATACGTCGGCTAAAATCACTTCTGATATTGTCAACGGCTTTCAACGACAAAACATTATATTATATATATACAAACATATTAAAGTTATCTAAATAGATGTAAGCATGGCTCATGATGTCATTTGTTGGAAAACATATATGCACAGCGGAAACATATCAGGATCATACTGCTTACATGAATAATAGATAATCAATATCGTTTATTCCAGAACACATAAACTTGCAGGAATTTAATTCGATAAATACCTCTTGAAGCATGAGCAAATATCTTCAAGTGAATCCACAAGTTAGACGACCTTCAAGCTAATCCACAAGATAGACAACAACTTAGCAGTCTTCTACAATGATCCCAAGTTCACATCTGAACTCCCTCAATACTTGGGTGGGCAAGTATCGAATAAAAAACCTTCATCTTTCTAGGGTTAGAAGAATCCCAAATTATAGAGATTTCTTTCCAGTCTAAAGAGGAGAACAAAACACAGTTTATTTTCTTCGATTAGAAAAAATGCACGCCTGTTTTCTTTTTATAAGAAAAAACACACATATCTACCCTTTTTTTCCTTTAGAAATAAGATTCTGAGTTCTAGTTAAATATGGGAACTGTAGGGACCACAAAATTAATTACGGAGGCTTCCTATTATGGAAATAATTCCAAATAATTAATTTGAATTTATTCTTACCATAATAAATTACAAATCATTCCACTAGAAATTCGTAATTGCACTCCTCTATTTATATTTTGAAATTCTCCATTAAACACTTATGTAATTCCCCATGTTAAGATTACAGATACTAATCAATAAATTAAATTACTGACGAATCTAATTTAATGATTGCTTTCCTTTAGAGCACTACTTAACTTATTCATTTGTCGGATTCATAAATCCACTTGCAAAGTTTGACACGATGAAAACTTATAAGTTTCTCGAAAAGACATATTAATCAATCTCTATAACGAGACATGGATTCTATCAACTAACTTATTATTTCACCAATATATATTATTATCATTCAATCTACCAGGCATATTGACCCATATCAGAATCTCACCCTTTAATAAATCAAAACGATAATTAATATATACATATCATAATAGTTATATCAAGATTAAGAATATAAGTATATTTAGGGACAAGTTTAAAAATCGGCATATGTGTTTGATCAATTAGAATCGGCATATGTGTTTGGTCAGTTAAGAAAAGGTTAATAAAAAAAACATGTCATACCTAAAACATATTCATCCAGATGACTTTTTGAAACCATCTAACTATACCACAATAACTGAAAAATTAAGAAGCCAAATAAAAAAAGAGAAAACAAATAAAATACACATATTGAAAAGAAAGAAAAAAGTGAAGCTAATTGGTAGGGGCAAAAGAAAAAGGCCAAATGGTCTGGTGGACTCTTGTACTCGTATCAGTTTGTATTCTGGACCCTTTTACTTAATTATTTGTCAATTGAGCCCTTATACTCAATAAAACACAATTTAACAAATCTCTCTGATCGTTGACCAGACTTATGTGGCATTAGAATGTGTGAGTTGGCAAAAATGTGTAACTACACGCTTCTTTAGGCAAGTGAATAACATTTTTGGGTTAAAAAATATTAAAATTACAAAAGAAATAAAAATTAATTAAAAAATTCCTTCTTCTTCACCCACTATCCCATCATTTTCAACCATTTTCATCGCATACCCAACCCTTATTTCTTCTTCTCCACAATCTGTTAACATCAATTTACCAAATCTTGGACACATCTTGAGTCCAATGATTAATCGAGGAGGGAGAAAGCGATGCTGGTGGTACTCGCCAGAGACCACACTGAATCGCAGTGGAGTGAAAGAAAAGCGGTGTTGGTAGTGCACGCCGGAGACCACCAACAATATTGATAGATAGTGTGAAGTATGTAACCTATTCTTGCATGCTTCCTTTTAAAGGATATGTTCCTCTAGTGGCTACCTGAGAATGGAAAACTTATGTTGAAAATGCATCTTCACTGATCCCTGAACAATTTTGTAGATTCAAGTGAAATATAGTGTTTACACCTCGCATAGCTTTCATTGGTAGATTCAGACATTGCAACGTCTCTCTTATATTCGTTCAGACGAGATAACCTCCAAATTTACTCCTCGAGATGAAGAAACATAATAAAGTAGGATGGAATTGATGTTTATGAATTAGATCTGATACTTCTCGGCAAGATCTAGTAATAACCGGGCTTATGTTGTTGGTTTTGTCACGACCCGAGCCTACACCCTGGACGTGGCCGGCACTCGAAGACCATTGCTGGTCCCCAAGCGAACCCTCATCCTGGCTGACTACAAGCGGAAAACTGATTCAAGCATACAAAGCTTAAAAACTGAAATACAAGTTCATAAAACTTAAATACAAACTTTAAGTCCAAAGGAAACTCTGTGTAATAAAATATATACAACTCGCCATAAAAAGGCAACTTTAGTCTTTAAAACATTTAATAAAATAAATGATACAGACTTCTCAACTATACTGACTATCTATGAAGCCTCTAACTGATAAAGATGGAAGTCGGGACAAGACCCACGACATCCTAACAACTGATATAACTGAAAGGTAAATGAAATCCTCCGAAAGCAAGGAAGCTCACCATAGCTAACTCGAACTCTCGGATGTATCAACGAAGCTCCTGTTGATGATCTTGAATACATGTGTCTGCATCATGAAAAGATGCAGGCCAAATGGCTCAGTACGTGGAATGTACGAGCATGTAAGAGGAATTCTAAAACATAAACATAAGCTTGAAACTTGATAGAAATGAAACATACTTACCTCTTCTCAAACTTACTCAACTCAAGGAATACTCAAGGGTACTCAAAACTACTCAAACTTACTCAACTCAGTAATACTCAATGATAAGATACTCAACTCCGAGATTAGATACTCAACTCAAGGATATGATATTCGACTCAAAGATATGATATTCGACTCTGGATACTCAACTTTGAATACTCAACTAAATATGACTGAATTCATTTCAATATAAAGCAATTTAAAACAAGTGCAATATAAAGAAATAAACTGTTTAAAAACATGCTGTCAAATCTGTGTGTATGCAAGGATACAACATAACTCTGAAATGTATATAAAAATACAATAAACTAATGTATATAAAAATACAATAACTTCTGTGGGAGTTTCTCTAACCGACAACCATCACATAAGAGCTATAGTGATGATACAACGATCTACCTCACACTGCCAGCGCATCCTATACCCAGCCAAAGGTATAGGACCTGAACTGCCTAATGGATCCACTAGTCTATTTTGAAAAAGGTTCATCTAAAAAGTATGACCCTTTTCTACCCATGGTGGCTACATGGTTTATGGAGGCTGTGAGTTATCTGAACTCTCCCCCATATCGGTGCTCAATACTACTCCCAAAAATATACTAGCTCTTATGTTTTAAAAACATACTTCTTTCTACTGATTTGAGATAATTGCTCAAAAACTTTACTCAAATACTATCTTGGAAATCTCAGTTTCCCTACTTGCTTCATTTAGAAAGCTATTACTCTTTTCTGAAAACTAGCCCGAAGGCCCTTTGGAAATCTCAGTTTCCGTTCTTGTTTAAATGTGAAAACATTTATAAACTCTTTGGGAATACTTAGTCCCCATATACTTTTGAAGAAAAGGACTTCAAACTTTACTCTTTACTCTTTACTGAACTCAAAACTTAAGTCTTAAAACGAAGTTAAAACGTTTGTAAAAGACTGCTTAAAGTATGGTTCATACCAAATTATGGACATGAACTACTCAATGCAAGGTTTTCAATAACCATAGATAGAACTCAAATACTTAGAACTCAAGAACTTCAATGATACTACTAATTTCAAGAATGCTCAACTCAAAGGGTTCGTGCGGAATTTTGAGCATGAACGACTCAACTCAAGGACTCAAAGATACTTCTCTTCTCAAGACTGCTCGACTTATAGGATTCATGCGGAATTATGGGCATGAACAATTCAACTCAAGGACTTTATGGGTAACATGTAATAGTGCCATGATTATAAATATAATCTCATAGGGGATTAGGAACTCAATACTTAGAACTTGAAGATACTACTCCTCTCAAAGGTACTCAACTGATGAAGTTCATGCGGAAGTTATGGGCATGAACGACTCGACTCAAGGGTCAAAATATCAATAAGGAACTCGTGTATACGACTCTTCTCATTCTCATACTTACTTACTCAAAACTTAACTCAAATCGATGATGGATCTCAAAGGATTTACAATTGAACTCAAAGGCTTCCTTGAACTCTACTCTTAACTCTCTCTTGAATTTGAATTATGAATTCAAGAGTTATGATTCATGATATGAAGGATCTCAATAACATTATAGCTATTCGATAATTAGGAATAGAACTTTTAAAAGAAACATGAATTCAAGAACTCAAAATTAACTTATCTCAAGAATACTCAAATCTAGGGAAAGTATCCTAAATAACTCTTTTACTGATCTGAAAGTAGAGGTAGGGCGTGAGGACGAACTAGTCCAACACTATGATAGTCTTACATACCTAGAAGAACAAGACTCTTGAAGAATCTTGAAGAAGAACTTGATTAGAAGCCTTGAAACCCTAGCTTGAAGGTAAACAATCAAGAAAATCTTTCTTGAGATTCTTTTCTTGAAATCCCTATGGCCAAGAATTATGATTTTCATTAGTGGAGATGAAAATCTGATTGTTTTGAGCCTTTTATTAGTCAAGAAATTCGTTGATGGTTTTCTTGGAGGTAAAAATACAAAAACGATTATTTTCAATATATTCCCGTCAGCTAATACGTAACAGCACTTTATAGGTTACTAAAATAGTCATAACTTTTTACTCAGAAATTGGATTGACGCGAAATTGGTGGGGTTGGAAAGTAGATTCAATTACCTTTAATTGGATAGGTTATGGCTCACGTAATTCTTAATATTCTAAGAGATATGATCATTTAAAGTTGACCCAAGCAGAATCTTACATTAAACTTAATGAAACTTCAAGAACACTTATCAAGAACTCATCAAAAACTCTAATCTTTAAATTTCAAGAACGAAATTACGCTGAATAAATCATGATTGGCGTGTGGGTGAAAGAACCCAACACTATGGAAGCTTACATACCTCTTAGGGATCAAACCCATGGCGAAAATCCGCAACAAGATGCAAGAATCTCGACGAACGCTTTCATCCTTTTTCTTTTCTCCTCTTTTCTCTCCTTGAATTCTCAACTAAAACCCTAGGCGTATTTTAGGATTATAAAACTGAACCTAATAGGATTAGACCCTTAAAATATTATTAAAAACGAATTAAATCTGGTTGGGTAAGGAAAAGACCAAAATACCCCTCTTGATTTTCGACTAACCTTCCTTAACTGGTCAGCCTATCTTCAAAAGGTCATATCTCACTCATCCGACCTCGAAACTTAGCAAACTCAGCGGCGTTGGAAAGATAAATTAAAGATCTTCGCTACGGTATCTAGTAGCACACCTAATTCATCCTAAGATAGGAATTATGGTCGTTTGAAGTCGACCCAAAACTCATACTTAGCTTAACTTGCAAAATTTCAGATTTTGTTATTTTTGATTTAGTTCTTTTTCGAACTCAAGGTGCTACATCTAGTGACCTTAACACTTAAGAAATTTTAATTCCTTGGCAAAATCTCACTCACTACGATGAATGGTTCGAGTCTTAGTTCGAAAAAATTTCTGGGGTGTTACAGGTTTTGTAAAGGTTAGGGGAGGAAAGGAAAATGGTGATGGTGTGCGGCGGAGATGAAGACAGGTGAGGGAGAGTATATGCGATTTCGCCGACAAAAGTGGCGACGACAACGGCAATGGCTTCTCCGGTATATTTTGGCCGTAGACAGTGAAATTGGGGAGAATAAGATATGGAGTTTTACTTTAAAGAATAATTTAAAATTTTATTATTTTACCTTTTATTAAATAATTTTTGTTAATAATTTAAAAAATAGTTATGAAATAATTATGACATGACACTAATATATATGACGTGGATATGACATGTCATTTATATAAAAGAGAGTGAGCTACACACATGGTTAGCGGGGCTTAAAAGTTTCATTTTAATTGAGTTTAAGGTTCAGTTGACAAATGATTAAGTAGAAGGGTCCATAATACAAACTGATATAAGTACAATGGTCCATTAGATCATTTCGCAAAAAAAAAAAAAAGATTGAAAAACATACCTGCTAGGGATAGCACATAATTATCATGTTTTCTAAGAAAAATTAACCAAAAATTTTCCCTGCTTAGGATTTAAAGAATTGAGTTATGGAGTTATAAATACCGTCATTTCATTGAAGGAGTTATAACTACCGTCATTTTAAATCATAGAAAATTAAATTTAAAAAGTCGAATATAGAAAAAAATTAAAAAGACAAATATCCAACATATACATTGTTCTTAAGAGTTTAATCATAACAATAGAGATGAAAAAATTAACAAAATTAGTACATAATTTTTAGAGTTTCTATCAAACTAAAACATAAATAAGATTCATGTATTGAGGCAGTGGTATTAATTTCGGTGGAATTCAACCTGCACAATACACGAAAATGGGTTAATGTTCATCATCCTGACAGGATTTTGATCAGCGAGTTGAAGCGGAAGCCTTATCTTTGGAATTGCGGCGAATGTACACCCGGAGTTGAGGAAGTCTTCACTGAGAACGAATCCATGGCATTTGTGAAACTTGTTGAGTGCCCAAGTGGATATCCCTCAACCTCCTCGTCGTTACTCAGCTGCTAGGAAGAAGAAGGCCACCAAAGCTTCATCAGGGGATCAACTATGGTGGAAATGAGATGATGCTGAAGTTGGTCTCGCCGTTTTAGAGCCTGTTTGGATGGGCTTTTAAGCTGGTCAAACTGGCTTAAAAGCCAGTTTTTGACTTATTAGAGTGTTTGGCAATTATCAAAGTGACTTATTTTAAGTCAAAAATGACTTATTTTAAGCCAAAAGCTAAAAGCTAGGGGAGGGGAGCTTCTTTTTTTTTCAACTTAAAAGCCCTTTTATATAATTTCCAAATTGCCCATATTGAATTATTATTATTATTACTATTATTATTATTATTATTATTATTATTATTATTATTACTATTATTATTATTATTATTATTATTACTATTACTATTATTATTATTATTATTATGTTTATTATTATTATAATAATAATAATAATAATTATTATTATTATTATGTGTATTATTATTATAATAATTATTATTACTATTACTATTACTATTATTATTATTATTATTATTATTATTATTATTATTATTATTATTATTACTACTATTACTATTATTATTATTATTATTATTATTATTATTATTATTATTATTATTATTATTATTATTATTACTATTACTATTACTATTATTATTATTATTATTATGTTTATTATTATTATAATAATAATAATTATTATTACTATTATTATTATTATTATAATAATTATTATTATTATTATTACTATTACTATTATTATTATTATTATATTATTATTATTATGTTTATTATTATTATAATAATTATTATTATTATAATTATAAATATTATTATTATATTATTATTATTATTACTATTACTATTACTATTATTATTTTATTATTTTATTATTATTACTATTATTATTATTATTATTTTATTATTATTATTATTATTATTATTTCTGAAATATGAATTTATATTCCTCTTATAAGGTGGTAAAAAATATGTGAATGATAGAAAAATATTATTACTTATGGATGTAAAACATAAATTAATTTTGTTTTAATTTTTTTTTTAAGTATAAAAACCTTAAATTAATCAACTTTTTATCATGTTAACAGCTTAAAGGGTATTTCAGACATTTTGATAAAAAAAAGTGTTTACCAGCACTTATTTGCCAAACACATCAACAACTTTTTTTTCAACTGCAGCACTTTTATCCAAACACATAACTACTTATTTTAAAAATAAGTTCCAGTACTTTAAAAAGTTACTTTTTAAAAGTTACTTTTTTTAAGTCAATCCAAACGGGCTCTTAGTCCTTTTTCATCGGATTTCTGTCCTTAATTGTTTTTGCCTTTATTTTTTATTTTTTTGTTATTTTATTTGGTCTTGGAGACTTGGGCTTGGATCTTTTTTGGGTCCAAGCAGCATTTCCTTTTTAATAAATGGGCCATGCCCAATATTTAATTGAAAAAAAAAACATAAATAAGATAGTACCAATAATTATATTTATGGTTCACTACTTTAACTTTAGAATGAAATGGATAACCTTGAATGTAGATCTCATGAAATCAAAAAAATAAATTTATATAGATAAAAATGAGGAATATAAAAAAGATATTGGTTATTTTATATATCTTCCAACTCACTTTAAATGGGTTACCTATACTACACTTACAACCTTTATGATGTTATTAAATTAAACATTTTCTATAATAAAATTCTTGTTTATTTCATTTAACTAGATATATTTTAAGATAATTTAAAGCAAAAGAATAAATAAATAAAAAATAGAATTTCTATATAATAAATATTTGAATTAAATAAATTTACAAATAACTTACATATTAAAAGTGCAAGAAAATTATTATTAATAGTTGGCATATCTTATTAAATAATCTGTGTTCACTTTTTTGTTTATGACTTTCAAATGATAAATGTTTTAAGAAATATATATTTATTTTTTAATCAAAGCCATGAATAAATTTTTTGTCTAATTTTTTTTATCTTTATTTTAATCAAAGACATGATATATTTTCAGTTAAAACTTCACGAAAGAATGGTATTACCAAGAAAAATCCAAATACATATACCCCTCGATTTAAATGATAAGAAGGAAACTTGCATAATTCATTTTTTAACTACATGTAAGTTCTTGGTTAAACTGTTCTAACAATTCATGGATTTTAAAAGAAAATGATGTCATACATATACACAAATAAATATTTTCTGAGAATAACTTCAAGCAAGAAAATGTAATACTATGTATAGATGTATAATTATGGATATTTTATTTTATTTTTATGGATGTCAGAGTCCTGCAATAACATTATGAGATTCGAGTTTAACCTCTTTAAATTTGTTGAAATTCAAAACTCCACATTTTTATATGAAGTTGGAATGTATCTCAAATAAATTATAAGACCATAAGAGATCGTTTGTTAGAAAGGTTAATAACGCACGGACAGGCTAAAGAAAATAGAATGAGAAGTAAAGAAATTACATATTCAAAAATTTCAAAAATAGTTAACATATTTCTTTCAGATCATCCAACTCATTTTGACCTAGCAAAATCATTATACTAGCTTTATCTATACCTCACTCTTACCCATGTTTTTTCTCTACTGTCAACACACTCAGTGTACAAATCTCAACAGCCAAAAATCTAGACTTATCGCCACATAATTGATGAAAACAATTGATAATTTCAACCTCACCTTGTTGCATTTTTTATTTTTGGGTAGAGCAAATACATATTGTATTAAAAAAATCAATTAGTGATAAATATAAAATATTTGAAACGATCCCTAGTAACGAATAATTTCAAGAATAAAATTGTGAAGTACATCTTGACGTACATTAATTAAGAATGAAAGAATCAAGTTATTAGAGAAAGAAGAAACTCTAATTAAATAATTTTGGATTCAAAGATATTTTTCACTTAGGGTTTCTTGGTTTCCAATTTTTTCATATTTGGTTGGCTTAAATGTTTAATGTTTTCCAACTCTTTTTTCTCAAATTTAAGGAAAATGATTTTTCTTACAAAATTAAGGAAAACATTTCATCTTTTAATTTTTTTTCCTTACCCTGTCCATACCCCGTACCCGACCGTCCTCATTAAAAAAAATTTAAATTTTCTTATTTTTTATATTTCAAATATATTTTTATCCCTATCACCAACCCATCATCCCCCCTCCCCAACAAAAAAAATAAAAAATAAAAAATTATTTTTGAAAAATGTTTCAAATTTTTTTAAAAAATAACCTCACAAACCCCTACTACCCCTACTCCCTACCCCCCTCCCCAAAAAAAAAAAGTTGCTTTTGAAGAAAATTTCAAATTTAATTTTTTGAATTTTTTTTTTTGCGTTACCCCTCCCCCCTCCCCCCCCCCCTGCCCCAACGATGCCACCCCCTCAAATGTTTTTGAAAAATATTAAAATATATAAAAAAAAAATAAAAATTACACCACCTCATACCCTTACCCCTACCCCTACCCCGCCACCCCTACCCAGGCCATTCCCGTCAAAAAAAAAATTAAGAGGCCACTCCCATCAATTTTTTTTTTTTAAAAAAAAGAAACTATTTTTGAAAATAATTCAGATTTAAAATATTAATAAGATCTTTGTAGCCGTTGGTTGTGAAATTGCCGGTTTGATTTTGTTTCACTAGAAACACATGTCTTCTTCAATAAGTGAAATTTCAATTGGAATGAACTTCGGAAGTGATTTTCAAGACTTCTTCATGTCATCATAGGGGTTTTTACCTTCCTGAGTCACATTAACTTACTAAAGAATTTCAGTCAAATAGTAAAGCATATTGAGATTAGTCTTTTCCATTGAAATTGAATTAAGAATAGGTTGATAAAAAAATGTCATACCTAAACATATTCATCTAGATGACTTTTTGATACCATCTAACTATACCACAATACCTGAAAAATTAAGAAGCCAAATTAAAAAAGAGAAAAATAAAATAAAATATACATATTGAAAAGAAAGCAAAAAAATGAAGGTGGTAGGGGGCAAAAAAAAAAAAAGTTGAAAAGATACATACTAGGGATAGCACATAATTATCATGTTTTCTAAGAAAAATTAACCAAAAATTTTCCCTGCTTAAATTTAAAGAATTGAGTTATAGAGTTACAAATACCGCATTTCATTGAAGAGGTACAATTGTCTCTTAGGGGTCGTTTGGTGTGAAGGATAATACCAAATAGTCCTGAGATTAAATTATAGTACCATTTAATTTGTTGTTTGGTTGGCAAGTTCGGGATAACTTATCCCGGGATTAATAATTAGTATCATAAGTCACTACTAAAAACCTGTCAAAAAGCGACGGACGGCGTCACACCTAAAAGCGACGCAAATTGCGACACTGTCTGTCACTTTTGAATAAAAATAATTATTTTTAGATTTCTTTTACAAAACGTGACGGACAACATCTCTTGGTCCGTCGCTTTTTTCGCGGATTTTTGCGCCAAATATATATGTAATTTATAATTAATTATTTAATATAGGTATAGACGCTGTCCGTCGCTTTTTATTAAAAATAATTATTTATAAATTTAAAAATAACCATGTTGTCCGTCGCTTTCTATTAATTGTTATTTAATAATTATTTTTTAAAGAAGCGACGGACAACATCTTTATGTCCGTCACTAGATGGTCAAATATTTTTAAAAAGTGATGGACAATGTTGCTTAATCCATCGCTTTTTGGTCTAAATTTTGGTCAAACATTTAAAAGAAAAAGCGATGGACATAGAGACGTTGTCCGTCTCTTTCTTTAAAATATCAGGATACCCAAATGGGTTTTTTCCCCATTCTTCCTTCTCTTCCTTCCTCTCTTCCTTCTCTCTAATATCGCTCCAAGCCCTTGCTGCCGCCGTTGTTGTCGCCGATGCTGCTGCTACCACCGCCGCCGCCGCCTAACTCCCTCTCCATTGTCTCTAATTTCTCCTTTAATTGAAGGTTAGGGTTTCTTTAAATTAGTTTTTAATTTTTGATGTTTGATTTTGTTAATTAGAATATGGATTTGTGTTTTGGATTGAATGATTGATTGTGTTTAAAATTTGTTAGAGAATGAATTAGGGGTTTTTGATTTTAGTATTAGTTTGAATTTGAAAATCTTTAATTTGATTGTGAATTGGGATTTTTTAAAATTTAATTGTTAGCTAGTAAATTGTTAATTTGAAGTTAGAAGTTAGTAATTGATGAAGTTTGAATGTTATGAACATATATAGGATGAATGTTTGAATGTGATGAATATAAAAAGCGTTTTTTTTAATTAGAACTTAAATATTTATATATATATATAAACTAATTTTTGGATTAGAAGTTTATATATGACTAATTTTATAGATTAGAGATATGAACTTGAATTAATTAGAATTAACTTGAACTTGAATTAATTAGAATTAACTTGAACTTGAACTTGGAACTTAAAACTTGAATATATATATAACTAATTCTTGGATTTGAAGTTTATATACAACTAATTTTAGAACTAATTTGATATGAACTTGAACTTGAATATAACCAATTCTTGGTTAGAATTTATATATAACTAAGTTTAGAAATTTGATATGAATTATCTTGAATTTAGAACTTGAACTAATTGAACTTAATTAGAATTTGAATATATAACTAATTATTGGATTTGCACTTTATATATAACTAATAACTTTTATAATATGAACTTAAATTTAGAAATTGAACTTGAATATACTTTAGAAATTGAACTTGAACTTGAATTTATAATTAATTAGAACTTAATAATTAAACTTAATTTATAATAACTTTGACTTAATTAGAATTAACATAATGAATACTTTGGACTTAATTTATAATAACTTGGACTTAATTTATAGTAACTTGGACTTAATTTATAATACTTTGAAATCTTAAACTTAATTAAAATTTATGAATTAATTAGGCTTGAACTTTGTAGATCTTGAAATGTAGTATTTATGAACTAATTAATTAGATATATAAGTAATAATAAATATAATTATTAAGTAATTATTATAAATATATATTAACAATGAATTAATGTAGTAAAATTATTATTAAATTTAATTTATAATATAATTGAATATCTATATTTTTGTAGATGGATCATCGTTTGTGGATGTATAATATGCATTATGAAACTGGTGTTGGTTTGAAACCTAAGTTTATTGACGGCGTTGGAGATTTTATTGAACATACAATGACACTTGACATTTTCAAGAATAATGGATTGGTTAGGTGTCCTTGTAATGCATATAAGTGCTTAAAATTTTTCAAACTAGATACAGTTATGGTTCATTTGTACCGTAATGGATTTAAGCCTAGATATTTTGTATGGATTGATCATGGAGAAAGAGATGAATTGGATGGTATGTTTTATAATTTGATGGATGTGGATGAATATAATATGCTTGCACTACATGGTCAAATTAGGGTTGAACGTGATAGGGTTCATGAAATGATCAATGATGCTTTCGAGGTTCAAGGTGGGATGAAACCCGAACAATATTTTGATGAAGCTCCTAATGAAGAAGCAAGACGCTTCTATGATCAATTAGAAGAGTCTAGTCTTCCGCTGTGTGAAGGGAGTCTGCATTCTGCCTTGTCAGTTACGGTTAGATTAATGGATATTAAATCATATTGGAATGTTCCTAATGCGGCTATGGACTCAATGGTTGATCTTTTGGGTGAACTAGTTAATTCGGAGTTTAACATACCTAAGAACTTCTATCAGGCAAAGCGTTTGGTTTCCAAGCTAGGATTGACGTATGATAGAATTCATTGTTGTGTTAATGACTGCATGTTGTTTTACAAGACTGATAGTGAATTAGAAAATTGTAAGTTTTGTGGACATGCTCGTTATAAGAGGACTCCGGCTGGAAAGATGGTCCCAGTTAAGGCGATGCATTATCTACCTCTCATTCCTAGGTTAAAGAGGTTGTATGCATCGATGAGGTCTGTCCCACATATGAGATGGCATCGTGAATATCTCTGCAAACGATTAAGTAAAGGGGAAGGATCGAAGGATCAATTGTTCAAGGTTATATTGGGAGAGAAACTGGTGATTTTTATTCATATTACTTTGGTGATGATGTGTCATGTAGGAGAAACAAGCCCAATCGCAATGATAAAGGCGATATTGATCCTTTATTTTCACCGATATCAATTTTAATCAAAATGGTCGAGGATCTAAAAAGCGTGGAAAGCGAGACTTCACTGATATGAAAATGCAATTAGCTGTGACACATATTTTGCTTAATTGTCCAGAGATTCAACCATATGTCAAATAAGTGTTAAAAATATGTTATCAAATTACATACTAATAAGTATTCATTAACTAACGAAATTCTTGAATGTAAAATGATCAGTTTGTTCGTAAACACATGGGGTAAGGAAGCCATCTATATAGAATTTTCCAAATGGCTGAGGAACTATGTAAGTGTGAAATCACTAAGTATTTAATAATATATTCATGTTATACTAAATTATATTACTTGAAATAACAATCACGTAGGTTTACGATGAATACTCAAGTGTCCAACATTTGCAATTAGTGAAAGAAGTAGCACTTGGACCTGAATCTCAAGTACTGACAACGAATAAGTATTGTGTCAATGGTTTTAAGTTTCAAATTGAAGAAGTTTCTAGGAACAAAAAAATAAATAATAGCGGTGTCTACATACAAGGTGATGTTGATGGTACTATCCAAACTATTGAATATTATGGTGTCATTCATGAGATTATTAAGTGAGGTATTCAGGTTGACCTAAGAAGAAGATTGTATTGTTTCGGTGTGAGTGGTTTGACCAATCACATAGAGGCACAAAGGTGGACCATCAACATCATATAATTGAAGTTAAGCACACCAGGAAATATTAAAGTTATGATCCTTTATCATTGCACAAAATGCTAAACAAGTGTATTACGCTCCATATCCATTGCATAGAGACAAAGCTGATTGGTAGGTTGTTATAAAAAGTAAGCTTGTGGGAAGAATTGAATTTGACAATGTCTTAGATGTGGCGTATCAAAATGATGTAGCAATTGTTCAACAACAAGTTGATGTTGAATTGGTAACCACACTACAACATCCTCAACACATATTAGAAGAAGTATACGATGATGAGATACTGAATGTTGAGCAAGAAATATCCGAGAATGAGAAAAATGAATCATTTTATGAAGAAGAATGGAACAATAATGAAAATGAAACAACTGAGGAGGGAGAATGGGAGAATGATACAATTGAAACAAGCGAGGAGGAATAATGTAGAATGAAAGCTAGCTAGTATATATGTAAGTTAGTATATTTTGCTAATTTTATTTAATTTATGATTTTTATATATATTATACATGTAAATTTGCATACAGATATCATCAGGCGGTGACGGTGATAGACATCATGAGCATCTTGGAGTTAGCCAGACTAAAAAGGCTAAAAAGAAGAAGTCTAGGAAACCCATAGATCCTAAGGATATTGCAGGAGCTATTTCTTCTGTGCCAGAGCGCATAAACCATGATACTCATATATTTGTTATTTCGTTTGGTACGGCGGATCCACGACAATATTATCCTAATTATCGTCGACCGGTCGGTGCATCCTCTACTTCACATGCATTGCATCCACGACTCTACGAGGACCTACCTTTACAGGCTATTCGTCAAGCACGACCCTTATCGGCAGGTACTCCATCTCCTCAGTTATCTGCCATGAGGATTGAAGATTCTAGTAGCGAGCAGTCAGATGCTATGGCCGGTACGCCTCCATTGACTCAGTGTTTTGTGCATCCTGATGCATCACGTTCATCTACAGCTAAACCTAGTGCTATACGATGAGATGCCTACTTTAGCTCATGGCCAGAAGGACAGACTTGGTAGAGTCATGATTGAGCCGGATGGATCATCCTAAGTTTGTTTTGTTATCTATTTGTTAGTTTATTTTATTTATTTCTTTCCCGGGCTTTAAAAGACTTTGTTTGAAGACTTTATACACATGCTTATCACTCTTGGAGCGAGATTCCAAATAGTATACGCCAGGCGATGTTTAATGAATTTTAGGTATATATTTTTTAGTTAAGTTTAGTATACTTTACTTTTTTTTACTATCGATTTAATTAACGTTATTCAATTTTTTTCAGACTATGTGTACTTGGGAGCCGAGGTACAGTTTGGTCATTACGACCACATTTGAGAGGAGGGCATCCGCTAGACTGTCTAGTTGGTTAAAGAAAGTTCGGGATAGTGGTGAACGTTTAGATTGGATGTTGCCTCATATTTTTGATAAATTGGGTTTGTATTGGAACACAGACAAATTTAAGGCAATGTCAAACAAGCCAAAAAGGCTAGAGGCAATCTTAAGGGTGGCTCGTTGCACACCGGAGGTGCAAAGACCGTTGGAACAATTGCAAGAGAGATGATAAGTTCTAATTCAAACTTTTAAATAAATAATTAGTTGATTCATATATATCATTATAAATTTCAATTTTTATTTATAGGAAAAAGAATTGGGACGCACTCCCATGGGACCGGAGGTTTTCAAGAAGATTCATGTCAGGAAGAAAGAAAATGAGTCTGATCCGGATGTGTGGGTGGAGGAAAGGGCCGAACGAACTTTTGTAAGTTATTTAATATGAATAATATATATTAATAGTGAATATATTTATGATATGTATATGTATTGATGTCAATTTTTATATTTAATATGCAGAATGACTTTCATCAGTACGTTGCTGAAAATCTAGATAGTTCGGTCGAAATGACACCTGAACTGTCCACCTAGATTTGGAAAGAAAAAGTGGTAGGGAGGACACACAATGGTAGAGTCTATGGTCTAGGCTCTCGAAACGATGTAAGACGACTCCAGTCAGGCTTAGAAGGTATTGGATCGTCATGTCAAGTCGAGGCACTGGACGATATTCAGATTGCTGCTATGTCAGCTCAAATAGCACAACTTACATCGGCACTAGCAGAGTCGAAGCGAAAAAGAGTAGCTGAACAACAAAGCATGAGTGAGACCGTTCAGCAAATCAAAGAACAAGTGATGAACCTCGCTCGTCGACCTACTACTTCGGCTCCCGAGGACACCGACGACGACAGTACTAATGACGATGATTATGTAGATCCCACTCCCTAGTTTAGATCTTTGAACATTTATGAACTTTTTGAATTTTTGAAATGAATTTTGAAAGACTTTATAAGTCTTTAAATTGTGATTTAGATACTTTTGAATGTTATTTTAAGTTTGTTGTTTTATGTTTTGTGTAGATTGTTTATAATTGTGTGTGTTTTATTGGGCTGAATAGTGTAGAATTGAATTGAATTGTATTTGCAGGTGGGCAGCAGAAACTACCAGAAATAGTTTCTGCTGCCAAAAAAATTACAGAAAAAGCGACGGACAGCATGGTTTTGTCCGTCACTTTTCTAGGTTTTATTAAAAAAAAAAAAAGCGACGGACAACGTGGTTTTGTTCGTCGCTTTTCTGGATGTTTCAAAAAATATTTTCCAAAAAAGCGACGGACAGGTTCCTTTTGTCCGTCGCTTTTCTTGGATTTTCAAAAATAAAATTTCCATAAAAGCGACGGACTGCGTTGCCTTTTGGAAATTTAAAAAAATTAAAATTAAAATAAAGCGACGGAGTCCATCGCCTCTTTTAAAAAAAATTATAAAAAAAGAAGTCAAAAAGCGTCGCAGCGTCGCTTTTGGCCGTCCTTTTTTGGCAGTTTTCTAGTAGTGAGTTATCCCTCCCCTTGGGTGGTATAGTAATTCTGGGATAACTTATCCCGAGATAAAATAAGTAAATGACCAAAAATGTCTCTTTCAACCCTTTTGTTACATCACTTTTTACATTCATGAAGGACATTTTTGTAAACAAATAAATTGTTCTTAAAATTTGTTATTTTTAATACAACAAACCAAACACTCAATAAAAAATAATCTCATCATAACTTATCCCATCATAACTAATCCAATCATAATTTATCCCATTATAATTAATCCGATCATAACTTAAATTCAAACCAAACGACCCCTTAGAGTTAATGAGGTGGCTTTTGATTTTTTTAAGACATTTCAATTGGGATTAAAAGTGAACATTCAGATTTTTGGTTTAATGTTACGTGGGTGAGGTGCTAAATGGCCAGAAAAAATTGGCCAAAATTTCACCAGAATAGTGAAAAAGACTGTTATAGCCTTTTCCCTCCAAAATAAAATTTACTTTTTGATATTTTCTAAATAGTTTGAGCATTTATTATTTTGATAAGATGAGTTTTCTGGGTCCCATGCCTTGTTCCTTCTTCAGTTCCCTTTTTTTTTTTTTGTCATTTTACTTCTCCTTCTTGACTTTGTTTTTTTTTTGCTCTTCTTATAAAAAACAAGAATATGGTGAAAATAAATAATTATATTTAAGCACTCAAATTGGTTAAATTCATCCTATGGAATGAAACTGATAAAATATTTACTTTATGTATCTAATGGAACTTCATCAATGTAAAATATTTTTTAAGAGCACAAAAAAATCATCATTTATTTGATTTAATGTCAAATTCTCTATGTATAAATAATTAATACATTAATTAATTTTTGTAATATGATTCAATTTTAAATACACTCTCTACATTTCAAACTTAAACATTTACACTTTATGTACTATAAGAAATATACACTTACACCTCCAACTAAGTTTATCTATAATTAATTATACTAAAATATAATTAGTAAATCATAAATTAGAACTATAGAAAGTTATTTTTGTGAAGTTATTCTTACAAAATTAATTAGAGTCGATACTTATAAGTAATACAAATTTTAAGATTTCTATAATGTTTTGATGTTTATCATATATAAAGTGTTTTGAGCTTTGCCTGACTTTATTGAAATATTTTCAAATTATACTTACAAAATTATTTAAATATGTATTTTAAATTTATTTAAACGCAAATTCATAAACTTACTTAGTTAGAACTCATATTAATAATAGTAAATAAGTAATAGTTCAAATATTATCAAGTCAACATAATATAAGGGTGCAAGACTATAACATATTCGGTTTGATTGTTGTTAAATAGGGCCGATACTGATGAACTACATGATTTTTATAATATTTTGATATCTATCATCTCTAAAGTGTTTTGAGTTTTGATTGTCATTATTATTATAATTTTAGAGTATATTTTAAAATATTAAAATAAATAGCTTAAATTTATTTAAACATAATAATTAATAAAATTATATACTTGGACGTCATATTAATAACAAATATGAGTAATGATATATAAGTTATCAAATTGACGTAAATAGTGCTGGTACAAGACTATAATTAACATTAACACGTTACTATCGGGGATTCTCAGCAATATATAATATACTTTAGTAAATTAAATATGGATCCTGAAATTTACAATTGAATGATTAATGATTAATACGGTTCTTAATTGATTAATTAACCGTTCATACATCGTGTGTATTTTTCTTTTAGAAAAATAATAATATAATTTTGGGACTTAAATATTTTAAATAAATACTAAGAATAATGCATTTTTTGTAGTGATGTCTTGAATTAAGAAAGTCATTTCTTATAATATAATTGTCTTAATATAAAGGTTGACTACTCTCTTTTTAATATAATACTAACATTGATATAGCATAATCAAACGAGGTTTCAAATATTTTTTACACTTCATTACTATACCACATTGTTTGTTTGATCTTCACAATAATAATATCGTGCAAATTATGTTGGATTATTATTAGGAGAAAAATATTTGATATACTCTTTAGTTCTGTGATATAGAGATAATATATATTCCGTAATAAAAAGGTCACATATACTTTTACTATTACATGTGCAAATTAAATAATTCATATATCCTCTTTTGACTAACGAAAGTTAAAATTTTGATTTTTCATTTATTTATTTTAGTTATTTAATCAAACAATATTCATATAGAGGTAAATTAGATAGTTTTTAACGTGATTTTATTTTTGAGTTTTTTTAATTCAATGGTTAATTTGGATCTTAATTATCTCCCATATGAATATATTTGTTTATCATTATTTGAGTTTGTTGTTCCTATTTAATTTTCGATTTCATTCTTTAGTGTAGAAAGCATAAGAAATAAAAAAGAAACAGTGAACGAAATAAAAATAATTTTTTTTTAAAAACAACTAAACTTAATTTTTTTTGCGGTCATATTGAATTTTATTTTTGTAGTTGTAAAAAACAGTTGATGCATCTATAATAGACCTTGCAAGAAGATGAGTGAAAAATTAAATTTGATCATTAACATAGTAAATCAAAATTAGTCATTGAATTAAAGAAGATAAAAACCAAAACAAGAGACAAAAATTCATACAACGAAAGTTAAAATTTTGATTTTTAATTTATTTATTTTAATTATTTAATCAAACAATATTCATATAGAGGTAAATCAAATAGTTTTTTCACGTGATTTTATTTTTGAGTTTTTTTAATTAACCGGTTAATTTAGGTCTTAATTATCTCCCTCATGAATATATTTGTTTATTATTATTTGAGTTTGTTGTTGCTATTTAATTTTTCGCTTTCATTCTTTAGTGTTGGAAAATATGAGAAATATAGGAACAGAAAAAGAATCATCTTGATACTAAACCAGATCGAGCCCGGGATCTCCAAAACCTCTTAGCAAACTCAATTGTTAAATTGGACTATTACTAGGCCATTCAACAGGGAGATTCTGAAATTGCAGAGGCTTGGTTCGATCAAGCCGCTGAGTATTGGAAACAGGCAATAGCGCTTACTCCCGGTAATTATAGTGAAGCGCATAATTGGTTGAAGATCAGTATTCTAAATCTTAGTTGGTATTCAAAATATCCGATTCAAGTAGACAAAGAGATGGTTGAATCAAATTTTTTTGTTTAAAGTTCAATTTTTTCAGAGGGCAAGGCAATATGAGGTTAAGGCAAAAGATAGATATCAGAGAATAAATTCAAAGGTAAGACTGGTTTTTTCTTAGGTTCCCGAGCATTTGGCGATCTCAAATGTGTCGATATCAATGGTGACTCATTATTTCGATGAATCATTTCTTCGAATAGAAGAAGATTATGTAAACACTTACTCGAGATCTCACTTATCAGATTCCATTGTGGAAGACACAATTTTTTCTGAAGAATTCGCCATGATATACCTGATCCATGCATAATATTAGGAAAAATGGATACAAATTTTTGACTGCTACTTAGTATTGGCAATAGGTCTGAAAAAGTATCTAAAAATATCAAATTTAGATATTTGTACCCTGTCGAAGTAAGGAACCATGGCATATATGTTTGGAATAGATTCCGTTTTGAGAGAGTTGAAAAAGCAAAAAAGAAACAGTGAACGAAATAAAAATGATTTTTTTTATAAAAAAAGCAAACTAAAATTAATTTTTTTTCCAGTCATATTGAATTTTATTTTTGTAGTTGTAAAAAAAGTTGATGCATCTATAATAGACTTTGCAAAAAGATGAGTGAAAAATTAAATTTGATCATCAACATAGTAAATCAAAATTAGTCATTGAATTAAAAAAGATAAAAACAAAAAAAGAGACAAAAATTCATGTATGAAGAGGATCAAATATACCTCGAAATATTGTGAGAAGGTCAAGTATAACTTTTTATAATTTTTATTTTGTTAAAAAATTTAATAAGTTTTTCATTTCCGTCAGCCAAAAATGATCTTGGCTCTTCAAACATACCTCAAAATATTGCGAGAAGGGTCAAATATACCTTGTATAATTTTTATTTTATCAAAAAATAATTTTGAATCAATTTTTTCACTTCCGTCAGCTAAAAACGATTTTAACTATATCAAAGTTATATATGTAACAATTGAAATAAACGTGAGCCACTTTCTTTTAACAAAAAAATATATTATCTCTAAATCACAAAGTTGAGAAATATAATTTATTATTATTATTAGTAGTAGTAGTATTATATAAATGGCCAGTATATATGACATTTTTATTAATAATTTTACTTGCTAAGTTATTTTATGAATCTTGAATTTGAATTGAGAGTGAGTTAAATTTATTTTAAATTTACTATTATTAGTGTTTATCTTGCCATTTAAATTTTAAATTTTATTTCTTAATTGTAAATTCCAATTTGTGTTCTTTATAATTTATATTGGAAAGTAGAGGGAAGAAAATAAATTATTCAGACCATCATATTTTAGCCTTTAAAATTTTTTTGAAATTAGCATGTAATTATGGAGATTATGAGAATCCGAGAACAAGTCTATTCCCCATGTATTGGAAACTTTGTCATGTCTTAAAACATCATTAATAAATTTAAATTTGAATAAGGGTAGGAATATAAAAAAATAAACTTATTTATAGTGTGAATGTGCCCATTCTGGCCATTATGGCCAAATTTTTAGTAGATTATTGTGTTATTATATGGAGAGAAAAATGATTTTTAAAAAAATAGAAAAAATGATAAATAAAAATGTTAGTTATAGAGAGGTGTTATATCATCTTATCTATGTTTCTCCTTTTGTAACAACTCGAAAAATGTATGTAAACTACAGCCTAAACGTGAGGGTTAACGTCAGGGGTTAAGGGCAAGGGCAAATGGTTTAGGGTGTAGGCAATGGTTGGGGAACCTAGGCTGCCTAAAACTAGGCCTAGATACTGGCTACCATGACCACGAGGGTCTTCACGACCCGTGGTAGCCACCAAGAGTTGTGGTGCCACCCGTGGTTGGCATGGCAGTGTGCCCTAGAAAGGTTCCAAGCCAAGGCACCCCTTCACGAGCCCCTTCACAGCTCGTGGTCATGACCACATGCCATGGGAAGGCTCGTGGGGTTGCCTTAGCTTAATGGGAGTTGGTGGATGTTGAGTGAGCTACCGGTCAAGGGACCACACGCGCCACAACGGGACGTGGTGCCCTTGAAGAGCAATGGAAGGTGATCATGAAGATCACTTAGGCTCAAGAGAGGCAGGCTCCAAGGCCTTGACGATGCCTCAAGACCACGACTCGTGGTCTTGACCACAGATCGTGGGAGGTCTCGTGGTCATGCCTTGGCCTTAAAGGAAGCTTGGAATGTTGAGGAAGTTTACTGCCTAAGGGACCACGGGCACCACCACGAGTCGTGGTCCCCTTCACGACCCGTCCAAGTGGGAGTGGTCCCTGACGGGGCTGCCCAAGTTGAGGGCTTTTGAGTAATTTCATTTTAATTAATTATATTGTGGGGTTGTTTTTAATTGTTTTATATCACTACTATATATAGTTTTAAGTCTTAAAACAATTCATTTACTCCTTATTTCTCCAAAACCCAAATCAAATCAAAAGAGTTCTTCCCTCTCAATATTTCTCTCTCTAGAAGTTCCCAAAGAAGAAGAAAAAGAAGAAGTGGGAGCTAGGGTTGTGGATTCAAGGTGTTTCTTCCTCAAATTTCTTGGGGATTCACAAGCAAGGTATGGTGATCCTTCATCTATGGGTAGCTTTCACCCCTAGAGTCCATTCAAAGTTAGTTTTCAAAGGTTTCAAGTTTCTCAAAACCTAGGGTTTTACTCTAACTCATGGGTTCCTTCTTCAAACATTTTCAAATGATTATTAATGACAAAATATGATTATATTAGTGTTTAATTGATGAATTATGATGAAAATTCTCTTTGAACCCACGAATTTCCTCAATTCCTAAATTGTGCCTTTATGAAGTGGGTTTGTTGATTATGAAAGAATGTGAATAGAAATTGTCTAAATTTATTTAGGTTATTGATTTATATCATTATCCATGCCTTAATTGTAGTAAATTGTTGGTGTGTTGGTGATTTCAGATTCATGGCCTTGAAGCGCATAGTATGAGGAATTAAGTTATTATCATGATATATTGAAATTAATGTGATCATGTCTTGAATGTAATTGTGTTATTATTGAAAGGCTATTTCTCAATTTGACACTTATGAATGTTGATGATGGAATGTGAAGGGTTCTTCATGGTAATGCATATCTTGAATTGGTAGGCTTTATGCATCGTTTTCTTGTATAAATGAATGTATTGTTGATTGTTGAATCTTGGATCGGTAGGCTAATGACACCCTTCCATTAATGATGTTAGTGAACTTTGGGATTGGTAGGCTTATGGAAACCTTCCATAAAGGTTAATGATGAACCTTCATCCGGTAGGCTTATGACACCCTTTAAAGAGGAGTTAATGAGATTTCCTAAAATGTACCTTGAATCGGTAGGCTTACGGAACCCTTTCATGTGTTAATGAATGTACCTTAGGTCGGTAGGCCAATGTCACTCTCTCATGTGTGATTATGTTAAAGTAATGAAATACTCTATGGGAATGGAGGCTAAGCACAAAGTGAATTTGGTTAGATGGAAACTCTCCTGATGTTTAGGCAGGGTTTCAATGATTATCTTCCTTATCCCATAACTATGTGCCCACATAGGTCTAGCTAGTGGATCCACCTAAGCTAAATGTACCTAGTTTTACATTAGGCATGTAGGACACCCTTCTTCGGTGTGGGGTTATATGACACCGGATTCCATGGTTTGCTCTCATGGTCTATGTCGGTTAATGCTTATTCCCATCATGTGAGATGTCCATTATGGTTTCTTGAGGAGTTCTATTAAGTGTGGGTGGTAGTATGGGATGCCATCCATGCATTGTACGAGTAGTCTTTGAGAGGGTCGTAGTGAGTTCTCTAATGTCTTAATGACTAACGTATGAAAGTACTCTTAATGAAGCTAATGAAGAATGTTGACATAAATGTCTAATGTGATGATGCATGCTATACTTGGGTTGTATTATGAGTTATTTTTCCTTGTCATGACTTATGAAATGAATGTGTTCCTTATGCATGAGTATTGATTGAAGTTTAGTATGAAATGGTAAGTTCATCTAAGGTGGCCTCAAAGTGGAACTTAGTAGGGATAGTAGTATGGGATGTTATTCTTACATTGCATAAGTGTAGCTTAGGGTTATTTAAGGTGAATGTTCAAATGTGATGATTATGACTTGTATGATGAATATACTTGTATTTTATGCCTTTTATATGAATGTACAT
This sequence comes from Solanum okadae, assembly GCA_036553675.1. Lineage (NCBI taxonomy): Eukaryota > Viridiplantae > Streptophyta > Magnoliopsida > Solanales > Solanaceae > Solanum > Solanum okadae. The sequence continues at coordinate 36,972,794 of CM071678.1, forward strand.
GAAGTTTAAAAAAAATTAGCATAATGCATGGTTTTAAACCAAAATGTCCCTTTAAAGCATGATTTTTTGCATGGTCATCATACTTAGTACATTTTTGTGTGCTAACCCATATTTCTTTTATTTTACTACAAGCGTAGGTTCCGGCAAGTGAGTTGCTTTCTCTCTAGTTCAAGGGCTTGGATTTGAGATTCTCCAAGACTAAGTGGTATGTACTCATAGATCGAGGACAAGTACTTGATGATTCATTTTCCTTCATGTAAAAGACTATTGTTAGACTTTGGATTGTAAAGGGCCGTGACCCTATTTTGTTCAAGATAATGTTTTAGATGGCCATGTGAGACAATATACTTCCGTTGTTTCAAATGTTTTAATAAAGTTTTGTTTGTATGGATTTAAAGAAAAGTTTTTAAATTCCGCACTATTTCTATATGTCGAATGTTATGAATGCTAAAAGGCTTGTACGAGACCCCTTCGGGGTCAAGTATGCCGTGTAACTTCCAGGGTATAGGCTCGGGTCGTTACAAACTTGGTATCAGAGCATAAGATTTTGGAAATGGTTTTTAGTATTGATGTCTCACAAGCCACGTCTAGTAGAGTCTTGTTAATCGGTGTGAGTCGCGACACATCTATGAGTGAGAGGCTATAGGACGTTAGGAAACTTCACTTCTTTCATTATTCTTGAAGTTGTGCCTTAGTGTTTAGCTCTATAAGTGTCCTTTTCCTAATCCTTCTCTTGTGTTTATAGGATATGAATACAAGAAGGACGCCCGCAAGGAGAGTGGAAGAGGAGGTTGTGAATGAGGGAGTTCTTCCCCAAGATCCTCAAGGTGACGAAGTTCCTTTAGGCAATCAAGAAAATCAAGTTTTGGTTGAACCTCTGGCCATGAATAATGAGGAAGTTAGGTCGGCTCTTTTGATGATGGCTCAAGCCGTAACTACTCAAGCTCAAGCCATGACGGCTCAAGCTACTAGGGGTGTTGAGACTAATATGAACCCTATTGTGAGCACTATGGCTTCTAGTTTGAGGGACTTTGTGAGGATGAGTCCTCCGGTATTTCTAGGTTCTAAGGTGGGAGAGGATCCCCAAGAGTTTTTGGATGAGGTGTATAAGGTAGTGAATGCTATGGAGGTGACTTCTATAAAAAAGTCGAACTGGCCTCTTATCAATTGAAAGATGTTTCCCAAGTTTGGTTTACTCAATGGAAAAACGGTTGGAGCGGGTCCCATAGAATGAGAGTTGTTTAAGGAAGCATTCCTTGGTAGGTTTTTTCCCGTGAGAAAAGGGAGGTTAATATGGAGGAGTTTATCAACCTTAGGCAAGGTTATATGAGTGTGCAAGAGTACTCCTTGAAATTTACTCAATTGTCTAAGTATGCTCCATCTTTGGTGTCTAACCCAAGGGATGCGATGAGTCATTTTGTGACCGATGTATCTGACCTAGTTGAGGAAGAGTGCCGTACAGTGATGTTCCATGATGATATGAACATTTCTAGACTCATGGTGTATGCTCAATCTATTGAGGATTCCAAACTTAAGAGGAAGAATAAAGAGTTGAAGATGTCTAGGCCCGATGAGCAAGGTCAACCTAGGTTGAAAAAGAGAACACCAAGCCAAGATTCTTCAAGCACTCTTAGGGTTAACCAAGAGAAAAGTGGTGGGTCTTCATTTTCTAAACCTACTTGCACCACTTGTGGAAAAAGTCATTATGGGAAATGCCTAGCCAGTACTAATGGGTGCTATGGTTGTGGGAAGAATGATCATCAAGTGAGAAATTGCCGTACTATTATGGCCAAAAGAAGGGAGGCTAAGCAAGCTTCTCTTAGTGGCCCGAATCCTAATGCTCCAAAGAATAGTCGTTTTTATGCACTTCAAGCTAAAGAGGGCAAAAGAGCTCTTCCGGATGAAGGCACCGGTAAGTGATGATTTCTTATAGCTAGTTGTGAATGTCTTGTTAAGGTCCTTATGTTGTTTCCATGTTAGCCTTAGAATGGGTTTACTCTTAAGGGGGAGATGGTATGTTGTATAGTAGGGTGTTTAGAGTTCCAATATCCTTATCACTTTCTTTTATTCCTATTCAAGCTTGAGACCAAGAGTTCCTTGTAGCTTGTTTCATGTTTTGGAGTCATGTGTGAAAATGTGTTTCCATGATCTCCTTATGTCATGCATGTTTTGATGAAATTTATGTTTAATGAGAAAATGAGTTTTTGATTGATTGTGTTCCTTATGTTGATGTGCACCTATAATGAGTTGCCTAAATTCTTCATGAGTTGACTTGTTGAGCATGCTTAAATGTGTTTTTGAGAAAAATTGCATAAATTGCCTTATGATGTTGTAATGAGCATGATGTGAGTTGGAGAAGGAAAAAACAATTCCTCCAACGAAATGAGAAATGTTGTTGTTTTGGTGCATAATGAGTTTGTAGATGTAGTTCCTACTTCCTTGTGTTGCAATAGCTTCTTGATGTGGAGTTGATGTTTCCTCTTATGGTTTTGTGCATACTAGTAACGTGTCATACATGATGGGCTGTTAGTCTTGAGTCGTTAATCCCTTAAAGTGTTTAAAGTGTCATTCGAGGACGAATGTTCCTAAGGGGGAGAAACTGTAACGACTCAAAAAATTAGCAACTAAACTAGAGCCTAAACGTGAGGGTTAACGTCAAGGGTTAAGGGCAAGGGCTATGGGTTTTGAGGGTAGGCCATGGTTAGGGAACCTAGGCTGCCTAAAACTAGACCTAGCCACTGCCTACCATGACCACGGGGTCTTCACGACCCATGGTGGCCACCCGTGGTTGGCATAGCAGTGTGCCCTAGAAAGGTGCCAAGCCAAGGCACCCCTTCACGAGCCACTTCACGGCTCATGGTCATGACCACGGGCCATGGGAAGGCTCGTGGGGTTGCGTTAGCCTAATGGGAGTTGGTAGATGTTGAGTGAGCTCCTGGTCAAGAGACCACGGGCCGTGGTGCCCTTGATGAGCCATGGAAGGGGATCGTGAAAATCACTTAGGCTCAAGAGAGGCAAGGCTCCAAGGCCTTGACATTGCTTCAAGACCACGACTCGTGGGAGGTCTCGTGGTCATGCCTTGGCGTCAAAGGAAGCTTGGCATATTGAGGAAGGCTACTGCCTAAGGGACGATGGGCACCACCACGAGCCCTGGACCCCTTCACGACCCGTCCAAGTGGGCGTGGTCCCTGACGGGGCTGCCTAAGTTGAGGGCTTTTGAGTAATTTTATTTTAATTAATTATATTGTGGGGTTGTTTTTAATTGTTTTATATCACTAGTATATATAGTTTTAAGTCTTAAAACAATTCATTTACTCCTTATTTCTCCAAAACCCAAATCAAATCAAAAGAGTTCTTCCCTCTCAATATTTCTCTCTCTAGAAGTTCCCAAAGAAGAAGAAGAAGAAGTGGGAGCTAGGGTTGTGGATTCAAGGTGTTTCTTCCTCAAATTTCTTGGGGATTCACAAGCAAGGTATGGTGATCCTTCATCTATAGGTAGCTTTCACCCCTAGAGTCCATTTAAAGTTAGTTTTCAAAGGTTTCAAGTTTCTCAAAGCCTAGGGTTTTACTCTAACTCATGGGTTCCTTCTTCAAACATTTTCAAATGATTATTAATGACAAAATATGATTATATTAGTGTTTAATTGATGAATTATGATGAAAATGCTCTATGAACCCACGAATTTCCTCAATTCCTAAATTGTGCCTTTATGAAGTGGGTTTGTTGATTATGAAAGAATGTGAATAGAAATTGTCTAAATTGCTTTAGGTTATTGATTTATATCATTATCCATGCCTTAATTGTAGTAAATTGTTGGTGATTTGAGATTCATGGCCTTGAAGCGCATAGTATGAGGAATTAAGTTATTTTCATGATGTCTTGTATGTGAATATGAATCTAATGAAGTTAATGTGATAATGTCTTGAATGTAATTGTGTTATTATTGAAAGGCTATTTCTCAATTTGACACTTATGAATGTTAAGGGTTCTTCATGGTAATGTATATCTTGAATTGGTAGGCTTTATCCATCCTTTTCTTGTATAAATGAATGTATTGTTGATTGTTGAATCTTGGATCGGTAGGCTAATGGCACCCTTCCACACATGTTAATAATGAATGAACCTTAGGATCGGTAGGCTTATGGCACCCTTCCATTAATGATGTTAATGAACTTTGGGATCGGTAGGCTTATGGCAACCTTCCATGAAGGTTAATGATGAACCTTGAATCGGTAGGCTTATGGAACCCTTTGAAGAGGAGTTAATGAGCTTTCCTAAAATGTACCTTGAATCGGTAGGCTTATGGCACCATTTCATTTGTTAATGAATGTACCTTGGGTCGGTAGGCCAATGGTACCCTCTCATGTGTGATAATGTTAAAGTAATGATATACTCTATGGGAATTGAGGCTAAGCACCGAGTGGATTTGGTTAGATGGAAACTCTCCCGATGTTTAGGCCGGGTTTCAATGATCATCTTCCTTATCCCATAACTATGTGCCCACATAGGTCTAGCTAGTGGATCCACCTAAGTTAAATGTACATAGTTCTACCTTAGGCAAGTAGGACACTGATTCTTATTGTGACCAATGACCCTAAACTAACGTATGATTGTCTACGATCGTCGATAATTTAGTAACCCAACTAAAGGTTGGGGTCGTGTCCTAAGGGAGTAATTTTGAGAATTGATAGAAAAATAAAATTTAGCTCTAATTAGTCGTAGCTAAAGTCATTAACAATTAAAAATATAGTAAATTAAGGGGGGTGACACGAAAGTGTCAAATATCAATTGGGGTTTTTGTCACAAGTATTAAAAAATAAGCAAAAATTAACAAGAAAATCAAGTATAGGGAAATATTCTTGGGGTGTGACCGCAATACAAGTTGAGATAAATAGTTGGGTACATGTTTTTGACAAGAAATTTGTAAGATAATAGTGACTAGGCTAGGCTTTGTATGGAAATAAGTTCCCTCTCGGACAACTTAGTGACTAGGCTAGGCTTTGTATGGAAATAAGTTCCCTCTCGGACAACTTACCCGTTTCAAATGTGTTCCTCTCGAACACCCATTTGCCGCATGAAGACCAGCCTATGCCTTACCCCACTCACTTTCTTGAGCTGATTGTTAGGATATGGAACTAGGGTTCACCCTCTCGGGCTAAACCTCATGTCGACCCATTCCTTAGGCCATTAGTCTAGTGGTCTTGGTTTCGCGACCTCCCTCTGGGGCAAGACGAAAACACATGAGTGGCTTTGTATTTGCAACTACAAACCCTTTAGATTAAACCACAACCACTAGGTGAAATCACCATTAAACTACATCTAACCTATCAGCAAGCAAGACCCAACAATAATATCAACACATATTTGCTAAATCACACCCCAAGAATGGGGGGGTTTTAGCCACACATCAAGAAATAACAAAATACACCTAAAATGATAGTCAAATCAAATGCGTATAAGAAATTACACCTTATTTTAAGCAAATGAGGAAGAATAGAGAAGACCCACTTCCAACTTGGGGAAGATGAACTCCTTTCTTCAAGTTCCCAAAAATCCTCTCCAAACTTGAGAGAAAATATCTAAAAAGTACTATTCTATTCTAGAAATTAAAATAAAAGTTTGACACTTAAAAATAATAATAAGTTCAGTATTTATAGACTTCAGAAAATAGCGCTAGCGGATCTGTCGGTGAAGTTAGTCGATGTCATTGAATGACTTCGGCGATTCGCCCTTCGTTTGTCTCATCTCCATTTCGTGCTTGCCTTCAGCACCTTCACGTTCTGGACCATTAAGCGGTATAGTACTGCTTCGCGAAACTATTCGGCGGAGCGCCGACTGCTTCTTTCATCGCCTTTTTTATCCTTCTCCTTTAGGGCTTCGCATACTGGAACAAAGGGCGGAGTAAATCCCTTCGGCGAATCGCCAAGTGTGCTTGGCTATGCTCGGGTTTCAGCTTCATCGTTCTTTTCAACCCTTTTGTTCCTTTTTGCGCCTAAGTATCCATGTTTTCACTAAAACTTCAAATACCTGAAGCTTAAAAGTTTTCATCAGATATTTTGACAAAATAAGCATTCGAGGACACTATTCTTATCAAAATAATCCCTAAATGAGTCCAATTTGTGGACTCATCAGACACCTTTTTTCGGTGTGGGGTTATATGACAACGGATTCCATGGTTTGCTCTCATGGTCTATGTCGGTTAATGCTTATTCCCATCATGTGAGATGTGCATTATGGTTTCTTGAGGAGTTCTATTAGGTGTGGGTGGTAGTATGGGATGCCATCCATGCATTGCATGAGTAGTCTTTGAGAGAGTCATAGTGAGTTCTCTAATGTCTTAATGACTAATGTATGAAAGTACTCTTCATGAAGCTAATGAAAAATGTTGACATAAATGTCTAATGTGATGATGCATGCTATACTTGGATTGTATTATGAATTATTTTCCCTTGTCATGACTTATGAAAAGAATGCATTCCTTATGCATGAGTATTGATTGAAGTTAAGTATGAAATGGTAAGTTCATCTAAGGTGGCCTCAAAGTGGCACTTAGTAGGGATAGTAGTATGGGATGCTATTCTTACATTGCACAAGTGTAGCTTAGGGTTATTTAAGGTGAATGTTCAAATGTGATGATTACGACTTGTATGATGAATATTCTTGTATTTTATGCCTTTTATATGAATGTACATGAAGTTTAAAAAAAATTGGCATAATGCATGGTTTCAAACCAAAATGTCCCTTTAAAGCATGATTTTTTGCATTATCATCATACTTAGTACATTTTTGTGTGCTAACCCATATTTCTCTTATTTTACTACAAGTGTAGGTTCCGGCAAATGAGTTGCTTTCTCTCTAGTTCAAGGGCCTGGATTGGAGTGTAAGCGTCTAAAGTTTCAATCCTGAAATACAGTAAACAAGAAGAGAAAAATAGCAAGCAAACAGTAATATTTGTATTTGAATAAATGCGAAGGTTACAATCTTTATAAAATCTCTTAAAAAAAGATATGTAATCCCCTGATTCTTCTCTCCACAGATGTTCTTGATTTGGTGGAATACTTGCGGCTCAATACTTGGAGCGAAGACTTCGTTGTATGTGGATGACTTGCAGATCACCACTGAAGAGCAATTATGTATTTTTGTGTGGATGTATGGGTGTATATCTTTTGGTCTTATGAAGACCTCTTTATATAGGCTTGAGCTAGGGTTTAGGGGTATTTTGGTCCAAGCAATTTTGACCCCTGGGCCTGAAGAATATGAGTTGGGCTCATCTTGTCAATTGAATGGACTGGCCCAAATGTTATTTGGACTTGATTTAAGTCATATAATTCTGACATAAATATTAATCCGACTTTATTAACCAGTAATTTGACTTGGTCAACGTATCATGAATTTAAGATTTAATCCAAATTTAGTATGGATTTATCAATAAAACTTCACTGTCTACAAATGCCCCCTTCTTCGAGGCTTGTTGGGGTGCTCGATTTATCGAACTTGAAAAGACAAGCCTTGAAGTATTTGTGAAGCAAATGTTTTTTTTTTCGTAGTTGATCTTTCAAGAAACATTTGAAGCTTCATGAGAAATGACTATGCTGATATGTTGATGTCAAAATTTACCAGAGTCTTCATGACAACATTCTCTAATTTGTAAGAGATCATTTGACTTTCGGTTGTTTATCAACTCATTTTCGACTTGAAGTGTTTCGAGCTGATGAAGACTTATCGCATGACATTTCTTCATAGTTTGGTAATTTTATTTGGGTCATCAACTACAAAATGACCGCCAATTCGATGAGCAAGGATTGTGTCTACAAGCTTGACTTGGTGATACAGAGCTTGTGATTTCGACAAAAAAATTTAGGCGCTGCTTTCTTTGGGGTTGAATGCCCTGCCAATTTTTTTTTTCTTTTACTCCCCATGTAGTTTCTAAGAAAACCTTACCATAATTTGGTTTCTATGAGATTTCCATAACTCGACTTCTTTGGAAAATTTTCATAATTTGATTCTTATGAAAACTTGCCATAATTTGGTTTCTATGGAATTTCCATAATTTGATTCCCATGGAAAATTTCCATAATTTAATTCCTATGAAAACTTACCATAATTTCCATAATTTGTAGGAACTAAACTTTCCATCATTATAATTTTCCATAATTTGTAGGAATCAAATTGACGTCTCCATATTTTGAAATCTATATATACCCACATTCACCCGGTGATTGTATATCGCATTGCCACATCGTCAAGTTCAATTGAGACCTTCTCTCTCAACTTTGATTTTCGTCACCCTTTTTCAGCTCAGCGCGACTTTGGTAGGAAATTCATATCTCATTGTAGGGATATTGAAATCGTGATCCGTTTGATTTTCTAGAAATTAGACTCATAGAGCTACAATATATCCAAAAATCACGATCAGACAATTCTCGAATTTACTCAGGTGATTTTTTGAACTCAGCCTAAAATTCTGATAAATTGAACTCATCAGCTTTGTGCGACTTCGCGGAAAAATTCATATCTGGACGTAGGAATAACGAAATCGCAAGCGGTTTGCGGTGTTGGAAAGTAAATTCATAGGGCTACATCATATACGAAAACCACGAATAGATTGCATCTGTGTTGATTCAGTTTTCTATTTGAAATCAGCCTTTCACCAACCGCAAAAATTTGAGGCTACCACCTTTATTTTGGACATGTTCATACGAAACTGAACTTTTTCTTTTGTTTAATTTTTTTCGCAGATATTTAATAGAGAAATACGACTCCAATCCCGCAACATGATGCACTTCCGCGACCGAGATTCGCCGCATCCTCTTCTTGAAATAGTGGGTGACGACCAACAAAATCCGAATGCCAAAGTTCTACTTTTGGAAGTTCAACCTCCTGCTATCGGTGTCTTCTCCCTTGTTAGTGGAGCATATGAGGAAGCTCTTCTCCTTAAAGAATGGTAAAAAATGGATACCAAAGATGTTATGAGAAACTTCTCGAGCAAGGCTACTAGCATGAAAGTTCCTTTACTGAAATCCGCAATTCATCATGACGCAGCATCTTCTAAATTTTCTCATTCTGATGGAAGTTTCAACAATTGGCGTGTTCCTTCTTCTAACTTTGGCAATGTTTGCTACACACCTGGCTATTGGGAATGGGTAGAGGACGTGCTGCCTCGCCACAAGGAGATTTTGGAGCTCATCAAGGTCTATGACGTTGTATATACTTCTTTGTTCACGTACGACTATGACAACAATGTACTCCATGCTTTTTGTGAACTTTGGCACCCATCTACCAATACGCTTTCTACTTTCATTGGAGAGATGTCCATATCACTTTGGGACTTACAATCCATTGGAGGTCTCCCCGTACAAGGGCACTTTTATGACGAGGTCGTTCCCTCGGCGAAAGAATTGACACAGACGGATACTCAAAAAGAATTTCTTCTTCCCCAAAGTTGTCGATATTTGTTTTCGGCCTTCTACAGATTAGCGAAAGATGATCTCCAGGAGGTGTCCGTCCATGATTGGGTGAAGTTTTGGTTTAGAGGACCTAATAGATATGCCAAGCCTCCGCAAAAGGTGTCAAAGGTATGAGCCACAAAGCCAAGATTAAATCACAATCCTTCTGAACATATTGATTCGAACTTCCTACCGCGGACTGACGAGGAGAATGCCCCCTTTGTCGAGTTAGATGTGGAAGAATCACTTAGAGATGAGACTAACTTGGCAGCCTTTTTTGCTTGTTGGCTTTGCAAATTTGTTCTTCCGAATAAGAAAGTCAACCATGTGCGCGCTAGTGTTTTTAAAGTTGCGAGCTTGATGGCTCATGGAAAGAAATTCTCCTTAGCGGTCCCAGTTCTTGCAAGCATATATCGCGGCCTGAAAGAAATTTCTACTTCTTCAAACTTGAGTGTGGCAAATATAATTTTCCCCATACACTATGTATATGGTTGGCTTGGGGAATAACTTGGGACTCATCATCGTGCCAATCGTTGACATCGATCGATACCTCTTTGCAAAATTTCTGGCGAGAAGATGGCCAAGTGTTTTAATTTTACTGACGCCCAAAAGTTATTTCAACAGAATGATGCCCGTCGCCTCCATTATTTAGCAATGCTGCAAGGGAGGGATTTGCACCTTACTGATAATGGCAAGCTTTCAAATTCGTGGAACGAATATATCATAAGCCTTCGTTCAGGCTATGTAACCCTTAGGCATGATTCAAATTTCATCGTGGAGTCCTACAGCCCTATCAGATTTAGTCGACAATTCGGTTTATGTCAAGATGTTCCTGGAGATCTTGTGGAGCGTCCTTACGATGGTACACTATTAACATTGGTGCAACTTTGGAATTCCTCTTTTCAACTTAATACTTTTTCTAAAGTCATGATTTCAACGTGCCCATTAGAAGGTGCTCCTTTAATGACCTGCAAGTATGTAGACTTGTGGCCATCCCTAAGGATGAATACTTCCCAAGGAAACCTCCGCATCATTTTGAAGAAGACGAAGCAAAACTCTACATCCACTTCATCTAAAGGGGCTTCTGATCAATCAAAGGAAAAGTCACATCCTTCTTCCAAATCTCAAGTGAAGTCAAATGATACTCTGCAAGTCGCTAAGACCTCATCCAACTCTAAAACTTCGAAAGATGGGGATGTGCCTGTGAAATCAAAATTGAGGCACCTCACATTAGCCTCAAAGGCGACTTCACTAGCTCTCGAAGTTGGCCATAGTTCTTCTGGAACAAATGAACTTCATGTATCATCAGATAATGGTAATGACCAAACGTCAAACCTTGAGACTCCTTGTGATGAAATTTCTCATATGTACGATTCACCGAATGGTGTTAGACGACCCAATGCATCTCCTAGTCCAACGGATTGTCACTGGAATCGTCCAAAAAGAAAGGCACAAGAACTAGATGATATTTGTCGTGGTATTGATATTTTAGATACAATTGTCATTGATGATAACGACTTTGTTGATGAGGATTCGAATTCGGCATCGTTGTTTGAATTGGCAAAACAAGTAAGGCCCCCCTCATTTTTTTTTTTCAAAGTTTTGAATTTGATGTTACCAGCCAATTTCTTTTACAACAAAACGAAGAGGAGAAAAGACTCTCTCTCTTTTTCTACTGCACTGACGTTTCTCTTCTTCTTCACCGATCCCTCAGGCGAAGCACCGAACAGCGCCGGTCAGCGAGCAGCCGCGAAAACCATCCGGCAACCGGGTGCCACCTCTGATCCATTCTTCTCGCCAGCAAGCGAAGGCCGCGCCGGCCAGAAGCATCGCGAGGACCAGCTCCGATCGGCGAGCCTCTTTCTCTGTTCTCCGACGCTCCAGTGAGGACGAAAACAACAAACAGGATCTCTAGCTGCTCTGATCAGCGAGCGATGAGCAACCAACTCCAGCGCAAGCAAGGCATTCACCGGCGAGACCAACCAGATCTGGCCGGAAAAAAGCCCAACGACCACCGAAGCCCTCCATCTTCACCGACCAGGTTCTATCTATCCTGTCTCCCTTTCTTTCTTGCTCTGAACCTATTTTCTGGGCCCTTTTTTGCAGATTTTGTGATCTTATTTTATACTTTGAAACCTTTTTGTTAGGTAATTTAATCTTGCTTGGTAGGTAATTACACCCTACTTTCAATAATTTGAAGAGCATAGGAGTAGATTTTTAAGGTTACCTGATTGTGCATTGTGCATTACACTCTGATTATTTGGATTGTTTAATTTTTTTGGCTGTTTCTGATTGGCATTTTAGTTCAGATTAGGGCTCCATCTTATATATTCCAGATCAGTACTTTCTTGTTTTCTATTATAGTTCAGATCAATGCTTTAGCATATAGTATAGTTGTGCTATCGTGTCTTTTGGAGAATACACTATACTTGATCCTATATTTTAGTTGTTGCTATATGGTCTTTTAGATTATGCACTTGTTGCAGAATTTTTTGAAGTGTATTCCTATGTAGATTTTACATTAGATTCAGTATCTTTCTAGTGGATTTGGTATCTGATGGTGGTATTGAGTCATGTCTTCGGTTGAGGCCGAGGACGAGGGAAAATAGTGGTAAGTGGGTTACGGGTTCCCATAAATTGAGGATAGGATCATGGAACATAGGTTCGCTGACGGGGAAGTCCTTAGAGTTAGTGAAAATTCTCAAGAAGAAAAAGATAAATATAGCTTGTGTCCAACAGACTAGATGGGTAGGTTCCAAGGCTCGAGTTGTCGACGAGTTTAAGTTGTGGTACTCAGGAGGCTCAAGGGATAGAAATGGAGTGGGTATTTTAGTAGACGGGGATTTGAGGGAGCAAGTGGTTGAGGTTAGGAGGATCAATGATAGGTTGATGTTGATTAAGCTAGTCATTGGAGGATGTACTTTGAGTGTTATTAGTGCTTATGCACCTCAAGTGGGCTTGGGCGAGGAGGCCAAAAAGCTCTTTTATGAGGATTCAGACGAGGTAGTTAGAGGTATATCGAACACCAAGAAAATTGTCATTGGTGGAGATTTTAATGGCCATATCGGGGCAACTTCTAATGGCTTTGATGATGTTCATGGAGGCTTTGGTTTTGGGGAGAGAAATGGGGGTGGAACTTCGCTGCTGGATTTTGCTAAGGCTTTTGAGTTGATGATTGCTAACTCATGCTTTCCGAAGAAGGAGAACCACATGGTTACCTTTCGTAGCTCGGTAGCTAAGACTCAGATAGATTACTTACTCCTTAGGAAGGGTGATAGAGGCATCTTTAAGGACTGCAAGGTTATCCCAAGTGAAAATCTTACTACCCAACACAAGCTTTTGGTGATGGACCTGGAAATTAAGAGGGATAGGAGGAAGAAGATTGTATCTGATCGACCGAGGATTAAATGGGGTGGCTTGACCCCTGCCCTTTCTCGGGAGATGGGTGAGAAATTGAGTGGGATGGGGGCTTGGAGTGGTAGCGGGGATGCGGACACCATGTGGAATAAAGCAGCTAGTTGCATTAGGGAAGTTGCTTCAAAGGTGTTAGGGGTATCAAGGGGTAAATTTGGAGGCCATAAAGGAGATTGGTGGTGGAATGGGGAAGTCCAAGGCAAAGTGGAATCGAAAAAGGCTGCATACACAAAGTTGGTGGAGTGCGTAGATGAGGAAGAGAAGCGAACGCTTAAGAAAGTTTATAAGACGACAAAGACAGAAGCTAAGTTAGCAGTTACGAAGGCTAAGACGTCAGCTTTCGAATGCTTGTATGTCGAGCTGGGGGTCAAAGGTAGGGATAAGAAATTGTATAGGCTCGCAAAACCAAGAGAAAGGAAGGCTCGCGACTTGGACCAAGTGAAGTGTATCAAGGATGAGGAAGGCAAAGTATTGGTGGATGAGACCTCCATCAAGCAAAGATGGCGAAGATACTTTCACAAACTTTTAAATGAAAAAGGGGGCGGAGACATTGTGTTGGGTGTTTTGGCGCACTCTGAAAGACTTCGGGACTTTGGGTACTGTAGGTGTTTTAGGATCGAGGAGGTTATACGTGCTATTAGTAGGATGAGCAGGGGAAGAGCGACCGGACCCGATGAGATTCCGGTGGTTTTTGGAAGAGCACGGACAAGGCAGGTATAAAGTGGTTAACTGGGCTATTTAATGTTATTTTTAAGACAGCAAAGATGCCTGATGAATGGAGGTGGAGTACAATGGTTCCATTGTATAAAAACAAGGGTGATATCTAGAACTGTAACAACTACAGGGGTATCAAATTGCTAGGCCATACTATGAAGATTTTGGGAGAGAGTGGTGGAGATGAGGGTGAGAAGAGGGGTGTCCATTTCTGAGAATCAATTTGGATTCATGTCGGGACGATCGACTACCGAAGCCATTCATCTTATGCGAAGACTGGTAGAAAAATATAGAGAAAGGAAGAGAGACCTACATATGGTGTTCATTGACCTTGAAAAGGCCTATGACAAAGTACCGAGGAATGTCCTCTGGAGGTGCTTGGAGGCTAAAGGTGTCCCGATGATTTATATTAGGGCGATAAAGGACATGTACGGTGGAGCCAAGACTCGGGTTAGAACGGTTGGAGGTGACTCGGAACATTTCCCAGTTGAGATGGGGCTGCACCAAGGATCAGTCCTTAGCCCTTTTCTATTTGCTCTGGTGTGGATGAGTTGACGCGGTCTATTCAGGAGAAGGTCCCATGGTGTATGTTATTTGTGGATGACATAGTACTGATTGATGAGACGCGGGACAGAGTTAATGCGAGGTTGGAGGTATGGAGACAAACGCTGGAGTCCAAAGGGTTCAGGTTGAGTAGGACCAAAACAGAATATTTGGGGTGCAAATTTAGTGATGTGTTGGATGAGGCAGATGTGGAAGTGAGACTTGCCACACAGATCATTCCTAAGAAAGAAAGTTTTAAGTATCTTGGGTCTGTAATCCAAGGAAGTGGTGACATCGACGATGATGTCACACATCGCATTGGGGTTGCTTGGATGAAATGGAGGCTTGCCTCTGGAGTCTTATGTGATAAGAAAATTCCACCTAGACTTAAAGGTAAGTTCTACAGAGTGGTAGTTAGACCGACCTTGTTGTATGGAGCGGAGTGTTGGTCAGTCTAGAACTCACATGTTCAAAAAATGCATGTTGCAGAGATGAGGATGTTGAGATGGATGTGTGGGCACACTAGGAGCGATAAGATTAGGAATGAGGTTATCTGAGAGAAGGTGGGAGTGGCCTCTGTGGTGGACAAGTTGAGGGAAGCGAGACTGAGATGGTTTGGACATGTGAAGAGACGGTGCGTAGACGCCCCAGTGAGGAGGTGTGAGGGGCTGGTTGTAGAGGGTACGCGGAGGGGTAGAGGTAGGCCTAAGAAGTATTGGGGAGAGATGATTAGACAGGACTTGGCTCAGTTTCACATTACCGAAGACATAACTCTAGATATGAAGGAGTGGAGGTCGCGCATTAAGGTTGAAGGTTAGTAGGGTTAGCGTGTTGTCTTTCCTTGCGAGGGTATGGGTTGTTAGCGTTTGTAGTAGTCCTAGCCTTGCACTTGCAGCTCTTGTCTGTGATACCTATAGCCTTATGTTGTTACTGCGTTTCACTTCTCACATTGTTTTATTGATGTTATTGTCTCCTTTGTTGACTATAT
Source organism: Solanum okadae (assembly GCA_036553675.1). Lineage (NCBI taxonomy): Eukaryota > Viridiplantae > Streptophyta > Magnoliopsida > Solanales > Solanaceae > Solanum > Solanum okadae. Next base: position 36,987,900 of record CM071678.1, read on the forward strand.
ACTATCTTTCTTATTGGATGTTATGTTTTATACACTGTTTTCCTCACCTTTTACTTGGATTTGATGTACTTGAGCTGAGGGTCTTTCGGAAATAGCCTCTCTACCTCCACGAGGTAGTGGCAAGGTCTGCGTACACTCTACCGTCCCCAGACCCCACCTAGTGGGATTTCACTGGGTATGTTGTTGTTGTTGTTTGTTCTTACTTCTTTTTTTTTCATTTTTTTTTTAGTTGGACCTTCAAGAACTAAATGGTGGTGACCTTAACAATGGCGCGGTTGCAGATTTCACAATAGATCTTAATGGTCTTGCTGTGGCTGCAAAAGATTTTCATTCTTCCATTAATGGCGTGATGACTTCATTGGAAGTAGTTCCACCAAGAAAGTCACCTTCTAATGACGTGGGGCGCATTCCTTCATTGGAAGTAGCTCCACCAAGAAAGTCACCAAGTAGGCCATTGCGACATGGTGCTCCTACTTTTGAACCACAAGAAACCATTTACCGCGCCAAATCAACCTTTGTTTCTGAGATGTGGGGCGCATTGTGTGGATGGATTACACAATTTTCCATAGGTTCTTCAGATGGCTTTACAGAATTGGAGTCAAGTATCGCTTCAACTCTTGAGGAGATTAGAAAGGTAAACATTATTGATGTTTCTTCTTTGGAGGATCATGTCGAGAATTTCTTCAAGTCGTATGCAGAGTACGATACTTTAAGATCATCAAAGATGACTAAAGAATCACATGAAAAGGATCTCTCTGATGCACAACGCCGATGGTGCAAAGATGGCACATGAAAAGTTGGATGGATCCATGGAGAAACTTCAAGCAACTCTAGCAGATGTGGAGAAAGACTTAAAACCTTTGACTTACAAGAAAAAGAAAGTGACCGCGCTCATTAACAAATATGAGGAAAAGAAATATTTGTGTTTGAATAAATGCGAAGGTTACAATCTTTATAAAATCTCTTAAAAAAAGATATGTAATCCCCTGATTCTTCTCTCTACAGATGTTCTTGATTTGGCGGAATACTTGTGGCTCAATACTTGGAGCAAAGACTTCTTTGTATGTGGATGACTTGCAGATCACCACTGAAGAGCAATTATGTATTTTTGTGTGGATGTATGGGTGTATATCTTTTGGTCTTATGAAGACCTCTTTATATAGGCTTGAGCTAGGGCTTTAGGGGTATTTTGATCCAAGCAATTTTGACCCCTGGGCCTGAAGAATATGAGTTGGGCTCATCTTGTCAATTTAATGGACTGGCCCAAATGTTATTTGGACTTGATTTAAGTCATATAATTCTGACATAAATAGTAATCCGACTTTATTAACCAGTAATTTGACTTGGTCAACGTATTATGAATTTAAGATTTAATCCAAATTTAGTATGCATTTATCAATAAAATTTCACTATCTACATGGAGATTCTCCAAGACTAAGTGGTATGTCCTCATAGATCGAGGACAAGTACTTGATGATTCATTTTCTTTTATGTAAAAGACTATGGTTAGACTTTTGATTGTTAAGGGTCGTGACCCTTTTCGTTCAAGATATTATTTCAGATGGCCATATGAGACAATAGACTTCCGCTATTTCGAATGTTTTTGTCACGCCCCAAACTCGAGAGGCGCAACTGGCTCCTAATGCCAAAACTCAGGCCCGAGTCGACCCTGCTGAACCATTTGCTACTAGCGCGTGGCAGCCACACACAATCAATAAATCAAACAAGTATATCTCGGTTTAAAACTAAGTCATCGGCCGGCAAGGCCCCTGTTAACTAATTTATAAAAGAAACAACTACTCCCAGGAGATCATATAAATAAATAATCAACTAGCATAGAAGTCCTAATTGGGCCGTCAAGGCCACCATGATATCTATACCAAAACTAAAAGCAGGTATATATCAATACAATACATCAAACAGCTCACAAGCTTCCGCAAACCAACAACATAGGCCAACATGGCCATAACGTAGCTATAAACCCCACACACTAGTCTGCAAGCCTCTAAGAGTAGTAAAGATTGGTGGGACAGGGCCCTAGCCTACCCATAAAGATATATACAACAAAATGTAACAAACCTCCCAACTCTGACAGCTCTGGAGGAAAGGGGCTAGCCAACCGAATAAAAGTCAATCTTGCTGCTGAGGAGGTCTACTCAGTCGTCTGTCAGGACCTGCATGCATGAATGCAGCGCCCCCAAGGCCATGGGGCGTCATTGCAAAATAATGTACAGAGTATGAAAGACAATAGACTATGATGAGGTATCCTGATATACTGGAATAATCCAATAAATAAATCAAGGCTAATATAAGTGTACTGACCTGTTCCTAAATCTAAACTTATCAAAAATAATAAAACAACAACCTAACCAAGCCCCCATAAGCTCGGCAGGTACAAACAACACACAAGACCACCTACTCAGGCCCCCATAAGCCCGGAAGGTGCCAATCAGCCTATATACCCCTATTAGTAGTCCCCTAGCCCCGTAGGTAGTCACATAGCCCTCTTAGGCATTAATATAGCCCCTTAGGTAGCACATAGCTCCTTTAGGCATCAACGTAGCTTATAGACAATTCATAGCCCTTTTAGGCAACAACATGGCCATGTAGGAAGAACATAGCCTTCTTAGGCATCAATATAGCCCTGTTAGGCATCCATATAGCCCTGTAGGCAGAACATAGCCCTTCTAGGCATAGATCACATTCCTGCAGCTAACCACAATAGCCCCAACGACAATAATAACAATCCAACCGCTAAAAGCGAGCAATTTAGTTATAAGCAACCTATACAAATAGCCTCTTAAGTCGTGTCCAACATAGGGACGCTACTAAGTGAATAAGAATCCCGACAAGGGAGGATTATATCAACTCGAGCAGCCAACAATATATCAAGAATAACAACCCAAATACATTGCTTCTAAACTTTAAGGAAACATGTCGTAAGTAGGGAATAGCCTTAACATACCTTTCCAATGAACGCTCGAAAGACCGTAGTTCCTTCACGAAAGTTGTTCCTTATGTCCTAAGCTTCGCAACACTATATATACACAACTGGTACACTTCTATAAACAGTTTATAATTAATCTTATATCGGCAGATTTGCCATATTGCCCCAACTTGTCGAAACGTCCGTAGAAATTCATAAAAACAATCATAAAAGAGTCCCGAGATGATTACCTTAGTTAACCAAGTTAAAAACTTGAAGAAACACCAATAGTTACAAATTTATATCTTCAAAAACCAGCTCCAAACGCAGCAAATAGAAGGGAAAAACGATTGCCAAGTGTAGGGATTACTTTTCTAGGCACGGGGGCAATGTTTAATGGTAGAAATCGTCAAAACTAACCTTCATCATGCTAGGACTCCATAGGAACCCTCTCCTAAGCTTGTTTTTCTGGTTTTGGAACTGAAATGAACTGTTTCCATGGCTAAAAATGTTAAATAGCCGACATACCATATTTCTTTACCTGACCCGGATTCTGCCCTGGCAGTCCCTAGTAAAACCCTCATAACTTTTTACTCGGTTGTCCGTTTGATACGGGGTTTTGTGCGTTGCAAACTAGACTCGTAGGCCTTCGATTTAATGGGTAATAGGCCTTCTAATTCTTTATATATTAGGAGAAAACATCCAATACATTTGACCCAAATTTCAAAGAAATCTTTAAAAAGGAACTTACGATAATTTTCGCCAACTTTTATTTTGCCACTTACTTAACTTTAAAACTTGAGATAAAACCCTTGAACACTTAAAATATGACATACCACATCCTTTTTAATTTATTACTCACCCTCTTTGTCTTTCCACGAAGGTACGAGTTAATTTAGACATTTTGGAAAAGTCGGGGTGTTACAGTTTTAATAAAGTTTTGTTTGTATGGATTTAAAGAAAAGTTTTTAAATTCTGCACTATTTCAATATGTCGAATGTTATGAATGCTAAGAGGCTTGTACGAGACCCCTTCGGGATCAAGTATGCCGTGTAACTTCCAGGGTATAGGCTCGGGTCGTTACACCTTTATAGTTTTATACATATGTGTGTGAGAGAGAGATTTTGTAATTAGAAGACTATAAAAAATAATAGAAAAAAGAAAAGCTAGAGAAGATCTATTATTTTATTTTCTACTACTAATATATAAACCACAATAACCACACACCTCACGGTCGACAAGCCTGCCTGGCATTAAAAGGCCAGGGGTAATATGGGTATTTACATTGGTATTATGCTTAACTACGGTTGTACGTCGCTGCTTTACGGCGTATATTCTCATCAGTTGACATAAAAAGCCCGTCTGTATTTTGTTTTTTTACTTTTCTTCAGCCGAAAATTTCTTTGATTTTCCATGCATGTGGGTCCATTTATTCCCCCTATTTCACACCTGTAACCTGTTCAATTTTGCTTTGCATTTATTCCAAGTCTCTTAATAAATATGGACCCCACCTCTCAATTCCATTCCATTTCATTCTCTTTAATTAGTCAATTTATAATATTGTATTTTATAAGTATATATATATATATATATATATATATATATATATATATATTACAAAAATGTTATGTATTTTATTGTTCTCTCTTCCATTTTAATTTATTTGTCTTGCTTTCTTTTTAATTTATAGTATACTCAAAGATTACGTTTAGGATACTATAAATTATTATAATTAACAACTTAAAATATATTATTACAAATTTGAAAATTACATAACATACCCTATAAATAAAATATTTTTATCTGAGAGGCTACAAACACAATATTCTTAAACACACGTAATTGGTTAAAAACTTAAAATACTCTATTATATATTTAAAATGATGTTAAAATTATTATAATAAAATTATGTCAAAAGTGTATAAATCACAATAATTAGCAACTTAATTTTTTTTTAAACAAAAATAGAAAAAATTTAGTTGACTTTTAAAATTCTTGGGAAGTAGCGGTTCGTCGACATGCTTGCTTCCCTAGCAAGGGGCAATATTGGAAATTTCTTAATTTTATGCTGAAATAATATTGTACATGACTACTTTAGAATTGTACTTTCTCTTTATAGAACACAGAAACCAGTTCACAAGTTACTTTTTTCCTTTATTTCAGTCGAAAAGTGGGGTTATTTCCCATGCATGTGGGGCCCTTGTAACTCTGTATTTCGCTTCTTTCCAATTTTCTTTTCACTATTACCCAAATGCCTCTTAATATATGGACCCCACTTGAGCAATTTTCATTTCCATTCTCTTTTGTGCCTCATGAGTCATGACTATTTCTTCAAAAAAAAATCGCTTTGTTTATTTCGTGGAAAATTAACTTTTTGTAATTTAATTGCTCATTTTCTTATATTTTAGTTACAAAATATATTAGAGGTACAATTTTTATAAAAAATAAAATAAAATTTTGAAAAAGATTTAATTGAATCTTGAAATTTTACCAGTGTCACATGAATATAAATAGATGGAATAACATATATTATTAAAAATTACGTAAAAATATTATAAATCACAATAATTAGCAATTGAAAATATTTTGATTTGCTCTCTAATTTCATATGTCTCATTTACATTGAAACAAAAGAAGTATCATATATTATTTGAAAATGAAGTGAATGCTTATTTCTATACGTGTGTCTCATAATAAATCATAAATATTTATGCTGCTATAGATCATTTGATTAAACATTGAAAAAGAGTTAAATTGATAGAGTAAGAAATCTAAAAAAATTACAATTTTTTTTTTACGTAAAATACTATAAATCACAACTTAAAATATTTCAAAATCATATAAGAAAATTGACTGACTCTCTAAATTTCATTTGTGTCACATAAGTTGGAACCAAGAGAATAACATATTATTTTAAAATTATGTAAATTCAATAGGCCACAATAATTTACAACTTAATTATTTAAAAAAATATCTACAAAAATTGAACGGCACTCTAAATTCTATGTCACATAAATTACGATAAAATAAATAACATATGTTGGGCCCGTGCTGGCACGGGCTCACATATATATATATATATATATACTTATACTTATATAGAAGAGATAGTTTCACAGTTTTCAACATGTCTGCTTGGGGGAAAAACTTTTTGTTAGATGAGGATATTCTGGTCATTTCAGTTTGTTGCCATACGTCCATCCTACTTCCATCTTATTCCACGTGGTTATGTGGCTAGCAGTTTTATTGTGCGTGGCATCGATGGGTGCTATATGTCACATCCCGCCACTTCGCAGTAGAATTTCGTGTCCGAGTAGGGGCGGAAAGGTCTAGAGTTGTGGAGAGGTTTCCGGAAGACTCTAGAACCTTTTAGAGAATTCAAGAAGGCTAGAGAATTCTAAGGAATTCTCTAGAATAATTTAGAAAGTTTCCAAGAAGGCAATGGAAGGTCCTAGAGTGTGTAGAGAGTTCTAGAGCTAGGACCAAAGTGTAAATAAGTTTAGGGACTTTGGAAGTAATTTAAAATTGTACTTTAGTCCCTAGGTGCTAGTATAAATAGAGGTGCCCCTCATTTGCAAGGCACCAACCATCCAAGCAAGTAAAAGCAATCTTCCAAGCTTAATACAAAAAGTCTTCTTCCAAAAGCTCTCTTGTTCTTTCTAAGTCTTTCCTTAAAACATTCTCTTAGCGATCCAAGTCTTAAAGGCTTCCTTGAATTTACAAGATCTTGAAAGAGTAGTGAGTAAATTGTCAAGGGCCGCACAGAACTTTAGCCAACACTCTAAGTCCGTGAAAACATGGTATCAGAGCAAAGGTTTGATACTAAGGGAATGACAACAGAAGGAGACGTGAACGCCGCCAGCACCACCAACGTCCGTCCGGATGGCGGAAAGAAGGCTTGAAAGGGTAAGAAGCACCAAAAGAGTCATGAAGAAATGCTGTTAGATCCCACACCAAGCGAGGCGCTAACATCTCATCCACCCTCAACCACCGAGGTAAGTGATGATGAACGTGGCGAGGAGGCCATCGACGTCACCGCAGGAGAAGAGTGGGACTCAAGGGTTGAAGTGGCCAGGCAGGCCGTGGAGATATTAGGCCGGCGCATGAACGTGGTCGATGGCAAATTCAAGACTCTTGAAGACTTCACCCTCGAGGAGACCGAAAACATCCGTAAAAAGTTCGAAGGACGCCAGCGGGCCGAGTTCGAGATGAAGGAGGCCATCACTTCCTTGGAGTGCCGACTCATGGAGGCATTGAACACAATTGAAACCATGAAGGCCGAAATGAGGACACTCAAGGAAGGCATGGAAGCTGGAGGATCTGCATCACCCGACCGTGATAGGGAGGCCAGGGTCGAGGCTCCCAAGCCACCTATGTTTAAAGGCATCCGCGATGCTCAAGAGGTGGAGAATTTCTTGTGGCACTTGGAGAATTACTTCAAGTGTAGCCGAGTGAAGAGTGACGAGACCAAGATCAACACTGCTGTGTTGTATCTTTCAGAGATGGCCATGCTGTGGTGGAGGCGCAAAGAAGCCGAGATAGGGAAGGGGACGTGCACCATCAACACCTGGGAGCAATTCCGGGAGGAGTTCAAGAAAGCCTTCTTCCCTAACAACGTCATCTATGAGGCGAAGCGCAAGTTTAGGGAGCTGAAGCAAACGGGCAGCATCCGCGCATATGTGCAGGAATTCACTACCCTCACGCTTCAAATTCCTAACCTCACGGATGATGATATGTTGTTCCACTTCATGGATGGGCTGCAAAATTGGGCCAAGACGGAGTTGGAACGTCAGCAAGTCAGGACCATAGATGAAGCCATCACGCAGGCCGAAGCTTTGACATACTTCAGGCAGGAGAGGCCCAACAGAGCCAGAGGAGAAGAGATGAGAGGTAGTCATGACCATGGTGGGGGAGACCGTGGCAAAGGCGAGGAGCAACGGCCACACCCTAAGAATCATGATACCTACAAGTCCGATGGCAAGAAGTCTGGACGTCATGGCAACACGGAGAGGAAGATAGAGGTTGCCAACAAAGGTGGTTGCTACATATGCGGCGGGCCGCATGGTTATGCAAGGTGCCCCGAACTGAAGAGCCTTGGTGCTATCCTGCGAGAGCGGAAGGAGAAAGACGCCCAGGAGCAAGGACAAGGCGAAGGAACGACGCAATTGGGCTTGATAGGACTATGCGGAGCCATCACGAAGCAGCCAGATAAGCCAAGAGGATACGACGCGCAATATGTCGACCTTAAGATCAATGGAAAGCCCGCTTGTGCTTTGGTCGACACGGGTGCAGAGGTCAATCTCATGACCAAAAAGGCAGCAACGAGGTTGGGGTTGAGTTACAGTTCAAGCAACGCCCAACTCAGGACGGTCAATGCACCCCCGACTCCTGTGAGTGGAGTTGCGCATGGAGTGAGCATCACGCTAGGCGAGTGGCAAGGTAAGACCAACTTCACGGTCGCTCATTTAGATCTCTTCGACATAATTCTTGGGCAGGAGTTCTTCCAGCAGTGCCACGCAGTGATCGACCCTTACCTTCAGCGACTTCTAGTCATGGAGCAAGGAAGATCATGTATGGTGCCAATGGTCAAGGTGCCGAAGACGGAAGGACAAGTCCGCCTAACGGTCATGCAGCTCGAGAAAAACCCTAAGAAAAAGGAGTCGACGCATACGACCACCATTGCAAGTTTGAAGAATGACAATGGTGCAAAAGGGTCCCTGCCGCCACGCTCGAAAAAGGTTCCAAAAGGGAACAATGTCGTGATGCCAAAGAAGCTGCCGAGGCGCGCACATCCAAAGAAGAAGATGAGCCAGAAGACCGAGCTAGAAGCGATATGGAAGACGTTGAAGGCGTTGCGCAAGGGCCTTGATCGAGTCAATGGACTATTGGTCGCGCACGCACAAGACTCGGATGACGATGTAGCAGCAATGCGACACGGTCGTCGCATCAATAGGTGGGGGAGAGTGTCACGTCCTGGCACTTCGCAATAGAATTTCGTGTCCGAGTAGGGGCGGAAAGGTCTAGAGTTGTGGAGAGGTTTCCGGAAGACTCTAGAACCTTTTAGAGAATTCAAGAAGGCTAGAGAATTCCTTAGAATTCTCTAGAATAATTTAGAAAGTTTCCAAGAAGGCAATGGAAGGTCCTAGAGTGTGTAGAGAGTTCTAGAGCTAGGACCAAAGTGTAAATAAGTTTAGGGACTTTGGAAGTAATTTAAAATTGTACTTTAGTCCCTAGGTGCTAGTATAAATAGAGGTGCCCCTCATTTGCAAGGCACCAACCATCCAAGCAAGTAAAAGCAATCTTCCAAGCTTAATACAAAAAGTCTTCTTCCAAAAGCTCTCTTGTTCTTTCTAAGTCTTTCCTTAAAGCATTCTCTTAGCGATCCAAGTCTTAAAAGCTTCCTTGAATTTACAAGATCTTGAAAGAGTAGTGAGTAAATTGTCAAGGACCGCACGGAACTTTAGCCAACACTCTAAGTCCGTGAAATATATCTCTCATCCATTGAAGAGGAAGACAGTGGTAATTTGCCTCCATAACTTTTCCTGTTCAAGCTTCTCCAAGTAGTGCTTCAATTTTAAGGTAATTCTTTGTTGTCTTCCTCTTCAATTATTTTATATTCATTCCTTAGGTTTTCTTCTCTATAGGTTTTCTAATGAGGTTCAAGAAAAACAATTGGGTTGATGAAGTTTGAAAGTTAAATCACAACGTGTTTTTTTTTCCCTATTATTGTTTATATGTTCCTCGCTATTTCAATCTTGTTCACTATGTGTTCCCATGGCCATGCTATTGTTATGCTTTACTCACCAAGTATGGCTAATCTTTGGTAGGTGTTATGAAATGCCTACTACCTGTTTGGTAAAATGCATGAATGGACTGTTTGATTTAGTTGTGAAATGCCTATTATGTATTTGTTTTCTTTGGTTTGAAATTCCTCGCTAGAAATGCCTAACCAACCTTATTGCTTGGCTTTACAATTATATGTTGATGATTCTATTATTTCGCTATTTAGATAACATATTAACTCCTAAAGGTTGAGAGACGATAACATATTTGACAGAACAAAAGATAGAAAGATATAAAAGGCCTAACTTTTTCATTTGTTTTCTCAATGAGAGAAGTGAGATCAGAACTTGATTCATAGGTTGCAATGGATGTTTTCAGTTCTAATGGAGTTTTATATGCTTCACGTGCAAAGTATGGTTGGGCAATTGTTGATTTTTAACATTAGACCAGTTGTTAGATGTATTTTGCTTATTTCTGAGATGATCGTCCTTCACAAGGATAATGAATGATGAAATTTATGTTTAAGACATAATTTAGGGATGTTTTTGAACAACACTCTCTCTCCAACAAAGGTCGTTCGTGCTGTTTGAGAACCCAAAATACTATAACAACATCAATTCGGCTTTAATCTTTTCTACCTTTTAGATAAGTGAAGAAGAAGAACAAGATGAAACAATTCTAAACTTTGATCCATTGATGGTTCTTAAGGAGGTGCCTGCCAAATAAAATGCACATATTTGTAAATTATGTGTGATTTATTTTAAGTTCATTTGTTAAGGATCGATTGTAATATCTTCTCCATAAGGAAACTTACTGTCATTGGTATTTCCTCTCTTCTGTTCTTCTCATTGAATATTTCTCGACAATCAGCAGTCGTTAAAATAATTGACTTGGGAAAGTCAATTCTCTGTTTTTAGTTGATAATTTTACTCCTCCTCATGAAGAATGCAGCTATTGATTTGATTTCTTATGTTTAGTAGAATTTCCTATGTTTAAGGATGATATTCCGATTATACTCTGTTTTAGCGCTAATAGCTCTACTTTAGGCGCTGTTTTTCGGTTTAAACATTCTATTTTTTCCCTCTCTTATTTAGTAATTTTGTCACCAATGCCTGAACGTGATGGCTTGCCACTGTTTTGCATTTTCTGTTGTTTTGTTGCTGGGTTGTCCTTTGAATAAATATATCATGCTAAAAGAAGTGCATTGTTTTGATCCATTGAAAAATCCTTATACAACTGTTTAGCTTTCTCTTCTCTGCTTGCTTTGATCTTGTCCTTGAATTTTCTATATGTATTTGAGCCCATTATATGATGGCTTTCTTATATTTTATTTCTAACATCAAATTTTATTTTTGATTTTTTTGAAATTTTAATATACATTTTCAAAGCGAAAGCACATGTCGCTGAACTACATCAGCCACTTTCCCTCTATATTATAAGGTCCCACTTCTTATTTTGGATAGCAACTTTATTTCCTTCTCTTTATTTCTACCTCATAACTTCTTTCATTTTATTTTTTATGGCAAAATCATTTTTAAAAATGTTAATTACTTTAATTGTTTACCAAATATGGAAAAATTATCTTTTTTTTAGTTTGTTATATATCTAAAAATTGTATAAACATAAATAACACTATAAATCACAACAATTAACAACTTAAATATTTAAAAGTTATATAAAAATATTTAATTGACTCTCGAAATTCCATTGGTACCAATTTATAAATCGCAATAATTAACAATTTAAAAAGTATAAAATACATATAAAAAATCACTTTGATTCTAAAAAAATCTTATCAGTGCTACATAAATGGGGACAGGAGAAGTGACATATATGATCTGAAAATTACGTTAAATATTTAAAAGACATATAAAAATGATTAATTTTTGAATTCTATATATGCCACGTAAATTGAAACAAAGAGAGTAATAAATATTATTTTTAAAATTATATAAAAAGTACTAACAACTTAAAATCTTTTTAAAATCATATAAAAAATTGGCTAACTTTTCAAATTCTTTGACACTCCCTTCGTCCCATATTAATTGACTATTATTCTAAAAATAATTATCTCATATTAGTTGGTCACCTTACTAAATCAACAAAACATTTTTAAAATTTTCATATATCACACTTGCCGTTAATTCCTTTTGAAAGTGTCACATTTGTTTGTAAAATTCTCACAAAGTTTTTTAAGGGTTGAATTAGTAAAGTTATTTTCTTATTTAAAAAATTTCAATATCGTGCAAAATGAAAAGTAATCAATTAATATGGGACGAACGAAGTATCACATAAATTAAAATAAAAAAATAACATGTATTGGGCCCGTGCCAGCACGTGATCATGTATATCATCCTTTGTCAAAAATGTCTCATCAATAAATTGTTATACATTGATCTGGAGATGTTTTCTTCCTCAAAATAGTGTCTACAAAGGAGCAAGATTTACTACGTGTTATAAAATTGTGTGTTGGTTTTATGTTAAATTATCATCTCAAAACAGTTTCTAGAAAGGAACAATATTTACTACACTTGAATGTACGTGTTATAAAATAGTGTGTTGTGGTTTTATGTTAAATTACAACATAGCTATGGAATTGAGCATACTGTAAATAGTTTTTGAAATTATGATTATATGTAAGTAATTGTTGCTATTTAGGATTCAAGTTATCTTAAAGTGAATGAAATTTCTTTCTGTAATAGAGGATAACCAGGTCAAATTATAAATCATATTGGAGCACGGGCCATATTTATCTAGTTTTTTTTTTTTGTATATATAAGTGGGAGTTCAGTCTTACCAAGAAGGACTCCGTCAACATGTGTGCTTGTGCACTTGGGTAATATCGTCATTTCACTATTTTGCCTCTTTCTGGACACGCGTCCTCAAATTTCATCCGATAGAAGACCATAAACTTCCATTCTCCTCCACCTCAGTTGCTTCCGGCAGAAAACCACAGCTTCCAACTTCCTCTACTTCGTTTGCTTCCGCTTCTGCTTACAGAAGTTCTCCGCTTTGCTTCTGCTCGCTGAAGCTTCTTCAATTCCGATGAGTACTTCTTGAATAGAAGAACCCAAGTTCTGGAAAAAAACCTAACCCACCATTTTTGCTTGTTAACTTAAAAAAATAAATATATATAGGTCTTTACTCAGCCACGATTTCTTATTGTCCTTCGTTTTCCGGGTTTTGTATATAGGCGATTCACAATTTTTCCTTCTCTAGAAGAACCTGGCTTCTCTAACTCTAGATCAAAAATCAAATTTCTAGAGAGTGAAAAAAAATCAAATCTTGGGTTGGTTTACAAATACCCAATTCGATTGTTGAAAACAAAAAAAAAGGGATAAGAATTGGACATGTTTGAGTTTTTGAAGAACGTTTTAGATGTATGCTATTTATAGTAGTAGGTGGGTGGTTATTGTGGCCTATAATATACTCGCAATCAGCATATTCATATTTTGACTATACCACCATTTTTGGGCATTAATGTAGTAAAAAGTAGATTGCTCAAATTTTACCTCTTTATTCCTCTATTCACCCACAATTTTCTGATTGTTCTTGCTTTGCTGGATTTCGTATTCAACATTGTTATCTTCTAGGGCTTACTGCCTTTTTAATCAATTCTTGACTACAACTTACATTAAGGCGTGTGAAATGGATGGGAAACGGATTAAGCTGAAATTGTGTCAGTTGAATGAGCTAAATCAACGAATGAGCATGTTGTAACCCAAAAAATCCATGTTAGCAGGTTAGTACCAGTTAACATTAGATAGGCACAACACAATAGAACAACTATACGCAGCACCACAAAATAACCAAATTAGACCAGATTACACTAGCTTTCAGTCGAGCATTTTTATTCATGCATACACGTGTTATCTCATGTGCAATTTCTTGGTTGTCTGTATGCAGATGACACGTTCAGAGAAAAAGAACAAGCATTCATCTTTGTCTAATACAACTGCCAAAATGAAATTCAATCGGCGCAAAAAATATAAAGAAATGTTGCCAGCTCAAAAAGAGAAATTGCTATTACAAAGGCGCACAAGAGACCTCGAGTCAATAAGATGTCCTCTACAAGTTCCTCTCATGATAAGAGAGCCTTGTGTTACGTCAACAAAAGATTATTAAGTTAAATTTATGTTCTTTACATGCCTCTATGTCTCTGTATGCATATGTTCTTTATATACATGCATAATCTGCTTTGACGCACTTCATCTTTATTTATTAGCTGCTACATCTGAGGTTCATACTTCAGCTGTCACTTCTCCAAAAGGGAAAAGTTTGTTTCATCCTTCCTGCGTCTTTGAAACAGGCGAGTATAACAATCATCTTATTTTTGTTAGCTTCCAGTGGCCATAAGGCATTTGCTTCTCTAATTCATAACTACTTCTATATTAGGATCCACATCAGCCACATCTCCTGACCCATGTACTCTCACCCCGACAAATATATCAAATAGCGGTTTGTTTTAATTTCAACATAGGATAGTATTGACTATTTTCCTTACATAGAATAGTATTCATTATTTCCCTTTCAGCTCTAACCAATTCTGCGATATTTAGGAAATAGGTCCAGCAGAGGTTGTCACATAAATGTTAATGAATCTCAATATGAGTATATACCTCTCAAAGTTGTCCCAAATTGTAAATTCTGTGGTGCAAAAAGATTTCAGTATGAATCGCCTGAATTTTGTTGCGATAATGGCTCAATTAAGCTTACGTCACACAAAATGCCTGCGGAACTAAGTGCTTTATTTTTAAATTCTTCCGAAGAGTCTCAACATTTTCGAACATATGTAAGGACATACAATAATATGTTCGCTTTTACTTCACTTGGGGTAAAATATGACAAAGACTTGGTTAAGAGATATCATATTATTTATACCTTTAAAGTTAAAAGAAAAATGTATCACTTCATTGATGATTTATACCCTGCAACTGGAAAGGGAAAAAACTTACAACTATACTTCTATGACAATGAAAATGAGGTGGCAAACATAATTGCTTGATCCGCTAAAGTTCAAGAAAGTATGATAATAAAACTGATGAATATACTGCAAGTTAATCCATACTCTTTCTTCCTTAAATCTCTAACTGATGTACCAGAACTATCATAGTTTTACATTTCACTGAAATGTGATTCAGGTTTAGATCAACGAGTATATAACCTACCTACTACATCAGAAGTTTCAGCAATATGGGTTGATGAAGGAATACATACTATATTAAAACCTCATATTCGAATTTACCCTCACAGTAATAAAAGTCAATAAGTTAATTACTACTATGGATGTTATGATCCCTTACAACATCCGCTGTTATTTCCATATGGTCAAGATGGGTGGCATTGTGGTGTTAAAAAAATACTGCAGCCAAACAATACAACCAGTTGTCATCATGTCTACTGTGAACGAGATTACCTACCCAGTGTTAAAAACATGTGCACAATAGATAACTTTCTCGATACGGAAGCTGAAGTACTCGAACAACAAAAGAAAAAAAGAAATAATGTCTCTTGCCGTGAATATTATTGTTACAAAATTCAAATGCGAGATGAAGAAAATGATGAACTCTTACAAACTAGAAGAATTTTCCAACAATATATCATTGTTGTATTCATAAAGGTTGAAACACAAAGGCTAGATTTCTTTTTCTTCAATCCAGACTTATTTCGAATAGAAGTTTTCCAAGGTCTTCTGGATGTCTTAAGACATGGCAAAAGAGACGCTACTAAAATTGGAAAACAAACATTCCTTCCTGTCACATTTACTGGAGGACCAAGAGTTATGCGTTAGTGATATCTTGACGCTATCGCTTGCTTTGGTACAACATTTCGAAAAACCTGATTTATTTCTAACAATGACTTGTAATCCAATGTTGCCTGAAATAAAAGAACATTTGTTACCTACTGATGAGGCACAAAACATACCTGATTTGATTAGCAGAGTATTTCAAGGGAAAATTGAAGAACTGAAAACTGATATATTAAAAAGAAATATCTTCGGAAATGTTGTTGCATTTATGTACAATATAGAGTTCCAGAAACGTGGTCTTCCACATGCACATTTCATAATTATTCTTTGTAAAATGAATATAAATTGTTGACACCTGAGTCATATGACAAAATTATTCATGCTGAATTACCTAACTCTAATAAAGAAGCTTACTTACATTCAGTTGTTGTACATCATATGATGCATGGTCCTTGTGGTCATTTGAATCCTACAAATCCATGAATGAAAAGTAAAGGCTACTGTAAATTTCAATATCCTAAAGATTCTGCTGAATGAACATCAAAAGTCAAAAACTCATATCTAGTTTACAAAAGACAACTCACATGAGAACTTATAAAAGTTAGAGGGCAATATCTTGATAACTCCTGGGTCGTACCATACAATCCATTTTTACTAGCCAAGTTTAACTGTCATATGAATGTGGAAATATGTTCTGACATTAAAGTTGTGAAGTACCTTTACAAATATATTTGCAAAGGACACGATAAAATTGCTTTTTATATGCATGAGAATGATAAACAAACAGAGGTAGATGAAATAAAAGAATATCAATCTGCTCGGTGGGTCTCTCCGCCTGAAGCTACATGGAGCTTATTTGTTTTTCCTATCAACGAGATGACACTGAGTGTTAACCTGTCACAACCCGATTTATCAAGTCATGATGACACCTACTATAACCCACCAGCAGGTAAGCCAACCCGTAACCCGGAACAACAAGTAATGGGTCTGAGGGTAGAAATC
Source organism: Solanum okadae (assembly GCA_036553675.1). Lineage (NCBI taxonomy): Eukaryota > Viridiplantae > Streptophyta > Magnoliopsida > Solanales > Solanaceae > Solanum > Solanum okadae. The sequence goes on from CM071678.1 coordinate 37,004,360, forward strand.
AAACAAAAGTAGGAACATAACAATATAAACAGGCGGAAGCAAACCCAAAAATATATATACAATTAAAGATCCCTCCTAGAACCTGGAAGTCACCAGTACAGAGCTACTACAAAATGAGTACAAGTCCCAAAACTGGACAACAGAGACTGGACTGTCTCGAAAGGAAAGAGACAAGTCTATATATACAGATGGAGACTGAAATAGTACAAAACGCCGTGTGCTCACCCCCGTCTCCGGATAAGTCTACTCCAAGCTCGATCAACGCTGACTACTAGTGCTCGGACCTGCATCACGAAATAGATGCAGAGCGTAGCATGAGTACCAAAACAACAGGAACCCAGTAGGCATCATAGGCCGACTGAGCAAGATAAGCAAAAGTGAACTGAAATGCAATTAAAGGGTCACATCAAGTGCAAAGAGTAGTAAATGGGGGTATGTACACGAGCGTACAGGCAACAAAGACAAGTAATCTAACTAACTCCGCCGGGCTCCCATAAACCCGACGGGTACGCTCGTGCACAATAAAAGAAACCACCTGCACGGACCCCCATAAGCCCGACAGATGCATTGGCAGTTAAAGTAAAATAATGGAGCTAGAAGGTCTATCACAATATTACCAATTTCCGGACTTTTAACTGAACCATTCCCAATCATATTCCAGGATCCCATTACGTCCCGGACTTTAATCGAAATCTCTCCAACCTCCAAAACCTCAACCTACAGATGAGAGTAATCAAGACTAAATTGAAGCTTTAGTGAGGAATTGGGAATACACCACGTGCAAGCTGGACCACGGACTCGAACCGGGTACTATAGCTAATGAGTCAACCTATATGGGCTGGACCACGGACTCGAACCGGGTGCTGTAGCCAAAGGTCGGGCACGGGTGGGCTGGACCACGGACTCTAACCGGGTACTGTAGCCAAAACCAGATCACAGGTAATGCTGGACCACAGACTCTAACCGGGTACTGTAGCTAAGCCTGGACATAAGTAAGCTGGACCACGGACTCTAACCGGGTACTGTAGCCAAAACCAGATCACAGGTAAGCTGGACCACGGACTCTAACCGGGTACTGTAGCTAAGCCTGGACATAAGTAAGCTGGACCACGGACTCTAACCGGGTACTGTAGCCAAAACCAGATCACTGGTAAGCTGGACCACGGACTCTAACCGGGTACTGTAGCTAAGCCTGGACATAAGTAAGCTGGACCACGGACTCTAACCGGGTACTGTAGCTAAGAATCAATATCCAACCATACGTCGCGGGAAATATCACCAAACCGATTACCATAAATAATCATTTCAGTCCGACCCTCATATACCCCAAATCGCCGAAGAAGTATCCACAAGTGAGTAAGCTAGACCACGGACTTTAACCGGGTGATGTAGCTAAGAATCAATATCCAACCATACGTCGCGGGAAATATCACCAACCCGATTACCATAAATAATCATTTCAGTCCGACCCTCATATACCCCAAATCGCCGAGGAAGTATCCAAAAGTGAGTAAGCTAGACCACGGACTTTAACCGGGTACTGTAGCCGATAGAAAAGCAGGGCATTATGAATACAAGGTCATAAGCTGAGTTACCACCTAGCTAAGGCTCAGACTATCAGACTCAAGTCTGCTATATCAGTCTACAAGGAGCTAACCGTCCGAAACGACGTCGGAAAAAGTTCTACTGCCCAACGACATCCGAAACCTCGCAAGTCTATGGCAACACTAGTCTAAGCCTAGACTAAGGCCAAACATACTTCAAATCAATATTATCATATACACCACAAAGTATGGATGTTCAATAATATCAAGAGACATGTTGTCACAATCCAACAATTTCCCGAAATAAGGTCTAAGGCAGAAATTATAGAAATTTAGCATGCTTGACACCCGAACCCCTCCATACTCAAGCAAATCAATAAACAATTGCCTAAACATGCTCAATCTCACGAGAGAAAGCCATAGCCTACCTGAAAGCCGACCACGCGTGCTCCAACTCACGGTACCGGATCTTTTCCTCTCCGAACGGTCTCCAAATGCTTCCCCACTAACAAAAGGTTAATCACCTCGTCATTATGAATATATTGACATTAAAATTATATTTTTCGGAGACGGACCCAAAATCGGGTCTAAAACGGGATTGTGGGGCCCACAATTAGAATCTCAAAATCGAATCCGTGGAAACATCCCAAATACCTTACTAAACTAATACCCCAAAATTTTAGCACAAACAGATGCCTAAAACACCGCAAATCAGCCACAACAATTAAAATGGACAGCCCCTTGATCATCAATTTCTGGAAAAACGAGACCCTTTCAACCCAAACAGATTATACCACGACGATCCTTGCGAAAAACTCTACAAGTTAGCCTCAAGAATGACTCAAAACGGACTTAAGATGATCAAGATCTCACATTTCAAAATTCAACACAATTCAATCCGGAAATCACCCTAGCAGTGGCTAAAATCGATTTCTTACCTCAAACAAAGCCTCCCCTCGCGCTTCTGAGATCACCGCTAGATTCCCCTCGAAATTCTCTTGAAGTTTGCCTCTTGAATCACTTAATTTGGACTCAAAATGAAGGAGCAATCTTAAGTTGAAGTTGAAGGAAAACAATTGGACGAACTCGTCCTAAATTCTGGAAATTTCCAGATTTCCACTCCTCTGCCACGTGGCGTCGCGTGGCTCTGCCACGTCACCGCCGCGTCAAAATTCTACAACCCTTCAAACTTAAATTTCGATGCTCCGGACTCGTTCGGAGTCAGAAAAATACAAACCATATATGGAATCTGATTGGAAATGATATTTCGGACTCAACGGTGAAGGCGGAATTTCCATTTGGAGATCGCTTCGATGAAAAGTGGGTTCCACACCCAGTATCGTTTGAGCCAGATTCCACAACTGCCATCTAAAGCCTCGGGAAGTGAACAAAGGGTCGTTCTAGACCAAAATCGATCTTCCGAAGTTAACCTAGCTGTCAGAATTTTCATCTGAGCACGACTCCCAAGAAGGTTGACCAAAGTCAACTTTTCAAGTTATAAAAATCTCCAAAACAGGGAAACGGGCCTAAAACCCAAACGAACGACCAGGCGACCGAACAGTCAGTGCCAGCAAGTCATAAATGACTTGGGGTCGCTACAGGAACGCTCTAAACGACGCAATGACTGCTTTAATTTAAAAATGACCTGGAGGGTCATTACAATATCCACTACTAAAAGAACTTTCGACCGCGAAAGTAAGAGTCAAGAAGTACCTGAATGCTCAAATAAGCCGGGGAACTGTGCCCGCATCTCATGCTCGATCTCCCAGGTAGCCTCCTCAACTGGACGATGTCTCCAATGGACCTTAACCACAGGAATGGCTCTGGAACGCAACCGTCTAACATCTCTGGCCAAAATAGCAACTGGCTCCTCAATGTAGGTCAAACTGTCATCCAAGTCAACTGCATCATACTGAATCAAACCCCCAACTCTTGGAACACAAAGTCGATCACCAAATCTTAAGACCCCATCTAAATCTAAGGTAGCCAGGCCAGTGTCACCTCCCAACACTCGATCTCGAAGTGCCACTAAGTCCTCATCCTCAAACTGACGACTGCGAATCCAATCCAGCAGAGATGACTGAGCATCCACATAAGCTAGTACACACTGGGAATCAGAGATATCAAGCCGTACCATCCGGTTAGCTAAGGACTGGATGTCCAAAGCTAATGGTCGCTCCGTAGTAGAAAGAAAAGCTAGACTACCCATACTCACTGCCTTCCGACTCAAGGCGTCCGCTACTACATTTGCCTTGCCCGGATGGTAGAGAATAGAGAGGTCGTAGTCCTTCAGGAGCTCAATCCAACGACGTTGTCTCGAATTAAGATCTCTCTGGCTCATAATGTACTGAAGGCTCTTGTGATCAGTATAGATCTCGCATCGAACTCCATACAGGTAATGCCTCCAAATCTTAAGCGCAAAAACCACCGCCGCCAACTCTAAGTCATGAGTGGGGTAGTTGCGCTCGTGCGACTTTAGCTGCCTCGACGCATAAGCAATAACGCGGCCCTGCTGCATCAGTACACAACCCAAACCAATGCCGGATGCGTCACAATAAACAGTAAACCCCTCGCCCTCAACTGGAAGAGTCAATATAGGAGCGGTGGTAAGCAACTCCTTAAGCCTCAGAAAGCTCATCTCACACTCCTCTGACCACACAAACGGAACATCCTGGCGAGTCAACCGAGTCAAAGGTGCTGCTATAGTAGAGAACCCCTCAACAAAGCGTCTGTAATAGCCTGCTAGTCCGACGAAGCTACGAATCTCAGTCACAGAGGTGGGCCTGTGCCAATCACGAATAGCATCAATCTTCGCTGGATCAACCCTAATACCCTCCTTGGACACCACGTGCCCTAAGAAGGCTACAGACTCAAGCCAAAACTCGCACTTTGAGAACTTGGCATAAAGCCGCTGATCTCTCAAAGTCTGGAGCACTATCCTCAAATGCTGCTCATGCTCACTCCGGCTCCGCGAGTATACCAGTATGTCATCAATGAAGACAATGACAAATAAATCAAGGTATGACCTGAACACACGTGTCATCAAGTCCATGAAGGCGGCAGGGGCGTTAGTCAACCCAAAAGACATCACAAGGAACTCATAGTGGCCATAACGAGTCCTAAATGCGGTGTTAGGGATGTCCGCTGCCCTAATCCTCAGCTGATGGTACCCGGACCTCAAATCAATCTTAGAAAACACGGCGGCACCCTGAAGCTGATCACTGAGCTCCTTGAGCTCTGCAGGAGCCATCCGATATGGCGGAATAGAAATAGGCCGAGTACCTGGCTCAAGCTCAATCGAAAAATCAACATCACGCTCTGAGGGTAGGCCAGGTAGATCAGTAGGAAACACATCTATGAAGTCACAAACAACAGGAACTGACTCAACCGGAGGAACCTCCCTACTCACATCACGTACATAGGCCAAATATGATAAGCATCCGCTAGCCACTAGCCTCCTAGCACGAATAAAAGAGATAACCCCAACTGGTGTGCTACCACGAGATCCCTGCCACACCACCGGAGGAATACCGGGAATGGCTAAGGTAACGGTCTTAGAAAAGCAATCTAAAACAGCGCGATAAGGGGATAACCAATCCATGCCCAGAATCACATCAAAATCAACCATGTCAAGCAATATAAGGTCAGCCCGGGTGTCACGCCCCTGGATAGTAACTAAGCAAGATCGAAATACCTGATCCACTACTAAAGACTCACCCACGGGGGTCGACACACGCAACGGCGCTACCAGAGGCTCAGACATCATACTCAATCGAGAGGCATAGTAAACAGAAACATACGAAAAAGTAGAGCCCGGATCAAATAAAGCCAAGGCAGGCTGCAGGCATAATAACACTGTACCTGTGATCACATCATCCGAGGTCTCAGCATCTGCTCTAGCTGGAGCTGCATAAAAGTGGGCCTGGACTCCCCTACCCTGTGCATCGTCTCTGCCCCCTAATCTGCCTCCTCGGGGACCACCCCGTATACCCTGGTGACCACCCCTACGGTCCTATCCCTGGCCTCTGCCTTTAGCTGGAGGTGCTGGTGCATGTCTAGCTTCCTGTGGAGCGGGTAAGGCTAACCTGTGATGGGGACACTCGCGGGCCCAATGATCTAACTCCCCACTCTCATAACACCCCTGGGACTGTCGACTAAGAGCTGGAGGTCGGCTACCCCGGCCAGAAGAACCCATCTGTGAACTGTCTCGGCCCCGACTAGGACCGGCACTAAAACCAATATGACGGTGCTGATCACCCTCCGATGCCTGGAGAGAAGCCTGGAAGGGGCTACTAGACTGACCCGACTGAAACCTCTGCTGAGATCTATCATAAGATTCTCGGGGTCTGAAACGACGCCTATCATGGCTATCCTCCTGTCTAGCTCTCTTGCCGCTGCCCCCTTGGGCCTCGTGACGGAGCTGCTCGATAGTGCGGGCATGGTCCACTACATCCAGAAATGAGCGGCCCGCTGAGACTAAAGACTGAGTCTCAATCCGCAACTATAGTCTCAAACCCCGAACAAAACAACGAACCCTCTCCTCCTCAGTAGGTAATATCATGGCGGCATGTCTGGAGAGCTTGTGGAATCGGGCCTCATACTCTGATACTGTCATGGAGCCCTGCTCTAACCGAGCAAACTGATCTCTGAGCTGATCTCTGATGCTCCTGGGAATAAATCGGGCCAAGAAGGCCTCTGAAAACTCAGTCCATGTGACCGGTGGAGACCCAGCTGGTCTGGTCTCTAAGTATGTACGCCACCACTGCCTGGCGGGACCGTCTAACTGGTAAGCGGTGAAGTCTGCTCCTCTCGACTCCACTAAACCCAAAGTCTGTAGCCGCTCGCGGCAAGTAATTAGAAACTCGTGGGCATCCTCCCCCACTGCCCCAGAAAACCTCGGTGGTGATAGTCTAAGGAACACCTCGAGCATCTTCTGCTCCCGTAGTGGCATGACGCCCTCCAAATCGTCAGGCTGAACAACCGGTGCCGCTAGCTGCTGAACAACTGGTACCGCTGGTGTAGGCTGGCCCTGCGGTACTGGAACGGCTGGAGCTGGGGCCTGCTGCATACCCCCAATGGCAGCTAGTATCTGTACGAGCATCGCCTGTATATCTAGAGCTGCCACAGGCTCGGGCGGTGGCTGGGCTGGTCCCGGGCCCATCGGCTGCTGCTGTGCTGGAGCTGCTGGTGGCTCTATCACCGGCTCCGGAGTTTGCTCTCGGTCCTGGGCTTGTGCTGTAGCTCTAGCACGACCTCGAGGTCGGCCTCTACCCCTAGCTGGGACCCTACCACGCGTGCGAGCCATCCCCGTAAAAGAGTGGAACAAGTAAGATTTTCAGAAACCGATAAGACACACAATGCACGACAGTGATACAAAAGAGACACGTTCCTAAAGACATCCTGTAGCCTCCCGAAGATAAGTAACGGACGTCTCCGTACCGATCTGCAGGACTCTACTAGACGTTAGCTCTGTACAAGTGAGACCGACGAACCTGGGGCTCTGATACCAATTTGTCACAACCCGATTTATCAAGTCATGATGGCACCTACTATAACCCACCAGCAGGTAAGCCAACCCGTAACCCGGAACAACAAGTAATGGGTCTGAGGGTAGAAATCAAACAAAAGTAGGAACATAACAATATAAACAGGCGGAAGCAAACCCAAAAATATATATACAATTAAAGATCCCTCCTAGAACCTGGAAGTCACCAGTACAGAGCTACTACAAAATGAGTACAAGTCCCAAAACTGGACAACAGAGACTGGACTGTCTCGAAAGGAAAGAGACAAGTCTATATATACAGATGGAGACTGAAATAGTACAAAACGCCGTGTGCTCACCCCCGTCTCCGGATAAGTCTACTCCAAGCTCGATCAACGCTGACTACTAGTGCTCGGACCTGCATCACGAAATAGATGCAGAGCGTAGCATGAGTACCAAAACAACAGGTACCCAGTAGGCATCATAGGCCGACTGAGCAAGATAAGCAAAAGTGAACTGAAATGCAATTAAAGGGTCACATCAAGTGCAAAGAGTAGTAAATGGGGGTATGTACACGAGCGTACAGGCAACAAAGACAAGTAATCTAACTAACTCCGTCGGGCTCCCATAAACCCGACGGGTACGCTCGTGCACAATAAAAGAAACCACCTGCACGGACCCCCATAAGCCCAACAGATGCATCGGCAGTTAAAGTAAAATAATGGAGCTAGAAGGTCTATCACAATATTACCAATTTCCGGACTTTTAACTGAACCATTCCCAATCATATTCCAGGATCCCATTACGTCCCGGACTTTAATCGAAATCTCAACAACCTCCAAAACCTCAACCTACAGATGAGAGTAATCAAGACTAAACTGAAGCTTTAGTGAGGAATTGGGAATACACCACGTGCAAGCTGGACCACGGACTCGAACCGGGTACTATAGCTAATGAGTCAACCTATATGGGCTGGACCACGGACTCGAACCGGGTGCTGTAGCCAAAGGTCGGGCACGGGTGGGCTGGACCACGGACTCTAACCGGGTACTGTAGCCAAAACCAGATCACAGGTAATGCTGGACCACGGACTCTAACCGGGTACTGTAGCTAAGCCTGGACATAAGTAAGCTGGACCACGGACTCTAACCGGGTACTGTAGCCAAAACCAGATCACAGGTAAGCTGGACCACGGACTCTAACCGGGTACTGTAGCTAAGCCTGGACATAAGTAAGCTGGACCACGGACTCTAACCGGGTACTGTAGCCAAAACCAGATCACTGGTAAGCTGGACCACGGACTCTAACCGGGTACTGTAGCTAAGCCTGGACATAAGTAAGCTGGACCACGGACTCTAACCGGGTACTGTAGCTAAGAATCAATATCCAACCATACGTCGCGGGAAATATCACCAAACCGATTACCATAAATAATCATTTCAGTCCGACCCTCATATACCCCAAATCGCCGAGGAAGTATCCACAAGTGAGTAAGCTAGACCACGGACTTTAACCGGGTGATGTAGCTAAGAATCAATATCCAACCATACGTCGCGGGAAATATCACCAACCCGATTACCATAAATAATCATTTCAGTCCGACCCTCATATACCCCAAATCGCCGAGGAAGTATCCAAAAGTGAGTAAGCTAGACCACGGACTTTAACCGGGTACTGTAGCCGATAGAAAAGCAGGGCATTATGAATACAAGGTCATAAGCTGAGTTACCACCTAGCTAAGGCTCAGACTATCAGACTCAAGTCTGTTATATCAGTCTACAAGGAGCTAACCGTCCGAAACGACGTCGGAAAAAGTTCTACTGCCCAACGACATCCGAAACCTCGCAAGTCTATGGCAACACTAGTCTAAGCCTAGACTAAGGCCAAACATACTTCAAATCAATATTATCATATACACCACAAAGTATGGATGTTCAATAATATCAAGAGACATGCTGTCACAATCCAACAATTTCCCGAAATAAGGTCTAAGGCAGGAATTATAGAAATTTAGCATGCTTGACACCCGAACCCCTCCATACTCAAGCAAATCAATAAACAATTGCCTAAACATGCTCAATCTCACGAGAGAAAGCCATAGCCTACCTGAAAGCCGACCACGCGTGCTCCAACTCACGGTACCGGATCTTTTCCTCTCCGAACGGTCTCCAAATGCTTCCCCACTAACAAAAGGTTAATCACCTCGTCATTATGAATATATTGACATTAAAATTATATTTTTCGGAGACGGACCCAAAATCGGGTCTAAAACGGGATTGTGGGGCCCACAATTAGAATCTCAAAATCGAATCCGTGGAAACATCCCAAATACCTTACTAAACTAATACCCCAAAATTTTAGCACAAACAGATGCCTAAAACACCGCAAATCAGCCACAACAATTAAAATGGACAGCCCCTTGATCATCAATTTCTGGAAAAACGAGACCCTTTCAACCCAAACAGATTATACCACGACGATCCTTGCGAAAAACTCTACAAGTTAGCCTCAAGAATGACTCAAAACGGACTTAAGATGATCAAGATCTCACATTTCAAAATTCAACACAATTCAATCCGGAAATCACCCTAGCAGTGGCTAAAATCGATTTCTTACCTCAAACAAAGCCTCCCCTCGCGCTTCTGAGATCACCGCTAGATTCCCCTCGAAATTCTCTTGAAGTTTGCCTCTTGAATCACTTAATTTGGACTCAAAATGAAGGAGCAATCTTAAGTTGAAGTTGAAGGAAAACAATTGGACGAACTCGTCCTAAATTCTGGAAATTTCCAGATTTCCACTCCTCTGCCACGTGGCGTCGCGTGGCTCTGCCACGTCACCGCCGCGTCAAAATTCTACAACCCTTCAAACTTAAATTTCGATGCTCCGGACTCGTTCGGAGTCAGAAAAATACAAACCATATATGGAATCTGATTGGAAATGATATTTCGGACTCAACGGTGAAGGCGGAATTTCCATTTGGAGATCGCTTCGATGAAAAGTGGGTTCCACACCCAGTATCGTTTGAGCCAGATTCCACAACTGCCATCTAAAGCCTCGGGAAGTGAACAAAGGGTCGTTCTAGACCAAAATCGATCTTCCGAAGTTAACCTAGCTGTCAGAATTTTCATCTGAGCACGACTCCCAAGAAGGTTGACCAAAGTCAACTTTTCAAGTTATAAAAATCTCCAAAACAGGGAAACGGGCCTAAAACCCAAACGAACGACCAGGCGACCGAACAGTCAGTGCCAGCAAGTCATAAATGACTTGGGGTCGCTACAGGAACGCTCTAAACGACGCAATGACTGCTTTAATTTAAAAATGACCTGGAGGGTCATTACATAACCATCTCCAGTTACATCTTGAAGGACAACAATATGATTCTTTTAAAAGCATTGAAAGTATAAATACAATTATAAGAAATCTAATTATTAGAAAAACAATGTTAACTGAGTTCTTTGTTATGAACCAAACAAATGAGGATGCTCAACAACTTAATCTCTTATACAAAGAGTTTCCTCAATACTTTGTATGGTCTACATCATACAAAATGTGGACCCGTCGAAAACAACGTACAGTTATTGGACGTGTTGTGACATGCCATCCAACCGAAGGAGAGAGCTATTATCTTAGATTATTACTTATGAATGTGAGGAGTCCAAAATTATACGAAGATCTTCGTATGGTCAATGGAACATATTGTACTACATTTAGGGAATCCTCAGAAAAAAAAGGATTACTACATTCTCATAATAGCTTAATTGATTGTATGATTGAAGTTGTAAGTTATCAATTACCATATAGTTTAAGACTATTATTCGCTACATTATTAGTTTACTGTAATCCTACTAATCCAAAAGAGTTATGGGAACAATTTGAAGACATTATGTCTAAAGATTTTAAAAACCTGAGAAGTATTGAACAGAGAGATGTTCGACATAGAGTTTTAAACCATATTAATGACGAGTTACACTCAATGGGGCATGATATAAATGAATAGAAGTTTGTTTCGGAGAATATCCAATCTTCTGCAATCGAAAGAGAGGTAAAAGATGTTCATTTTGAGAGAAGTATAAGAGTTTCCGAAGAGGACTTGTTATTGGAGAAAAAACTGAATGGAGAACAACGAAAAGCTTATATTATAATTGTTGATAGAATATTTTCTAATAAAGCAGGAGCATTTTTTATTGATGGGCCAGGAGGAACTGGCAAAAGTTTCTTATACCGAAGCTTATTAGCAACAATAAGATCTAAAGGATTTGTAGCATTAGCAACTGCAAGTTCTGGTGTCGCAACTTCTATTCTTACTGGAGGATGAACTACTCATTCATGCTTTAAGATCCCTATTAATGTTGATGAAAATATTAGTTGCAATGTTAGCAAACAATGCTCACTTGCATGTTTGATTCGGGATGCAAAACTAATTGTCTTGGATGAAGCATCAATGGCTAAAGCAAAAACCATTGAAGCTTTTGATTTACTATTAAAATATCTGATGGATACGAGAATACTTTTTGGTGGAAAAGTGGTCGTTTTAGGAGGTGATTTTAGACAAACTCTTCCCGTTGTCCGAAATGGAGAAAAAGAAAACTTCATTTCTCAAAGTTTATTATACTCAGAAATCTGGAACCAACTTGAAAAATTACATCTATCAGAGAATACACGCACAAGAACAAACCCTGCTTTTTCAGGTACTTGATGAGAATTGGTGACGGAAAAGAAAAACTTAACTCAAAGGATAAAGTTGAAATTCCCAATTCTCTGCTCATTCCTTTTACTACTTAAGAACAACCCTTACAAGAGTTGTTTAATGTAACATACCCTAATATAGATTCACTGTTTCATGATTCTTCCTTCTTAGCTTCTCATGTCATTTTAACAACCAAAAAAGATTATGTTCATGAAATAAATGATATGCTAATATCTAAATTTCCAAATACTGCAAGATCATTTATTGCAATCGATGAAATGCAATCGATGAAACTGTTGAACCAAATGATCAAAGTCAGTTTGAAGATTATCTCCATACTTTAAATCCTGCTAATTTGCCACCTTACAAATTGACTTTAAAAGAAAATTGCCCAGTGATGTTACTACGAAATTTAAATCCTTCTGAAGGTTTGTGTAATGGTACCCGATTAACATGTTGCAGTTTCAAAACACATGTTATAAATGCAAAAATTGCTAGCCTTTCAAATCAAACATGTTTTTATACCAAGGATACCTTTATTAGCTTCAGAAGATGAAAAATTGTCAATTCCTTTCAAAAGAACACAATTGCCAATACGATTATGTTTTGCTATGACTATAAATAAAGCTCAAGGTCAAACTTTTGATTTTGTTGGAATTTATTTGCGCGAGCTTGTGTTTTCCCATGGTCAACTTTATGTTGCTTTATCGAGAGCTAAAACTTCAAAAGGCGTGAAGCTGTTAATTCAACCATCGACTTCTAACAGCAACGATGATCACTCGACATACAACATAGTCTACAATGAAATTATTCAAAAAGCGTTCGCTTAGCTAACAACAAGTACAAATTTTTTTGCCTAACTTCTTGTAAAAAATAGTTGATTTAATCTTTTATAGTTCTATTTTGAAGTTTTCCTATATAGTACCGTTCAGATTTCTATAAAGTTTTCTGTGCCTGTAGGACAAATATTGTTGTGTTGGTTCCCGTACCTACGTACATGAACGAGTATATGATGAATTTATAGAGAAGGTAAAGGTTCGTGTAATGAGACCTGTAGTTGGCGATCCATTCAGGAAAAGGTGTTGAACAAGGTACTTCCTCTCTTTTTCTCCCTCTTCTTGTCCCATTATGTTTATGTTCTGCTTTAACGACTATAAACTTTCATATTTGACATTTCTCTGCATTTTTCCAACCCAAAGTTAGGCCCTAAACTGATTTGTAAGGTATCTATTCTGTTTCCAATTTCGTCACACTACCCATGTAGCGTCTGTAGTGTCTGTCTCTCCTAAACCATTAGGCGGAAAATAGTCCTCCCAAGAGCCTCTTCTTTTATTTCGTCACATGACAAATCTAAAGTGTCTACTTTCACGCAAGATTTCTTAAAGTATCTATCTTCTAACTCACAAAATTTACTAAATGATTTGGCTTATAACTTAAAGTCTCTTGTTCTGAAGCTAATATCATTACAATATACATCATAGATCGACTCAGAACAATTTCAGAAGATTCTTAGGTACATAAGAGAAGGCCGTGACAGCTCTGCCACCCTTGAATATCGTGATGATACAATTGTCTCCAAAGGGTACTCTTCAAATTCAAGTTAGTTATGATATGAACTTATTGTGGCAAAAGAGCTATTTCAAAATTTTTGTGGCTGAAAGTTGCTATTGTTGACATAGACTTCACTGGCTTGCTTCCTATATAAAATTTGAGGTTCTTTCATCACTTCCAGTATGGCATGCTATAGTGCAATTTTGAATCACCTATGCTCACCCTTTACAGAGGCTCTAATCTGAGTGTTTTCTGTTTATCATCATCAGAATTTAAAATCATCACCTTTTGTTCTCCCCGCTCTTTCTACCCACCATTAAGATATTTAAACAACACAAAATCAACATTTGTAACAAAGTAGATAAAATGTGTAGATTCTTTGGGGTTAGAGCACAGCTCACTAGGGATTAAATGAATACCTGTTTAAGAGATCATTGGTGGCTGTCTGTTATGTACCGATATGTGCATTGCAAATTTGAAGTTAAAAATAGTGATCTATATAAAATGAATATGAGTAGTATTTTTTGATCTATTTTTAGCTTCACATAGTAAAGCAAAACTTATATGTGTACTCATTGTTAAAGTTTCTTCAGTTGATTGTTAATGTTAGCTGCACTACTCATTGTTAAAGTTCCTTCAGTTGATTGTTAATGTTAGCTACACTTTGACTGGTTCTATTGTGAATTTAACATTATAAAACTGAGTGTTTTACTGATTATCCTATCTTAATTACCATAATTTCCTTGACAAAAGTTGCACCTGTATATAATAATCACATTGTAGCGAGTACAGTTTAGTAGTTATTGTAACCCATTTAGTTGGGACGTTCTGGTGCTCAATTAGGCTTCTAGCCGTTGGAATGCAATAACAACATATCCCATTGACAATTTACATGTCTTTCTTCGTTGTTCCATGCTTATGAAAAAATATATGAACATGTTACCCATACAACAAATATTAGCTACTTCACGAGGAACATGTAAGATTGTTTCTCGCGCATGTCTTCGTTTCTAACTTGGTTTCTTAGCTTTCTACAACATGCTTCATTCTAATAATTTGGCTATTCTTTACATGCCTCATTCTGGCTCGCTGAAACAGAGGCTTACTATCAATGTAATTACATTGGTACTTAGGATGTGCAGGGTAGCACTTAACGCCAACTGCAAATTTTGCCGGGCCAGCAAACACCACCATCTTCACACCTCTGCTCTCTCTTCCTCTTCTCTTGTCGTTAGCCTTGCACTTTGGTGGAGTTCACAGCTGCATCCTACTTCAGGTGAAAATACTTTACAGCTTTGATTTTGATTCCCTAACTATACTTCTACTATTTGACTTTGCAATCCTTTTGTAATTCGTTTGTATAGAAGAATTTGTTGACGTTCCTTTGGCTTTTCCGTTTTTCCCTCTGTTTTAGTTCCTCTTCTTTTTGACTTTGTGCTTCTCTGTATTTTGAGCTTTCTTAACCCACCGCTTTTTGTTGTTTCTAAGCTTCATCCTTTCTCAGCGACCGTCGTGTAATAAGATTCTAACTTGGAGATTTAGGGTGCCTTCGATTTTCCCTGCAATATTATATCTTTACAAGTTCCATGGTTTTTAATGGAGATTGATAAACTATATTTTGTATAGAAATATAAGTTGGAATGATAAGTTTGGCTATCTAGGACCAATAAACATTCTAATTTGTCATCCTCAATCTGCAAAGGTATCTACTTTTAGGTGTAGTTTACTTTCTTTTATAGTTGTATCCACATAGTTCCAGTGAGCCATTGTAAATCTCATACTTATATTGTAATGCTGCTCTTTCTTTTATTCATTTTCTCCCTTTCTCTAAGTATAAGAATGTAAATCTACAATTGTTTCCAATTTTATTTAACGCTTAGTAGAAAGGTTTACTAATTTGTTACTTATGAATGTTTGTAATTTTTTAGCTAACTTTCAACAAAGTACAAATATTGCAATCTATGTTGCTCGACGGGTGCGTGTCGGATCCTCCAAAAATAATGTTCCGACACTAGTGCAACAACATTTTTTTTAGAATCCGAGCATATATCATTGTTTCCCCTTCTTCAGGAACTTTTTTAGATTCTTTCAATTTTTGACTCATTTGTCATTAATCATTTTTTCAGTGAGAGTATTAAAATTAGGCATTTCAAGTGGATTGTTTGACTTCAAAAACCAGCTTGCTTACTGTAAAGGTTGTCAAAGGTGGGATGACAAAGATAATATTCTGGTACAACACCGATTGTATTGGATAATTGCACAGCTGCGACAATTTGCAGATGGAAAATGCAATCTACTTCCGACGGTTCCTTTATACAAAGTAATCATATGACACCTAACTTTGGTTCATTAGATGCTTCTGTAGACAATAAAATTTCGCGTCGAGAAAATAATAATCAAGAACGGAAAAATATAGCAACAATCGTTTTATTGATTTAAAGTGCGAGTGTTACAATCTCTATGATTTCTCTGAATTTGCCTTTTCAGATATAATTCAAGGGCTCTTGAGCTTGTTCTTGAATCTTTGATGAACTTGGACTTCAACTTTATCTTGATGTTGGACTTGATCTTGAACTTGATCTTGACTTGAACTTTATCTTGATCTTGACTTTTAGTTGAATTCAAGGGCTTCAAGCTTGATCTTGAATATGACGATCTTGATCTTGATCGTTCTTGAACTTTATCTTGATTTTGACTTCTAGTTGAATCCAAGGGCTTCGAACTTGATCTTAAATTCGGTGGTCTTGATCTTGATCGTTCTTAAACTTGAACTTTATCTTGATCTTGACTTCTAGTTGAATCCAAGGGCTTCGAGCTTGATCTTGAATCCGGTGGTCTTGATCTTGATCGTTCTTGAACTTGAACGCTTGAATTCCTTAATACTTAAACTTTAACAGTTGAATTCTTGAATTCTTGAATTCTTGAATTCTTGAACTCTTGAGTTCTTGAATTCTTGAGTTCTTAAATTCTTAAACTTGTAGAGAATTTTGTGGCTTTTAATCCACGAGCTTTCTCTAGCTTTTTGTTAGAATTCTTGGTTCTTTTTCTGAATTATGAGGACCCCTATTTATAGTTTTAAAATAGAGGAGTTGTGATAGGAATAGGATTCCCTTTGGCCAACCAAATTTAAGTGACATGTTATATGAGCTTTATGGAGCGGGCTTTAAATAAATCTATATTTATTAGATTTAAATAATTAACTCAATTATATTAATCCATAATATTTATTTGGACTAAGATATTTATGAATTTAATATAATCCGAATCACTTTATAAATTTATATTTAATAAATTTTAAGTGACTACAAATGCCCCCTTCTTCAAGTCTTGTCGAAATATTTTATCTTTCAAAGACTAAACTTGAAGAATTTGGAGACTTCTTCAACTTGCAAACTTGAAGAATTTAAAGACTTCAACTTGCTTACTTGGAGATTTTGAAGACTTCATCTTGAAACAATTTTTATTCACAAGGGTTTGCTCCCATTGAGTCAGCACCAATTGGTGCAAGTATGGAGTTTTATGAAAGATTACTCATAGCTTTAACTTTCATGTGAAAGATCAAGTGGGAACATTTAGTTTTTGACACTCATGCAACTGAACTTAGTATGGTTCTAAGTGCCTACGTACCTCAATGAAGAGGATCAAGTCACAACGTAGTTCTAGGGGAGTGAGTGATTTTTTTTTGTTGTGTCGTACACAGTTTATGCTCTTGTGGGCTAGGAGTGACATGCAATTTAGGCTCGTACTTTAAGGAGCATTTTAACTTGAAGATTTAGCTCAAATTTAAAGAGCTTATAATATACAGTTTAGGCTCGTGTCTCAAGGAGCATTTTAACTTGAAGATTTAGCTCAAATTTAAAGAGCTTTATGATATACAGTTTAGGCTCGTGTCTCAAGGAGCATTTTTACTTGAAGATTTAGCTCAAATTTAAAGAGCTTTATGATATAGAGTTTAAGTTCGTGTCTCAAGGAGCATTTCAACTTGAAGATTTAACTCAAACTTGAAGATTTAACTCAAATTTGAAGATTTAAGTGACATACAGTTTAAGCTCGTGTTTTAAGGAGCATTTCAGCTTGAAGATTTAAATCAAATTTTATAAGATTTGTGATATACAGTTTAGCCTCATGCGTCTATGAGCGCTTCAACTTGAAAATTTAGCTCAAATTTGAAGAGTTTTGTGATAGGCAGCTTAGCCTCATGTGTCTAGGCGCATTTAGATATACATTGACTCTTTAAAGTCATCTTCAGATGTAGACTTGCCCCCACTTTGGAGTTCTTCTATATCTTCATCTTCATGAGGTTCATAGACAGGAGATAGTTGATCTTCTCTTAAAGTCGAGCTTAATTTCATGTCATGTGCACGAGTTGCCAACTCTTCGAATGTATTGGGTTTTAATCCTTGCAAGATGTAGTGAAGACCCCAATTCATGCCTTTGATACACATTTCAATGCTAGAAGTTTCACTAAGACGATCTTTGCAGTTGAGGCTCAAACTTCTCCAGTGATTGATAAAGTCAACAACTAGCTCATCTTCACCTTGACGAGCCTTTGTAAGTTCAATCATACTAACGACGCGTCTTGTGCTATAGAAACGATTGAGGAACTCTTGATCTAACTGCTCCCAACAATCTATAAATTTGGTTCGAGTTCTGTGTACCAATCAAAGACATTTTCTTTGAGAGATCAAACGAACTCTTTAACGAGATAATCACCATACGTCCTAGCTTCATTGCAAGTCTCGATAAAGTGCGCTATATGTTGTTTGGGATTTCCTTTGCCATCAAATTGTTGAAGCTTAGGAGGTTGATAGCCCTTAGTCATTTTCAAGTTATCAATCCTGTGTGTATATGGCTTTACATATGTGGGAGAAAATTTGGATGAAGACTCAGATTTGTCTTTGACAGCCTCTATGATAAAGTCCTTCAATTGATCAATTGAAATCAAACCTTCAACGGAGATATGAATATCTTTGATCTTTGTTTGCTTTACGCAAGACTCTCATTCGTCTTGAAATTTAGGAAGCTTTAGAGGTGCTTGACTCAATCTTCTCTCAATCATGTTATCCATCTTATTTGTTAGCTTGGAAAGTTTAGCATCTTGTTCGTGTGCGCACTTTGTCAGGCCTTCAATTGCTTTAGTTAAGTTTGCTAGTTGTTCTTCTATAGTGAAAGACATTTTGATATTTTGTGATGCTTGAAAAGTTGAGATGAGAGGTAGAGATTGTCCCACTGGGCGTGCCAGAATTTGTAGACAATAAAATTCACGTTAAGAAAAGAATAATCAAGAACGGAAAAATATAGCAACAATCGTTTTATTGATTCAAAGTGCGAGTGTTACAATCTCTATGATTCCTCTGAATTCGCCTTTTCAGATATCTCTTGAGCTTGTTCTTGAATCTTAGATGAACTTGGACTTTAACTTTATCTTGATCTTGAACTTGATCTTGATCTTAACTTGGACTTTATCTTGATCTTGTCTTGAACTTTATCTTGATCTTGACTTCTAGTTGAATTCAAGGGCTTGGAGCTTGATTTTGAATATGACGATCTTGATCTTGATCGTTCTTGAACTTGAACTTTATCTTGATCTTGACTTCTAGTTGAATCCAAGGGCTTCGGGCTTGATCTTGAATCCGGCGGTCTTACTCTTGATCGTTCTTGAACTTGAACTTTATCTTGATCATGACTTCTAGTTGAATTCAAGGGCTTCGAGCTTGATCTTGAATCCGATGGCCTTGATCTTGATCGTTCTTGAAGTTGAACGCTTGAATTTCAATTCTTAAACTTGAACAGTTGAATTCTTGAACTCTTGAGTTCTTGAATTCTTGAACTCTTGAGTTCTTGAATTCTTAAACTTGTAGAGAATTTTGTGGCTTTTAATCCACGAACTTTCCCTAGCTTTTTGTTAAGATTTTTTGGTTCTTTTTCTGAATTATGAGGACCCCTATTTATAGTTTTAAAATAGAGGAGTTGTGATATGAATAGGATTCCCTTTGGCCAATCAAATTTAAGTGACATGTGATATGGGCTTTATGGAGCGGGCTTATATCTATATTTATTAGATTTAAATAATTAATTCAATTATATTAATCCATAATATTTATTTCAACTAATATATTCATGAGTTTAATATAATCCGAATCACTTTATAAATTTATATTTAATAAATTTTAAGTGACTACAGCTTCATTGACGTGTTACGGAGTATTGATCTTTTTTTCTGTTGGGAAAATGCTTTGCTAATATGATTGTGGTTTAATCCTGTAGCAGTCCATTTATGTACTGTGTGATTTACTTTGTATGAGGGTTAAGAGTTATAGGCTTCATTTGCCCATATAGGCAACTATAAGCTCATTTTCCACATGTTTGTTTCTTATGATTTCCTTGCAGATTTAGGTCCATCTCGGAAGTAACAAACTTTGATGCTGAACTGGTTACATCCATCAAGGAAAGGATAGATAAGAGTACATCCTCTATATAACTGAGATTTGCATTGACCACTCAGGTTTTTCATTTACATCTTTAATTATATACATCTTTGAATATGAGTGTTCTTTATATGCCAAAATTGCCAGAAGAAGCTACATTTTCTGTTAGCTGTTTGAACATTGATGAACTCTATTTGAATTTAATTGTTGCAGGCCATAGTAGAAAACAAAATGGCTGCTTGCGTTCTTAAAAACACAACAGAGAAATATGTATAATAATGGCAATGGAGGTCTCCAATTGTTTGTACTGAGCTTGACAGGGATTATCAAATCTTCATTTTGTGCGTTTTTTCTCCTAATGTGTTGATATCTACAAAGATGACTTGGACACATTTCGTAGAGCGCCATTACCTCCCTCTTTTGCGATTTGCAGTTTTAACACTTTATTGTCTATATTTGGATAGAACTAGAACCACTATCATATGTTAAATTAATATTTGTAAATGCAGATTGTGTATAAGATACCGATAAAAATATACAAGTTATTTCCACTTATCAAGTAAAAACAAAAGATCAACTGTGCCAGAATGCGGAGGAATTTTCAAGACACTCACAATCGGAGGCGAATTTAGAATTTTTCAAACATGGGTGCCCCAGAAAAGTGTATTAAGTGGGAATTGATCCAAACATGGATGCATCAAGAAAAATGTATTAAGTGAGAATTGATTCTTCATCCTCAAAGTAAAAAGCTCAACATTTAACCATGTGGATCAGATAGACTTCTTATAGCACGGGTGCAAGAATATAATAATATACAAATTTTAGAAAATATATACATAAAATATCTAGTTTTACGAAGAGATCACGAGTTCCAGTGCCTTATTTTTTACCTTTAGATTCGCCACTGCTCACAATTTACCATACACTATACTCATGTTGGGCCGGGCTACTTTTACTAGTATCATTAGAATAGGAATGAAACGGTGCGAGTTATTAGTAATATTATTAGAATTATACAATTTAATATTTAAATAATTAAATGTTTTATAACTTTTAAATTTATAACAAGGGTAAAATCGTAATTCAACTTTTAACTTTGAGGCTTCTCAGTTTTAATAACTAGTTTTTGGACATGCGTTTTGCGCGTGTATCCTACATACATGAGTATACTATTTTTTAGAAATTACATACTCCCTCCGTCTAACAATATTTGTCAACTACGCGTGTATCCTACATACATGAGTATACTATTTTTTAGAAATTACATACTCCCTCCGTCTAACAATAATTGTCCACTTTACTAAAAATAGATGTCCAACAATACTTGTCCACTTTATGAAATTCATGGATAATTTTACATTTAGTTCCTAATTTACCCTTATCATTAAGTATAGTCATTTTCTTATTATATTTTTCAAGACATTCTATTTATTATATTCAATGATATACAATGTCTTTGAGATGTAAAATAAAAAAGAAAAGGTTGGGGTAGTAATCTATTATCAAAGTTATTCGATTATCATTTCTATGAAATTAGTCAGTATAATATACCAATCACAAAGAAATTATATAATAAGGTTGGGGTAATATTCTATAATCGCGTCTAAAATTAGATCATTTGAATTTTGGTATGCAATTATTAAGATATTAAAACTTGATGTTATATTGGGGGTAGATATAGATATTGTTGTTATAATATCATCTCCAAACTCTATTCAAGTAAGATATATTTTATATCTAAAAAATATTCAATGTTGTTTTGTAAAATAATAATTTATTAATAATATAAACTTTATATTATTACTTCCTCGGGTCCATTTTACTTGTCGTCCTTACTAAAAATATATGATCCAAAATAATTGTCATTTTAATAAATTAAGGTATAATTAGTTGTTTGTTTTCAACTTTACCCTTACTCATAAATATGGGGAAATACTAATGTGGTGCAAAAAAGAGATGTATCAAGTAGAGAGGGATTATAAGAAAAATCACCCTCTAGTTAATATTTTTCTCAAGTGATATCTAAAACAAAATATGACAAGAAAAATGGACCAAAGAGAGTATAACTTACAGAATAAATAGATAATTAGATATAAACTGTTATTCTAAACTTAAAGAATAGATCTTTAAAATATGTCGGCTAGGAAAATGTTGAAGTCAATACTTCCAAAATTAAGTTGCAATTGCTAATATTTGGAGTGACAATCTTGTGACGAACGATTTTCGTTTGAAAATGAAGACCCACACTAAAAGCAAAAAAATGTGGAGATGAACCAATTGATTGCTCTTTTCTATCTAGCTCCATGGCAGAAGCACTTTAGATTTAAATGTTTAACTCAAATTCTTGCATATATGAACATTTTGCCATTAGAGGCATATTTAAATATTTAGGAATTGTAGGATGTCACTGACTTTATTTACATTTAGTACAGAAATGAAAAGAGAATAGAGGAAAATGAACAATCTTGATAAATGTAAGGGGTTGAAAACGGAAAAACATCATTTTATTAAATGCATTTTAATTGAGCAATGATCATATATAGGATCTTGCAGATTTTTCAGCAAAATAAGACAAAAATTTAAAAAAAAAAAAAAACATACCAAAAAGGATAAATATCAATACAAGGGTATTTTTGTAATTCAACTTTTAGCTTAGGAGCTTTCCACTTTTAGTAATATATATTATATTATATCATTATATTATCGTATTATATTAAATAATACTTTAATAATATATATTAATTGTATGGTGTTCGGCATTTTTTTTGTAATGTCAAGCCATATTTATTATAGAGCAACTTTCACATATAGCAAACGCAAAAATCATATTTGTATGTTATAGCTATAGTTTGCATAATTGCGCTCCATAACAAATTTTATATTTGCTATGGAGCTTTTGATTTGTATAATTCGCTACAAACATCTAATTTTATACAAATTGTTCAGTTTTGTATAAATTCATTTATACATTGTAATTTCTATAATAAAATCTATATTTTTATAATTATAAGTATATAGGATGAAAATATATGTATTTGTATTTGTATATACACTTTTCTCTCGCTTTATACAAACACAAACATTTTTATTACATTTTATACCGAAATGTATAAAATGACTAATTGTATACCGAATCAGATGGCAAAAAAAGGGTATGTTTACTGCGAATTACAATTAAAATAAACTACGGCTATAACATTTAATTTGAATTAATAGTTTGTTATTTCATACAATTTTCCCTTATTATTTAACTAGATAGGCAAAGGCCCGTGTTTAGCACGGGCCCAATATAGTGATTATCCAGAATTAAGTTGCACTATCAGCTATTAAACCCAACTCCATAATCAGTGTTGTCTAATACAATATTTGAGTCCAAGTGAGTCTAGTTCTAAGTTCATAAATGTAACATAAATTTTACATTTCAAGAATCTGAAATAAGTGATACAATAATGTAAATTCAATTGTGTAGCACACTCAATGAGAGTTATGTGGTAGCGTGAAAAACATATGTCCCAACAATAATAAGCAATTAAGAACCTGTTGATGACATAGTCCAAGTTAGTTCTTGCAACACAAGGCAAAAATTACAAGGTAAATGCAGTGAAATTGTTATCATCAGAGGTAGTAAGAAGCAAGAGCCATTTGAGGAGCTATACTTTCACATGAACAAAAATATTTACCCAATATAAGAAGAGTAGACTGTATGCATTCGCATTCTACAGACAGACTGACTTTTCATACCTTCAAATAACAACAAAAAAGATATTCTGAAAAAAGTACTACTACCTGTACAAACATCCTAAATTACTTTCAGCACAAGCTATATTTAATATTTGTAATATTCTCCCATTAGTAAATGACACTTTGGCCTTCTCCCATTAGTGTTATATTCTGCCCTTTGAAGCATATGTATTCAAGTAGAAGCCCTCCCTCTTCAAGGCTTTTCTCTTTTTTGCGGAAGGAAGGTAAACATTAAGCTTGGCTTAGACTTCATCTAAGTCATCACTTGTTATGTTTTCATAAAATATTTAATTGAAGATCACATCCTGTAAAAATACCTGGTAAATTCTTCAGTGGCTTTCCTGAAAAGAGCAAAAGAATTAATTGATAGTGTCTGCTAGAGTGCACTATGAATTTGCACCTTTGAGTTTTCTAAAAATTCATTTCCTTCTCTTCGGCCTAATTTAAGAGGCCTACAAGAAGCGATGGGCTAATATTTGGAAAAATAGAAAATATATTATATCTTCTATATAATTAGGACTATTACTTAATAGCTGACAAAAAAAATATAACGTACAATGAAATAAGAACAAAGTACTCATTCCTTATCTAGTTATAACTCCACTTATTAGGTGGGGATACGATTTGAACTTGCAATCTTCCGACCATGAGCCTGATGAGGAGCGGGCTCCCAAATGAGAGGTCTCAAGTTTGAAACTCCTTACATGCTTTATCGGTCGAACTTGTCACACATGACTTGTTTAATGTGGTTACCTCAAAATTGTGATTTGCATGCTATTACCCTGAAATAGCTGTGAATTCCATAGTCATTAAAAAAATTGAAGAGCTTTCTTGAAGGATATTTACAGATGAACAAGTTGATATTCTATTCACTACAGACACTTATTTAGGCTTTGAGCTAAGCAATATAGAGAATAAGATATCGTAGTACCTTTTATCATGCTAAATCATAAGAACAAATGACTGCATTTGTCATTAGCGACAAAATATTGAGTATCATATCCTCCTCACCTGAACTGAGGAAGTGCAACTATGCTACTCAGAATGATCATTCACATTTACAAATCAACTTTTAGAAAGATCATTTGAGACAATGTACAACAAACTCTTGAATTATCCAGTTAATAAAAAAAATTGCAAAACTAGTAGATATCGTAAGATAAATTTCATTACCTTCTTTGAAAACCGTAATGTACGTAGTACAAATGAAACCAAAGAAATAAACTTCAACTACTATTTCTGTTGAAAGAGTAGTTTTAAGAAGAGCAGGGGAAACACAATTTTGTATTCTCCCTTTCCTCTTTTACATATAAAAATAGTCAATATGTCCAAATGCAGTTACAAATTTGAAATCTATCAACTTTAAACTTTCACAAAACAAACTAAAGGATATTTGAAGGAAGTACTTCACAAAAATAAACTTGAACCGATGTACATATAAACGAAATGAGAGATATCTGACGGTAGAAAAATAAATGTTTTTTGGTTAAAAGAATCAACTTCACCAAAATAAAAATTGGACAAATTCCAACATCCTTAGTTTATTAAGGACAAAGTATTGAAAGCTCTAACCTGTTTTGACTACTGATTCAAGTTGCTAATATTACCCATATAGGTATTTTTCAAAGGTCCAAAATGTAAGCTACCCTTTAAGCCACCTAAAATTATGCACATTATCAAAATCTTACACATGATCAATATAGATAGAATATACATTTATAGCAAACTGATTTACCACATAGCCGAGACCAATTTATACGTCTTTCATGTTGCATTAAGTAGCAAATCCAAGAAAGTATATGATACATTCAATGACAGTAAATAATTTGAAGACGTGCACTTCACCTGAACAGTAAATCCATCAGTATAATGAGAAGGGAAAAAATAGTAAGGCAATAACCTGGAAAGCTCCGTGAAACATCACAGTTGATCACAAGCCAAGAAGAAAAGCTCTTCTTGTGGTTTCTCTATAGTTTCAACAACTTCAATTGGGAGTTCCAACTACAAAAAGAAAATAATTGAAGTATTCACCAGAGAATTCAAAACTAACATATACCCCAGCAAATGGAGATTAACTACAAATAAAGTGCAGTAATCACAAAAATACGGTAGAAAAATATTACCAAAATGAAAAAGTTACTACATCAAATGATTTTTTAGATTATTGATGAAAAAGGTAAGCCAGTTGGAATTAAAGAACAACCAAAAATAAAAGTGCAGAAATCACAAAACAATCTAAAATAATAGAGAGAAAATTGGACTGGGGTTGATTGGAAAGACACTTGTATTAACCAACTACACGTGACTTTATGATGCAGAAAGAAGTACAACCAATTTATCCCTATAGATTTATAAAAACGACGTTGTTCATAGGACTTTGTTAGAGCTACATATGGTATAACTTTTATAGTAATGTTCATTCCACCATTCGTGTATCCGAGTATGTTCTAGTACTACTACATGGAACCTTTAACTTCAAAATCGATTGTCAGTCTTATAAATTGGATACCTCATTTCAGTGTCAACAAAACATATGATCATCTCTTTTGTATCTTCAGTGCCCTTCGGAAGCTCCCTCATTCCAATTGTACGGTCTATGATCTTTTATTATCATCCCTTTTCATGCTTTCTTCATCCTCTATTATCAAACCATTCTTGTTATCCTTCTAGAAAAATTGAGAGGAATCATCGAAGAAAACATTAAGAACACGCATCCACATGGATGATGATATTATAACTGAAATCAAATAATACAATGATTTTCTCACATAGTGAAATATAGAACTTATGTTACTAAAGCTAATACCTCTAACTTATCTCTGACAGAAGTTCATAATTGATGGATGATGATATTATAACTGAAAGTTGATTCACCTTTTCCCTTATCTTTTCCCTCTCTAATCCCTCTTATGTCATCACAAAATCACTTTCAGACTTCTTTTTTTGTGCTTGTGAATCAGAACAATGTCATCCAAATAAATTAATGGCAATCCTTGCAAAAGTATGTGTATTCATATTTATGCGTATACTAATGTAGTATCACAGTTGTAGCTTGGAGAGTGCAATCAAATGAAACCCTCAAAGTTGAGAAAGGGTTTGGATGAGATTGTGAAAAACGAAGAGTACTCAACTGTGTATTTCTGCTTGTTGCTTTGATGGAATGGGAAAGGAAAAACAATGTGGAAGTTCTACGGTCATTTGCAGAGACACGTGCATTACAATAAAATAAATAATTTATGATGAAAAAATTATCCTTGCTTGTCCCACTATGTTTCCAGCATGAAGTACAATTTTTAGAAGCAGTGTTCGTCCTTAGGTTGTTTCCACTGAAACCTTTTGATGGTCTTTAGACCTTTTAATAGCCAATTGAATTGGGCCAGAAAGGGAAAAATTTCATTGTACACTTTTAATTACATTTTGTACAATAATGGGATGTTGTGTTCGTCCCATCAAGTCCCATTTCTATATAGGAGTAACGTTGTAAAGGAATTGAATAAATGCATCAGTGTACATTAGTGAAGTTAGTTACAAGCTGTTACAATTATACATTGCAATGTTAGTAGTGTGAGTAGATAGTTTGTTAGAAAAATTAGTTATACACTGTAGCAGTCAGTTAGGTAGTAGCTATTCAAGTCGGTTACAATAGGATTGTATATATATATCCCTGTATTGCATTGGTGATAAATCAGTACACGTAATTCTTTTCATTCCTCTCAATGTTGCTCTCATTCATGGATCCTGCATTGATCTAGAATTATCAAACTTAACATGGTATCAGAGCTTTTGAGCTTCAATTGAGAGTCAGTGCAGTAAGAATTTAATAGTTTGAAGTTTAGATTCGAGCTTCTTTTCTTCATTTTCTTCAATTGTGCACTCGATTTCTTCCCTTCTTTGTGATTTCAATGGGAGATTCTGGTATTGGAAATCAACTGGGTATTGCCGTGGCTGCTACCACAATCGATCATCTTCATCCTTTCTATTTGTATCCATCTGATGCACCTGGATCACTCAATGTGGGTATAATGCTTACAGGAACTGATAATTACACTTTGTGGAGCAAAGCTATACAGTTGGCTATGCTTGGGAAAAACAAGGTGGGATTCATTGACGGTACAGTAGATCGAGATTAATTCACAGGTGATTTGACTCGTTTATGGGATCGTTGTAACGTAATTGTAGTATCATGGATTCTGTGCAATGTTAGCAAGGATCTACACAGTGGAGTGCTTTTTTGCTCAGATGCACATTTAATGTGGGAGGATTTGAAAGAAAAGTTTCACAAGGTAAACAGTTCACGTATTTTTCAGCTACACAAAGAGATCTTCATACTTGTTCAAGCATTATCTTCTGTTTCAATATATTACTCTAGGCTTAAGGATCTATGGGATGAATATGATTCTATTATGCCTCCTTCTTCTTGCACGTGTTCTAAATCTAGGGATTTCTTTGAACACTTACAGTTTCAGAGAATGTTACAATTCCTCATGGGACTCAATGGTAACTATAGCCAAGCTAGGAGCCAAATTTTATTAATGTCTCAACTGCCTACGATTAATCAGGCATATGCCATGATTAATCAGGATGAAAGCCAAAGAATGGTTGCTAATTCGAGCAGGATATCACTTGAGAATTTAGCACCAACAACATTATTCACAAATAGATTCGAATCAATCACTCAGAAGCAGCAAAAGAAGCCTTACAATCCTCATGCAGTATGTGAATTTTGTAATGTGAAAGGACATCTGAAAATTGATTGTCTCAAGTTGATGAAATGTGATTTTTGTCATAAGACTGGTCATCTTAAAACTAACTGCTATAAGCTCATTGGATATCCACCTCACTACAAGGGCAGGAGAGATCATGTTGTAGCTGGTAATTCAATCTATGATGCAGGAGTTTTACAGCAACAACAACACAATGTTGTAGCTGGTAATTCAATATATGATGCAGGGGTTTTACAGCAGCAATATCCGTACATGCCATCTCCTTCCCAACAATATCAGTATCATCAGTCTATGCCTTCTTCTTCTTCAGCTATGTCTATATTTACTCCAGGACAACATCAACAGTTGGTCAGAATGCTGGATCAAGCTACACTTGCTGATAAACCTGGAACTGCACATATGGCAGGTATATCACCTATTCATAAGGCTGATTCATTGAACTCGATTGTTGACACTGGGGCTTCTCACCATATGCTTGGTGATTCTTCTTATTTACACCATAAAGGATTAATAGATGGTGCAAGTCATGTTCAGCTACCCATTGGTGATTCTGCTAAAGTATCACACATTGGGGACTGTCATATAGGTAGAGGTGATGTTCTTAGACAAGTTAGTTTACCTGCTTTTCAGTTCAATCTCATGTCAGTTTCTCAAGTGACAAAAGATTTGAATTGCAGTGTTACTTTTTTCCCAAAATATTGTGTTTTTCAGGACCTTTTGTCTAGGAAGGTGAGGGTGACTGGTAGAGAAGAGAATGGACTATATACCGTATGCACACAGATAGGGGAGGCAAATCAGTCACCACCACATATATGCTTAGTAGTAACACAAGACATTGATGCAAATGTTTGGCACAAGAGATTTTGTCATGTACCTATGAGTGTGATCAGAAAAATTCCTATGTTTCATAGTTCTGGTAATATCAAACTTGTTTTACCTAGTTGTGAAGTTTGTCCTCTTGCAAGGCAAACTAGATTGTCATTTCCACAAAGTACTAGTCAATCTACATGTATTTTCCAATTGTTGCATATGGATGTTTGGGGGCCTTATAGAGTAGAAACTTTTAATGGAATGAGATATTTTCTGACTATTGTGGATGACTATTCAAGGTGGACATGGACATTTTTGATGAGATTGAAGTCTGATGTTATTAACTTGTTAAAACATTTCTTTGTTGAAATAGAGACACAGTTTAACATCAAGATAAAGAGGGTGAGATCTGATAATGGTTCTGAATTCTTTAACACTAGCTGTAATGATTTTTTCCAGCTTCATGGTGTCATACATGAGAGCTCTTGTCCTTACACACCTTAACAAAATGGAGTGGTGGAGAGACGACATAGACATATCCTTGAGATTGCAAGAGTAATTAAGTTCCAAGCTAACTTCCCTGACAGGTTTTGGGGTCTTTGTATTCAGTCTGCAGTCTATATTTTGAATAGAATGCCTTCCACAGTTATAAATGATGTTTCTCCTTTTGAGAGATTATATGGTAAGCCCCCTACATTTGCTCATTTGCGAGTCATATGCTATTTGTGTTTTGCCACAAATCTAGTCAGACATGACAAGTTCAGTCCTAAGACTGTGAGAGCTGTTTTAGTAGGATATGATGTTACTCAAAAGGGTTACAAGTCGTATAATTTAGAAAATAGAACATTCTTTATGAGCAGAGATGTTTTTATGGAAACAGTTTTCCCTTTTAAGGATAGTGTTAACACTGACCAGGGTCACTTGTCCACCAACAACCATGTTGTATTTGATGAACTGGTTCCAGCTCCAAATGTTGTTCTGCCTTCTACTGACACTGGTCAGTCAACTTCCATTGAGCATGTCCAGGTTCCTAATACAACACATTCTTCAGATCATTCTCTCAACTCTACAACTTCAATCAGGAGGTCTACTAGAGGCACTCGACCTCCTATATGGCACAAGGATTATGTTACTAAGGCTGGTTCCAATAACTGTCTCTATTCCATTGATTCCGTTTTGAATTACAATGGTCTCACCCCCAAGTATCAAAGTTTTATCTCTAAATTTTCAACTGATGTTGAACCTACTACTTACAAAGAGGCTGCCACAGATCCTAGATGGATAACAACCATAAAGTGTGAGATTAATGCACTAGAGGATAACAAGACATGGAAGGTTATAGATCTACCAAGAGACAAGAAGGCAATAGGGTGTAAATGGGTCTATAAAATCAAATACAATGCAGATGGTACAATTGAAAGATTCAAAGCTAGATTAGTAGCAAAAGGATACAATCAGAAGGAAGGGTTTGATTATCAAGAAACTTTTTCACCTATAGTTAAGATGGCTACTGTTAGGACTGTTGTGTCTTTAACAGCCACTAACCATTGGAAAATCCATCAAATGGATGTGTACAATGATTTTTTGCAAGGTGATTTGAATGAAGAAGTATACGTGCAGCTACCAGAAGGGTTTAATTGCAAGTCTGAAGGTAACCAAGTGTACAGGTTGTTAAAATCACTATCTGGCCTCAAACAGGCTTCAAGGCAGTGGAACATTAAACTCACCACCACCTTGATTGCCTCAGGTGGAACATTAAACTCACCACCACCTTGATTGCCTCAGGTTTTACTCAGAGTACTAGAGATTATTCTCTTCTTGTCAAGAAGAAGGATGACAGGATAGTCATCGTACTCATATATGTCGATGATCTACTGATAACTGGAAGTGATTGCCAAATGATTCAAGAAACCAAAGAAGCATTGCACCATGCTTTTAAGATCAAGGATCTGGGGGAACTTCGGTACTTCCTTGGGTTGGAATTTAACAGGAATGAGGCAGGTATTCTTATACACCAAAGGAAGTATGCTTTGGAACTAATTGCAGACATGGGGTTAGCAGGAGCTAAACCAGTCGCTACTCCAATGGAATTAAACCTGAAACTTACAAGTACTGAGTTTGATAATGTGATACCATCTGAGCATGATGATTCATTGTTAGATGACCCTGCTAGTTATCAAAGATTAGTTGGACGATTGTTGTGTCTTACCACAACTAGACCAGACATCTCATTTGTTGTACAAATTCTGAGCCAGTTCATGCATTCTCCTAAAATGTCACATTTAGATGCTGCATTGAGGCTTGTGAAGTATGTGAAATCAGCTCCAAGCTTGGGAATTTTAATGTCATCATCAGGAAATAATGTGTTGAAGGTGTTCTGTGATGCAGATTGGGGTTCTTGTATTAATAGTAGGATATCTGTTACTGGTTACTTGGTTCAACATGGAGATTCACCTATATCATGGAAGTCGAAAAAACAACTTACAGTATCTAGAAGTTCAGCTGAGGCAGAGTACAGGGCAATGGCCTCAACTGTTGCTGAGATAGTTTGGCTAGTAGGTTTGTTTCAAGATCTTGGTGTTAATATTTCACTGCCTGTCTCTTTGTATTCAGACAGTACTTCAGCACTTCAGATCGCGGCTAATCCTGTTTTCCATGAACATACGAAACTCTTCTCAGTCTTTATTGGCTCGAAGCTCTTGATTTTTTGTTCTATTTCTATAAGAAGATTCTTTTTAGTATGGTATATTGACATCGATTGTCATTTCATTAGGGAGAAAATTCAAGCTGGACTACTTGGCACTACCTATCTATCATCTTCAGAACAGCCAGCTGAAATCCTCAGCACTTGGGAGAACTCCACATGTGCATCTTATGTCCAAGCTAGGTATGAAGAATATCTTCATAGCTCCTAGCTTGAAGGAGGGTGTAAAGGAATTGAATAAATGCATCAGTGTACATTAGTGAAGGTAGTTACAAGCTGTTACATTATACATTGCAATGTTTGCAGTGTGAGTAGATAGTTTGTTAGAAAAGTTAGTTATACACTGTAGCAATCAGTTAGGTAGTAGCTATTCAAGTTGGTTACAATAGGATTGTATATATATATCCCTGTATTGCATTGGTGATAAATCAATACACTGAATTCTTTTCATTCCTCTCAATGTTGCTCTCATCCATGGATCCTGCATTGATCCAGAATTATCAAACTTAACAAACGTAATGTGATCTTTTTTAAATATGCAGTAATATAAAATTGTGATGTCAATTTTTTATTTTAATATGATAATTCCGTTTATAGCAAAGTATGCACACCTCTATGTGCATGAGTTTGTATATGTGAGGGCATCCACTGTTACATATAAATAAATTATTTTGAACTAATTATCTTCAACTTTGATCCTTGCTTCATAAGAAAAAATATGGAATGAAAATTGAAAGCAGCGGTCCTTTTTTTTTAACAAAGGTTTTAACTGAAATAAAAAAAAGATTAAATAAATGATTTTGCATTATAATTATAATATAAAAACTGTATGTGGATCCTTGACTTGTTCTCCACCAAGTAAAAATATAAAGAATTATAAGGTAAAATAAAAAATAAAAAGAAAGAAAAGGAATTAAAAGTGGTGATGCTGAAAGGAAGGCGAGAAAGACTAGGCAAACAATGAAATGAGAGGGAGGGAGATTATTTCGGTATAATTGTTACTATAAAAGGCCCTGATGGAGATGGTAAATAGTGCAAGCTCTAGCAGGAAGAAGAATAAAAAAGAAGAAGAAGCCTCACCTCTTCTTCTTGTGAGAGTAAAAATATAAACTCCCAAAAACACTACTAAGAGTCATCAAAAATAGAAAAAAAAGCAACATCGTCATGGGGAGTGGTAAAGTGACAGTTGTGGCTTTGCTACTTTGCCTCTCAGTAGGGGTAATAGCTGAGGACCCTTACCTCTACTTTAACTGGAACGTTACCTATGGCACAGTCTCTCCATTGGGTGTGCCACAACAAGGTATTCTCATCAATGGCCAGTTCCCTGGGCCTAGAATTAATTGTACCTCCAACAACAACATTGTCGTCAATGTCTTCAATAATTTGGACGAGCCATTCCTCTTTACCTGGAATGGTGTCCAACATAGGAAGAACTCATGGCAAGATGGTACCCCAGGAACCATGTGCCCAATCATGCCTGGTCAAAATTTTACCTACCGCTTCCAGGTCAAGGACCAGATCGGTAGCTACTACTACTTCCCAACCACAGCTTTGCACCGAGCAGCAGGTGGTTATGGTCCCATCAATGTCCACAGTCGTGCTCTCATCCCTGTTCCTTTTGAAAATCCTGCCGATGAGTACAATGTCTTTGTTGGTGATTGGTACAACAAGGGTCACAAGACTTTGAAAAAGGTTTTGGATGGTGGACGCACTGTTGGCAGACCTGATGGCATTATCATTAATGGTAAGTCTGCTAAGGTTGGAGAGGCAAAAGAGCCACTCTTTAACATGGAGGCTGGCAAGACCTATAGGTACAGGTTCTGTAACCTTGGAATGAGGTCCTCAGTCAACGTTAGATTCCAAGGTCACCCAATGAAATTAGTCGAGCTAGAGGGATCCCACACCGTACAAAACATCTACGATTCATTGGATCTCCATGTTGGTCAGTGCCTCTCAGTATTGGTGACTGCTGATCAGGAGCCCAAGGATTATTACTTGGTTGTTTCAAGCAGGTTCTTGAAGCAAGAACTCTCCTCTGTGGCCATCATCTGTTATGCCAATGGAAAGGGTCCAGCATCTCCTGAGCTCCCAGCATCTCCACCAGACAACACTGAAGGCATTGCCTGGTCCATGAACCAGTTCCGCTCCTTCAGATGGAACTTGACCGCTAGTGCTGCCCGACCCAACCCTCAGGGTTCCTACCATTATGGACAGATCAACATCACCCGCACCATCAAGATCGTCAACTCTATGGGCCAAGTAAATGGTAAGCTTAGATATGGTTTGAACGGCATCTCTCACTCAGATACCGAAACTCCATTGAAGCTTGTAGAGTACTTTGGAGCTGCCGATAAGACCTTCAAGTATGATCTCATGGCTGATGAATCCCCAGCTGACCCAAGCAAGCTAACTGTTGCCCCAAATGTGAAAAACGCCATCTACCGTAACTTTGTGGAGATAATCTTTGAGAACCACGAGAAGAGCATCAGGACCTATCACCTTGATGGATATTCCTTCTTTGCAGTAGCTGTTGAGCCAGGGAAGTGGAGCGCTGAGAAGAGAAAGAACTACAACTTAGTGGACGCAACAAGCAGGAACAACATCCAGGTGTATCCAAACTCATGGGCAGCAATAATGTTGACATTTGACAATGCAGGAATGTGGAACTTAAGGTCAGAGATGTGGGAGAAGGCTTATTTGGGAGAGCAATTGTACTTCAGCGTTCTCTCACCAAGCCGCTCCTTGAGAGATGAATACAACCTCCCAGATAACCATCCTCTCTGCGGTGTTGTCAAGGGCATGCCCCTCCCAGCTCCATACAAGGCTTAATTAAATCTCTTCTCTTTCTATCTAATAAAGGGGACGGCTTAATTATTAATGGATTCCATGTATTTGTTTTCCTTCCCAAAAAAATCAATGAATAAAAAGTTTTTTCTTTCTTTAAAATTTATGCATTTCTTATTTCCCTTCTCCTTATTTTTCCTTTCTGTCCTAGATGAATCATTTTTCAGATCTTCATATTATTTGAACTCAAATACAAAAAGATTAATAAATTTATTAGCTTGATCAACATGAAAAAAAACTAAAGTCGACTTCTAATCTTACTCTTCACAATTTATGTGGTTCATCCTAATTTTCCATCTCCGCTCAGAACCAGTTCCAACCCCGTCGATGCGATAGAACAAAATCCTTCAATTTTGCATGCTTTCGAAATTAGCAAGACTATCAATAATTTGTTGTTTAATACTAAAGATCATTGCAACATGATTTTCTGTTTATAGCTTGTTTATACATGATAAATCCCCTATATATAAAAGCTGGTGTGTATATTTTTTCTGTTTTGTTTTATTTAAGGAAAGGATTATATCGAAGCATTAAAAGTTAATACAAGTAGTAGGGTGCTATAGTGGGCACTGGGCACCATAGTTTCAAAAAGGATTGCTAGTAGTAGCTGTAGCAAAAGTAAGAATTCAAGATGGATGAAAATTGTGTTTGGCTGGCTTCATCAATCCTTCCTTAACCAGCTAAGAGAGTCTGTTATGCCTGATTTTGGGAGTACCTGCATTCAATTATGTCGGTTTAATTTCTCGTGGATGTAGTCCATCCATCCATTAGTTCTTCCATAACATGGTTTGCATAAGGAATAGTATCCAAGGATCCATTACTTCCTGATTTGAAATATATTTTGCAGTTTCATCTGTGTTTAGCTTATAAAAACCTTTTCAGGAGGGTGCTGATTGTTATTTTCCTTCAAGGGACAAATTCTGTTGAACTAGTAGGTCTTAATCACATCCAACCAGAATAATGATTATCCACATCCCAGAAAGCTTACTGCAAGTTGTGAATGGCAGGACTTCCACAAAATTAATCTTTTGGCTATCTCCCTATGGATGAATATGTATATATTGCGTGATAGATTCTTCTACATTCCACAAATAGAGAATAATCTATTAATATTTATACTAATGCAATGTAACTATGTAAGTATTGTCTTGTGGGGAGGTAGCAAAGCTAAATGAAAGAATTTGAATTTGCGTGGTATACATGTTAAGTTCTAATATTTAGTTAGAACTATTATAAATGGATATACGATCTTGCTTTATGAGGGAATAGACTGGTATTGTGGTAAAAGAACAAGTGTTATTTAGGGATCATAATTTGGTCTGTGGTGTCATCAGCAAGCTCGATGGATAGAGGGTTCAGCTTCCACGATCCATTGACAATTATGGAGTTGATTTTTACGTTAGCATCATTAAGGTTCAGGGGTCCTTGAGTAAGGCTTATGATAGGACTGCCATTAGGGAGCCAATTAGAAGTCTTTTTTGTTTCAATTTCCGATAATCCATTGCTCCCATTTACAGAAAATATCCCAACCAGGGAGAATGTTTTTGAGGGTTAATTGACCATACCAGAATAGAGTTAAATACCTCGATGGCTTAATTGACCATTCCAAAGATGAGTTAAATACTTTGACGGCTTAACTAGCAATCCTAGCACAAAATAATCGGGCTCAGCCCGTTCAGGGAGTGTCTAGGTTGATATTAAGGTCGTAAAGATCCATAGAGCTAGTAAAGATCTTTAGATAGATGAAGATTAGTACAGCTTGCGTGTAAGAAACCAAGTGGGTAGGAACTAAAGCTCGAAATGTGGACGTGATTAAGTTGGGGTACTTATGAGAGGCGAGGAATAGGAATGAAGTAGGCATTTTAGTTGACATGGAACTTAAGGAGCAAGTGGTAGAGGTAAGGAGGGTTAATGATAGGACTATGTCGATTAAGTTAGTTGTGGGAAGGCTTACGTTGAACATTATTAGGCATACGCGCCACAAGCAGCCTTGGACGAGGAGGTCAAGAAGCACTTTTGGGAGGATTTGGCCAGGTCGTGAGAGGTATTCCGCCAACGTTAGATGCATAGAAAGATGGAGCATAAGCATTACACTTGATGGCATTGACGTTTACGGTTTTCTTGCATATTCTTAATGTTTCGGAATGTTTTGACTTACAGATTTCATTTATGTGCCCTTATGTTCAAGCATATCCTCAGATGTGCTAAGTGGTAGATTTCTCATGCATAATTAATCATATGTTTTTACGATGTATGATATAAAATACAGATTATGACACTATTCCAAGTATGCATAAAACCTCGTCTAAACCTATTGGGGGATGGTTGAAGATGCATATTCAGCACATTTGTACTCAGCCCCTCTCCCGTTTTCTTTTATTATGTTTAAGCAGATTTGGGGTCAGTATTAGTGAGGATTGCGGAGGGAGCATTGAGGAACTAAAACTGCAATACCCAAAAAAGATTAAGAGGTAATACAAGTTCGCGAAAAGCATAGAGACATAAAATTCGTGCCATTGTGTGGAAAAAGAAAAGAAATCAGGTTGTATATTGTACAACTTCAGTGAAAAATAATGTTTTGCAATGTTTTCGACACAACTACGTGTCCTCATTCCTCACTGTTGCAATTTTAAGATTATAATCCTGAGGCAAATTCAGTTATGCTACTGTAACAGAATTTGACTTGCTGTGACCTACAGGAGCTGCATTCAATTTTTACTATCAAGTCCAGTGAAAACTATCATGACGATTAGAGTGCACGTATGATATGTATTACAACAAAGCATTCAGTACACACCAAGGATTAACACTGTCCAGTCCTATTTCTGGAACTGCTATCTCTTCTTTGAAGTATAATGAGTTTCTCTTTCCAAATCTCACCCAACAGGAATCAGCACCTTCTAGTCCTATGTTGTGCAATTTCTGCTCTACCACTGATGAAAAATCTTGTTCTATCTTAAACAAAGTGGATCAATTATCGACAAAGAATAACCATACTCAGGAAAGAGATTACCTTTTGGAGCATCAGTCTCAAAGTAATATAATTAAAATGCAAAGTTGGTGCAAATGGATTTTTTGGATGCATCACCTGGGAAAGCATCACAAAGTAATGATTAAATTTTCTGATAAAACTCCAAAGGGAGCAAATAATTGTCCAAAGTCAAAAAAAGAAAAAAAGTTGATTACTTTAGTCTATAGTACAGACAAAAGGATAATATTTATAGAACCTGTTGTTTTAGAGAAACCATCATTTGGCTAATACAAAATCATTTGTATTGGAATGAAATGGGAATTGGGAAGTCTTTTTTTTCATTTGCATGGCTGATTAGAACTAGTTTGGAATAGAGTAATAAAATGTAGCATTAATGACTGTTAACTGAGTAGTAGAAGCTGAAGAGACATAATTTCTAAACTACCTGATGCAGTATACTTGACAATTCAGAAAGGCATTGTAATACCATCAATGAAATAGATAGAATTTGATCAAATCAGAAATGTAGAACTTACTGAGCTAATCCCAGCAGCAAAAAATGGGACAGGGCCAGGCATGACATCTCCATTGTCAGTGGGCCTAGCAGACCGATAAGCTTCAGGAGGCATAACACCATAAACAACAGAAACATTAACAGCAGCCTTCTCCCAAACAGCCCCATCTTGCAAAACCCTACTGATTCCACCATCTCCACCAGGCCTTGACCAAACAGCTTTTACTCCTCTAGTTTATGATTGCCGCAATTTAGCGTCAATATTTGACATCTTCAATACCAACTGCCCATTGATTTGTAAAGGGAGTTATACAAGCACAAGAGATACAAGTCAACCTTGGTTTGTTTGCCAAATATTTAAAAGCTTCTTCTTGAAAACTAAAAGCACTTTTTCACTCTATTATTATTATTATTTTTTTGGAAATTTGAGTTTGATTGGCCAAAACAGACGACTCTTTTTAAGCAGTAACATAAGCAATTTTTTTTTCGTTGTAGAAACAGGAGAAACTACTGCACGTTTATGCATCTTCTAAAATATATATATATATATATATACACATTATATTCCCTTTGATTTAATTTAGTCCTATGATTTTGACTTGACAAATAAAGGAAATTACTGCACATTTTATTTTAATTTATTTGTTCACTCCAACTCTGGTTGATGTCTCATATAGAAATAATAATTCAAAGTTGGAGTAAGATTTCTAAGTTATTTAAAATTTGTTATTTTTAGTATTTATCTAATTAATGTGTAGTTAGAATTTATTTGTCTTCACTCTTCATATAGAAATAGGTTTTTTAATCCTAGTTTAGTTTATTTGTATAATTTTGACTTGACAAAAAAATAATATTTTTAAATATTATAATCTTAAATTAAAAATATATCAAAATAACTGTTGCCCCAAATGTGAAAAACACCACCTACCGTAACTTTGTGGAGATCATCTTTGAGAACCACGAGAAGAGCATCAGGACCTATCACCTTGATGGATATTCCTTCTTCGCAGTGGCTGCTGAGCCAGGGGAGTGGAGCGCAGAGAAGAGAAAGAACTACAACTTAGTGGACGCAACAAGCAGGAACAACATCCAGGTGTATCCAAACTCATGGGCAGCAATAATGTTGACATTTGACAAAGCTGGAATGTGGAACTTAAGGTCAGAGACGCGGGAGAAGACTTATTTGGGAGAGCAATTGTACTTCAGCGTTCTCTCACCAATCCGCTCCTTGGGAGATGAATACAACCTCCCAGATAACCATCCTCTTTGCGGTGTTGTCAAGGGCATGCCCTCTCAGCTCCATACAAGGCTTAATTAAATCTCTTTTCTTTCTATCTAATAAAGGGGACGGCTTAACTATTAATGGATTCCATGTATTTGTTTTCCTTCCCCAAAAAATTCAATGAATAAAAAGTTTTTTCTTTCTTTAAAATATATGCATTTCTTATTTCCCTTCTCCTAATTTTACCTCTTTATTTTTCCTTTCTGTCCTGCATGAATCATTTTTCAGATCATGATATTATTTGAACTCAAACAGGAAAAGATTAATAAATCATTAGCTTGATCCAAATGAAAAAACTAAGTCGGCTTCTAAAAAGCTGTTGTGTATATTTTTTCAGTTTTATTAGTTTGTTGAAGGAAAGTATTATATCGAAACATTAAAAGTTAATACAAGCAGTAGGGTGCTTTAGTGAGCACCATAGTTTCAAAAAAGATTGCTAGTTGTAGTTGTAGCAAAAGTAAGAATTGAAGATTGACGAAAATTTTGTGTTTGGCTGGCTTCATTAATCCTTCCCTAACAAGCTAAGAGATCGTTTAGCTATGCCTGATCTTGGGGCCGGGACTACCAGCATTCAATTATGTCGGTTTAATTTCTAGTGGATATAATCCATCCATCCATCAAGCCAACTAGTTCATCCATTATATGGTTTGCATTAGGAATAGTATCCAAGGATCCATTACTTCCTGATTTGAATTATTTTTTGCAGTTTGGTCATCTGTGTTTAGCTTATAAAATCCTTTCTCAG
The DNA here is from genome assembly GCA_036553675.1 of Solanum okadae. Taxonomy (NCBI): domain Eukaryota; kingdom Viridiplantae; phylum Streptophyta; class Magnoliopsida; order Solanales; family Solanaceae; genus Solanum; species Solanum okadae. Next base: position 37,044,390 of record CM071678.1, read on the forward strand.
GAGGCTGTTGATGTTGGACTAAATGATAATCACATCCAAGATAATATCCATGCAAAATAACAATATCTAGAGAGTAACAATGACACCAACTATTATAATGGGGTAAGTATGATATCCGAGTAAGTACTACAATAATATTGATGAAAATTTGGTAGTGTCAAAAGACTACTATTCTTTTATAAGAACAACACTCTTCCAATTCTTACAACTCACAATAATATTACTTCTAGACTATTTTGTCACAAATTAAGAAATAGTTTGTGGATTACTCTCTCTACTCTCTATTGCATTCTCTATTTTGGTGTATCTTTAAATGTTCAATTATTACTCTATTTATAAAATTTTGAGCCTCTTGATTACATCATTAGTGACACAAATGTGGCAACCAATTTCTTCAAAGTTTGGCTGCCAAACTCCACCAAAACTCTACCAAAATTTAATTACCAACTCCACAAATGTGGTTGCCAACTTTCACATTTAATTTGTGGCCGTCAACTTTCATATTTGTGGCTATTAATTTCCACATCTGTGGCTGCCAAAGTTGCTGCCAAGCTTTGTTCCTACAAATCTCTCTCTTCTTTGCTCCAAGGCTTGATCTAAATCTCTGAAAATCTTCAAACATGAGAGACTTTGTAAAGATATTCACAACTTGATCATGAGATTTCACTTACATGAGTTGTAACTCTTTTTTTTGCAATGCAGTCTCTTATAAAGTGATACATTGTGTCTATGTGCTTGCTCCAGTCATGATACATTGAGTTCTTGGCAAGTGCTTGCATAAATTTATCATCAACACAAATCACCGTGGCTTAAATTTGTGGAAAATTGAGTTCCATCAACAATCTCCTCAACCAAATAGCATGATACGTACATGACGTTGTTACCACGTATTCAACTTCACAAGTTGAGAGAGTAACAATTGATTATTTTTTTGAACTCCAAGAAATAACACAATCACCCAAGAAAAACACAAAAGTTGATGTGCTTTTTTTATCATCAACATCTCCCGCTAATCACTAGCACAATATCCCACAAGGTTAAAATTATCAGAAGACAGATAAACAGTCCAAGGGTGATCATACCTTTTAGGTAACGTAGAATACTTCTAGTGATCTTCATGGCTTCCATGAAGCAACTTACTATTCCAACTGCAAAAATTATATCTAATCTCATACATGCCAGGTACCTCAGACATTCTACAAGACTTTTGAACATATTGGAGTCCACATTTTCTCCATCAACAAACTTTGACAATTTTAATGTTATTTACATTTAGTAAAATGATAAGTAGGAAATTAGTCAAGTTTTTGAGTACTTCAAACTCAAGAGATTGCAGGATTTCACTAAACGAACTAGCACCATAGGTAGAAAGAAACCTCTTTCCAGACCCCTAATTTACTCAACACTAACTCTAATTTTATTTTGCAACGTTCCATTACTAGATCCACAACAAGGGACAATAACATACAAGCATCCAAGAGTTTCCATTCTTCAATACCTTCTTCTGGTTACTGTATTAAACAACAACAATTAGTTGATATACAATGATGTTTTCTTAGCTCCTCCTCCTATCTAATTAATACCACCAAAAAGTAGATAGCAGAGTTGTTGGAATGTACATGTCACGACCCGATTTCTCAAGTCATGATGGCACCTACTATACCCTATCAGTAGGTAAGCCAACCCGTAACCCAGAACATCAAGTAATGAGCGAAAACAATAATCTAAACAATAATAACAAGGCGGAAGCAACCCAAAATAAATATATACAGAAATCCCTCCCAGAACCTGGAAGTCACTAGTACAGAGCTATCTAATAAAGAGTACAAGTCCCAAAAGTGGACCACAACAAAGCGTGTCTCAAAGACAACAAGACTAGCTAAAACAAAAGAAGGAGACATAACAAACCCCAAAACGCCAAGTGCTCGCCCTCGTCTCCGAATCACAACTGCAAAAGAAGGCTGGAACTAATCACCGCTGGTAACTGGTACTGGGACCTGCATCACGAAATAGATGCAGAGCGTAGCATGAGTACCAACACAACAGGTACTCAGTAGGCATCATAGGCCGACTGAGCAAAAAGGGTAAAAACAATAAGAAAGGATAGAATCTAGACACAGAGAGGTCAAAGCGGATAAGAAAAGAAAGCACACGAGCATACCAGAAACAAACTAAGTACAACTAGACTAAACCTAACTGGACCCCCATAAGCCCAGAAGGTACACTCGTGCACAAGCTTAAATAAATCCTGAATGGACCCCCATAAGCCCGACAGGTGCACAAAAAGTTGAGTCTACTGAGAAAGAAAGAAACCGGGCTCCCAACCCAAAGTAACTAAGATAATCCATCAGACTCTACCCAGCCAGCAGTGCACTCCCAGCCCAGCTAGAAAGAGTGACCCTAGGGGGCACCCAACCAAACAGTCCACTCCCAGCCCAGCTAGAAAGAGGGACCCGTGAGTGAGGTAGATATCGCGAGTCGTCCTTTCATGCAGTCAGCTCCCAGCCCAGCTAGAAAGAGCGACCCGGGGACACCCAGCCAGCAGCACACTCCCAGCTCAGCTAGAAAGAGAGGCCCGGGGGCGATCGCCAATATCATCGAGTCTACCCAGCCAGCGATACATTCCCAGCCCAGCTAGAAAGAACGACCCCGGGGGTGATGGTATCTCCAATAGGATCCAATCCAACAACAACTACTGTGGAACGCCGTCCACTCTAAGATATCACATAAAAGGCTCCAAGCCTAGACTATCTCAATCCCACGCCTCGAGTGATGCACCAAACCTTCGAGAATGCGTCGGAACCGCAGAATAAGAGGGAGAAGATACAGAAGTGCAGCAAGTAGCGATAACGCCTAATCTAAGGCTCAAACTATCAGACTTAAGTCTGCTATTCCAGTCTACAAGGAGCTAAGTCATCCGAACGACTTCGGCAGCAAGTCAAGGCTATCTAGCCCATACGGTCATAAGTCTAAGGCAATGCTAGCCTAACCTAGACTAAGGACCTCATGCTTACGGTTAAGGTTGAACAAGGCATACAATACATAGCATACAAGCATACAATAACATTTAGCACATAAACATGCAACTCTACTAAGCCGGTTAACATGATACTATACCCAAAATGTGGCCAATCGGTCATAACATAAGGTATCTAATCAAAGTAAGGTAGTAAACTGGTACCCACCCCCAATTCACTCCAATCGACATGTTTTTACACAATTAAGCTCAATCTAAAAGAAAGGAAGCCGTAGCCTACCTTAAGGCCAACCGTGCGCTCTCCAATCACTTTACCGGAGCTTTTCCTTTCCGAACAGTCTCAAAACGCTGCCCCGCTATCAAAAATAGAGTCACAACGTTACTATGGGCATTTAGACACCAAAATCACAACAAACAGAGACGGGTCAATTTTGGAGTCAAAACGGGAATCGTGGGACCCACACCGAACTGTCCGAATTTGACTCCGTCAAGAGATCCTAAATAGCACTCCAAACTTGTGTTCCAAAATGGAACACAATCCGAGGCTCAAAACACACAGCAAAACCAACAAGCAAGAAAACCCACTTTAAATAACTAAAAGAAACCCTACTGCAGCAGTCCAAAAATCGAAATAAACGAAAATCAAAAGGTGCCCAGCACTCCTTGAACACTCTACGATGAAGCCACGACAATTCTCAACACGTGGGACTTCGAATCACCCAAAACCGAGCTAAAATGAGTGAGATATGACCAAAACAACATCACCAAAAACAAATGCACGAAAAAGGCACAGCTGTCAGGTTTTTCGTGAAATTACCTCAAACGGGAACCCCAAACCACTATCCGAGCTCACCAACGCGTTGCCCTCGAAAAATCTCACAACTTTTCCTTTTGAATCGCCCAAATCGGATGAAAGATGAGAGAGTAAAGAGAGTTTAAAGTTTTGGAAATATTGCTGAAAATCTGCAATATATTGCAGATTTTCTGCAATTTTCCAACAACTAAAAACCCCGACGGGGTACTCCGATCTCGTTCGGAACCCCGTGCACGCAAACGAGATATGCAACCATACCAAATTCGATATTCCAGACTCAACGGCGCAGTCGAAATTTCCATCAGAGGTCATTTCGATAAAAAGTTGGTCCCACTTCCAAAGGCCATTTTAAGTCAAAACCCACAAAAGGGCTCGGAAAGAAATCAGAAACCTCGGGACACAAAAGAAGGGTCAATATAGACCAAACTCGACATTCCGGAGCTAACTGCACTGACGAAATTCTCATCCGAGCGCGTTTGCTCAGAATGTTGACCAAAGTCAAACTTAAGCCAAAATTCAAAGGCTAAAACGCCTAATCACACCGACTCACACTGAAAACCTCGGGAGTCATGTCGACCATGCTACTAGCTTAAAATGACCCTTCTGGAGCTGATGAAATCGTTAGAATTGGATTCCGATATCATCTTCTTGAACTTTTGATCGAAAATGATCATTCAATGTTCATAAACTCCAAAACACAAAAACTCACACCAAGACCAAACGAACGACCAGGTGACCGAACTGTCAGTCCCAGCAAGTCATAAATGACTTAGGGTCGCTACAGAAACGCTCTAAACGACACATAGAAGGCAAGACACAAAAATGACCAAGAGGGTCATTACAGTACACGTCCACTAGTGATCACAGGACCAGGTCCTTTGATATAGTTAATGTGTAGAAAGTAAATAACTGGAAGTAAAATAGGCACAAAAGATTTTACGTGAAAACCTTCTTGCTCAATGGAGTAAAACCATGACTTGTCACACAGAATTTTTAAACCGCCTTCACTAATCTCCAACCAAAATTGAATACAGATTTCAACTATACCAATGAGACTAAACTCTTAATCTCACACTAAGTAATACACCTATTATTTACTGAGCCAAAGCAATGCATCCATTGCCCACTATATTAACTATCACTAATTAATATAGACTTCAAATAGTAAGACACAAAACAATGTTCTTAAACTCACTCACACAAATGTTTGAAACGTTTCTTATAAGAGTTAAATGAATCCTACAAGTTTAGCGTATTACAAGCATTCAAAACAACAACATACACAGATATCACTTCTTCAGTTGATCAGGTCCCCTGCTGTATTTTGTATTTGAAGCTTGGTTTCTTGGAAAGACTCACTCTCTCAATTTCCATGAATGATAGTAAAGTTGTTTGTTTCTTTGAATATATCAATCAAGAAAAATGGTTGACTACCGGATAAACAACTTCGTCCGCTCCTATTGAAAAGGAGAACAATAAACATACACAAGTATCAAGCAGAACTGCAAGGAATTCAAAGCCATATGTACCACAACACATGAACATATAGGCAAAATAGAAAAGAGAAAATCATAATAGAACAAGGCAAATTGTAATGTTGATTTCATACCACAACAACTAACCATTGAGGCCAGCAAAAAACAGGCGCATTGCCACTACAACAGTTGCCAGGAAGCAAGAAAATGTAAGACAACAAAAAAGATACTTTAGGAGGGAGGGAGACGATAAGAGAAGGATTACAACATGATGTTCAGGCGTGAGTTATCATCAACATGTGCTTGAAGAAGCTTCTTAGTGAGGGACTTGACTTCCTCACTCAAGGAGGCATTTGATTCAAGCAGTCGAGCATTGTCAGCCCTCAACCTATTGACATCCTCCTTAGTCTCAGTGTTTGTACCAAGTCCTTGAGATTTAGCCTATTGAAGTAGGGCCCTGAGTCTATCAATCTCCACATCCTTTGCACTCAAACAACAGTGAAATCTTACATTTCACATTTGATGGTGTCATTTTTCTCGAGAAGCTCAGAGACATGTGATTTAGCCTTTACCTTGCCCTCTGCACACTCATATTCCAAGAGTGTGGCTGTAGAGAATGTCTGCTTTACTGTTCCTTCAACCCCTCTACCAAGAGGCACCCCCAAAGTTATCAAACACATGATTCAGGAGGTACCCATAAGCAATTCTATGCTTAGAATTTTTCTAAGTCATGATTCGATGCATGTGCTCAAGCATTATTCTAAGGAGACTAATAGCTTCAAGATCATCTAGCTGCTCCATGAGTAAGAGGTTTTCTGTAGATCCCACTGTTCTCCTTAGTCCTAAGAAGAAGTACCTTGTTGATAAACTCAAAAAACAATTAAGACTCTCCTTTGAGAAACTTCTTTGGGAGCCCAACACACTTCACACCATACTTAGTGGCACGTCGAACATACTCAGGTGAGGGCTTGTATCCTTCGACGGTCCTGATACCTTCAGAAGGCACTCTTAAGATTATTCCCAAACTCTCTTCACTTTAGGCAATTTCCACCTCATGAATAGTTGTATAGATTCCACCATCGTCAAGAAGATCCATATTATAGTAGAACTCTCATACTTCAGGCTCATGCAGGTATGGCACTGGACACTCAAGCAGATGTTCCTAGCTTTGCTGGATCACAAAGTAAAAAATAGTACACATACCGGGTTCTGACAGAATCTCAGGGTCAAATACCTGCCATTGAGTATCTTCTACTTCTCATGATCTCTGATTCTTTCTTCCCAGCTTTACCCGAGCTTTCTTGGTAGGAGATTTATTTTTAGATATTGTGATCCTTTGAGCCTTTATACGTCGTTCCTCTGCTTCTTTTTGCCTCTTTGCCATTGCTCTAACTATGTCCTCAGATTCAGTTTCACTCGACACTGCATCTTGAGATAGCACAACAGGGTCTTCAACAAGCAAGTTATTAGCCTTCCTTTCTTTACAATTTCTAATCGTTTGAGCCTTATTTGCCACCATGGCATCTTCCATTAATTTTTGCACAATTCCTTGTACATACTTCATATCCCCTTTCTTTGGAGTAGATTCCACCAGCTTTACCTTCCCCTTCCTCTTCCTTTTTCTTTCAGACTCACTGGGTTCTTCAAGGCCTTTAGCCTGTGTAGCAATACCAATACCTACAAGGTTAGCAGTAGCAACATCAGGAGTATGTGCTCCTCTAACTCCTTTCCTTGACCAAGATAGATTAATGTTTTCATCATCTTCATCATTCATAATCGCAACAACCTCAGGAGTTTGATGAAATACATGCTTTACCTTGATTGAGACCTGTTTCGGTGACTTACATTCAGCCTCAGAGAACGGTGGCCGAATATCCCCTTTTAACAATGCTAAACTACTCCTCTACAACAACCAAAATATTTGACTCCGTTCCCTTTTCTTCAAGTAAATCCCCATCAAAAAGTCTTTCAAACATCAGTGAGGACATTGGGACTAGTTGAGAGGTGACATAAAGCTCTTCAGTAGGCACCCCACTAGTAGGCTTAACCACCGACTGCACTTCAAAATTTTGAGAATATTTGCCCGATAAAACAAGAGTTGGGGAACAGGGTAGAGGTTCAACAGGTTTGAATGTAGAATGTTCCACAACTTTAGTTTGTGGAGTGATAGATTCACCTGTTTTGCCCATTCCACACATAGGAGTTGAAGGAAAAGTCTCCACCGGAGAGGTTGAGAAATGGAAGAGATTAGGGTTTTCCATTTTTGGGGAGAGAGGAGTTCTTGATGGAGAAGAGGGATTGGACATTCTGAGTGAAAGAATGGAAAAGAGATGCAAAGATTTTTTTTTTTAATACTTCAAAAGAGAAAATTAGATTGTTTGGACACAAAGAGGTTGGAGGGGAGGAACTTATTTATTGTTGGTATCAGTCCCTGAACATAAGCGACCCTTGATCTTTCAAATTGAAATGATTTCTATAACTGACACAAGAAACGGGGTGATGACACGTGGAAATGACCATTGACAAAACTCAGCGTAGTAGAGTGATACTAACCTTGCAAGAGGATCAGGTCCCTTGCCATGAAAAGCCCTGACTGTTATGACTAGATCTTCTCTTTATCCAGAATGCCATGAGTGTATACCTGCAGTGAGGTCCAAGAGGTGAATTCACAAACAATAAGCAATAACACAAGTGTAGATACATGCCCTCATTAGCATAGTCAATGTGAAGGTTATATGCAAATTTTTTGTGGAATTAGTTTAGCTTGTGCATTCTCAAGCTTAATCTGTTCTTGGCAAAGTGTTCCTTGGTGAAGATGTCAGCTATTTGGTCCTCTGTTTTGCAGAATGTCATCACAACATTCCCTTTGTCAACATTGTCTCTAAGGAAATGGTGTCTCATATCAATGTGCTTAGTCCTCTTATGAACATGATTCTTTGCCATGTACATTGCACTTGTATTATCATATATGAGAGGAATTGTGTCAGTGAGGACACCAAAATATTGAAGCTGTTGCTTGATCCACAAGAGTTGAGAACAACATGAAGCATCAACTACATACTCAACTTCAGTTGTAGACAAAACTACTAAGTTTTGCTTTTTTCGTTCCCCCCTGAAATCAGTGATGACCCCAAAAAATGTGCCATTCCTGAAGTGCTCTTCCTGTCGACTAGAAAACTTGAATAGTCAGCATCAACATATCCAACTAAATTAAAAGAATGCCCAGATGGATAAAATAGGACCAGATCCTGAGATCCCTTCAAGTATCTTAGGATTCTCTTTGCTGTCTTCAGGTGACTCCTTTGGAGCTGCTTGAAACCTAGCATACATCCCCACACTAAAGACAATATATGGTTTGCTTGTAGTAAGATAGATGAGAGATCCAATGATTACTTTATGCATTCTTTCATTTGCATCAGTGAATGCTTCATCCCTGTCGAGTTTTGTATTTGTGCTCTTGGGAGTATCAATTATCTTGGCCTCCTGCATACTGATTTTTCGAGTAGCTCTTTGATATATTTTTCTTGGAAAATTGAAATTCCCTGAGGAGACTGTTTGATTTGTAAACCTAGAAAGAAAGTAAGTTCCCCCATCATACTCATCTAAAATTCACTACCCATCAGTGCTGCAAAGTTTTTACATAGGGGATCTGAAGTAGCTCCAAATATTATGTCACCCATATAAACTTGCACTCTAAGGAGCTCCTTTCCTCTTGACTTAAAGAATAAAGTGCTGTCAAATTTTGTTCTTTTGAATCCATTTTCCAGAAGGAATTTTGACAATCATTTATACCAATCTTTGGGTGCTTGCTTCAAGCCATACAAGGCTTCGTCTAACTTCAACACTGAGTGGGCAAGTCGAAATCTTCAAACCCTGGAGGATGTTGATGTTTGTGTAATCAATGACACAACTTCCAATGCAAGTGTCTACGATCGTGCAATAGTATAATAACCCAACCAAGGATTGGGGTCGAGTCCCAATGGAGTGGTTTCGAGAATGAATAGAAAAATAAAATTTAGTTCTAACTAGTCGTAGCTAAAGACATTAACGATTAAAAACATTGTAAATTAAAATGGGGGGACACAAAAGTGTCAAATATCGATTTGGGGGTTTTGTCACAAATATAGCAAAAACCGTAAAATTAACAAATGAATCTATAAAAGAGAGGGGATTCTTGGGGTGTGACCGCAATATACATTGATTTAAATCATTGGGTACATACTTTCAATAGGAAATTTGCAAGATAATGGTGACTAGGCTAAGCTTTAGATGGAAATAAGTTCCCTCTCGGGCAACTTACCCCGTTTCAAATAGGTTCCTCTCGGACACCCATTTGCGCATGAAGGCCATGCTACGCCTTACCCCACTCACTCTCTCGAGCTGAGTGTTAGGATATGGGACTAGGGCTCACCCTTTTGGGCTGAACCTCATGTCGACCCATTCCTTAGGCCATCAGTCTAGCGGTCTTGGTTTCACGACCTCTCTCTCGAGCAAGCCGAAAACACATGGGTGGATTTGTATTTGCAACTACAACCCCATTAAATTAAACCACAACCACTAGGTGAAATCACCATTAAAATACATCTAACCTATTAGCAAGCAAAACCCAACAATAATCTCAACTCATATTTGCTAAAACACACCCCAAGAATGGGAGTTTTTGGTCACACATCAAGAGATAGAAATTTATACCGAAATAAGCTTGCATTCAAATGGGTATGAAGATTTAAGTCTTGTTACATGCCAAGAATGAAGAATCCAAGAGACCCAAGTCCAAATCCTTGGAGATGAAACCCTCTTCTTCTTCAAGTTTCCAAAACCCTCTCAAAACTCAGAGCAAAAATAAAAGTACTAAAAATTATATTAAGAATCGGATATTGTCTAATGATATATTCTCTATAACTCTCAACAAGTATTTATAGTTTTCAAAAATTTGTGCAGCAACGGATCATTCGGTTACATTAGCCGAAATCACCGATCAACTCGGTGATTCGCCCTTTAGTGTAGTTCATCGCCTTCTTGCACCATCCTTCGGCATTATCGTGCTCTAGGTCATTGGGCGATATAGTACTGCTTCGCGGAACTTCTCGGAGATGCGCCGACTGCTCCCTTGTTCCGCTGACTTGATCCTTTCCTTCAGGCTTAGCTCACTGGAGCAAAAGGCGAAGTGAGACCCTTCGGCGATTCGCCAAGTGAACTCGAAGATCCTCAGGCCTTCATTTCCTCGTTCTTTTTAGCCTTTTTGTTCTTTTTTGTGAAGTATTGTCCATGCTTTCCTTCAATCTTCAAATATCTGAAACTTAAGGGTTTTCATCAGGTATTGAGATAAAATAAGCATTTGAGGACACAATTTCTATTAAAATATTGCCTTAAATGAGTCCAATCTGTGGACTCATCAACATTCCCAACTTAAACTTTTGCTTGTCCTCAAGCAAACTCGAATTCAATTGATCACAAAGGGTGTATCAAACAGTGCTACACAAGACTCAATCATGAATGTACACAACAAGACTCAAATTACTCATGCAAAGATCAATTGTGTACTCAAAGATTCAAGTTGTGACACACCATTACCAAAGATTCTCATGCTCGCAATACTTTCTACTTGTGCAAGTTCAAGCTCAACAAAAATTATCTAAATGCCCTCACATAAAGAATTATTCCATATTCACACATAGAGGTTAATCAATTCAAGATCAAGGATCAGATGCAACGCTCACATTCACAAAGAGGAACACAATGCATGTTTTCACCCATAGGTTTGCCCTTATTTATCAATCGACTTACGATTTGGCTTACTCAAGATCAAAAAGATCTTTTCAAGGCTTGTAATGGGGCTGAGTGCAAAGGTATGGTCATTTAAGCTTAGTGACTTCTTCATCCTCGTGAGGTGTGGTGTTTTCAAAACGTCATTTTCCTTTCTTTTATCACTTTTTCTTCTAGTGCTTCTAAGTCATACTTTTATTCACTCTCCATGTATTGCTTGTAAACCCAATTCCTTTTGCACTTTTTTTTCCACAAAATGTTTAATAATTTTTTTGAAGGGTTTCCATTTTGTTTTGCAATACCAGGGGTTAAGGGAGACTTTTCTTGCACTTCTTGACTTTTTCTTTTCCTTTTTACCACACCCCCAACTTAGGCTTAGGCTTTTGGCCTAAGTTCGTTATTCACTAAACCATAAATTAAGAGGATTATAGGTAGTGGGTCAAGTAAGGTTTAGGGTTCATCAAGGTTCTTCCAAAGAAAGGTAAGGCTCAAGGGGTGTTCAAAAGAGTTTCACACGCTCACGCGTAGGCCACAAAATAGGTATATGTCAAATTTGGCTCACACTCTTTAAAGTTGCCCAAGATCATTTCAAGAGCACACCTTTCTAAATCAATCAGACTAACGGGGCAAATTCTGGGTTTATTCATGCATGGTTCAAAGTAAGCTAATCACACAAGGCATCGACACTTAAGTCAAACAAGACTACACACTTTCGCTAGTGTGCAACAGTCATTACAAGAGAATCAATTCGATAAATGGCTAATCACAATAAGATGCAAAGAGTTCACATATTGTCTATGCAACTTCATTTGGTCTCGTCGTAGCCACGCAGTCATGTTCATTCAATTGATAGCACTATCAAGTCATCAGTATTGATCGGAAGTGAGACTTAAATTTTGCAAAAGAATAGCCACTTTCAACACACGAGAGGTGGCAAAAATGTGCGAAAAATTCAAAATTTTTTGAAGGGTCAAAATCGTTTATGTAATTTAAAACAAAAGAGACCCATGAGCTCAAACATCCACAAAAAGCTGTGTAACAACAATTATAAAGAGAACAACCCAAATATATACAAAACACGAATCACAATTAGCACACAAAAGGTGAGCCTCACCCCACCAAAAATAAAAACACATTTGTCCTCAAATGCAATTAACACAGAATCCGAAAGGAAAAATAAAGGAAGAAAGAGAGGGAGGTAAAGAGGGGATCCTGTCTCAGTAGTCGCTCTATCTATCTGGGCATCAGTGCCCGGAGTAACTAACAGAAGGACCAGCTCCACCGAATCTAGCAGCAGGAGCCTTTGCCAAGGAAGCTTGTACAACAACGTCTATCATAATTTCTTCGGTCTCGGCTATGTCGTCTGCTGCAGCTCTTTCAAACATCTTTTCATCAGTCTATTCCTCTAGGTCAAGATCGACTATATGTTTTGCTCCATCCCCATGTTCAGTGGTGGTTTGAGGCATCACAGGCGTGTCTGGAATCCCCACTGTTCCAAAGATCTTGAACACATCTATGGACTTTAGGTGGTTTACATCTTTTCGCAGCTCAGTAATGGCAGCCTTTCAAGCTCTCACCTTATCTGTGGCCCCTTAGTTATGCTCACACATGGCTATCCTGGCCGCCAGAGCATCAATAGTAGTGCTCAGTGGTGTCACAACATCATCGAGGGCAGCTTGAATTATTCCTGGAATGGAGCTTTCTATGTTGGCAGCCTCGAAATCAGCAGAGTGAGCAAGCTGTCCCATCTAGATCAAGGATGCATGTGTGATCGGTTCACAGGATGCAACCACAACAATGGGTCTGGGTGACATCACAGAAGCAGAGGGACCTGAAGTATGTGAATGAGAAGAAGGAGTGGGTATACCTAAAGACCCAGGGGCCTGAGTAGACAAAGATGCCTCTTCAGGTATAGAAACAATGGCTACAGCTTCCTTCAGCTCCTTTCCCGTTTGGTCCTTAAGATATTCGGCTTCGATTTTTTGGATATTGGTGGAGGCAGTGGCAACCAATTCCACATCCTTCTTTGCATCTATAGGCACCCAAGCTCGTTCACACAATGCAGTGATTAATACTGGGAAGGGGAGAGATGTCTGGCGCTGTTTTGCACGCATATGGATCTCAAAAGCAATTATCATCCCTAGGTTTATCCTGGTTTTCTCTATGATGCATCCAAGACAGGCTGCCTTAGCAAGGCGAAGGATTGATTCATTCTGTGATGGCATAATTGTGCTACTGATGAACCTGAACCAATATTTTGCAGCTACGCTCAGATCTTTCTTTTCAATTGAAACTCTTTCTGCTAGCCATTTTGGAGAGATATCATTTGAGATCAGCGGGGCTAACCACTTTTTCATTTCATCTAGCCTCTTTGCTTTGATTAAGTGCTGGCAGTGATCATTAATCTTATCGGACATACCCAAAGCTATGTTGATAGCTTCACTGTTACAAGCTACCTTCCTTCCTCTAACAACCACGTAGTCAACTACTTTAAAAGAGGACACTAACCTCTTCCGTTGAGGTACCAATGCACTGTATGCATTGTAAAACTCTCTAACCCAGCTTGGTATGTATGAGCCATGGGGTTTTGTGAATATCTGAAATTTGTGATATTTCAGGCATTCTATTATCTCAGGGTACCTATCGATCACCCCATCTATGGAGAGTCATTTTTCCTCGATAATTATTCTCAGCCCCTCAGACTTTGATCTGTTCGTTGATTTAGGTGGGGGGCCTTGTACTAGAGGTGCCAGTACTATTGCCTGCTCTGAAACTGGAGAAGTCTGAGTGGTGGATTGAGGATTTCTAGTCCGAGCTGGGTCGTTCATCTGTTTAGATCGTAACTCATTCCTTTGTGCCTCCATTAGTGCATCTTCATTAGAACCCATGCTTTCACTATCATATGTTGTTGGGTCACTGGTGTGAAAACCAGTACTGTCTGAACTTGCATCTAATAGCTTAACAATTTTGTCGTTGCCCTTGCCTTTTCCACCAGTTGTGGAAATTTTTGTGGCCTTGTGTCTGGATGCAGTTGCATCTTCATTGATTGTGATCCATTTTCCTTTGCATTGGGGTGGTGTGTTGCTACCAGCTTTGTTAGGTTTCGTCATACCTGCAAAAGATTTTGGAAGAGTTAAAGAAGGAAAACAAATGGAATCACAGGTAACCAACTGCAGAAAAGCTTGCCAAGTAGATCGGCGAGCAAAGGTTTGCACGCCGAAAGTTACTGTGCATAAGGGTCTCAGGGGTAGCATACAGAGGGCTATCAAGAATACTTTCGGTGAGTCGCCGAGTGGATTCAGCGACCCATGGCTTCTCGCCGATAGTTACAGTCTCATCCATGTTGACCTGATATCAAGGGCGAGATTGAGACATTGAGCAAACTGCCGAACGATTCGGCGAGCTCGACCCAGCTCACCAAATGATCCAACGTGCCCATTTTCAATCCATCTTTTCGAATTCAATCCCGTAAACCCCGGAAGCAAAATCAAGGCATGCACTAACAAAATTCGAGCAAGACCCATACTACCAATCACCCCGGAATATTTAGGTTTTTCCCGGACTTGCCGCATTTGGCCATTTGATAATATTTGCTATTTAGAGTGGTGTCACTCTCTCTATTATTGAGCTAATTTTCGACAGTTAGCACAAATATGGGTTAATCAGACTTCACCCAATCAATCAAAACAACATGAAATCAAGACCCAACTCATTAAAAAGAACAAAGGTTACGAGCATTCGACATTTAGACAACACAAGTGAGATTTTCGAATTAAAATAAACATGTAATCGATCTAATCCTATCATAGAGGCCCAACACATATCAATAAGATACGATCATTGCAAAAGAGTTCAAACTATTCGAAAGTAAAATTGGGCTTTGGATAACTAACCTTCTGTGCCGATTAAAATGTGATTGAAAAGCTAGGCAATAAAGAAATCCAACTCTGAGCACATATCACTCAACCAAAATACTAGTAAACTATAAGAATACTGAAAATACTACTTAATGTGAATTTGTGAAGATTTAAAGCGAGGGAAAGTGAAGGACTTCAAAATTTTGGTCTTTTGACCATTATAAACCATCTAGTTTGCAACCATTCGGCGACATTAGTCGCACTCGCCGATCTAGTCGGCGACAAGCCAAGTAGTCATTTACTTCGCCGAGTTTTACAGTACTTTCAGTCGCAGTGAAGGTCCAAACGGCGATTTTCATCGTGACCGCCGACCAATTCAACGATTAGCTGAATGGAACTATTAGTTTGCCAACTGCAGTTTTCACACATTCTCCACATTTTAACCTGTTCATTCAACACATGTTACTCTGAGACCTACAAAAGTTTTTAAAACCTTGGGTTGCCTCCCAAGAAGCACCTTATTTAACATCGTGGCTCGATGTGAGCCACTAGTTAAACTTCGTCTCTGGGGTTGGAACTAGTGTCACTAGGCATCCCGCCTTTACTGGTTGGGTAGAGATGATACAATGTGTGGTCCAATAGGTTTTCAATCAACTTGATTGATCTTGAGTGGGAGCCACTCATCTGATTCAGTACCTCCACGCTATCCTTCATTACCTTTAGCAGTCTATCATGTTCATGAAGTTTTTGGAGAATGATTAATAATGTATCCTCGATACGTTTATTTTCATTTCTCGTAAACCTTTCTTGCTCATAAGGAGGTATGTGCCCCCTTTTGCTTTTGCACTGGTTTTCAACATTTGATATTATGGTGGCTAAGTCGTTCAGCTGAGTTGCCAGTGCAGCTAACTTGAAGACACCCTCGACTTCTTGGTTCATCCCAGCTAACTTGCCACCATTTTCCTCAGCCATACTCAAGGTTTCTGCATACAACAACTTAGAGGAAAACAAAACTAAAAGTAAGGTTAGTAGACTACAACTAAGAAGAACAAAAATTCTACTAATCTAAGAATTCTAAAATAACACTAGTCCCCGACAGTGGCGCCATTTTGATGTTTGCGTAATCAATGACACAACTTCCAATGCAAGTGTCTACGATCGTGCAATAGTATAATAATCCAACCAAGGGTTGGGGTCGAGTCCCAAGGGAGTGGTTTCGAGAATTAATAGAAAAATAAAATGTAGTTCTAACTAGTCGTAGCTAAAGACAGTAACGATTAAAAACATTGTAAATTAAAAGGGGGGACACAAAAGTGTCAAATATGGATTTGGGGGTTTTGTCACAAATATAGCAAAAACAGTAAAATTAACAAAGAAATCTATAAAAGAGCGGGGATTCTTGGGGTTTGACCGCAATATACATTCATTTAAATCATTGGGTACATGCTTTCGATAGGAAATTTGCAAGATAATAGTGACTAGGCTAAGCTTTAGATGGAAATAAGTCCCCTCTCGGGCAGCTTACCCCGTTTCAAATAGGTTCTTCTTGGATACCCATTTGTGCATGAAGGCCAACCTACGCCTTACCCCACTCACTCTCTCGAGCTGAGTGTTAGGATATGGGACTAGGGCTCACCCTTTCAGGCTGAACCTCATGTCGACCCACTCTTTAGGCCATCAGTCTAACGGTCTTGGTTTCATGACCTCTCTCTCGAGCAAGCCAAAAACACATGGCTAGCTTTGTATTTGCAACTACAAACCCATTAAATTAAACCACAACCACTAGGTGAAATCACCATTAAAATACATCTAACCTATCGGCAAGTAAAACTCAACAATAATCTTAACACATATTTGCTAAATCACACCCCAAGAATGGGGGTTTTTGGCAACACATCAAGAGATAGAAATTTATATCTAAATAAGCTTGCATTCAAATGGGTATGAAGATTTAAGTCTTGTTACATGCCAAGAATGAAGAATCCAAGAGACCCAAGTCCAAATCTTTGGAGATGAAATCCTCTTCTTCTTCAAGTTTCCCAAACCCTCTCCAAACTCAGAGCAAAAATAAAAGTACTAAAAATTATATTAAGAATCTGATACTGTCTAATGATATATTCTCTATAACTCTTAACGAGTATTTATAGTTTTCAAAAATCTGTGCAGTGGCGGATCATTTGGAAACATTAGCCGGAATCGTCGATCAACTCGGCGATTCGCCCTTTAGTGTAGTTCATCGTCTTCTTGCACTATCCTTCGGCATCATTGTGATCTAGGTCATTGGGCGATATAGTAATGCTTTGCGGAACTTCTCGGTGATGCGTCGACTGCTCCATTATTTCGCCGACTTGATCCTTTCCTTCAGGCTCAGCACACTGGAACAAAAGGCAAAGTGAGACCCTTTAGTGATTCGCCAAGTGAACTCGGCGATCCTCAGGCCTTCATTTCCTCATTCTTTTTGGCCTTCTTGTTCCTTTTTTCAAAGTAGTGTCCATGCTTTCCTTTAATCTTCAAATACCTGAAACTTAAGGGTTTTCATCAGATATTGAGATAAAATAAGCATTTGAGGACACAATTTCTATTAAAATACTACCTTAAATGAGTCTAATTTGTGGACTCATCAGATGTTAACATAGACCTCCTCCTTCAAATATCCATTCAGAAAAGCGCTCTTAACATCCATCTGAAATAGCTTGAACCCCATATAGGTAGCAAAAGCAATTAAGATTCTGATTGCTTTCATTCTTGCCACAAGTGCAAAAGTCCCATCATAATCAATTCCTTCTTCTTGATTGCATCCATGCACCACTAGTCTTGATTTGTTTCTTGTGATAGTACCATGTTCATTCTGCTTATTCCTGAATACCTATCTGGTCCAAATAATAGTTATGTTGAGAGGTCTGGGGACTAGGTGCCACACTTTACTTCTTTGAAACTGATAAAGCTCTTCATGCATTGAATTCACCCTGTCCGAATCCTTTAAAGCTTCTTTAATGTTCTTGGGTTCAATGGCGGATATGAAGGCAAAAAATGCAACTAGATTTCTTGTCTTGGATCTAGTTTGCATTCTAGATTCCAGCGGAGAAACTAAATTGTCCAAAGGATGGGAGGACTGATGTTTCTGTCCTGATTTCCTTGTTATCTCTTCATTATGCTCAACAACTTGTTCAACTTCCTAAGAACTTTCATTGTGGGTTACTCCTCCATTAGCAACAACTGAAGCAGTTGAAGGACCAGGCTCTTCTGTAGGTTTTGCAACGTTTTATTCGTTTAGATCATTTTTAACAATAGAGTCTTGCACTAGACTATCTCTCTGAATTTGCATTAGTTCCCCGAGTTCGAGATCATCCCTATCTTTGAGGTTGTTCTTCTCACCAGATTCATCAAATATAACGTGAACACTTTCCTTTACACACAAATTTCTCTTGTTGTAGACTCTGTACGCCTTGCTTGTAAAAAAATACCCCACAAAAACCCCTTCATCACTCTTTGGATAAAATTTACCAAGATCATCCTTCCCATTATTCAACATGAAACACTTGCAACCAAAGTCCTTCAGATAGTTGAGTGATGGCTTTCTCCCATTTAGCAACTCATAAGGCATTTTCTTGAGTAGTGATCTGATGAGACACCTGTTTGTAACATAGCAAGTTGTATTTACTACTTCTGCCCAGAAATTCATTACAAGACCTAAATCAATAAGCATTGTTCTAGCAATGTTTTCCTCTTCCTCTCACCAACCCCATTTTGCTGAGGAGTTCTAGGAGCAGAAAAGTTATGATGAATCCCATGTTTAGTGCAAAAGACTTCCATTTGGACATTTTTAAACTCTGTACCATGGTCTGATCTGATTTCTGCAATCTTGCAATTTAGCTTCAACCGAATTATTTTTGCAAAGATCATTAGTACTTCAGTTGTTTCATCCTTCGTTCACACAAACATGTTCCATGTGAATCTTGAGAAATCATCGACAATCACCAAGATATATTTCTTTCCACCTCTGCTTTGAATCCTCATAGGTCCACATAGGTCCATGTGAAGAAGCTCTAGTGGCCTGGTTGTGCTTACCCCTTTCTTTTACTTAAAAGAGGATCTTGTTTATTTTCCACTTACGCAAGCATCACCGATTTTGTTCTTCACAAATTTCAGCTTGGTTAACCCACAGATCAGGTCCCCCCAATAGTAATGAACTTACATGTCCCAAATGTAACACCTCGGAATCTAGTAGGCTAAGAAAGGGACCAAGTGAGAGGTCACAAGCCAAAGACTAAGCATAGAAGCCTTCAAGAAGGCCTAGATGAGGCGTGAAGGGCACCAAGAGGTGGGGTGTTGCTCATGAGGGGCTCACAGTGTCAAGACAAAGAGGGCTCCCTGATGAGTCCACGATTTGGACTCTTTTAGGGCTTTATTTTGATAGATTTAGTGTCCTCAAATGCATATTTTTGTCGCAATAACTGATGAAAATCCTTAAGTTTCAGGTATTTGGAGTTATAGAATAAACATGGACACTATTGGGCAGAAAGGAACAAGGCAGCTGAAAAAAACGAAGAAAATATGGCTTGAGGATCGCCTAAACCATTAGGCGAGTCGCCGAATGGCTATGGTCTCGCCTAATGTTCTAGTATGCCAAGCTTTGAGGGAGAAAATCTAGTCGGCAAGTCACCGAATGATTCCGCGATGCAGTACTCCATCACCTAACGTTACAGAACTTGAATGTGTTGAAGGCCAATGCAAAAGGGCGATGAACCAGACCAGAGGGCGGATCATCGAGTGGATTGACGATCCCAACTAACTGCGCCGAGTGGTTTTTCGCAGTACACTTTTTGACAACTATAAATACTTGTTTGAATTGTTATCAGTTTTATGCAATCAATATTAAATTTTAGAATATCAAACATTATTTTCAGTTTTTAGAACTTAGAGTTTTGGAGACTTTGTTCCTTAGCTTTAAAGATTTCCATTTCTAAGCAATTAGAAGTGGGTACAGAAGATTCTTCATCTTAGACGTGTTTAAAGACAATATCTATCATACCCATTTGATGGAAACACTTTTCGGTATCGATTTCTATCTCTTTACTATGTCTAGCTAAACCCCAATTCTTGGGGTGTGATTATGTGAATATGGGTTGAATTTACTGCTGGGTATTGCTACTAGATAGTTAATTTGCTGTTTAAAGGTGATTTCATTCAGTAGTTGTATTTGGATTTAAAGAAAATAAGTTCCCTCTCGGGCAGCTTACCCCGTTTCAAATGCATTCCTCTCGGAACCCATTTGCCGCATGAAGAACAGCCTACACCTTACCCCACTCACTCTCTTGAGCTGAGTGTTAGGATATTGGACTAGGGCTCACCTTCTCGGGCTGAACCTTATGTCGACCCACTCCTTAGACCATCAGTCTAGTGGTCTTGGTTTCGCGACCTCCCCGTCGGGCAAGCCGAAAACACATGGGTGGCTTTGTATTTGCAACTACAAACCCTTTATATTAAACCACAACCACTAGGTGAAATCACCATTAAACTACACCAAACCTATCAGCAAGCAAGACCCAACAATAATATCAATAGATATTTGCTAAATCACACCCCAAGAATGGGGGGTTTTTGGCGACACATCAAGAAATAACAAAATACACCTATAATGATAGTAAAATCAAATGGGTATAAGAAATTAAATCTTGATTTAAGCAAAGGAAGAAGAATAGAGAAGACCCACTTCCAAGTTGGGGAAGATGAACTCCTTTCTTCAAGTTCCCAAAAACCCTCTCCAAACTTGTGAGAAAATATCTAAAAAGTACTATTCTATTGTGGAAATTAAAATAAATGTTCGACTCTCTAAAATTAATAATAAGTTCAGTTTTTATAGACTTCAGAAAATAGCACTGGCGGATCTTTCGACGAAGTTAGTCGATATCGTCGAATGACTTCAGCGACCCGCCCTTCTTCTGTCTCATCGCCGTTTCTTGCTTGCGTTCAGCATCTTCACGTTCTGGGCCATAGGACGGTATAGTACTGCTTCGCGGAACTATTCGGTGAAGCGCCGACTGCTCCTTTCACTGCCTTTTTGATCCTTCTCCTTCAGGGCTTCGCGTAGTGGAACAAGGGGCTGAGTAAATCCCTTCGGTGAATCACCAAGTGTTCTTGGCGAATCACCAAGTGTTCTTGGCGATGCTCGGGCTTTAGCTTCTTCGTTCTTTTCAGCCTCTTTGTTCCTTTTTGCGCCTAAGTGTCCATGTTTTCACTAAAACTTCAAATATCTGAAACTTAAGAGTTTTAATAAGATATTTAGACAAAATAAGCATTCGAGGACACTATTCGTACCAAAATAAAGCCCTAAATGAGTCCAATTCGTGGACTCATCAACACCCCCAACTTAAACTTTTGCTTGTCCTCAAGCAAACTCAAATTCAGCCGTTCAAAAAGAGTGTCTCAAACAATGCTTCAGAAGACTCAATCATGAACATACACAACAAGATTCAACTTACTTATGCAAAGACCAACTGTGTACCCAAAGATTCAAGTTGTGACACACCATTACCAGAGATTCTCGTGCTCGTAATACTTGTTGCTTGTGCAAGCTCAAGCTCGACAAAAAGTATCTAAATGCCCTCACATGAAGAATGATTCCATATTCACACACAGAGGTTAATCAATTCAATATCAGGAATCAGATGCAACACTTTCACTGAAAAAGAGGAATACAATACATGTTTTCACCCATAGGTTTACCCTTATTTTCCAATCGACTTTCGATTCGGTTTACTCAAGATCAAAAAGGTCTTTATAAGGCTTGTAATGGGGATGAGTGCAAAGGTATGGTCATTTTGGTTTAGTGGTTTGTTTCTTGTGGGATGTGGTACTCTCAAGGCATTCCCTTCTTTTCCTTTATCGATTCTATTTCTAGTTTTGTAAGTCACCTGTTTATTCACCTTTATGGATTCTCCAGCAGCGGCAGCATATTGATGCTTAGCGTGACCAACAACACTAACCTACGGTTTGAGTGTCTACGATCATCGATAGTATAGTAACCTAACTGAAGGTTGGGGTCGTGTTCCAAGGGAGTGGTTTTGAGAATTAATAGAAAAAGAAAATTTAGTTCTAACTAGTGGTAGCTAAAGATATTAACGAGTAAAAACATAGTAAATTAAAGGGGGTGACACGAAAGTGTCAAATATAAATTAGGGGTTTTGTCACAAGTAGTAAAAATAGCAAAAATAACAAGGAAGTCAAGTATGGGGAGAAGTTCTAGGGGTGTTACCGCAATACAAGTTGAGATAAATAGTTGGGTACATGCTTTTGATAAGAAATTTGTAAGATAATAGTGACTAGGCTAAACTTTAAATGGAAATACGTTTCCTCTCGGGCAACTTACCTCGTTTCAAATGCGTTCTTCTCGGACACCCATTTGCCGCATGAATACCAGCTTACGCCTTACCACATTCACTCTCTCTAGCTGAGTGTTAGGATATGGGAGTAGGGCTCACCCTCTCGGATTGAACCTCATGTCGACCCACTCCTTAGGCCATCAGTCTAATGGGCTTGGTTTCACGACCTCCCTCCCGGGCAAGCCGAAAACTAATGAGTGACTTTGTATTTTCAACTACAAACCCTTTAGATTAAACCACAACCACTAGGTGAAATCACCATTAAACTACATCTAACCTATCAGCAAGCAACACCCAACAATAATATCAACACATATTTGCTAAATCACACCCCTAGAATGGGGTTTTTTAGCCATACATAAAGAAATAACAAAATACACCTAAAATGATAGTAAAATCAAATGGGTATAAGAAATTAAATCTTGATTTCAGCAAAGGAAGAAGAATAGAGAAGGCCCACTTCCAACTTGGGGAAGATGAACTCCTTTCTTCAAGTTCCCAAAAACCCTCTCCAAACTTGAGAGAAAATATCTAAAAAGTACTATTCCATTCTGGAAATTAAATAAATGTTCGACTCTCTAAATTTAATAAAAGTTTAATATTTATAGACTTCAAAAAATAGCACTGGTGGATCTTTCGGCGAAGTTAGTCGATATCGCTGAATGACTTCGACGACTCGCCCTTCGTCTGTCTCATCGCCATTTCGTGCTTGCCTTCTGCATCTTCACGTTCTAGACCATTGGGTGGTATAGTATTGCTTCGTGGAACTATTCAGCGAAGCGCCGATAGATCCTTTCATTGCCTTTTTGAACCTTCTCTTACAGGGCTTCGTGTACTGGAACAAAGGGTGGAGTAAATCCCTTCGGTGAATCGCCAAGTGTGCTTGGCGATGTTTGGGCTTCAGCTTCTTCGTTCTTTTCAGCCTCTTTGTTTCTGTTTGCGCCTAAGTGTCCATGCTTTCACTAAAACTTCAGATACCTGAAACTTAAGAGTTTTCATCAGATATTTAGACAAAATAAGCATTCGAGGACACTATTCTTATAAAAATAAACCCTAAATGAGTCCAATTTGTGGACTCATTAACACCCCCAACTTAAGCTTTTGCTTATCCTCAAGCAAACTCAAGTTCAGCCGTTCAAAAAGGGTGCCTCAAACAGTGCTACACAAGATTCAATCATGAACATACATAACAAGATTCAAATTACTTATGCAAAGATTAACTGTGTACTCAAAGATTCAAGTTGTGACACACCATTACCAGAGATTCTCGTGCTCGCAATACTTGTTACTTGTGCAAGTTCAAGCTCTACAAAAAGTATCTAAAACCCCTTACATGAAGATTGATTCCATATTCACTCACAGAGGTTAATCAATTCACGATCGGGAATCAGATGCAATGCTCACACTAAAAAAGAGGAACACAATGCTTGTTTTCACCCATAGGTTTGCCCTTATTTTCCAATTGACTTTCGATTCGGTTTACTCAAGATCAAAAAGGTCTTTCAAAGGCTTGTAATAGGGATGAGTGCAAAGGTATGGTCATTTAGGCTCAGTGGATCGTTCCTCGTGGGATGTGGTACTCTCAAGGCATTGCCTTCTTTTCCTTTATTGATTCTTTTTCTAGTGCTTCTAAGTCAAATGTTTATTCACATTCACGGATTGCTTGGAAACCTGATTTCCTTCGTACGTTATTCCACAGTTTTTTTTTTGAATTGAATTGAAGGGGCTTTCACTTATGCAATCCAATGGGTTAGGGGGGGACTTTTTCTGGCACTTCTTGACTTCTCCTTTTTCTTTTCACCACACTCCCAACTTAGGCCGACTTAGGACAACTTAGGATTTTGGCCTAAGTTGGCTATTCACTAAATCACAAATTAAGAGGATTGTAGGTAGTAGGTCAAATAAGGTCTAGGGTTCGTCAAGGTTCTTCCAAAGAAAGGTAAGCCTAAAAGGGTATTCAAAAGAGTTTCACACACTCACGGGTAGGCCACAAAAGAGATATATGTCAAATTTGGCTCACACTCTTTAAAGTTGTCGAAGATCATTTCAAGAGGACACCTTTCTAAATCAATCCAACTAATAGGGAAAATTCTAGGTTTATTCACACATGGTTCAAAGCAAGCTAATCACACGAGGCATCGAAAGTTAAGTCAAGCAAAATTACACACTTTCGCTAGTGTGCAACGGTCATAACAAGAGAATCAATTCGATAAATGGCTAATCACAACGAGATGCAAAGAGTTCATATACTGTCTATGCAACTTCATTTGGCTTCATTGTAGCCATACATTCATGTTCGTTTAATTGAGAGCACTATTCAAGTCATCGGTATTGATCGAAACCGAGACTTAAATTTTTCCATAAGAACAACCATATTCAACTCACAAGGGGTGGCAAAAATGTGCGAGAAATTCAAAATTTTTTGGAAGGGTCAAAATCATTTTGCAATTAAAAGTAAATAGAGCCACGAGCTCAAACATCCATAGAAAAGCACTAATTAACACAATTATAAACAAAACAGCTCAAATGTATTCAAAACACGAATCATTAACAACACACAAAAGTGTGGGCCTCACCCCACCACAAATAAAAAACAATTTATCATCGAATGATGGTAATATGAAATCCCAATTGGATTATATAATAAGACAAAGAGGGAGGTAAAGAGGGGATCCTGGCTAATAAGTCGCTTCATCTATCTTGGGATCAACACCCGGAGTATTGTTTGCCTCTGCCTTGGCATCTGCAACAAGATTAGCTGTAATTATCTGATCTATCTCCTGAGTTGCTCCGCAGGCCCGTATTGCATTACCAAAACTTCTAGCCCATGTAGGCACAATGGAGTCGATGGGTATTCGTCTCTTTGCTCTGGCTTCATTGGTATATTTTCTTTGTATGGCTAGATCTGCTCTCTTTTCATCGTTTTTAAACTCTCATGCTCTTATGTACCTAGGTGGATCATTTCTCACTGTGACTTTTGGTCTAGCCATTTCTGCAAAGGCTTCGAAGATAAGTTAGATAGTAATTCAAACAGAGGTAAACGAGTGTTTCTGAGGGTGGAATCGCTTAGCCAAGCTAGTTGGCGAAGTGCTTATCCTGTCAGGCTAGTTGTTGAAAATGATGCACAATTTATACAAGGGCACAAATAAAGGGCGAACAAGGGATCTTTCGTCGAGTCGCCGAGTGCATTTTGTGAATTAAACTGCTCGCCGAATGTCACAGATCAATGAATACATAAGGTAGTCAGTTAAATGCAAAATGAGGGTGTAAGGTGAACCGCCGAGCTGTTCGGTGGAATTTGTTCACCTCGCCGCTCAGCTTAAAGTGTCTATTTTTGACCCAGCCTTTCAAATTTCAGCCCACAACCCCAGATAACGTGATGCAAGATTGTACAACACCAATTTAACAAAGACCCAACACAATTCTAGCAATTTCATAACAAAATGATTCAACTCCAAAGTATAACCTAGTTGAATTTCACCAATTTCGTAAATACTACCAATTAATAATCGATAATTCAATGCAAATCTATCGACTCAGAGACATAGCAGAGACTTTACACTATCAATCATTATGCAAATGAGTACAAGTTTTGATAAAACAACTGAGGGGTTCGATTACCAACCTTTGGTGCTGAATTAGATTGTACTGACGTGCTAGGCAGCAATGTGATCTAAATCCGCGCACAATTTGATACTTAAAATACTCTAGAAAGTGCAAGAGATATAACCACTAAAGTGCGAGTGTGAGTTTGTGAAAATGGACCAAGTGAAAGAAAGTGAATGAAATGGAACTTTTAAACCTGCCGCTTGTGACCATCCAGTTTCTGCTCATTCGGTCATGTTAGTTGATCTAGCTCAATCACTCGGTGAAACATCGAATGTCTAATTTGCTCGCCAAATATATCAGAGTTTTGCTAAGCATTGCATCGGTGGTCATTATCAAGATCGCCAATTGGATTGGTGGTACGTCGACAAAGTTCATACTCCGTCGAGTTGTACAAGCTGGACCTTTAAGATGTATTGCGTTAAATAGTAGGAATGATAGGGTATGCCAAACTTATGGGCGACCCGCCAAAATGAACTGTTGCTCACCCCATGCATCTTTTCAAGAACTTTCCTTACTCAATCTCTACAAACAACACACTATTATTTTCTCAAGATAACAAAAGGTGAGTAAATGGTTGTGGGTTGCCTCCCGAACAACACCTTAGTTAACATCACGGCACGACGTAAGTTAACCTTCAGACCTCACTCTTGGGGTTAGCCATAGTATCATTAGGCAAACCCTTTTGTTGTCTCAGATTGAGATGAGACAAGATATGATCCATTTGGATCTCTAACTATTTGATTGAAATTGAATGAGAGGCGACAGTCAGGCTGAGGGTAGACACGTCTTCTTTCATACCTTTTAGCATTTTTTCTGACCCTTCAATTTTATTTAGAATACGCGAGAGCATATCCTCAGACCTACTACCTTACAAATCCTTGGGCTTCTGACGCTCGTGGGGAGGCACGTATCTATCCTTCTCCCCATCCTTCTAATTTGGATTACGATCCCTCCATTCACAATCTCGATCCTTCCAGCCTTCATCTCTTACCCATCCTTGATTACCACCCTGCCTTGGGTAGTTTGAGTGGTAGCCTCCGTCTTGGTTAGCTAGAAAATTAACTTTCTCATCATACATGGCTTCGAACTTCATCTCCTCAGGATTCGCACCCCCAATTCCCACAACATTGACACTACCGGCTCCAGCACCCATGATATTCTTGGATAAAATGTCAAGCTGCATTATGATTTTGGCCATGTTTTGGTCTCTCTCATTATCTTTCTCAACCTGTTCCTAGGATAGCTTAAAGGTGGCCAGTGAGACCTGGTTTTCACGGGTGTACCACACCCTGTTGATTGTTGTCAAGCCATCAAAAAGTTGAGCTACTACTGCATATGGTTGTTAAATCAATCCTCCGGGCGAGAGTTGGTAAGCTTCACCTTTGTTTACCGAGTCGAGACTCCGATAAAAGTATTGAAGAAGCACATTATTAGGTAGACAATGGGTTGGGCATTGTAAATATATTTTTTTAACCGGAGCCACGGTTCATGCAGAGGCTCTCCATTCAAATGCTTGAAGCTTTGGATGCTAGCCCGAATAGTAATCGTCTTCGAGGGAGGGAAAAATCGCACGTTGAATGCGGTGATCAACTCCTCCCACGAAGTGATCGAGTTACGTGGTAACTCAGCTAGCCACTTGCACACCTCTCACATCAATGAGAAATGGAATAGCCTTAATCGAATCGACTCCTACCAGATGTTTTTTATCGAGAATGGTCCACACACATCTACGAAGTTTTGAAGATGCTCATGTGGGTCTTCATGTGCTAATCCACTAAAAAGTCCCTTTAGTTGTAAGAGTTGCAACACGGTGCTCGTTAAGTGGAACACCGCATTTCCCTCTGCTGAAGGTAGACGGATGGCCCCAACACCTCCCATGAGATGTGGATCATTGATGTTGGGCTCTTGAGCATCATTGACGTTACCGATGTCGTCCTGATGGCCCACCTGGCTCCCGTTACTACCGTTAACACTCATACTTTCTGAAATGTTCACACAATCAATCAAAACAAAACAAAAAATTAAGATAGTAAATTACAAATAAGAACAAAAATTCTTCTAATCTAAAAATTCTCAAATAACACCACTACCCGGTAGTGGCGCCATTTTGATGCTTATCGTGAGCAACGACACTAACCTACGGTATGAGTGTATATGATCGTCGATTGTATAGTAACCCAACTAAAGGTTGGGGTCGTGTCTCAAAGGAGTGGTTTTGAAAATTAACAAAAAAGTAAAATTAAGCTTTAACTAGTTGTAGCTAAAGACATTAACGAACAAAAACATGGTAAATTAAAGGGGGTAACACGAAAATGTCAAATATCAATTAGGGGTTTTGTCACAAATAGTAAGAATAGCAAAAATAACAAGGAAATCAAGTATGGGGAAGAGTTCTTTGGGTGTGACCGCAATACAAGTTGAGATAAGTAGTTGGGTACATGCTTTTGAAAGGAAATTTGTAAGATAATAGTGACTAGGCTAAACTTTAAATGGAAATAAGTTCCCTCTCGGGCAACTAACCCTGTTTCAAATGCGTTCTTCTCTGACACTCATTTGCCGCATGAAGACCAGCCTACGCCTTACCCAACTAACTCTCTCGAGCTCAGTGTTAGGATATGGGACTAGGGTTCACCCTCTTGGGCTGAACCTCATGTCGAACCACTTCTTAAGCCATTAGTTTAGTGGTCTTGGTTTCGCGACCTCCCTCTCGGGCAAGCAAAAAAAAAACATGGGTGGCTTTGTAATTGCAACTACAAACCATTTAGATTAAACCACAAGCACTAGTTGAAATCAACATTAAACTACATGTTACCTATCAGAAACCAAGGCCCAACAATAATATCAACACATATTTGCTAAATCACATCCCAAGTATGGGGGATTTTTAGCCAGACATTAAGAAAAACAAAATACACCTAAAATGATATAAAATCAAATGGGTATAAGAAATTAAACCTTGATTTAAGCAAAGAATGAAGAATAGAGAAGACCCACTTCCAAGTTGGGGAAGATGAACTCCTTTCTTTAAGTTCCCAAAAACCCTCTCCAAACTTGAGAGAAAATATCTAAAAACTACTATTCTATTCTGGAAATTAAAATAAATGTTCGACTCTCAAAAATTAATAACAAGTTCAGTATTTATAGACTTCATAAAATAGCGCTGGTTGATCTTTCGGTGAAGTTAGTCGGTATCGCCGAATGACTTCAGTGACTCGCCCTTCGTCTGTCTCATCGCCATTTCGTGCTTGCGTTCAACATCTTCACGTTCTGGACCATTGAGTGGTACAGTATTGCTTCGCAGAACTATTCGGCGAAGCGCCGACTGCTCCTTTCGTCACCATTTTGATCCTTCTCCTTCAGGGCTTTGTGTACTGGAATAAAGGGCAAAGTTAATCCCTTCGGCAAATCACCAAGTGTGCTTGGCGATGCTTGGGCTTCTATTTCTTCGTTCTTTTCAGCCTCTTTGTTCCTTTTTGCACCTAAGTGTCCATGATTTCACTAAAACTTCAAATACCTGAAACTTAAGAGTTTTCATTAGATATTTAGACAAAATAAGCATTCGAGGAAACTATTCTTATCAAAATAAAGCCCTGAATGAGTCCAATTTGTCGACTTATCAACACCCCCAACTTAAACTTTTGCTTGTCCTCAAGCAAACTCAAGTTCAGCCGTTCAAAAAGGGTGTCTCAAACAGTGCTACACAAGACTCAATTATGAACATACACCACAATATTTAAATTACTTACACAAAGATCAACTGTGTACTCAAAGATTCAAGTTGTGACACACAATTACCAGAGATTCTCGTGCTCGCAATACTTGCTACTTGTGCAAGTTCAAGCTCGACAAAAAGTATCTAAATTCCTTCATATGAAGAATGATTCCATATTCACACACATAGGTTAATTAATTCACGATCAGGAATCAGATGCAACACTAACACTAAAAAAGAGGAACACAATGCATGTTTTCACCCATAGGTTTGTCCTTATTATCCAATCGACTTTTGATTCGGTTTACTCAAGATCAAATAGGTCTTTCTAAGGCTTATAATAGGGGTGAGTGCAAATGTATGGTCATTTAGGCTGAGCGGATCGCTCCTCGTGGGATGTGGTACTCTCAAGGAATTCCCTTCTTTTCCTTTATCAATTCTTTTTCTAGTGCTTCTAAGTCACTTGTTTTATTCACTTTCATGGATTTCTTGGAATCCCGATTTCCTTCGTACCTAATTCCACAATTTTTTTTTGATTGAATTGAAGGGGTTTCCATTTATGCAATCCCATGGATTAGGGGGGACTTTTTCTTGCACTTCTTGACTTCTCCTTTTCCTTTTCACCATACTCCCAACTTAGGCCAACTTAGGCTTTTGGCCTAAGTTGGCTATTCACTAAATCACAGATTAAGAAGATTGTAGGTAGTGGGTCAAGTAAGGTCTAGGGTTCATCAAGGTTCTTCCAAAGAAAGGTAAGGCTCCAAAGGTGGTCAAAAGAGTTTCACACACTCATGGGTAGGCCACGAAAGAGGTAAATGCCAAATGGCTCACACTCTTTAAAGTTGCCTAAGATCATTTCAAGAGGACACCTTTTTTAAATCTATCAGACTAATAGGGCAAATTCAAGGTTTATTCATGCATGGTTCAAAGCAAGCTAATCACATAAGGCATCAACACTTAAGTCAAGCAAGACTACACAGTTTCGCTAATGTGCAACGGTCATAACAAGAGAATCAATTCGATAAATGGCTAATCACAACGAGATTCAAAGAGTTCACATATTGTCTATGCAACTTCATTTGACCTTATCGTAGTCATACATTCATTTTCGTTTAATTGAGAGCACTATTCAAGTCATCAGTATTGATTGAAACCGAGACTTAAATTTTTGCAAAAGAACAACCACATTCAACTCACGAGGGGTGTCAAAAATGTGCGCAAAATACAAAAATTTTTGGAAGGGTCAAAATAATTTTGCAATTAAAAGTAAACGGAGCCACAAGCTCAAACATCCACAAAAAAGCAGTAATTAACGCAATTATAAACAGAACAACCCAAATATATTCAAAATATGAATCATAAACAACACACAAAAGTGTGAGCCTCACCCCACCCCAATTAAAAAACAATTTGTCCTCAAATGCAAGTAATACGGAATCCCAACTGGAAAATATAATAAGACAGAGAGAGAGGTAAAGAGGGGATCCTGGCTAATAAGTCGCTTCATCTGTCTGGGCATCAATACCTGGAGTATCGTTTGCCTCTGCCTTGGCCTCTGCAACAAGATTAGCTGTAATCATTTGATCTATCTCCTGAGCTGCTCTGAAGGCCCGTATTGCATTAACAAAACTTCTAGCCCATGTAGGCACATTGGGGTCGATGGGTATTCATACTTTGCTCTGGCTTCAATGGTATAGTTTCTTTGTATGGCTAATTCGTTCTCTTTTCATCATTTTTAGACTCTCGTGCTCTTATGTACCTGGGTGGATCATTTCTCCCTACGACTTTTGGTCTAGCCATTTCTGCAAAGGCTTCGAAGATAAGTTAAATAGTAATTCAAACAGAGGTAAATGGGTGTTTCTGAGGGTGGAATCGCTTAACCAAGCTAGTTGGCAAAGTGCTTATCTTGTCAGGCTAGTCATTGAAAATGATGCACAATTTATATAAGGGCGTAGACAAAGGGCGAAAAAAGGATCTTTCGGCGAGTCACCGAGTGCATTTTGTGAATTAAATTGCTCGCTGAAAGTCACAGATCAATGAATACATAGAATACTCAGTTAAAGGCGAAATGGGGGCGTTAGGCAAACCGCTGAGCTGTTCGGCGGAATTTGTTCACTTTGCCACTCAGCTCAACGTGTCTATTTTCGACCCAACCTTTCAAATTTCACCCTGCAACCCTAGATAATGCGATGTAAGATTGTACAACACCAATTTAATGAAGACCCAACACAATTCATGAAATGATTTAAATCCAAAGTACAACCTAGTGGAATTTCACCGATTTCGTAAATACTACCCGTTAATAATTGATAATGCAACGCAAATCTATCGACTCAAAGAATCAACAGAGACTTTACACTATCAATCATTATGCAGATGAGTACAAGTTTTGATAAAACAACTGAGGGGTTCGATTATCAACCTTTGGTGCTGAATTAGATTGTACTGATGTGCTAGGTAGCAATGTGATCCAAATCCGCGCACAAATTGATACTTAAAATACTCTAGAAAGTGCAAGATATATAACCCCTAAATTGCGAGTGTGAGTTTGTGAAAAGGGACCAAGTGAAAGAAAGATAATGAAATGGAACTTTTAAACATGCGCCTTGTGACCGTCCAGTTTCTGCTCATTCGGCGATGTTAGTTGATCTAGCTCAATCACTCGGTGAAACATCGAATGTCTAATTTGCTCGCCAAATATATCAGAGTTTTGCTAAGCATTGCATCGGCTGTCATTATCGAGATCGCCAATTGGATTGGCAATACACCGACAAAGTTCATACTCCGCCAAGTTGTACAGAATCGACCTTTAAGATGTATTGCGTTAAATAGTGTGAATGATCGGGTACGCCGAACTTGTCGGTGACCCGCCAAACTAAACTGGTTCTCGCCCCCATGCATCTTTTCAAGCACTTTCCTTACTCAATCTGTAGAAACAACACACTATTATTTTATGAAGATAACAAAAGGTGAGTAAATGGATTTGGGTTGCCTCCCAAACATCTCCTTAGTTAATGTCGCATCACATTGCAAGTTAATCTTCAGACCTCACTCTTGGGGTTAGCCATAGTATTACTAGGCAAACCCCCTTGTTCTCTCGGATTGAGATGAGACGAGTTATGACCCATTTGGATCTCTAACTATTTGATTGAAATTGAATGAGAGGTGACAGTCTGGCTGAGGGTAGACACATCTTCTTTCATACCTTTTAGCATTTTGTCTTACCCTTCAACTTTGTTTAGAATACGCGAGAGCATATCCTCATACCTACCACCTTTCGAATCCATAGGATTCTAACGCTCGTGGGGAGTCATGTATATATCCTTTTCCCCATCCTTCCAATTTGGATTACGATCCCTCCATTCAGGATCTCGATCCTTCCAGCCTTCATCTTTAACCCATCCTTGATTACCACCCTGCCTTGGGTAGTTTGAGCGGTAGCCTCTACCTTGGTTAGCTAGAAAATTAACTTCCTCGTCATACATGGCTTCAAACTTCATCTCCTCAAGATTCGCACCTCCAATTCCCATATCATTGACACTACCGACTCCAGCCCCCATGACATTCTTGGATAAAATGTCAAGCTACGTCATGATCTTGGCCATGTTTTGGTTTCTCTCAACCTGTTCCTTGGATAGTTGAAAAGTGACCGATGAGACTTGGTCTTCGCGGGTGTACCACACCCTGTTAATGGTTGTCATGCCATCGAGAAGTCAAGTTGCTACTGCATATGGTTGCTGCATCAATCCTCCGGGCGAGAGTTGGTCAGCTACACCTTTGTTTACCGAGTCGAGACTCTGATAAAAGTATTGAACAAGCACATTATCAGGTAGACCATGGGTTGGGCATTGTAGAACCAATTTTTTAAATTGCAGCCACGTTTTATGCAGAGGCTCTCCGTTCAAATGCTTGAAGCTTTAGATGCTATCCCGAATAGTCATCATCTTCGAGGGAGGGAAATATCGCACGTTGAATGCTATGACTAACTCCTCCCACGAAGTGATCGAGTTACGTGGTAACTCAGCTAGCCACTTGCATGCCTCCCCATCAATGAGAAAGGGAATAGCCTTAATCGAACCGACTCCTGCGAGATGTTTTTGAACGAGAATGGTCCACACCCATCTACAATGTTTTGAAGATGCTCATGTGGGTCTTCATGTGCTAATCCACTGAAAAGTTCCTTTAGTTGTAAGAGTTGCAACATGGTGCTCGTTATGTGGAACACCGCATTTCTCTCTGTTGGAGGTAGACAGATGGCCCCAACACCTCCCATGATATGTGGATCATTGATGTTGGGCTCTTGAACATCGTTGAGGTTGTCAATGTTTTTCTGATGGCCCACCTGGTTCCCGTTACTATCGTTAACACTCATACTTTCTGAAATGTTCACACAATCAATCAAAACAAAACTAAAAATTAAGTTAGTAAATTACAACTAAGAAGAAAAAAAATTCTACTAATCTAAAAATTCTCAAATAACACCATTCCCTGGCAGCGACTCCATTTTGATGCTTATCGTGACCAACGACACTAACCTACGGTATGAGTGTCTACGATCATTGATAGTATAGTAAGCCAACTAAAGGTTGGGGTCGTGTTCCAAGGGAGTGGTTTTGAGAATTAATAGAATAGTAAAATTAAGCTCTAACTAGTCGTAGCTAAAGACATTAACGAGCAAAAACATGGTAAATTAAATGGGGTGACACGAAAGTATCAAATATCAATTAGGGGTTTTTTCACAAGTAGTAAAAATAGCAAAAATAATAAGGAAATCAAGTATGGGGAAGAGTTCTTGGGGTGTGACCGCAATACAAGTTGAGATAAATAGTTGTGTACAGGGTTTTGAATGGAAATTTGTAAGATAATAGTGACTAGGCTAAGCTTTAAATGGAAATAAGTTCCCTTTCGGGCAACTAACCCCGTTTCAAATGCGTTCCTCTCGGACACCCATTTCCCGCCTGATGACCAGCCTACGCCGTATCCCACTCACTCTCTCTCGCTGAGTGTTAGGATATGGAACTAGGGTTCACCCTCTCGGGCTAAAACCTCATGTCGGCCCACTCGTTAGGCTCTCAGTCTAGTGGTCTTGGTTTCGTGACCTCTCTCTCGGGCAAGCCGAAAACACATGGGTGGCTTTGTATTTGCAACTACAAACCCTTTAGATTAAACCACAACCACTAGGTGAAATCACCATTAAACTACATCTAAATTATCAGTAAGCAAGACCTAACAATAATATCAACACATATTTGTTAAATCACACCTCAAGAATGGGGTTTTAAGCCATACATCAAAAAATAACAAAATACACCTAAAATGATAGTAAAATCAAATGGGTATAAGAAATTAAACCTTGATTTAAGCAAAGGAAGAAGAATAGAAAAGACTCACTTCCAACTTGGGGAAGATGAACTCCTTTCTTCAAGTTCCCAAAAACCCTCTCCAAACTTGAGATAAAATATCTACAAAGTACTATTATATTCTGGAAATTAAAATAAATGTACACCCTGTAAAATTAATAACAAGTTCAGTATTTATAGACTTCAGGAAATAGCGTTGGCGGATATTTCGGTGAAGTTAGTCGATATCGCCGAATGACTTCGATGACTCGCCCTTCGTCTATCTCATCGCCGTTTCATGCTTGCCTTCAGCATCTTCACATTCTGGACCATTGGGCGGTATAGTACTGCTTTGCAGAACTATTCGGCGAAGCGTCGACTGCTCCTTTCATCGCCTTTTTGATCCTTCTCCTTCAGGGCTTCGCGTGCTGGAACAAAGGGCAGAATAAATCCCTTTGGTGAATCGCCAAGCTTGGCGATTCTCATCCTTCAACTTCTTCGTTCTTTTCAGCCTTCTTGTTCCTTTTTGCGCCTAAGTGTCCATGCTTTCACTAAAACTTCAAATACCTGAAGCTTAAGAGTTTTAATATGATATTTAGACAAAGTAAGCATTCGAGGACATTATTCTTATCAAAATAAAGCCCTAAATGAGTCCAATTTGTGGACTCATCATTATACTTAAATTTTAGTCTTAGTTTTTGTGTTGCTGATCCGAGTAGTAAAATTGAGCATGTCTAGTAACAACAGTGACCAAATGGACCTCTCTCCACTAAGGATGATGTTTCTTAGGGATAACATCCTAAATTTCAAACAATTAGAGGGTGAGTCAATCCATGAGTTATGGCTGAGATTTAAGGCACTCTTCCTATAGTGCCCAGCTCATGGAATCTCAGATAATGTGCTATTGGACTGCTTCTACAAAAGTCTTAGCTTGGAAAATAGAAGAATGGCTGACCAAATGTTCTCGAGGGGTCTCTCACAATTACCCTATGCAATAGCAGCCCAACTTCTTGATCACATAGCCATGACCAACAAGGAGACTGAGCAGGACCATATTTTGGCCACACTACTAAATCAGCTGGATCTAGTGGCCAAGAAGATCATGAAATTAGAAGCATCAGATCCAAATAAAGACCGGTACATCCCCCCTCATGAGCGTGTAAAGCCCAAAGTGAATGAGGGTGGACAAATAGAGGAGATACTCTCACTCATCCTTCACAAAGTCAAAAGTTACGACAATGTGTTGAATGAGGTTAAAGAGAATGTCTCACTGCTGAATGAGATAACTGCTTCCCATTCCATATCTGTTCAGCTGCTTGAGACCCAAATGGGTCATGTGATGTCTCGTCTCTACCCCAAAAATCAAGAGTAAGTGGGGAAGTCATGCCATGACTATAACAAAGGCGCTTCTTGGGAGGCAACCCAAGTGGTTATTGTTTTTTTTTTATAGAAATAATGGTGTGTTGATTGTGCATGATGAAGTGTGGATAGTGTTTGAAAATTGCTGATAGGTGAGCTAAAAAGTCCAGTCGGCGCATCGCTGAAGAGGTCGGTGAACCCAACCTAGACCGCCGTTAGACTCAAGACAACTTTAAGGTAGAGTCTTTAAAACTTGGTGAGCCCAGGAAATTATTAGCGATTCACTAATCTAGTTGGCGATCTCGATCTTGTCAGCCGTTTGGACCCCTTCATCAACTGAGGATCTTGTAAAACTCGGTGAGGTAAGTGACCACTCGGCGTGTCACCGAGTGGGTCGGCGATCACAACTAACGATGCCGAATGGGCAAGATTTGGATGGTTTATTAAATGGCCAAAGGTTTAAATTTCAAACTCTTTCATTTTCCCTCATTTTTCATCTTCCCAAACTTGCACCTATCTATTATTTTTGATAGTTACGCACTCTATAAGTATTTTAGTTGATCTATTGGTGTTTGGATTTGGATTACATTGCCGCCTAGCTTTTCAATCTTTATTATCAGCAACTAAGGTTGGTTTTCCAAACACCAGATTTATTTTTAGTTATTTGTACTCCTATGCAACCAATATTATGTTGTTGATGTGTGCTGGGCCTCTTTGATAGGATTAAAATGATTGAATGCCTGTTTGTAATTTGATAATCCTGCCCGTAATGTTTTCAATGTTAAATTTCCATCTTTTTATGCTCTAAAATGAAGTAAATTTTGTGGGGTTGTGCTTGCATGTTATTTGGCTTGGTTCGGTGAAGTCTGAGTAGCCCGTATTTGTTCCAAAATGATGTAATTTGTCTAATGATAGAGCATGTGACTTCATTTTTAAAGGCAAATGTCGTCAATTGGCCAAATTTGGCAAAACTGGGAGAAGTTTGAGTATCTCGGGGCAACGGGTTTTATGGGTCTCGTTTGAATTTGAGTTGTGCATAGTTTGATTTTGTTTTTGGGGGTTACGTGGTTATATTGGAGAAGTTGGGTTGAAAATAGGAACGTTGGGTCGTTTGGCGAGCTGGGTCGAGCTCGCCGAACCACTTGGCGGTTTACCTAAACTCCATATCTCACCTTTAATTTCATGTTTTATGTGTTGTTGTATTCTGTAACTGTCGGCGATAAGCCTGAGGTCGCTAAACACACTCGATGGCTCGCCTAAAGCCTTCAATATATAAAAAAGAAAGAGAGAAGAAAAGATTGAAAAAAGAAAAAAAAAAAAAGAAAAAGTTGTGGAATAAGGTTGTGGAAATACAAAGAAATTGGGGTTTCCAATGACCCATGGAAGATGAATAAGAGGTGACTTTTGAGCTTGAATGAAAATGATAAAGAAAAGGAAAGAAGGTATTGTTCACATCACATTTCATGAGGATTTCAGCCTATAATCCTAAATGACCATACCATTACACTCAGCCCCATTACAAGCCTTTAAAAGACCTTTTTGATCTTGAGTGAGCTGAAACAAATGTTGGTTGAAAAATATGAGCAAACCTATGGGTGAAATCATACATTGTGTTCATCTTTGTGAGTGTGAGCGTTGCATTTGATTCTAAAACTTTAAATTGTTGAACCATTGTGGGTGAATATGGAATCATTCTTTGTGTGAGGGCATTTGAATACCTTTGTTGAGCTTGAACTTACATTTGAAGCAAGTATAGTGAGCTTGAGATTCTTTGGTAATAGTGAGTCACAAATTGAATTTTAGAGTACACAATTGATCCTTGCACGAGTAAGTTAAGTCTTTTTTTGTGCATTCATGATTGAGTCTTGTTTAGCACTGTTTGAGACATCTTTTTTGAACTGCTGAACTTGAATTTTACTTGAGGACAAGCAAAAGTTTAAGTTGGGGGTGTTGATGAGTCCACGATTTGGACTCTTTTAGGGATTCATTTTGATAGATTTAGTGTCCTCAAATGCATATTTTGTCTCAATAACTGATGAAAATCCTTGCATTTCAGGTATTTGGAGTTAGAGACTAAGCATGGACACTATTGAGCAGAAAGGAATAAGGCAGCTGAAAAGAACGAAGAAAAAACTACCTGAGGATCGCCTAAACCATTAGACAAGTTGTTGAATGGCTATGGTCTCGCCTAATGTTCCAGTTTTCCAAGCTCTGAGGGAAAAAATTGACTCAGCGAGATAAAAGAGCAGTCGACGAGTTGCCGAATGATTTCGCGATGCAGTACTCTATCGCCTAACGTTACATAAATTGAATTTGCTGAAGGCCAATGTAGGAAGGCGATGAACCAGACCAAATGATGGATTGTTGAGTGGATCGGCGATCCCGACTAACTATGCCAAGTGGTCCTTCACAACACACTTTTTGACAACTATAAATACTTGTTTGAATTTTTAGTTTAGTATCAGTTTTATGCAATCAATATCAAATTTAAGAATATCAAACATTATTTTTAGTGTTTAGAACATAGAGTTTTGGAGACTTTGTTCTTTAGCTTTGAACATTTGAAGATTTCCATTTCTAAGCGATTGAAAGTGGGTATTGAAGATTCTTCATCTTAGACGTGTGTAGAAACAATATCTATCATACCCATTTGATGGAAACACTTTTCGGTAACGATTTCTATCTCTTTACTATGTCTAGCTAAAACCCCAATTCTTGGGGTGTGATTATGTGAATATGGGTTGAATTTATTGCTAGGTATTGCTAATATATAGTTAATTTGCTATTTAAAGGTGATTTCGTTCAGTAGTTGTGTTTGAAGTTTTTGGGATTGTAGTTGCAAATACAATTTTATATTCGTGTTTTTGACTTACTCGAGAGAGAGGTTTTAAAACCAAAACTATTGAGTGATAGTCTGTGGTTATTGGGTTGTCGTGGGTTTAACTCAAGAGAGTGAATCCTAAACCCTCTCCCACACATTTATCTCGAGAGAGTGAATGGACTAAAGCGAAGGCTGTGCTTTATTGTCGCTTATCGGTGTTCGAGAGAAACTGATTTGATTTGGGGTAAATTGTTCGAGAGAAAATTTACCCCCACTAAAGTCTAGCTTAGTTACCAATTTACAGCGATTTACTATCAATAACATTTACCCAGTTGTTTGTTTTAGCCCATATTCCTATCACATCCCAAGAATCCTGTCTCTATATTCATATTTCTATATTATTTGCTATTTCTAGTTGATAATTGACTACAAAATCCCGTTCGATAATTGACACTTGTGTCACCCTTTAATTTGATATGTTTTTATTCGTACAAGTCTTTAGCTAAAATTGACTTGAGCGAAGTTCTTGGTTTTCTCTTAATTCTTGATTACAAACCGCTCCCTTGGGACTCGACCCCAACTCACTAGTTGGGTTATATTACTATTAAACGACCGTGGATACTTAGTATTGGATGAAGCACCCGGATACGTCAAATCACTCCTTTCCCGTAAGCACCCAGACATCTCGTAGTGAGCACCATGACGCGTAGTGATGCCCGTGAAGGGGCATGCAGTAGCCACTTATAGGCTAACCCTCCACACGAGTCACTAAATGGCTCGTGAGAGCCATGTTAGCTTGTGGAGTGGGTTGTGAAGGGAGTGGGATTTGGGGTAAGTTTCCAAGCCACTGGTCAAGGACCACGGCTGCCACTACAGCCCGTGATGTCCTTGACGGCTCATGTGGGCCTCCATCTGGAGGTTCGCGTCAGCTGTAAGTTAAGGGAAGTTGGATATTTTCCAGATTTCTTTTTAAAAAATACTATGTCGTTTTGCCTATGCCTAGGATCCCTATATAAGTGATTCTAATCCCAAATTAATTCATTCACTTCATTCTCTTCAAATTCACCAAAAGAAGTTGAGTCTTTCTCTCCCAAGGATATTTCTCTCTCTAGAAGTTTGAAGAAAAAGATCCAAGCTAGGGTTCAAGGTCAATCCCCCATTATTCAATTGCTTTTGGGCTTTGATAGCAAGGTATGGTAGCTTTTCAGTCATGCAACCCTTGCATCCATGGAGTCCCCAAGTTCTCCACATTGAAAAGTATAAATTCCCCAATTTGAGTTAGGCTTTTCTTCCAAGTTATGGGTTCTTATGAATGTTGATTCAATTGATTGAATTATGTTTGATTATGCATGAATCGAGAGGATTTTATGCTTTTTATGATGAAATTCCATGTACCCATGCTTAACTCATGTTTCTAAGAAGAAATTGATTTAAAATGGGTTTTACTCTATGGAAGGAGAATTTATGGTTTTATGTGTATTCTTATAGGATAAATAAGATACAATATGAATTACTCTGAGATTGAAGCATAAGTGATTATTTATGCTAAGAATTGCTTTGAGAGTAAATCATATGTTATTAATTGGTGATTATTGATGTTATTGTTGTGGAAGGGATTTTCCTACATGATTTCTTGTGTATTAATGTAAAAGGCTTTCTCACATGGAATGATTCTATGGTGAAGCGATTTCTCACATAAAGTGAATCTAAGCTAAGGAATTATGAAAATGATTTGGCTAAAGGCGATTAACCATGACCTCTAAGTAAAAGATAAGAGGCGTTTACCCATGTCATATGATATAAAGACAAGAGGCAAATACCCAGATCAGATGTACAGACAAGATGCGATTACCCACATTTCATTAATGCAAGTTAGACAAGAGGAGATTACCCATAATCCTAAGCAAGAGGACACGAGAGGATTACCCATGATCCTTTATAAGAATGCAAGAGGCGATTCCACATGTCCTTAAAATATAAGCTATGATATGTTAACATAAGTGATGATCTTGAATTGTAGCTTGAGTTTGCCTTCCATGATGAGTAAGACTAGAGGCGATTACCTATTTCTTGACTAAGAATGAATTAAGGTTACTCCAAGAAGTACTCTTTACATGTTGAGATGATTTATTACGTGCATTTATTATGCTTTAGGACTTATGTTGTCTAACTCTTATGTTATGTTTATGCATGCTATCATATTTAGTAAATATCTATACTAACACATACTCTTGCCTATATTTCTTAACCAAATGTAGGGTCCGACGTTTCCGATTCTCACCTCCGTGGCTAGGATCCATAGTGGAAGAAGAGTTGAAGATTGGTGATTCCTCATTCATCCGAGGATTATGCCACTACTTTCCTTATGTTCTTTATTTTGAGTTTAGAACATTAATGTACAGGCTACGCCTCAAGATTCTATTGTATTAGATGGTTTTTGAGACAAGTGTTTAGACTTCCATTTTTTTTTATGAAAATTTTGGTTATGTTGAAATAATGTTTTAAATCTTATTGATTTCTATTATCTTGACTATGATTGCTAAGTGGCTTGTATAAGGCCTCTTGGGGTCTTGTATGCCATGTTACATCAAAGGGGTACCCCTGGGTCGTGACAAATTTGGTAATCAGAGCACAAGATTTAGAAAGGTCCTAGGATGTCTCAAAACCACATCAAGTAAAGTCTTGTTCATGAGTGTAATGCGCACCACATTTATGAGTAAGAGGCTACTGGATGTTAGGAAACTTCACTTCTCTCTTCACTTTGAATCATGCCATAGAGTTTGACTCTATAATGTTTCTCTTCTAATGCTTATCCATTGGTGTACATGATATGGCTACTCGAAGGGCTTATGCTAGAAGGAATGACAGAGAGGCTGTTGGTAAAGAGGTTCCTTCTCAAGATCCACAAGTCCTGGTTGAACCTTTGGCCGAGAAAGGAACCAATACAGAGTTTAGAACTGATTTTCAAGTTTTGGCCCAAGCAGTGACGGTTCAAGACAACAAGGAAGTAGCTCTTGTGAACCCAATGTGGGTACAATGACATCTAGAGTGAGGGATTTCACTAGGATGAATCCTCTTGAATTCTATGGTTCTAAGGTTGGGGAATATCCTCAAGAGTTCATTGATGAGGTTTATAATGTGTTGGCTATTATGGGAGTGACGCCAGTAAAAAAGGCAGAATCGACAGCTTATCAGCTTATGCGATTACCCATACACTAATTCAATCCATAATCACATGATCACACTCTAAGAATTGGGGTTTTAGCCAAACATCATAAAAGAGTAAAAATGATTACCAAATTGATTAGCCATCAACTAGGTAAGAGTAATTTAGTCTTTACAATGCTTCAATTGGCAGAAAATTCAAAACCCACTTCCAAAATCTCCAAAATTTAATCTCTAAAATTCTTCAAAACTCTTAAAAACTAAAAAGAAAAGTATTCTAAACTAATTCAGCCTCAATCATCATAAGTCTTCTCTTTTTAATTAACTATTTAAAATCTAATTTATAGTCGCCAAAAATAAGCCACGAAGGGCCATTAGGTGAAGTAACTCAGGTTCGCCGAACCACTCGGTGAACCACCCAATGGTCTCTTCTATTCCCTTTTTGCCTTGGCATTTAGCATCCTCAAGTTCTGTAACTTTGGGCGATCTCTCTTTGACTTGCGGAATTGCTTGGTGATTTGCCAACTGCCCTTTTTTGTCGCCGAATTGGTTTCTTTCCTCAGGGCTGGCACACTAGAACTTTAGGCAGTCACATTAGCCACTATGTGATTCGCCAAGTGCTCTTGGCGATCACCATGCTTGTCTTTCTTCATTTTTTCAGTTTGTTTTGTTCCTTTTTGCCTGTTAGCTTCCTTGCTTTATTCCTCAATCCATATACCTGAAAATCAAGGCATTGACATCAGCTTATGACACAAATTAAGCATTTGAGGACACTAAATCTATATAAACAAAGACCCAAATGAGTCCAAATCTCAGACTCCTCAACACCCCAACTTAAACTTTTTCTTGTCCTGAAGTAAAACTCAAGGTTAGCAGTTCAAAAAGGATGTCTCAAATAGTGCTGCATAAGACTCAACTTGAATGCACACAAGGCTCAACTTACTCATGCAATGATCAATTGTGCGCTCAAAGATTCAAATTGTGCGTCCCATTATCAAAAATGCTCAAGTTCACAATACTTGCTTCAAATGCAAGTTCAAGATCAACAAAGGTACTCAAATGCCCTCACAACAAAAATGATTCCCTATTCACACAAAGTTCTTCAACAATTCATAGTTCCAAAATCATATACGACTGTCACACTCACAAAGATGGACACATATATGACTTCTCCCATAGGTTTGCCCTTATTTTCCAATCAACATTCGTTTAAGCTTACTCAAGATCACAAAGATCTTTTCAAGGCTTGTAACGGGGATGAGTGTAAAGGCATGCTCATTTAGGCTCAGTGGATCCTATCTTCATGAAGTGTGGTCTGAACATCACTTTCTTCCTTTTCTTTAATATTTTGATCACGCTCATAATCCACCCCATTATTAAACTTTAAATGAACTATCGGATACCCCACTTATTTTGCAACTTCCCCTATTTTATTTCACAATTTTTTTTATTCTTTTTCTTTGCTTTCTTCTTTTCTCTTTTTTTACATGGAGGGGTTCCACCTTTTTGAAAATCATTGCTCAAGGGTGAATTTCTCACACTTCTTGGTTTTCCTTCTCTTTTTACCACACCCTAACTTAGGCTTTTGGCCTAAGTTGGCTATTCAAACAAACCACATTTCATGAAAGTTATGGGTGAATGGATAAAGACGGATCACAATTGGTTAACTTTCTTCCAAGAAAAGGATAAGACTCAAGAGGGTTTAAGCAAGGTTCACACATCTCAAAAGGTTGGCCATAAGAGAGGTATATTGTCAAATTGTTTCACTCTTCAAAATTGTTGCCTAAGATCATTTCAAGTGCTTGCATCACTTAGTCAACCGGACCAACGGGGTAAATTCTAGGTGTCATTATGCACCATCTTCAAGGTAATCTCATCACACAAGACATTGAAACCAATATCAAATAAGACTCCACACTTTCTAGCTAGTGTGCAATGTTCATCATAACATAATAGAATCATTCGATAACTAGCTAGTCACAATGAAATGCTAAAAGTTCGCACATTGTCTATGCAAATTAATTGGCATCATCGTAGTCGCACATTTATTTTGTGCATTTAAG
Source organism: Solanum okadae (assembly GCA_036553675.1). NCBI lineage: Eukaryota > Viridiplantae > Streptophyta > Magnoliopsida > Solanales > Solanaceae > Solanum > Solanum okadae. The sequence continues at coordinate 37,088,729 of CM071678.1, forward strand.
AGCACTATTTAAGTCATCGGTATTGATCATAACCAATACTCAAATTCACATAAGAACAACCACAATCACACACAATAGAGGTGGTATAAATTTTAAAAATAGGTTCAAAACCATTTCCATTCAAAACAAGGATCCATAAGATTACGATCAAAATACAATCAAAACACATGTATAGATCAACAAAACCCAATATTAACAAATAAAATATAATCACAAAAGGTAGGTAGGTATGGATATACCTCACCCCACCCATAAAAGAAAAGTAAATGTCCTCAAATGCAACTAAAACAAAGATAATCAATAAAAACAACAAAGAGGGAGGTAAATATGTCATTTTGTCAGGCTAATCCTGAGGTGAAGTCTGCATCACAGTCACTCCATCTGTCACGACATCAATGCCCGGGGTCACACTCTGGGATCGGGCATCAGTACCCGGTGTCTCAAGTACTATGGCTCTATTAGAGCCTGCACTAGAGGTATCTGTCAATGATATCTGAATGATTGACTGTACTATCGCCTCCTCTAAATCAGGCAGGTCCTCATGAAGTCTTCTCCTCATCTGTCTCAAACTCTAACGGTAGTCGGAGGCATATCAGAATGGGCCGGGACATCTGTACCCAAAACATCAGGAACCTCTGCTGACTCAAATAGTGAAGTGAAGTCTGTGGACTTCAGATGGTCCATATCCTTCCTCAACTTGGAAACCTCAATTTTTAAAGCAGTAGCCTCAGTGGTAACCCTCTGTCCTTTCTCACAAATCTCTACTCTCACCATGAGAGCATCAATGGAAGTCAAGAGAGGTGTCAATGCAGCTGAAATTGCTCACTCAATCATCTAGGGCACCTCGACCTCTAGCCGAGAAGCACGCACATCACCAGAATGGGCTAGGTGCCTTATCTTGAGGAGCATGGTCTGATTTATTATGATTAAATTGATGATTATTATGGTTTTTATGATGAAATCTCCCATGAATCTATGAAATCCCCATATTCCCAAGTTATGACTTTGTGATGTGAGTTTGTTGATTAAAGAAGAATATTATGAGATTATGCTTGTAGTAGTTGAGTTAATTGAACCATGTTATTATCCACATATAATGTAGTAATTCTAGATGTGTTGATTGAATATGATCTTTGACCCTTGAGGGGGTAAAATATGAGAATTATGCATGTTTATGAAGGTTATGTATATGTTTTAAGAAAACTTTGAGAGTAGAGTGATTATGATGTTTTTGTGTATTGTTGAAAGGATATTATTATTTACACACCCATGTAAGATTATGATAATGATGTTGTGATGATTGAAAGGCTATTCTCATGAACACATATTGAACATGATGTGAAAAGTTTTCTCACATAATGATGATTCTACGGTTGAAAGGTTTTCTCACCTAATTGAATCTAAATGAAGACATGGACGGTGAAAGGTTATTGTCATGCATGATCTAAGGAGCAATCCTAATGAACTCTTTTGAATTGATTGTCAAGGACATCCTTCCATAAGATATGAAGCAATTATGACTTAGTAAAGTATTCCATGGGAATTATGCTTAGCACCAAGTGGATATTGATATGAGATGGAAGCCCTCACGTGAGTTGAGCCTGGGTTTTTAGAAGCAATCTGCTGAGATGGATGTCGTCACAAGAGTTGAGCCCGTGTATTTGATAACCGTGAGTTTACGGTATTTTTAATACATTTGACTTAAGAGTTGTGTCTATCTAGGGCCATTTTGTATTGGAATTAATGTTTATTGTGCTATATTTGCAAGAAATAGGCTTGGACAAGGTCGAGAGAGGCATCAACTGAAATTTTGCAGAAGTGGCCACCTACGAAAGTGACCTACGATTCGTAGGTCTGTCATGATCCATCGTTGGGCTGGCATGGAATGATCATCAGGGAAGTCTTGACCAAGTGTGGAACTACGGTGGCCATTGATGGACCGTAGGTCGACCTACGGGCCGTCCTGCATGTCTGTCATTTGTATTAGAGATTTTGAGTTCCAGTACCTGATGAAAAGTTCTAAGTGTGGAGCCACGGACCGTATGGCAACCTACGGTCCGTACTACAGGTGTCCGTCATTTGTGTCTGAAAGTTGAAGGTTCCATCTTCTAAGAAAAAGTCTAAGTCCTGAGCTATGAAAGGGACCTATGGACTGTAGGTCGATCCACAGTCCTTAAGTCAGTCTCGTTGATTGAAGCCGGATCCAACAATTTATTTCATTATTTCGTTTCCTTTTTGTTTAGGACAAGTTTTTCTATAAATAGGGTATGTAAACTTTATTTTCGGGGGTTAGACATTATTGTTAACTTTTAGTTCTTGGTATTTTCTTGGGAATTAACTTGCAAACTTTGGTAATTTGATTTTCAGATTTTGTTTATGAGATTTTTGTTTTGAATTTCAATAGGAGATTACAGGTTTCTTCTACTCATTAAGTAAGTTCATGAATTCTTCTTCTAACAATATGAATTGTGTTATTGCTAGCATGAGTAACTAAATCCACAACTAGGGTTGTGGGAATCATGAGCAATTAACAACATATGAATAATAACTAAGTAATTCTTGAATAGTGTTGATGCATGCATTCATAATTCTTTCGTTTAGAAGTCTTTTAACAAGTGCATGCGTTAGAACTCGCCTTGTTGCTACTTGCCGGAACAAGGAGGTAGTTAATAAGAAAAGAATTATCAACAGAGATTTAGTGTGATACTATCTAATAGTCTAATGTCAATTGGTGCGAGGGTGAAAACTAAGCCATATATTGATGTGATGTCGAATCTGAGGTAAAGGTAAGGGCTAGTAAATTATACACACGTAGCTGGACCAAGGTACGGAGTGAAATTCTCTATTTGGCGGACCAAGCACTTAGGGATACATATCTTACCAACTTTTCATGTGATACACTAGGATAGGATTACTATTATTAGGATTACCGCGTTATGAGCTTATGAGGAACACATATACCCTAGTTTCTCTCTCTCATTGATAACAACCAAAGTTTGAATCTTGCTCATTGTTCTCTAAACAACAATCAGTTATTTGTTACACAAATCCCCTCTTCCCCTCTACTTACTTGTCTCGGAAATAAGTTGACTAAATAAATATACTAGTGAGTTAAGTTTAAGTCTAAACCATATTCCTCGTGGGATCGACCCCAACTACTAGTTGGGTTCTTTATTTGACAACGATCTCTTATACTTATTTAGGGAGGTGTAAGTTGATCGTATCAAACTTGAGTTGATGAGCATTACTTGTGAAATAGTTGTTAAAGAGAGGGCTGAAAATAAAGAGAAGAAAATGATGGGTGATGAAGTCTAAAATTGGAAAGTGCTTAAGGAAGTGTAAGTCACTATTTTATAGTTTTCCTACCCGTCTCCTAGCCTACATTACACCCCGTTAAATTCCTATTTGATTCTATTCAAGCATGCTTAATTAGTGGAGATGTACATAATGAGCAAGCCTATGGTTCTTTGTGAATACATGTGAATTTTATATGTGAGTGTTAGAGTTGTTCTTGATTAGAAGTCCTTAATTTATATTCGATCTTTTGGATTGAGTTTGTGGACTATTTCTTTTTGTGAGGGCACTTGTTTCATGATAGATAGGTGGTTTTATTTGATTAGACTTGAGCAAACTTAAATTTGATGAGTTCAAAGTCCTTCCTTGAGGTTAGGATGTTAGAGGTTTGTTGTTTATTTGGCTGTCTTGCGTAATGAGCGGGAATTGTACTTGACGTTTTGAAATTTGTACATGGCCTAATTGTTGTGTCAACCAAAGTGATGACATTCCTAGTATGAGTTTTTTGAGATGAGCTTTAATATTTGCTTGACGACGAGCAAAAGTTTAAATGTGGGGTATTGATGTGAGGCCAAAAATATATATTTTTATCATTTTTTGCCTCACATTTATTATTTTTATTTGGCCTTTTTGAGCATGTGTTTTATGAATTGTGCTAAATGATATATTTTATTTGTAGGATTAAATTGGTGGAAAAATAAAGAAGTTTGAAGCTGAAACGAATTAAAGATGGAAGATTGAAGAATGAAATCAAGCAGACATTTTAATGGATTAAATTGAATAAAATAATATATTTATGTATATAAGGAAAAAGGCGGCTGCATTTGTTGATATTTCAAAGTGACGTTCTACTGCCACGTGGCAACTTTTGAACCATCCAAGAATTTTACCAAATTATGAAGCGGTTGAAGAAATTAAGGGCGCACGGATAACCTAATTTAATTGGGTTTTGTTTTCATAATTTGTCTTGAACATAATTATTTTATTTAGGATTTCTATATCTATAAATAGGTCATGAAAAATTATTCTTTAGGAGAGCGAAGAACCAAGAAACAATACACAATATATATTTTTTTCTAGCTTAGGAACTTTGGAAGAGCCGTCGTGGAGGCCGGAGAATTGTGATTTATTCTTTCTTTTTCTTTATTATTTATTTGTATTCGCGATTAATAAAAGATAGTTTAGCTATTGTTCTTAAATTTTTATGATTAACACAAGCATATTTATTTTAATAATTTTTATTGTATTTTTGAGATAATGAGTAGCTAAATTTCATAACTAGAATTGTGGGAACCATGATGAATTATTAAAGTAAGTTTATGTACAAAGTGATTCTTGAATGATTTTTATGCATGTATTGTTAATTCTTTCGTTTAGAAGTCTTTTTAACAGTTGCAAACGTTACAACTCGCCTCGTTACTACTTACCGGACCAAGGAGGTAGTTAATGAGAAAAGAATTAATAACATAGATTTAGTGGATGCTATCTAATAGTCTAATGTCAATTGATGCGAGGGTGAAAACTAAGCCATACATTGATGCGATGTCTAATCTGAGGTAAAGGTAAGAGTTAGTAAAGTATACACACGTAGCCAGACCAAGGAGCGGGGTGAAATTCTCTATTTGGAGGACCAATCACTTAGGGATACATAACTTACCAACCTTGCATGCTAAAATTTGAAATAGATCACTAGTACGATATTCTTGCTATTTTATGAAATCCTTGGGAACACATTCCTAGTTATTTTTAATAATTTGAATATAAATAAATACTTAGTTCAAAGCTATTTTTATTCTTTTTATTTCGTTTTCAATTTAAATCCCCACTTGTTTAAATAACGACCATCGAGTTAAATATTTGCTATTGATAATATTCTTCCATATTCTCTGTGGGATTGACCCCGACTCATAGTTGGGTAAACATATTGCATACGACCGTTTATATTTCTTTTCAAGAAGTATATTTGGACGTTATCAAGAATGGCACCGCTGCCGGGGAATGTAGCTTAGAAATTGTCTTTAGTATTTATTTTGACTTGTAGTCCTTTTTTATTTCTTAGGATTAGCTTTAAATTTGTTTTTTTTATTATCATATTTCCTTTACTCTTCTTGAGATGTCATTTGAAAAGTATGTAGTGATAAATGTTCTTGCAATTCTTGTACTTCCGATATCATGGATTCTTAGGTTAGTTTTTTCTCAACAAGATAAGTTGTATGGGGACATGGAAGATTTGTTAATACTTTACTATAAATCAATATGTAAGCGCATGCTTGAAGATATCTTTGATTTTGATCTCTATTATTTAGATTGTGAGTTGAGTGCAAAGATTTTAAATCATATGACACCCAACAATTTACTAATAATATGTGTGAGGAAGAAAAAATACTTATAAGTCAACTTGAAGAGCTCAAAGTTGACGGCCAATTGCTTGATCATACTTTTATTGATGTTGTCATTGTTGAGAAGAGTACACTAGAGTTATGTAATGAAGTAGATAATATTATTTTTAAAAACTTTAATATGTGTAAATATGAGGGTGTAAATAATAATACAATTCATAAGTTAGGGAGCATTGGACGTCATTCCAATCATTATTCCACATTATGTTTAGATGATGAAAAATTAATTGAGCCATCTGTGCCTATAGAAGAGTGTATGGACGAGGAACAATGTGTCTATATTCTTGAATTTATTGTTCCAACATCGGAAAATTACATTCCGCACTTAGGATCCAAGAAGTGCATAATGCGATATCTATTGCTTGGGACATTTATTTTTATACCACCACCCCTTGAGCGTAATAGAAAAATTTGATGTTAAATCAGGGGTGCAATTCATATCTTCAGAGTGGAAGTAAAAATAGTAAAATTAATGGTGTCGTGCCGCGATGTTAAATTAAGCGCTTATTGGGAGGCAACCCAATTAGTAGTGTAACTTCTTATTTTATTAGTATCACTTTTTTTCTTTTCTTGTTTTTGCAGATTAGGGGAAGTTTGAGTACCAAAAAAAATAATTGAAGAAAATGAGCATGTTTGAGCTTAAGTGTGGGGTGACGATCCTTGATGAAAATTAAGAGAACATGCTACTAGCTAGGCCTAAAGGCTTCAGGGAGTTTTCCTAAGCCTTGTTTTAAATTTTATTCAATGCTTTGGGGACATAGCTTCTTTTTAAGTGTGGGGTGGAGGAATGAATTTCTAGTTTTTATAGTTTTATTGAGCCTTTTTTTAGGATGGGTTCCTTGGCTTTTATTGTTGGTTCTTTTCCTAAGGATAGTCCCTTTGAACCGAGTGTGTGTCTTTTACTTTTTAAGGAACAAATTTTCTTTTGATTTTTTTTTTGAGAGAAAAGAAAAGACCCCTTTTAGTGGTGTGATACTTGCTATTTAGGCCTAAATTTTTAATAGTACTTTCTTGTGAATGCTTGATTGATAAGGAAATTGCACACTCTTTAACACATAGGCTCATGGTTGTGACTTTGTATATAGCTTATTTTATTTTCAAGTTTGTTATGATCCCATCTCTCTTAGAAGTGGAATAGATCCATCTTGATTGATAATTGTGCCATGTGTGGTGAGAATTTGTTTATTCCATGTTTTGCATCTTAGTCTAGAACTTGCCCTGCATGTTATTGAAGCGAAATAAAAAGTGTTGCCTTGTTTAGGAGATGAAAATAGGCTTTCTTTGACTTGTCTGGTAAATTTAGCCTTTTCAGATATTATATCACTAGTAAACCCTTTTGAGCCTTTTAGCCTATATTTTTCTTGTAAACCATAAGATCGAGCTGAATCCCTTTTTATTGATACCATAATTCTATTTGATCCAAAAAGAAATCCTTAATTCACTATGTTGAGAAGAAAAGTTGAAAACATTGGTAGAAGTGAAAAAATGGTGAAAATGCTTGATGTGTGAAGAATGAAAAAAAGTGTGAAAACTCTGTTTTGGCCCTGGTCCCTTGTGGATATTGTGCACCTCAACCAAGCTTAAAAACTTAAGTTGAGGGTGGATAATTCAGCAGTATGCTTAATACATTGGCCCTGAACCTACCAAGTATATTGTGTACCTCACTTGAGCCTCAAAGCCTTGAGTTGAGGATGGCTAGTGCAAAACCTCTAAAAAAAGAGAGTAATAATAATAATAAAAGAAAAAAAGATTGAAGTATTCTTGAGATAATGCGTAGCTAAATTTCATAACTAGGGTTGTGGAAACCATGATGAATTATTAAAGCAAGTTTATGTACAAAGTGATTCTTGAATGACTTTTATGCATGCAGTGTTAATTTTTTTTCTTAGAAGTCTTTTCAACCGTTGCAAATGTTAAAACTCGCCTCATTGCTATTTGCCGGACCAAGGAGGTAGTTAATGAGAAAATAATTAACAACAGAGATTTAGTAGATGCTATCTAATAGTCTAATGTCAATTGGTGCGAGGGTGAAAACTAAGCCATATATTGATGTGATGTAGTCTAAGGTAAAGGTAAGAGTTAGTAAAGTATACACACGTAGCCGGACCAAGGTGCGGGGTGAAATTCCCTATTTGGAGGACCAATCACTTAGGGATACCTAACTTACCAACCTTGCACGCTAAAAATTGAAATAGATCACTAGTACGATATTCTTGCTATTTTATGAAATCATGGGAAATACATTCCTAGTTATTTCTAATAATCTGAACATAAATAAATACTTAGTTCAAAGCTATTTTTATTATTTTTTTAAAAATTTAAATCCCCCCATTTTTATGTAACGACTATCGAGTTAAATATTTGCTATTGACAATATTCTTCCATATTCTTTGTGGGATCGACCTGACTCATAGTTGGGTAAATATATTGCATACGACTATTTATATTTCTTTTCAAGAAGTATATTTGGACGTTACCAAAAATGGCGCCGCTGCCGGGGAATAATGCATTTAGAGTAAGTTTAACTACATTATTCAACTTTAGTCAATTATTTCGTCAAGGTGAACCATTTACTCCATACGATCCAGAGTTGATCAGAACTTTGTGAAAGATGAATAATCAAGGGGTCCAAGTCAATCCTATCGGAGGAAATCTAGGTGAAGAAGTTGAATTTCAGCCTCCTAGGGTTGTGAATGAGCACGTTGAGGATCATGGTGGTAACCTACTGGGAGATGCATTGAGGGTACATAATCCACCACAACCAATGTTGCGTGATAACTATAGATTCTACTTCAATACCGTTGAATCCGAAAGACCTATTGTTCTACTTCCTCTACTTTCGGGAATACATTCCTGGTGACTAGCAGTCTGATGCAGATGCTTACAGCGAGGGGTTTGTTTTCTGGTATGATATCGGAGGATCCGCATGGGCACATGGCCAAGTTGAGGAGTGTTTGGAAGAGTTGCGTGGGTCGACCGAAATTGGACATGGATGTCACTGGGTTGAGAGTTTTCCCTTTATCATTAATCGGTTATGCAGCAGTGTGATTTTCTAAGCTCCCATATAACTCCATTCATACATGGGAACAATTGCACAAGGTGTTCATGGCCAAATAGTTTCCATTGTCAAAAAAGCTGAACCACAAAGATAAACTCAACAACTTCGTGGCACTACCTGGAGAGTATGTTATTAGTTCGTGGGATAGATTCACTGCATTCATAAGGAATGTTCCAAATCACCGCATTGATGATGAGTCACCAAAGGAATACTTCTACAGAGGGCAGGATGACAATAGCAAGGCTGTGCTTGATACTATCACTGGGGGTTCATATGGTGAGTGCAATTTTGAGGAGATCGCAAATGATGATGGAGGTTCGATTTGACTGATGAGAATGTGAAGGAGATGCGGAATGACTTGTCTGGTATTTGTCTAAAGGTTGATGCCCATGCAGTGTCGATCAAGCAACTTGAGTAGCAGATGAATCAATTATCTACTACTGTAAACCCACATCAGCCTGGAAAACTTCCTAGCAACACCATCCAAAATCTGAAGAATGATGGGCATTGTATGGCATTCACTACTCGAGGAGAAGCAGACCATTGATCCACCTACGTCGTCTGAGGTTGACATTGTAGTTGAGAAAGACGATGATGAGATTGAGGTTACTGGAGAGTTCAAGAACACTATAGAGAAGGAAGACGAGATAACCCAAAAAGTTGTTCCTATGCCTAGACCTCCACCTCCATTCCCACAGAGGTTGGTAAAGAAAAACGAAGAATAAAAGTACCACAGGTTTATCGCTATGTTGAAATAGCTTTCCATCAATGTTCCGTTGATAGAAGCTTTGGAGAAAATGCCTAGGTATGCGAAGTTCATGAAAGATTTGGTGACTAAGAAGAGGGCCGTTAGTTTTGAAGATGATGATAGGTTGCAACATTGTAGTGCTATTGCTACAAGGTCACTTGTGTAGAAGAGGGAGGATCCTGGTGCCTTCACTATATCATGTACCAGCAGGTTGTTGCATTTTGCTAAAGCGTTGTGTGATTTGGGTGCTAGTATTAATCTGATGCCATTGTCTATTTACAAGAAGTTGGGTTAAGGGGCTCTAAAACCGATTGCGATGCGATTACTCATGCCCGATAGAATGTGAAGAGGCCCATTGGTGTTCTCTAAGATGTACTTGTGAAAGTGGAGTCATTTATCTTTCCAGCGAATTTTGTGATACTAGATTGTGAGGTTGATTTTGAGGTTTCCATCATCCTTGGGAGACCATTCCTTGCTACTGGGCGCGCCTTGGTCGTTATGGAGAAAAGGAAAATGAAGTTCCTATTGAATAGTGAAGAGGTAACTTTTAATAGCTGTAGGTCCATGAAGCAGGAAAGCGATCTCAAGTCAGTGTCAGTAGTGAACCATATTATGGAGCGATGTTCTGATGTTCTGATGTGTCTATTGAAGAGAGGTTGGGTGTTGATGCACTTGCGACAAATGATGAATTTTGTAGGTGATGGAATTGAAGATTATGATGAATTGGCCACCGCACTTGATAGGTTCGAATTCCATTCCAAACCGAAGAAATTGGAGTTAGATATGGAGAATCACGACTCTCCACCCGCAAAACCGTCTGCTGAAGAGGCTCCAAAATTAGAGCTTAAGGCTTTACCGTCACATTTGAGCTATGTATTCTTGGGGAGAGATGATACTCTACCGGTCATCATTGCAGCAGATTTGAATGTGGTACAAGTTGAGGTATTAGTTTCTATGTTAAAGAGGTTGAAGCGAGCTATTGGGTGGACTATTGCGGACATTATCGAGATTCCTCCTGGCATTTGTTCTCATAAGATCCAAATAATGCCGGATCACAAGCCTAGTATTGAGCACCAAAGGAGACTGAATCCGCCTATGCAATAGGTAGTGAAAATGGAAATTATCAAGTGGTTGGATGCTGGAGTCCTTTATCCCATTGTAGACAGTAGTTGGGTTTGTCCTGTTCAGTGTGTGCCCAAGAAAGGTGGGATTACTGTGGTACCTAATGCGAAACACGAGCTTGTTCCGATACGGCCAGTTACTGGATAGAGAGTATGCATGGACTACCAGAAACTAAATGGTTGGACAGAGAAGGACCACTTCCCTATGCCGTTCATGGATCAGATGTTGGACTGCCTTGCTAGTAAGGGTTTGTATTACTTTCTTAATGGGTATTTGGGTTACAATCAGATCTCCACAGCTCCGGAAGACCAAGAGAAGACCACCTTCACTTGCCCTTATGGGACTTTTGCTTTCAAACGGATGCCATTTGGGTTGTGTAATGCTCCAATGACCTTCCAGCGTTGCATGATGTCATTATTTTCTAATATGGTGGAGGACACTATTGAGGTATTTATGGATGATTTCTCTATGGTAGGTCACTCTTTTGATGGTTGTTTGGATCATTTGGCCAAGGTACTAAAATGGTGTGAAGAGTGCAATCTTGTTCTCAATTGGGAAAAGTGCCATTTCATGGTGAAAGAGGGGATAGTTCTGGGTCAACGAATTTCTGATAAGGGTATTGAGGTTGATATAGCAAAATTCGAGGTAATAGAAAAGTTTCCACCACCTATCTCCATTAAAGGTGTGAGAAGTTTTCTTGGGCATGCAGGATTTTATAGGAGGTTCATCAAGGATTTCTCCAAAATTGCACACCCATTGTGCAAATTGATCGAAAAGGAGTGTAAGTTTGAGTTTGATGATGCTTGTATGAGAGCATTTGGAGAGTTGAAGGAAAAGCTAGTTTCCGCACCTATCATTATTTCACCGGATTTGGAGAAACCGTTTGAGGTAATGTGTGATGCGAATGGAATGGCGCTTGGTGTGGTCTTGGGATAGAGGCGAGAAAGATTCTTCATCCTATTTACTATCCCAGCAAAGCTCTAAATGTGGCTCAAAAGAACTATACAATGACTGAACATGAACTTCTTGCTGTGGTTTTCGCATTCAAAACATTTTGATCCTACTTGCTTGGTACTAAGGTCGTAGTGCATATTGACCATTCTGCATTGAGGTACTTGATGGCTAAGAAGGATGCAAAACCAAGGTTGATTTGATGGGTGTTGTTGCTGCAAGAGTTTGATTTTGAGGTGAAAGATAGAAAGGGGACAGAAAATCTGGTTGCCGATCACTTGTCTAGATTAGAGGAAGAGGCTGTGCTCAAGCTAGGAGATAGGGCTGAAATTGATGATGCTTTTCCAGACGAACAAGTATTGGCTTCTTCTCATGATCTGATTTCTTGGTTCGCAGACTTTGCTAACTACTTGGCAAGTGATCTGGTTCCTTCAGATTTGTCTTTTCACCAAAGGAAAAAGTTTATGAATGATGTGAAGAAGTTCTTTTAGGATGAGCCTTATTTGTTCTGTATTTGTGCTGATGGGATTATTCATCGTTGTGTGCCTGATGTTGAGATGATAAGTATACTAGAGGTGTGTCATTCATCACCTGTTGGTGGGCATCATAAGGGTATTCGGACTGTGCATAAAATCTTGCAGTGTGGGTATTACTGGACTGCCATCCACCAAGATCCTTATGATTTCACCAAGTCGTGTGATCGTTGCAAAAGAGAAGGAGGAATTTCACAGAGGCAAGAGCTTCCTATGAATCCGATATTGGTGATTGAGTTGTTCGATGTGTGAGCCACTGATTTTATGGGTCCATTTGTGAGTGCACATGGGATGAAGTATATTCTTTTTGCGGTTGATTATGTGTCAAAGTGGGTGGAAGCAATTGCGCTTTCAAACAATGAAGGTAAAAGTGTCACCGTATTCCTGAAAAAGAGTATATTCTCCAGATTTGGTACACCTAGAGCTATTATCAACAATGGAGCTTCCCTCTTCTATAATAAGTTGTTCAAGACGTTTCTTGAGAAATATGGCGTCCGCCACAATTTAGCAAATCCTTACCATCCGCAGTCTAGTGGGCAAGTTGAAGTGTCCAACAGAGAGATCAAGTAGATTCTTGTTATGACTTTAAATGCAAAAAGAACCGATTGGTCAAGGAGGCTTGATGATGCTCTTTGGGCCTATCGCACCACATTCAAGACTCCCATAGGTATGTCCCCCTACCAACTTGTATATGGGAAGTCTTGCCATTTGCCGGTAGAGCTAAAGCATATATAAGGCTATGTGGGCGCTAAAAAGTTGAATTTGGATTGGGGCGCCGCGTCGAATCAAAGTGTAAATGACTTGAATGAGCTTGATGAGTTTTGCCTAAGAGCTTATGAAAGTTTAGCCATGTACATGGAGAAGATGAATAAGTATCATGATCAAAAGATTGAAAAACGCGAATTTGCTGTGGGTGATCTGGTGCTTCTATTCAACTCTAGGTTGCGCTTGTTTCCTAGATAGCTCAAGTCCAAGTGGACCGGGGCATTCATAGTAACTCAAGTGTTCCCACATAGAGCAGTCGAGTTCGAGGACAGGGAGGGAACAAGGTTCAAGGTGAACGGGCAAAGGATCAAGGTCTACATGGGAAAAGAGGAGAATGTGCAGGAAGTGGTTGAGGCCTACTATCTTGATGAAGTCTGATTAATCAAGAGGCCTGTGTCGTGCCACGATGTTAAATCAAGCGTTGCTTGGGAGGCAACCCAAGATGTACAATCTAGCCAACTATAGGGTTTTCTTTTCGATTTATGAGTTTTCTTTGTATATTTGATTTTCTGTAATTCTTTAGGTTGGTATTTAATTTTTGTATTAGTTTTGGTTTGATATAGCATCAAAACCCTCTCAAACTTAGAGCAAAAATATCAAAAGTACTATTCTATATGAAAATTATAATAAATGTTCCACCCTTAAAACTACAACTTTAACTAGTATTTATAGTTTTCACAGATTTATGCTGCAGTGGTTCATTCGCCGTCGTTAGTCGGAATCGCTGATCAACTCGGCAATTCGCCCTTTGGTGTAATTTATCGCCGTCTTGCACCGGCCTTCCGCATCGTCGTGCTCTGGGTCATTGGGCGACATGGTACTGCTTCATGGAACATCTCGGTGAGGCGCTAACTGCTTCTTATTTCGCCAACTTGATCCTTTCCTTCAGGGCTCAGCACACTAGAACAAAAGGCGAAGTAAGACCCTTCGACAACTCGCCAAGTGGAATCGGCAATCCTCATGCCTTTATTTCTTCGTTCTTTTCAGCCTTTTCGTTCCTTTTTGCGACTACGTCCATGCTTTCCTTCAAACTTCAAATACCTGAAACTTAAGGGTTTTCATTAGATATTGAGATAAAATAAGCATTTGAGGACACAATTTCTATTAAAATATAGCCCTAAATGAGTCCAATTTGTGGACTCATCAAGACCCAACAACAATTTAGCACAACTAAAGAATTTAGATCAATTTTAAGCACGGAATTTCAGGAAATCAACAATTAGGCAATATAGGCATGATATTCAAATTTAAAACAAACAATCAAGAACACATTTACGATTCAGAGAGGCCCAACACACATCACTAAGATCAAACAATTGCAAATGAGTAAAAACCATAAAATACGAGTTCTGGGTTCGGAAAACCAACATTTAATGCCGAATATATAAGTTGAAATGCTAGGCGGCAAAGATTTCCTACTCCGAACACACAATTGATGACTGAGAATAGGTAATAATGCAAAAATATAGAAAAATATAGTGCGGGTGTGATTTTGGGAAGTTAAAAAGTGAGGGAATGTAAATGAGTTTGAAAGTTTAAACCTTTGGCCTTTAAAACTATCCAGTTCTCGCCCTTTCGGCGACATTAGTCCTTCTCACCGAACCACTTGGCAACATGCCGAGTGGTTACTTACCTTGCCGAGTTTTACAGGACCTCCAGTTAAGTTTTAGGTCCAAACGGCAGACAAAGTTGGGGTGGCCTACCTGTTCGGCAATTCGCCGATTTGTTAATTGGCCCACTGAGTTTTACATACTCCAACCTTAGAATTTCGTGAGTCCAACGGCGGTCCAAGTCGCGCATGCCGACCTCTTCGGCTAGTCACCAACTGGATATTTGACTCGCCAACATGCACTTTACCTCTCATTCAACACATCAACCTACAACATCAACACATGATTATTAATAAAACAAAAAGAAAGCAAACGAAAACTTGGATTGCCTCCCAAGTAGCGCCTTAGTTAATGTCGTGGCACAACAAAAGTTCTCACTCAAGTTTCATTCTTTGGGTTTGCCTCAGTGTCACTAGGCCACCCTTTTATTTGCTTTAGGCAGAGAAAAGACAACACCTCTGAATGAACATGGAATGAGAGGTTGTTATTTGGTTCAGCATCGAGATATTTTCTCTTATCTCTTTCAACACTCTATCGTGTTCTCCGACTTTGTGATGAATGAGTAAGAGTATCTCCTCAATCTGCGCACCCTTATACTTCTTGGGCTTTCTACGCTTGTGAGGGGGAATGTACCAATCTTTTTTTTTTATACATTACTTCTAATTCCATGAATTTCTTAGCCAAGACATCCAGTTGGGTCAACACTATGGCCAATTCTTGGTCTTTCTTTGTCTCCTTGTTGATCTTAATCATACGATCAAGGAGTTGGGCTGCTGCTTCATGTGGTTGTTGTGTCAATAAACCCGGAGAAAGTTGGTCAGCCACACTTCTATTTTCAAGACCAAGACCTCTGTAGAAGCACTCCAATAGCATCTCATATGGAATTCCATAAGTTGGGCACTATTGCAATAGTGCCTTAAATCTTGGCCACAACTCATGAATAGTCTCACCCTCCAATTGCTTGAAAGTTAGGATGTTATCCCTAAGGATCATCAATCTCAAAAAAGGGTGGTCTATTGGGTCACCATTGCTACAAGATCTGATCATTTCCTCTGCGGAAAACACAAACACACAAACCAAAACTAAAAGTAAGTAGATTCAACTATGACAAAAAAGAACAAAATTTAACTTCACCAAAAAATCTCAAACAACACCACTCCCTGACAGTGACGCCATTTTGATGAATAATGTTTCAAAGACACTTCATCCAATTCTAAGCGTGAACGATCGTTAATCAGTATATAACCCAACTAAATGAGTTGGTGTCGAATCCCACATGGAGCGATATGTGTTTGAGAATCAATCAGGAAGTGCGAATATGATCAAATCAGTCATAGGAGTAGAATTTGTCGAATAAAAACATAATTTAAATCACGGGGTGACATGAATGTCAAATAAAGGGGGGTGGTTTTTTATTATCAACTACAAACAACAACAAACAATACGAAATACAATAATGAGAAGGGTTCTTGGGATGTGATTCAATTATAGGCTAATAGATAAATGGGTAATTGCAATTATTAGGAAATAGTTGTATATTAGTGAGTAAGCTAAGCCATAGAGGGAACACATTTTCTCTCAAACAACTTATCCCAAATGAATTTGATTTTCTCGAACATCAACAAACAAGCAAAATCAGACCAGCCCACACCTAAGTCTATACACTCTCTCAAGCTGAATATGTGGGATTGAGTTTAGGATTCACTCTCTCGAGTTGAACCCATGTAGACCGAACACCCACTGACCATCAATCAATAAGTTTGGTTTTAAAACCTCTCTCTCGAGCAAGGAAAAGACATGAAGGTAGAACTGCATTTGCAACTACAATTCTTGAATTAAACCACAATTATTGATTGAACTCACTTCTAAACAACATTTAAACTAATAATTACCAATATCCATAAACTAAATCGGCCCATAATCACATAATCACACCCCAAGAATTAGTGTTTTAGCTAGACATCATAAAAAGATAAAAATTGTTACCAAATTGAGTTTCCATCAACTGGTAAGATTGATTTCGTTCCTACAATGTTTCAATTCGAATAATCTCAAAGATCCACTTCCAATTTCTCAAAAGTGAAAAACTTCAAATCTCCAAAGCTTAGGGAAAACTAGAGAAAACTTGTCTCAATTCAATATAATGAAAATTCGATATGATTCATAATGAATAATCATGCTAAACCAAATGTTCAAAAATATATTTATAGTCATCAAAAATGTGCTACGAAGAGCCACTCGGCGTAGTAAGTCAAGCTCGCCAATCAGCTCGGCGATCCACCCTTTGGTCAATGTCCTTGCCCTTCTGCCTTTGCCTTCAGCTTCCTCAAGGTCTGTAACTTTGGGCAATCCAACACTGCATCGTGGAACCACTCAGCGATCCGCCGACTGCTCCCTTCTTTAGCCAACTTGATTTTGTCCTTCAAGGCTTGGCCCACTGGAACTTTAGGCGGTTGAATAGCTATTCGGCGACTCACCAAGTGGATTTGGCGATCACCAGGCTTTCTTTTCTTCACTCTTTCAGTTCGCTTTATTCCTTTTTTGCAAATTAATGTCATTGCTTTGTTCTTCAATCCATATACCTAGAAATCAAGGGATTTACATAAGTTATTGGCACAAAATAAGAATTTGAGGACACTAAATCATTGTAAATAAAGCCCTAAATGAGTCCAAATCTCGGACTCATCACCCCCACCAAAAGCATCCAACGTTGTCCTCAATGTTAGAAGAGAACAAACATTAATAAAATTAAATTTAAAGTACTGGCACTCAAACTAATAGAGAAGGGTGAAAAGGAATCTTCACTAGGTGGCCATTTGGCGAAGAATTGCGACAATCGCTGAACCAATCGGAAAACTGCCAAGTTGCACGAACCTCACCGAAATATCCAACTTGTAACAATTTTTTTTTGGAACAGGAAGGCGGACAAGGGAAGGTCCTCCGAGTAGCCTCGGCGCATCGCCTAGTGGATGTGAAACCTCCCCTGAAGTTCCAAGACTCCGGCCTTTTGGGGATGGTGCAAAAGGGCAGAGAAACTCAGGCTCGCCCAATCATTTGGCGCATCGCTGACTTGTGTATGTATTCGGCCCAATATTCCAGTAGCTCAGCCCACTGTTGATGCCAGAAAGGCGATCAAATTCATGATCGTCAAATCCACTCAGCGGATCGCATAAGGAATCTTGGCATCGCATAATTACCCACACTTGCACATTTAGCACACATTATTCAAAGCAACTAACACTTGGGTTGCCTCCCAAGAAGAGCATTATTTAACGTTGTGGCACAATGTGGAAATGCTTTGAAGCATCTTCCAAGTACACCACTTTAATCACTGAAATTTCATGGCATTCTCAAAAATACAATTTCAAGCGTTGCCCATTATTAACCTTGAAGGAAGGACCCTCTTTACCTTCGAATACTTTGGCTCAATTTGTGAGCACTCGTGTTACTATAAATGGGTCTGACCATTTTGATTTGAGCTATCTAAGAAAGAGTCTCAGTCGAGAATTGCGTAGCAACACCTAATCTCCAACTTGAAACTGCCTCATAAGGATTTTAGAATCTTGCCACTTCATCATCTTTTCCTTGTAAGGGGCAGAACTTTCATGTGCCCTAAACCTGAATTCATCCAATTCGTTTAGTTGATCTACTCTTCCTTTTGAAGACTTTACTAAATCCAGATTTAAAGCCTTTAATGCCCATAATGCTTTATGTTCCAGTTCAATTGGTAAGTGACAAGATTTCCCAAAAACTAGCTGATATGGGGACATGCCAATTAGTGTCTTGTAGGCAGTGCAATATGCCCAAAGAGCATCATCTAGCTTTTGAGACCAATCAATCCTATTTGCATTCACAGTCTAAGGCAAGATACTCTTAATCTCCCATTTCGAAACCTCCACTTGGCCACTCGTTTGAGGATGATATGGCGTTGCAACTTTATGTGACACCCCGCATATGCTCAATGCGGATGCAAACAGCCCGTTGCAAAAATATGAACCACCATCACTAATAATAGCTCCAGGAGTGCCAAACCTAGCAAAGATGTAGCACTTTAAGAATTGAACAACACTTTTCCCTTCATTGTTGGGTAGTGCCACAACTTCCACCCATTTAGAAACATAATCTACAACTACCAAAATGTACTTATTACTAGACGAACTCACAAATGGACCCATGAAATCTATTCCCCAAACATCAAATATCTCAACTTCCAAAATAGGTTTAAGACCCAGCTCATGCCTTCTGGACACCCCACCTTGTTTTTGACATTGTATACATTTCATAACAAATTCATGAGCATCTATGTAGAGGGATAGCCCGTAGTAACCACTTTGAAGAATTTTAGCGGTTGTATGCACACTGCTAAGATGACCATCAACCGATGAAGCGTTACAAGAATAGAGAATTTCATTAAATTCCTGTTCAGGAACACATCGCCTAATAATATGGTATGCACATTCTATGACTAAGTATGTCTCATCCCAAAAATATTTCTTGACATCGAACAAGAACTGCTTTTGTTGATAGAAGTTCAGTTCCTTCGGATCAGTCCACACAGTACAAGGTTACAAAAATCATCATACCAATGAGTTGGCTTTAGAGTGATCGTGAATACTTGTTCATCGGGAAATGAGTCATTGATGTCTACCTCTAGCTCTTCATTCTCGCCTTCTAACCTGGATAGATAGTTAGTCGTCTGATTTTCACAACCTCTTCTATCTTTGACTTCAAGTCAAATTCTTGCAATAATAGCACCCAACTTATCAATTTTTGCTTAGCATCTTTATTTGCCATCAATTAACGTAGAGCTACTTGATCAGTGTTAACAACCACTTTTGTGCCTAGCAAGTAAGCTTGAAAATTTTCAAATACATATACCACTGCAGGTAATTCTTGCTCAGTAACCATGTAGTTACACTGAGCACCATTCAGGTTTTTTCTAGCGTAGTAAATGGGATGGAATATCTTGTTACATTTTTCCCCAACACGACACCTAATGCCGTACCACTTGCATCACACATCACTTCGAAGGGTGCCGACCAATCAGGACTAATGATAACCAGTGTAGAGATCAATTTCTCTTTCAAGCACTTAAAGTCTACCATACATGCATCATCAAAGTTGAATTTCAACTCCTTCTCCAAAATTTTGCACAAGGGGTGTTCAATTTTTGAAAAGTCTTTGATGAACCTCCACTAAAAACCACCATGCCCTAAGAAACTACGAATACCTTTTACTCAGATTGGTGGTGGTAGTTTCTCAATTGCCTTGATCTTTGCCTTATCAACTTCCAGCCATTTTTGTCACACTTTTGACCAAGAACTATACCTTCCCTAACCATGAAGTGATATTTCTCCCAATTTAGGACAAAATTTGTCTCCACACATCTTTGAGGGACCTGCCCCATGTGTGCCAAGCATGCTTCAAAGTATCGCCCACAACTAAGAAGTCATCCATAAAGACTTCCTTTGAATTTTCTACCATATTAGCGAAAATAGACAGCATGCAATGTTGTAATGTTGCTGGTGCATAACACAACTCGAATGTCATCTTTTGAAAGTAAAAAATCCATATGGACAAGTGGAAGTGGTTTTCTCTTGGTCCTTCGAAGCAATAGATATTTGATTATATCCGGAATACCTGTAAAAAATATTACCATTCTCTCTCCGAAAGCTGATCGAGCATTTGATCTTAAAAAGGCATGGGGAAATGATCTTTTTTGGTCCAAGAATTTAACTTCACGTAGTCCATGCATACTCGCCATTCGATTACCGGTCTCATAGAAATATGCTGCCCCTTTTTGTCACGACCCAGGGGTATACCCTAGAAGTAACACAACGTACTTGACCCCGAAGGGGTCTTATACAAGACTTTAGCATATCATGAACATAGGATAGAAGAAAATACCGAAATTTAAAACTTTTTACAATCAAAATCATTTTCATAAAAGCAACTGGAAGACTCCTGGGACACACCCCATACAATAGTCGCAACATAAAATAAAAGACATAAAGGAAATTATGGGTGTTGTCCTCGAAGCTATGAGGACTCACCAAATCTTCAACTCCTTGCAACTTCTAGAAACTTATCTCAAAGAGTAGAACTCAATCTCCAAACCCTACATTTGATGAGAATGTAGGAAAAGTATGCGTTAGTACAAAATGTACCAAATATGTTCGCTAGCATAATCATAAGAGCATAAGACAAGGGTTAGTCAACATAAGACATAATCTAAAATCATATGGAATACTTCATGAAACATCAACTATAAGTATAAGCGACAATATCATAATCGTAACATAAGTCTCCAACATAAACATCATATCAACCTTACTCAAATCTTGGTCATTCTTATCATAAAAGGACTATTCTCAACTAACCTCAAAACATACTTGTGCAATGCATGAATAGCATCCCATAATACCATCCAAGATAAGTATCCCTTTTTGGTCATCTTATTCATAGTCTACAAGCATGGTCAAGTCTTAGGCTTTCATATCATATGAGTACTATACTCCTAATTAGCCTCAAAGCACACCTGTGCAATGCATGAAGGGCTTCCCATAATACCATTCACACTAAGCATAACCTTGAAGTCACCATATGCATACTTACAATTCATTTGGTCTCATTCTTTAGCTTACTTCATATAGACAAGGGAACTATCAGCTTTAGTCAATCATATCATGGAAGGAAACTATGGTGACAACCCAAGCTAACTACACTATATAAGAGAACCCTTCATAACTAGCCTCAAGTCATACTTGTGCAATGTATTAATAACATCCCATACAACTATCCACACTAAGTACCCCTTTAGGCTATCATGAATGCTCACTAGTTGGGGACTTGTCCCTCTTTTCTATTTGCCTCTATTCATATAAGGTACTTCTCTATTTAGTACTAGGAAAGTCACAACCCATGAATGAATTATATTTCTCAATTCAAGGCTACCAAGGAATAACCCCGTAATAGACTAGACCATGCTATCATCTTACTAACATAACTATATAAAGCTAAGCTAACTACCTTGGAAGACACACTAACATGCAAGTCCAAGCTATTCTAGAAAAGGTACAAGTATTCCATCCAAGCTACCATGAAATAGTCCTAGACCAACTAAGTTATTCTACCCTTACAAGTATACTATGATTAAAATTGAAGCTATCTTTAGGAGAGTATGATTCTCAATACTAAGCTACCCTTAGGAGAGTTTGAGTCCTCAATCCCAAGCTACCATGACTAACCCTAACTCAAGCTACCTTTGAAATGCATCTTACAATGTAAGGTCAAGCTACCCTTAGTAGAGTATGGATCCTCAATCATAGGGTACCCTTACGAGAGTATAACTCCTCAATCCTAAGCTAGCATGACTACTCCTAACTCAAGCTACCATGAAATGCATCTTTCAATGCTAATTCAAGCTATCCTTACAAGCACACCAAGATGCTAATGTAAGCTATCCTTAGGAGAGTATGATTCTCAATCCTAAGCTACCATTAGGAGAGTATATGTCCTTAATCCTAAAGCTACCATGAAATGGTTTTGGCCAAACCAAGTCATGCCACCATGAAAGCATCCTAATAATGCTAGTTCAAGCTACCCATATGAGAGTATAAATACTCAATACTAGTCTACCATGAATACTACTATCTCATGCTACCCTTGGCCTACATCCTACAATGCTAAGTCAAGCTATCGTTAGGAGAGTGTAAATACTCAATCCTAAGCTATCCTATATTGGTCTTGTCTTACCAAGTCAAGCTACACATGAAGGTATCATATATCACAACTTCAAGCTATTCAAATCTAACATGATTTGATTCATTTTAGGTTATTAAGTCAACCTAGAATCATTCTATGTGACCTAAGTGTGTAAGAGAGAAGCAATACAGAACAAAATCACATAATATTGGCTTTACCTCCAAAGCACTAACATTGATGACTACAAGCCCTACTTTCAAACTTTCTTTAATAATCTCATCATTATACCTAGATTTCAAGGTACTTCAATCACATTCTTCCATAGTAGGTGATTCTAGTCATAATTGATTCATAAAGGTTTAATTCTAACTTTTCAAGTCATGATCCATCATATTCAATAAATTTTAGTTCAATTCATGATTATATGTTCCTAACTTTGAACAATTACTACACATGACATTGATTTAGGAAGATCACCTTTGAACCTCAATTTCATATCTAATGGCATAAGCCCACCAATATCACATTCATCAATTTAGACTAGCGTTTACCATATAAATCACATAAATCCATCATAATATCATAATTCAATGCTAATACAATCATAATTAGGTATTATCCATTAGATTGGAATCATACCCAAACCCTGCCCACAATGTAAGAAGAACCCTAACTCGAATTGGGTTTTTGACTTCACAATTCGGGGAAAATTAAGGGGGATCTATGGGTGGAAGAACCCATAGATTAATAATCTAACATACCTTGATTCAAAGCCTTTACACAAGCTAGCAACAATGGAGACTTGTTCGTGACCTAATCTTGCAACAATGGAGTTTTCTTCCTCAAGTCTTAGGTTTTCTAGAGAGAAATGTTTGAGAGGAGAGTATTTTGGGGAATTGATTGGGGCTTGGAATAAATGATTTAATTGGGTGAGTTTTGGGGTTAAAATGACTTAAATAGGGGTCCTAGGCTTGGGCAAAACGACATAACTTTGAGTTAAAATGATTGGGAAAAGATCCAAGAAGTTACCTGACTATTAGCTACCGAAATGGCATGATGGACGCCTTCACGGATCGTCATAATCACACGGCCCGTCAAACGGGTCTAGAAGAATTTTCATCCTGATAGTGCTTCACCTTTTTGGGCATAACTTTGTACCCCGAGATTCGAATTGGGAAAACTCAGTGGCGTTAGAAAAAGGACTCAGAGACCTTTAATAGGATATGTAACAGAACACCTAATTCGTTTAAGCTAAGAGATATTATCATTTGAAGTTGCTCCTACACGTCAATTGAAAACCCTTCACAGACGACTTCATGGTCCGTGTGGGGCTTCACAGACCGTTGTGATTTCCGTGATCCTTGAACAATGGACTAGATTTCCACCCCTTAATCCCCAAAAAATCTAACTCATAACTACGACCCCTCCCACGGCCCGTGGTGGACTTCATGAGCCGTGTAGTGGCTCTTGGAGAGGGTCCCTATTTTGGTCAGCTTTGTGAAGCTACTACCTGACCTCCACGAGTTGTCCCATAATCGATGGTGACCACTACGAGCTATCTAGGCTCTCGTGGGTGATATGCAATCTTCTTTAGCTACTGCCTAGGCATCATGGGCACCACCACGAGTTGTGGTGCCCTTCACGACTCGTGTGGGAACTCGTGGAGGGTGCCAAGGCCCAATTCTCTAGTTCATGCCAAGCACTTAACCCCTAGATTAGTCTACTAGATTTTGAGGTGTTACACTTTTCATTTGGGTCTACCGTGATGCCTCCCTTTTTAGGTGCACATTGTACCGGACTCACTCACTTGCTATTCGTAGTAGGGTAAATCACACCTGCATCCAACCACTTTATTATGTATTTTTTCACAACCTTATACATCAGTGGGTTCAGTCTCCTTTGATGTTTGGCGCGCTATGTACCCTCACTGTCAAATTGAATTTTGTGAGTGCAAATGTCGTGTGTAATTCCCACAATGTCAGTGATAGTCCACCCAATAGCTTTGATTTATCTTCTCAACACTTCAAGAAGAAACTTTACTTGCCATTCTAGCTAGTCAGCTGCAATGATTATGAGTAAGGTGTTATTTTCCCCCAATAATGCATATCAAAGATGAGCGGGGAGACTTTCAGCTAAAGATTTGATGGTTCCTCCGTTGATGGCTTGGCGGGAGGATTTTTTTTAATTCTTAGATAATATCCAGCTTCAATGGATACCTTGAACATTCCCCTAATCCTGAAATGGTAGCTAACCACCTTAACGTAACCTTGGACTTTGATATCATGTAGTTTGCAAGCACAACCTCAAGTGGCTCACTATTACACATCAAATGGCTCCCACTAGCCACTCCTTCATCAATTACATCAATTGTCGATACCACATGAATATCACTTGGGTGCTTCATTGACTTACACCCATTAAAGGTGACTTCATTTTCATTCACCCGGAACTTCAGTTCCCTGCTTTCAACATCCACTAGCGTTCTCCCGATTGCTAAAAATGGTCTTCCCAAAATAATGGGAATTTCAACATCAATCTTGCAATCAAGGATGACAAAATCAGTCGGAAAGATGAATTAGTCAACCTTTACTAAGATATCATGGAGTCTCCCCACAGGATGCTTGATCGATCGGTCTCCATCAGAAGCCTCATTATTTTGGAGTTTGGTTCACCCAACCCAAGTTGTTTATAGATTGCCTATGACATTAGATTTATACTTGCCCCCAAGTCACATAGGGCTTTGGCAAATTGGAGCATATTGATAGTGCAAGGGATGGTGAATGCTCCCGAATCTTCTTTCTTTTTAATCATCTTATTAGTCATAATTGCACTACAACTATGCGAGACTTCAATTGTCTCGAAGTCCAAGCTTCTTTTCTTTGTGACTAACTCCTTCATGAACTTGGCATAACCCGACATCTCCAACAATGCTGCCACTAATGGTAGATTAATAGATAGTGACTGGAACACTGATATGAACTTCTTTAACTTCTCATCCTCATTTTTGTTCTTGAGAAATTAGGGAAATAGAGGGGTTATTTTAGGAAGAGGTTGCACCAATTTTGGGATTGAGGTGCTCTTTCCTGCATCTTTTTGTAACTCCTTGGTAAGGCTTTGTTGGATGGGAATATCTTCTTCCTCAATATCTTTTTCTTCTTCATAAGCTTGTGCTTTATCATTACCCTTAATATCACCAACAAATACCTTTCCACTTCAGTAACCACAACAAAATTTCGGTCACCATCCTCCCTCAAAGTTGTTATGTACATGGCTTCGCCTTCCCCCATTACTTTGGGTTCCAATTGTTCTTAAAGTTGACTCTGCTGAACTTCAAGTTGATTGATTACATCAGCATGAGAGTATGAGAAATCGGCTTTCATCCCTTTTAGCATGTCATCAGAGCCCTCAACCTTGTCAGGATGCGAGACAACAAATCATCCACTCGTAGACTACTTGAACTACAATTTGACTTTAGGCTATCACTTGATTGTGTGTGGTCCTCTTCATGATCATCTTCTCTTCTCCAATGGCCACTTTGTTCGGCCCATTTCTTATAGTATCGTTTCCGCTTTCTTCTTTATGAGAGTTCCAATCTTGATTCCCACCCCTCTTCAAGTAGCTTGGGTGGAAACCCTCCTCAAATTTGTGAGAATTCCAACCTTGATTCTCCCCTTACTTTGAATAGCACGAGGGAGAACCCTCCTCAACTCTAAACTCTCCCCTTGCTCCTTTGGGTTTGTCCACATTTTCTATCACTTGTTTTTGTAGCATCTCCATTTGGGATAACATCTTGCTGATGTTCTCATCCCTTTCTTTTTCTTTATCAAGCTTTTCTTGCGTCATCCTAAAACAAAAAGGCAAAACTTGATCTCCTTGAGTGTATCATGCTTGATTTATTTTCGTCCTGTTATCAAGAAAAGACGAAGCCACCTCAAATGATTGCAACATTATTCTTCCTCGAACCAATTTATCAGCTACTCCTTTATTTACCAAGTCAAGACTTTGATAGAAGTATGAACTACATCTACCAACTCCATCTCAAGATATGGTCAATGCAATACAAGGAAGTAGGAACTACAGCTACCAACCCAATATGCATGAAATGCAACATTTCTCATGTTCATATGAGGAACTACCTTCTCCAACTAAAAACAAGGTAAACATAACATCATGGAGCCAATGCGCTATTTCACAATAAGCATACAAAAGCATGTTCAACAAATCCCCTCATGAATTCAAATATGCCATCATCATACTAAAATGAACAATCAACATGAGGGACACATATATCATAAAACTTATTTTCTTTTTCTTACTAAACATGAATTTCATCAAGCACATGCATAACATAAAGAAAACATGGAAAACTCATGGTAGCTCGGTTGGAATACTTGTGTTATTCCTTGGATAGCTTGGATTGCATGATAGTGTGTTTTCCATGGTAGATAGGTCTAGAATAGTAGGTTGCTATTCCTTGATAGTTTAGTATGACAAATAGTAAGTATTGAGTAAGCTAGCCTAAATAAGTACTTAGTGTGAGTGATAGTATGAGATGCCATTCATACATGGCACAAGTATGACTTGAAGCTACTTATGAAGTGTCCTCTTATGTGATGTATGCCTTAGATTGGATTGTTGCTATAGTTGCCTTCCATGATATAATTGACTCAAGATAGTGGCTCCTTGTCTTTATGAAGTAGGTCAAGAATGACATCTATGATTAGTAAGAATGACATCAAGATATGCTTAGTGTGAGTGGTATTATGGGAAGCCCCTCATGTATTGCAGAAGTGTGCCTTGAGGTTGCTTAGGAGTGTAAGTGCTCCTATGACATGAAAGCCTAGGTCTTGACTATGAAGGTGAACTATGCCCAAGAATGACTAAAAAGAGGTACTTAGCTTGGATGGTAGTATGGGATGCTATCTTTGCATTGCACAAGTATGCTTTGAGGTGGCTTGTGATGTAGTTCTCTTGTAATATGAAGGGCAAAGGTTGAAGTAGGTAAATATGAGAGTCTAATAGAGAATATGCTATGAACATAATGTATCTCCTATGCTCATTTATTGTGTCTTATGTTGACTTATGATTATATGATGCTTATGTTGGAGATTATGGTATGACTATGTTATTATCTCTTATGCTTATGTCTCATTTTGACTAACCATTTTTATATGCTCTTATGATGTTGTGCTACCTTTCATACTTGGTACATTTTGTACTAATGCATATTGCCTACATTCTAACCAAATGTAGGGTTTCGGAGATTGAGTTGCTTCGGAGGCTAGTTTGCTAAGGTACAAGAAGAGTTGAAGAATCGGTGAGTCCTTATAGCTTCGAGGACAAAACCCTTATGTTTCCTTTATGTGATTTCCTTATGTTTTAAACTTTTTTGTGGCTGCGTTCCAAGTCTTTTATTCTAGAGTTTTAATAGATGGTTTGAGACAAAGTTGTAGTTAAGATTTTCGCATTGCCTATGAAAATGTTTTCGATTGTATGGTTTAAGGAAGTTTTAATCTTCCAGTACTTTTATAGTATCTTATGTGATGATTATGATAAGGGATTGTATGCGACCCCTTCGGGGTTAAGAACGCCATGTTATGTCTAGGGGGTACCCCTGGGCCGTGACAAACTTGGTAATTAGAGCACAAGGTTTAGAATGTTTCCAGGATTGTCTCAAACCACGTCTAGTAGAGTCTTGTTCATAAATGTGAAGTGTGCCACTTTTATGAATAGGGTAGTATTGGATGTTTAGGAAATCTCATATCATGATTTTCTTATTCGTGACATAGAAGTTTAGCTCTAGTAGGTGTTTCTTCTAATGTTTGCCCTATGGTTTTTCAGGTTATGGAAAATACTAGGGCTAATGCTAGGAGGGATGATGAGGACAATGGAGAACAAGAGGTTCCTCCAGAAGTTCCTAACTAAGCTCCTCCTCAAGATCCAAATGACCCTCCAATTGGGAATATAACCCTAGCGGAATTTAGGACTTCTATGCAATTGTTGGCCTAAGCCTTAACGGCGCAATCCAATAGAGTGGTGGTGGCTCCTAAAACCCAATAAGGGGGATGGGTGCTTCTATAAAAAGGGAGTTTTAGAGGATGAATCCTCCGGAGTTTAGTGGCTCCAAGGTGGAAGAGGATCCGAATGGGTTCATAGAGGAGGTTTATAAGATACTTGCTATCATGGGGGTAACTTCTAGAGAGAAACTGGAGCTAACCGCTTACCAATTGAAGAATGTTTCTCAAATATGGTATGAGCAATGAAAAGATGCTAGGCCAGTAGAACCGGGCCCAACAGAGTAGGAAGTGTTCAAACTTGCCTTTCTTGATAGGTTCTTTCCTCGGGAGTTGAGGGAGGCTAAGATGGAAGAGTTCATCAACCTTAAGCAAGGTAACATGAGTTTCAAGGAGTATGCCTTGAAATTCACTCTTTTGTCTAAGTATGGTCCATCAATAGTGGCAAATCCGAGGGATAAGATGAATATGTTTTTTTCGGGTTTGTCTGACATGGTAGCCAAAGAGTGTCATGCGACAATGCTTGTCGATAATGTGGATATCTCACGCCTCATGATTTATGACAAACAAATGGAAGAAGAAAAACTCAAGGAAGAGAAGTCTATGGAGAAAAAGAGGTCTAGGGTGGATGGTGATAGATCCTTTCATGATCGGTCCGATGGACATGGCCGTTTAAGAATCGACAAAAGTTTTTCAAACAAGGCTTTTCTAATGCTCCTAAGCATAAGGATGAGATGGTGTCTACTCCTAGGGCATACGGGAGAAGTGATGAGTCCCTATGGCCCACTTGTTCTAGGTGTGGTAAGAGGCATGCGGGTAGTTATTTGGCTGATAGAGATGGTTGCTATAGTTATGGTGAGAGTGGCCACATGAAGAAAGATTGCCGAAAGGCAAGGGCTTCAATAAGAGAGGGTAAGCAAGTTTCCACTAGTAGTGAGGGTGTTGAGCCTCAAAAGAAGAATATATTTTATTCTCTCCAATCTAAGGATGATCAAGAGTGATCTCCTCCTATCCTTTCCGGTATGTGTTTTATTCTTTGGTAAATTTCCAGATTTCTTGTCTTATGTGACTTGTTGTGTTGGACTTGAGATTGCCTTTAGAATGAATTATGTTTAGGAAAGCTTATGTATGCTTACTCCCAAGGGGGAGATAGTGTACCTATCTAAGAAGGTTATTGTTTGTTTATGTGTTGCCATGATTTCCTGGTATGCATGTTCATGAAAATGCTTCTCGTAAAAATGACTTATTTGCATTGTGTTACCTCATGTTGTAGCATGTTGGAGTCAAGTTGCATCAGGCTCCATGAAGGTGTTTTGAGCATGTTTTAGCTAGGAGATGTTAGTTCCTCCTTGAAAATGAATAGATATAGACATCATGCATTTTGGGTTGGTAGATGTAGTTCCTACTCCTCTGTGTTGCATTGAGTATGTTTAGCTTGAAGTTGAAGATTTCCTCCTCGGTTGTGTGCATTTAGGTGTATTTCATGCATGATGGGATGCTACTCTAGAGTCTTTTCTTTTAAGAAGTGTTTAGAATCGTCATTCAAGGATGAATGTTCCCAAGGGGGAGATAATGTAGCGCTCTGGAAATTCGTAGACTAAACTAGAGCCAAAAGCTAGGGTTCTAGAGTGTGATGTTGAGAATTAGAATCGTAGATGAGACTTTACGTGCTAGCCATGAGGGGTTTAGTAGTTGAACGTCAAGACATGTCTTACACCCCCGTAACCTTATAGACTAACCTATGTCCTAGCAATGAGGGGTTGTCAAGCCTAGGGAGTGGGCAAGGGCCAAAGCTATTAAGGTAGAGTGAAAGAGAACTTGTTCTCCTATGTGCCTAGTTGGCGATTGGGCAGCATGATCGCCCAAGTGACTTGACGATGCACCAAAGTGCACTTGGTGTCACTTAGTGGGCTGTCGCCTTGGCCTAAGTTGTGGGAGAATGGGCGAGCAAAGTTGTGGCTCGCCAATTGGGTTGGCGATTCGCCAAGCTGCCTCCCCTATTGCCTAAGTGGCCTGCCCAATTTATGGAGCTACTGGAAAATTGGGCGAGCCAAGGGTCCACTTAGCGAGTTGCCTAGTGCCCTTGGCGAGCCATGTGGGTGCAAAAGGCGAGGTAAGTCGTGAAGGCTTGTAATTTTTAAGTTAAAACGTTTAGGGTCCTTAGTTCTGGTCCAAAGTTAACCCTATATTATTTTATTCCCTTCCTAGCAAGTATATAAGCTAATTAGATACGTTTACCTCAATTAAGTCATTCTCCCTAGAATCAAAAGGAAACCCAACTTCATCCTCTCCAAGAATATATCTCTCTCTAGAAAATCCCCATTGAAGAAGAAGATAGAGCTTAAAGCTTGGGTCAAGAACAAAGTCCATTGTTGAGAGATTGTGCTAGGGCTTTGATTAAAGGTATGTTTATCTTTTCATCTATGGGTTCTTCCACCAATAGAGTCCCCTAGAAATCCCCAAGATTTGTGAAGAAGAACCCCAATCTAAGCTAGGGTCACTTCTAATGCATGGGTTTTAGATGGGTATGATCCCAATTAGTTGGGTAATTCTTATATATGATTAATTTAGTGTTGATTCATGATATTATGATGAATTTATGTGAATTCGATGATTAACCATAGAAATCAAAGTATGTGGGCTTATGTCTTTTGACGAGAAATTGATGATTCTTGATAGATTTTCTAGAATTGTTATCACATATGGAACTTAGTTAAGAATATGAATATGAAATCATGAATTGAACTAGAATTATGAATGTATGATAGACCATGAAGGGTAATGATAAAATGTGGGACTTTATGATGAATTATGCATAGAATTGCCTATGACCAAGGCTTATGACCAATATGTCTTGTGATCTAGTCTAATATAATGATTGAGGAGAAAAGTTTGAATGTAGGTCTTGAAGTAATACTGTTGATCACTAGGGCTTATAGAGTAAGTCTAATATGATGAGTAGCTTGTATATGAATGGCATAGTTGTTGTGGAAGGCTTTTACCAACATGACTTATCTTGTAGTAAATGAATGCATGTATGTAGAATGTGAAAGGTCTCCGCACATAGAATGATTCTATAATGAAAGGCTAATCACCTAAAATGAATCAAAGCATGTTATACTAGAATAGCTTGAAGTTGTGATGTATGATCCCTTTATGTATAACTTGTTTATGTAGCTTGAGTTAGCACTGCAAGGATGCTTTTCACGGTATCTTGAATTAGCATTTGAGAGATGTTTATCAAGTTAGCTTGCATGA
Source organism: Solanum okadae (assembly GCA_036553675.1). NCBI lineage: Eukaryota > Viridiplantae > Streptophyta > Magnoliopsida > Solanales > Solanaceae > Solanum > Solanum okadae. The sequence goes on from CM071678.1 coordinate 37,120,185, forward strand.
GTATGGGCATGTTAACTTGGGATTGATGATCAATACTCTCCTAAGGATAGCTTGAATTAGTGTTGCAAGGATGCCTTCATGGTAACTTGATTTGGTTAGGCCAAGAACATTTCATGGTAGCTTAGGATTGATGATTCATACTCTTCTAAGTATAGTTTAGGGTTGAGGATTCATACTCCCCTAAGGGTAGCTTGCATCATATATGGTATGTTTGCATGGTAGCTTGGTTGGAATACTTGTGTTCTTCCTTGGATAACTTGGATTGCAAGATAGTGTGTTTTCCATGGTAGATAGGTCTATAGTAGGGTGACCTTGCTTGATAATTTTGTATGACAAATAGTAAGCATTGAGTAATCTATCCTAAAGTAGTACTTAGTGTGAGTGGTAGTATGGGATGCCATTCATACATGGCACAAGTATGACTTGAAGTTACTTATGAACTGTTCTCTTATGTGATGTATGCCTTCGATTGGATTGTTGCTATAGTTGCCTTCTATGATATAATTGACTCAAGATGGTGGTACCTTGTTTTTATGAAGTAGGTCAAGAATGACATCTATGATTAGTAAGCATGAATAGGGTGACTTCAAGATATGCTTACTGTGAGTGGTATTATGGGATGCCCCTCATGTATTGCACAAGTGTGCCTTGAGGTTACTTAGGAGTGTAAGTGCTTTTATGACTTGAAAACCTACGTCTTGACTATGAAGGTGAACTATGCCCAAGAATGACTAAAAAGAGGTACTTAGCTTGGATGGTAGTATGGGATGGTTTCCTTGCATTGCAGAAGTATGCTTTGAGGTGGCTTGTGATGTAGTTCTCATGTAATATGAAGGGCAAAGGTTGAAGTATGTAAATATGAAAGCCTAATAGAGGCTATTCTATGAATATGATGCATCTCCCATGCTCATTTGTTGTGTCTTATGTAATTGACTTATGATTATATGATGCTTATGTTGGAGATTATGCTATGACTATGTTATTATCTCTTATGCTTATGTCTCATGTTGACTAACTATTTTGAGATGCTCTTATGATGTTATTCTAGCTTTCATACTTGGTACATTTTGTGCTAACACATATTGCCTACATTCTAACTAAATGTAGGGTTTCAGAGATGGAGTTGCTTTGGAGTCTAGTTTTCTAAAGTGCGAGAATAGTTGAAGAATTGGTGAGTTCTCATAGCTTCGAGGACAAACCCCTTATGTTTCCTTTATGTGATTTCCTTATGTCTTAGTCATTTATGTGGTCTGTGTCCCAAGTTTTTTATTCTAGAGTTCTAATAGGTGGTTTGAGACAAAGTTGTAGTGAAGACTTCCACATTGCTTATGAAAATGTTTTCGATTGTATGGTTTAAAGAAGTTTTAATTTTCTCATACTTTTCTTGTATCTTATGTGATGATTATGCTAAGGGCTTGTATGCGACCCCTTCGGGGTCAAGTATGCCATGTTACGTCTAGGAGGTACCCCTGGGTCGTGACATTCACATTGTAGAAACGGTTCACATTCCATCATCAACATTCATAAGTGTCGAAATGAGAAATAGCCTTTCAATAATAACACAATTACATTCAAGAAATGATCAAATTATCTTCATTAGATTCACATTCATATACAAGACATCATGATAATAATTCAATTCCTCATACTATGCCTTTCATGGCCATGAATCTCAAATCACCAACACACCAACAATTTATTATAAATAAGGCATGTATAGTGAGTGATACAATTCAATATACTAAAGCAATTTAGACATACTGTATTCATAAGCTTTCATAATCAACAAACCTACTTCATAAAGGAACAATTTAGAAATTAAGAGAATTCATGGATCCATAAAGTATTTTCATCATAAATCATCAATTAAACACTAATACAATCATAATATGTCATTAATAACCATTTGAAAACGTTTGAAGAAGGAACCCATGAGTTAGAGTAAAACTCTAGGTTTTTGAGAAACTTGAAATCTTTGAAAACTAACTTTGAATGGACTCTAGGGGTGGAAGCTACCCGTAGACGAAGGATCACCATACCTTGCTTGTGAATCCCCAAGAAATTTGAGGAAGAACACCTTGGATCCACAAACCCTAGCTCCCACACCTTGTTCTTCTTCTTTGGGAACTTCAAGAGAGAGAATTTTTGAAAGGAGGAACTCTTTTGATTTGATACGGGTTTTGGAGAAATAAGGAGTAAATGACTTGTTTAAAGACTTAAAACTATATATACTATTGCTATAAAACATTTAAAAACAACCCCACATATTAAATAATTAAAACTAAATTACTCAAAAGCCCTCAACTTGGGGAGTCCTGTCAGGGACCACGCCCATCTAAACGGGTCGTCTAGGGCACCACGGCTCATGATGGTGCCCGTGGTCCCTTGAACACTGTGCCCCTCCAATTATCCAAGCCCTCAAGGGCCTAAGGCAATTCCACGAGACCTTCCACTATCCGTGGTAATGGAAGCAGTGTCAAGGCTTCCATGCCTTGCCCTCTCAAGTGTCTAAGTGGTCTTTACGACCATCTATACGGACCGTCAAGGGCACCACGGCTCGTGGTTGTGCCCGTGGTATTTGAGGCAGGAGCCTCCTCAACTTTGCACAACTCCCACAAGGCTAAAGGGTCTTCACGAATCTCTTTACGGACCGTGGTCAAGACCACTAGTCGTGAAGGTGGTCGTGAACCTTGGCAGTGCTTGGTCAAGGATTGGGCAGCCCTGAATTTTGGCTAGACTTTGCCCCTCCCCCCTTGCCTTGGTAGATTCCCTTGCAACCCCATACCCAACCTAAAAAAGGTCCTTCAACTACAGAGTCTAACGCATACCTTGACGTTGACCCTCATGATTAGGCTCTAGTTCAACCTATCATTTACCGACTCGTTACATTATCCCCCCCTTTAGGAACATTCATCCTCAAATGACACTTTAAACACTTCAAGGGATAACGACTCAAGACTAGCAGCCCACCATGCATGACACATCAATACAATGCACAAAATCATAGGAGGAACATCAACTCCACATCAATAAGCTCAATGCAACACAAGAAAGTAGGAATTACATCTACAAACTCATTATGCACAAAAACATCAACATTTCTCATTTCATTGGAGGAACTACCTTCAACAACTCACATCATTATAATCATAACATCATTAAGCACATTATGAAATTACTCTTGAAATCACATTTAGGCATGTTCAACAATTCACCTGATGAAGAATATAGGCAAGTCATACTAGATGCACATCAACATGAGGAATATATAAATCAAAATCTCATTTTCTCATTAAACATAAATTTCATCAAAAGATGCATGACATAAGGAGATCATGAAAACACATTTTCACACATAACATCAAAACATGAAACAAGGTACAAGGAACTCTTGGTCTCAAGCTAATGAGAATAGAAGGAAAGAGATAAGGATATCGGAACTCTCAACAACCTTACTATTCAACATACCAACTCCCCCTTAAGGGTAAACCCATTCTAAGGAAAACATGACAACAACATAGGAACCTCAATACAACATTCACGACTATAAGAAATCATCACTTATCGGTGCCTTCATCCGGAAGAGCTTCGTTGTCATCTCTAGCCTGAAGTGCATAGAAACGACTATTCTTTGTAGCATAAGGATCCGGAACATTAGGAGAAGCTTGATTTGCCTCCCTTCCTTTGGTTGCAAGAGTAGGACAATTTCTCACTTGGTGATCATTCTTCCCACAACCATAGCACCCATTTGTACCGGCTAGGCACTTCTAAAAATACTTGTTTCTATAAGTGGTGGAAGTAGGCTTAGAAAATGAAGACCCACCAATTTTCTCTTGGTTAACCTTAGGAGAGCTTGAAGAATCTTGGTTTGAAGCTCTCTTTTTGAACCTTGGTTGACCTTGCTCATCGGGACGACTTCAAGAGTAATGAAAGAAGTGTAACTTTCTAACGTCCTATAGCCTCTCACTCATAGATGTGTCGTGACTCACATCGATGAACAAGACTCTACTAGACGTGGCTTGTGAGACATTAATCCTAAAAACCATTTCCAAAATCTTATGCTCTGATACCAAGTTTCTAACAGCCCAAGTCTATACCCTGGAAGTTACACGGCTTACATGACCCCGAAGGGGTCTCGTACAAGCCTCTTAGCATTCATAACATTTGATACATAGAAATAATGTGGAAATTTTAGAACTTTTCTTTAAATCCATACGATCAAAACTTCATTTAAAAACACTTGAAACACAGCGGAATTCTATAGTCTCACATGTCCATCTAAACAATGTCTTGAAAACTAAAGTAGGGTCACGACCCTTTACAATCGAAAAGTCTAACAATGGTCTTTTACATGAAAGAAATAGAAACATCAAGTATTTCTCCTCGATCTATGAGGACATACCACTTAATCTTGGAGAATCTCAAATCCAAGCTTCAACTAGAGGAAAAGCAACTCAGTTGCCGGAACCTACACTTGTAGTAAAAATAAGAGAATTATGGGTTAGCATACAAAAATGTACTAAGTATGATGACCATGCAAAAACATGCTTTTAAAAGGACATTTTGGTTGGAAACCATGCATTAAGACACTTTTTAGAAATATCATGTACATTTGTATAACAGACATAAAATACAAGTATAATCATCATACAAGTCATAATCATCACATTTGAACATTCAACTCAAGTAACCCTAAGCTACACTTGTGCAATGGCATCCCATACTACTATCCCTACTAAGTGCCACTTTGAGGTCACCTTAGTTGAACTTACCATTTCATACTTAACTTCAAGCATTACTTATGCATAAGGAACACATTCATTTCATAAGTAATGATAAGGGAAAGTAACTCATAATACAACCAAGTATGGCATGCATCATCACATTAGACATTTAATTCAACATTCTTCATTAGCTTCATTAAGAGTACTTTCATTCATAAGTCATTAAGACATTAGAGAACTCATTATGACCCTTTCAAATCCTACTCGTGCAATGCATGGATAACATCCCATACTACTACCCACACCTCATATAACTTCTCAAGAAACCATAGTGCACATCTCACATGATGGGAATATGCATTAACCTACATAGACCATGAGAGCAAACCATGGAATTCGTTGTCGTATGGCCCCACACTGTAAAAAGGTGGTCTACTTGCCTAAGGTAGGACTGGTAATATTTTAGCATAGGTCGAAATTACTAGCTAATATCATATGTGGGAACAATTATGGGATAGAAAGATGTTAACTGGAACCCTAGCCTAACATTGGGAGAGTTTCCATCTTACCATATCCACTTGGTGCTTAACCTCCATTCCCATAGAGTATTTCATTTTCATTAACATTATTGTACTTGAGAGGGCTACCAACATTAGGTCTACCGACCCAAGTACATTACACAAGAAAAGGCCACCACCATTATGTCTACGGATTCGTGGTACATTAATATCTCATTGAATTTCCAAGAAGGGTTCCATCAACATTGGGCCTACCGATACAAGGTTCATCATTTCACACATGAAAGGGCTACCAACACTAGGTCTACCGATTCAAGGTTTAACATCACATTAGTTTCTTGACTCATCATGAAGGGCTACCAACACTAGGTCTACCGGTTTAAGAATAGCCTAGAATACATCATCATTCATTTATGAAAGGAATGCCATTGGCCTATCGATTCATATTCATAGAATCAAGGAACATTCATTATACATGAAGAGGATGCATAAGTTTACCAATTCCATACATGATATTACATTCAAGGTCACATTCATCAATAGAAGAATAGGATGCCTTAAGCCTACCAATTCAAGACCCATCAATCCACATTACATTCATTTATACAAGAATATAATGCATAAGCCACCAATTCAAGATATAGCTTCACATTGTAGAAACCCTTCACATTCCATCATCAACATTCATAAGTATCAAATTGATAAATAACCTTTCAATAATAACATAATTACATTCAAGACATGATCACATTATCTTCATTAGATTCATATTCATGTACAAGACATCATGATAATAATTCAATTCCTTATAATATGCCCTTCGTGGCCATGAATCTCAAATCACCAACACACCAATAATTTACTATAAATAAGGCATGGATAGTGATATAATTCAATATACTAAAGAAATTTAGACATACCCCATTCATAAGCTTTCGTAATCAACAAACCCACTTCATAAAGGTACAGTTTTGGATTTAAGAGAATTAATCGATTCATAGAGTATTTTCATCATAAATAATCAATTAAACACTAATACAATCATAATATGTCATTAATAACTATTTGAACACGTTTGAAGAAGGAACCCGTGAGTTAGAGTAAAACCCTATGTTTTTGAGAAACTTGAAACCATTGAAAACTAACTTTGAATGGACTCTAGGGGTGGAAGCTAACCATAGATAAAGTATCACCATACCTTTATTGTGAATCCCTAAATAATTTGAAGAAGAACACCTTGGATCCACAAACCCTAGCTCCCACTTCTTCTTTGGGAACTTCTAGAGAGAGGATTTTTTAGAGGAGGAACTCTTTTGATTTGATTTAAGTTTTTGAGATATAAGGAGTAAATGACTTGTTTTATTACTTAAACTATATATACTAGTGATATAAAACAATTAAAAACAACTCCACATATTAAATAATTAAAATGAAATTACTTAAAAGCCCTCAACTTGGGCATCCCCGTCAGGGACCACACGCACCTAAATGGGTCATCTAGGGCACCATGGCTCGTGGTGGTACCCGTGGTCCCTTGACCAGTGTGCCCCTCCAACTTGCCAAGCCCTCAAGGTCCTAAGGCAAGTCAACACGACCTCTCATGATCCATGGTCAAGACCACGAGTCGTGGTCATGGAGGTAGTGTTAAGGCTTCCATGCCTTTCCCTCTCAAGTGTCTAAGTGGTCTTCACAACCATCTATACAGACTTTCAAGGGAACCAAAAATCGTGGTGGTGCCTATGGTCTTTGAGACAGTAGACTCCTCAACATTGCACAACTCATACAAGGCCAAGGGGTCTTCACGAACCCCTTCACAGACCGTGGTAACGACCAATGGTCGTGAACCTTGGAAGTTCTTGGTCAAGGGTTGGGAAGCCTTGGATTATGGCTAGGCTTTGCCCCCCATTGCGTTGGTACATGCCCTTGTAACCCCATACCTAACCTAAAAAAGGTCCTTTAACTATCGAGTCTAACACGTACCTTGACGTTGACCCTCACGATTAGGCTCTAGTTCAACCTATCATTTTCTGAGTCGTTACACCTCATTGCATGGTGGAATTGATCCCCCTTTCCTTTTATGTATTTCTTTTTATGTAAGAAGTTTCGTAGGTTGTGTCCCTAAGACTTTAATGTATTAGATGGTTTGAGACAAGTGTAGTAAAAATTTTCTTCATTTTATGAGACTTTGACTGTTATGAAAAATGTTTTAAATTTCCACACTTTTCTATTATCTTATGTTATTATATGCTAAGGGCTTGTATGAGACCCCTGTGGGGTCGAGTAGGCCATGTTACATCTAGGGGGTACCCCTGGGTCGTGACAAACTTGGTAATCAGAGCACAAGGTTTAGAATGATTCTAGGATGTCTCAAACCACGACTAATAGAGTGTTTTTGATAAATAAGAAGCGTGCCACATTTATGAATAAGAGACTATTAAATGTTAAGGAAACTTCACTTCTTCATTCTCTAAGTCGTGCCATAGAGTTTAACTCTATTAGGGCTTTCTCCTAATCTATGCCTGATGGTTTTCAGGATATAAATATGGTATGATCAATGGAAAGAGGCTAGGGCAGTAGGAGTGGGTCCCATAGAGTAGGAGAAGTTCTAGAGTGCTTTTTCTATATAGGTTCTTCCCTTTATAGATGAGAGAAGCTTTAATGCTTGAGTTCATTAACCTTAGGCAAGGTGATATGAGTGTTAAGGTATATGCATTAAGGTTCACCCAATTGTATAATTTTTCTCCAATTCTAGTGTCCGATCATAGGTCGGGAATAAGTAAGTTTGTGTTGGGAGTGTCCGATTTAATGTCGTACGTCCATGCTTGATCATGATATGAATATTTCTCATCTTATGGTGTATCGTTAAAAAATTGATGAAGAAAAACTTGAAGAAAAGGTTACGGAGAAAAAGAGGTTTAGGATTGATGATGGTAATTCTTCTCTTGAAAGGTTCTCCGGACAAGGTCGTTCTAGGTTTTCTCCAAGATTAAGCCAAGAGAGGGTATCTAATCCTAGGCCTCAAAGAGGGAGTAATAGTAAGTCATTGTTTCCTAAGCCTACTTGCACTAGGTTTAGAAGGAAGTACTGTGGTAGATGTCTAGCCGGCATGGACAGTTGTTATGGTTGTGGAAGGAGTGGTCACAAAATGAGAGATTGCCCAATACTTACAGCCAGGGGAAGATATAGGAAGAAAACTAGGTCCTATTCTCTCCAAGCTAGAGGTGAACATGAGTGTCCTCCAAATATTGGTCCTTGTATGTGTCTTATGCCTATTTAGATTCCGGTGTTGCTTGTCTTTTGTGACTTGGTAGACTTGGCATGATAGACTTTGATGTTTTCTTTAGTATGAATGGAATACATCATGATTATGACTATTGATGGTAGAACCCGACTTAGTCATGATGAGTTTTTGGGGTATGTTGATTAATTTGATGAATAAGGTGTTTAAGTAATGCCTAGGTGTGTAGAGTGAATAGACTCCTCTAAGAAGGGTAGAAGTGTAATTCATCTTGGTTTAGAATCATTTAGTGTGATGGATGTAAAAGCTTAGGGATGACTTGCTCTGACAATAGAGTTGGAAGAAATGATGCTTAGAAGAGTCCGTAAGGGCTTACTTCCAAGAGGGAGATAATGTGCATAGATAGCAAGGTTGTTGAGTGATCGTTATGTTCATGATTTAGGTTTGCTTGAAATTCTCACCTTGAGAGGTGTAGTGAGATTGGAAAGTTTAGTCCCAGTTTTGTAGGCTTATATGAGATCTTGAGTGGTGTTGGTAAGGTTTCTTGTGAGCTAGAGTAGCTTAATGAGAACCTCTCTAATTTAGAAGTACTGGCAAGTTAAGAAATAAAAGAGTAAGGAGGTTGTTTCCATGAAAGTGTTAAGGAGTGATCTCTTAGTGAGGGTTTTATGTTAGGGGCTACTTGGGAGGCCAAGGGCCAAATAGATGTCCCGATGTCCTCATCATTTTCCTTCCATTCCTCCTTTAGCTCGAGATGATAAGTCCCTATGAGTTGTTTTATGTTTTGGGGTCATGTGTTATTTACGTGTTTCCCTGATTTCCTTATTTGATGCATGTTCATGAATACTTGTGATTTGAATGAATATGAAGTTACATAGTTATTTTCCACATGTTGTAGTGCATTAAGTATGAGTTGCCTATATGTTCCATGATATGAATTGTTAAACTTGCTTTAGTCTTGCTTTTTAAGAATAAATTGCATATTGACTCCTTGAGATTTTGTTGAGAATGCTTTAAAGCTTGGAGAATGTAATTCCTCCTATAATGATGAGAAATGTTGAGTTTCATGCATAATGGGTTGTTAGATGTAGTTCCTACTCACTTGTGATGAATTAATTATGTTTGACATGAAGTTGATGCTTCCTCCTTTGAATGGTGCATTATTTTGATGTTGCATGCATGATGGATTACTAGTCTAGAGTCGTGTAAGAAATGCCTACATCGTCATACGAGGACAAATATACCTAACAGGGAGATACTGTAATACCCTAGAAACTAGTAGGCAAAACTAGAGCTTGACGTGAGGGTTAGAGTGATGAATTTAGCCTCTCGTACTTAGAATGAAGGTTTTCAGCTAGAACGTCTAGGTACTACTCCCCAAGAACCAACCATGGGTCCTTGAAAAAGACCTTAGATCTGCCCAAAAAAGTTCCACACATGAGGCCATCCACGCCCCTTAGGTGGGCAGCCTGGGTGAGCCGATACGCTCAAATTACACTTTCCTAAAGAAGTATAAGTGGTCGTCATCAAATAAAGAACCCAACTTGTAGGTTGGGGTCGATCACACGAGGAATATGGTTCAGACTTAATCATAACCTACGATTACTTCTGTTTAGTCAAACTATTTCCGAAACAAGTAATTAAAAGGGGTGATTTGTGTAATCAAATAACCGAATGTTGTTAAGTAACCAGTGAGAAGGATTCAAACTTTGTTTTATCAAAGAGAGAGATAAACTAGGGTGTATGTGTTCCCCATAAGCTCTTAACGAGGTAATCCTAATAATAATAATCCTTTCCTAGTGTATCACATGCAAAGTTGGTAAGTTAGGTATCCCTATGTGATTGGTCCTCCAAGTAGGGAATTTTGATCCGTACCTTGGTCCGGCTACGTGTGTATACTATACTAACCCTTACCTTTCCCTCATATTAGACCTCACATCAATGTATGGCTTAGTTTTCACCCTCGAACCAATTTATATTAGACTATTAGATAGTATCATACTAAATCTCTGTTGATAATTGTTTTGTCATTACCTACCTCCTTGGTTCGGCAAGTAGAAACAAGGCGAGTTCTAACACGTGCACTCATTAAAAAGACTTCTAAGAAAAAGAATTACCATTATATGCATCGACACTAGTCAAGAATTACATAGTTATTATTCATACGTTGTTAATTGCCTGTTCTTCCCACAACCCTAGTTGTGTATTTAGTTACTCATGATTGAAAGAACACAATTCATATTTTGATAAAAATAATTCATGCACTTACGTTTAGAGTAGAACAAACCTGAAATCTCCAATTGAATTTCAAAGACAAAATCTTTATAAACTGAAACCCGGAAATCAAATTGCTAAAGTTGCAAGTTAATTCCAAAGAAAATACCAATAATTAAAAGTAAACAATAATTTCTAACCCCAAAAAAATTAGGTTTACATACCCTATTTATAGAAAAACATATCCTTAACAAAAAGGAAACAAAATAAGGAAATAAACTTTCTGGACACGGCTTTGATCGACGACTCGATCTACGTATCGTGGGTCGACCTACGATCCGTAGGTTCCCTCCATTGGTCAACATTTAGACTTTTTCTTCAGAAGCCTGGAACCCTCATTCTCTGTCAACATCTACAGACATGCAGGACAGACCATAGGTGGACCTACGGTTCGTGGGTCCTCTTTCGTGGCTCCACACTTAGGAATTTCTTTACATACTGGAACTTAAACTTTTCTGAAAACCTTCTACGGATGTGCAGGATGGCCCGTGGGTCGACCTAAGGTCCATGGATCGTTTCGTAGTTTCACACTTGGTCAGCCTTCCCTGAAGCTCCTATCTACGCCTATCATCGACGGACTGTCACAGGACCTACGGTCTGTAGGTCACGTTCGTGGGTGGCAACTTCTACAGATTTTTTCAGCTATCATCTCATTCAATCGCGTCCAAGCCTATTTCCTTCAAACATGACACAACACATTATTTCCAATACAAAATGGCCCTAGACACAACTCTTAAGTGAAATGTATTTAAAATACCGTAAACTCACGGTATATTAACACCCTCAACTTATAAATCTTGTAGAAGCAAATATACAAACTCAACGATCACATGGCTATTTAAACCCATTCCATCTTCTTAGAGAAAATCCTTTTTAATAGAAACAACAAGCTAACTCATGCAGATCTAGATATGAAAAAGATCGACCAATAGACACCACAACATACACTTTTTGACAATCACCAAGGTATCAACTTTTCGACAATGTAACTAGTTCCTTCACTTCAAACAAAATTCTTTTCACACATAAGATATGAATTTTGAGTTTTAGGATTCATTCAACACTCACGCTCAAAAATGATTCCAAGTACAATTAGTGCTAATACCATAGACTTGCCCTTACTTTCTCTTCTTAGACTCTCATAACTAGTTGCTTGGATCACTATAGCACTATATTAGCTTGTAACGTAGGCTTAGGGTCATGTGTGGTACATTTTGGTGCTTGTTAGTGACTTTCTACCCTCCTTGACATTACATTGGCTTTTTACCTCTTTTCTCGATCTATTTTTGACATCCTTTCATTTTACTTTCTTTCCTTTAACTCTTTTCAACATGGATGTGACTTTTGACTTTGTGGCTCTTATTTTTCACTTTCTTCTTTCTCTTTCACTTTTTTTTTTATTTTTTATTTCGACACTTTTATTCATCTTTTTGCTTCTTTTGCACAAAGTCTCATCCTTTTCTATCATTTCTTCTTCTCTTTTCAACACAAAACTTTTTTAATAACCTTTTTTTCTTTCAGTTTTCTCTTTCATAGCCACCCTTATCTTATGGATTTTGCATTACTTGAGGTGCACAATATCTGATGTCAGACCAGGGTCAAGATCAAGGTAAATTTTGGCTTAACCACCCTCAACTTAGGCTTTTGGCCTAAGTCAAGGTGCACATGTCCAAGAAGGGATCAGGCCCAAGACAATTATTTAGGGGAAGGTGAGTTGGGTGAATAAAAAGAAATGGTCTATTTAAGGCTCAAATATGTGGATCATTTTAGGCTTAAATTTCCTAAATCGAGCAATGGCCTATGATCACTTCCCAACTTCTAGCCTAGATCATCTTAGCAAGACCAATGGGGCAAGTTCTAGATTGGCACAACTGTCCCAATATTCAAGTTTCCTCACACATTTTGACATATTGTTTCATTATCAAATTATCAGATTACCCAGTTAATGTTTTAGCTTAAGTCATAGGTCAAATTAGTTCCTTATCATGTCACATTGTGATCCAACACATTCAACTCATCAAGACTATCGATCTAGCACATTTTAACATTTTTGGACAGGGTTATTTTTTCATGCTTTTTATGCCATCATGATTTTACTTTTTTACTTAGTCCTATACATATATTCCTAAACATGTTGGTTCAACAGAAATTAAAACAGTGTCTTGGGGGAAAAGTACACAAGCAAGAAAACCCAATAAAGGATTGTGAGTTGGGTTACTCAAACTTCACCTTATCATTCACAATCCATTTACCCCAACCCCAACTAAATAGAATGCAATTGTCCCCAATGCACAAAAAGTAATAAATAAAGGATCGGGTGAAGCAAACCTACGGTGCATACTTAAAAAGTGGGTGGTTTTAGCTTCCTGGAATCCGCTAGATCAACACATGGAACGCGATCAATGGCGCTCCCCTCTACCAACTCAGCACCCTCAGTAGTGCTATCATCAACTCTCAAGGCACCATCAGTAGTTCTCATGCTGCTAGAGGCGCAAATGCCTGTCTCCCTAGCTCGCTGCTGTCTCATCTCCTCATCAATGATCGATGCTCTCATAGCCTCTTCAATCTTCTTGCGCTCCCTCTTCTTCACTATCCCAGCCTCAGTATCATCAGAAGTATGAACAGAGCAGGGCGCTTCCCATCATGATGGGAAGAATCAGGTGGTAGCATACCCTCTTTGAAAAGGAAAGTTAACACTATATCATCAACCGGTGCTGTGGGAGCGGACTCAGGCTCAGTCTCTGAGGGAATAAGAAGTCTAGTGATGTCAGCATAGAGGCTCACTATCTCTTTCTGGAGAGTGGTCACATCAATAGTTGGGGTTGGCCTCTCTAGGACTCTCAACTCTAAGGAATCCAGGCGCTTATGAACAGCCTGGACCTTCTGGTCCATCAAATGCTCCATCCGCTGCTCAACTCTAGCCTCAGACTCCATAATAGCACACTGTATTCATGGCCTCACATGCTAGAGGAGAGTGGCCATCTGTCCCTCTAGCCTCTGTACTCGAGCTAAAGGGATGGCGGTGGAACCAGAAGAATGGGTGGCTCTAGACGAGATAGCGGCCTGACTGGAGGCTGGAGACGGAGGAGCCTGGGTGTCTTTTGTAGTGGCTAGAGGGGTATTATCATCATCCTGCATCTGCTCCACATCCGCTACAAGATCATCGCCTAACGGTGACACCTCAACCTGTGGCTCCCTCCGAGGTGCAGTTGCATTGGCCTCATGCCTAATTAGGCCTATATCCATAGTCTTGGTTGCATGAAGCAACCGGTCCCAATGCCATACTGGTACCCCGAAATCCCTGCAAAGTTGGAAGATAAGGTAGAGAAAAGGCAAAGTGGTGGTGGCCTTGAAGGCCCTCTTGTGGATCTCATCAATCAGTATGCGAAAAAAATCAACCTCAAATCGCGCCACCGTGGCTGCAACTATCACCGCTCAGTCCCATGTGACCACATTATCCACTTGAGTGAGGGACAACCTATTACGTACCAACAAGAAGAAGAACTTTGCAAAAAAATTAAGGGTGTCCTGATGCCCATACTCGGAGTACTAACCCACTCTACTTGCTCTCTATTTGTGGAAACATAACGTGCTAGCCACCTAATAAGTGACTCCCTCTACTCATCATCCCTCTGAAATGCCCCATTCCAGATGATGCCCATGCGATAGTCTAGCTCTGTTGTATTGATGTGCAGATTCTAATCTGAGCCATAGATGAATATGCAGAGGGCGGTCTCAGAGATGTCCACAAAGTAGCACCGAACTAGTGTAGGCTTAAGTGGAGGTTGAGTTGTGGGCTTGGCCCACTTGGAGATGAACCCTCTAATACTGGCAGCATAGGTAGCATAGAACTCCCTGAATATCTCCTCATTATACATTCCTAGGGGCCAGGCCATCCACTCTCACCTGTGTCTACGAAAGAGCCCCTTAATGACTGGGGATGTATGCAGGCTACCTGTGAGAGCCCGGTGCTACTTGGCGACTAGTCGAGCCATTTTCTCCTTCTCATTCAGCATGCGAGAATCTATATATCTCTTATATTGGCCGTCTACACACCATCGATTTGGTTCCTCAGCAACTTGTGCAGGATCGATATTTAGGGGCACTGGGATATCACCTGTACTATCTGCCTCTGAAGATAAGGCGTTGATGCCATTAGAACTAGAGCCAGAGACGGAATCAGAGCCGGATGCAGACTCAGAGCCAGCCAAAGAACCAATTGGTGTGGCCCCCTCATCAGACTGAAGGGCAGTGACCACGTCAGAAATCACTCACCGGGGTTGATTTCGTGTAGTGCATGTGTGGAGTAGTCGATGATGTCCTGGTAGTAGGTGGAACGTATTTAACATCCTCATCCTCAATAATTAGCCTGAAAAAAGGGGCCACAAACTTGGACTTTCCCTTCGCTGAATAAGTGGGAGCTTGGTGGGGGGCCACAGTACTTGTAGAAGCTTAGTTAGTACCATAATAAGCAAATAAAACACTTGGATGAATTTTATAACAAGAAACAAATCAAAACAAAAAACTAAAAAAAATTCAGGTCAATAGTTATACTGCCGACCCACAGCGGGTACCTGCGGTTCGTGGTTAGATCTACCGTCTGTAGGTCTCTTTCGTAGATCAGAGTACCCAAAATTAGGTCTCTCATGTGGAACGACGGATGTGCACAACGGTCCATCAATGGAATGACGGACCATAGTCGACATTGTGGTTCAACACTTAGCAAAAAAATGAGTGCTTCTAACCCACGGACCTGACCTACGGTCCATAGATGGGCTCTCGTGGGTCAGGCTGTGCCAGGTTACAGATGATTCACTTCTTTTCAAGCTCCTTCAATCCCCAATTTTTTACACAACTTAGGCATGTACATACATTTCAACAAGTAATATGGTAGTTAATCATCCTTAGGGTTCCAATTTTTACAAGATTTCACAATTTACCACATCGATACTCAAGAACCCTAAGTCAAAACTTCCAATTCGGCCTATTAACTTTATTTATTCAGTTTTTAAGTAATTACACACTCACATACCATCATACCAAGCCTGGTGATCACCAAGTCCATTTGGCGAGTCGCCGAATGACTATTTGACTGCCTAAAATTCTAGTGTTCCAAGCCTTGAAGGAAAAAATAAAGTTGGTGATGGAAAGGAGCAGTCGATGGATCACCGAGTAGTTCCACGATGCAGTACTGGCTTGCCCAAAGTTACAGACCTTGAGGATGCTGAATGGCAAGGCAGAACGACGATGAAAGTAACCAAAGGGCAGCTCATCGAGTGGTTCGGTGAGCTCGACTTACTTCGCCAAGTGACTTTTCGCAGTACATTTTTGGTGACTATAAATATATTTTTAAACATTCAATTTAGTATCTAATATCATAATATCTTAAATGTAGCTGATATTCTTAGCATTGAGACAAGTTTTCTCTAGTATTTCGTAAGCTTTGAAGAATTGAAGTTTTTCACTTTTGATAAATTGGAAGTGAGACTTTGAGATTCTTATTGGAGCATTTTAAGGACAAATCTACTCTTACCCAGTTGATGGATAATCAATTTGGTAATGGATTTTACCTTTTTATGATATCTAGTTAAAACCCCAATTCTTGGGGTGTGATTATGGGCTGATTTGGTTTATGGGTATTGCTAATTGTTAGTTAATATGCTATTTTGAAGTGATTTCAATCATTAATTGTGGTTTAATTTAAGAATCGTAGTTGCAAATATAGTTCTAACTTTGTGTTCTTGCCTTGTTCGAGAGAGAGGTTTTAGAACCAAAATTTTTTGTTGATGATCAGTGGGTATTGGATAGACCTGGGTTCAGCTCGAGAGAGTTAATCCTAAATCCAATTCCACACATACAGCTCGAGAGAGTGAATGGACTAAGGTGTGGGTTTTTCGTATTTTGGATACTTGTTGATGTTCAAGAGAAATCAACTTGATTCGGGGTAAATTGTTTGAGAGAAAGTTTATCTCCTCTATACCCTAGTTTACTCACTAATATTTAACTATTTTCTAATAGTTGCAATTACCCATTTGTCTATATTAGCCTATAATCGAATAACATCCCAAGAACCTGTCTCATTATTCTTAGCTCGTATTATTTACCACTTTTTGTAGTTGATAATCAAAACCAAAACTCCTATTTGACATTAGTGTCGCGCCCTGATTTGAATAATGTTTTTATTTGATAACTTTTATTCCTATGATTGATTTGATCATATTCGTATTTCCCAATTTACTCTAAAAAATGTAACGCTCCCTGTGGGATTCGACCCCAACTCATTTAGTTGGGTTATATAATGACTAAGGAATGCTGATGCTTAGAATTGGATGAAGTGTCTTTGATAGCATTATTTGCAAATATCAAAATGGCGCAGCTGCTGAGCAGTGGTGTTGATTGAGATTCTTTTGGTGAAGTCGATTTTTGTTCTTTTAGTCATAGTTGAGTCTACTTACTTTTAGTTTGGTTCGTGTGTTGTTGTATCAAACAGAGGAAATGAGTGTCAACAAAAGCAATGGTAGCCAAGTGGGCCACCAGGATGACATCGAAAATCTCAATGATGTCATTGAGACAAATGTTAATGACCCTAATCTAGTGGGTGTAGTTGGGGCCATTCGCTTGCCTCCAGCTGAAGGGAACACAGTTTTCCACATTACAAGCACCATGTTGTAGCTCTTGCAATTGAAAGGGTTTTTTGGCGAGTTGGCTCATGAGGATCCCCATGAGAATATGAGGAACTTTGTTGATGTTTGTGGGCCGTTCTTCTTCAAAAACATATCTCAACAGTTAGTTCGGGTGAGATTATTCCCATTCTCTCTAATGGGAGAAGTGTGCAAGTTGTTGGGTGAGTTACCAAGAGATTCTATCACTTTTTGGGAAGAGCTCATTACCACATTTCAAGTGCGATTCATTCCCCCTTAGAAGATGATGACTCTTTGAGACAACATCCAAAGCTTCAAGCATTTGGAGGGTGAGCCAATTCATGAAACTTGGCTAAGATTTAAGAAGTTGGTGCGACAATGCCCAACTAATGGATTGCCCAACAATGTTTTGCTGCAATAGTTTTACCGAAGCCTTGATTCGGTGAACAAGGCAGTAGCTGAACAACTTTCTCCAAGAGGTTTAATGAAACAACCTTACGTTATCGCAGTCCAGCTTGTGGATGGCATGGCATGGATTAAATGAGCATGCTCGTGAAGATCAGGTCTCTCCTCTCACTTTCAAATTGACCAAAGAGCAAATTGAAAAGGATCAAGAGATGGACCAAAACATGGCAAAGATGATGACTCAGCTGGACATTTTGGCAAAGAATGTCATGGGAGCTGGTGCTAGAAGTGTAAATGTTGTGGGTGTTGGGTGTGTAAACACCGATGAGGCCAAGTTTGAAGCGCTGTATAATGCGAAAGTGAAGTTTCTAGCCAACCAGTGAGGTGGTTATCGTGCAAAATACCCAAGGCAGGGTGGTAACCAAGGTTGGAATAAGGATGAAGGTTGGAAAGATCGTGATAGAGAGTGGAGGCATCGTAATCCCACTTTGAAGGAAAGAGATGGGGAGAAGGATAGGTATGTTCCTCCACACATGCGTCAAAAGCCCCAAGATTCTGAGGTTGGCCGGTTTGAGGATATGTTCTCTTGTATTCTTAGCAAGTTTGAAGGGTCTGATAAAATTATGAAGGTGATGAAGAAAGATATATCGACCATTAACCGGACGGTGACCTCTCATTCCGTCTCTATCAAGCAGTTGGAGACCCAAATGGGTCAAATTTCTTCTCATTTAAATCCAAGACAACAAGGGGGATTGCCTAGTTACACTATGGCGAATCCCAAGAATGAAGTTTTAGTGAGGACTTTCATCGTTCCACGACGTTAACTATGGCACTGCGGCAACCCAAGTTTTTATTTTCTTTCTTTTTGCTTTTGGAATAATCGTGTGTTGATTGTGCATGTTGAAGTGTAGAATGTGTATGAAAAGTTTAGGTTGGCAGGCGAAATGTCCAGTCGGCGACTCGTCGAAGAGGTTGGCGAGCCCAACTTGGACCGTCATTGGACTAAAGAAACTAAAA
Source organism: Solanum okadae (assembly GCA_036553675.1). NCBI lineage: Eukaryota > Viridiplantae > Streptophyta > Magnoliopsida > Solanales > Solanaceae > Solanum > Solanum okadae. Next base: position 37,139,002 of record CM071678.1, read on the forward strand.
GATGGAGTCTGTAAAACTCGGCGGTCCCATGTACAAGTCGGTGAGCCCGTCTTTGTCCGTCGTTTGGACCCCCACATTAACTGAAGATCGTGTAAAACTTGGCGAGGTAGGTAACCACTCGGCGTGTTGTCGAGGAGAAATAATGTCACCAAAAGGGCAAGAACTGGACGGTTTGTAAAAGGCCAAAGGTTTAAAATTTCAAACTCTTTCACATTCCCTCACTTTTTAACTTCATACAATCACACCCGCTATAACACCTGGAAAATTGATTGGTGAAACTAGAGCCTAACGTATGAATCTTAAAAGTATATGCATAAATTGGAGTTATGAAATAGTCCAAAAATTTGACAAAGTATAGGTTTAAGGGAGGGTTCAAGAAAGGCGAAAGGCTTCACTACCCTCAGAAGCACTTTTGAAATTTGCTTTAGCCGTGTGGGCAAAAAGTATTGTTCAAGGGAGGCTTCAAAGAAGGTTAAAGCCTTCACCACCCTTAGAAGCCTCCTTGAACCAATGCCTTAGCCATATATGCAAGGAGGCAAATTCACGTGAGGCTTTACGGCCCATGAAAGGCCTCCACTAGCCATGCAAATCCCTCGTGGACTTTACCTTAGCAAAATTTAGCATGAGGTCAGTCCACGTGAGGGTCCAAGGACTGTGGAGGACCCCACTGCACGTGGAACACCTCGCGCAGGGGCTTCCTTAGCGCGCTTAGGCAGTGCACGTGTGCAAGTGAGGGTCCACGACAGGTGGACACGTCCACTACCCGTGTACACCCTTGTGAACATTCCTTAGCTTTAAAAAGCTTAAGGCACAAGTCCAAGGGAGGGTCCATGGCTGGTAGACCACTCCAAGGCCCTTAAAAGCTACCTTGGACTTTGCCTTAGTTTTATTTGGCAAGTCCATGTTGGCAAGGGGTGTTTTTGTAATATTATTTTTAAGTCCTATTTTTAAATGGGTATATTTTATATTGTTTTTAAATAAATATATAAGGTACTTTAAGTCATTAAACACCCAAACTAAATCACTTTCAAAAGCACCTAAATTAAAATCAAAAGTTCATCTTTCTCACAATATTTCTCTCTTTAAGAACCCACGAAGTCAGAAGAGGGAAAATTGAACCTTCGACTGAAAGAATTAAAGGGGTTTTTCATCAAACTATTCAAAGATTCATCCTCAAGGTATGGTAGTATTCATCTTTGGGTAGATTCCACTCAAAGAGCCCCTTCAAAACTTCATTTTCAAACTTCAAATTATCCCGAAATAAAAGGTTTTGGTTTGAACACATGGGTTCTCTTTAAAGGTGATTTTTATGATTAAATTGATGATTTATGGTTGAATTTTGGTGAAATTTCCCCAAGAACCCATGGAATCCCCTCTATTGCTAAATTGTGATTTTAATGTGGGTTAATTGAATTTCTAAGCTTGTAAATGGGTCTTGTATGAATTAATTGAATTGGTTGGATTTTGTTACCACATATCTAAGGTAGAAATTCTAAATGTTGGGTTGAATGTAATTCATGATTTCTTGATGGGTAAGTTATGAGAATTGCTACATGAATGTGAGAATTGTGCATGCACTTCAAGATTTATGTTGAGAAAGAAGATTTTGTGACTGTGGTGTGATTATGGAATTGATTGGAAAGGTTATTGTCCCCTATACCCTTAAACATTATTATTCATGAATTATTATGACTATGATGATCTTGTTGTGTTTAATGAAAGGCTATTCTCATGAACACACTATAAATATGATGTGAAAGGTTTACTCAAATGTTGATAATTCTAAGGCTGAAAGGACATTCTAACCTAATCAATCTATGAGCTATTATGATACCATGTTAGTTTGAGTGTCTGGTGCATTCTTTCATGAACATGAATTTAAGTTAATACTTAAAATGAAATTAAAGAGAATTATGCTTAGCACTATGTGGATTTGAGTATGAGATGGATTCTTTTATGCTAGTAGATCGGGTTCCCAATATAGTTGTCTCATAAGATGGAAACATTTACGTTAGTTGTTCGGGTTTCTAGTAGCAATTTCCCTATCCCATAACTATGTGCCCACATTGGTCTTAGCTAGTGGATCCACCTAAAAGCTATTATGTTAGTCCTACCTTAGGCAAGTAAGACACCCCTTTTCGGTGTGGGGTAGACACAGATTCCATGTAGCTCACATGGTCTATGTCGGTTAAGGCTATTTCCATATATGATAGGAATATAAATTATGATAAGAACATATGGACTTTAGCTATGACTCCTTAAGAGGTACTACTTAGTATGAGTGGGGGTATGATTGCACAAGTTGACTTTAAGAGGGGTTATGCTATGAAGACTTATGAATTATGTATGCATGATATGTATGTTGTTGGTGACCTAAAAGTGGTACTTGGCATATGGTAGGGTTATGGGATCTTGCCTTTGCATTGCACTAGTATAGGTTTGGGGTTGCTTATGATATAGTTTGACTTATGTTTCTTCACAAATGTGCATGCTGGCTTTTAAACTTGATAAATGCATGATTTCAACTAAATGTCCCTTTTATGCATGTTTAAAGGATTTTAGTGCGTAATTACCATACTTAGTACTTTATGTGCTAACCAATATTTCTACATTTACTATGAGTGTTGGTTTCGGTCGCTGAGACGTACTTCTCCTTTCAAGTGAAGCTTTGGTTGACTATTCCCTAGGCTTGGTGAGTCCTCATGATTCGAGGAGAAGGTGTTATTCTTTTCTAGTTTCTATTGTACTTTCTATTTTGGGTCTTTATTGTAAAGGGGTTTGACCTTAATTGTATTCTCTATAGTACTAGATGGTGATTGAGAGAAGGTCTAGAGTTTTATATTCGTTTATGAAATAGAAGTTGACTGCAATTTTAAAAGCTTTAGATTTTCCGCATCATTTCTATGACTTTATGTTTATGATTATGCTAAGTGCTTGTATGAGACCCCTTTGGGGTCAAGTACGCCGTGTTGCTCCTAGTGGGTAACCTCGGGTCGTGACAAACTTGGTAGTCAGAGCACAAGGTTTAGAATGATTCTAGAATGATGTCTCATGAACCACATCTAGTATAGTCTTGTTCATGTATGTGAAGCGCGCCACACTTATGAATGAGAGGCTATAAGATGTTTAGGAAGTTTCACTTCTTTCATTACTCTTTAATTGTGCCTTAGTGTTTTAACTCTATGAAGTTCTTTTCCTAACCCTTCTCTTGTGTATATAGGATATGAATACAAGAAGGGCGACCACAAGAAGGATGGAAGAGGAGATTGTGAATGATGGAGTTCCTCCCCAAGGTCCTCAAGAGCCTCAAGTTTCTCAAGATTCCAATAATGAGTGGGCTATGAAAAATGTGGAAATAAGGTTGGCTCTCCAAGTATGACCCAAGCCGTAATGGCCCAAGTCTAGAGATGCTAGAACTCATGTGAACCCCAATGCAAGTACAACCGCTTCAAGGATAAGGTATTTCACAAGAATGAATCCCAATATGTTCTATGGCTCCAAAGTGGAGGAAGACCCACAAGTGTTTATTGATGAAGTGTATTTGGCTCTTGATGTAATGGGAGCGTCTCAACAAGAGAAGGCGGAACTAGCCACCTACCAATTAAAGGATGTGGCTTAAGTTTTTTATGAGCAATGGAAGGATGCGAGACCAGCAAAAGCGGGCCCACTAGATTGGGAATTGTTCAAGTCGATATTTCTTGAAAGGTTCTTTCCCCTAGAGTTTAGGGAACGAAAGATGCAAGCGTTCATAAATCTTAGACAAGGGGGTTTTAGTGTGAAGGAGTATGCCCTTAAGTTCACTCAATTGTCAAGGTATGCTCCAACCTTAGTAGCGGACTCTCGGGCCAAGATGAACAAATTTGTTATGGGGGTATCTGACTAGGTAGTCAATGAATGTCGCTTGGCAATGCTCATCCCAAATATGAATATTTCACGTCTTATGGTTCATGCCGAACAAATTGAGGAACAAAAGCTCAAGCAAGCGAATACAGAGGTAAAAAGGGCAAGGACCGATGATGGGAATTCTTCTAAGGGTAAATTTGAGGGTCAACCTAGACCAAGGTTCAAGAGACGGTTCTCCAACCAAGGCTCCTTTAGTGATCCAAGGTTCAACAAAGATAGAATGTCTAACACTAAACCACAAGGAGGTAATAGTGGTGGCTCTTATGTTGATAGGCCAAATTGTGCAAAATGTGGTAAAAAGCATGATGATAAGTGACTAACTGTCATGGATGGTTGCTATAATTGTGGGAAGAGAGGCCATATGAAGGGATATTGTCCCATGCTAAGGGCTCAATGGAAAGAGGGCAAGCAATCCCCTCCAAGTGGTGCAAATTCCGATGCTCCCAAGAAAAATTGCTTTTATGATCTTCAATCCCCAGGTGATCAAGAGAGTTCCACGGATGTGGTGACGGGTATGTTACAAGTCTTTTCCATTGATGTATATGCATTGTTATATCCTGGTGCCACTTTGTCATTTGTTACACCTTAAGTGGCTATGAAGTTTGAAATACTGCCCGATGTGTTAGAAGAACCTTTTTTTGTTTCTTCCCCGGTTGGTGACTTGGTAGTGGAAAAAAGAGTCTATAGAAGTTGTCCTATTTCTTTGTCTCATAAAGTCACTTTCATTGATTTGATAAAATTAGATATGTTAGACGTTGATGCCATTTTTGGGTATGGATTTGTTGATTGCTTGTTATGCCTCCATTAATTATAGAACTCGGGTAGTAAAGTTTCAATTTCCAAATGAGTCCACTTTATAATGAAAGGGGGGGGGGATTATATTCCTAGACGTCGATTTGTTTCATGTCTAAAAGCTAGGAAAATGATCTCCAAGGGATGCATTTACCATATTGTAAGGGTTTTGGATGTTGAGTCCAAAACTCCTTCTTTAGAGTCGATCCTCGTGGTAAGAGAATTTCTGGAAGTCTTTCCCGATGACTTTCCTGGAATTCCTCCCAAACAGGAAATAGAATTTGGCATTGATCTCTTGCCAGATACTCAACCTATATCCGTTCCTCCATATAGAATGGCTCCGGCCGAATTGAAAGAGTTTAAGGAGCAACTCAAGGATTTGTTATACAAAGGGTTTATTCAACCAAGCATCTCTCCATGGGGTGCTCCAGTACTGTTCGTAAGAAAGAATGATGGGTCCCTTAGGATGTGTATTGACTACCGCCAATTGAACAAGGTCACCATAAATAATAAATACCCACTTCCTAGAATTGACGATATGTTTGACCAACTCTAAGGAGCTAGTTACTTTTTGAAGATTGACCTTCATTCGGGCTACCATCAACTAAGGGTAAGAGGGTGTAACATCCGACAATTTAAAATGAATATGAAGAAGCTTGAAATTGGAAGTAGTCATTTTTGGAAAAAAATTCAGAATCTGGAAATTTGGCCAAGTGTGGAAATCAGTGAGTTTTTGGCCAACTTTGATCAGTCATAACTCCTAGCTCAGGATGAGCCAGGAGAATTTCCAGCTATGTTTGGAAATCCCTTGGAACGATCTTTCCAACGCCATTGAGTTTGCTCAATTCCGAGTTTCTATGAGCGAGTTATGCCTTTTGAAAGTTGGGCAGTTGGTAAGGAGTCTGTCCGGAAATTTAAGGGCATTTTGGTCTTTTCACAAATCATTTCTTTTGAGGTTATATTGTTGTGTTAGGCTGATTGTGGATCATTTTTGTTCCATTTTAAAAGAGTAAGAGTTAGGGTTCTTGAGTGAAGAAAAGAAGAAGAGAGAAAGAAGAGAAGAAGAAGAAGAAGTGGGAGCTAGGGTTGTGGATGCAAGACGTTTTCTTCATCAAATTTCTTGGGGAATCTTAGTAAAGGTATGGGATTTCTTTATCTAGGGCAAGCTATCACCCTAGAGCCAATTTCAAATGGTTTTCAACTTTTCCAAAGTTTGTGAAAAAGCCTAATTTCTACTCAAACTCAAGGGTTCTTGCATGAAACAATTTCAAATGATAAGTTATTATATTATTGATGTTTATTTGATGTTTTAAGATTAAAAACTCCATGAATCCTTGTATTCTACAAAACCCCAAAATGTGTTTGTGAAGTGGGTCTATTTCTATAAATTCAAAGTTGGTGGAATTATGTGTAAAGTGAATTGTATTAATATCTCTTGTGTTGTTTAATGTTTATTCATGATTAATTGTTGATAATGGGTGAATTAAAGGTGGAAGACTTATGAGTGATGTATTGGTGATTGCTTGGATTTTTGGTGATTTTGGCTATGGCTTTGAATTATGGTAAGAAAGCTTGAACTCTCTTTATTGAATTAATTGTTGTTGGTAGGTTGAATCCACCTTTGGTGGAAGTGTTATATCTTGTTCTTGTGTGGTATTATTGTGAATTGTAGCCATGAAGGCATTGGGGAAGTTGTTGCATAATGTTGGAATATTGTATTGTTGTTAATTGAGGCCATGAAGGGCATTATATGAGTGTTATTGTATTGTTATATTATTATATATGAATGAGGCTATATGTAAAGTCCTATATGAAGCTATATGTAAAGTTTTATGTGAAGCTATATGTGAAGGTATGATGTGAATGAGTTTTATATGAAGCTATATGTGAAGGTATGATGTGAATGAGTTTTATGTGATCTTGTGATGATCCTATGTAAAGTGGATAGCATTGTGAGTTAAAGTATGATTTCTCATGATGTATATATGAAATGATGTTGGATTATGAAGTATCCTTAAATGAAAATATTGTGACTTGGTTGGTAGACTAAAGTGTCCCTCCTTGTTACTTAAAGTCTTGAATGCATGAATGTGTGAAATGGGCAGAACTAAGAAATTATGTCCTTTCTATAAATGCTAAAAAAGGAATTCTAGGCCAAGACTTGAATCGGCAAAACTAAGAAATGGTGCCCTTTTATAAGTCTAGCTTTCCTAAGTAAATGTAAAACCATGAAATCGGTAGACCTAATGGTGGTAGCCCTTCTCATGTGTGAAATGATGAACCTTGGATCGGTAGGCCTAAGGCACCCTTCCAGGGGGATTTAATGAGCTATCCTTATGAACATTGATTGGCCATGACTAAGAAATGGGGCCTTTCTTGGGAAGAGGTACTATGAGTTGGTTGAACTAGAAAAGGAACCTTCTCTAAGTACATATGTGATTGAATACTCTATGGGAAACAAGGCTAGCACCGAGTGGATGTGGTTAGGAAGGTGGCCTAGTTGAGTATGAGATTAGGCACAATGAACTTCCTTGGACATCCCCTAAACCATGTGCCTACATGGGTTGCTTACTAGTTCTACCTTTGGCAAGTAGAACAACCTCCACGGAGTAGGATACACTCCGGATTCCATACCTAGCTAGTATGGTCTATGTCGGTTATGCCTATTCCCATCATGTGGGATGCGCACTCTAGTTATTGGATAGGTTCTACAACGTGTATGTAGTAGTATGGGATGCTATCTACACATGGCACGAGTAGGCTTTGAAGATACTAAAGTGAGTTCCCTAAGTCTAACGACTATTATGTGAAAGTCCCCTTATGTGCTTGAATGTCTCCAAAAATGGCTTCTTAAAGAATGTTGGTCTATTGATGTTATGTTGTAAAGGAAATGTCCTTATCTAAGGTAATCTTGAGGAACACTTAAGTGTGCTTGAAGAGGTTGTATGGGAGGTCACTTCTTGTCTTACTCAAGTGTGTCTTAAGTTTATATTAGGTAGAGGTTGTATGGTAATGAAATGGTATGTGTTCCTTTAAAGTTAAGCATGGGTTGTATATGAATATATGTTGAGTATGTATACGGTTGGCTATGGTTTTATATGTAAACATTGACTTAGTATGTTATATTGTAATGGTAAATTTCCTTATCTATGGTAACCCCTAGGAACACTTAGGTGTATATGAAGAGATTGTATGGGCGGTCACTTCATGTTTCACTTAAGTGTGGCTTTGGGTAACTTGAGATAGAGGTCAAGAAATGATGAAAAGGCTTACTTGTCAATTATGTTCATGTGTTGTACATTGGTACTAGTTGTGCATGATGGCTTGTGATATGAAGCATGATAAGTGGTAAGTTCACATTTGGTGGCCTTAGGATGATGCTTTAGTGTGGATGGTGGTATGGGATGCTATCCATACATTGCACAAAGTGTTGTCTAAGGGTTACTTGAGGTGGATGGTTTAAGGTGAAGGAATGGGTTATGTGTGGAGTATGTGCTAAAGTGGTTAATGACTTGTATGTTGGTTATGGTTGGATATTGTGACTCTTATACTTGTATTTTTTTCATGAAGTTTTACCAAATGGCATAAAAACATGTTTCTCTAGTAAACGTCCCTTTTAGCATGTTTTTGCATGACTTCCATACTTAGTACTTAATTGTGCTAACCCCTTTCTTTCCCTTTTTGGACTAAAGTGTAGGGATTTGGAGATGGTGTCATGTCATGGCTACTTGATAGGTTTCTAAGTGTTGAAGATGAAGACTTGGTGAGTCCTCAAATATTCAAGGACAATACCCCATATGTTCTTTTATGTCTTTTTAGTATCATGAAGTTGTGTATGTGATTAGTCCCGAATTTCGTACTCTAAAGTATTAGATGGTTTTGAGACATCATGTATAAAGTGTTCCGCTTGCTATTCTTTTTTTTTATTGTTTAAATGTTTTCTTGATAAAGAAAGTTTTTAATTCCTTATGGTTTTAGTGTCTATGCGATGAATGAATGCTAAGAGGCTTGTATTAGACCTCTTCGAGGTCGAGTACGCCGGTTACGACTAGGGGGTGATCTCGGGTCGTGACAGAGGGTTGACATTCCCAAGACGGCCTTCCAAACAAGATATGGTCACTATGAATTCCTATTAATGTTTTTTTGTTTAACCAACACCCCAACGGCTTTCATGGTTCTAATGAATAGGTGTTTAGACAATATCTTGATTCGTTTGTGATAGTTTTTATTGATGATATTTTGATCTATTCAAAGAGTGAGGTAAATCATATGAGCCACTTAAGGATTGTATTGCTAGTCCTTAAAGACCTTAAATTGTATGCTAAGTTTAGTAAATGTGAGTTTTGGTTGAGGTCTGTAGCCTTCCTTGGTCATATTGTCTCTAGCAAGGGTATTGAGGTTGATCCTAAGAAGACGAATGCGGTTAAGAGTTGGCCTAGACCTCTAAGTCCCATTGATATTCAATGTTTTTTGGGTTTGGACGAATATTATAGGAGATTTGTTGAGGGATTTTCCTCTATCGCTTCTCTGTTAATGGCATTCACTCAAAAGAAGGCCAAATTTGAGTGATCGGAGGCTTGTGCGAAAAGCTTCCAAGAGTTGAAAGATAGACTCACTTCCGCTCCGATTTTGACCTTACCGGAGGATACCGATGGGTTTGTGGTATATTGTGACGCCTCGAGAGTAGGGCTAGGGTGTGTACTTATGAAACATGGTAAGGTGATTGCCTATGCTTCAAGGCAACTTAAAATTCATGAAAAGAATTACCCGACCCATGATCTTGAATTAGCGGCGGTGGTATTTGCCTTGAAAATATAGAGGCACTAATTATATGGGGTCCATGTAGATATTTTCACCGATCACAAAAGTCTTCAATACGTGTTTACCCAAAAAGGCTTGAATCTCTGACAAAGAAGGTGGTTAGAACTTCTAAAGGATTATGACATGAGTGTCCTTTATCACCCCGGCAAAGTTAATGTAGTTGTGGATGTCCTAAGTCGATAGTCCATGGGTAGTGTGGCCCATTTAGTAGATGAGAAGAAGGAATTAGTTCGGGATGTACGTAGGCTGGCTTGATTGGGTGTCCAACTAGTTGATTCCACCAAGGGTGGCGTCATGGTGCATAAGGGTTCTGAATCATCATTTGTAATGGACGTGAAGTCCAAGCAAGACCTTGATCCCATATTGATGGAGTTGAAAGAATCGGTACTCAACAAGTCCGTTGAGCTTTCTCCAAAGGGAGAGATGGGGTTCTTAGGTATCAAGGTCGATTATGTGTTTCAGATGTTGATTGCTTGAGAGAGCAAATTTTAGAAGAAGCTCATGGTTTGCGGTATTCTATTCATCGGGGAGCCACCAAGATGTACTGTGATCTATGGGAAGTCTATTGGTGGAATGGTATGAAGAAGGATATAGCAGGTTTGGTGGCTAAGTGTCCGAATCGTCAACAAGTTAAAGCCGAACACCAAAGACCCGGAGGTTTGTCCCAAAATATAGATATTCCTACTTGGAAGTGGGAGGAGGTAAATATGGATTTTATTGTGGGTTTGCCTCGTACTCGAAAGCAACATGATTTTATTTGGGTCATTGTTGATAGAATGACAAAATCCACCCACTTTATTCCCGTCAAGGTTTCCTTTTCGGCAGAATATTATGCCAAATTATTTGTTATGGAGATAGTGAAGTTGCATGGGGTTCCGTTATCGATTATTTCGGATCGGGGTACTCAATTTATTTAACACTTTTGGAAGGCATTCCTAAAAGGGCTTGGTACCAATGTTAAGCTTAGTACCGCTTTCCACCCTCCAACGGATGGTCAAGCGGAGCGCACCATTCAAACCCTAGAGGACATGTTGAGGGCATGTGTTACAAATTTCAAGGGTAATTGGGATGACCATCTACCATTGATAGAGTTTGCCTACAATAATAGCTACCATACAAGTATTGCCATTGCCCCTTTTGAAGCATTGTATGGTAGGAGATGTAGATCTCTGATTGGTTGGTTTGAAGTTGGTGAAATTTCTCTAATTGATCCCGATCTAGTTTATGAGGCCATTGAAAAAGTACGACTCATTAGAGAGAGGTTGAAGACGGTCCAAAGTCGGCAAAAGTCATATGCCGATGTTAGAAGAAGGGATCTAGAATTCGAAGTTGGTAATTGGGTCTACTTGAAAATTTCACCTATGAAGGGTGTGATGTGGTTTAGTAAGAAGGGTAAAATTAGTCCTCGGTATGTGGGCCCATATCAAATCTTGAAACGTGTTGGGAAAGTTGCATATGAGTTAGACATACCAAATGAGTTGGCTCCGGTTCACCCGGTGTTTCATGTTTCCATGCTTAAGAAATGTCGTGGAGATCCATTATCCATCATTCCTTTAGAGGGTTTGGGAGTTCATGAGAGTGTTTCTTATGAAGAGGTTCCAGTAGAGATTTTAGACCGACAAGTTAAGAGGTTTAGAAACAATCATGCAGCTTTCGTAAAGGTGTTATGGATGAATCACTTAGTTGAGGGTGCTACATGGGAGGCCGAGGCCGATATGGAATCCCGCTATCTTCATCTTCTTCCTTCTACTCCTTTTCAAGCTTGAGGTAGGTAGTTCCTCTTGAGTTCCTAGTTTTAGGAGTCATGTGTGCTATATTTGTGTTCCATGATTTCCTTATGATTATGCATGTTCTTGTGAGTATTAATGTTTAATATAAATTGAGTTTTAATGATTTATATGTTCCTCATGTTGTTGTGCATTTTAGTATGATGTTGCATATTTAACTTCATGAGATGAATTCATGAACATGCTATGTTATGTATATTGGCTCCATAATGTTGTGTTGATAATGCTTTTATTGGAGAAGGTAGTCCCTCCTATGAACATGAAAAATGTTGAATTTGATGCATATTGGGTTGATATATGCAGTTCCTACTCCCTTTTTATTGCATCAATTATGTTGAGATGGAGTTGAAGTTTCCTCCTTATGTGGTGTATTATTTTTATATTTTATGATTGTTAGGTTGCTAGTCCTGATTCTTTAAATTCCATAAGGTGTCTATATCATCATTCGAGGAGGAATGATCCCAAGGGGGAGATAATGTAACACTCGGAAAATTGATAGGTGAAACTAGAGCCTAACATATGAATCTTAAAAGTTTATGCATAAATTGGAGTTATGAAATAATCCAAAAATTTGACTAAGTATAAGTTTAAGGAAGGGTTCAAGGAAGGAGAAAGGCTTCACTATCCTTAGAAGCACTCTGTAACTTTGTCTTAGCCGTGTGGGCAAAAGGCGTTGTTCAAGGGAGGCTTCAAGGAAGGTAAAAGCCTTTACCACCCTTAGAAGCCTCCTTGAACCAATGCCTTAGCCGTATAGGCAAGGAGTCAAGTTTACGTGAGGCTTTATGGCCCGTGAAAGGCCTCTACTGGCCGTGCAAGTCCCACGTGGACTTTCCCTTAGCCAAATTTGGCAAGAGGACAGTCCACGTGAAGGTCCTAGGACCATGGAGGACCCCACTGCAAATGGAATACCTCGCGTGGGGGCTGCCTTAGCGCTCCTAGGCAGCGTACGTGTGCAAGTGAGGGTCCACCACAGGAGGACATGTCCACTGCCCGTGTACAACCTTGTTAACATGCCTTAGCTTTAAAAAGCTTAGGGCACAAGTCCAAGGGAGGGTCCACGGCTGGTAGACCACTCCAAGGCCCTTAAAAGACCCCTTGGACTTTGCCTTAGTTTTATTTGGCAAGTCTATGTGGGCAAGGGGTATTTTTGTAAATATTATTTTTAAGTCCTATATTTAAATGGGTATATTTTATATTGTTTTTAAATAAATATATAAGGTACGTTAAGTCATTAAACACCCAAACTAAATCACTTTTACAAAGACCCAAATCAAAATCAAAAGTTCATCTTCCTCACAATATTTCTCTCTCTAAGAACCCAAGAAGAAGAAGAGTAAAAATTGAAGATTGGGCTGCAAGAATTCAAGGGAGTTTTCATCAAATTCTTCAAGGATTCATCCGCAAGGTATGGTAGTTTTCATCTTTGGGTAGATTCCACCCAAAGAGCCCCTTCAAAACTTGGTTTTGAAACATCAAATTATGCCCAAATCAAGGGTTTTGGTTTGAACAGATGGGTTCTCTTTAAAGGTGATTTTTATGGTTGAATTATGTTGGGTTATGATTGAATTGATGATTTATGGTTGAATTTTAGTGAAATTTCCCCAAGAACCCATGGAATTCCCTCTATTGCCAAATTGTGATCTTAATATGGGTTAATTGAATTTATGAGCATGCAAATGGGTCTTGTCTGAATTAATTGAATTGGTTGAATTTTGCTATTACCCATATCTAATGTAGAAATTCTAGATGTTGGGTTGAATGTAATTTATGATTTCTTGATGGGTAATTTATGAGAATTGGTACATGAATGTGAGAATTATGCATGTACTTCAAGATTTATGTTGAGAATGAAGATTCTATGACTATGGTATAATTGTGGTATTGATTGGGAATGTTATTCTCCCCTATACCCTTACACAATATTGTGCATGAATAATTATAACTATGATGATCTTGTTGTGTTGAATGAAAGGCTATTCTCATGAACACACTATAAATATAATGTGAAAGGTTTACTCACATGTTGATGATTCTAAGGTTCAAAGGACATTCTCACCTAATGAATCTATAAGCTATTATGATAGCATGTTTGTTTGAGTGTCTATTGCATTCTTTCATGAACATGAATTTAAGTAAAGACTTAATATGAAGTTAAAGGGAATTATGCTTAGCACCGAGTGGATATGAGAATAAGATGGCTTCCTTCACGCTAGTAGTCCAGGTTCCAATATAGTTGTCTAATGAGATGGAAACTTTCACGTTAGTAGTCCGGGTTTCAAGTAGCAATCTCCCTATCCCATAACTATGTGCCTACATAGGTCTTAGCTAGTGGATCCACCTAAAAGCTATTATGTTAGTCCTATCTTAGGCAAGTAGGACACCTCTTTTCGGTGTCGGGTAGACACTTGATTCCATGTAGCTCACATGGTCTACATCAGTTAAGGGTATTTCCCTGTATGATAAGAATATGAATTATGATAAGAACGTGGACTTTAGCTATGACTCCTTAAGTGGTACTACTTTGGATGAGTGGGAGTATGGGACTTCACTTATGCATTGCACAAGTAGACTTTAAGAGGGGTTATGGTGAGGTTCTTTTATGTTGAAGACTTATGAATTATGTATGCATGATATGTATGATGTTGGTGACCTAAAAGTGGTACTTGGTATATGGTAGGGTTATGGGATCTTGCCTTTGCATTGCACTAGTATAGCTTTGGGGTTTCTTATGATATGGTTTGACTTATGTTTCTTCACAAATGTGCATAATGGCTTTTAAACTTGATAAATTCATGATATCAACTAAATGTCCCTTTTATGCATGTTTAAAGGATTTTAGTGCATAGCTACCATACTTAGTACTATATGTGCTAACCCATATTTCTACATTTACTATGAGTGTAGGTTCCGGTCGTTGAGACGTAATTCTCTTTTCAAGTGAAGCTTGGGTTGACTATTCCCTAGGCTTGGTGAGTCCTCATGATTCGAGGACAAGATGTTATTCTTTTCTAGCTTGTATTGTACTTTCTATTTTTGTGAATTTATTGTAAGGGCCTTTGACCATAATTGTATTCTCTATTGTTCTAAATGGTGAGTAAGACATGGTCTAGACTCTTGTATTCGTTTATAAAAAATAAATGACTTCGATTGTAAATGTTTTAAATTTTCTGCATCATTTCTATGACTTTATGTTTATGATTATGCTAAGGGCTTGTATGAGACCCCTTCGGGGTCAAGTACACTGTGTTGCTCTTAGGGGGTAACCTCGGGTCGTGACACCCGCACTCTATATTTCCCATATGTTTGCATTTATACCGCTTTTTAGACGTTGACCGTGTGTTCGGATTTGGATACTTTCCCGCCTAGCATTTCAAATTGTATATTAGGCATTAAAGGTTGGTTTTCTGAACCCCAAACTTGTAATTAGCAGTTAAACTCATTTGCAATCGTATTGTTCTTATTGATGTGTGTTAGGCCTCTATGAAGTCATATTTGTGAGCTTGTGTGCCTGTTTTAATTTCGTTATCATGCCTTAGTTGCCTAGGTTGTTAATTTCCCGAATTTCATGCTTTCAAATTGATCATAAATTGTTGGGTTGTGCTTAAATTTTGTAAAATCTAGTCGAGGCTTTGCCCAATGATGGAGCATTTGATGACATTCTTAAAGGCTAAAGTCATCAAATGACTAATTTTGGCAAAACAGGGGGAAGTCTTAGTACCCTAGTGGCATGGATCTAGTCTTAATTGAAAAAGTGTATGGTTTGATTTTGTTTTCGGGAGCTGCGGGGTTGATTTTGGAAGTTGGGGTTGACAATAGACATGTTGGGCAGTTTGGCGAGCTGGGTCGAGCTCGTCGAACTACTCAGTGGTTTGCCGAACCCTCATTGACCACCTTTCATTTAACGCTTTTGTTGAGATTGGTTCTATAACTTTTGGTGAGAAGCCTGAGCTCGCCTAGTACACTCGGCGACTCGCCAAAAGTCTTTTTTGATCGCCATTTATGGGACCCTAACCCCTAAAATACAGTTTAACTTTCGGCGGGCTTGTTTGTGCTCGCCAAATGGTGTCGGTGATTTGCCGAAAGGCCCTTCCCATCGTTGATAGGCTATTTTTCTATAATTTTTTTAGCTAATCCTTTTGGCGAGCTTAATCTAGCTCGCCAAAGTGATTCGGCGATTCGTCGATCGGTGCAGCGAGGTTTTCTGCAGCTTATTTTTTTTGCAACTTTTCTTGAACCGTTTCTAACATTCTATGATGTTTTTGCAGATAGGGCTAGAAATAATTTGGATAAGTCACCCCGCAAAAGAGAATGGGGTATAGTTAGAAACGAGGGGGCATCTGCCCCTTCTAAAACGGGAAAGAAGGCACATCCCAAGCGAGGTAAAGGAAAGGGGAAAAAGCCCATATTTGAGGTCCCGAAGAACAACTTCGGCAGCGAGGAGAATACTTTAACTCCTAAGCTTCATTTTTTGAGTCGGAGGATGACCAACCTCTACAGTCCCGGCGAGCAGAAAGTTGTGTTAGGTCTCGCCAAAATTTGTCGAAAGTTCCAGAGGCCACCTCTCCTGCTGTTGATATAGTGTCAACTCCGGCACCAACTGTGGTTCCAACAACACCAATTCAGGGTCATCCTCCCCATCTACTTAATAGATTAAAGGCCGACGGGTTGATGATGATTCTTGAGGAGAAGTTGTTATCCACAGAGGGTTTAGTGGGTTGATATTCCACTATGAGGGACACTCTCCAGTTTCACGTGTTCAAGTAGTTTACCACACCCCGAGGCCCCTATATTCCTACATAAATCTGGGAGTTCTACGCAACATATGATGACTTGGTAGATAAGGTAAATAAGAAGACACTTTCAGACCTGTCGAGTCCATCATATTACGTGGGACAGTAGTGGAATGCAACCGTGATCATATGAACGCTATATTGGATAGTGCGTCAGTTTTTGACTACCCAAATTTGGCTACCACTATGACAACATTAGATGATCTCAAGGGCTGGCTTGCCCCCCTGATCTCTAACACCACCCTGAGGAGGATTGAGGCAGGAGCTCTGATTGAGAATAAGAAGCTGAATGTAGTTGCGCGATACTGGTTTAGATTCATCAGTAGCTCCATTATGCCATCCCAGAATGAGTCCATCCTCCGCCATCCTAAGGCGGCCTGCCTTGGGTCAATCATAGCCTGGAGGAGCATCCATTTGGGACTCATCATAGAACAAGAGATGGCCATGAGGGCCAAGCAGAGCCAGACATCCCTTCCATTCCCAGTCTTGATTACAGAGTTGTGGCATCGTGTTGGAGTTCCTCGTGATGAGAAGAGGGATATCAAGGTCACTCTTACATCTTCCACTGACATTCGGTGCATAGAGGCGGAGTACACTAGGGAAGAGGCAGATAGGAGGAGAGCAGCTTTGGTTGATATATTCCCGGAGATTGATATTGAGATGATACCTGTAAATGCATTCTTGCCTACACCGGCCTCCGGTCCTTCAGGTATACCTACTTCCAACTCCTCCCAGGCTCTTGGTGCTTTTACTACTTCCCAGGCTACCAGGATTACTCAGGCCATGATCCTGATTATGGGGCACTTAGCCCATTCTACGGAAGTGTGGGCTACCGAGTTGGAGGCTACTCTACCATGGATGATTGAGAGTGCTATCCTAGCTGCACTAACACCCCTACGAGCATCTATTGACACTTTCACTGCGAGAGTAAAGACTTGTAAGATTCGACAGAGGGCTACTTTAGAGGTGACGACTTTGAAAGACGAGGTTTCAGACTTGAGAACAACGTGGACTATCTAAAGTCTATGGACTTCACTTCTTTATATGAGGCAGCTGAGACTGAGGGTGTTCTAGGCAGTTTTGAGGTGCCTCCGGCTACTATTAGAGATGTACATATGAAGGATGTGGCAGTTGATGCATCAGAGGCGGAGATCGATGAGGAGCAGCTTGGGGAACGAGATGTCACCTTATATGTTGATCTGGATGACTTGGAGTATGTTGTGTCTGAGACCGCCCAACAGACCTCCTTGAGAGATACCACCATGGCTGGATCTAGTGGAGCCACTGTTCAGAATACATCGAGCATTGATGCCTCGACAGATGGAGTGATTGTGTAGACATGACCCTTCTTTACCTCCCTCTCTATCATCTTTATTGACTTTTACTATGTTGCTACATTTGAGGAAAAATGTTTTTTATTTGTGGTGGGGTGAGGTATTTCTATACCTATATCTTGTGACTACTACTTTTTGTATATATTGGGGTTTTATGTTTAAATTGTGTTTTGATATTGTTTTGTGGATGTTTGAGCTTATGGCTCCTTGTTTTGAATAGAAATGGTTTTTGGCCCCTCTACATTTTTTTGCCACCTCTTGTGTGTGATTGTGGTTGTTCTTGTGCAAATTTGAGTATCGATTATGATCAATACCGATGACTTGAATAGTACTCTTAATCGAACAAAAATGAATGTGTGGCTATAATGAGGCCAAATGAAACTGCATAGACAATATGTGGACTTTTTGCATCTTGTTCTGACTAGCCAATTATCGAATGAGTTTCTTGTGATGAACATTGCACACTAGCAAAAGTATGGAGTCTCGTTTGATATTCGTACCAATGCCTTATGTGATGATCTTAATGTGAACCTTGTGTGATGACACCTAGGATTTTCCCCATTGGTCCGATTGACTAAGTGATGCAAGTTCTTGAAATGATCTTAGGCAATAATTTTTAAGAGTGAAACAATTTGACAATATACCTCTTTTGTGGCCAACCTTGTGAGTGTGTGAACTTTGCTTGAAACCCTTTTGAGCCTTACCCTTTTCTTGGAAAAAACATGATGCAATTGTAACCCCTTTTTATCCATTCACCCATAATCCTCATGAAATTTGGTTTGTTTGAATAGACAACTTAGACCAAAATCCTAAGCTGGGGGTGTGGTGAAAGGAGAAGGCAAATCAAGAATTGTGAAAAAGTCCCCCGTGATCCATAGTTTTGAAAAAGATGGAACCCCTCCATACAAAGAAAAAAAGAAAACGAAAAGTAAAATAAAAAAGAAAAAGAATGACAAAGTTGTGAAATAAAAGTTTTGAAAGTTGCAAAAGAAATGGGGTGTCGATATTCCATTAGAAGTTAATAATGGGGTGAATTTTGAGCCCAAGTGAAACTGTTGAAGAAAAGGAAAGAAAGTGACGTTCATACCACATTTCATGAGGATAGCAGCCACTGAGCCTAAATTTACCATACCTTTACACTCAGCCACGTTACAAGCCTTGAAAATACCTTTTTGATCTTGAGTGGGCTGAAGTGAATGTTGATAGGAAAATAAGGGTAAACCTATAGGTGAAGTAATGCTGGTGTTCATCATTGAGAGTATGAGAGTTGTATATCCGGAACTATAATTTGTTGAACAATTGTGTGTGAATATGGAATCATTCTTGTTGTAAGTGCATTTGACTACCATTATTGAGCTTGAACTTGCATTTGAAGCAAGTATTGTGAACTTGAGAATCTTTGATAATGGTGAGTCACAACATGAATCTTTGAGTGTAAAATTTATCCTTCAATGAGTACGTTGAGTCTTGTTGTCACGACCCAGGGGTACCCCCTAGACGTAACACGACGTACTTGACCCCGAAGGGGTCTTAGACAAGCCCTTAGCATAATCACGAACATAAGTACATAGAAATGATGTGGAATTTAATACTTTTATGATGGAAGTCTTTTTCATAAAAAAGAATATAAGAGTCTAGACTTTGTCTCAAAGTAAACATCTAATACAATCTTAGGGACATAGCCCTTTACAACATAGTCTTGAATGTAGAAAGTACAATGGATTCTAGAAAGAATAATATCATGTCCTCAAACTCTAGAGGACTCACCAAGCTTAGGGAATAGTGTCACGACCCGGGAGCACCCCCTAGTCGTAACCGGCGTACTCGACCTCGAAGAGGTCTAATACAAGCCTCTTAGCATTCATTCATCGCATAGACACTAAAACCATAAGGAATTAAAAACTTTCTTTACCAAGAAAACATTTCATAAAAAAATAGCAAGCGGAAGACTTTCTAGACTTTATACATGATGTCTCAAAACCGTCTAATACTTTAGAGTACAAAATTCGGGACTAATCCCATACACAACTTAAACAATACTAAAAAGACATAAAAGAACATATGGGGTATTGTCCTCGAATATATGAAGACTCACCAAGTCTTCATCTTCAACACTTAGAAACCTATCAAATAGCCATGACATGTCATCATCTCCAAATCCCTACACTTTAGTCCAAAAAGGGAAAGAAAGGGGTTAGCACAATTAAGTACTAAGTATGGAGACCATGCAAAAACATGCCAAAAAGGACATTTTCAAGGAAGTAAATGCTTTCATATCATTTGATAAAACATTTCCTTTACAAGTATAATAGACATAATACAAGTCAACATTAACATATAAGACCATAGCCAACCATACATATACTCAACATATGTCCATATACAACCCATGCTTAACTTTAAAA
Source organism: Solanum okadae (assembly GCA_036553675.1). NCBI lineage: Eukaryota > Viridiplantae > Streptophyta > Magnoliopsida > Solanales > Solanaceae > Solanum > Solanum okadae. The sequence continues at coordinate 37,158,834 of CM071678.1, forward strand.
GAACACATGTCATTTCATTACCATAGGACCTCCACCGAATATAATCTTAAGACACACTTGAGTGAGACAAGAAGTGACCGCCCATACAACCTCTTCAAGCACACTTAAGTGTTCCCCAAGATTACCTTAGATAAGGACATTTCCTTTACAACATAACATCAATAGACCAACATTCTTTAAGAAACCATTTTGGAGACATTCAAGCACATAAGGGGACTTTCACATAATAGTCGTTAGACTTAGGGAACTCACTTTAGTATCTTCAAAGCCTACTCGTGTCATGTGTAGATAGCATCCCATACTACTACCTACACGTTGTAGAACCTATCCAATAACTAGAGTGCACATCCCACATGATGGGAATAGGCATTAACCGACATAGACCATGCGAGCTAGACATGGAATCCGGTGTCATAAAATCCTACACCATGGAAGGTGTTCTACTTGCCAAGGGTAGAACTAGGACGCATCCCATGTAGGCACATGGTTTAGGAGATATCCAAAGATGTTCATTGTACTCTTACCTCATACTCGGGAGAGCTACCATCTTAACCATATCCACTCAGTGCTTAGCCTTAGTTCCCATAAAGTAATTTCATTCACATGTATGTGCTAGAGAGGGCACCATCATTAGGTCTACCGACCCATAGCACATCTACCAAGAAGGGCACCACAAGGATCTACCGATCAAGGTTCATAAGGATAGCTCATTTGACTCCTCTTGAAAGGGTGCCATGGGCCTACCGGTTCAAGTCTCATCATTAACCTTCATGGAAAGGTGCCATAGGCCTACCGATTCCAAGGTTCATTATTATCATGAGTGGAAGGGTGCTACTAGCCTACCGATCCGAGGATTCAACAACCAACAATATAATCATTTAAACAAGAAAATGATGCACAAGCTATACCAATTCTAGATATGCACTACATTGGAGAATCCTTCATATTCTATCATTTCACTCAAGAAGGGAACATCGCCCTAAGGCCCATCCTTCAAGGTTATACATTTACTTAGGAAAGCTAGACTTATGAAAGGGCACCATTTCTTAGTTCTGCCGATTCAAGTCTTGGCCTAGAATTCCTCTTTTAACATTTATAGAAAGGGCACCATTTCTTAGTTCTGCCCACTTCACACATTTATGCATTCAAGACTTTAAGTAACAAGGAGGGACACTTTAGTCTACCAACCAAGTCACAACATTTTCATTCAAGGATACTTCATAATCCAACATCATTTCCTATATACATCATGAGAAATCATACTTTAACTCACAATGCTATCCACTTTACATAGGATCATCACAAGATCACATAAAACTCATTCACATCATACCTTCACATATAGCTTCAGATAAAACTCATTCACATCATACCTTCACATATAGCTTCATATAAAACTCATTCACATCATACCTTCACATATAGCTTCACATAAAACTTTACATATAGCTTCATGTAGGACTTTACATATAGCCTCATATGTGTATAATAATACAACAATATAATAACATTTATATAATGCCCTTCATGGCCTCAATTCACAATAATACAACAAATAACCACCTCCACCAAAGGTGGATCAAACCAATCAATAATAATTATATCAATACTAAGAGATTAAGCCATCTTACCATTCTCCAAAGCCATAACCAACATTACTCAATTCCCTACTAATTCAATATTATTCATAAAGTAGGTCAACTTACCATCCTTTCCAAGCCACCTTCACCATTCTCATGATCAAACAATTCACAATAGATAGCATAGGTAATCATGGTATTCAACTATACCATTTAAGCTAAGCATAAGCCCATAATCAACATGAAGACAAATTCACAATTTTTGCCCATTCAAGGCCAACATCCCACATCCTTCAATTCAATAAAGATTCTTAACAATTCACATATATAATACCATATATGACCAGCCCATACCATACTAAACACAATTTTTATAATCATCTACTCAAAATCAATACACCCACTTTATGGTGAAATTTAGAGAATTTGAGAAAACATGGGTTCATGGGGATATCTGTCTAAACACCATTAATAATCATTAATAACAATGTAAATCATCATTTAAAACCCTTTTTATGCAAGAACCCATGCTAGAATCGAAATTAGGACTTTAGGATTTTTGAAGAACTTTGAAAATACTTTGAATTAGCTCTTTGATTGAAAAAGGAATCAAAGATAAAGAGTCCCCATACCTTAATATTGAGAAAGCCCACGAAAATCGATGAAAGAAGCCTCCAATTTGAAACCCTAGTTCTTCACCCTTCTTGTTCCTTGAACTTGAAAGCAATATATGAAAGGAGATGGGTTTCTTTTTAATTCTAAGAGGAGTGACTTAAATGAAAGGAATTAAGTCATAAAAAGGTCTTATAGTTGCTAGGAAAAGAATAAAATAGCATAGGGTCAATTTTGGAAAAGGACTAAGGACCCATAAAGTCTTAACTTAAAAATTCTGCCCCTTCCCGTCTAAACTCATCCTTTTCTTCAGCCTGACAGTGCTTCAATATTTTGGGCATAACTTTTTACTCCAAAGTCGGAATTGGTCAAACTCGGTGGCATTGGAAAGAGGACTCAGAGACCTTTAATTGGATGGGTAAAGGTCCACCTAATTAATTTTGAGCTAAAAGATATGACCATTTAAAGTTGACCCTTACAACTCACTAGTTCAAATGACTAGTTTCCGGACGTCACGGTCATTTCTCATCATTTCATCAAGTTCTCAACTCCAAACTCACATGTGAGGCTCTAGTTTCACTAGTTCATTTTTAGGGTCGTTACAAATAGTCAACCCAAATTTCACTTGAAAGAAGAAGTATGTCTCAACGACCGGAACCTACACTTATAAGAAAATGTAGAGAATATGGGTTAGAACCAATAATGCACTAAGTATGGAAGCCATGCACAAAAATCCTTAAAACACGCAAAAAGGGACATTTAGTTGAAATAATGCTTTTGTCAAGTTTAAAAGCCATCATGCACATTTAGAGTAATTACAGAGTCAAACCATACCATAAGCAACCCTAGGCTACCATAGTCATGCATAACTTACCTTGACCTCATCATTAGCTAACACTCATAGACAAGGAGACATTTGTGTTCATAGTTCATAATAAGGAAGTCAGTCTTAACATCAATTCATGTCATGCATACATAGATTCATACATCTTTATGTCATCAGGAAACCACACCACAACCCCTTGATAAGTCTGCTTGTGCAATGTACAAGTGAAGTCTCATACCCCCACTCATACTAAGCAAAGATCATTAAGAAGTCATAAGTATAACTCATATTCATGTTCATGTTCATATTCATGGTTCATAGCCGTGGTTCATATTCATGTAAAGCACACATTAACTCATTAAGCATCATGTCATCAAGCACATACCACAATCACTCTCAAGGCTTACTTGTGCAATGCATAAGTAAAGTCCCATACCCCCACTCACACTAAGTAAAACCCCTTAAGTTATCGTAGAACATAACTCATGTTCTTGTTCATAGTTAATATTCTTGTTCTTGCCATGTAGGGAAATATAACTTTAACCGACATAGACCATGTGAGCTACATGGAATCCGGTGTCATGCACCACACCAAAAAGAGGTGTCCTACTTGCCTAAGGTAGAACTAACATGTTTAGCTTATAGGTGAATCCACTAACTAAAAGACCTATGTGGGCACATAGTTATGGGATAAGGAGATTGCTTCTAGAAACTCCACCTATTGAATTGAGGGGAGAGCTTCCATCCCATGAGTTTACTTTAAGATGACCCAGCCTATTGCATTGACGGGAAGGTCTTTACCTCACTTTCTATATCCACTCGGTGCTGAGCTTAATTCCCTTTAATAATCATGTTAATTCCTTACTTTATAATCATGTTCATGGAAGAATGCCGACCACTCAAACCATCATAGTATCATGGTAGCTCATGGACTCATTAGGTGAGAATGTCCTTTCAACCTTAGAATCATTAATAAGTGAGTAAAACTTTCACATCATGTTCATAGTGTTTCTTGAGAATATCCTTTCAATCAACACAAAAACATTATCATAATTATAGACCTTTCATGCATAGTCAAGTGTAAAGGTGTAGAGAAGAATGATCCTGCATTAATACCACCAATACACAATAGTCATATGATCATCACTACATAGGTGAATCATGAGTTCATATACAATCTTCATCAACGTATACAAACCCTAGTTATTGTCCTTCAAGGCTAGGACTCAAGATCAACCCTAACTTCCAGAATTATCACATTAGATAGAGGGATTTCATGATTCAACAACTTAATAAATATAAACATAATGAATTGTCAAGCTCCCATTATCAATCAAGTCACACCTTAGTTCACAATTTAGGAAAAATGGGGAAATATTGGGTCCAAGGGAGATTTTCATCAAAATGCATCAATACTCCATTAATTCAATCGTAAATCATCACAATCAATCACAATAAACCATAGTTAAACAATTGAAAATGTTTTGGAGAAAGACCCATGATATAGATAGAAACCCTAGGTTTTTGGAAGTCTTAAAACATAGTTTGAAGGGGTTCCTTGGGTGATAGCTACCCAAGGATGAAAAGCATCTATACCTTAGCTTGATTTCCACAAGAAATTGGAGAAGAAAGGCTGTTTGTTGAAGCCCTAGCTTGACTCTGACCTTGCTCATCAATGGAGTCGTAGAGAGAGAATTTTTGCAGAGGAGAGGTAGTTTCTAATTTTTGGTCTTGTTAAGTGGAGTTTCATGACTTAGAAGTATTTACATAGGTCTAAAATAATGAATTAAAAAGACCCCACTCTAACATATTAACTCTTGGAATTTATGGCTTTGACTATGCCTTGGCCGAATTAAGACAACTTCTACAGACCCCATCCACGACCCCCACCCACGGGGCATGGATGGACCCACATACCGTACTGGTCACTCGCGGGTTAGGTCTAAGGCTTGTCATTTTGGCCTTGGTCTAGGCCTCACTCACAAGCCCCATCTACGGGGTGTGAGTTGGTCCACGAACCGTATTGCATGTGCATGGAATGCAACTGAAATTTTGGACATTTCAGGGAGGTCTGGCCTCGACTCATGACCCCCACCTACGGGGCGTGAGTCTACCTACAGCTCGTGAGTCCCCTTTTCGTGGGTCATGTTGGTTTTTTACAGCATTTGGGTAGTCCCTTGGTCCTCCTCAAGTATCCTTGGGGGAACATGCCTTGACGTTAAGGGACTAAAACATTAGTACTAACTTAGGGATGTCATATTAGGAATCTAATCTTCAAGTTTAATTCCATTTAGGCTACTAGACTACGTGTTAGGCTCCAGCTTAGTTCATTACATTTCCGGGGTGTTACATTTTCGCCCCTTGGGAACATTCTTCCTCGAATGATGATCTAGACACCAAACTAAGTTAGAAACTCTAGACTAGCAGCCCATCATGTATGAAACATCAAAAATGTGCAAAACTTACAAATGCACTATTCAAAAGGAGGAAACTTCAACTCCATAACAAGACATGGTCAATGCAACACAATGAAGTAGGAACTACATCTACCAACCCAATATGCATGAAAGTCATCAATTCACATAAACATGGGAGGAACTACCTTTTCCAACTCAAGCAAGCTCAACACAACAATATGGAGCCAACATGTCATTTCATCAAAACATAACTAAGCATGTTCATCAACTCACCTCATGAAATCAAATATGCAATCATCAAACTAAAATGCACTTCAACATGAGGGACATATAAATTATGAAAACTCAATTTATGCTAAACATGAATTCTCACAAGAACATGCACAACAGAAAGAAATCATGGAAAACTCATACAATACACATGACTCCCAAAACACTAAAACTCAAGAGGGACTACTTACCTCAAGCTTATATAGGAGTAGAAGGAAAAAGATGAGGATAACGGGACTTCATATCGGGTTCGGCCTCCCATGTATCATCCTCAACTAAGTGATTCCTCCATAGAACCTTAACGGAAGCTACTTCCTTGTTTCTCAACCTTTTTACTTGCCGCTCCAAAATCTCTACCAGGACCTCTTCATATATAGGGTAGACTCTTGTCAACTCCTAAACCCTCTAAAGGATTGATGGATTCTGGATTACCAATGCACTTCTTAAGCATGGAACCATGAAACACTGGGTAAATGAGAGCCAACTAATTTGTCAAGTCTAATTCATATGCAACTTTCCCAACACGTTTTAAGATTTGGTATGGGCCCACATACTTGGGACTAAGTTTACTTTTCTTACCAAACCTCATTACACCCTTCATAGGTGAGATTTTCAAGTAGACCCAATCACCAATTTGAAATTCAAGATCCCTCATTCAAATATCGGCATAAGATTTTTTGCTGACTTTGGGCCGTCTTCATACTCTCTCTAATGAGTCAAACTTTTACTATGGCATCATAAACTAGTTCAGGACCAATTAGAGAAAATTCACCTACTTTAAACCAACCAACCGGAGATCTAAACCTCCTACAATATAGTGCTTGAAACAAAGACATGTCAATGCTTGAGTGGTAACTATTGTTGTAGGCAAACTCTATCAATGAGAGATGATCATCCCAATTACCCTTGAAATATATCACACATGCCCTTAACATCTCCTCTAAGGTTTGAATGGTGCATTCCGCTTGACCATCTGTTTGAGGGTGGAAAGCGGTACTAAGCTTAACATTGGTACAAAGCCCTTGTTGGAATGCCTTCCAAAAATGTTAAGTAAATTGATTACCCCGATTCGAATTAATAGACAAAGGAACCCCATGCAACTTCACTATTTCCTTGATATATAACTTGGCACAGTCTTCCCCAGAAAAAGAAACCTTGACGGGAATGAAGTGGGCTAATTTAGTCATCCTATCAACAATGACCCAAATAGAATTATGTTGCCTTCGAGTACGAACCAAACCCACAACAAAGTCCATATTCATATCTTGGAACAAACCTCTCGATTTTAGGTGTTTAGCCTTAACTTGTCGGTAATTCAGACATTTGGCCACAAAACCCGCTATATCCTTCTTCATGCCATTCCACCAATAGACTTTTCGTAGATCATGGTACATCTTGGTGGCTCCAGTATATATAGAATACCGCAAACCATGTGCCTCTTATAAAATTTTCTCTTTTAAGCCATCAATATCTGGAACACATAATCTACCTTAGTACATAAGCACTCTATCTCCACCTTGGGAGAAACCTCAACGGACTTAGTGAGAACCGATTCTTTCAACTTCATTAATATAGGATCAAGTTGTTGTTTAGACTTCACATCAACCATGAAGGACGATTCGGAATTATGATGGACCATGACTCCATCCTTGGTGGAATCCACTAGTTAGACACTTAACCGTGCAAACCTATGCAAATCATGAACCAATTCCTTCTTCTCATCTTTTACATGAGCCACACTACCCATGGACAATCTACTTAGGGAATCCACAACTACATTAGATTTGCCGGGGTGGTAAAGGACACTCATGTCATAATCCTTCAAAATCTCTAACCACCGTTTTGTCGAAGATTCAAGTCTTTTTGCATAAACACATATTGAAGACTCTTGTGGTCGGTGAAAGCATCTACATGGACTCCATATAGGTAGTGCATCCATATTATCAAGGCAAACACCATCGCCGCTAATTCGAGATTATCAGTTGGATAATTCCATTCATGTATCTTGAGTTGCCTCGAAGCATATGCAATCACTTTACCATGTTGCATAAGAACACATTCTAAAACCATTCGAGAAGCGTCACAATATACCATAAACCCATCGGTACCCTCCGGTAAGGTCAACATTGGAGCGGAAGTAAGTCTGTCTTTCAACTCTTGGAAGCTTTTCTCAGAAGACTCTGACCACAAAAACATAGCTTTCTTTTGAGTCAAGGATGTCAACGGAGAACCAATGGTGGAAAAACCCTCAACAAACCTCCTAAATAACTGGCCAAACACAAAAAGCTTCTAATATAGGTAGGAGTTAGAGGTCTAGGCCAACCTTTGACCGCATCTGTCTTCTTCGGATCTACCTCAATACGCATGCTCGACACAATATGACCAAGGAAAGCAACAGACCTTTGCCAAAACTCACATTTAATAAACTTAGCATATAAGTGATGGTTTTTAAGGACTTGCAATACGATCCTCAAATGATCCTTATGTTCACCTTCACTCCTTGAATAGATCAATATATCATCAATAAAGACTATCACAAATGAATCAAGATATTGCCTAAACACCCTACTCATTAGGGCTATAAATGCTGCCAGGGCATTAGTTAACCCAAAAGACATAACCACAAATATGTAGTGACCGCACCGGGTCCTAAAGGCCATCTTGGGAATGTCACATCCTTTTACCCTTAGTTGATGGTAACCCGAACGAAGATCTATTTTGGAAAAATAGTTATCCCCTTGGAGTTGATCAAACAAATCGTAAATCCTAGGAAGTGTATACTTATTCTTTATAGTCACCTTGTTCAATTAGCGGTAGTCTATACACATCCTAAGGAACCCATCATTTTTCTTTACGAACAATACCGGAGCACCCCATATAGATATGCTTGGTTGAATAAAACCCTTTTCTAACAAATCCTTGAGCTGCTCCTTCAACTCTTTCAATTCGGTTGGAGCCATCCTATAAGGGGGAATGGATATGGGTTGTGTACCCAGCAAAATATCAACGTCGAAGTCTATTTCCCATTCAGGAGGAATGCCAGGCAAGTCATCGGGGAAGACTTTTGGAAACTCACTCACCATGGGGACCGACTCTATAGTGGGAGTCTCGGACTCAACGTCCATAACCCTAACAATGTGGTAAATGCACCCCTTGGAGATCATTTTTCTAGCTGTTAGACACGAAACAAAATGACCTCTAGGGATAGAATTTCTCCCCTTCCGTTCTAAAGTAGGTTCATTTGGAAATTGAAACTTAACCACTCGGGTTTTACAATCAATAGACGTAAAATATGCATGCAACCAATCTATCCCTAAAATGACATCAAAGTCCAACATGTCTAATTCTGTCAAATCAACCAAAGTGGCTTTATGAGACAAACAAATAGGACAACTCCTATATACTCTTTTTGCCACTACCGAATCACCCACCGGGGTAGACACCGAAAAAAGCTCTAATAGCACTTTAGGGAGTATTTCAAATTTCATAGCCACAAAAGGTGTAACAAATGACAAGATGGCACCGGGGTATAGCAATGCATAAAAATCAATAGAAAAGACTTGTAACATACCAGTCACAACATCTGGGGAGCCCTCTTGGTCACTTCGGGATTGGAGAGCATAGAAGCGGTTCTTCTTTGGAGCATCAGAATTTGAACCGCTAGGAAGAGTTTGCTTGTCTTGTCTACCTATTCCGGCAAGACATTTACCATCATGTTTCTTACCGCACTTCCCATAAGTAGGCCTTGTCATAGAAGATCCACCACTATTGCCTCATTGAGGCTTAGGGTTAGGTATCCTTCTTGACCCTTGGAGCACTAGAGGAGCCTTGGTTGGAGAATCTTCTCTTGAACCTTGGTCGCCCTTGACCCTTAAAATTACCCCTTGAAAAATTCCCATCATCAGTCCTTGGCTTCTTCACATCTCTATTCTTTTCTTGGAGTTTCTCATCCTCCATTTGCTTAGCATACACCATAACACAGGATATATCCTTGTTATCATGAAGCAAAGCTGAACGACATTCTTTTCTCACCAAGCTAGACACACCCGTTAAAAATCTACTCATCTCATCTCTAGGCCCTACCACCATGGATGGAGCATACTTGGACAATTCAGTAAACTTAAAAAAATATTCTTCACCACCTATACCTCCTTGACAGAGGTTGATAAATTCCTCCACCTTGGCCTCCCTCTTCTCACGGGGAAATGACCTATCAAGGAATGCTTTTTTGAACACTTCCAAACCTATGGGATCCGCTCCTTCCGGCCTATACCTCTTCCATTGAGTATGCCACACTAAGGCCACACCTTTTAATTGATACGCAACTAGTTCTGCTTTCTCTCTAGAAGTCACCCCATAGCATCAATTATCTTCTAAATCTCTTTTATTAAATCTTGAGGGTCTTCACCCACTTTAGCACCAAAGAACTTAGGAGGTTTCATCCTTGTGAAGTCTCTCAGCCTTGAAGCCATGGTGCTCTCATTAGGGATCACATGAGCTCTAGCATCCCTAGTGACTTGAGCCATTAAAGCACGAGTCAATGTTTGGAGAGCTGACCCAGTTTCCATATTTGCCATAGCCCCGTCATCATTAGGAGCTTTGGTAACTAGAGGCTCTTGAGGACCTTGGGGATCTTGGGGAGGAACTCCCTCATTAGCAATCTCTTTTTCCATTCTTCTTGCGGTCACCCTTCTTGTATTGATGTCCTATAGACACAAGAAAAGGGTTAGGAAAAGGACTTTATAGATTTAAGACTCATAAGGCACGACTAAAAAGTAATGAAAGAAGTGAAAGTTCTTAAGCATCTTATAACCTTTTATTCATAAGTGTGGTGCGCTTGACACTCATAAACAAGACTCTACTCGACGTGTTTCATGAGACATCATCCTAGAATCATTCTAAACCTTGTACTCTGATTACAAAGTTTTTCATGACCCAGGAGTACCCCCTAGACGTAATACGACGTACTTGACCCTGAAGGGGTCTCATACAAGCTCTTAGCATAATCATGAACATAAGTACATAAAAATGATACGAAATTAAAAAATTTTACAATAGAATTCTTTTTCATAAAAGGAATATAAGAGTCTAGACCTTGTCTCAAAGAAACCATCTAATATAGTCGAATAGAAAGTTAGGGACATAGCCTTTTACAACATAGTCTTGAATACAGAAAGTTCAATGGAAACTAGAAAGAATAACATCTTGTCCTCAAACTCTTGAGGACTCACCAAGCTTAGGGAATTGTCAACCAAAGATTCACTAGAAAGAAGAAGTACGACTCAACGACCGGACCTACACTTATAAAAAAATGTAGAGAATATAGGTTAAAATAATGTACTAAGTATGAAAGCCATGCAGAAAAAACCTTAAAACATGCAAAATGGGACATTTAGTTGAAATCATGCTTTTGTCAAGTTTAAACGCCATCATGCACATTCAGAGTAATTACAAAGTCAAACCATACAATAAGCAATCCTAGGCTACCATAGTCAAGCACAACTTACCCTGACCTCTTCATTAGCCAACACTAATGGACAAGGAGACATTCGTGTTCATAGTTCATAATAAGGAAGTCACTCTTAGCATCAATTCATGTAATGCATACATAGATTCATACATCTTCATGTCATAAGGAAACCACACCACAACCCCTTGATGAGTCTACTTGTGCAATATAAAAGTGAAGTCACATACCTCCACTCATACGAAGCAAAGATCATTAAGAAGTCATAGGATAGCTCATATTCATGTTCATGTTCATATTCATGGATCATAGTCGTGGTTCATATGCATGTAAAGCATACATTAACTCATAAAGCATCATGTCATCAATCACATACCACAATCACTCTCAAGGCTTACTTGTGCAATGCATAAGTGAAGTCCTATACCTCCACTCACACTAAATAAAACCCTTTAAGTTATCATAGCACATAATTCATGTTCTTGTTCATAGTTCATATTATTGTTCTTGTCATGTGGGGAAATATAGCCTTAACCGACTAGACCATGTAAGCTACATGGAATCCAATGTCATGCCCCACACCTAAAAGTGGTGTCCTACTTGCCTATGGTAGAACTAACATTTTTAGCTTATAGGTGGATCCACTAGCTAAAAGACCTATGTCGGCACATAGTTATGGGATAATGAGATTGATTCTAGAAACTCCACCTATTGCATTGAGGGGAGAGCTTCCATCTCATTAGTTTACTTAAGATGATGCCCTATTTCATTGATACGAGGGTCTTTACCTCACTTTCCATATCCACTCATTGCTAAGCTTAATTTCCTTTAATAATCATGTTAAGTCTTTACATTATAATTATGTTCATGGAAGAATGCCTACCACTCAAACCATCATAGTATCATGGTAGCTCATGGACTCATTAGGTGAAGATTTCCTTTCAACCTTAGAATCATTAATAGGTGAGTAAACCTTTCACATCATGTTCATAGTGTTTCCTGAGAACAACCTTTCAATCAACACAACAATATTATCATAATTATAGACCTTTCATGCATAGTCCAGTGTAAGGGTGTAGGGGATAAGCATCTTGCATCAATACCACCAATACACATTAGTGATAGGATCATCACTACATAGGTGAATCATGAGCTCATATACAATCTTCATCAACATATACAAACCTTAGTTATTACCCTTTAACGCTAGGACTGAAGATCAACCCTAGCTTCTAGAATTATCATATTATATAGAGGGATTTCATGATTCAACAACTTAATAAATTTAAACATAATCAATTTCCAAGCTCCCATGATCAATCAAGTCACACCTGAGTTCACAATTATGGAAAATGGGAGAAATCATGGGTCCAAGGGATTTTTTCATCAAAATCCATCAATACTCCATTAATACAATCATAAATCATCATAATCAATCATAATAAACCATAATTAAACAATTGAAAACGTTTTGGAGAAAGACCCATGACATAGATTGAAACCTTAGGTTTTTGGAAGTCTTAAAGCATAGTTTGAAGGGGCTGCTTGGGTGATACCTATCTAAGGATGAAAATCATCCATACCTTTAGCTTTATTTCCACAATAAATTGGAGAAGAAAGGCTTTTTCTTGAACCCCTAGCTTGACCTTGACCGTGCTCTTCAATGGAGTCCTAGAGAGATAATTTTTGGAGAGGAGAGGTAGATTCTAATTTTTGGTCTGTTACTTAAGAAGTGTTAAATGTAGTTTAATGACTTAGAAGTATTTATATAGGTCTAAAATAATAAATAAAATGACCCCACACTAATATATTATCTCTTGTAATTTATGTCTTTGACTAAGCCTTGGCCGAATAAAGACAGTTCTCACAGACCCCATCCACTATCCCCACCCATGGGGAGTGGATGGACCCACGGACCATACCGGTCACCCGTGGATTGGGTCTGAGGTTTTTCATTTTGGCCTTAGTCCAGGCCTCACTCACGAGCCCCACCTACGGGGTGTGAGTTGGTCCACGGACCGTAATGCACGTGCGTGGAATGCGACTAAAATTTTGGACATTTGGGGGAGGTTTGGCCTCGACTCACGACCCCCACCTACGGGGCGCGAGTCCACGGCTCGTGGGTGTCCCTTTCGTGGGTCATGCTGGTTTTTGACAGTTTTTGGGCAGTCTCTTGGTCCTCTTCAAGGACCCTTAGGGGGACCATGCCTTGACGGAAGGGACTAAAACATTAGTACTAACTTAGGGAGGTCATTTTGGACTCTAATCTTTAAGTTTAAATCCAATTAGGCTACTAGACTACGTGTAAGGCCCTAACTTAGGTCATTAGATTTCTGGGGTGTTACAATTGTCGTGTGCATTCATGATTGAGTCTTGTGTAGCACTGTTTGAGACATACATTTTGAACTGTTGAACTTGAATTTTACTTGAGGACAAGCAAAAGTTTAAGTTGTGGGTGTTGATCAGTCCGAGATTGAGGCTCATTTAGGGCTTTATTTATATAGATTTAGTGTCGTCAAATGCTTATTTTGTGCCAATAACTTATGTAAAACCCTCGATTTCTAGTTATATGGATTGAGGAACAAAGCAAGGACACTAATGTGAAAAAATGAACAGAGTGAGCTGAAAGAATGAACAAATGCAAGCCTAGTGATTTCCAAGTCCACTTGGCGAGTCGCCAAATGACTATTTGACCACCTAAAGTTCCAGTGTACCAAGCCCTGAGGGAAGAAATCAAGTGGATGAAGGAAAGGAGAAGTCGGTGGATCACTGAGTAGTTCCGCGATGCAATACTGGCTCGCCAAAAGTTATAGACCTTGATGATGTTGAATGCCAAGGCAGAAAGGCGATGAAAGTGACCAAAAGGTGGCTCATCGAGTGGTTCGGCGAGCCCGCCTTACTTCGCCAAGTGACTCTTCGCATCATATTTTTGGCGACTATAAATACATTTTTGAACATTTAGTTTACTATCTAATATCATAATATCTTAATTATAGCTGATTTTTTTAGCACTGCGACAAGTTTTCTCTAGTTTTTCCTACGCTTTGAAGAATTGAAGTTTTTCACTTTTGAGAAATTGGAAGTGGGTCTTTGAGATTCTTCAAATTCAAGCATTGTAAGGATTAACCTACACTTACCCAGTTAATGGATAATCAATTTTGTTATGGTTTTTACCTTTTTATGATGTATATCTAAAACCCCAATTCTTGGGGTATGATTACGTGATTATGGGCTGATTTAGTTTATGATTATTGCTAATTGTTAGTTTAAATGCTATTCAGAAGTGATTTCAATCATTAATTGTGTGTTTAATTTAAGAATTGCAGTTGCAAATGCAATTCTAGTTTTATGTTCTTGGCTTGCTCGAGAGAGAGGTTTTAGAACCAAAAATTTTGGTTGATGGTCAGTGGGTATTGGGTTGACCTGGGTTTAGCTCGACAGAGTGAATCGTATACCCAATTCCACACATTAAGCTCAAGAGAGTGAATGGACTAAGGTGTGGGTTGTTCGTATTTTCCATGCTTGTTGATGTTCGAGAGAAATCAACTTGATTCGAGGTAAATTGTTCGAGAGAAAGTTTAATCTCTTCTATAGCCTAGCTTACTCACTATTATTTAGCTATTTTGTAATAGTTACAATTATCCATTTGTCTATATTAGCCTATAATCGAATCACATCCCAAGAACTCGTCTTACTATTGTTATTTCGTATAGTTTACCACTGTTTGTCGTTTATAATCAAAACCAAAACCCCCATTTGACTTTCGAGTCGCACCCTGATTTGAATGATGTTTTTATCTGATAACTTTTATTCCTATGACTGATTTGATCATATTCGTTCTTCCCAATTGACTCTCAAACACGTACCACTCCTTGTGGGATTCGACCCCAATTCATTTAGTTAGGTTATATACTGACTAACGATCATTGACTCTTAGAATTGGATGAAGTGTCTTTGATAGGGTTATTTGCAAATATCATCCTGCATACAATTTCACATACCAACACAAAATTAACAACCCAAGTTCAAATTCATTTTTGTGATCTCAAAAAGAACAATGAACAATTTCAAAGTTTGGGAGAAATTAACATACCTTACAAGTATACAACAATGGTGCGTGTGTGTTTGAAATAAGACTCTAGACTCTTTTGACAAGCCGTTGACACCGAACCCGGACTGTGGAATCGTTGGGAAACCGAGATGTGGGATTTTGAAGGGAGAAGAATGATATGGGAATTTAAGGAAATGAATGGGGAATGATTTGTGGGATATGGGTGTTAAATGGAGTGATTTTGGGAGAGGAAAGGTTTAAAAATGGTTGGGAGGGAGTTTTGAAAGTGTGAAGTGAATAAAAAATAAGAGGTTTTATTTTATAAGGTGTTCGTGTCGGGTCAAGCAAACCCTAGGTTTTGGACCCACGAAACCCCATCTACGGTCTATGGGTTGACCTACGGATGTTAGGCCTCATCCATAGGTCATTCTGACACTTAATATTTTAGACGACTTACCTTAGGATCTGTAGAAGCCATTCACGGTCCGTGGATGGACCCACAAATCATTGATGGGGTCCGTAGACCTCTACACAACCTTTTTTTCAGCAGATTCAACTTTACATCCCTGCACATGTAGCAACCATTAGGTTTTTCTTTTTACATTTTCTGGACACTTTTTAGACACGACCCTATCTTATATATAGCCAATACTAATACAAAAATAAAACACATATCTAAAGAGTTACAGAAATTAAAATAAAAGAAGAAAACTCCTAAATCGAAAAGAAAAACCTGTAGTTGGCTAGATTGTACATCTTGGGTTACCTCCCAAGCAGCGCTTGATTTAACATCGCAACACGACACAGGCCCCTTGATTACTCAGACTTCATGAAGGTAATAGGCCTCAATCACTTCTTGCACACTCTCCAATTGCCCCATGTAGACTTTGATCCTTTACCCGTTCACCTTGAACCTTGTTCCCTCCTTGTTCTCGAGCTTGACCGCTCCATGAGGAAACAATTGAGTGAATTTGAATGGCCTGGTCCATTTGGACTTGAGCTTGACAGGAAACAAGTGCAACCTTGAGTTTAATAGAAGCACCAAATCACCCACAGCAAATTCACGTTTTTCAATCCTTTGATCATGATTCTTCTTCATCTTCTTCTTGTACAAGGTTGAATTGTCATAAGCTTTTAGGTTAAACTAATCAAGCTCATTCATGGCATTCACTCTTTGACTCGATGCAGCGCTCCATTCCAAATTCAACTTCTTTAGCACACACATAACCTTATGCTCTAGCTCTACCGGCAAATGGTATGACTTCCCATATACAAGTTGGTAGGGAGACATACCTATGGGAGTCTTGAATGCGGTGCGATAGACCCATAGAGCATCATCAAGCCTGCTTGACCAATCAATTCTATTTGCATTGATAGTTTTGTAGGGATTTGCTTTATCTCTCTGCTTGACACTTCAACTTGCCCCAAACATCGAACAACTCAATCACCAATATTGGATTCATAGATAGTTCTTGCCTCTTTGAAATTCCTCCTTCTCGTTGTCAACAATCACAATACTTGGCGAAACCATGAGCATCTTGGTGGATGGTAGGCCAGTAATACCGACACTACAAAATTTTATGCGCAGTCCGAATACCACTATAATGCCCACCAACAGGCGACGAATGACACGCCTCTAGTTACTCATCATCTCAACCTCGGGCACACAGCGATGAATAATCCCATCAGCACAAATACGGAAAAAATAAGGCTCATCCCAAAAGAATTTCTTCACATCATGCATAAACTTTTTCCTTTGGTGAAAAGACAAATCTGATGGCACTAGATCACCTGCCAAGTAGTTAGCAAAGTCTGCGAACCAAGGAATCAGATCATGAGAAGCAGCTAATACTTATTCGTCAGGAAAAGCATCAATAATTTCAGCCCCATCTCATAGCTTGAGCATAGCTTCCTCCTCTAATCTGGAAAATGATCGGCAACTTGATTTTCTGCCCCTTTCTATCTTTCACCTCAAAATTAAACTCTTGCAACAAGAACACCCATCTAATCAAACTTGTTTTTGCATCCCTTTTAGCCATCAATACCGCAATGAAGAATGGCCAGTATGCATTATGACCTTAGTACCAATCAAGTAGGATAGAAATTTCTCAAATGTGAAAACCATAACAATGATTTCTTGTTCAATCACCATATAGTTCTTTTGGGCCACATTCATAGCCTTGCTGGCATAGTATATAGGATGAAGAATCTTCTCTCGCCTCTGTCTGAATACCACACCAAGCCCTACTCCACTCGTATCACCTATCACCTCAAACGGTTGCCCCCAATCCGGTGAAATAAATATAGGTGTGGAAACTAGCTTTGCTTTCAAATCTCCAAATTCTGTCATACAGGCATCATCAAAATCAAACTTACACTGCTTTTAGAGCAATTTGCACAGTGGGTGTGCAATTTTGGAGAAATCCTTGATAAACCTCCTATAAAAGCCATGCCCAAGAAACTTTCTAACACCTTTAACAGAGATAGGTGGTGGAAGCTTTTCTATTACCTCGACTTTAGCTCTATCAACCTCAATACCCTTCTCAGAAATCCGATGACCCAGAACTATCCCCTCTTTCACCATGAAATGGCACTTATCCCAATTGAGCACAAGATTGCACTCTTCACACCATTTTAGTACCTCCACAAAATGCATTAAGCAAGCATCAAACGTGTCACCTACCACAGATAAATCATCCATAAATTCCTCAATATGGTCCTCCACCATATCTGAAAATATCGTGATCATGCAATGTAGGAAGGTCGCTGGAGAATTACACAACCCAAATGACATCCGTTTGAAGGCAAAAGTCCCACAAGGACAAGGGGAGGTAGTATTCTCTTGGTCATCAGGAGTGATGGAGATCTGATTGTAGCCCGAATAACCGTCAAGAAAATAATACCAACCCTTACCAGTAAGGTGGTCTAGCATATGATCCGTGAACGACATAAGGGAGTGGTCTTTTACTGTCGAAGCATTTAATTTCTGATATTCCATGCATACTCTCCATCCAATCACTGGACACATCGAAACAAGCTTGCTTTTTGCATTAGGAACCACAGTAATCGCATAGTTCTTAGGAACACACTGAACATGACAAACCCACACTACAAGAAATCAGCTCTTTTGTGGCGACAGAAGTCGCTACAAAACACCTGAAAGTCGCCACGAATTATGTTTAGTGGCGACCTTACCACCGTGGCAAGTAATTCCATAACTAAATGTTTCTTGTGACGACTCTACTATGTCACCACTAAAACGACCTTTGTGGCGACCTAGCTCACCACTAAAAGTAACCAGGTATGCCACAAAAAAGCCTCCACAAAATACATGTTTTGTAAGTCGCCACTGAAGTTAGACTTTTAGTGGCTATTATAGTCGCTAGAAAAGGTCTTATACTATTAGTTGCAACTCTCATCGCCACTAAAGAAAGGATTTCAGTAGCGACTTATGTTGCCACAAATGTTTAATATTTTCAATGGCAACTCTAATCGCCACTAAATCTTGATATTTGGTGGCAACGTATTATCGCCACAGATACTAATTCTATTTGTCACTAATTTTGTCGCCACAAAAACCTATATTTACAACTGCAATCGTCAATTCTAATAAATTTCCTCTAAAATCAATATATACTCGTATATTTTGTCAATTAGCTATTAATATATTATCATCATTCATTGTAATTCAAAAAACACACAAAATAATCCTTAAACTGGATATAACAAGTACTTCTATTACTAAAAAAATCAACAAAATATATAATTCACAATAATTCATTGTTAAATGTCATTTATGCATATACACAAATGAAAAAGAAAATTAACTATTAAGTGTCTTCAAGCTCCCCTCCTTTGTCGATGGCTTTTTAGATAATGCAAGAACCTTGCCCCTATTAGGAAAATACACAAGATCACTTTTATTATTAACATAATCATAATGTTAATAGAAAAGAGATGGTTATAAAAGAGCGATAATAGAAAAAGGGCAGTTATAAAGTTATTAGAAAAAGACAGTGCACAAGCTGACATCACCAAACTTGCTGGTGGTACAATAAATTCAACACCGAGTTCACCAAATGCATTCTATTTATCAGTTGTTTTTCAATTCCTTCACAAAATTGAAGAACACAAGCTAGTTCGATGCAAGAAGAGAAACAATGAAGAGGTGCATCTGGGGGAGTATGTTGAATAGCTCAAGATTTATTACATAGAACTAACAATTGGCGACTTGTGCTTAAGAGTTGCAGCTACAACAAAAGGTCGAAATAGATACCAATACGTTTACCTGTTGAATTCTCGACATTATAGAATCCACCACTTGTAATCTCATTTGTTCTTGGAGCGTTCTATCTATTTCTATAGAAATTTGTCCTTGTTCTTCTGACAACTTCCAATCCTTCTTAATTTTCATCTCAGCTTCCGAAGTAATTCATTGAATCAACACAGTAGCAAACAACTTCATAGAAACAAAATAATGAATAAATATGATAAAATTGCAGAAGCACAAAAATTGAAATTGAGAAGCATCTGACTTGAAGAGCTGATTGTTTAGCCGAGTTAAAAAGAAGCTAAAGTCATCACAAACATATCGTTAAAACTGAATCTATGACCAATTACTCAAACTAAATTATCAAAATATCAAAATATAGTTAATTGTGGTAAATGTCTTTTGTCACTCCATATCATTATTTTTTTCTAGTGACATCTCCATCATCATCAGGTAACTCTTCTTTGATTTTTTCAACTTTGGATACGTCCATAACTTAATCTTCATAGATATTAATCATATCCAAAATCGAATGCAAAAGCACGTTTAAAGTGAAACTTTTAGCTAAAGCAACTGAAGGAAAATATTGTGCTGAGCAGCACCATAGTTAGATTTGGCATAACGAGTTAAGGACAAGAGTGGGCGGGCAGGAGGCAAGGGTCTCGCAGAAACGAAAACTAACACTAACTTTCTAATACTAATATGTTGAAAAGTGTTACTGAAGCATAAATACAATAAAAAGAACTGACATCATACAAACTTCAAATTTCCAAAGTCACAACAATCAAAAGTGAGCACCAATATAACCTTGAACCATATTTTAAGACTAAGCATAGAAAACAAATAAGTCTTCCATTTGACTGAATTAATAAATCACCAAGTTAATTAACTTATACTTCTTTTTGTACTTCTTATTTTTCATAAAGGAACAAAGGAAGACTACATTTTCTTTCCTAAGAAATTACTTTACTACAACATATAGTTATCTTCCTTCCTATAAATGTATGATATAACTTGTAAGATCATACTATGAAGCATTCACCATGATATTTCTTAACATTACATTACTTTTGCTGTTTTGAAAGCATCTAGATAATTCCAAGAGAGATCTTTCCTAGTAATATCTAGTCTTTACATAGTATTTAGTTATGTAAATTCAGAAACTTGTACTTATATTAAATTTAAGTTTTGATAAAAGAAATCTTATTACATCAAATCCTTGGAAATAGATTTTAGATGAGCCATATATTTTTGCAGCTAGTATCAAATTTCAACAACTTTAAATTGTTATATGAATCAGTGGCTTTCTCCTAAATGTTCAAGTTAATTTTAAAACTCTTTTGATAAAGAATTTTAAAACTCTCATACAAGATTAAAATAAATGTTCAAGTTAATTTTAAAACTCTCATACGAGATTAAAAACAGGAATGAAGTAAAACACATTCAAGTGGTTCTCAACACACAAACTAGACTAGCAACAATGTTAATCACATACCGATAAATTAACTGATCAGTGATTTTTTTTTCTTAAGGTTTTCAGTTCATATTAGCCATTTTAGATGCTGATTTTATTTATCAAATAAAAATGAAAAAATTATAGACGTACAACAAAAAATTAATTAAGCGGGCAAGAACATTTATTCATTCACACATTCATTTAAAGACCTAGAATGGAAAGTAAGTAAATGGGAGGTTATTGACCTTCTTCGAGACAACGAATCGGTGAATCTTGAGTCTTCACCATTGAAAAGCTTGTTCAACAGAGCCAATGTAAACTCTTTTTACATTATAAAAACTAAATATTAGCTCCCCAATAAAGCTAAAGAGTTTCAAACTATGAGAATCAAAATAAGTGGGAAATCTTCCGAGTGATTTTGAGAGGATATGATTAAAAAACAAGGGCGAAAACTCACTTTTTCATAGTTATTTGGAGCCATTGGGGGGCTATTGAATGTTGAATTCATCCATGGACCTTGGACAGATCTTTTATCTGTTGAGTTAGAAGGAGAAATCATTAGTGTCGTTGTGTTCCTTCTTGAGGTCTATTCGCTATTTGTAACTGTGAGAAGCTTCAAAGAGGCGTGAGAGGGTGGAGGAGACAACTACGGCGATAGCAGAGGTCGCGCCGGTCTTTTCCCGACGTCCTAGAGGCGGCGCTTATGTGGTTCAGAATTTGATTGAATGGAAATGGGGAAGGGATTGCAGTCTTTAGTTGGGTTATTTGGGCCAGATCAGGGTTTTTGGTTCAAGAATTGATGCTGAAAATCGATGTTTAATTAACCTGCTTAATAGATTTTTCTCATTCTATTTCGTACTCGAATTAAACAAATAAATAATGGTTTCTTGTCTTAGTTATTTTTCCAAACGTGTTCATATATAAATTAAAATCTCTAAGTAATTTAATGTACATATTTTAGTTTAAGGAAAACACGGATTTATTATAATATTTTATTATATAGAAAAATTTCATTTTTATTTTACTTTGTTTATTTAGTCATCCACTTTAAAATTATCCTTAAATTAGAAAAATAAAGCATTTATTTTAATAACTTTATTTCAATATACTTAGGTCGAGATATATCTCATAGGATATTTATGAGTAGAATTTTCATATTATATGAGACGTAAATATTTGATTTTAAATACAGAAAATGTATCTCAAAATGAATCATAGAACAAAGATTTTTATTATAATATCCCTTTCTTATAAATAAAAACTAAAAATAACCTTCTTATGAACTCAAAATAGTAAACAAGAAATACTCACAGCATATTTTATATCTTATTATCATAATTTAGCTTATTTACTTTTCAATAAAAGTAATACTAATATATATGCCTAAAATTAGTTATTTTTGTAATGTGCAAAATGTTTCAATCACTGAGTAATTACTTAAAATAAGTTTATTGGGAAATTAATCACATTACATATTTTAAAAACAATATTTAATACCTAAATAATATGTTTAATATACTCATTAGATGCATTAAATTAGTGTAAGTACTAATTTTAAAAGACGGTCATTAGATGCATTAAATTAGTGTAAGTACTAATTTAGCAATGAAAAATAAATAAATCATTCATTATTATCTTTACAACTATTACTTGAAGTTAAATTGACATACAATGTCTTATTATATCAACATAAAGGAATTTCCGGTGATATAAAAGATTATTGCAAAAGCTCCATTTTTACTGACGACATAGAATATTTCTACAAAAGCTCAACATTTAGTAGCGACATAAAAGGTTGCTACAAAAGCTCCACATTTAGTTGCAGCAAAGTCGCCACAACTAAAACTTTTTGCGACGACACTCAATAAGTCGCCACAAATACACTTTCATCTATTTTTATTGAAAAAAATTAGTAACTATTGTGACGACATGAATTAAGTCGCCACTAAATATCCTATGTTTTGTGGCGACAATAGGTGTCGCAACTATAGCCACCAGTTTTTGTGGCAACTTAATTAATCGCCACAATAAGTCGTATATTTGTGGCAATTTTATGTGTCGCCACAGAAAGTTGTCGCTAAAAGTTGTGTTTCTTGTAGTGCCAACTACTATCTGCAATGGGATATATGACTCTAGCATCCAACCATTTGATGATTTCCTTTTTCAGAACCTCTTCCATAGGTAGATTTAATCTCATTTGTTGATCGATACTAGGCTTTTGGTCCAGCATGAGTTTGATTTTATGAGAACAAATGCTAGGAGGAATCCCAATAATGTCTGCAATAGTCCATCCATTCACCCTCTTAAACCTCTTCAACATAGAAATCAATTACTCAACTTGCACCTCACTCAAATCGGCCGTAATGATGACTCGTAAGGTACCATATCTTCTAAAGAATACATACCTCAAATGTGATGGTAGAGCCTTTAGCTCCAATTTTGGAGCCTCCTCAACAAATGGTTTTGTAGGTGCAGAGTTGCGATTCTTCATATCTTCCTCCAATTTCTTTGGTTCGGAAAAAAATTTGAACCTATAAAGTGCGGCAACCAATTCTTCATAGTCTTTAATACAATCACTCTCAAAATTTATCAAAACCGCTTCGAGTGCATCAACATCCAACCTCTCTTCAATATACTCATTAGAACCTCGCTCCACAATATGATTCACCACTGATACTGACTTGAGATTGCTTTTCTGCTTCATAGACCTACAAATGTTGAAAGTTACCTCTTCATAGTTCAATTAGAACTTTATCTGCCCTCGCTCTATATCGACCAAGGCGCACCTAGTAGCAAGGAATGGTCTCCCTAGGGTGATGGGAACCTCAAAATAAACCACAAAATCAAGTATCACAAAATCCACCAGAAAAATAAATGACTCCACTTTCACATGTACATCTTGGAGAACACTAATGGGCTTCTTCACAGTCCTATCAGGCATGAATGGTAACATAGCAGTCGGTTTTGGATCCCCTAAACCCAACTTTTTGTAAATAGACAATGGCATTAGATTAATGCTAGCACCCAAATCACACAAACGACTTAGCAAATTTTGCAACAACCCAATGGTACAAGGAGTAGTGAAAGCACGAAGATCTTTTTTCTTCTGCACAAGCGACCTAGTAGCAATAGCACTGCAATGTTGCAACATATCATCTTCTTCAAAACTGACAGCCCTCTTCTTAGTCACCAAATCTTACATAAATTTCATATTCACTGGCATTTTCTCCAAAGCTTCTATCAACAGAACTTTGATGGAAAACTATTTCAACATAGTGATAAACCTGCGATATTTTCCTTCTTCATTCTTATTTACCAACCTCTGTGGGAATTGAGGTGGAGGTCTAGGCATAGGAACAACTTTTTGGATTATCTTTGCTTCCTGCTCTATAACATTCCTAGACACTCCAGTAACCTCAATCTCATCATAATCTTTTTCAACTACAATTTCAACCTCAGACGACGTAAGTGGATCAATGGTTTGTTTATCCCCTCGAGTACAGATTGTCATACAATGCCCATCATTCTTCAGATTCTAGATGGTGTTGTTAGGAAGTGTGCCAGATTGATGGGGGTTTACTGTAGTGGCAAATGATTCATCTGCTGCTCAAGTTGCTTGATCGACACATCATGGTCATCAACTTTTTGACCAATTCCAGACAAGTCATTCCGCTTCTCCTTCACATTCTCATCAGTCGAATAGAAACTCTTCATCAACTTTTACATCATATCCTTAATCTGTGACTTACCACCCCCAGCTTCCCTATTACCATATTCCCTATTTACTGGTGGAACATAAGGTTCAACTCTCTCATTTCTGTTGCCATCATTGTTTCGGTTGTAGTTGTTTTCGCGATTGTAGTTACCATACTGGACATAGTTACCCTCTCGATTGTAGTTACCATAGTTTCGACCTTGGCGACAATTATCTGAGTTTGAACCTTGGGAATTGGCTCGGAAACCCCCCGTCTGATCATTCACCAAGTAAGCATCCTCCTCATAGTAGCATTCCTCAATCGGTGGTGGTGGTGGAGTCCTAGTCAAGTAGTTTACCACATTTACCTTTTCTGGACCTCCGCTTACATGCTTCAATACCAACCCAAGTTCTGTCCTTATCTGAGCCATCTCCTCAAGAATGTCATCGGCAAATTGACTAGGTGTAACTTGAAGTGCAAAAGTGCTTCTTCCAGTCTCTGACTTTCTAGTGCTCCATGCTTTATTATTTCGGGAAATCTTCTCTAGTTTCTTAGCGATCTCCTCAAAAGTGCACTCACCGTATGATCCTCCAGCGATAATATCAAGCACAACTTTACCATTGTCATCCTGACCTTTGTAGAAATACTTCTTTAGTGACTCATCATCAATGCGGTGATTCAGAACACTTCTTATAAATGCAGTGAACCTGTCCCATAAACTACTCACAGACTCTTTAGGTAGTGCCACAAAGTTATTGAGTTTATCATTGTGGTTCAACTTCTTAGACAATGGAAAGTACTTTTCCATGAATACCTTGTGCAGTTGGTCCCATGTGTGAAACGAGTTGTACGGAAGCTCAAAAACCATACCTCAACATCACCGATCAATGATAGAGGAAAGACTCTCAACCCTATGACATTCATATCCAACTCCAGTCACCCCACACAACTCTTGAAGACACTCCTCAACTTAGCCATGTGCCCATGTAGATCTTTCGAAGCCATACCAAAAAACAAACCCTCGTTGCAAGCACCTGCATTAAACTGCTAGTCACTACGAATTAATGCCCTGGAGTAGAAGAGGGAGAACAATAGGTCCTTCAGATTCAACGGTGTTGAAGTCGACCTTGTAATTATCACGCAGTCTTGGTTCTTATGGATCTTGCGCCCTCAATGCATCTCCGAGTAAAGTCACACCAGGAACCTAAGCATTCTCATTACATTAACCATCCACATGCTCCTCTATTATTGGATTACTCTGACCCCCTGATTATTCATCTTTCTCAAAGTTTTGCTCAACTCTGGATCGTATGGGGTCAATGGTTTGCCTCGGCTCCGTGTACTTAAATCAATAGGACAATGGCATTCCTTTCATGATGAGTCAATGAAATAATGTAATGATGATCCTTGAATAGAAAGGCCTAAGGCATCCTTTCATGAGTGACTAATAATGAACCATGAATCGATAGGCCAATGGTACCCTTTTCATGAGGATTCAACGAGCTATCCTAATAATGTACCTTGAATCGGCAAGCTAATGGCACCCTTTTATGTTTGTAATAATGTACCTTGGGTCGGTAGGCAAAATACATTCCTCTCACGTGTAATGATTTTCAAAGAAAATAAACTTCTCTATGGGCATGTAATGCTTAGCACCAAGTGGATATTGTAAGGTGGAAGCTCTCCCCATGTTAGGCCGAGTGTCAAGTAACACCTTCCTTATCCCATAACTATGTGCCCACATAGGTTATAGCTAGTGGATCCACCTAGGTTATCAAACATGAGTTCTACCTTAGGCAAGTAGGACACCTCTTTTTGGTATGGGGGCATGACATCAGATTCCATGTAGCTCACATAGTCTATGTTGGTTAAGGCTATATTTCCCTACATGCCAAGAATATGAACTATGACAAGAACATGAACTTGAACTATAACTATGGCTTCTTAAGAGGGTCTACTTGTATGAGTGGGGGTATGGGACTCGATTTATGCATTGCACAAGTTGGCTTTAAGAGTAGTTGTGGTGTTGTTCTCTTATGCTATGAAGACTTATGAAGTATGCTTGTATGATATGGTTTGTTGCTAATAGTGACTTTACCTGCTACAAATTATGAACACGAATGTTTTCTTTTTTATAAGTATTGGCTATGGATGTGGTCAAGGTATGATGCATAATTATGGTGGCCGAAATGTGGTACTTGTAGGATTATGGGATCTTACCTATTCATTGCACAAGTATAGCTTAGGGTTGCTTATGAGATGGTTTCACTTATGCTTCTTCACAAATGTGCATGATGACTTTTAAACTTGATAAAATTCATGGTTTCAACTAAATGTCCCTTTTTAGCATGTTTTCAAGGATTTTATGCATGTCTACCATACTTGGTGCATTTTTGTCCTAACCCATATTTTCTACATTTTTTCTATAAGTGTAGGTCCTGATCGTTGAGGTGTGCTTTTTCCTTTGTACAAAGCTTGGATTGATTCTCTCCACGCTTTTGGTGAGTCCTCATGATTCGAGGACGGGAGTTGTTCATTTCTAGTTGCTTGTACTTTTTCTTTTGGGACGATGTTGTATAGGGTTGTGACCCTTATTGATACTCGATTGTATTAGATGGTTTATTGAGACAATGTCTAGTCTTTAATTTGGTTTTATGAAAAGACTTCGATTGTAAAACAATTTATTTTTGTACCATTTTCTTATGTCTTATGTTATGAATGCTATGAGGATTGTATGAAGCTCTTCAGAGTCTTGTACGTCGGGTTACGTCCGGGGTGTAGTCTCGGGTCGTGACAAACATGGTATCAGAGAACAAGATTTTTGGATGGTTTTAGGATGATGTCTCATAAGCTACGTCTTGTAGAGTCTTATTCATGAGTGTGAAGGGCGCCACATTTTTTACTAAGAGGATATAAGATATTTAGGAAATCTCAGTTCTTTCATTACTCTTTAGTCATGCCTTAGTTTTAACTCTATAAAGTCCTTTTTCTAACCCTTCTCTTGTGTCGTTAGGATATGAATATAAGAAGGGCGAATGCAAGAAGGATGGAGGAGGAGAATATGAATCGAGGAGTTCCCCAAGATAATAAGGCTCCTTAAGATGAGCAAGCTCCGGTTGATCCTCTGGGTATGACAAATTTGGAGATTAGGTCAGCTTTTTTAACATTGGCTCAAGCCATGACGGCCCAAGCAAATAGGGATGTTGGAGCTCATGGAAACCCTAATGTAAACTTCATAGCTTCAAGGTTGAGAGATTTCACAAGAATGAATCCTCCTATGTTATTTGGTTTCAAAGTGGGTGAAGATCCTCAAGAATTTGTGGAGGAGGTCTACAAGATAATTGATGCTATGGGGGTGACTTCTATAGAGAAAGCGGAGCTAGCCGCTTACCAATTGAAGGGTGTGGCCCAAGTATGGTATACTCAATGAAAATAGAATAGGCCGGTAGAAGTGGGTCCCATAGATTGGGAGGTGTTCAAGAAAGCATTCCTTGATAGGTTATTTCCCCAAGAGAATAAGGAAGACAAGGTGGAAGAATTTATCAACCTTCATCAAGAATGTATGAGCGCTGAAGAATATTCTCTAAAATTTACCAAATTGTCCAAGTATGCTCCATCTATGCTGGCGGATCCAAGGGATGAGATTAATTGGTATGTGACGGGTATAACGAAGGTGGTAAGAAAAGAATGCCGCACAACAATGCTTCTTCATGACATGGATCTCCTACGTCTTATGGTGTATGCCCAAAAAATTGTGAGTGAGAAACTCCAAAGCAACAATAGAGTGGTGAAAAGAGCTAGAACCCGTGAAGGGAAATTTTCCAATGTTAAGTCCGATGGGCAAGGTCAAACAAGGTTCAAAACGAGATCCTCCAACCAAGATTCTTCAAACACTCCAAGGGTTAACCAAGAGAAAGGTAATGTGTCTCCATTTCCTAAGCCTACTTGCACCAATTATGGAATGAAGCACCATGGGAAATGCTTAGCCGGTACGGATGGTTGCAATGGTTGTGGAAAGAGTGATCATCAAGTGAAAAATTTCCCTAAACTCACGACCAAAGAAAGGGAGGCCAAACAAGCTTCTCTAAATTGCACAGTTCCCATTACTCCAAATTATAGTCGCTTCTATGCACTCTAGTCTTGAGAGGACAAAGGAGCCCTTACGGATGAAGGCACAGTATGTTAATAACTCCTGTCGGTGTAAATATTTTATTAGGGTCTTGATGTTTGGGTAATCAAGGACACAACTTCTGATGCAAGTGTCTACGATAATGCAATAGTATAATTACCCAACCAAGGGTTGGGATCGTTCCTAAGAGAGTGGCTTTGAGAATTAATAGAAAAATAAAATTTAGTTCTAACTAGTTGTAGCTAAAAACATTAACGATTTAAAACATTGTAAATTAAAGGGGGACAGAAAAGTGTCAATTAACAAAGGGGTTTTTTTCACTAGTAAATAAAAACAGCAAAATTATCAAAGATTTCTAAGTAATGAGACGGGATTCTTGGGATGTGATAGGAATATGGGATAGATTATATCATTGGGTACATGCTTTTGATAGTAAATTGATTGAGTATTTATGACTAGGCTAAACTTTAAAGGGGATAAACTCTCTCTCAAGCAACTTACCCCGTTTCAAGTGGGTTCCTCTTGGAAACCCACTTGCCGCATGAAGAATAGACTTCTCTTTAACCTAGTCACTCTCTCGAGCTGAGTGTGTGGACATGGGATTGGGGTTCACTCTCTCGAGTTGAACCTTATGTCGACCCACTCGCACTGACCATCAATTTAGTGGTCTTAGTTTTACGACCTCTCACTCCAGCAAGCCGAAAACACATATATGAGATTATATTTGCAAGTACAACCTCATTAAGTTCATCCACAACCACTAAACGAAATCACATTTAAAATACGAATAGACTATCAGGAAGCAAGACCAAACAACTAATCTAACCCATATTCACAAGATCACAACCCAAAAATTGTGGTTTTTAGCCACACATCAACAGATAGAAATTTATACCTAAATGAGCTTGCATTTAAGTGGGTATGAAGATTTAAGTCTTTTTACAGGCCAATAATGAAGAATTCAAGAGACCCAAATCCAAATTCTTTTAGATGAAAGCCTTTTCTTCGTCATGTTTTCAAAACCATCTCAAACTTAGAGCAAAAATATCAAAAAGTACTACTCTATATGGAAATTATAATGACTATTGCACACTTAAAACTACAACTCTAACTAGTATTTATAGCTTCCACAGATTTGTGCTGCATCGGATCATTCGGCGTAGTTAGTCGGAATCGCCGATCTACTCGGTGATTCACCTTTTGGTGTAGTTCATCGCCGTCTTGCACCATCCTTCAGCATCGTCGTGCTCTGGGTCATTGGGTGACATGGTGCTGCCTCGTAGAACTTCTCGCCGAAGCACCGACTGCTCCCTTTTTCTACCGACTTGATCCTTTCCTTCAGGGCTCAGCACACTGGAACAAAAGGTGAAGTAAGACCCTTCGGCTACTCGCCAAGTGGACTCAGTGATGCTCATGCCTTCATTTTCTTCGTTCTTTTCAGCATTTTCATTCCTTTTTACGAAGTAGTGTCCATGCTTTCCTTTAAATTTCAAATATCTGAAACTTAGGGCTTTTCATAAGATATTGAGATACAATAAGCATTTGAGGACACAATTTCTATTAAAATATAGCCTTAAATGAGTCCAAGTTATGGTCATCAACATCCCCAACTTAAACTTTTGCTTGTCCTCAAGCAAACTCAAGTTCAGTCGTTCAAAAAGGGTGTCTCGAACAGTGCTACACAAGACTCATTCATTAGTGCACACAACAAGACTCAATTTACTTATGCAAAAATCAAATGTTCACTCAAACATTCAAGTTGTGACTCACCAATATCAAAAAACCTAATGCTCACAATACTTGCATCAAATGCAAGTTCAAGTTGAACTAAAGTGTTTGAATGCCCTCACAGAAAGAATGATTCCATAATCAGACAATGGTTCACAATTTAAAGCTTCGGAATCAGATGCAACACTCACTCTCACAAAGAAGAACACAATGTATGTTTTCATCCATAGGTTTGCCCGTATTTTCCAATCCACATTTGTTTCAGCTCACCTAAGATAAAAAAGGTCTTTTCAAGGCTCGTAATGGGGCTTAGTGCAGAGGTATGGTCATTTAGGTTTAGTGACTTTCATCCTCATGAAATGTGGTGTTCACAACACTTCCTTTCATTTTCCTTCATTATTATCTTTAGTGCTCATAAGTCATTCTATTATACACTTTCCATGGATTGTTTGGGAACCCATCTCTTTGCACTTTATTCCACAACTTTCTTTTTCATCCTTTTTCTTTTTCTTTCTCTCTTTTTTTTTATATGGAGGGGTTCCATTTTTCTCAAAACCATGGGTAAGAGGAGACTTTCTTGCACTTATAGATTTGCCCTTGTCATTTCACCACACCCCCAACTTAGGCTTTTGGCGTAAGTTGGCTATTGAATTAACCACAATTCAAGAGGATTATAGGTAGTGGATTAAGAAAGGTTTAGTTTTCATCAAGTTTCTTCTAAAGAAGGGTAAGGCTCAAGGGGTGTTCAAAAGTGGTTCACACACTCACAAGGTAGGTCACAAAAGAGGTTTATGTCAATTGGTTCACACTCTTAGAAGTTGCTTAAGATCATATCAAGAGATAGCATCACTTAGTTTACTAGACCAACGGGGCAAATTCTAGGATCTATCATGCATGGTTCAAAGTAAGCTCATCACACTAGGCATTGACACTACAGTCAAACAAGACTCCATACTTTCGCTAGTGTGCAATGATCATCACAAGACTCTCAATTTGATACTAGGCTAGTCATAACGAGATGCAAAGAGTTCACATATTGTCTATGCAACTTCCTTTGGCCTCATTGTAGTCGTGCATTCATGTTCGTTCAATTGAGAACACTATTCAAGTCATCGATATAGATTGGAAATGAGATTTAAATTTTACGAAAGAACAGCCACATTCAACACACGAGAGGTGGCAACATTTTTTGGAAGGGTAAAAATCATTTTGCAGTATAATAAATAAAAGGAGCCATTAGCTCAATCATCCACAAAAAGCAATGTAAAAATAATTTAAGCACAAACTTCAAAAATAAACAAAACACGAACATTAATAGCACACAAAGGTGGGACTCACCCCACCACAAATAAAAGCAATTTTCCTCAAATGCGAATAAAAGTACCCAAAAATAAAAATAACTAAGACAAATAGGGAGGTAAAGAAGTGATCTTGGCTATGCGGTTGATCCATCTGTCAGGGCGACATGGTTCTTTCGTAACTTTGGGTGTAGTTATAGCTGTTGCTTCGGGTTGTAGACATTCCATAAGTTTTGCATGAAAAATAAGGCGAGGTGGGGACGTTAAGCGAGCCACTGAGTTGTTTAGCGAGTTGTACACATGATCGCTAAGCAACCCAACACGCCTATTTTCAACCCACTTTCTCGAATGCTTCACAGCCACCCTACTTCAACTTTACTTAAACGCTGTCCAATTCATGCAGACCTGGTGATATCAGTCGTGATCACCGAGTCATTTGGCGTGTCGCCAAGCAATCACTTGTTTCACCGAGTTGTACAAAAATTTCCAGTAAGCTTGGGAGTTTGGATGA
Source organism: Solanum okadae (assembly GCA_036553675.1). Lineage (NCBI taxonomy): Eukaryota > Viridiplantae > Streptophyta > Magnoliopsida > Solanales > Solanaceae > Solanum > Solanum okadae. The sequence goes on from CM071678.1 coordinate 37,191,144, forward strand.
CGGTCTCCATTGAGATGACCAACAAAGGTGGCGATGCGCCAATAATTTCATAAGCTCACCGAGTTTTACAGGCTCTAATTTTTGGAGATGTTTGGAGTCAAATAACGGAGAAAGTATGGTTCACCGACCTATCATCAAGTGGGTGATTTGAGCATCCTCTAGCTGAATAAACATAGAGTTTGAGGTAGCTGTTTCATTTAACATTTCAATTTTGTCCTTTATCTCATTCAACTTCTTGTCTTGTTCTTCAAGTTATTGTTGTATAAGTGAAAGGGCATTATCATTCTGCACGCCCCCATGTTTCTTCTCGTGCTTGCATTGATGAAGGAAGAAGTGTTTTTCCTTTTCCATGGCTTGTACTTCCAACTCCATGACTCGTTTGGATAGAACATCCATCTGAGTCACTAGTGCATCCCACTCTTGCTTCCTTTTGACTTCCTTGTTGGTTTCAGCCATACCATCAAGGATTTTTGTGATGACTTCATAAGGCTGGTGTAGCATACCCCCTGCCCAAAGTTGATCGACTATACTTCTATTTGCGGATCCAAGACCCCTATAAAAGCACTACAGTAATGCCTTGTCAGTCATCACATGAGGTGGGCATGGTTGTAGCAGTGCTTGGAACTTCAACCACATTTCCTAAATTGCTCATCCTCTGTTTGTTTGAATGTCAGGAGTTTGTCCCTGAGGTTTAGTAGTTTCAAGAGGGGGTGATCCGTGTGGTACCCATAATGATCATCCATTCTTATTTCCCTTCTTTGTTATTCCAAACAAGCAAAACAAAACTACAATTTAGATTAGTAAAGCTAAAACTAAGAAGAATAAATTTTTTTACATAACTAAGAATTCCCAAATAACACCACTCCCCGGCAACGGTGCCATTTTGTTCTTTGCATAATCAAGGACACAACTTTTGATGCAAGTGTCTATGATCATGCAAAGGTATAATAACTCAACCAAGTTGGGATCGTTCCCAAGAGAGTTGTTTTGAGAATTAATTGAAAAATAAAATATAGTTCTAACTAGTCGTAGCTAAAAACATTAACGATTAAACATTGTAAATTAAAGGGGGACACAAGAGTGTCAATTAACAAAGGGGGTTTTGTGACTAGTAAATAAAAACAACAAAATTAACAAAGATTTCTAAGCAATGAGAGGGGATTCTTGGGATGTGATAGGAATACGGGATAGACTAAATCATTGGGTACATGCTTTTGAGAGTAAATTCATTGAGTATTTGTGACTAGGCTAGACTTTAAAGGGGATAAGCTCTCTCTCGAGCAACTTACCCCATTTCAAGCGGGTTCCTCTTGGACACCCACTTGCCGCATGAAGAATAGCCTTCACCTTAACCCACTCACTCTCTCGAGCTGAGTGTGTGGACATGGGACTAGGGTTCACTCTCTTGAGTTGAACCTCATGTCAACACACTTGCACTGGCCATCAATTTAGTGGTCTTAGTTTTACGACCTCTATCTCGAGCAAGCCGAAAAAACATATATGAGATTATATTTGCAACTACAGCCTAATTAAGTTCATCCACAAACACTGAATAAAATCATATTTAAACTACGAATAGACTATCATCAAGCAAGACCCAACAACTAATCTAACCCATATTTACCAAATCACACCCCAAGAATTGGGGGTTTTAGCAACACATCAAGAGATAGAAATTCATACCTAAATGAGAATGCATTCAAGTGGGTATGAAGATTTAAGTCTTGTTACAGGCCAAGAATGAAGAATCCAACAGACCCAAGTCCAAATCCTTGGAGATGAAACCCTCTTCTTCTTCAAGTTTTCAAAACCCTCTCACACTCAGAGCAAACATATCAAAAAGTAATATTCTATATGAAAATGATAATAATTGTTCCACACTTTAAACTACAACTCTAACTAGTATTTATAGCTTTCACGGATTTGTGTTGCAGTGGATCATTCGGTGTCAATAGTCAGAATCCCTGGTCGACTCTGCGGTTCGCCTTTTGGTGTAGTTCATCACCATCTTGAACCATCCTTCAACATCATCGTGCTCTGGTTCATTGGGTGACATGATACTACCTCGCGAAACTTCTCGACGATCCTCAGACCTTTATTTTCTTTGTTCTTTTCAGCCTTCTCGTTCCTTTTGGTGAAGTAGTGTCCATGCTTTCCTTCAAAATTTAAATACCTGAAACTTAAGGATTTTCATCAGATATTGAGATAACTAAACATTTTAGGACACAATTTCTATTAAAATATAGCCCTAAATGAGTCAAATTTGGGGACTTATCAGGTCCCCATGTTATTTTTATGTAGCCTTATTACGGGTTTACACCCGGGGGGAGATGGTATTCTTAGAAGGCAAGGCTGTTGAGAGTTCTGATATCCTCGTCTCTTCCTTCTATTCCTATTCAAGCTTAAGCCAAAGAGTTACTTGTGACTTGTTATATGTTTTGGAGTCATGTGTGATTTATAAATTTCCATGATCTCCTTGTGTTATGCAAGTTCTTGATTGAACTTATATTTAGAAAGAAAATGAGTTTTTCATGATTTATGTGTTCCTCATGCTGTTGTGCATTTGGTATAAGGTTCCTATGTGCTTCTTGAGACGAATTGTTGAACATGATTTATTGTTCTTTTGAGAGTAATTACATAATTGGTTTCATGATATTATGATGAACATGATTTGAGTTGGAGAAGGTAGTTCCTCCAATGAATTTGTGAAATGTTGAAGTATTCATGCATAATGGGTTGGTAGATTTAGTTCCTTCCTTTTGTTGCATTGATCATGTTGAGATGGAGTTGAAGCTTCCTCCTTTAAGTGGTGCATTATTTGATATTTCATACATGTTGGGCTGCTAGTCTTGAGTCTATAATTCCGTAAGGTGTCTAGATCATCATTCAAGGACAAATGCTCCCAAGGGGGAGAGAGTGTAACACCCAAAAAATTTATAAGTTAAACTAGACCCTTATGTATGAGTTTAAGAATTGAATTCATTGTTTATATTTGTAAAATGGTTCCCCATACATAGAATAAAGATTTTATGGGCTAAATATCAAGGTACGACCCCCCCCCCCCCGCCACAAGGACCAATCAAGAATCCTTGAGGAGGACCCTAAATTAGCGCCCAAAAATATGGCTAAGTATATATTCAAGTGAGGGTTCAAGGAACGCGAAAGGCTTCACCATCCTTAGAAGCCCTCCTGAACTATGCCTTAGCTGTATAAATAAGGAGGTAAGTTCGCGTGAGGGTTCAAGGCGCGTGAAAGCCTTCACTACCCTTAGAAGGCCCCTCGTGAACTATGCCTTAGCCATTTTGGGCAAAGAGGGAGTTCACTTGATGGTTCACGTAAGGTGGAAGACTCAACTGTACGTGAAGCCCCTCTCATGAGTACTGTCTTTGCCGTGTGGGCAAGGAGGCAGTTCACACAAGGGTCCATGGCACATGGAAGCTTTCACGGCTCGTGGAAGCTTTCATGGCTCGGGAAGATGCCTCAGCTTCAAAAGCAAAAGTCACAAGTCCACGTGATGGACCGCGACACGTGGAGCAGTCCACTGCCCGTGAAGCCCCTCGTGGACTTTGCCTTAGGCGTGTAGGCAGTCAACACGTGGGGGGCAAGTGGTAAATTGGAAATATTTAATCTTTAGTCCAATTAAAATGGGTATATTTTATATTATTTTTAAATAAATATATAAGGTGTTTTAAGTCAATAAACACACAAACTAAATCATTTTCACAAAGACCCAAAAAAATAAAAAATTCATTTACCTCACAATATTTCTCTCTCTAAAACCCAAAAAGAAGAAGAGTAAAATTGAAGCTTGGTCTTTCAGAAATCAAGGGTTTTTCATCAAATTCTTTGAGTATTCATTATCATGGAATGCTAGTTTTCATCTATGGGTAGATTCCATCCATAGAGCCCCCTTCAAAAGTTGATTTCAAATCTTACAATTTCCCCAAAAGTAAGGGTTTTGTTCAAACAACATGGGTTCTTTTTAAAAAGGTTTTCAATGGCTGAATTATGTTGGGTTATGATTGAATTGATTATTTATGGTTGAGTTATGTTGAAATTTCCCCAAGAACCCATGAATACCCTATATTGCAAAATTTTGATCTTAATGTGGGTTGATTGATTTTAGAAGTATGTCAATGGGTCTTGTTTAGTATAATTGAATTGATTGAATTATGTTATCATCCATTTCTAATGTAGAAATTCACCATTTTTCGAGGTTGCGAAATTCATCTTTTGTTTGGCTAAAGATTTTATTATAATATATTTTTGGGTACGCTTTTAGGTATAGAAAGCTTTATCATAATATTCTTTTTCAAGGGTATTAATCTGATTATTTCTTTTATATTTTCTAGAATATATTCTATATATTGTATGTCTTGGGTTCTTTGGTATATTTCTATATTTTCTTTTATTAGGTCTCCTAATAAGGTTATATTTTCAATAGTTGCTTGCCAATATTGGAGGTATTCGTAGTTTATCATTAGTCTGAGTATTCTAATTCTAGACCGCTAATATTAATTTGTTCTAGGCCCATATCTATTTCATTTGTTTCGTCTATTTCATACCAAGTTTGAGTTACTAGTACTAATTCTTCTAAGTCAAATATTTTTTCCCATATCATTCTTCTTAATTCAATTATTTCTATATCTTTTAGAATATATAAAATCAGTGTTTCATAAGCTAATATCATTTCATCATGTAGATAAGTAGTCAAATTAATGTTCTGCTGTTTAATCAATAATTCCCTTATATCATATGCATAATAAATATTATTTATATTAGATTACTATAAAATAGATTATTTTCAAACCATGTTCTCCTGTCACTATTAACATCATACTTTCAAAGGTACTCTCTTCCTAACAGCGCCTCAATTCTGTTTACTCCCGTCACGGCTTCCTTGCCTATGGTTTCAACTATAGGATGGCATAGTCAAGAAGTTTTTCCTCTTTTCCCCATGTTAACAAACTAAAAAACATGCTTCAAATAATTCTAGTATATAATAACTAGTATGAACTTATTTAATCATGCTATGATATTCAGGAATCAATAGATTTAGCTAAGCATAATCATAAATAGATATACCTATTTTTTATGAGTGTAATTTCTGTTGTGTTTTGATCCATATCTTAGATTGGAAACTTGATATTTTATTGAAATATTTTTGTTTAACTTCGGCGATAAGCCTGATGTTGCCAAAAGTACTCAACGACTCACCGAAAGGCTTCTTATTCGCTCTTTGTCTGTTCCCCTAAGCCTTTGTGCACTGGAACATTCGGCGGGCCTATCCTTGTTCATTGAAAGCTATCGGTGTCACGCCAAGTGGTTCCCCCCATCACCTAATTGCTGCAGTTTTAGAGCTAATTCCTTTGGCAAGCTCGATCTAGCTCGCCCAAGAAATTCGGCGATTCGTCCTCTACTTTGGCTAGTCTATCTGAAATTGTTTTGCTGTGCTTTTGTGTAAGTTTTTCTAACTCTTCTTCGAGATTTTGCAGACCCTGACTAAATGAAAAGCTGCTGAAAGAGAAACACCAACCCAAGATGAGTCCAAATGGATTGCGATAAATGAGGATGCAACTACGTTGAAAGATAAAGCTAGGAAACTACCCACAACTACTGGGAAAAGCAAGGGTAAGAAGCCCACTTCTGCAAGGAAGACCATTAACCTAGACCCTAATATTCCATCATGGTCCCAGGGATTCTGTAGAGCAAAGCATGTCTTTCTGGCAGACTCACACTCAACAGAACTTGGTGAACTGGGCATTGATGCCCAGGTCCAGGGTAAGGCATCGGGCAATGATGCCCAGACAGACGGAGCGACTGTGTAGACAGGACCCTATTTGTTTTTATTTATTTCACATTTGAATGTTTTTATTTGCATTTGAGGACAAATGATTTTTTAGTTTTTATGGTGTTAGGCCCACCTTTGTGTGTTGATTATGTCTCTTGTTTTGTTTATCTATTTGGGCTTTGTGCTAAAATTTGTGTTACACTGCTTTTTGTGGAAGGTTTGAACTTGTGGCTCCCTACTTTTAATTGAAAATGATTTTTTACCCTTCTGGAAAAAAAAAATCCACCTCTTGTATGTGTTGAATGTGGTTGTTCTCTCACAAATTCGAGTATTGGTTTTGATCAATACTGATGACTTGAATAGTGCTTATAATCGAACAAAAATGAATGTGCGGCTACGATAAGGCCAAATAAAGTTGCATAGACAATATGTGAACTCTTTGCATCTCATTGTGACTAGCCAATTATCAAATCGAGTCTCTTGTGAGGATCGTTGTACACTAGCAAAAGTGTGGAGTTTTGTTTGACTTTTGTGTCGATGCCTTGTGGGATGAGCTTACTGTGAACCATGCATGATAACACCTAGAATTTATCCCGTTGGTCCAGTTGACTAAGTAAGGCTATCTCTTGATATGATCTTAGGCAACTTCAAAGAGTGTGAGCCAATTTCACATATACCTCTTTTGTGACCTACCTTGAGAGTGTGTGAACCTCTTTTGAACACCCCTTGAGCCTTACCTTTCTTTGGAAGAAACTTGATGAAAACATAACCTTTCTTAAATCCACTACCCATAATCTTGTAGATTTGTGGTTGATTGAATAGCCAACTTAGGCAAAAACCTAAGTTGGGTATGTGGTGACAATAGAAGGAAAGTCAAGATGTGCAAGAAAAGTCTCCTTTAACCAATAGTTTTGTCAAAAATGGAACCCCTCCATATAAAAAAGATGAGAAAGAAAGGAATGAAAAAATAGAACGAAAAAGTTGTGGAATAAATTACAAAAGAAATGGGGTTTCCGAACAATCCATGGAAACTGAATAATGGAATGACTAATGAGCACTAAAGAAAACGATGAAAGAAGAGCAAAGGAAGTGTTGTGAGCACCACATTTCATGAGGATGAAAGTCACTTAGCCTAAATGACCATACCGTTGCACTCATCCTCATTACAAGCCTTGAGAAGACCTTTTTGATCATGGGTGAGTTGAAACAATTGTCTATTGGAAAATACGGGCAAACCTATAAATGAAAGCATGTTGTTCTTCTTTGTGAGTGTGAGCGTTGCATTTTATTACGGAGCTTTAAATAGTTGAACCATTGTGTGTGAATATGGAATCATTCTTTGTGTGAGGGCATTTGAACACTTTAGTTGGGCTTGAACTTGCATTTGAAGCAAGTATGGTGAGCTTGAGATTCTTTGATAATGGTGTGTCACAACTTGAAACTTAGAGTGCACATTTCATCTTCACAAGAGTAAATTGAGTTTTATGTGTGCTTTCATGATTCAGTCTCGTGTAGCACTATTCGAGACATCCTTTTTGAATTACCGAACCTGAGTTTTACTTGAGGACAAGCAAAAGATTAAGTTGGGGGTGTTCATGAGTCCACAATTTGGACTCATTTAGGGCTTCATTTTAATAGAATTCGTGTCCTCAAATGCATATTTTGGCTCAATAACTGATGTTAATCCTTAAGTTTCAGGTATTTTGAGTTTGAGGCAAAGCATGAACACTACTTGGCAAAAACGAACAAAACGGCTGAAAAGACAAAGAAGGCCTGAGTATCGCCTAAACCATTGGGCGATTCACCGAATGGCCTTAACCTAGTCCATTGTTCTAGTAAGTTGAGCCCTGAAGGAAAAGATCAAGTCAGCGATGAAAAGAAGCAGTCGGCGCGTCACGCAACAGTTCCGCAAAGCAGTACTAGATCATCCAATGATCCAGAACGCAAAGATGCTGAAGGCAAAAACTGAAAGGTGATGAAGCATACCAAAGGGTGGATCGCCGAGTGCATCGACGATCCCAACTAGCTGCACCGAGTGATCCTTCGTAGCATATTTTTAGACAACTATAAATACTAGTTTGAATTTTTATCCTAGTAAGCAATTATAGATACAACATTTTATTTTTCTAAGTTTCAAGTAGAGAGACCTTGTTCTTAGCTTTTGATTATTTGAAGACTTCCAATGCCAAGAAATTGGAAGTGGGTGTTGAAGAATTTTCATCTTAGACTCGATTGAAGTGAACATAAATCATACCCAGTTGATGTTACTTCGATTTGGTATCATTTTTTTCCTTTTCTCTATGTCTAGCTAAAACCCCAATTCTTGGGGTGTGATTTTGTGAATATGGGTTAAATTTCTTATTGGGTATTGCTTATTATTAGACTATTTGCTGTTTAAATGTGATTTCATTTAGTAGTTGTGTTGGAACGTAATGGGATTGTAGTTGCAAATAGGATTTCATCATAGTGTTTTTGGCTTGATGGAGAGAGAGGTTTCAAAACTAAGACTACTAAATCGATAGTTGGTGGTATTGGGTCATCGTGGGTTCAACTTGAGAGAGTGAATCCTAGGTCTTTTACAACACATTCATCTTGAGAGAGTGAATGGGCTAAGGCGGAGGATGTGCTTAAAATCGGTAAATCCGTTTCGAGAGAAACCGAGTTGATTTAGGGTAAGTTGGTCGGGAGATAACTAACCCCCACTAAAGTCTAGTCTAGTTACAAATCTTCAGCAATTGACTATCAATAACATTTATCTGATTGTGTAGTTCATCCCATATTCCTATCACATCCTAAGAATCCCATCTCCCTATATCCAAATCTTTGTATTTTCATTGTTTTTATTCATTAATTGAATACAAACCACCATTGATAATTGGCATTCCTGTCAACCCCTTAATTTATCATGTTTTTACTCGATAATGTTTTTAGTTATGGTTAACTCTAGAATATTCACGCTTAACTCTTATTTCTCACAAACTGCTCCCTTGGGCCTCGACCCCAACCCTTGGTTGTGTTATATTACTATTGAATGACCGTTGACACTTGAATTGGAATTTGTGTCTTTGATAACGTCATTCAATCAGCTATGATGATCTATATGTTAAATATGCTTGTGACTTATTCTTTTATACTAATGTGCATGATGATTCTCAAACTTGGTAAAGTTTATGGTTTTCAACTAAAATGACCTTTTTAGTATGTTTTCAAGGTTTTTATGCATGGCTATCAAACTTCGTGCATTTTTTAACTAGCCCATTATTTTTTACATTTTTCCCAACTGTAGGGATTGGCACTCAATTTGATTCCCCTTGTGGCTAGAGCTTGGAATTGATCATTTTCCTGGCTAGTCCTCATTATTCGAGGACGCATGAGTCATTTGTAGTTTATTTCTAGTTATTTCATTTTCGTACTATATTGTAAGGGTTGTGTCCCTATTTGATTCAAAGATTGTATTAGATGGTTAATTAAAACAACTCTAGACTTCTGCTTGCCTTTATAACAGACTTTGATTGTATGGATTATGTTTTAAAATTTATGTATCATTTGTTCTATCCTATGTTATGATAAGCTAAGAGCTTGTATGAGACCGCTTCGGGGTCAAGTACGTCCTACATCTAGTGTGTACCCTTAGGTCATGACAAACTTTGTATCAGAGCACAAGGTTTAGAATGATTCTAGGATGATGTCTCATAAGCCACGCCTAGTAGAGTCTGGTTCACGAGTGTGAAGTGTGCCACACTTATGAATGACAGGCTATAAGATGATTAGGAAATACCACTTTTTTTATTACTCTTAAGTCGTGCCATAGAGTTTAGCTCTATAAAGTCCCTCTCCTAACCCTTCTCTTGTGTCTTCAAGAAATGAATACACGAAGGGCTAACGCTCGATGAAAGGAGGGTGACAAAGTGAATTAAGGAGCTCCTCCAGGTAATCAGGCTCCTCAAGTTAAACAAGCTCCGATTGATCCTGTTGTTGATATGTGACTCATGCGGAGTTTGGGTCTACTATCCAAATGTTGGCCCAAGACATGACAACTCAAGCCCAAGTTATGACAGCTTAAGATACTAGAGAAGTGGTAGCTTTGGTCAACCCTAATATGAATTCCACGGCTTCTAGATTGAGGGATTTTGCAAGAATGAACCCTTCCTAGTTTTGTGGTTCCAAAATGGGAGAAGGCTCCTCAAGAATTTGTGGAAGAGTTTTATAAGATGCTTGATTCTTTAGGGGTGACTTCAGTAGAGAATGTGGAGTTAGCCGCTTACCAATTAAAGAGTGTTGCACAGGTTTGGTATACTTAATGGAAGAGGAAATATGTTGGTAGGAGCGGGTCCCAGTGTTTGTGAGGTGTTTAAGAAAGCATTTCTTGATAGGTTCTTTCCCCGAGAGTTGAAGGAAGCTAAGGTGGAAGATTTCATTAATCTTAGGCAAGGTAGCATGAGTGTTAAGGAGTATGCATTGAAATTTATCCAACTATCCAAGTATGCTCCATCTATGGTGGCAGATCTGAGAGATGAGATGAGTAGTTTTTTTATGGGTGTGTCTGACTTAATTCGAAAAGAATGTCATATGGCAATGCTCCATCATGACGTCGATATCTCTAGGCATATGGCGTATGTCCAAAAAATTGAGTAGTTAAAACTCAAGAGAAAGAATAGAGAGGTAAAAAGAGTCACGTCCGATGAACAAGGTCAACCAAGGTTAAAAAATAGGTCCTCTAGCCAAGATTCCTCCAATGCTTCCCCAATGGTCAACTAGGATAGGGTGTCTAAACCTAAATCTCAAGGAGGAAATAGAGGTGGTTCTTCTTTTGAAAGATCTAAATGTGCTAAATGTGGGAAACAACATGTGGGTAAGTGCCTAGCCTGGACGAACAATTTCTTTGGGTTTGGAAAGAAAGGTCGTAAGATTAGAGATTTCTCGACACTCATGGAAAAAGGGAGAGAGGCTAAGCAAGCTTCTGCTAGTGGTCCGGGTCCCAATGCTCCAAATTATGGTCGCTTCTACGCACTGTGGTCTAGAAAGGACAAAGAAGACTCTCCAGATGAAGGCACCAGTATTTTCATAGTTCCCTATACATGTAAATGTTTTATTAAGATGCCTATGCTACTTGATAGAACTTGATGTTAGCCTTTGTAGGGGTTTTCTCCCAAGGGGGAGATGGTATGCTTAGATGGCAAGATGGTTGAGAGTTCTAATATCCTCATCTCTTCTTTTATTCCTATTCTAGCTTGAGACAAAGAGTTCCTCTTGGCTTGGTTTATGTTTTAAGAGTCATGTGTGATTTATGTGGTTTCATGATTTCATTATGATATGCATGCTCTCTAGATTCTCATGTTTAGAAAGAGAACGAGTTTTCATAATTTATATGTACCTCATGTTGTGGTGTATTTAGTATGAGTTGTATATATGATTTATGAGATGACTTGTCGAATATGCTTTGGTATGCTTTTGAGAGTAATTGCATAATTTTCTTCATGGTATTGAGTTGAGCATGCTTTAAGTTGGAGAAGGTAGTTCCTCCAATGAATTTGAGAAATGATGAAGTTTTCAGGCATAATGGGTTGTAAGATGTATTTCCTACTTCCTTGTGTTGCATTAAGAATGTTGAGATGGAGTTGATGTTTCTTCCTTTGAATTGTGCATTATTTTGATGTTTCATGCATGATGGGCTCTAGTTTTTAGTCATTAATTCTGTAAGGTGTATACATCGTCATTCGAGGACGAATGTTCCCAAGAGGGAGATGATGTAACACCCCAGAAGTTAGTAGGTCAAACTAGAGCCTACACGTGAGGGTTAATGTCAAGAGTGAAGGGCAAGGGCCAAGGGAATTGGGTGAGGGCCATGGATAGGGGGCCAAGGCTGACAAAATATTCCTAGCCACTACCCACCATGACAACGAGGGTCCTCACGACCTGTGGTGATGTCCACGAGTCGTGGTGCCACCCATGGTGGGTGAGGCAGCGAGCTCACAAAGCTACCCCAAGAATGGCTCCCTTTCACGAGCCACTTCACAGCTTGTGGTGAAGACCACGGCCCATGAGAAGGCTCATGAGGTTTCCTTCACCATTTGGAGGGAGGCTTTCCAAATTAAGGGGGCTACTGGTCAAGGTACCATTGGCACCACCACGAGCCGTGGTGTCCTTGACGGGTGGTGAACCTAGTCGTGAGGCCTGACAGCCCACTTTAAATTAGGGGTTATTTAGGATATTCCTAATTAGGTAGTTATTAAATGAGGTTGTTTTATTATGTTTTAATACTTGTATATAAGCCCTTTTAAGTCATTAACCAACACATTCACTTCATTCTTCCCAAAAACCTAAATAAAAAACCGAAAGAGTTCATCTTCTCCAAAATTTCTCTCTCTACCACTCCAAAAAGAAGAAGAACAAAGTTGAATCTAGGGTTGAAGAATGATCTATTTCTCCTCTAATTCATGGGAAATCTTCAATAAGGTATGGTACCTCTTCATCTATGGGTAGCTTTTACCCATAGAGTCCCTCCAAATCCCCAATTTCAAAGATAGAAAACCCAAAAGTTGGGTTTGACATCAATCTCATGGATTCCTTTCGAATTCATTTTTAATGAATTAATTATGTTTGTTTATGGATATATTGATTATTCTATATGATTTTAAGTTGAATTCCTCAAGAATACGTGAATTCCCTGAATTTTCCAAATTGGATCTCAAAGTGTGGTTATTGATTGATGCAAGTAGAATGCTGTAGAATTATGAATGTTATGAATTGATTAATTAAATCATGTTATTATCCACACCTAATATAGTAATTCTAGGTGTGTTGATTGAATGTGATCTATGGTCCTTGAAGGGACAATTATGAGAATTATGTATGATCATGAGACTTATGTACATCCTTTATGAATACTTTGAGAATAAAGTGATTATGACTATGATGTTATTTTGGTGTGACTGAAAGGCTATTCTCACATACACACACTTATGAATAAACTATGAATGAAGTTTTCATGATTATGATAACGATGATGTGTTCATTGAAAGGCTATTCTCAATTATACAGTTATGAATGATTAAGACATGTTGTGAAAGGTTTTCTCACAATATATGGATTCTTAGGTTGAAAGGCTATTCTCACCTATTGAATCTAGGAGCTATCTTATGAATGCTGTTGTATTGAGTGGTAAAATATTCTTCCATAATAATGAACTCAAGTAATGAAGTACTCCGTGGGGAATAATGCTAATCACCGACTGCATATCGATTGAGATGGAAATTCATACGTGAGTTGAGGTGGGATTTCTAGTAGTAATCTCTAGAGATGGATACCCATAGGTTAGTTGAGGCGGGTATCTTGTAGCAATCTCCTTATCCCATCATTGTGTACCCTTATAGGTCTTTATCTAGTGGATCCACCAAAAAGCCAAACTAATGGTTCTACCTTAGGGAAATAGGACACCCTTTTCGGTGTGGGTAACACCGAATTCCATGATTTTCTCACATGGTATATGTCGGTTAAGGCTTACCCCCACAATGAATGATTATGAACTATGACTCCTCAAAAAGCACTACTTAGTGTGGGTGGGGGTATGAGACTTCATCCATGCATTTCACAAGAAGGTGTTGAGAGTAGTTATGGTGTGTTGCTTTTATTTTATGATGAAATATAAAAAGAAGTATGTTTAATGTGGATTGTTTCTATGAGTTGCTTTCCTTGATATGACTTACTAAAGATGAATGTTTCCTTGTCCATGAGTATTAACTATGGATGATATCCAAGAGTGGTAAGTATGATTATGGTGGCCTAAAGGTGGTACGTAATGTTGATGAGATTATGGGATCTTATCTATGCATTGCACAATTATAACTTAGGGTTACTTATGAGATGGTTCTAATATGCTATGATAATCTATATGTTGAATATGGTTGTGACTTATTCTTTTATACTAATGTGCATGATGATTCTCAACTTGTTAAAGTGCATGCTTTTCAACTAAAATGTCATTTTTAGCAGTTTTTTTCAACGTTTTTATGCATGGCTATCATGCTTAGTACATTTTTGTACTAACCCATATTTTACATTTTCCCCAAGTGTAGGGATTGGCAATCAATTTGATTCCACTTGTAGCTGGAGCTTGGAATCGATCATTCTCCTTGCTACTTGGTGAGTCCTCATTATTCGAGGACGTATGAGTAATTTGTAGTTTCTTTCTAGTTATTTCATTTTCGGACTACATTGTAAGGATAGTGTCTCTATTTGATTCAAAGATGGTATTAGATAGCTAATTGAGACAAGTCTAGACTTCCATTTTCTTTTATAAAAGACTTCGATTGTATGGAAAAAGTTTTAAAATTTCCGCATCATTTTTCTACGTTATGTTAGGATATGCTAAGGTCTTGTATGAGACCCCTTTGGGGTCAAGTACGCCATGCTATATCTAGGGTGTACCCCTGGGTCGTGACACATTTATGGGCTTTTCAATCAAGGTATAATGAGTTTTCATCCATGGAGCCCCATGATTTCCCCAATTTTGTTAGGGATTTTTCTAATGTTATGGGTTTTGATCCAACTGAGTGGATTATGATATTTTATGGTTGAATTGATAGAATTACGTGATTTTAATATAAATTTACATGTACCCATGCCTAACCCATGTCTATAAAGATGAAATTGATGTAAATGGGTTTAATACAATGAAAGGGGAAATTGAGGATGTAGAGGTAATCTACTAGGATTGATGAAATACATTGTAGATTGCTTGACAGTTAAGCATATAGACATGAATTTATTGAGATTAAGGTATACATGATGGATAATGAGTAGTAGTGCTTGATATTGGGGCTTTATGATGAAGTATCATTAGAATTGCCTGAGAGTGAAGCATATATGAGAAATTATGATTAGATTTGTCTTGAGAGCTAGGCATATATGATGATTTTAAGATGTATTGCTTTGAGAGTAAACAATGAATGATACATTATGATTTCTAGAGCTTTTAGAGTGAAGCATACATGACGAACTATGATTATTAAGGCTTTGAGAGTAAAGCCTATATTATTAATGTTGATTAATAGATAGAATTGTTGTGGAAGTACTTTAATCACATGATCTATATTATGAATGCATAATGTGAAAGGTTTTCTCACATAGAATGATTCTAGGTTGAAAGGTTTGCTCACCTAAAATGAATCAAAGCATGTTTGAATATTATAGCTTGAAGTAGTGATATGAGATCCCTTCATGAATAGCTTGACTTGGTAAGACAAGACAATCAATGGTAGCTGGAGTAGTAGATCTCATGGATAGCCTTGGATTGAGAAATTGTACCATTCCAAAGGTTAGATTGAACTAGCATGATAGCATTACTTGCTAAGGACAAACCATTTCATTGGTAGCTTGGATTGAGAAATAGTACCCTCCCTTGAGTAGCTTGGACATGCATGAGAGGATGCTTTCCATGATAGGTTGGTCTAGCATAATGAAGTGTTTTTCCTTGATAGCGTTGAATTGGTAAATAGTAACCATTCATGGGTAATGATTTGTCTTAGATTAGTAAAGAAGTACTCTTCCATGATTAGTAAAAATAGCTAAAGAGGGACTAGACCCTAAGCAAAGTAGCAAAGTTATGATAAAGCAAGGTTACTTTATGAAGATGTATTGTAAGCATGCTTGAGTATGAGATTTACTTGTATGATGATAGGTTACTGTCACTGCCCAGGGGTACACCTGATGTAACATGGTGTATAGAACCTTTAAGGACTCCATACAAGCCACTTAGTCCTCATAACATAAGAAATAGAATAATGACGAGTAAAATACATTTCAAGCCTAAAAAGTTTTTCAGAAAAGAAAGTTGCAACACTCTATAATTTAGTAGGACAACTAGAGCTAAGTATGAGAGTAACAAAGAGCCAAGGTAAAGAGGCAGGAGCTAAGGAAAAGAGGCAAATCCCAGGCCAAGGGCCGAGGCTGCCCCAAGCTTGCCAAGCACTGCCTCATCTTCACGACCACAACGACGGCCAGTGGTGAGGACCATGGCTAGTGTAGTGGTTTTTGTAGCTTGGGTAGTAGCTCCTTAAGGGTTACATAAAGTTGGCTCATCACCACGAGCCACTTCATGGCTAGTGGTAAAGACCACGGCCCATGGGAAGGCTTACGGTTATGCCTTGAACTTTTGGAGACCATGACATGGTGGCTTAGCTACTGGTCAAAAGGCCAAGGGCAGTGGAACCCTTGCCGGTTCGTGAAGGTAGCTGTAGTGCCTGACACTAGGCTTCCCAATTAAGGGCATCTCAGGTAATTCCTAATTAAGTGGGTATTATGTTAGGTTGTTTTGTTTAGACTTTGTATACCTTTATAGGCTAATTTAACCCTTTAAACTCACTAATTAAGTCATTTTTTCCAAAACCCCAAAAGAATCCCAAGTTTTCATCCTCTCAAGTATTGTCTCTTTAGAAAGTGAAGAATAAGAAGAAGAGGGTCAAGCTAAATCAAGTTAAGTCTCCATTGTTTCAAGCTCCGTAGGCTTTGTAATCAAGGTATGATGACTTATTCATTCATGTATTCCTTTCATTTATGAAGCCCTCATGTTTTCCTCAATTTAAAAGAAGAATTCCCCAAGTCAAACTAGAGTTTCTTCTAATGTTATGGATTATGATCCAATAGACTGGATTATGATTGTTTATGACTGTTTATGATTATTTATGATGGATTTACATGTTCTTAGTATGATTATACATGTATTCATGCTTAGCCTATGATTCTTGAGGGAATTTGATATAGTTGGATTTTATGCCATAAAAGGGGAAATTGAGGGCTTAGATGTGATCTTCTAGGATTGATGAATTGCGTTATATGTTTGCTTGAGGTGGAAGCACATGTACATGAATTGCTTAACAGCAAATCACATAGAGATGAATTGATTAATATCAAGTATGCATGATGAATTATGATTTAGTAATGCTTGAGATTTAACCTATATGATGATATAGAATAAAATTTCTTAAGAATGAAACATGTGATTAGAATGTCTTGAGATCTAGGCATATGTGATACTTGTGAGAAGTAGGGCTTTGAGTGTAAAGCTAATATGATGAATTATAAATGTCAAGACTTTGAGAGTGAAGCTTATGTGTTTTATGAATGGTAGATAGGGTTGTAGTGGAAGTATTTACCCACGTGACCTATATTATGAAGCTATGCATGTTGTTATGAAATCCATGTCAAATGCTTAGATTCTAGATGTGTTTATTAAAAGTAAGCTTTGAACCTTGAAGGGCAAAGTATGAAATTATGCATGTCTACATGAAATCTAAGTAAATGCTATGAGTACACTTTGAGAGTGAAGTGCTAATGATTATGATAATGTCGTTTTAGTTGTGTGCTTATTGAAAGGTTATTCTCATTAACTCATAATCAACATGATATAAAAGTTTTTCTCCAATAATAAAGATTCTATCTTGAAAGGCTTTCTCACCTAATTGAATCTAATACTTACATGTGGACATGATGTGAAAGTTTTTCTTACCCATGATGCAAGATCTATCCTACTGAACTAACGTGGATTGGTTGTCAAGGGCATCCTGATGTTTGCGTAATCAATGACATAACTTCCAATGCAAGTATCTACGATCGTGCAATAGTATAAATAACCCAACAAGGGTTGGGGTCGAGTCCCAAGGGAGTGAGCGTAAAAATTAGTGGTTAAGTGAAAATGTGCTAAAGGTAATCATAGCTAATGATTCTTACAAGTGAATACATAGCAAATTAAAGGGGGACACAAAAGTGTCAATTAACAATGAGTGTTTTGTCACAATTATAGCAAGAATAATATAAATAAGAAAGAGATCTATGAATGAGAGGGGATTCTTGGGATGTGACCGCAATGTACATTGATTTAAATCGTTGGGTACATGCTTTCGAGAGGGAATTTGCAAGATAATAGTGACTAGGCTAAGCTTTAGATAGAAATAAGTTCCCTCTCGGGAAACTTACTCCATTTCAAATGGGTTCCTCTCGGACACCCATTTTCCTCATGAAAACCAACCTATGTCTTACCCCACTCACTCTCTCAAGCTGAGTGTTAGGATATCGGACTAGGGCTCACCCTTTTGGGCTGAACCTCATTTCGACACACTTCTTAGGCCATCAGTCTAGCGGTTTTGGTTTCGCGACCTCTCTCTCTCGAAAGCTCAAAACACATGGGTGGTTTTGTATTTGTAACTACAAACTCATTAAACTAAGCCACAACGACTAGGTGAAATCACCATTAAAATACATCTAACCTATCAGCAAGCAAAACCCAACAATAATCTCAACACATATTTGCTAAATCACACTCCAAGAATGAGTTTTTTTTGCCAAACATCAAGAAATAGAAATTTATACCTTCAATGATGTTGAAATCAAATGGGTATGAAAACTTAAGTCTCAATTTAAGGAAAGAGTGAAGAATCCAAGAGACCCGCTTTAAAATTGAAAGAGATGAAACTCTCTTCTTCTTCAAGTTTCAAAACCCTCTCCAACTTAGAGAATATTTCCAAAACTCTCTCTCTACTTTACAATCTAAAAACTAGGTAAAATTGATGGAACAACCCGCTAAGAATAAAAATTGAACTAGTATTTATAGTATTTAGAAAATGTGCTCCGAAGGCTTTTTCGGTGACTTTAGTCAAAATGGCTGATGCATTCGGCGATCCGCCCTTTGGTCTACTTCGTCACCTTTCGTCAGTTGCCTTCAGCATCTTTGTGTCCTGGGTAATTGGACGATGTAGCACTGCTTTGCGGAGTCATTCGGTGATACACCGACTGCTCCTTTTGATCGCCAATTTTCTCCTTTTCTTCAGGGCTCAGCACACTGGAACAAAAGGCGAATATGCGATCTGTTGGTGATCCGCCAAATGTTTTCGGCGATTCACAGACCTTCGTTTCTTCG
The DNA here is from genome assembly GCA_036553675.1 of Solanum okadae. Classification (NCBI taxonomy): domain Eukaryota; kingdom Viridiplantae; phylum Streptophyta; class Magnoliopsida; order Solanales; family Solanaceae; genus Solanum; species Solanum okadae. The sequence continues at coordinate 37,209,848 of CM071678.1, forward strand.
TTCTTTTGGCTTCTTTTTGCTTTTATTTGCCAAGTAGTGTCCATGCTCTGCGTCAAACTTTAAATACCTGAAACTTAAAGGTTTTCATCAGATATCGGGATAAAACATGCATTTGAGGACACTAATTTCATCAGAATATAGCCCTAAATGAGTCCAATTTGTGGACTCAACAACACCCCTAACTTAAACTTTTGCTTGTCCTCAAGCAAACTCGAGTTCAGCTGATCACAAAGGGTGTCTCAAACAGTGCTACACAAGACTCAATCATGAATGTACACAACAAGACTCAAATAACTCATGCAAAGATCAATTGTGTACTCAAAGATTCAAGTTGTGACACACCATTACCAAAGATTCTCATTCTCACAATACTTGCTACTTGTGCAAGTTCAAGTTTAACAAAAGGTATCTAAATGCTCTCACATAAAGAATGATTCCATATTCACACATAGAGGTTAATCATTTTATGATCGGGAATCAGATGCAACGCTCACACTCAGAAAGAGGAACACAATACATGTTTTCACCCATAGGTTTGCCCTTATTTTCCAATAGACTTTCGGTTCGGCTTACTGAAGATCAAAGAGGTCTTTCTAAGGCTTGAAACGGGGCCGAGTGCAAAGGTATGGTCATTTAGGCTCAGTGACTTCTTCATCCTCGTCAGATGTGGTATTCTCAACATGTCCTTTTCCTTTCCCTTATCAATTTTTATTCTAGTGCTTCTAAGTCATATTTTTATTAACTATCCATGTATTGCTTGGAAACCCAATTCCTTTTGCACTTTTTATTCCACAACTTTTTTTGGAGGGTTTCCATTTTGTTTTGCGGTACCATGGGTTAGTCAGACTTTTTCTTGCACTTCCTGACTTCTCATTTTCTTTTCACCACATACCCAACTTAGGCCTATGGCCTAAGTTAGTTATTCATTAAACCACAAATCAAGAGGATTATACATAGTGGGTCAAGTAAGGTGTAGGGTTCATCAAGGTTCTTCCAAAGAAAGGTAAGGCTCAAGGGGTGTTCAAAAGAGTTTCACACGCTCACGGGTAGGCTACAAAAGAGGTATATGTCAAATTTCGCTCACACTCTTTAAAGTTGCCTAAGGTCATTTCAAGATCACACATTTCTAAATCAATCAGACTAATGGGGTAAATTCTAGGTTTATTCATGCTTGGTTTGAAGTAAGCTAATCACGCAAGGCATCGACACATAAGTCAAACAAGACTACATACTTTCGCTAGTGTGCAACAATCATTACAAGAGAATCATTTCGATAAATGGCTAATCACAATAAGAGGCAAAGAGTTCACATATCGTCTATGCAATTTCATTTGGTATCGTCGTAGCCGCACATTCATGTTTTTTCAATTAAGAGCACTATTCAAGTCATCGATATTGATCAGAACCGAGACTTAAACTTTGCAAAGAACAACCACATTCAAGAGCAAATAAAGGGTGGCAAAAATGTGCAAAAAATTCAAAAAATATCAAAAAAGGGGTCAAAATCATTTTTGAAATTTAAAAACAAATGGTAGTCATGAGCTCAAACATCCACAAAAAGCAGTGTAACAACAATTTTAAACAGTACAACCCAAATATATACACAGAACATAACTATCAACAGAAAAGGTGTGGGCCTCACCCCATCACAATAAAATGCGTTTGTCCTCAAATGAAAATAAAAGTGTCTAAAAATAAAAGTAAATAAGACACAAAGAGAGGTAAAATTAAGTCATGTCTATGCAGTCTCTATCTGTCGAGGTCTGAAATGAGCATCAATGCCTGGTTCATCTATCTGGTCATGGGTCTCAGTACCCGGAGTAGCCTCAGATGAACTAACAACGCCAGATCCACTAGGAGCTGTTGTGCACGTCTCAGCTGACACTGTATGAGTTACCGACATCACAACCATCTCCAAATGATTCGGCAAGTCTCTAAATATACTGTCCTATTGGCTCTAGCACACTACCTCATCGCGCACTACTATCCGCTCCTCGTCGGTCTCTGTCTCTGACTCTACTTGCCCTGCATCATCCGTATGAACATCTGCGGTAGTAGCTAGAGGAATCCCCGAGGTCTCAAGATCATCCTTGTCATCTTCTCCTTGCATCAGTGTGGTGAAGTCAGTAGCCTTCAAATAGGCTATGTCCTTCTTCAATTCTACTTTTTCAATGTTCAAACCTGAGGTGTCTCCCCCTGTCTGCCCTCACAAGCAATGACTCTAGCAGTTAGATCATCAACAGTGGTCTTGAGGGGAGTTAGTGCAGTCAAGATGGCACGATCAATCATATCTGGGATGGATCTCTCCAATCGTGCGTACCATATATGCAAAAGATCGAGAGAGGATAAGAAAACAACTTAACTTCAAGCACAGTGACTTTTTATGCAGATAGACTCGCCGAACCAATTCGGTGAACAAAATCAGATTCGCCGATGGGTTGGCTAAACAATTAAACCAAGTCGGTGATATGAGAGTCCTTTCAGTGAATCGCTGACTACTTTCGACGAGTAAGAGTTTGTCCGCCGAAAGTTACAGTGCAGAAGGGTCTCAGGGGTATCATACAGAGGGATATCATGCATACATTCGGCAAGTCACCGAGTGCGTTCAGTGACCCATGACTTCTTGCCAAAATTTACAGCCTCATGCTCTATGACCAGATACTAAGGGCGAGATGGAGACACAAATGACCCAAAAAGTTCTTTAAAATGTGCTTCGAAAGTTACCGGAAACTTGTTTAGCTATATCTAGAAAAAAAATCCGTTTCGTTTTTTAAAAATCCGACTTCATATTCTTCTTTAGGGGGTCAAATTGAGTGGGAAATGGGTCTAACCCAAATTTTAGAGCAACCGTATCAAAATCCGAAATTTCCAAGTGAAGCCTTTTTCAAGGGTCTGCTTTGGAGGGTCATATCTCCTAGCACACAAATAATTGGGTGGCCTATAACAAATCCATGGAAAGCCCTTTGAGTTATCTACCTAACGCACTTTGTTTCACCTCATTCGGAGTTCGGACGAAGAAGTTATACCCATTTTCGTTAAATCTGTCCGGCAGGAAATGCAATTTCCATTGAGCGTTTTTACTGTTCACCCGCCTCATTTTTTTTTCTAAGTGTTGGACCAGTTTTTTCCAAAGGGCATATGTTATTTCCTATATACCATTAGTTCAATTCCCATCTCTAAAACATTTCCCAAAACACCTCTCCCATACTTGGACACATTTTCTCTCAAGAACCCTAATCCAAAACCTTCCTCAAGATTGAAGAGACTCTTGCTCCAAGTTCCAAGCTTCCATTGAAGACACTCTCAAGACCTTCATAAAAACTCAAGGTATGTGGTGTTGAACTCATGGGTCCTTCCACCCATAGTTCCTAGATTCTATTCTACTCACTAATTCATGGTTTAAGTTAAGATTCATAAATTAGTCTTGTTCTTTGTAATAATTTCCTGCACATTGAATTTTAAACATGAAAAGTGATTGTTTTGAGCATGTTGTGACTCTAGAACTTGAATCTAAATTTTGAATGGATGTGGAGATTTTCATGTGGTATTGTGGGTGTTAAAAGGTGTTGTTGTAGGTTGTTCACTGGTTTGGCTGCATAATTACTACCCTATTTTCCATGCTCTTTGATTCCATTACATGCCTTCAAGGTGTTTGACAAAATGTCCAACTATGGAGAATTGATGAATCGATGCTTTAAAGCTTGAGTTATGAGATGTATGGAAATCCAGAGATGTGTTGATGACAAACTAAGCTTGTATATATGTTCATTCCATACGTGAGATTGCATTAGAGCCTAATGGGAATTTCCTATATAAAGTGTTGCATGACCATGCCCGGTCCGGGGGAAAAGAACCGGACAACCATGTGAGAGGTTTATATCTCACCACCTAGGATGCTTGGGGTGTGACCAACATCAACCATGTGAGAGGTTTATATCTCACCACCTAGGATGCTTGGGGTGTGACCAACATCAACCATGTGAGGGGTTTATACCTTGCCACCAGGGTGTCTGGGTGTGAACGGCATCCCCCATCCTAAGTTGGGGTTATAGATTGGTTGGATCATGCATACACATATAATATCTACTATTAGTATAGATTTACTTAAACATGTTTTGACTTCACTTTGATCATGCATCCTCATATTGTTATTCATAATGCCTATGAAACTATTTCTTGTATTTCGATTGTGTCCTTGTCTATTGTTGTGTTGCACCCCGCATACTTAGTACATTCCAAGTACTAACGCATATTTTGCCTACATGATGTCACCATGTAGGGACCGGAGCTACTCTTGATCCTTCTCTCCATTCACGTGGCTAGTACGGTGCTTATCCGAGTTTGTTGGTGAGTCCTCTATTATGTTTCCTACTCCTATGTTTTGAGACTTTAGCTTGCAATTGTATTTTGACTATGAGGGGAGCCGGTAGTATGTCATGGCCCCCGTCCTATCTATGTATGTAGAGGTTTGCGTTGGACAAATATTTTGTAAATGAGCTTGACTCTTGTTCTATAATGTCATTTTGAAATGGTTTGCCCTTAGTCCCTATTTCCCGTTAATTAATGTTGAATGTACTTCCGCGACCGATGAAGTGTGATGACAAGTTTGAGAGGCTTGTTTCGGGTTCCTTCGGGTTCCTCATTCGCCATGTCACGTCTACGCCCTAGGCTTGGGTCGTGACAGAGACATTAGGTGAACCGTCGAACAATTCGACGAGCTCGAACCAGCTCGCCAAATATTTCAACGTGCCCATTTTCAATCCATATTTTGGAATTCAATCTCACAAACCCCAAAAGGAAAATCAAAGCGTGCACTAACGAAATTGGAGCAGAACCCATATTTCCCATCACTCCGAAACACTCAGATTTCTCCCGAACTTACCGCACTTGGCCATTTGATGATATTTACTCTTAAGAGCGGTGTCACCCTCTATATCATTGAGAAAGTTTTCGACAATTAGAACAAATGTGAGCTACCTAGACTTCACCCAAACAATCAAAATAATATGGAAGCATAACCCAACGAGGTTTCATTCAATTACCATCATAACAAATACGGGCATCTGACGATCAAAACATTACGGGCATGATTTTCAAATTGAAATAGACATTCTAATCCTAGTAGAGAGGTCCAACAAACATCACTAATAGACAATTCCAATAAATGAGTACAAAACTTTCTAATGTAAATATTGGAAAAGGAAACCAACCTTCAATGTTGATTAAATGTGATTTGAAAAGCTAGGCGGCAAAGTGTTCCAATTCCCAGTACAAGGCCATATAAACCATTTAGTTAGGAGATTTGTGAGCGAGAAAGTGAAGAAGTTGAAGTTTTGAATCTTTTGGCCTATATAAACCGTTCAGTTCATGCTCGTTAGGCGACGTTAGTTGCAATTGCCGATTCACTCGGCAAATCGGTGAGTGATCCTTTGTCCCATCGATTGTTACAGACTTCTCAATTTTTTCGGATCAAGATGGCGGTCTAGGTCAAGATCGCCGACCAGGTTAGCGATGCGTTGAATTACTTCTCATGGTCACCGAGTTTTATTGGCTTTAATTTAAACCTGAGTTGAGTCAAACGACGGATCAGGTTGGGCACGCCGAGCTATTTGGCGGTCCGCCTAATGATCATTTGCTCGCCATTCCATATTTTTCACCACTTTCCTCATTCAAACCTGCATCACTAACACACTATTATTTGTTAAAGCTAATTTAAGCAATTAAAACCTTGGGTTGCCTCCCAAGAAGCGCCTTACTTAATGTCGTGGCTCCATGCGATTCTTTACTCACTCCAGTGGTTGGGTTAGCCCTAGTTTTACTAGGTAACCCCAATAGTTCGTTTGATTGCAGAGAATGCACCGCATAATTCAGGAGTATCCTGATCAGCTGGATCAATCTAGAATGAGAGCCAACCATTTGATTCAACAGTTCAATACTCTCCAACATTTGAGCTTGATCGGTGATCTTTTGGAGAATGATTTGGAGTGTGTCCTCAATACGGTTGTTCTCCCTACCTCTAGGTTCTTTCCTATCGTTAGGAGGTATGTACCTCCCTTGACTCTTGCACGGGTTTTCGACTTCTGTTATTTTGGTGGCTAACTTATGCAGCTGAGTTACTAGTGCGGGTAATGTGAAGTGCCTCTCGACTTCTTGCTTCACCTCAGCCGAGTTACCACTACTTCCCTCAGCCATGATCAGGCAACCTACATACACCAACAAATTTAAAGAGAAACAAAACTAAAAACAAGGTTAGTAAACTATGATTATTGAAAGCATAATTTGACTTAAACCAAAAAATTTCACGTAACACCACTCCCTGACAGTGACGCCATTTTTGAGGTTTGCTTAATCAACGACACAACTTCCAATGCAAATGTCTGCGATTGTGCAATAGTATAATAACCCAACCATGGGTTGGGGTCGAGTCCCAAGGGAGTGGGCGTGAAAATTAGTGATTAAGTACAAATGTCCTAAAGCTAATTATGGCTAAAGATTCTTACGAGTGAATAGATAGAAATTTAAAGGGGGACACAAGAGTGTCAATTAACAATGAGGGTTTTGTCACGGTTATAGCAAAAATAACATAAATAACAAAGAGATCTATGAATGAGAGGGGATTCTTGGGATGTGACCGCATTATAAATTTATTTAAATTGTTGGGTACATGCTTTCGATAGGAAATTTGCAAGATAATAGTAACTACGCTAAGCTTTAGATGGAAACAAGTTCCCTCTCGGGCAACTTACCCCGTTTCAAATAGATTCCTCTCGGACACCCATTTACCGCATGAAGGCCAGCCTACGCCTTACCTCACTCACTCTCTCGAGCTGAGTGTTAGGATATGGGACTAGGGCTCACCCTCTCGGGCTAAACCTTATGTCGACCCACTCCTTAGGCCATCAGTCTAGCAGTCTTGGTTTTGCGACCTCTCTCTCTAGTAAGCCGAAAACACATGGGTAGTTTTGTATTTGCAACTAAAAATCCATTAAATTAAACCACACCCACTAGGTGAAATCACCATTAAAATACATCTAACCTATCAGCAAGCAAAACCCAACAAAAATCTCAACACATTTTTGTTAAATCACACCCCAAAAATGGGGTTTTTTCACCCACACATCAAGAAATAGTAATTTATACCTTCAATGATGTTGAAATCAAATAGGTATGAAAATTTAAGTCTTAATTTAAGCAAAGAGTGAAGAATTCAATAGACCCACTTCCAAATTGAAAGAGATGGAACTATCTTCTTCTTCAAGTTTCAAAACCCTCTCCAACTTAGAGAATATTTCCAAAACTCTCTCTCTACTTTACAATCTAAAAACTACGTAAAAATGATGGAACAACCCACTAAGAATAAAAACTGAACTAGTATTTAAAGTTTTCAGAAAATGTGCTCCGTATGCTCTTTCGGCGACGTTAGTGAGAATCGCCGATGCATTCTGCGATCCGCCCTTTGGTCTACTTCATCACCTATCGTCAGTTTCCTTCAGTATCTTTGTGTTCTGGTTAATTGGGTGATGTAGCATTACTTCGCGGAGTCATTCAGCGATATGCTGACTGCTCCTTTTCATCGCCAATTTTCTCCTTTTCTTCAGGGCTCAGCACACTAGAACAAAAGGCAAATATGCGATCTATTGGCGATCTGTCGAATGTGTTCGGCGATTCATAGACCTTCGTTTCTTCGTTCTTTCGGCTTCTTTTTGCTCCTTTTCCAAGTAGTGTCCATGCTCTGCCATAAACATCAAATACCTGAAGCTTAAAGGTTTTTATCAGATATCGGGATAAAACATGCATTTTAGGACATTAATTTCATCAAAATATAGCCCTAAATGAGTCGAATTTGTGTACTAATCACATCCTTCCATGAAACATGAATTCAGTAAGACTTAATAAGTATTTTGTGGGTGTTAATGCTTAACATCGAGTGGATATTGAATATGAAATGGAAGTTTTTACTTCAGTTGAGTTCGGCTTCAAAATGGGATCCTTTTAAGTTAGTTGAGTTCGGTTTCCCAACTAATTCTCATGTGATGGAGAATTTTTATGCCAGTTGAGTCTGAGTTTCAATTATCAATCTTCTTGTCCAATAAAATATGTGCCATTGTAGGTTATTTAGCTAATGAATCGAACGAACCTAACAAGTTGGTTCTACCTTAGGCAAGTAGGACAGCCCTTTTCGGTGTGGGTAACAACGAGTGATCATGTAATAGCTCACATGGTCACATGTCGATTAAGGCTAATAGCTAGAATGACCAGTCTAATAATGAACTAAGGTTACTTCAAGGAAGTATTGTAAGTACATTTTGATATGAGGTTTACTTGTATGGTGTATGCTTAACTTGGATTGTTGCTATAGTTGCTTTCCATGATATGTTTGACTAAAGGTGAATGTTCCCTTGTCTTTAAGAAATAAGCTAAGGATGAGATCAAAAGATGAGGAATGTGAATGAGGGCCTAAATTGGTTTGCTTAGCATGGGTGAGATTTATGGGGTCTTATCTATGCATTGCACAAGCATGCTTTGAGGTTACACATGACTAGGTGCATTGAATATTCTTATGATTTATTTTATTGTCTCTTATGCCTATAGCCTATGCCTTTTGTTGATGTCTCTTATGATTATGGTGTATGTCTTATGTTGACCAGTGTGTTTATTATGCTTATGTTGATGATTTATGCTAGCCATCATATTTATTACATTATTATACTAATGCATACTCGTGCCTATATTCTTATCAAATGTAGGGTTCAGCGATATTGAATTCCATTCTCATGGCATCGAGGACTTGATCACCCTTTCATTTTATGTTTTTATTTTATGTTAGAACTATTGTATGGACTGTGTCCCCAGACTGTTCATGTTTTAGATGGTTTGAGACAAGTGTAAGACTTTCGCTTCGTTTTATGAATCTTTGATTGCATTGGAAAATGTTTTAAATTTCTGCACTTTGCTATTATCTGATGTTATGATATGCTAAGTGGATTGTATGAGGCCTATCTAGGTCTTGTACACCATTATACATCAAGGCTGTACTCTTGGGTCGTGACAAAAATGAATGTCTAGACACTTTGCCTCATCATAGCCATCTATTACAATATCGAATGAAATTAGGCCTAGCCCATACGTCATGTCCAAAAATGAAAATACAAGAAATGGAGACTACAATAAATAGAAGTCCATCCTCGAAACATTAGGACTCACCAAGCTCGGAAAGATGCAATAAGTATGATAACAATGCATAAAAGTATGTGTTTGTACCAAGATGCTGTAAGTATGATAACTATGCATAAAAAACATTTAAAAAATGCAAAAGGGGACATTTCATTTCTAAGGATTCAATTTAGCAAGATTAAACATCATCATAAAGGTAGTTGGAAAACACAAGTAGTAATCATCATATTCTATGCAAGCTAGCATAATCTTTAACATCCTTGAACACTTACGAGATACTTCATTAAGCATGTCTTAGTGAATCATTAATCTTGTTGTGGGAGATAAGCCTTAGCCAGCCTAAGACTATCTGAGCTATAACATGATCACCAGGTGTTACCAACACCGAAAAGGGTTATCTTACTTGCCTAAGGTAGAACCATGAAATCTTAGCTTAGGTCGATCCACAAGCTAATATCCTACGGGGGCACATAGTTTATGGGATAAAAAAGAGTACTAATAGAAATCCGAACTCAACTAACATAAAAGATTTTCATCTCATGAGACATACATGGAAACCCAGACTCAATTGACGTAAAAGACTTCCATCTCATTTCAATATCCACTTGGTGCTAAGCATAAATCCCACGGAGTACTTATTAAGTCTTACTTAACTCATGCCTCCTGAAAGGATGCCCTTGACAACCCATCTAAGTTAGTTCATTAGAATAGCTCTTAGATCATGCGTGAGAAAACCTTTCATCGTTTATGTCTGTCTACATGTAAATCTTAGATACAATTAGGTGAGAAAGCCTTTCAACCATATAATTTTCATTATGTGAGAAAAACATTCACATCAAATTCATTATATGTTCACCAGAATGTCCTTTCAATCAACACAGAAATGTCATCATAATCATTGACACTTTACACTCAAAGTTTCCTTAAAGCATTTTCATAAACATGCATAGTCTCATACTTTACTTTTTGAAGGTTCATAACTTACTTTAAATAATCACATCTATAATTCAAGCATTAGACATGGATTTCATTATAATTTATATGATTCTATCACTTCATAGATCAATTCATAAAATTCCTCTTTCATCAACAAAGACCCACATTATAAGATCACAATTCATGAGAAATATGCGGATTTCATGAATTCTTGGGGATACATCATAAAAACCATAGGAAATAATCAATTCATACATATAATAACATAATTCAACCATCAGAATCAAGTTTGAAAGGAACCCATGACTTTTGAATCAAACCCTAACAATGGGGGATTTCTATCTTTCTTTTGAAATTGAATTTTGAAGGAACTCCATGCATGCAATGTGTCCATGGACTAAAGTTATCATACCATAATAACAAAGCCCAATGCTAAGCTTCAATGGAGAATTTGGATCCTTATCTTCAAACCCTAGGTGAAATCTTCTTCTTCTTTTTCAAGTTCTAGAGATAGAATATTTAAGAGGAGTTGGTTTTCTTTTGGGATTTAGGAATAATGAGTTAAGTGGGGTGAATTTGGGGTAAAAAGACTTATATGGGGGGTTTTTAATATAGGAAAAATGTCATAGTGTAGAAATTAATTAATTATAAAAATACAAAACTACCTTGAGTTAGTTGTCAATAGCTATCGACCTGCCAACCGACATGCCCAGTTGACAGATCGTGCATGGACCTACGGTCCATCCTGGTGAACCGTGGTTGGTTATAAGACATTTTGGCCCTGTCATACGGCCACTAGACCATAGGTCCTGGACCCACCTATGGTCCGTCCTGGTGGACCTCGATTTTGGTTAGAAAGTTTTATTTTGGAGCTCCAACTACGGAACACACCTCCGTTCCTTGGGTCCACCTACGGACCATCTGTGATCCTTGTGGATGGCACCTGTAGGTCCTGAATTTTTGGTTCAGTACCCTTATTCGGATTCGGAGTCTTACAATATCTACCCCTTGGGATCATTCATTCTCGAATGACTCTCTAGAAACCTTACAGGAGTGAAGACTCAAGACTAGTTGCCCATCATGCATGCAACATCATATAAAATGTACAAAACAAATGAGGAAACATCAACTTCATACTAAACAAATTCAATGCATCACAAGGAAATAGTAACCACATCTAACAACCCACTATGCATGAAACATTCAACATTTTTCATGTTCTAGGAGGAACTACCTTCTCCAAGCTCAAAAGCATGCTTAACACAATCTCATGAAGTCAATATGCAATTTACTCTCACAAAGAACAAGTAAAGTTGTTCAACAATTCATCTCATGAAGCATATAGGCAACTCATACTTAATGCACAACAACATAAGGAAAATCACCAACATAATTCACTTTCTTTCCAAACATATGATTTTCTGAACATGCAGAACTTAATTCGACACTACCTGTATAGCGAGAGAGAGTAGATAAATAGAGGTATTGGGTTATTTTTATTGTTAAGCTTGTCTAGGTTTGGAAGAACGCGCTTGAATCGTAATAGTTGTTCGAGAGAAAGCTATTGCCTATATAGTCTAGCCTACCCACTGAGATTCAACAATTTTTAGTAATTAACAGTTACCCATATAGCGAAATTAGCCTGAAAATTCATCTCTACTTATCTATTCTCATGTTTTCATAATTGTTATAGTTGTTAATTGATACTTTTAAACCCCTCGTTTGACATTCTTAGTCAAACACTTTTATTTACTTAAATGACTTCGTTAATTTCTATTCCTACTATTGATTAGACCACGTTTGTAACTTCATAACTGAATTCTAACTTGTATAACTCCCTTTGGGTTCAACCCCAACTCTTTGTTGGGTTTTATACTATATTATGATAGCCTACACCTAATATTGAATGATGTATAGTTAACCGGTTTTCATCATTCAATGGAGAGCATGGGTAGTTGCCTCTTGCCTCAACAATAACATAATTCTGTAATCATTGGTTCATTTTGGGTGAGAATGACCTTTAAACCTTAGGAACCCTTATTATGTGAGAATACCTTTCAGAATCATGCATAGATGTGTATATGAGAAAATACATTCAACAACAACAACATCATCGTTGATACTTCACTCTCATAGCATCCTTAAATCATATACATAATTCTCATAAGAACATGCTAACTTTCGTAATTTAGCTTTCATGGTTCCAAACCCAATTTCATACATCAACATCTAGAAATCATGGGTTAGATAATGGCTTATAGAAATTTATCATAAAATTATATAAATCTATCAGGTCATGCTTGATTTCACATAATCTTCTTTCACAATCCAAGACCCACATTATATGATCAAAACATGAGAATTAAATGTGTTCATGGGGGAATCATCATATAAACATGAGATTAACTCAATTCATGCATCATAGATCATAAATTAATCAACTAGATCAACAATTCGGAGAATCCATAACTTGGAAGAAAACTCTAACTCAATTAGGGAATTCTAACTTTGAAAATAGGAGAATTTGGAAACTCCATGAATGGAAGAAATCCATGGATGAAAACTATCATACCTCATTGCGAATTGCTTAACTTCCATTGAGGAATAAGAGAATTGACTTTGAAACCCTAGCTTGGACCCTTCTTCTTCAAGTTTTTTAGAGAGAGAAATATTTTGGAGAGGAGACTTCATTTCTTTTGGTGACTTTGAGAGAATGACTTTCAATTGGGGGAAATTTTGGGTTAAAACGTTGACATAGGGGTCCTAGTGAAGGGTAAAACTACATAGTATTAGGCTAAACCAATTAGGAAAATACCCAACTACCCTTAAAAATAACTGTCTAATCACGACCTACGGACCTTGACCGACGGACCGTGGTCTAACGGACGGTCCATCTTTTGGTCCGTCATCTAATTTAGAAGCTCAAATTTGGTACCCTGACCTACGGACCCTCAACCACGGACTGTGGACTCAATAAAGGTTTGTTCGTCCAGGTCATAGTTTGTGGCCCTCTGAGCGCATTTTGGGTGCCAATCTACGGACCATACCTATGGTTCGTGGTCCACTCCACGGGCCATGGTTGGCATTGTCGAATGGCACCAGGGACCTCTGAAAACTGTTATATATGCCCTTTCTCGAATTTGAGGTGTTACACTCTAGTAAATTTGAGTCAAACTAAAGACATAGACAAGTAACCAATCAACTATCCTTTATAACGTAGGAGTAGATTTAAAATATAAGAACACAAGACACAAAGCTCAAAATAAAATAAAAGATGCTGGAACACTCTATCATGTTCCTCGTTCAGTATGAAGAATGTTCTTCCTTCAAGATGGATTTTACTTTGTAAATTATGAGTGGTAGATTAACACTTTGAGGCCTATTTAGCTCAACAAATAGTATCCTTAATGCCTAATTATGTCCTATTCTAATGATATTTTGATTATTTACAGCTATGAAGTCTAAAGGACAAGGCAAGGATGAATGATTGAAAGAATGATCAAAAATATAAAAATAAGTGTAAACTAAACACTGTTTATCGCCAAACAAGAAAGGTGAATCGCCTGGTGAGCATGTCCTCACCCAAAGTGACAGTGCAAAATAGTTGTATTTATTAAGGTTGGTCAGTGAACTCCAAATAGAAAGGTGACTCGCTGAATGAGAAAGAGAGAAGTGGTTGACTATCGCTTAAGGCGATTGTACAAGGAGGAAAATTGAAGGCTCACAAGGACAACTAAGGTGGGACTCGGTGATATGTTGAATGTGAAAGGTAGACTCGAATGGCTCACCGACTAAGGTTCCAACACCTAAATCCTAGAGCAAGAAAAGGTAAGCAATCAACGATTCACCTAATGTCATCGGTGAGCCAAACTAATGTCGCCTGGTGGGTAGCGTATTGTGTTTTGGGTCAAACTTTGGGAAACTACAAATATCTCAAAGGAGAGAGAAAACAGAGAGGCATTGTCAGTTGCAATAACTTTCGGTGTATGAACAAGTAAAGAGAAAAAAACAATTTACCTTGTGAAGAACACTTTCTAGTTGTTTGGGTTTTTTCAACTTTGTTCTTTTATTGACAAATTAAAGTTTAATGCGAAGTGAGTTTGCTTGTAATTTTTTAATTTAATGTTACCCATGGGTCTCTTTATAAAAGAAAAAGTATAAATTTCATTGTCTTTTGTGATGAGTGGCTGAAACCCCAAGATCAAGGGGTGCACTTATGGGATTAGGTGTTTATTTAATTTAATGGTATTGTGTTATGCACTATTTTACTCATGTTAATATATGAATTTTAGCTAATTAGTAAGGGGTTGATTTACGGGTTTTCTAACTGAATTCGTACTTCTGATCTCCTATCAATGCTCGAAAGAGATTGATTAGAGTGGGTAATTAGTGTGATACTAGCAATTTAGGTTTGATGTCTGTAAATTTCTTGAAAATAAGGTTATGGGTAAGATCTATTCGCCCTATGTCTGCATCAAAAGAGAGAATAAATTAAGGTATTGGGTTGTTAGTATAGCATATGCATGACAACGAAAGAAGACTCTATGCAAGAATGTTATGAGATGGAAAGAGGATTAGCGTCATTGAAGATGACCCAGTCTATTCATGAATGTTTATCACTATAGAGCAACAAAACTACTTCTATGTGACATTAATTTTCAATTCTCGCACCCCTAGATTGCATGTTACTTCTTGAATTTTCTGAATTTTTTGTTTAACTGTGCCCATTGTTAACCAAATCCTTATTCGAAATTAGTGGAATAAATCACCCACTTGTTTTTACTATTATAAGTAAATTAGTTTACAATCTAAATTTCTTGATAGAATTTACTAGACTCGTAGTTGGGTATTATTATTGAGGAAGACTGTTGTATCTTTTAATTGGTTTTGAAGAGTACATTTGAGAGTTATCAAAAATATGTGCCACTGTCGAGGAATTGTGGTTGAGAATTTAATTTGAGAAATTAGTTGTAAATTTATTTAGTTGTAGTAGATTTTTATTTTGTGCTTTTGTTGGCAGATTTGGAGGTCTAATATAATAAGTAACAATGGTAGTGACAAAGTCACTACGGTAAAAATGACAACTTGGGCAATTTGAATGATATGCATTTGAATATCGTTCAAACTACAGAGCCATTGGGATACGTCTCACAATCTATAGGGATTGGTTATATGTAATTGAAATAATGCTACAATTTCTCCAACTAAAAAGAATTTTTGTGGATTTAGCTCACGAATATCCCTACAAATACATACGGAATTTAGTGGAGGTGTGTGGACAGTTTGTGTTTAAAAAATGTCACAAGAATTTGTGAGGTTGAAGTTATTGTCCTCCTCTTTGACGGGTGAAACTACAAGATGATTTGTGGAATTGCCAAATGAATCTATCACTTCTTGAGAGGAGTTGAATGAAGCCTTCTTGGAGAGATTTTCCCCCTCGACGATGGTAAAATTTAGAACCCAAATCAATAACATCAAACGCATTCGAGGTGAACTTCTATATGAGACTTGATTGTTTTTCAAGAAACTACATTTGAAATGCCCAACACATGGTGTTTTGGTCAATTTGATGTTGAAATACTTCTATTGTAGCCTTCATTCAATCAATAAAGGTGTGGCTGATAACTTAGTTCAAGGAGGATTAATGAGACTACCGTATAAATTAGCAGCCTTGTTTCTAGGGGACATGACCAAAGTTAACCGAGCATTGCATACTAGAGAAGGCAGTGTTTATACTCTACAAATGAGCTTGAGCAAAGAAAAAATTGAGAAGAACAATGAACGGGATCGGAGGTGCACTTATATCAGTGAATGTTGTTAGGACTAATAGTGTGTAGTGCCGGATGATACCAAGTTTGAGGCATTATACAATGAAGATTTTCAATATTTGGGAAACCAAATGGGGGGTTCTCCCCAAAAGTACCAACGACAAGGTGGGAACAAAATTTGGAATAAGGAACAATATAATAGTTTGAAAGATTGGCGAGGTGTAAATTTGACAAATAGGGAGGCTGAAAAAGATAGATATGTTCCTCCCCAAATCATTAATGACCAAAGGACCCAGCTGAGCTAGAAGGAAACCGAATTGAGGAAATGATCACAACGATCTTTAGCATGGTTGAAAGGTCCAACACAGTGTTGAAGGAATGGAAAAATAACTTCTCCACTTTATCTTAAATGGTAACCGCTCATTCGGTATCTATCAAATAGCTGGGGACACAATTGTGCCAGATCTCCACTTATCTAAATCTGAGGTAAAATGGAATGTTGGCTAGTTATAACATCCCAAATCCCAAAAATGAATGTTAAGGAAATGAGAATTGTGTTCTGCCACAACGTTAAATAAGACACTTCTTGTGAGGCAACCGAAGTCTTTACTTTTATTTTATTGCTTTCAATCATGTGTGTTATGAGTACTGGTTAAAAAAAGTCAAAGCGTTGAAAAGTTAACATTATGCGATGCCAAAACTAGCACGGAGATCTGCCAAAGGTATTGTGCAGACTCATTTTTGTTCGCCTTATGAGCTAGAAAATGTGGAAAAATATAGTGTTCTTTTCTGTGATCTGAACTCCACAATGTAATTCACTAAAGTACACCATGAGGACTCCATCAGGTCCGCCGAATCATCCTTTATGTTTTGTGTTCGTTCATGCAATTTGGTGAGATTGAGCTCCAGTTGGCAATACGCCGAACACACTTGGTGATGTTAGTTGACCGCTGAGTGTTCTTGCTATAAAAAGGCCAAGGGTCTTTACAAATTCGAAAAGACAACCCTTTATAAATTAGAGATTTTCTTGTTTCTTTTGCTTGTAATACCTTAGTTGAGTGTGTGAAAATCTTTAGTGTATGATTGTTGAGTGCGTAGAGTGCATTTGAGGTTGGTTTTCAATTTTAATTTTGCATTTTGAGCTTTAAATTCTGTTCTATGTATGGGCATTAGGCCATGTGATGCATGTAATTGTTTAATTTCAATTTGGTAGTACTATAATGATGATATTGAGTTGTGCCATGAATTGTTTGCTTCTTTTTTTTGGCATAAAATTTGCTAAACTTGCTTGTGTTTGTTGAATGTTGAAATTGAAACGTTCTATTTAGTTGGTCTTTGTTGAATTTGATGTGGGTGAAGTCTGAGTAACCTAGTCCTAACCCGATGGAATGATTTTTCCCAATGATAGATAGAGTGATGACTTTCTTAGAGTAAAATAGTGTATTTGAGCAACACTTTGCGATATCTGAGGAAATCTCAGTACCCGTGGGTAGACAAGCATATGGGTGGATTTGAATGATGTTGGGAAATTTGATTTTGCTGTGTAAGTTGGGATTGTCTGTGAAAATTAGGCATTGGGCTAAACACATCATGATCCACGGGCTTGTCTTAGCTCGCCAAGGTCGTTAAGTGATTCGCCTAGCAAGCTAGAGATCGTCTTTTTGAGTGAATATGTGACCTTGGTTATTGTACCGTTCTATGATTTTATCTTAGTTCGTGGACCCCACCAAGTGAATCGACGAGTAGGAGTGGACATCACCCTTGATGCCTTTTTCTTTTCATTTTACACTGTCAGTTCAGCGGACATGTCTTATCTCACCAAAACTAACTCGGTGAATCAATGAGTTGGACTTGACTCCACCCATTGTGAATGAATTTTTTCATAATTTCTTATGTCTAATTCTGTGAGCAAACTGGATCTCGCCCATCCTGTTAGGCAATCCCTTTCTCATTAGGCGAGCCTCATAATTTTTTTTAGATGTTCTTTCAAATGAGTTTAATTTGAACTAACCGTCATAGGTTCTATGTTTCAATGCTTGTGCTTTGCAAGTTATGGCTAAGACAAAGAGAAATGAGATAGTGACTTCGATATAGAATCTGATAGAGACTCTCATCCTCCTCCTGTTCTATTGAAAATGAAGAAGGATATAGTGATCAATGAGCCATCCAAGACTCTTCGTCAACTACAACCAACCACCCCACAAACCTCTACACTTAAATATATTAGGGTGTTGGGTGTTGTTAATTTGTTGTGCTTAATTTTGAAATTTTGGTGTCGGACTGAATCACCTTTTCGGTGAGCTTATCTTAGCCTGCCAAGATAGTTAGGAAAATCACTGAGTAAGTCTGTGATTGCCTTCTAGTCGTGACTTTGTAACCTAAGGCACTGTTACTGTTGGTGGACTTGTCATAGCTAACTGAACCAGCTTGGCAAATCACAAAGTTGGAGATGACATCGCATATCGTTCCTTAGTTGAAATCTCTTTGCTACTGTCAACATTGATGAGCTCATCTACTCTCGCCTAACCTGTAAGTCAATTCTTTTACTCATTCGGCGATCCTTAGGACAATTGTTCAAAAGTAATTTTCTTGAAATTATTTTCTACTAACCTTCGCTCGATGCTTGCTTTACAATGTTTTGACTTACATGATATGGCTCGACCTAATGTCCGAGTGACTACGAGGACCCTTCTATCATATTCTTAGTCTCCTTCTCCACTTCATCTCAAGAGGCAAAGTGGAGTTGACATCAATGAGCGCACACGAGAACGAAGAGTATCTCCGCACATTTCTACGCGTGGGAGTGAAATGAAATAAAATAAGTCCTTGGTTGCTAAGATTAGAAAGAAGAGGACCTTGGACGATGAAAGAACCTCTTCCTTTGCAAACCCTAATGAGCCCCCATTTAATTACTGTTAGATTGAGGACTAAGATGATGTAGCTGACAGTACACTAACACATGTTGTGATGGAAAAAAGGGTACAAAAAATGGAGTACAGTCTGCTCCAAAAAGATGCAAGACCCTCTTCTATTGTGACATCGAGGGTACTTCCGATCATCGCTCCGAGAGCACTTAACAGATTGAAAGTTCCTAGCGAGTGTACTATTTTGGAGGAGCGTCTCTTATCTACTGACGGGGTCATCAATGACTAAACGACTGTTACGACCCGATTTCAAAAACTAAGGTTTCGAAACCATTTTCGCAACTTTGGAAGTCGCCACTTAATATTTTTGAAAAAAAAAAAGAAAAACATTTTTTAATAAAAATCAGAGTCGGGTAAGGGTTCAAATAATTCTCTAAGGAAGGGTTTAGGCATATTAGAGAATCCCCTAACAAGCGGTTGACCGGCAAATTTAAAAAGCTTGGCTAATTTTTGAAAGGGAACTTAAGTTACTTTAAAAATATCTTGTTGAAAATATCAAACAGTTTTTATTTTTGATACTTGTACACTCATCTTATTCCAAGTATTGAAATAAGCCAAATGTTGAAGTGCCAAAACGATAATTTTAACTTAACATTTTATTCGAGTAAAGTTTTGAGTCAAAAAGTCAACACATAATTCCAAAAT
The DNA here is from genome assembly GCA_036553675.1 of Solanum okadae. NCBI lineage: Eukaryota > Viridiplantae > Streptophyta > Magnoliopsida > Solanales > Solanaceae > Solanum > Solanum okadae. The sequence continues at coordinate 37,229,295 of CM071678.1, forward strand.
TTTAATAGAAAATAGAATTTCTATATAACAAGTTCAACTATTTTTTCACATAATCATTCCATCATATAAATAATAAGATAAAAATATAAATTTACTCAAACATTATATATCATCATTCAAAAATATATCTTTACTCTAGTAATTACAAGACAAATTAAATTCAAGAATCAAAGTGTATCATCAAAAGTACAACATACTTTTTGATTTGGTTTTTTCATCTAAAATCTTACCAAAAAAAAATAATAAAACACCCAATTGATAAGGTTCTTCATTATTTAAGAAAAATATATTTTTTCTACTAGCCATTTTTATAACCTTAAACTAATTTTAAAAAACAGCCTTAATTAAAACCCAAAAAATTGGTGCTTTTTTTTCTTTCTCTAAAACCCTCAATCACATAGTAAATATGAAAAACATATTCATACATTGAAATTTGAAAACCAAAAAACATCACCATCAGAGCAAATTTTATTACCGAAAGATTAATGAATAAAAACATAAAGCTTTCTAATTTATTCATATGGTTTCAACATAGCATGTCAAAAGTAAATAATTGAGTACTAGGATCTTCATTCATGACTAAAAATATTATATAATAACTAAACCATGGTTACCATCTCCTTTGTCAATACAAATATTATTTTTTGTATAACAACCATAACATTCTCAAAGAAAACTTTACTTCAACATTTTCTACTAATTCCATGAAAGAATTTTAATAGCAAAACAACAACACAATGTGTACCTTAATACTTGAAGTAGAGTTATTTGTGGCTGATTTTGCTGTCAAAACGAATTTCTTCGGATATCTCTCTGAATCACAAGAAAACAAAGATTATTCTTGTTCACAAACTAGGTGTATGTGTATGTGTCGATTGGATATTGACAAAAAAGATGACTTTTGTTTTTCTCTGTTTTTCTTTTCACCGAGTTTCAACATTCTTCCATTTCTTTCTATTTTCCCCAAGTCTCTTAAAGTTACTCCCTCTAGGAGCATTATAAGGGGAGGTTGAATTGTTGATATGTTATTGTTCCCTCCTATCCTTTTAAAAGGATTATCCATTTATTAATTAACTAATTAAATACTTAAATTGGATAGGGTAAAAATGGATTGGGTCGGGTCGATCCACATGGGCGACCCACGACCCAAAACTTCAATCTCTCACTTCGCACATGTGATTTCACGTATCAGGACAGTTCATCCAATACTAAATGGCAACGATCGTTAGTCAATAATATAACTCAACTAAGTGAGTTGGGGTCGAATCGCACAGAGAGTGGCACATGCTTGAGATTGAAGAGCCAAGTATAAATATCTTCAAGTCAATCATAGTTAAAAACATTTACGAATAAAAACATGGTTCAAGTTTTTTTATTGTAATTATCAACTACAACAACAAATAACATGAACAAAACAAGTAAAGAGACGGGTTCTTGGGATGTGATTGGATTATAGGCCAAGGTAGACAAATGGGTAATTGAAACTGATAGTAAATAGCTGCAAATCAGTGAATAAGATAGACTTTAGTGAGGATAAACTTTCTCTCGAACAATTTACCCCGAATCAAATTGGTTTCTCTCGAACACCAATAAGCAGCAATTAAGAACAACCTACGCTTTAGTCCAGTCACTCTCTCCAGAAGAATGTGTGGAAAAGGGTTTAGGATTCACTCTCCCGAGCTAAAACCATGACAACCCTTGACCCACAGACCATCAAATCAGTAATATTGGTTTTAAAACCTCTCTCTCGAGCAAGCCAAAAACACGAAGGTAGAGTTGCATTTACAACTACAACCCTTTAAGATTAAGCCACAATTATTGAATGAAATCACTTTTAAACAACATTTAAACTATCAATTAACAATACCCAACAGTTAAATCAACCCATAATCACACCCCAAAAATTGTGGTTTTAGCTAAACATCATAAAAAGATAAAAATCGTTACTAATTTGTGTTTCCATCAACTGGGTAAGATTAATTTCGTCTTTACAAAGGTCAAGGTTGAAGAATCTCAAAGACCTACTTCCAATTTCTCAAAAATGAAAATCTTCAAATCTTCAAAGCTAAGGAAAACATTTTCTCAATACTCTTAGTTCTAAAACAAGATTGATAAAATTAAATACTATGAAAACTGATAACTAATATTCGATACTATTCTAAGAATTTAAAAATGTATTTTTATATGCATAAAATATGCTCTGAAAGATCATTCGACGAAATAAGTCGGGATCGCCGATACACTCGGTGATCCATCCTTTGGTCAATTCCATCGCCATTTTCCTTTGGACTTCAACATCTTCAAGTTCTGTAACTTTGGGCGATCTAGCACTACATTGCGGAATCGTTCATTGACTCATCGACTGCTCCTTTCTATCACCAACTTGATTTTCTCCTTCAGGGATTGGCACACTGGAACTTTAGGCGAGATCATGGCCAATCGGTGACTCATCCAATGGGTTAGGTGATCATCAGGCCTTCTTTTCTTTGTTCTTTCTGCTGCCTTGTTCCTTTCTGCTCATTAGTGTCCATGATTTGTTCCTCAACAGAAATACCTAATAATCAAGGATTTACATCAGTTATTGATACAAAATATGCATTTGAGGACACTAAATCTATTAAAATAGAGCGCTAAATGAGTCCAAATCGTGGACTCATCAACACCCCCAACTTAAATTTTTGCTTGTCCTCAAGTAAAAATCAAGTTCAGTAGTTCAAAAAGGATGTCTCAATCAGTGCTACAGAAGAGTCAATCATGAATGCACACAAAAAGACTCAACTTACTCATGCAAGGATCAATTGTGCACTCAGAGATTCAAGTTGTGACTCACCATTACCAAAACATCTCAAGCTCACAATACATGCTTCAAATGCAAGTTCAGGCTCAACAAAGGTACTTAAATGTCCTCACACAAAGAATGATTCCATATTCACACACAATGGTTCAATAATTTAAAGATCCGGAATCAAATGTAACTCACACTCACAAAGATGAACACAATGCATGATTTCATCCATAGGTTTGTCCTTATTTTCCAACCAACAATTGTTTTAGTTCACTCAAGATCAAAAAGGTCTTTTCAGGGCTTGTAGCGGGGTTGAGTGCAAAGGTATGGTCATTTAGGCTCAGTGACTTCTATCCTCATGAAATGTGGTGTGAACAACACATTCTTTCTTTTTCTTCATCATTCTTATTCGTGCTCACAATTCCCTCCATTATTCACTTTTCATGGACTGTTGGACACCCAATTTCTTTTTGCATTGTCACAACTTTATTCGACAACTTTTTCATTATTTTTCTTTTTCATTCTTTTCTTCTTTTTCTCTCCCTTTTTTTATATGGAGGGGTTCCATTTTTCTTAAAACCATGGGCCAAAAGGGACTTCCTTGGACTTCTTGATTTACCTTCTCTTTTCACCACACCCCCAACTTAGGCTTTTGTCCTTAGTTGGCTATTCACACAAACCACAAATCATGAGGATTAAGGGTAATGGATCAAGAAAGGCCACAATTTCATTAAGTTTTTTCCAAGAAAAGGATAAGGCCCAAAAGGGGTTCAAGAGGAGTTCATACTCACAAGGTAGGCCACAAAAAGAGGTATAATGTCAAATTGCTTCACACTCCTCAAGGTTTCCTAAGATCATCTCAAGAGCTTGCATCACTTAGTTAACCGGACAAACGGGGCAAATTCTAGGTGTCATCTAATGCTTATCATGACCAACGACACTAACCTACGATATGAGTGTCTACGATCGTCGATAGTATAGTAACCCAAATAAAGGTTGGGGTTGTGTCCCGAAGGAGTGGTTTTGAGAATTAATATAAAAGTGAAATTAAGCTCTAACTAGTCGTAGCTTAAAACATTAACGAACAAAAACATAGTAAATTAAAGGGGGTGACACGAAAGTATCAAATATCGATTGGGGTTTTGTCACAAGTAGTAAATATAGCAAAAATTAACAAGAAAATCAAATATGGGGAAGAGTTCTTGGGTGTGACCACAATACAAGTTGAGATAAATAGTGGGTACATTCTTTTGATAAGAAATTTGTAAAATAATAGTGACTAGGCTAAGCTTTAAATGAAAATAACCTCCCTCTTGGGCAACTTACCCCGTTTCAAAATGTGTTCCTCTCGGACACCCATTTGTTGCATGAAGACCAGCCTACGCCTTACCCCACTCACTCTCTCGAGTTGAGTGTTAGGAAATGGTACTAGGGCTCACCCTCTCGGGCTAAACCTCATGTCGACCCACTCCTTATGCCATTAGTCTAGTGTTCTTGGTTTCGCGACCTCCCTTTCGGGAAAGCTAAAAACACATGGGTGTCTTTGTATTCGCAACTACAGACGCTTTAGATTAAACCACAACCACTAGGTGAAATCACCATTACACTACGTCTAACCTATTAGCAAGCAAGACCCAACAACAATATCAACACATATTTGCAAAATCACCTCAAGAATGGGGGTTTTTAGCCATACATCAAGAAATAACAAAATACACCTAAAATGATAGTAAAATCAAATGGGTATAAGAAATGAAACCTTGATTTAAGCAAAGGAAGAAGAATAGAGAAGTCCCACTTCCAACTTGGGGAAGATGAACACCTTTCTTCAAGTTCCCAAAAACCCTCTCCAAACATGAGAGAAAAATATCTAAAAAGTAATAATCTATTCTGAAAATAATAATAATGGTTCGGAACTTATAAAATTAATAAAGAGTTCAATATTTATAGCTATCTTAAATTAGTGCAGGCGGATAGTTCGGCGACTCGCCCTTCTTCTGTCTCATCGCCGTTGAGTGCTTGCCTGCAACATCTTCACTTTCTGGACCATTGGGCGGTATAGTACTACTTCACGGAACTATTCGGCGAAGCGCCGACTGTTCCTTTCATTGCTTTTTTGATCCTCTTCCTTCAGGGCGTCGTATACTGGAACGAAGGGCGGAGTCTGTCCTTTCGGCGTGTCGCCAAGTGTGCTTGGCAATGCTCAAGCTTCAGCTTCTTCGTTCTTTTCAACTTTTTTGTTCCCTTTTTGCGCCTACGTGTTCGTGGATTCACTAAAACTTCAAATACCTGAAACTCAAGAGTTTTCATCAGATATTGAGACAAAATAAGCATTCGAGGACACTATTTCTATCAAAATAAAGCCCTAAATGAGTCCAATTTGTGGACTCATCATCACACATGGTTCACGGTAAGCTCATCACACAAGACATTGACACCAATGTTAAATAGGACTCCACACTTTCGCTAGTGTGCAATGTTCGCTACATGAGATTCAATTTGATAATTGGCTAGTCACAACAAGATGCAAAAAGTTCATATATTGCTTATGCAAATTCATTTGGCCTCATCATAGCCGCACACTCATTTTTGTTCGATTATGAGCACTATTAAAGTCATCGATATTACTCAAGTCGATACTCAAATTTGTAAGAGAACAACCACATACAAACACAAACAAGAGGTGGCACAAAATTTTTGAAAGGGTCTAAAAATCATTTACAATTAAAAACAAGGAGCCACAACCTCAATCATCCACAAAATCAGTGCAAAACACAATTTATAGCTCAAAACCCCAAATATATAGACATACCAATATTCACAAAAAGTGGGCCTCACCCCACCAGAAATAACAACCATTTTTCCTCAAATAAAAGCAAAATAAAATCCAAAAGTCAGTAAAAATAAGAGAAAGACGGAGGTAAAAAGGGATCCTATCTAAACAGTCGCTCCATTTATCGAGGCATCAGTGCCCGGTGTAGTGCTCAAAACTTGGGCACCTGTGCTTAGAGTCATCTCAGAAATACCATCGGCTCTACTAGGGTCAACCAAAGGCGTATCTGCCAAAGAGGTCTGCATAGTTGCATCGATCATGGCCTCCTCTGTCTCTGTAAGGCCCTCGTAAGAAACCTCCTCATCAACCCCAAGTATTCCTCATCTTTCTCCGCCTCTGACTCGGAATCAACTGTCTCCTCAACTCTAACCTCATCTCCGGTGGTAGCCGGAGGTATCTCTAGCACATTAGGAATCTCCACTTTTCCAAAAATTATGGACATGTTGGTGGACTTCAGCTGATCCACATCACTCCTCAGCGCAGCAATAGCGGCCTTTATAGTCGTTAATTCCTCGATGGCCCTTGGCCACGCTCACACACGACTTTCCTAGCCGCAAGGGCATCAATGGTAGCGCTCAATGATGTCACAGCATCAGCCAGGGCTGTCTTAATCATGCCCAGAATGGAGGCCTCGAGTCTAGCAGCACGATGATTGGCAGAATGAGCAAGCTACCCCATTTGGAGTAATGCGGCTTGAGTGAGCGCGGTCTGGGAAATAGCAACCACAACAGCTCTAGGAGGCAGTGCAGTAACAGAAGAACTAGGGGTGTGAGAAGGAACAACACTAGAAGTATCTGAAGATCCAAGCGCCAGAGGCAAAGGTGTCTCTGCACGTAATGTTTAAAGATGAACAATCGAGTATGCATCCACCAGGGCTGCCTTCTTCTTCTCCGCCTAATCCTTTAAATATTTTGCCTTGATCCCCCTGATATCAGTGGAGGATGTGGGAATCACTTCTACATCCTTCTTCACATCTCTGGGAACCCGAGCCCGTCTGCATAGCTCGTTGATCAACACCGGGAATGGGAGGGAAGTCTGGCGCTGCTTGGCTCTTATGACCATCTCTTGTGCCATAGTTATCCTTAGATTAACCTTGTCTCCTCTATGATGCAACCCAGACAGGCTACCTTGGCTAGGCAGAGGATCGACTCATTACGGGATGGCATGATAGTGCTGCTGATGAAACCAAACCAGAACCTTGTAGCTATGTTTAGATCCTTCTTTTCGATCGATGATCCAATCTCCAGCCACTTGGGAGTATCGTCTGATATTAGCAGGACCAACCATTTTTTCATATTTTCAGAGTGTTTGTCCTAAGGAGATGCTGGCACTCTTCATCAATATCATTGGGACCATCTAAGACAACATTAATATCCTCACTATCACACTTGACATTCTTTCCCCGGACAACTACATAGTCAACCGATTTAAAAGTTGTTGCCTACTTGTTTCTCTGTAGTGTCAAGGCCCCATAAGCAGCGTAGAAATTTTGAACCCAATTTGGAATATACAGGCCACGTGGCTTGGTGAAGATTTGGAAATTATTAGACTTCAGACATCTAATAATATCTGGGTACCTATAGATGACCATATCAGTGTACAGTCGCTTCTCCTTAATGATTGTCCTCAGCCCCTCAGTCTTTAATATGTTCATAGTCTTGGGTGGAGGACCCTGTACTGGTTGTTATAGGACCACAACTTGCTCTGGAACTGGAGGAGGAGTAAAGGTGGGTTATTCATCATTTTTTATCGCAGCTCAGCCCTCTGTGCTGCCAACAGTTCATCATCAGTCTCCGAAGCTGCAGCCTACTGCTTCTGGTACTCACCCTCATTTTCATAAGTGGTGAGGTGAGTAGCGTAGATGCCGTCACTTTCGGAGCTAGCCTCCGGTGAAATCGGTGCCTTTACTTTTCCCTTGCCTTTCCCACCAGTTGTGGGAAGTTTGTTCACCTTGCCCCTGGATGCAACTGCATCCTTATTGATTTTAATCCCTTTAGCCTTCTTTTGAGGTGGCATGTCTCTACCAGCAACTTTTGGTCTGGCCATATTTGCAAAAACATCAGAAAAAGTGAGAAACAGTTCAAGCAAAAGCACAAAAAAACAATTGCAGACAATCTCGCTGAACCGATCGGCTCAAAATGATTGGCTAAAACATCTCAGACGAATTTGTCATATCGGCGATGAGAAGGCCTTTTGGTGAATCGGTGACAACATTCGGCGAGCAGGAACTCGCCCGCCAAAAGTTACAGTGCAATTAAGGGTCAGGGGCATAGACAAAGGGCGATCAAGAAGAACTTTCGATGAGTCGCCGAGTGCATTCGGCGACCTTAGGCTTCTCCCCAAAAGTTACATAACAAAACTTAAGATTTACCATGAAATTAAAGGCGAGATGGGGAACTTCGGTGAACTACCGAGTTGTTCGGTGAACTCTCCCCAGCTCGTGAAATAACCCAACGTGCCTACTTTCAACCCAACTTCCCAAATTCAACGCCGCAATACCCGACAACAAAATCAAAACATGCAATTATCAAATTAAACTAGGACACATTACTCTCATACCCCCGGGATACTCAGACTTCGCCCATCTTTGCCAAATTTAGCCATTTGATGACCTTTGACCTTAAGAATGACGTCAACCGCCCCATCATTGGGAAAAATACGCCATTTGGCACAAATGAAGGCTACTTAGAGTTCATCCGACTAAGCTCAATAACATGCTGGCACAACTCCAAAAATTTTTGACCTATTTTAAGGCACAATATCACGGGAATTTAGCAAAAAAATTATTACGTGGAAGATATCCAAATTAAACAGGCATTCTAGCGTACAAACACTATTAGAGAGGCCCAGCACATGACAATAAGATAAAAACACTTGCAAATGAGTACAAATTACTAAGAATAAATTTGGGGTTTGGAAAACTAACCTCATATGCTGATTAAATTATTTTGAATTGCTAGGCGGCAAAGTAATCCACTCCGAACACAAATCCGACCAATAAAATGCGGTAAAAGTGCAAAAATATAAAATAGTAAAGTGTGGGTGTGAGTTTGGGAAGTTCAAAAGTTAAGGAAAGTGAAAGAGTTTGAAAGTTTAAACCTTTGACATTTAAAACCGTCCGGTTCTCCCCCATTCTACGACATTTGTTTCGCTTGCCGACTAACTCGGCTACACGCCGAGTGGGCACTTACCTCACTGAGTTTTACAGGACCTCCAGTTAATGTGTGGGTCCAACTGGCGGACTAGATCGTGATTGCCAACCTATTTGGCGATTCTCCAATCATCTCCCGGGCTCACCGAGTTTTGCATACTCCAATTTAAAAGTGTCTTTAGTCCAACGACGGTCTAGGTCTTGCTCACCGACCTCTTCGCCGATGCGTTGACTATACTTTTAGCATGCCAATCTCTACCTTTCTAACACTTTCTACACTTCGACCTGCAAAATCAACACACCATTATTTCTAAAACAAGAATAAAGTGATAAACACTTGCGTTGCCTCCCAAGAAGCGCCTTAGTTACCGTCGTTGCACAATGCAAGTCCCCACTTAAGTTCCATTAGTGCGGTTTACCTCATTTTCATAAGGTTACCCACAGTCTTGTTATGGGTAGAGAGAAGACAACACCTGGTCTATTTGGGACTCTAGAAGAATGAACATGGCGTGAGAGGTTGTCATTTGATTATGTATCAAGATATTCTCTCTTATCATACTCAACACCCTATCGTATTCTTCGACTTTGTGAAGAATGAGTAAGCATACCTCTTTTATTTGTCCCCCATCTTGCTTCTTCATTCTTCGACGCTAGTGAGGGGGAATGTACCTTTCCTTTTTTTTGGGGATTACCTCAAAGTCCTTGACCTTGTTGGTCACGGTATCCAGCTGAGTCAACAATTAGGCCAAGTGTTTGTACTTCTTAGTCTCCTTGTTAGTCTTGGCCACACAATCAATGAGTAGGGTTGTTGTTTCATAGTATTATGAAATCAAACAACCCGAAGAGAGTTAGTCAGCCACCATTCTATTTTCGCAGCCGAGACCCCGGTAGAAATATTCTAGAAGCATCTTATCTAGAATTCCATTAGTAGGGCATTGCTGCAATAGGGCCTTAAACCTTTTCCACAACTAATAAATGGCTTCACCCTTCAATTGCTTGAAATTTAGGATGTTATCCCTAAAAATCATCACTCTCAAAGGAGGGTGATACATTAGGTCATTGTTGCTACCAGATATGCTCCAATTCTCTGCTCAAATATTAAAATTAAGTAAGTTCAACTATGACTAACAAGAACAAAATTTAACTTAACTAAAGAATCTTATACAAAACCACTCCCCGGCAGCGGCACCATTTTGATTTCACATATCAGGACACTTCATCCAATACAAAGTGCCAACGATTGATACTCAGTAATATAACCCAACTAAGTGAGTTGGGGTCGAATCCCACAGGGAGTGGTATGTGCTTAAGATTCAAGAGCCAATTACAAATATGTTCAAGTCAATCATTGGTAAAAACATTTACAAATAAAAGCATGCAGGTTTCGGGTGACACAAGTATCAAATAACGGGGGTTTTTAATTATAATTATCAACTACAACAATAAATACTATCAATAAAACAAGTAAAGAGATGGGTTCTTGGGATGTGATTGGATTATAGGCCAAGGTAGATAAATGGGTAATTGCAACTGATATTAAATAGCTGTAAATCAGAGAATAAGCTAGACTTTAGTGGGGATAAACTTTCTCTCGAACACCAATAAGCGTCAATTAAGAACAGCCTACGCTTTAGTCCATTCACTCTCTCGAGATGAATGTGTGGAAAAGGGTTTAGGATTCACTCTCTCGAGCTGAACCTAGACAACCCAATACTCACAGACCATCAAATCAGTAATCTTGGTTTTAAAACCTCCCTCTCGAGCAAGCCAAAAACACGAAGGTAGAGTTGCATTTGCAATTACAGCCCTTTAGATTAAGCCACAATTACTTAATGAAATCTCTTTTAAATAACATTTAAACTATCAATTAACAATACCCAACATTTAAATCAACCCATAATCACATAATCACACCCACAAAATTGGGGTTTTAGCTAGACATCATAAAAAAGATAAAAATCATTACCAAATTGTGTTTCCCTCAACTGTATAAGATTAATTTCATCTTTACAAATGTCAAGTTTGAAGAATCTCAAAGACTCACTCCTAATTTCTCAAAAATGGAAATATTCAAATCTTCAATGTTAAGGAAAATATTTTTTCAATACTCTCACTTCTAAAAATTGATTGATAAAATTAGATACTATGAAAACTGATAACTGATATTCAATACTATTCTAAGAATTTAAAAATGTATTTATAGTTGCCAAAAATAGGTTGCGAAGGACCATTCGGTGCAATAAGTCAGGATCGCCAATCCATTCAGTGATCCGCCCTTTGGTCAGTTCCATCGCCTTTTTGCTTTGGCCCTCAACATCTTCAAGTTCTGTAACTTGGGGCGATCTAGCACTACATCGCAAAACCGTTCGCCGACTCACCGACTGCTCTTTTCTATCGCCGACTTGATTTTCTTCTTCAAGGCTTGGCACACTAGAAATTTAGGCGAGATCATGACCATTTGGCGACTCACTCAATGAGTTAGGCGATCATCAAGCCTTCTTTTCTTTGTTCTTTCAGCTCCCCTGTTATATTTTGCTCATTAGTGTCCATGATTTGTTCCTCAATCTAAATACCAGAAAATCAAGGATTTACATCAGTTATTGGCACAAAATATGCATTTGAGGACACTAAATAAAGCCCTAAATGAGTCAAAATTGTGGACTCATTAATATGGATGTGAAGACCTAAGCCAACACAATATTAATCAGACACACAATTGATACACCAAATATTTTGTGCGATCTCTGGGCATTAGGAGCTTACACGTATGGTTTTACAAGCCCTTCATAGGAATCTAATCACATGTGGAAAGAATTCACTTAAATTTTAAGTACAATATTACTCACAATACCCAAGACATCATTCACTACTTCAATAGTTACTTATTTGATCCTCCGTCCTGTTAAAAAGGTTAACTCAAATTCATGTTTAACTTTATACATACAATTACACTCAATACTAATATGGTTAGTGCAATAGATGACTTGTGTATCTAAGTTTATTATTCAATTAATCATTTTTCCTTTCTACTCGAATATATTTGTTCCTATTCAACTTCTTTCCTAGACAAGCAATGCATTGCCGAATACATGCTAAAGTAGCAACATCAATTGAAACTTTTAGAAACAACAAAAGGTCAAAGGGTATTTAATTGAAAAGTCAATTTAACTTTTCGGAGTCTCACACAATTAAGAAGTTGGGAACATTCTTTCATTGATCCATTGATCGCTTGACAAACTTGGTATGAAACATGGGCTACGATGTTTTCCCCTTACACTAGTGTATGTGTCTCATTCTTTCTATTAGCTAACATCGTACAGACTATGGTCTAAACACCTCCAAATTTTAAACCCTAGTTTCTCTCTTCAGTGATCCTTAGATTTATTTTCTTAGAGAAACTTTTGTTTTGCGCAAAAGTAAGTCATAATATGTTGGTGAAACTTATCTCTCCATGTTCCTCGACGTAAGAGGCAATTGCTCATGTGAAAGAGCCAATCTTGCGACTTTTTTGACACACTTTATTTCTTACAAATTATCACATGCATAATTTATTTGAATATAAATCCAATAGTATTATATAGAAGAGAATATTGTAACAAATTATCACATGCATGCTATGTTTATGCAACCTATCATATTTAGTACATTCTTGTACTAACACATACTCTTGCCTATAATTCTTATCTATATGTAGGGTCCAGTGTTCCCGATTCTCATCCCCGTGGCTAGGATCTATAGTAGAGGTAGGGTTGAAGATTGGTGAGTACTCAAAGCATTCCGAGGAATTGGCCACTACTTTTCTTATATTCTTTTCATTTGAGTTTTGAACATTGATGTATAGCTTGTGCCCGGGATTCTATTGTATTAGATGGTTTCTTTGAAATGTGTATTAGACTTTCGCTTCATTTTATAAAACTTTGATTGTGTTGAAAAATTTTAAATCTTGTCGATCCTTATTATCTTGACTATGAATGCTATGTGGCTTGTAAGAGGCCCCACAAGGTCTTGCATGCCATGTTATATCTAAGGGATATCCCTGGGCTGTGACAAACTTTGTATCAGAGCACAATGTTTAGAAAGGTTCTAGGATGTCTCAAAATCACGTAAAGTAGAGTCTTATTCATGAGTGTGAAGCCTACCACATTTATGAATGAGTGGCTCAAGATGTTGAGGAAACTTCACTTCATTCTTCACTCTAAGTCATGCGATAGAGTTTAACTCTATAAGGTCCTCTCCTAATCCTTACTCTATGGTCTACGTGATATTACTTCTCGAAGGGCTTATGCTAAAAGTAACGAGGGAGATGATGTTTGTCAAGGAGCTCTTCCTCAAGCTCCTCAAGCTCCGATTGACCCTTTGGCCGAGTAAGTGACTAATGCAGAGTTTAGGACTGCTTTCCAAGTGTTGTCTCAAGCTGTGAGGACCCAAGCCAATAGGGATGTTATGGTCCCCGTGAAACCAAATGTTGGTACGGTGGCATCTAGAGTGAGGGACTTCACTAGGATGAATCCTCTAGAATTCTATGGTTCTAGGGTTGAGGAAGATCCTCAACAGTTCATTGATGAGGTTTACAAGGTCTTGGCTTTATTAGGAGTGATGCCGGTGGAAAAGATGGAATTGGCTGCTTATCAAATTAAGGGTGTTGCTCAAATTTCGTTAAACAAATGGAAGAAAGAAAGACCGGAAGATGCGGGTCCCCTAGAATGGGAAAGGTCCAAGTCTACTTTTCTTGATAGGTTTTTTCCTCTTGAGATGAACAAGGCAAAAGTTTTTGAGTTTATTAACTTCCGACAACGGTACATGAATGTGAAGGAATATACCTTGAAATACACACAGTTATCAAAATATACTCTAACTATAGTGGCGGACTCTAGGGCAAAGATGATCAAGTTCATTCCGGGTGTGTCCGAATTGGTAGCAAAAAAATGCCATACAACTATGCTTTTCCATGACATGGACATCTCTCCTCTTATGGTTTATGTCCAACAAAATGAAGAGGATAAACTTATGGAGAAGTCTAGGGAACTAAAGAGGGCAAGAGATTTGATGTGCTTCGTGATGTGTTGTTAGATCTTTTTTCTGTCTCTATCCCTGTTTGTAATTATGTTATGGTAAGAGGGTCTATAGAAAGTGTCATGTCTCCTTTTCCCATAGAGTTACTCTTGTTTACTTGGTAGAGCTTGATATGATAGATTTTGATGATATCGTTGGTATGGATTGGTTGCACTCATGTTATGCTTCTATTAATTGTAGAACTCGTTTGGTCAAGTTTCAATTTCTGAATGAGTCTTTACTAGAGTGGAAAGGGGGAAGTTCTATGCTGAAAGCTCGATTTATTTCTTGTCTTAAAACTAGAAAGATGATTTCTAAGGTTTTTATATACCATTTAGTTAGAGTGAAGGATGTGAATTCGGAAACACTTATTCTTGAGTTGGTCCTTGTTTTCTATGAGTTTCTGGAAGTGTTCCCAGATGATCTACCTTGTATTCCTCCAAGAAGTGAAATACACTTTGGTATTGACTTTCTCCCAGATACGCAACCTATTTCTATTCCTCCTTATAGAATGGCTCCTGCAGAACTTAAAGAATTGAAAGAACAATTGAAAGACTTGTTGGATAAGGGTTTCATCCGACCAAGTATATCCCAATTCTATGCTCCAGTTTTATTTGTTCAAAAGATAGATGGTCGTTGTGTATGTGTATTGATTACCGACAATTGAATAAGGTGACGATTAAGAATAAGTATCATCTTCCAAGGTTAGATGATTTAGTTGACCAACTTCAAGGAGCATGTTATTTCTCTAAGATTGACCTTAGGTCGGGTTATTACCAATTGAGGGTGAAATAAGAAGATATTCCTAAAATTTCCTTTAGAGCACGGTATGGTCATTATGAGTTTTTGGTAATGTCGTTTGGTTTGACAAATTCTCCGGCGGCATTTATGGATATGATGAATATGGTGTTTAGGAAATACCATGGCATGTTTGTGATTGTGTTCATTGATGATATATTAATGTATTCGAGAAGTGAGGATGATCATATCAATCATCCATCGAAACCTTGCATTTATGTTGCAAGGATTTGAGTTAGGGGCTCCATAAATGCAAGACAAGAAGCGAGTACCCATATTCCTTATGTGCAAGATATTCCTGAGGGGCTCCATAAATGTAAGGATAAGGGTTGATTTCCCATATTCCTTATGTGAAAGACAAGAGGCGAGTAACCATGTCATATGATAGAAAGACAAGAGGCGAATACCTATTTCACAATATGTTGGACTAGAGGTGAACACCCATGATCCTAAGCAAGAGGACTAGAAGCGACTACCCATGATCCCATAGTAAGTTCAGAAGAGGCGACTACCCACGTTCAAACAATGAAAGTGGACAATAGGCGAGTACCCATGATCCTTTATGTAAGGAAGAGGCGAGTACCCATGAGCCTTTATAGTTAGGGAAGAGGCGATTCCTTATGTATTTAAAAGTTAAGCTAAAATATGTTAAGATATATGATAAGATTGGATTATTGCTTAAGTTTGCCTTCCATGATGGGTAATTTTAGAGGTGGTTACCCATTTCTTAACTAAGTATGATTTGAGGATACTTCAGGAAGTACTCCTTACATGTTAAGATGAGCTATTATGTGCACTGATCATGATTTGTGACTTATATTGTTTATGTTATGTTATTTTTATCCAAGCTATCATATTTAGTACATTCATGTACTAACGCATACTCTTGCCTACATTTATTATCTAAATGTAGGGTCTGGTGTTCCTGATTCTCATCCTCATGGATAGGATCTATAGTAGTGGCGAGGTTGAAAATTGGTGAGTCCCCATAGAATTCCGAGGAATTGGCCAATACTTTTCTTATGTTCTTTTTATTTGAGTTTTGAACATTGATGTATTGGCTGTGTCCCGAGATTCTATTGTATTAGATGGCTTTAGAGACAAGTGTATTAGAGTTCTGCTTCGTTTTATAAAACTTTGATTGTATTGAAATGTTTTGAATCTTATCGATTTCTATTATCTTGACTATGAATGCTAAGTGTCTTGTATAAGGCCTCTCAGGGTCTTGTACACCATGTTAAATCTAAGGGGTACCCCTGGGTCGTGACAAATATCATTGTTACTTGTAATAACATTCCATTACACAACGATCAACATAATAGTCATAAGTTGGAGAATTGTAATCTCATACGATAAAACGGTCATAACGAAGTCCAAATCCATATAAAACATTATCTAGAGTTATTCTAAGAACATAACACTAAAAAAACAAATCAAAACAAACGTCTAAAAGAACAAACACAGATACTAAGTTTCGTTGAATCTCTGGTGCATATAAGACGTCATGCAACATCAAAGAACGACCTCCACACAAGTCTACTTTCCAAGTGCATATCATTTTGACTTCTAGTTTCACATTATTTCCCACGTAGATCAACCTTTATTTAGATGAAACTCGACAAAAACTCCACAAATGCTTCTCGATCTCGACTCACACGGTTGGTGGATCCTGAGTCTACAATTTACATAGGTTAAGATTCAGTTAGTAAAGAAGTTCTAGAAACATATGTAGCACTTAGAGATGCGTTTAGAAATGCTACATTTTTCGTCTCAGTACATTCACAAGAAAAATGCCCCAACATTTGGCAATTTTAGCACTTCATTTTGCTCTTGTATCTCCTTTTGAAAAACAGTTTTCCTTTCTTTGAATTTGGCTTCTTCTTTTTCTTAGAGGGTCCTTTTGTAGTCCCTTTAACATTTCCATTTCTCTTTAATTTTTTCTTTACTGTGACACAAGGAATTAGAATCAGCTTTAGCAGCATAGAGGCCCTCATCTTCAAGTTCAACATGGCGTGCAACATCATAAAATGTTTTGATGCTATCATTATGGGTCAAGTTAACCTTCAAATGTTCAAAATTATTACGAAGAGACCGAATCACTGCTTGAACTTGTTGCTCATCTATAAGAAAATGGAAAACACTCTTGAGTTGAGTTATTATATTTGACATTGCCCTAAGGTGTAGTTTGATATTCTAATCATGACGATTTTTGTAAGTGTTAAATTTGATAGTCAACTATCGGAGGCGGGTTATAGGCATACTCCTATATTTTCCTCGCAGATGTGCCCACATAGCATGAGCATTAGGTAATTCCTCATATTCATGTATGAGGTCATCAACCAAAGAACTAACTATCACTGCACGTGCAATGGAATTAACTTTTTCCCAACCTTTGTAAGCTTCTAGATCCCTTGTGTGTTTTATAGAATTACCTTCTTCTAGTTGATTCAAAACATTATTTATACCTTTCAGAGAATTTTGCTCTTCCAGTATATACCATTCTTTATGCCCCAAATGTCGTAATAGTCACTGTTATGTTTTTCACCTTTATTGAAGTCAACAAGATATTTTCTGATGTCATGTCTATTATTAAGATATAGTAAGGTAAGAAGTTCTAATCAATTATGCATGTGACATACATATTAAAGAAAATCAATTCTCATAAACGTTTCATAATTAATGTAAAATCAAAAACACATGTAATCATCTAATCATAATCTACGAACTAAATATTCAACTAAACTTTGAAACTAACTTCTTAACGTATACACTAATTTATTGAAGACTTTCATAGCAAGGATTTTTAAGCCTAATACCACAAATTGAGAAAAAAAAACAAATTACGTAATACATATCTTGAAAAACAAATTAGTAATAACAAATTACGAGTAATTCAAATACTAAAATTCTCCCACAAGTCTTCATGAAAACAAATATAAACCCTAAAAGCATGAATGAGCCAAATATCATGGTAAACATCATTCAATCTACTACACCATGGTTAATAGAGAACGTTTGTTAAAAAAGCTAAGGCTCTCGAATATGAAATTTCCTTATAATCAGCCAGTTCAACACATTTTATTTCAAAAAGAATAAATGTATGACCTCAGCCTTAGAAAGGACTAAGTTTAGAAAGAACTGATTTGGAAAGAGCTAATTTAAAATTTGATCAAGTTAAGCTTAAGTTGTGAGTTTTGGGTCAACTTCCAACGACCATAACTTTCAGTACAAGAAAAGTTAGGTGCACCATAAATTATCAAATGAAAGGTATTTGAATCCTCTTTCAAATGGCACCGAGTTTGCTAAAATCCAATTTCAGATGAGCGATATATGTTTTTTTGATTTCAGCCTATCTAGTTAAGAAAATTCCTGAATTAAGGAGCGGTATTTTGGTCTTTTCCTTACCTATCATCTTTAAAGTTTATAGTAATACTAGTTTTTCAACACGTGCAACGCACGTGATTACCAATTCCAAAAATATATGTTATAGTAAATAGTATTTCTTATTAAATCAAAGATTTGAATAATAAACTTAGCAAAAAATATATTACAGATTCTTTTACGAATGTTCAATGTGGATCATCATATATATATCTTATTAATGCAAACTTATGAAGATGGTCAATGAAATTTTTTTTTAGTTAAATACAATAATGTATATATTTATTTCCATTTGATTAGGTTCAATCATGTAGTAAGTCTCATCTCACTAATATTACGTTATAGACATTATTTGTTTTGTATTTATCTTTTCATCTAACCAGATGTGCTTTGCATGTGTATTCCATGTTAAATTATGTAGATATCATATGAACATGTGAAAAGAACATCTATTTTTTATATATATTCACATATTTTCACATTTGTTGTGAGATTTTGTTTTCAAAAGAGAACTTGGACTATTTTAAAATAATATATTTTGAAGTTAGAAGATCTTGTTAATTTGATAATACATTTGTGACATATACAATACTTTAATTTAAATACAAATACCTACCCAAATATAAATATATATTTGCATTAATGAAAATATTTATCTCATAAAATTATCTATTAAATAAATTTAAAAAATTCAACCAATACAAATTTTAATTGGAGTTATTACAAGTCCTATGAACTTTTCTTCGTCCAAAATGTTGAAATATTAAGAAATACTAAATAAATAAAACAAAAGGGCAATGTTTATATAGTAACAACTATTTTGAAGCAAACTTCCTGAGAGTCTAAATCACATTAGTAGCATTGACAAATCAAGTCATTCTTTAGTCCTGAGCATAAAAAACAAATCGTGATAATTCTCTAAATTTTGGAAAAAGATATTCGAAAGCATATCTACATCACAGGAGAAATTGTTAACAAAAACAAATGAATTCACGCTACATCATGTTAACTTCGTATTTTGGAACATTACATACTAATGTATATATTAAGCGAAAAAATAATTATTATAACATCAAAATTATTTTTCTGAAGAACTCGAGGTTATGTAAGATACTCTCTTAGGATAAAATGACTTACTTCATCAGAATAGTTGTACCTCATATTCTGCGAAACTTCCAACTCCCTCAATGACAATATATCACACAAAAACATTAAACTTCAAGAAGAGGAAGAGTTGAAGATTAAAAAAGTTGTGGTGGAAAATTGAGAGGAAGCCCCTCTATTTGTAGTCAACAAAGGGTAATATGAACAAATATTATTTGTGTATTATCTGAAAAGTAATGACTTTTACGACAAGTCACTAACCTTTGGAAAAGTCACAACTTATTGAAAAATTCACAACACTTTGGAAAATTCTCAATTTATTGAAAAATCACACCCCTTTGAAAAGTCACCGGAAAAGTAACAACTCATCGAAAATGTCACAACCGAAGTTAGGGATATTATAGTAATTGAACATTCAAGTTAGGAGTTCATGCTTTTAAGGTAATATAGATTTTAAAAATCTAAACCTATTTGGGTCTGTTTTCACAATTCTAAATTACACTTAGGGTTTTGAGAGGAGTTCAAGAGGAGGAAACAAGGATGATTTCAATCATTCTTCAAGATTTCATGAGAATCGAGGATTTTTTTTCTCCAAATTAAGATATGTAAGTTTTAATAGTATTGGGTTCATTCACCCACATTCCAATCATAAATTTCTTTTACGAATTTCATCCATAAGATTGGGTATATTGAACTTCTTGATGAGTTCTCCAAAGTTTGTGTTTCCTTCTATTGGTTGAATGAAATTTGAGAAGCCCATTTTAGTTGATAAGCGGCAAATTAATCCTTCTCAACCGTAGTCATTCCCATAATATCCAACACCTTATAGACCTCGTTAATAAACTATTGAGGATCTTCCTCAACCTTTGTACCATAGAATTCTGGAGGGTTCATCCTAGTGAAGTGTCTCACTCTAGAAGTCGCTGTACCAACATTTAGGTTCACGGGGTTCATAACTTCCATATTTTCTTGAGCCGCCACGGCTTGAGCCAACATATGGAAAGCACACCTAAACTCTACATTAGTTAGATTCTCAGCCATAAGGTCCACCGGAGCCTGTGGAGCTTGAGGACAAGTTTCTTGATCCAAATTTTCTTCCTCAATTCTTCTAGCATGAGCCTTTGTAGTAGTCATATCCTGAAGACCATTGGGTAAGAAAGACCGTATAGAGTTAAACTCTATCGGACGACATAGAGAAATGAAGAAGTAATGTTTCCTAAGCAACTAATAGCCTCTCATTCATAAATATGGCGTGCTTTACACTTATGAACAAGACTCTATTAGACGTGGTTTTAACACATCCTAGAACAATTCTAAACCTTGACCTCTGATTACAAAGTTTGTCATGACCCAGGGTACACCCTAGACGATCATGGTGTACAAGACCCCGAGAGCCGTCATACAAGACACATAGCATTAATAACATAAGATAATAAAATCTAGCAGAAATTTTAAAACATTTCAACATGATCAAAGTCTTTTATAAAACGAAATGGCAGTCTAATACAGTTTGTTTCAAATAATCTAAAACATGAATATCTTTGGGACACAACCCATAAAATAGTTCAAAACATAAAATTAAGGACATAAGGAAATGGTGGTCAAATCCTCGAATGCTATGAGGACTCACCAATCTTCATATCTTGCTATTCTATGATCCTAGCCATGGGGATGAGAGTCGATATAGCCAAACACTACAATTGGTTAAGAAATGTAGGCAAGAGTATGCATTAGTACAAACAAGTACTAAATATGATAACTTGCATAAACATCAACATATGCATAAGAGATAACAACTTAGGTCATACACATTATGTCACGACCCGAGACTACACCCCGGACGTGAAACGACGTACAAGACTCCGAAGAGCCTCATAGCATGTCATCAATAAGATAATAGAAATAGTGTAGAATTTAAAACACTTTTAAGTTCATACAATCAAAAACATTATTTCAAACAACAGAAGTCTACTAGTCTCACATGGCCATCTAAAAACATCTTGAATCAAGAGTAGGGTCACAACCAGTACAATAGTTAGTCTCATAAGAGTCTAATACAAGGAAATGCGTGAACCATCAATAAAGCACTTGTCTTCGGATCCATGAGGACATACCACAAGCTTTGGAAGAACTCAATCTAAGACATTTGAACTAGAAGAACTCAACTCACTTGCCGGAACCTACACTTTGTAGAAAATAGAAGAAATATGGGTTAACACATTCAATGTATTAAGTATGATAGCCATGCAAAAACCACGTGAAAAAGGACATTTTATTTCAAAATCATGCTATATGCCAATTTTGAGAAACATCATCAACATTTGTATAAGAGTCATATAATACAAATATTATCTACATATAATTCATTTGATCACATTAAAGCCTTTACGTAAAGTAAGCCTAAGCTATACTTGTGCAATGTATGAATGGCGTCACACACCATCATCCACACTAAGTACCACTTTGAGGCCACCATAGATGAACTTACCATTCTTCATACTCATCTTTACACATTACTTATGCACAAGGAACATAAACATTTCATAAATCATGACAAGGAAAGTAACTCATAATACAATCCAAGTAAAGCATGCCTTATTACATTATGCATTTAGGTCAACATTGTTCATTAGCTTCACTTAGAAAACATTTATTCATTAGACATTAGGACATTAGGGAATCACACCATAGCCCTCTCAAGGCCTACTCGTGCAATGCATGAATGACATCCCATACTACCACCCACACTTCATAGAACCTCTCAAGCAACCATAGCACATATCTCACATGAAGGGAATAAGCATTAACCGACATAGACCATGAGAGCAAATCATTGAATCTGGTGTCATACCCCCACACCGTAAAGAGGTGGTCTACTTGCCTATGGTAGGATCGGTAATATTTTAGCCTAGATTGATCTACTAGCTAATATCTTATGCGGGCACATAGTTATCAAATAAGAAAGATGTTCATTGAAACCCAACATAACGTAGGGAGAGCTTCCATCTTAACATATCCACTCGGTACTTAGCCTCCACTCCCATATAGTAGTTCATTTTCATTAATCATCATTATACTTGAGAGGAATGCCATTGGCCTATTGACCCGAGGTACATTATTAGACACATGAAAGGAATGCCATTGGCCTATCGATTCATGGTACATTCTTAGGATAGCTCATTGAATGCTCAGAAACGAATTACATTGGCCTATCGATTTAAGACCCATCATTACATTATTATGCACATAAAAGGAATTCCATTAGCCTATTGATTCACGGTACATTAGTTTATTGACTCCTTATGAAAGGAATGTCATTGGCCTATTGATTCAAAACAAATCTTTATAATACTTCATTAGTCAATTATGAAAGGTATGCCATAAGCCTATCGATTCAAGATACATCATTACATTTACGGAACCCTTCACATATATCATCAACATTCATGAGTCTATAATTGTGAATGACCTTTCAATAATAGCACGATTACATTGTAGGCATGATCACAATACTATTATTGAAGTCACATACATTCACATATCATCATGATCATATATTAACCTTCATACTTTGTCTTTCAAGGTCATGGATCACAATTCACCAATACACCTAGAATACTTCAATTTAGGCATGAATAATGACATAATTCAATAAACTAAATCAATATAGACTTAATCTCTTCACATACTTCCATAATCAATCAACCCAATTCACAATCATCCAATTTTGTCTTTTAGGAAAAACATGGGTTCATGGAGAAATTCACCATA
Source organism: Solanum okadae (assembly GCA_036553675.1). Taxonomy (NCBI): domain Eukaryota; kingdom Viridiplantae; phylum Streptophyta; class Magnoliopsida; order Solanales; family Solanaceae; genus Solanum; species Solanum okadae. The sequence continues at coordinate 37,252,170 of CM071678.1, forward strand.
ATTCATCATTATTTCAACAATTAAATCATAATTCATCACATATAAACCTTTGAAAACCTTTTGGAATTGAACCCATGCTTAGATTGAAAACCCTACTTTTTGGGGGGATTTTGGAAACTTGAAATCTTCTTTTGAAAGGGATCCTTGAATGAAACTTAATAAAGGATGAAGACTACCATACCTAAATGGAGTTTTCCCCTAAATTTGAGAAGAAATACCTTGGTACTTCAAGCCCTAGCCCCCACTACTTTTTCTTCTTCCTTGGAAACTTCTAGAGAGAGAAAATTTGGAGAAGATGAACTCTTGGATTTGTTTTGGGTTTTTGGGGAGAAAATGGGGTAAAAGAGGCATTTAATGACTAAAAATCATTTATATATGTGAACTAAAACAGTTAAAATTGACCCCATAATTTAATTAATTAATTAGAACATTACCAAAAGGCCCTCGACTAGGCAGGCCACTCCTAGTAGCACGAGAGGACCTCACGACTCGTGGTCCTTCCCGTGGTCCTTCCCGTGGTCCTTGGGCAGTAGCTATGGCTTGGGGTCTTGGACTCTAATAGTTGAAGGCATGACAATGAGACCTCCCACGATCTGTGGTCAAGACACGAGTAGTGGTGAAGGCTGTGGTTTTAAGGTAGTAGCTAGGCTTTAAGCCTTGCCTCCCACACGCCTTAGGGGCTTTACCAACATCCTTCATGATTAGTCAAGGAAACCATGGCTCATGGTGGTGCCCATGGTCTCTTGACCAGTAGTTCCTCTAGCTTGACACTTCTCCTATGAAGCTAAAGGCAACCCCACGAACCTTCCCATGGCCCGTTGTCATGACCACGAGCATTGAATTGGCTCCTGAAGAGCAGCCTTGGCATGGGAACTTTTGAGGGTACACTACCTCACAAACAACTGGTGGCACCACGAATCGTGGTGGCCACCACAGGTCGTGAAGAACCTCGTGGTCATGGAAGGCAGTGGCTAGGCTAGTTTTATGCAGCCTTGGCCCCCTAGCCATGTCCTTCACCCAAAACACTTGGCCCTTGCCCTTAACCCTTGACGTTAATCCTTACATTTAGGCTCTAGTTCAACCTACTAATTTCCGAGGTGTTAAATTATCTCCCCCTTGGGAACATTCATCCTAGAATAAAACATTTAAACACCTTACAGAATTGAAGACTCAAGACTAGATGCCCATCATCCATGTCACATCCAAATAATGCACCAATCATACGAGGAAACATCATCTCCACATCAACAAACTCAATGCAACACAAGGATGTATGAACTACATCTACAAACCCATTATGCATGGAAACATCAACATTTCTTATTTCATTGGAGGAATTTCCTTCTCCAACTCAAATCATGCTCATCATGACATCATTAAGCAAATTATGCAATTACTTCTCAAAATAACATTTAGGGATGGTCAACAATTCACCTCACAAAGCATATAGACAACTCATACTAAATGCACATCAACAGGAGGAACATAAATCATAAAAACTCATTTTCTCATTAAACATGAATTCATCAAGAACGTGCATAACATAAGAAGACCATGGAAACATATAATCACACATGACTCCAAAACATGAAACAAGACAAAAAGGAATTGTTTGTCTTAGGCTTGAATAGGAATAGAAAGAAAGAGATAAGGATATCAGAACTCTTATAGACCTTAATTTCTAACCAAACCATATCCCCCTTGGGAGTATACCCATACTAAGGCTAACATGAAAATAATATAGGGACCAACAATAAGGAATTATCAACATACGGGTACCTTCATCTAGAAGAGTTCCTTTGTCCTCTCTAGCCCGAGGTGCATATAAAAAACTATTCATTGTAGCATAGGGGTCCGGGACACTAGGAGAAACTTGCTTGGCCTCTCCCCCTTTTGTCGTGAGTGTAGGGCAATTTCTCACTTGATAATCACTCTTTCCACTACCATATCACCAATTTGTACCGGCTAGGCACTTCCCATGATGCTTTTTCCCATAAGTGGTGCAAGTAGGTTTAGAAAGTAGAGGTCCACTACCTTTCTCTTGGTTAACCCTAGGGGTGCTTGAAGAATCTTGGTTTGGAGCTCTCTCCTTAATCCTTGGTTGACCGTGCTCATCAGATCTAACTCTCTTCATCTCCCTATTCTTTATCTTAAGTTTGGACTACTCAATTGATTGGGCATATAACATAAGCCTAGAAATGTTCATGTCATCATGGAGCATTTCCGTACAACATTCTTCCTTAACTAGGTCCGATACGCCCATCACATATCTACTCATCTCATCCCTCGGGTTGGACACCAAATATGGAGCATACTTAGACAATAGGGTAAATTTCAAAAAATACTCTTGAACATTCATGCTACCTTACTTAAGATTGATAAACTCCTCCAACTTAGCCTCCATCTTCTTACAGGGAAATAACCTATCAAGGAATACTTTTTTAAACACCTCCCAATTTATGGGATCCACTCCTACCGGCCTATTGCTCTTCCATTGAATAAACCAAATTTGGGCAACATCCTTCAATTGGTAAGCAGCTAGCTCTGATTTTTCTATAGGATTCACCCCTAAAGAATCATCTACCTTATACACATCATCCACAAATTCTTAGGGATCCTTTCCCACCTTGGAACCAAGAAACACCGGGGGGTTCATTCTCACAAAGTCCCTTAACCTATAAGCCATAATGCTCACATTAGGTTTCACATGAGTCTCAACACCCCTATTCGCTTGAGCTGTCATAGCATAGGCTTGAGTAGTTACAGCTTAAGCCATCATTAAAAGAGCCGACCTAACTTCTTCATTAGACATAGCCAGAGGATTAACCGGGACTTGATTGCCTTGAGGAACTTGATTACCTTGAAGACCTTGGGGAGGAACTCCCTCATTCACAATCTCCTCTTCCATCCTTCTTGCATTCACCCTTCTTGTATTTATATCCTATAAACACAAGAGAAGGGTTAGGAAAAGGACTTTAATAGAGCTAAACTCTATAACATGACTTAAAGAGTAATGAAAGAAGTGTAGCTTCCTAATGTCTTATAGCCTCTCATTCATAATAGTGGCGCGTTTCACACTAAGAACAAGACTCTACTATACGTGGCTTGTGAGACATCAATCCTAAAAACCATCCCAAAACCTTCTGCTCTGATACCATCATTGTCATGACCGAGCCTACACCAGACGTGACACGATGTAAAAGACTCCGAAGAGCCTCATAGTATGTCATCACATAAGATAATAGAAATAGTGTGGAATTTAAAACTCTTTTAATTCTATACAATCGAAAATATCATTTAAAATAACGAAAGTCTACTAGTCTCACATGGCCATCTAAGAACATCTTGAATCAAGAGTAGGGTCATGACCCTTACCATAGTAGGTCTAAGAAGAGTCTAATAGAAGGAAACACATGAAACATCAATAAAGTACATGTCCTCGGATCCATGAGGACATACCACAAGATTTGGAAGAACTCAATCCAAGCACTTTGAACTAGAAGAACTCAACTCACTTGCCGAAACTTACACTTTGTAGAAAATAGAAGAAATATGGGTTAGCACATTTATTGTACTAAGAATGATAGCCATGCAAAAACCATGCATAAAAAGGACATTATATTTGAAAATTATGCTATATGCCAATTTTGAGAAACATCATGAACATTAGTATAAGAGGCATAGAATACAAACAAAATCAACATATAAATCATTTCATCACATTAGTGCCTTCACCTAAAGTAACACTAAGCTATACTTGTTCAATGTATGAATGGCATCCCATACCATCATCCACACTAAGTACCACTTTGAGGCCACCATAGATGAGCTCACCATTCTTCATACTCATATTTAGACAATACTCATGCATAAGGAACATACACATTTCATAAATAATGAAAAGGAAAGTAACTCATAATACAATCCAAGTAAAGCATGCCTCATTACATTAAGCATTTAAGTCAACATTCTTCATTAGCTAAATTTAGAGCACATTTATTCATTAGACATTAGGACATTAGAGAATCACACCATATCCCTCTCAAAGCCTACTTGTGCAATGCATGGAAGGCATCCCATACTACCACCCACACTTCATAGAACCTCTCAATCAACCATAGCACGTATCTCACATGATAGGAATAAGCATTAACCAACATAGACCATGAGAGCAAATCATGGAATACAGTGTCATACCCCTACACCGTAAAGAGGTGGTCTACTTGCCTAAGGTAGGACTGGTAATATTTTAGCCTTGGTGGATCCACTAGCTAATATCCTATGTGGGGACATAGTTATGGGATAAGAAACATGTTCATTGAAACCCGGCCTAACGTAGGAAGAGTTTCCAGCTTACCATATCCACTCGGTACTTAGCCTCCATTCCAATAGAGTAGTTCATTTTCGATAATCATCATTACACTTGAGAGCAATGCCATCAACCTATCGACCCAAGATACATTATTACAAACATGAAAGGAATGCAATTGACCTATCGATTCATGGTACATTCTTAGGATAGCTCATTGAATCCTCAAGAATGGAATGCCATTGGCCTATCGATTCAAGATTCATTATTACATTACTATACACATGAAAGGAATGCAATTGGCCTATCAATTCATGCTACATTAGTTCATTGACTCATTATGAAAGGAATACCATTGGCCTATCGATTCAAAAATTACCTTATAATACTTCATTAGTCAATTATGAAAGGAAAGCCATAGGCCTATCGATTCAAGATACATCTTTACATTTAAGAAACCCTTGACATATATCATCAACATTCATGACTGCATATATGAGAATGACCTTTCAATAATAGTACGATTACATTGTAGACATGATCACATTACTTTTATTGATGTCACAAGCATTCACATATCATCATGATCACACATTTACATTCATACTTTGCCTTTCAAGGCCATGGTTCACAATTCATTAACACACCTGGAATATTATAATTTAGGCATGTATAATTACATAATTAAATGAATTAAATCAATATAGATTTAATCTCTTCACATACTTCCATAATCAATCAACCCAATTCACAATCATCAAATTTAGTCTTTTAAGGAAAATATGGGTTCATGGGGAAATTCAACATAATTCATCAGTATTTTAGAAATTAAATCATAATTCATCACATATTAACCTTTGAAAACATTTTGGAATTGAACTCATGCTTAGATTGAAAACCCTACTATTTGGGGGATTTTGATAGCTGGAAATCATCTTTTGTAAGGGTTCCTTGAATGAAACTTAATAAAGGATGAAGACTAACATACCTTAACGGATTTTTTCGCTATATTTAAGAAGAAATACCTTGGTACGTCAAGCCCTAGCCCCCACTTCTTCTTAATATTTCTTTGAAACTTCTAAAGAAAGAAATTTTGGAGAAGAAGAACTCTTTTGTTTGATTTGGGTTTTTGGGGAAACAATAGGGTAAAACAGTTGTTTAATGACTAAAAATAATTTATATATATGAACTAAAACAATTAAAATTGACCCCATAATATAACTAATTAATTAGGAAATTACCAAAAGACTCTCGACTAGGCAGCCCACAGGTACGATGAGACGGCCTCACGAGTCGTGGTCCTGTCTGTGGTCCTTGGCCAGTCGTTATTGATTGGGGTCTTTCCTCTACAAGTTGAAGGCATGACCACGAGACCTCCCACGATCCGTGGTCCAGACCACGAGTCGTTGTGAACGCCATGGTCTTGGAGGTAGTAGCTAGGCTTCAAGGCTTGCCTCCTACATGCCTAAGGGGTCTTCACGAACACCCTTCACGATTCGTCAAGGGCACCACGGTTCGTGGTGGTGCCCGTGGTCTCTTGACCAGTATCTCCTCTAACTTGACAGTTCTCCCATGAAGCTAAAAGAAACCCCACAAGCCTTCCCATGGTCCATGGTCATGACCACGATCCGTGAAGTGGCTTCTGAAGGGGAGCCTTGGCTTGGGCACTTTTGAGGGCACAATGCCTCACCAACCAAGGGTGGCACCACGACTCGTGGTGGCCACCATGGGTCGTGAAGACCCTCGTGGTCATGGTAGGCCGTGGCTAGGCTAGTTTTAATCAGCCTTGGCCCCCTAGCCATGGCCTTCACCCAAAACCCTTGGTCCTTGCCCTTAACCCTGAACTTTAACCCTCACGTTTAGGCTCTAGTTCAGCCTAGTAATTTTCAAGGTGTTACACATAATCAAGGAACATAACTCATCATAATATACAAGGAACACTTCTTTAGGTAACCTCAAAGCATACTTACCCAAGACTTGGGTCATCTACCTCTAGTCATGCATAACATGGAAGGCAATTCAAGCAACCATCCAAGTTAATTATTCATCGTAACGAGTAAATCTCATATTAAAATGTACATAAAATACTTCCTTGAAGTAACCTTGTTCAATCATAACTATACTACTTTGACTAGGGAACTAGTCCCTCCGTAGCTATTTCTACTATCCATGGAACAGTAATACTTTACTAATCCAAGCTAAGACATCATCTATGAATGGTTACTATTTATTAATTCAATGCTACGAAGGAAAAGAACCTCTTTATGCTAGACCTAGCTACCGTGGGAAGAACCTTATCATGCAAGTCCAAGCTTTCATAGGAAGGGTATTGTTTGTCAATCCAAGCTATCATGAAATTGTATGGCCATACCAAGCCAAGCTACCATGAAATGCATGTCATCATGCTAGTTCAAGTTATCCATGAAAGGATACTATTTTTCAATCCAATCTACAATGAAATGGTGTGCCCTTACCAGGTCAAGCTATCATGCAAAGCACCCTATTGTGCTTAGGTCAAGCTAACCATTGGAAGGGTACTATTACCTCAATCCAAGCTACCATGAGTTCTACAAAAACAAGTTATCCATGAAATGGTCTTTTCTTACCAAGTCAAGCTATCATGTAGGATATTATATTACCACTAAGAGCTACCACATAATGCATCTCATTATGCTAATCCAAGCTAAGTTTTATCTATCATGGTTCATAACTCTTTCGATTCATTTTAGGTGAGCAAACCTTTCAACCTAGAATCATTATATGTAAAAAAACCTTTCACATTCATACATTCATAGAGTATATCATGTGGGTAAATCCTTCCACACCAATTCTATCTACAAATCAACATTCATCATATAAGCTTTACTCTCAAAGCCCTACTAATCATAGTTCATAATATAAACTTTACTCTTAAAGCCCTAAGAATAATAATTCATCATAATTCATGTATATATGCTTCAATCTCAAGCAATTCAGATCTATATGATTCAATCTCAAGCAATATATAATGTACCATATCAATCCTATAAGAATACATCTAAATCCACAATACTCCATTTATGACAAAAAATCCATTTACATCAATTTCATCTTCTAGACATGAGTTAGGCATGGGTATATGTAAATTCATACTAAAATCATTGAATCTACTCAATTCAAGCATAAACAATCATAACCACTCAATTGGATCATCATTCATCAATACCCACAACATTAGAAGAAACCTAACTCAATTTAGGAATTTCTACTTCTTAACTAGGGAATCTTAAGGGGGACCATGGATGAAAGGATTCTGATACGCTCAAATTACACCTCCTTTCAGAAGCATAAGCGATCGTTATCAAGTAAAGAACCCAACTAGTAGGTTGAGATCGATCCTATGAGGAAAATGGTTTAGACTTTACTTTTAACCAACAATTATATTCAATTAGTCAAATTATTTCCAGAAACAGGTAATAAAAATGGGGGTTGTGCTTGTGTGAAACAAATAGTAAGAACTTAATAAGTAATCAATAATTAAACTCAACTTTGGTTGTTATCAAGATAAGAGAAATAACTAGGGTATACGTGTTCCCCATAATCTCATAACGCAGTAATCCTAGTAATAGCAATCCTTTTCTAGTGTATTACATGCAAAGTGATAAGTTAGGTATCTCTAAATCCTTGGTCCGGCATCTAGAGAATTTCACCCCGCACCTTGGTCCGGCTACGTGTGTATAATTTACTAACCCTTACCTTTACCTCATATTAGACATCATAATCGATGTTTGGCTTAGTTATTACTTTGCACCAATCGACACTAGCCTATTAGATAGTATCACACTAAATCTATGTTGATAATTCTTTTCTTGTTAATTACCTCCTTGGTCCGGCAAGTAGTAACAAGGCGAGTTCTAACGTTGGCCACCGTTAAAAAGACTTCTAAACGAAAGAATTATCAATGCATGCAAAATACTAGTCAAGAATTGCTTATTTACTATTCATACTTTGTTAATTGATCATGGTTCCCACAACCCTAGTTGTGGATTTAGTTACTCATATTGGCAAGAACACAATTCATAATTGTAGATGATGAAATCATGAACTTACTTAACGAGAATAATAAACCCAGAAAATTAACTTGAATTGCAAAGCCAAAACTCTTCAAAACGAACTTGGGAAATCAATAATTGCTAGGGTTGCAAATTAATCTCCCAAGTTACAAAGCAAAAAAATAGAATAATAGTGTCTAACCCCCAAAAACGAGGTTTACATGTCCTATTTATAGAAAATAAGTCCTAAATAAAAAGGGAAACAAATTAAGGAAAGTTTTGTTCAGGCACGCGTCTTCGAATCCACGAGACTGACTTACGGACCGTCGATGGATCTACGGTCCGTAAGTCCCTTCCGTCACTCGAGACTTAGAAAATATTTCAGCATCCAACAATCAGCTTCTGTGAAGCAGACGACGGACCAGCAGCAGGGACCGTAGATCGACCTACGGTCCGTCAATCCCTTCCGTAGCTCCATACTTAGAATCTTCAAAAATCAGGTACTGGAACCCTCGCAGTCTCACTCTACGAATCAATAATACGGTCCGTAGATCAATTTACGGACCGTGAATGGGCACCGTGGTTCCACACTTGGTCAGATTTCCTTGATTTGTCCTCAACACCATACCTACTGATCTACGGTTATCACCTACGGACCGTGAATGGACCTACGGTCCGTAGATGACCTCCGTGGATGCCTTTTTCTGCATTTCCTTTAGCTGTCTCTAAACTTCCGTGCCTGAACACCTTTCCTGCAAAACATGATAAAACACATAAAAACACAATATAAAAAGGCCCTAGACACACACAACTTGTAAGTGAAATGTATTAGAAATACCGTAAACTCACGGTATATCAACACCCTCAACTTAAATTCGTTGTTTGTCCTCAAGCGACGCACTAGAACTCTAAACGACACCTGTATAGAAGCAAGCATTTCTAACTCAAGCAATCACATGGCTCTGTACCTCCTCATTGTTCGGGTGCACATTCGTTCTCTTAGACTCGACAAGCCAACTCATGTGGATCACATCATGACACAGACCAACCAACTGACACACAACAGACACCTTCTCACTGTCACCCAGGTACCAACTTTCCAACGATGTAACCAGTGCCCTTACTTCAAATGAAATCCTCTTTTCGCAAAAAAATAATTTCATTTATGGTACAAGGATTTATTCAACACTCACACTCAGAAATGATTTCAACTACAGTTAGTGCTTACTGCCATAAGCTTGCCTTTATTTTCACTGCTCAGACTCTTCAAACGAGACTCCAAGATCACTATAGGACTTTATTGGCTTGTAACGTAGGCTCAGGGTCAGGTGTGGTACATTTGGGTACTGTTTAGTGACTTTCTGCCCTCCTTGTCATTACACTAGGCTTTTAACCTTTTTATGCCCTATTTTTGTCATATTATTGCTTTCCCGCTTTCCCTTGATTTTCTTCAACCACGGATGTGACTTTAAACTTTGTAGCTCAATTTCCTTTTATTTTATTGCTCCTTTCTCTTTTAATAATTCACATCCTTTCCTTCCGTTTCCCCAATTTTTATTTTTTTAATTTTTTTTTATCCCCATTTTTCTTTCAGTTTCCTCTTTCATAGCCACCCTCAACTTATGGATTTTCCGTTAGTTGAGGTGCACAATATCCGATGTCAGGTCAGGGCCAAGATTGAAGTTACTTTTTACATTAGCCACCCTCAACTTAGGCTTTTGGCCTAAGTCAAAGTGCACATGTCCAAGGAGGGACCAGGGCCAACATAGTAGATTATGGGAAAGTGAGTCCGGGGTTTTAGAAAGAAATGGTTTAATTTTTAGGTTCAAAATTGGATCAAAGGGAACAATTATTTCATTTGGTTGAATCCTTCTAGGTAATTTGTGGATTTTTCAGAACAACGGCCTATGATCACTTCCTATCCTCTAGATTGAATTGTCTTAGCAGGACTAACAGGGCAAGTTCTAGTTTTGCACAAAACTGTTTGAACAGTCAATGATTCTCACCCACTCTTGGCACATAGTTTCATTATCAGATTGTCAGATTACCCAGTTCAAGTTTCAGGTTTAATCATGCAATCAGGTCGATTTTTGCTATGTCATACTCAGAGCCAACACAATCAACTAGTCGTAGCCTACTTCTAGCATACAACCCAGAATCTGACGGGTATCATTTTTCCTAATCCATCATGCTTCATTCTGTATCATTCTTCTACACACACAATCCTAACACATGCCGGTTCAACAAAAATTAAACAGTCTGTTGGGGTAAAAGAACATAGGCAAGAAAACCCCAAGAGAGGATTCATGAGTTGGGTTACTCAGACTTCACCCTATCACTCACGATCCATTTACCCCACCCCTAACAAAAATAGATGCAATTGTCCACAATGCATACATAGACAGTAAAAGTGAATGGATTTGAGTGAAGCAAACCTGTGGCGCAAAGCGCCGGCGAATCATCAACAAGCAGGGGGGTCCGGTTTCCCGGAGCCCTCTGGAACATCAGTGGGGGCACCCTCAGTAGTGCCCACCTCAGCAAACCTAGCACCCTCAGTATTGCTCTCTATCACACGCTCTGCACCATCAGTGGTGCTCGCAACGCCCCTCACAATAGGCTAAACCTCTGCAACTGGGGCAGAGCTCGATGCCCCTGCAGCTCTCTCACGCACCCTCTGCTGGCGCAACTCTTCGTCTGCAATCGAAGCTCTCCTAGCCTCCTTCTCCTGGCGACGCTGTCTTTTCTGAGCTTTCTCTTCCTCCGTGCGATGAGAACGATGTCGCTTGCCCTTTGCATGTGTCGGTGCAGGCCTCTCCTTGGCGATGCCACTGAATAGAGCATCTAGCACTGTATCATCAGACAGCGCAGTAGGAGCAGCCTGAGTCTCAACTGAAGGTGCAGCAAGAATGACATCAACATCAGTCCGGAGGCTGGCTATGGCATCCTGCAAAGCAGATAAGTCTGTGGCCGGAACTGATCGCTCGAGAACTCGCAACTCAAAGGCGTCAAGCCGCTTATTAACCGCCAGGACCTTGCGGTCCATCATCCCCTCCATCATACGCTCCATTCTAGCCTCGGACTTGGCAATCGACTTTTGCATCCACGGCTGGATGTGATGCAGCAGTGTCGCCATCTGCGCCTCTAACTTTTGTACTCTAGCCATTGGGACAAGCGTCGCTCCTAACTGTGGTGTGGACCGGGAAGAACTAGGAGCAACACTAGCTGCCTGAGAAGAGGAGTCTTGGACAGTGTCGGTGTGGTCTGGGATAATGAGGTCACCGCCCTGTGCCTGCCCCATAGTGTCTGCAAGATCGGAGCCCAAGGGGGGTACCTCAATCTGGGGCTCTCTGCGAGGTGCTGCCACATTTGCGTCATCCCGAATAAGGCCGATGTCCAATGCCCCTGTAGGGTGGACTAGCCTGTCACAATGCCAGATCGGCACTCCAGAGTCCCGGCATAAGTGAAACATCAGACAGGAGAAAGGGTACGTAGTGGAGGTCCTGAAAGTTCTCTCGTGGATCTCTGCCAGCAGCATTCGGGCAGTACCATAGAGAAAACAGCGAATGGTGGTGGGTGATATGTCCACCGGACACCCTCGAACCAAGGTGGAAGTGAACGGGGCATGAGCTAGTGGCTTTGACCGCTTGGAAATGGACTCACGGAGAGTAGCAGCATACGAAGCATAGACCTCTCGGACAATCTCCTCGTTATACGTCCCTGGGTCTCGAGCCATCCAGTCACACTTGTGAAGTTTGAACAGCCGGTGAATATCTGGAATAGTATGCAAGCTCCCCGTGAGGACTCTGCGCTCCTCTTGAATCAGTCGGGCCATCTTTTGTTTGTCATTGACCATCTTAGCATCCCGATAGATCTGCCATTGACCCTCTATGCACCACCTATTCAGTTCGCCGGCTACAGGAGTGGGCTCATCATTCCGTGGTGCAGGTATGGACTCCGATCTAGTTGCCTCATCAGACGAGGCTGCTTGGTCATTCTTTCCAGACCCTGTGGATGATTTGGCGTTGGACCCTGTAGCATGGACATACTCTGATTGTGAAGAGTGGGCAGACTGGGAGCCTGAGGCAGAAGCAGACTCGGATCCGGACATAGGTCCCTCTGAACTAGAAGCAGCCCCAGTTGGTGACCCGATCAATGTGTGCTCCCCATCAGACTGGGAGACAGTGACTACGTAGGGGAGCACCTTCCGGGGGGTGATTCTGGGTGCAGCGCGAGAAGCCCTTGGGTTGAGAGGCACATATGTTGGGTCAGAGTCGTTGTCGGTGTCCTCATCAATCAGCTGGAAACTAGGGGCTACGAACTTGGACTTGCCCCGTTTGGAGTAGGTGACCATCTTCTTGGGTGTCATCGTACCTGCGGGAACGGTTTTAGTGCCAAACTTAACTATATGCAGCAAAGGAAGCGTTTAGAATGGAGAACGACCCAACTTAAGTTCACAAAAAAAAAATTGACAGTTGCTACAGTGGTCATCCACGGAGGAGACCTACGGTTCGTAGACGGATCTATGGTCCGTGGATCTCTTCCGTGGATCAGGGGGCCTGAGATATAGGTCGCAGATGGAAACCACGGAAGTGCAGAACGGTAAGTAGATGGATCTACGGACCGTAGTCCACCTCCATGGTTTTACACTTGGTGAAAATTTGTAGGTGCATCTAATGACGAACCCCATCTACGGTCCGTAGATGGATCTACGGTCCGTAGAAGGGGTATCGTGAAAGCCATCAGTGCCAGGTATCATACATTTTTGGCTGTTGGTTTCAACATAAACACAACCTCATCATGCAAATACACACTTAAAATATGCTAGTTCGTCATTCTTAAGATTCCGACCGATTATTATACCCAACAATTTAGACTAGATGTGGAACCCTAAGTCGAAACTAGCTTACAAAATTTACGATCATATAAACTCACATTAAACTAATGCTATACAATCACTATCTATCATTCCAAGGGCATTGTAAAATTCAAGTTTATCATGCAATTTCACCTAACAATTACCCAAGGTCAAGACCCAACTCCCGACCCTCTATATTCAATCTATGAATCTAAATTCAAAGTGAAGAGAAAGTCTATTACCTTACAAGCAACAAGGAGTGGGGTGATTGTGTGATGAAACTATGCTTAGCAAGACCTAGGAGTCACCTTTTCGTTATTGACCAAACACCGGACCCTTTTTGTTAGATTATGGGATAGGTTGATTTTGGTATGGAAGGGATTTTGGGAATATATGGAATGGAGGATATTATGTGGTGGTTATGGAGTGATTTGGGGAGTTTAAAGAGTGGGTGTAACGGTTTTGGGAGTAATGGAGGGAAGAGAAATGATTTGAAACAATGGTGGTTTTAAGTAATGGGGGTCCAGGTCGGGTCAGTCAACTGTAGGGTTTGGACTCACGAGACCCCGTCTACGGTCCGTGAGTCGATCTACGGTCCGTAGATAACGACCGTAGATCACAATTTTACTAGGACAATTTTAGGGACTTACCTGGGATCTACGGACACCATTGACGGTCCGTGGATCAATCGACGGAACGTCGATGGAGTCTGTAGGCCTCTGCACCAGACCATTTTCTGCAGATTTCTTGCATAGTTTACCTGCACATGTAGCATCGAGTAGTCTATTTTTTTCATTTTCTGGACACTTTTTAGACACGGACCCTATATTACTTCTAGCCAACACTAAGAACTAAAATACTGAAACCCCTACCTACATTGATACAAAGACGCAAGTAATCAAAGAAAGCTAAACTACGTAATGGAAAACAGAACCCTATCGTTGGCTAGATTGTACATCTTGGGTTGCCTCCCAAGCAGCGCTTGATTTAACGTCGCGGCACGACGTAGTTATCTTGATTACTCAGAATTCATCAACATTACAGGCCTCAATCACTTCTTGCACAGTTTCAGCATTTCCCAGATAGATCTTGATCCTTTGCCCATTCACCACAAACCTTGTTCCATCCTTATTTTCAAGTTCAACCGCTCCATGCGAGAGCACTTTTGTGAGCAAAAATGGCCCGGTCCACTTGGACTTGAGTTTGCCTGGAAATAGGCGCAACCTAGAGTTGAATAGTAGCACACGATCACCAACCACAAATTCTCGCTTTTCAATTCTTTGATCATGATACCTCTTCATCTTCTCTTTGTATAAGGCTGAACTTTCATAAGCTTTTAGGCGAAACTCATCAACCACGTTCAAGTCATTCATCCTTTGATTAGACGTGGTGCCCCAATCCAAATTTAACTTCTTCATTGCCCACATAGCCTTGTGCTCTAGCTCTACTGGTAAATGACAAGACTTCCCATATACAAGTTGGTAAGGCGACATACTTATGGGGGTCTTGTATGCAGTGCGATATGCCCATAGAGCATCATCAAGCTTCCTTGACCAATCCGTTCGATTAGCGTTCACAGTCTTCGCCAATATCTGCTTTATTTCTCTTTTGGACACCTCAACTTGACTGCTAGTCTGTGGATGATAAGGAGTGGCTACATTGTGACGGACACCATATTTCTCAAGTAGTGTTTTGAACAACTTATTACAAAAGTGAGAGCCTCCATTGCTAATAATAGCCCTCGGTGTACCGAATCTGGAGAAGATATTCTTTTTCAAGAATGCGGTGACACTTTTACCTTCGTTATTGGGGAGTGCTACTGCTTCCACCCACTTCGATACATAATCAACCGCAACCAGAATATACTTCATCCCATATGAACTCACAAATGGACCCATGAAATCAATGCCCCATACATCAAACAATTCGATCACCAGTATGGGATTCATAGGGGGCTCTTGCCTCTTTGAAATCCCTCCATCTCTTTGGCAACGATCACAAGACTTGGCGAAATCATGAGCATCTTGGTGGATGGTAGGCCAATAGTATCCACACTGCAAAATCTTATGTGCAGTCCGAATACCACTATGATGCCCACCAACGGGTGATGAATGGGATGCTTCAAGTACACTCAACATTGCAACCTCAGACACACAGCGACGAATAATCCCGCCAGCACAACTACGATACAAATAAGGTTCAACCCAAAAGAATTTCTTCATATCATGCATAAATTTCTTTCTTTGGTGAAAAGACAAATCGGGTGGCACAATGTCGCTTGCCAAATAATTAGCAAAGTCTGCGAACCAAGGAATCAAATCATTAGAAGCAGCCAATACCTGTTCATCAGGAAAAGCATCATTAATTTCAGCCCTATCTCCAAGCTTTAGCATGGCCTCTTCCTCTAATCTGGACAAGTGGTCGGCAACTTGATTTTCGGTTCCCTTTCTATGTTTTACCACAAAATCAAAATCTTGCAGCAACAATACCCATCTAATCAATAGTGGTTTTGCATCCTTTTTCGCCATCAAATACCTCAATGCAGAATGGTCAGTATGCACGATGACCTTAGTACCAAGCAAAAACCACCGCAAGAAGTTCTTGTTTGGTCACTGTATAATTCTTCTGGGCCACATTCAGAGCTTTGCTAGCATAGTAAATAGGGTGAAGAATTTTCTTATGCCTTTGACCCAATACTACACCAAGCGCCACTCCACTGGCATCACACATTACCTCAAACGGTTGTCCCCAATCTGGTGAAATAATGATAGGTGTTGTAACCAACTTTTCTTTCAACTCTCCAAATGATCTAAGACAAGCATCATCAAAACAGAACTTATTCTCCTTCTCGAGCACTTTGCACAAGGGATGTGCAATTTTTGAGAAATCTTTGATGAATCTCCTATAAAAACCTGCATGCCCAAGAAAACTTCTAACACCTTTTACAGAGATGGGTGGTGGAAGCTTTTCTCTTACCTCGACTTTAGCTCTATCAACCTCAATACCTTTCTCTGAAATTCGATGACCCAACACTATACCTTCTTTTACCATGAAGTGACATTTCTCCCAATTTAGCACCAAGTTGCAGTCTTCACATCTTTTGAGCACCTCGGCTAGATGTTCTAGACAATGATCAAACGAATCACCTACAACTGAAAAATCATCCATGAACACTTCAATAGTGTCCTCCACCATATCAGAAAATATCGACATCATACATCTCTGTAAGGTCACTCGAGCATTGCACAATCCGAATGGCATCAGTTTGAAAGCAAAAGTCCCATATGGGCAAGTGAAGGTGGTCTTCTCTTGGTCTTCCGGAGCTATAGAAATTTGATTGTAGCCCGAATACCCATCAAGAAAACAATACCACCCCTTGCCTGCAAGCCTATCTAACATCTGGTCCATGAATGGCAGAGGAAAGTGGTCTTTCTCTGTCCATGCATTCAGCTTCCGATAATCCATGCAAACTCTCCATCCAGTGACAGGCCTCATTGGAACAAGCTCATTTCGTTCATTTGGAACCACAGTCATACCACCTTTCTTTGGTACACACTGCATAGGACATACCCAATTACTATTTGAGATGGGATAAATAACTCCCGCATCCAGCCACTTGATGATCTCCTTTTTGACTACCTCTTGCATAGGTGGCTTCAATCTTCTCTAGTGCTCAACACTGGGCTTATGATCTGGCATGAGTTGGATTTTGTGAGAACAGATACTGGGGGGGATCCCAATAATATCTGTAATAGTCCACCCAATCGCTCGCTTGAACTTCTTTAATACAGTCACCAAACACTCTACTTGCCTGCATTCAAATCTGTTGCAATGATGACTAGCAAAGTATTCTCTTCGCCTAAATATACATACCTCAAGTGCGGTGGTAGAGCTTTAAGCTCTAATTTCGGTGCCTCCACAATAGATGGTCTTGTGGGTGGGGACTCGCGATTCTTCATGTCTAGCTCATACTTCTTTGGTTTGGACCGGTATTCACACTTATCAAGTGCGGCTACCAACTCATCATACTCGTCAATACCATCACTACCAAAATTCATCATGACTGCTGGTAGTGCCTTAACACCTAACCGCTCTTGAATTTGCACCTCTGACCCACTCTCCACTCTGTAAGTTATAGCAGATATTGTTTGTAGGTCACCATTCTGCTTCATGGATCTACAGATATTGAAAGATATTGAAAGTTGCTTCTTCATTGTTCAGTCTGAACTTCATCTGTCCCTTTTCCATATCAACTAACGCACGCCCTGTGGCAAGAAATGGTTTCCCAAGGATGATGGGAACCTCAAAATCAACCTCACAGTCAAGGATCACAAAATCCACCGGAAAGATGAAAGATTCTACTTTCACTAGCACATTATGGAGCACACCTATGGGCCTCTTCACAGTCCGATCAGCCATCAGTAACCGCATTGCAGTGGGCTTTGGATCCCCTAGACCCAACTTCTTGTAAATAGATAAAGGCATGAGGTTGATGCTAGCACCAAGATCACACAATGCCTTAGCATAGTGTAATAACCCTATAGTACATGGGATCGTGAAAGCACCAGGGTCTTCATTCTTCTGCACCAGAGATCTAGTAGCAATAGCACTACAATGCTGCAATCTATCATCATCTTCGAAACTCACAGACCTTTTCTTTGTCACCATATCTTTCATGAATTTTGCATATCCAGGCATTTGCTCCAAGGCTTCTATCAAAGGGACATTGATAGAAAGCTGCTTCAACATAATGATAAACCTGCGATATTTACCATCTTCAGTCTTCTTCAATAACCTCTGTGGAAACGGTGCTGGAGGTCTAGGTATGGGAACCACTTTCTGAGGTATCTCCACTTCTTTTTCTGTCACAACCTCTAACTCCTCTCTAACTTTCACCACATCATCTTCTTTTCTATTCTCAACTTCCACCACAGACGGCATAGGTGGATTTATGGTTTGCTTACCTCTTCGAGTGGTAATTGCCATACAATGTCCATCATTCTTGGGATTCTGGATGGTGTTGCTTGGAAGAGTGCCAGGTTGACGCGGGTTCACTGTAGTAGACAACTGCGTCATCTGCTGCTCTAGATGCTTTATTGACACTGCATGGGCGTCAACCTTCTGACCAATACCAGATAAGTCGTTTCTCATCTCTTTCACATTCTCATCAGTCGCATCAAACCTTCTCATCATCTTATGCAGCATATCTTCGATACGCGTCATATTACCTCCAGCTTCCCTAGCACCAGATTCCCGATTTTGAGGGGGAACATATGGTCCAACCCGATCATTTCTGTTGCCATAGTTGTTCATGTTGTAGTTGTTGTCGCGATTGAAGTTCCCATCTCGGACATAGTGACCCTCTCGGTTGTAATTTCCATAGTTCCGACCTTGGTTCCCTTGACCTTGGCGCCAATTTTCCGTGTTGGATCCTTGGGCGTATGGTCGGAAACCCCCCGTCTGATCGTTCACCGCATAAGTGTCCTCTTCATAGTAACACTCCTCAACTGGTGGTGGAGTTCTAGTTAAGTAGTTTACAGCATTTACCTTTTCTGTTCCTCCACTCACATGCTTCAATACCAACCCCAACTCTGTCCTCATTTGAGCCATCTCCTCACGAATATCATCTGCACAGTTAACAGTAGCATTATAAACAGCAAATGTGTTTCTCCCAGTATCTGACCTCCTAGTGCTCCATGCCTTATTGTTGCGAGAGATCCTCTCCAATTTTTCAGCAATCTGTGCGTTTGTACAATCACCATATGAACCTCCAGCAATAGTGTCAAGTACTGCTTTATTGTTCTCATCCTGTCCTCGGTAGAAATATTCCTTCAGTGACTCATCGTCAATACGGTGGTTTGGGACACTTCTTACGAAAGCAGTGAATCTGTCCCAAGAGCTACTCACAGACTCTCTAGGTAATGCCACAAAATTGTTGACCCTATCTTTGTGATTGAGCTTCTTAGACACTGGATAGTACTTTGCTTTAAATACCTCTGCTAGTTGGTCCCATGTGAAATTGAGTTATAAGGAAGCTCAGTGAACCATACTGCAGCATCGCCTGTCAGTGACAGAGGGAACACTCGTAACCCAATGACGTTCATATCCAAGTCTGGTCTACCTACACAACTTTTGCAAACCACCCTGAGCTAGGCCAAGTGAGCATGTGGATCCTCCGATGGCGATCCTAAAAATAAGCCTCTTGCTGTAAGCATCTGCATCAAACTACTAGTCACCACAAATGTGTGCCCTTGAGGTAGAGGAGGCAGGACAATGGGTCCATCGGAGTTTGCTATGTCGATGTTGCCCCGATAGTTGTCATGGTGTTTTGGGCCTGGTGGATCATGCACTCTCACTGCATCACCCAATTGATTTTCAGCTAGACCCCGGTTTTCCCCGCCAACTACTCTTGGCTGCTGTAACTCAACTGCTTCATCTAGATTTCCTCCGATAGGATGAACTGGAAGTCCTTGATTGTTCATTCTTTGCAAAGTTCTGTTCAACTCTGGATCGTACGGAGTAAGTGGTTCGCCTTGGCTCCGTGTAATTGGCATACACTAGAGTCGGAACCTGAGAGAGACAAAAACAAAGAAACAAGTAAAATTAGGAAATATTTGACTAACATTTAATATTGTAGTTATAACTAAACCTAAAAGCCATATTCCCCAGCAACGGCGACAAAATTTGATACGCTCAAATTACACCTCCTTTCAGAAGCATAAGCGATCGTTATCAAGTAAAGAACCCAACTTGTAGGTTGAGATCGATCCCACGAGGAAAATGGTTTAGACTTTACTTTTAACCAACAATTATATTCAATTAGTCAAATTATTTCCAGAAACAGGCAATAAAAAAGGGGGTTGTGCTTGTGTGAAACAAATAGTAAGAACTTAATAAGTAATCAATAATTAAACTCAACTTTGGTTGTTATCAAGATAAGAGAAATAACTAGGGTATACGTGTTCCCCATAATCTCATAATGCAGTAATCCTAGTAATAGCAATCCTTTTCTAGTGTATTACATGCAAAGTGATAAGTTAGGTATCTCTAAATCCTTGGTCCGGCATCTAGAGAATTTCACCCTGCACCTTGGTCCGACTATGTGTGTATAATTTACTAACCCTTACCTTTACCTCATATTAGACATCATAATCGATGTTTGGCTTAGTTATTACTTATCACCAATCGACACTAGCCTATTAGATAGTATCACACTAAATCTATGTTGATAATTCTTTTCCTGTTAATTACCTCCTTGGTCTGGCAAGTAGTAACAAGGCGAGTTCTAACGTTGGCCACCGTTAAAAAGACTTCTAAACGAAAGAATTATCAATGCATGCAAAATACTAGTCAAGAATTGCTTATTTACTATTCATACTTTATTAATTGATTATGGTTCCCACAACCCTAGTTGTGGATTTAGTTACTCATATTGGCAAGAACACAATTCATAGCTGTAGATGATGAAATCATGAACTTACTTAACGAGAATAATAAACCCAGAAAATTAACTTGAATTGCAAAGCCAAAACTCTTCAAAACGAACTTGGGAAATCAATAATTGCTAGGGTTGCAAATTAATCTCCCAAGTTACAAAGCAAAAAAATAGAATAATATTGTCTAACCCCCAAAAACGAGGTTTACATGTCCTATTTATAGAAAACAAGTCCTAAATAAAAAGGGAAACAAATTAAGGAAAGTTTTGTTCAGGTACGCGTCTTCGAATCCACGAGACTGACTTATGGACCGTCGATGGATCTACGATCCGTAAGTCCCTTCCGTCACTCGAGACTTAGAAAATATTTCAGCATCCAACAATCAGCTTCTCTGAAGCAGACGACGGACCAGCAGCACGGACCGTAGATCGACCTACGGTCCGTCAATCACTGCCGTAGCACTATACTTAGAATCTTCAAAAATCAGGTACTAGAACCCTCGCAGTCTCACTCTACGGATCAACAGTACGGTCCGTAGATCAATCTACGGATCGTGAATGGCCACCGTGGTTCCACACTTGGTCAGATTTCCCTGATTTGTCCTCAACACCATAACTGCTGATCTACGATCATCACCTACGGTCCGTAGATGACCTCCGTGGATGCCTTTTTCTGCATTTCCTTCAGCTGTCTCTAAACTTCCGCGCCTGAACACCTTTCCTGCAAAACATGATAAAACACATAAAAACACAATATAAAAGGGCCCTAGACACACACAACTTGTAAGTGAAATGTATTAGAAATACCGTAAGCTCACGGTATATCAGATTCCATAGATTAAAAACCATCATACATTGATAACAAAGCCAAAAAAAATTTGAGGATTGGAGACTTAACCTTGATCCTAGCTTGTACTCTTTCTTGTTCTTCAACTTCTGTAGAGAGAAATATTTGAGAGAAGAACTTTGGGATTTTTTTTAAGGGTTTTGAAAATAATGACTTGAGTGAGTTTAAAGGGTTAAAACCCCTTATATAGGTGTACTAGGCTTGGGTAAACGACCTAGCTTTATTCTAATTAAAATCGAAAAAGACTCAATTTACCCATCACTAAACAGTTCACTATCCATCTCCATGAGAGGCTCCACGAGCCGTGGTCCTCCTCATGGTTTTGGACCAGTGGCTAGGTCACCTTCCCTTGACCCGTTTAAACGTAAGGAACCATGTCTGCTCCTCCCACGGCCCGTAAAAGTCTTCATCAGCCATCTAGTTGCTCATGGGGAGAGTTCAGGTTTTGGGCAGCTTGGAGAACCTAGTGCCTCACCACTACAAGTGGTCCCATGATTGGTGGTGATCACCACAAGCCGTCTAGGCTCTCGTGGGAGGTGGGCAGCCTAGGTTGACCACTACTTAAGGTCTACGGGCACAACCACGACTCATGGTGCTCTCCACAACTCGTGGGGGCTTCCATGTATGGTGCCAAGACTCTAACATTTGTTTGAAACCTCTTCCTTGGACTCTTTCTTAGGCTACTATGTTCCGAGGTATTACATTATCTCCCCCTTGGGAACACTCATCCTTGAATGGAATTGTGCACACCTCTTAAAGGAAATGACTTAAGACTAGCAACCCATCATGCATGCAACTCATCTAACTGTACACAACCAAGGAGGAAACATCAACTCGAAGCTAAACATACTCAATGCATCATACGGAAAGTAGGAACTACATCTACCAACCCAATATGCATGAAATTTCAACATTTCTCATGTTCAAGGAGGAATTACCATCTCTAGGCTAAAATAATGCTTAACACAATCTCATGGAGACTATATGCAATTTATACTAAAAACATATATCCAAGGAGGAATTCTCAACTCCAAGTTAAGGCACGTTCATCAATTTATCTCGTGAAGTCTATAGGCAACTCATATTGAATGCACTACATCATGAGGAAAATCAATCATATAAACTCATTTCCTTTCAAAACACAAGTTTTCATGAACATGCATCACATAAGGAAATCATAGGAATAGCTAAAACACACATGACTTCAAAAAAAAAGAAAATCATGAGGAACTCATTACCTCAAGCTTGGAAGGAGTAGAAGGACAAAGAAGAGGATATCGGGACATCATTTTGGCCTTGGCCTCCCAAGTAACACCCTCAACTAAATGATTCCTCCACATTACTTTCACGGAAGAAACTTTCTTGTTTCTCAACTTCTTAACTTGCTGGTATAAAATATCATCTGGAACTTTTTTATAAGAAAGACTTTCATCAACTCCCAAGCCCTCTAAAGGAACTATGGATGTCGGATCTACAACACACTTCTTTAACATAAAGACATGAAAAATCGGTTGCATCGATGCCAACACAATAGACAACTCTAGCTCATAAGCAACCTTACCAACACGTCTCAAGAATTATTATGGCCCTACAAAACAGGGACTAAGCTTCCCTTATGTACGAAACCTCATTGCACCTATCTTGTGTGAGAATTTCAAGTAAACCCAAATCATGAATATTAGGAACACACAACGACCTTGCTATCTGAGCACACCATATGTCCCTTGGTAGAAAGCCTAATCAGACTTTCTAAGTACTGCTTCTTTCAATTCAACTAATATAGAATCAATACATTACTAAGCTTTCACATCTGTCACACAAGACGATTCTAAACCATGGTGGACTAGAACACTACCCTTGGTAGAGTCTACTAATTGAGAATATTAAGGTATTTTGTAAAAACCCTATTCATCAAATTCATACATGCTGCCGGGGAATTAATCAAAGCAAACGACATTACCAAAGCTCATAATGGCCATATCAGGTTCTAAAATCCACTCACGGGAAATGGTCATCCTTCACCCTTAATTGGTGGAAACCTGACCTAAGGTTAATCTTATAAAAATAACTAGTTTCTTAGGGTTGGTCAACACTATAAAGTCTATTTCTCTCCCCCTAACAAGGTGATAAAGGAAATCCTTAGAAATCATCTTTCTAGTTTTCATATAAGAAACATACTAACCTCTAGGCATAGATATTCCCCCCTTCCAATCTCGGATAACATAACTTTGGAACTGAAACTTCACTACATGAGTTCTACAATCATTAGAAACATAACAAGAGTGGAGCCAATCCATACCGAAGATAACATCAAGACCTACCATATCAAGTCTATCAACTCAAATAGCCTTAATTGGTGTCACAACACACAAGGTAGCCCCATGATCTAATAAAGCATAAACATTGAATTAGAAAACTTTCAACATACCGGTAACCACATATGTAGGATACTCTTGTTCACCTCTAGCCTGGAGAGCATAGAACCTATTCTGCCTTGGAGCATTCGCACCTAAACCACTAGTAGGAGCTTGCTTTCCCTCTCTTCTTTTAGTCTTAATCATTGGACAATACCTTATTTTTTGACCAGTTTCACCACAACTGAAGCAACCCTTTATGCTGGCTAGACACATACCCTCCTACCTCTTTCCACACCTAGCACAAGTAGGCAATAGGGATTCACTACTAATTCCTTGCAGTTTAGGGTTAGACACCCTATCTTCATTATACCTAGGAGCATTGGACAAACCTTGTTCGGAAAACTCTTGTCTATACCTTGAATGAACATGTACATCAGACCTAACATAAGTGGAATTACCATAATCAATTCTAGACCTCTTTTTCTCCCTGGATCTCCCTTTTAGTTTCTCTTCCTCAATCTGTTGGGCATGAACCATAAGACGAGAAATATCCATGTCATGCACAGGCATAGCCATACGTCACTCTTTCACTACCAAATCGCACACTCCCTACATAAACTTACTCATTATCGATCTAGGGTCGGCTACTATAGATGAAGCATATTTTGACAACTAAGTATGCCTTAAAGCATATTCGTTAACACTCATATTAACTTGCCGAAGGTTAATACACTCAATTATCATTGCCTCTCTCATGAACTATTTAGGTAATGATGTGGATCGTGAGTTTGAAATGCTCACTTTAAATGATGAATGAGTCATGAGATGGGTCTTGCTGCGACATTAAATCAGGAACTATACGGGAGGCAACCTGTGAACCCTTGCAATAGTTAGGATTTCCTTTCTTTTGTTCTGTTATTTCAATTCTTAGGAACTAGCAAAAAAAATGATAGATCGAGAAAAATACAAAAAAAATTAGTCGTGCCATGACCAAAATTAAGGCGTTGTATGGGAAGCAATCCATCGTGTTTTAACTAATGGGTTGTGTGCTAAACATGTGTAGGAAGCAGGAATTTGTGCCCAAGGCTTCTCCGTAATGGAGCCGCGTCACTGAGGTGGGACAAAATTTTGTGTTGCCTAGTCCAATTTGAGGCAGAACACTCCATATACTTGGAGCATCACAGAGGTGGCCTAGAATTTTTTTTTCGACGGTGAGTAACTTCTACGTCAAAAATAATGCAGCTCACTGTTGGGATTGCGTCGTGGAGAAAAGACCTCACCTGGAATTAATTTTCCAGATGGAGGCAGAAGACTCCATATAGGCTCCGTATCGCGCCCCCAGGTAAGTATTTCAATTTTCATTAAATGAAATGGGTTCGACCCATTTCTCTTTGAAATAACCCGACCCACTATCACTTTGAACCCCAATTTCACCGAAACAACCGTATTATTCCATCAATTTTGCCTGCTACTTTTCCCTCTCCTTTTTCCCTTGTGAATTTCCGGTGTAAATCCTTAACATGGAGCCAACTTTCACTCATTATCTCTCGCATTCACTCTTCTTCCTCATTCTAGGTATGTGCTTTGTTTTTTTCTTTGGTGTTAGAGGGGTGTTGTAACTGTCAAAGATGTGAACTGATGTATAGGGGTTGTGAACGATTCTTGGTTGGCTGCATTTGCTTGTTTCCTTGTAGTTTTCTGGATAGTTTCAAATTCTTGAGTAGAACTCATCTTTTACTCCTTGTATGTCGGTTGTGGGTAAGTTGGTGAAATTGATAGGATGACATTGTGGGTTATGCATGATTGGGAATAGCTGTCTAACTTATCGATTTATGGGTTTTCGAAGTTTGAGTAGAATTATCTGATTGTGTTGTACTTGTGGGTTAAGAGGAAGTATGGGGGTTTGAATGCTTCAACTAGTGAGGTCTAATAAGTGTTTCAATATGCTCTCATTGCAAATTATGTGCCAATAGCATCAAATTCTTTAGTAGATATTATTTTGGCGATGAATGCGTGAATGGTAGGTATTGTTAGGCGATGTGGATGGGTGATAGTGTGTATTCAGGGATCTAATTATTTGTGTGAAGTCTTGAGTAACACTACCTAATTGTTGCCTGGTTGTAACTGATATTGTGATGCGTATCGGGTTTCATGAACGTGATGATTACATGACTATGTTGTTGGTCATTTTTGGGATGTCTGAGTACCAAAGATGAGACTGCATTAAACTAAGTGTGGGGTGGTGTGCGCACACCACCCATATTTTTATAATTATTATGTAGTCAATTGGACTGAACTTTGTTATATTTTGCAGGTAATCATGTCAAGTTCACACAGACCCGGCAAAGAAGTGGTCACGTCAAGCCATAAGAAATGTGCCCGAAGTGGTAATGTCCCACACGCACCTGCAGTCCCCTAAGGCCAAACTAGGCACTTTGGAGTTAAAGTGGTCACTGAGGAAGGCAAGGCTTGGTAAACAAAGCACACTAAGGCCTCTTATTTCTCCTATGTGTGTATCGACAGGGACTGTCTGACACGTGAGTTTCCACAGATCCTGAGACAGATTAAGGAGCTAGGGATGGAGTTCATATTCGCTGAACCAGCATAATTCAACTTACACATGGTCTGAGAGTTTTTCACCAACTAGGCGCCTGAAGCACGATCCCATTATGTGACGGTTCGAGGAAGGAATGTACCCATCACTCCCACATGTATAAATGACATATTGGGTACAGCGCAGGACACGGACCCACTAGTATTGACAGGGCTGATCATACACCCTCTTTACCATGCCATCAGACACATTTTGCGCGGTCCACAAGCCTTGGTACAATAGACTAAGCATTGCGGGAACAGATATCACCAATCTCTTCCCTACGCTCACAAGCTTCAAAAGACGCACATTTGGTTGAAAGTTGTAACGAAATGTCTGATACCTAGGCTCTACTACACCGATATTACTCGTGACAGGGTGTGCTTGGTATATTCCTTGATAACCGGCACGGAGTTGAACATTAGAGCTATTGTGAAATCTACTATGAGTAAAGTCCGGGTTCACAAAGGGCACATGTATGCTTTTGATGGTTTGATTACACATATATAACGTGTTGTAGGTGTCCTAGCAGAAAGTTTGGACTATAATCCACCCTTACATTCAGAGCCGGTGGACATTACTCGGACAAGAGCCTAACACTGAGTTTGGCCCAACTATCACCACTACTGAGCGCCATCGACGAGATATATTGATTACAACCATGATGTATGGCTTAGAGATGTTGCGCCATCAAAATGGCTGTCGGGATTCTACTGATCTGCTGTAGGGCGAGGTCGAAAGGCGCTACACTCCAAATATGCCAAGGAACTACTTGGCATTGGTCCTAAGTTTTCCGAGTCAGTCGATAATGATAATTCGATTGATGAGGAGCACGTACGTACTATCTCAAATGTGGATTCCAACTCAGAGGAAGAGGTAAACCCAAATCAGGCCGGTGATGAGGCCGGTAGGGGTGATGCGATGGAGGACTGATGAAGGAGTGTTTTCACCTTACCACTTGAACTATTATGATGTTTTGTAAAGCACTCGGGACAATGTTATTGTATAGGTGTGGAGTGAGGGGTGAAAAACATATTTTGTCTGTATATATCTCTATTGATAAACATTGTTAGAATCTTTTGTTTTGTCTTTATTTTATTTTGTGTTCCTTAGAGGTTGTTTTCGGTTCTTTGGCCAAGGATAGTCCCTTTGAACCGTAGAAAATACAAAAAGATTTTGTCTTCATAGGATTGAGTCAGTAGTCGTAGTTGAGTCACATTACCCAATGACCGTCGTTAGGGTAATTTCGTCATTGAGTCTTAGGATAGGTTGTGCCGAAGCTCAAATTCTGAAAGGAATATGTTTGGAAAGCATGCTTGAAACTGATATATATGAATGCAACTGAATTTTTTTTGTATATGACTTGAATGATGCAACTTAAGCTTAATTTGGACCTTATGCATGATCTGATTGTGTTGCTGTAATTGATCCAGTCTTGAGTATAACTTGTGCTATGAGTGGTGACTTGTTGTAATATCCATGAATGCATCTGAGTCTAGAACTTGCCCGATGTGCTATTGAAGGGAAATATAAGTGTCAATATGTTTAAAAGATGATAATAGACTTTCTTTGAATTATTTGGAATATTAACCTGTTCAAAAATAATATCCCTAGTATATCGCAAATTGAGCCTTTTTAGCCTTGATTTAGTTCTAACCCACATAATGAAGCCGAATCCCATTTATTGATACTGATAGCTTTGATCCCAAATCCCTAATGCACTATGTTAGGAGGAAAAGTGAAAATAACGAAAAGTGTAAATAGGGTGGAAATGTGTAGTTTATTGGGAAGAATGAAAAAACGAGGTAAAATGATACCACATGAGTTCGAATCTGAGATTGGCCCTGGTCTTTAGGAGATTGTGCACTTCAACTAGGGAAAACCCAAGTTGAAGGTGGCTAACTTAGTGAATACCGTAATGATGGTACTGGCCCTAACAAGGGCATTGTGCACCTTAACTCGAGAGAAATCTCTAAGTCAAGGGTGGCTATGTTGAGTGTCAAAAAAAATAAAAAATAAATAAAGGGGCAAGTAAGAAATAAAGGGAAGGTTGGTAACACTAGTGGAAACCTATGAAGAAGGATGGGGCTAACGAAAAGAAAAAGTTGTGAATGTAAGATGAAAGTTGAATATGGTGCATTAGGGAGGATAAGTCACTAATTTTATCTAAAGGAATCCTCCCTTACCTTAAGCCTACATTACAACCAGAACAAGTCATGTTTGATTTTGAGCATAACACACTTTATTAGTAAAGATGTACATACTGGGGAATTCTATGGTTCTCAATGCATACATGTTTGATGTTTTTGTTGAGTGAGAGTGTACATTGTTTGCATAGTCCTTAAAGTATATTCAATTTGCTGAGTTGAGTGTGTGGACTGTTCTTTGGAGTGAGGGGCACTTGTTGTATGAAGGATAGGTTATATGTAATGGTGTACATGTTGTTGAATGCATTGGTTTCTAAAAGTTGTCAAGTCAATTACAATAGTCATGCATATTCTGAATGAAAACATGTATGTGTTAACTGGTTACAGATCCTTAGAAGAAAGTAGAAGATGCACAAATACCATAGCAGTGAGTCTAGGTCTAGGAGTAGTTAGTAAGTTGTTCGAGGACGAACAAAGCTCTAAGTCTGGGGTAGTGATCTTAGGCATATTTATCTGCCTAGAAAGCTAATTATGCTCGCATTTAAGCTTAGTTTGAATTCAATATGTGTTCGTTTATAGTTTTATTGAGTCTTTTGGTTGTCTATGACCTATCCAACATGATTAGTTGTATAGGTGAGCTTAATTGGAGAAACAATCACGAAAATGGACAATGGGGAACACAAAAGATTCAGGGCAAAAAGAAGCAACGAAGAAAAAGGAAGAAAAAGATTCCAAGGCAAGGCTGCATCCTCTCCGTGTCATGGAGAGAGAGCTTCAAATTAATTTGAGTGAAGCAAAATTAGGCAGAACACTCGGTGGAGTGCCCGCGTCGCGTAGAAGATACCAAGATCTCAGAACAAAAATCTGGGACTCCCTCCGCGATAGGCCCCTAAGTCCCAGTTTTGGCCGTTTTAACTTTTAGTATAAATAGGTCATTATTTTATTTTATTAGACTATTCTTTTTTTTGGGTTTTTAAAAACGACAACTTGGGAGAACGTTTTCACTATTTTAAGGATTCTTTTCTAAACTCGTTTCTTTTCGATCACTTTATGTTTATTGAACATTGCTTGATCGAATCTTGGATTATGAGTAGCTAAATACCCTAGTTCTAGGGTTGTGGCTACAGGATGATTGCAATCCATTAAGTTTTCATTGGGATAATGTCAATTATCATATGAATCATTCTTATTTTCTTGCTTTTCGTATTTCGTGACTGATCACCACACTGAAATAAATACATTCTCCAAATTGAACTTGGGAGAGGAATAAGAGGATAAAAGGTGGGACATAAGGAGCATGATTAATTCTAAATAACTAAGGTTAATTAGTATCTAGGATAGGGATATACCTAGAAACCGTGATTGGGTCACTATACAAGAAGAAATCATAATGCTCGATACTTAATTCATCATATCCCAACTCAACGATGTAGTTAGGGGGTTATTTATCATTGGCGATTAGAGGTCGGGAGACCATGATCATACATTTAACCCTGTGATTCATTGATTCGATAGTAGATAAATACCCATATAAATGGTATTGATTGCATGAATCCAGATAGAAGATGCAGCCGTGGACTTTACCCAATCACTGTTTTTAAACCTTTGAAATTGAATTGTGTTTGTTACATTTTGTTTAATTCATAGAATTAGAAACTAAATCACTTTAGAAATCTTGATAACACTTGTGCTTAGCTGAAAGTTAGAGATATTGAGTGATTCTAAGCGTAAGTCCATGTGGGTACGATACTCGGCTCTTTATAAGAGCCACTTTAATACTTGAGAGACCACATAAACTTGTGTGTGCGATTTGGGCGCAACATTACGCTTGACCATGCGTTTGAGGGTAGAAAGTGCTCCTAAGCTTCACTTTGGTACCTAGCCTTTTGGAATGAATTCCAAAACTATGATGTAAAATTGGGAGCTCGATCCGAGATGACAGACAAGAGCACTCCATGTAAGCTCACTATCTTTCTAACATAAAACTTAGAATATTTTTCCACCGAGTAGGACACCTTAATGGGAATAAAATGAGGGGACATAGTCATTCGGTCCACTATTACCCATATCAAGTCATGTTGCCGACGAGTATGTGGCAAGCCTACAATAAAATCCATGTTCACATCTTCCCACTTCGAAGTAGGAATAAAAATATCTTGTGATAACCCTCCTAACCTTAGGTGCTCAACCATAACTTGTTGAGAATTAGGATATTTGGCTACGAATTCCATGATTTTCTTTTTCATCCACTCCACCAATAGACCTCCCGTAGGTCACGGTACATCTTGGTGGCTCTCGGTTGAATAGAATACCAACAATTGTGGGCTTCTCCTAAAATTTTCACTCTTAAGCCCTCAACATTTGGAACACATAACCGACCTTCATACCATAGCACCCAATCTCCCAGTTGGGAAAAAGCCTCAACATACTTTTTGAGTACAACCTCTTTCAACTGAACCAAGATAGGATCAGGACTTTGCTTAGACTTCACATCCATCACAAAGGACGATTCAAAACCATTATGAACCATGACACCACCCTTGGCAGAATCCACTAGTTGAACATCTAGTCGCGCCAACCTATGCACATGTCGAACCAACTCTTTCTTTTCATCCTCCACATGAGCCACACTACCCATGGACAACCTACTTGTCACGACCTAGGGGTAGCCCCTAGATGTAACAAGGCACATAGAACCCCAAAAGGCTCCATGTAAACCACCTTGCATATCATAACGTAAGCATAGAACAATAAAGAGTAAAACACATTTCAAGTGTAAAATTTTCTGTCACGACCCGGGAGCACCCTCTAGTCGTAACCGGCGTACTCGACCTCGAAGAGGTCTAATACAAGCCTCTTAGCATTCCTTCATTGCATAGACACTAAAACCATAAGGAATTAAAAACTTTCTTTACCAAGAAAACATTTCATAAAAAAAAAAACAATAGCAAGCGGAAGACTTTCTAGACTTTATACATGATGTCTCAAAACCATCTAATACTTTAGACTACAAAATTCGGGACCAATCCCATACACAACTTAAACAATACTAAAAAGACATAAAAGAACATATGGGGTATTGTCCTCGAATATATGAGGACTCACCAAGTCTTCATCTTCAACACTTAGAAACCTATCAAATAGCCATGACATGTCATCATCTCCAAATCCCTACACTTTAGTCCAAAAAGGGAAAGAAAAGGGTTAGCACAATTAAGTACTAAGTATGGAGACCATGCAAAAACATGCCAAAAAGGACATTTTCAAGGAAGTAAATGCTTTCATATCATTTGATAAAACCTTTCCTTTACAAGTAT
Source organism: Solanum okadae (assembly GCA_036553675.1). Lineage (NCBI taxonomy): Eukaryota > Viridiplantae > Streptophyta > Magnoliopsida > Solanales > Solanaceae > Solanum > Solanum okadae. The sequence goes on from CM071678.1 coordinate 37,284,061, forward strand.
AAGAGACATAATACAAGTCAACATTAACATATAAGACCATAGCCAACCATACATATACTCAACATATGTCCATATACAACCCATGCTTAACTTTAAAAGAACACATGTCATTTCATTACTATAGGACCTCTACCTAATATAATCTTAAGACACACTTGAGTGAGACAAGAAGTGACCGCCCATACAAATTCTTCAAGCACACTTAAGTGTTCCCCAAGATTACCTTAGATAAGGACATTTCCTTTACAACATAATATCAATAAACCAACATTCTTTAAGAAACCATTTTGGAGACATTCAAGCACATAAGGGGACTTTCACATAATAGTCGTTAGACTTAGGGAACTCACTTTAGTATCTTCAAAGCCTACTCGTGCCATGTGTAGATAGCATCCCATACTACTACCTACATGTTGTAGAACCTATCCAATAACTAGAGTGCACATCCCACATGATGGGAATAGGCATTAACCGACATAGACCATGCGAGCTAGACATGGAATCCGGTGTCATAAAACCCTACACCGTGGAAGGTGTTCTACTTGCCAAGGGTAGAACTAGGACACATCCCATGTAGGCACATGGTTTAGGGGATATACAAAGATGTTCATTGTACTCTTGCCTCATACTCGAGAGAGCTACCATCTTAACCATATCCACTCGGTGCTTAGCCTTAGTTCCCATAAAGTAATTTCATTCACATGTATGTGCTAGAGAGGGCACCATCATTAGGTCTACCGACCCATATCACATTACCAAGAAGGGCACCACAAGGATCTACCGATCAAGGTTCATTAAGGATAGCTCATTAAATCCCCCTGGAAGGGTGCCTTAGGCCTACCGATTTTTCATTAAGGGTGCCTTAAGCCTACCGGTCCAAGGTTCATCATTTCACACATGAGAAGGGCTACCACCATTAGGTCTACCAATTTCATGGTTTTATATTTACTTAGGAAAGCTAGACTTATGAAAGGGCACCATTTCTTAGTTTTGCCGATTCAAGTCTTGGCCTAGAATTCCTCTTTTAGCATTTATAGAAAGGGCACCATTTCTTAGTTCTAGCCCACTTCACACATTCATGCATTCAAGACTTTAAGTAACAAGGAGAGACACTTTAGTCTATCAACCAAGTCACATCATTATCATCTAAGGATACTTCATACTCCAACATCATTTCATATATACATCATGAGAAGTCATACTTTAACTCACAATGCTATCAACTTTACGTAGGATCATCACAAGATCACATAAAACTCATTCACACCATACCTTCACATATTGCTCCACATAAAACTCATTCACATCATACCTTCACATATAGCTTCACATAAAACTCATTCACATCATACCTTCACATATAGCTTCACATAAAACTCATTCACATCATACCTTCACATATAGCTTCACATAAAACTCATTCACATCATACCTTCACATAAAACTTTACATATAGCTTCATATAGGACTTTACATATAGCTTCATATAGGACTTTACATATAGCTTCATATAGGACTTTACATATAGCCTCATATAGGACTTTACATATAGCCTCATATAGGACTTTATATATAGCCTCATATGTGTATAATAATACAACAATATAATAACATTTATATAATGCCCTTCATGGCCTCAATTCACAATAATACAACAAATAACCACCTCCACCAAAGGTGGATCAAACCAATCAATAACAATTATACCAATACTAAGAGATTAAGCCATCTTACCATTCCCTAAAGCCATAACCAACATTACTCAATTCCCTACTAATTCAACATTATTCATAAAGTAGGTCAACTTACCATCCTTTCCAAGCCACCTTCACCATTCTCATGATCAAACAATTCACAATAGAAAGCATAGGTAATCATGGTATTCAACTATACCATTTAAGCTAAGCATAAGCCCATAATCAACATGAAGATAAATTCACAATTTTTGCCCATTCAAGGCCAACATCCCACATCCTTCAATTCAATAAAGATTCTTAACAATTCACATATATAAAATACCATACATGAACAGACCATATCATACTAAACACAATTTTTATAATCATCTACGCAAAATCAATACACCCACTTTATGGTGAAATTTAGAGAATTTGGGAAAACATGGGTTCATGGGGATATCTTTCTAAACACCATTAATAATCATTAATAACAATGTAAATCATCATTTAAAACCCTTTTTATGCAAGAACCCATGCTAGAATCGAAATTAGGACTTTAGGATTTTTGAAGAACTTTGAAAATACTTTGAATTAGCTCTTTGATTGAAAAGGGATCAAAGATAAAGAGTCCCCATACCTTAATATTGAGAAAGACCACGAAAATCGATGAAAGAAGCCTCCAATTTGAAACCCTAGTTCTTCACCCTTCTTCTTCCTTGAACTTGAAAGAAATATATGAAAGGAGATGGGTTTCTTTTTAATTCTAAGAGGAGTGACTTAAATGAAAGGAATTAAGTCATAAAAAGGTCTTATAGTTGCTAGGAAAAGAATAAAATAGCATAGGGTCAATTTTGGAAAAGGACTAAGGACCCATAAAGTCTTAACTTAAAAATTCTGCCCCTTCCCGTCTTAGTTCGCCCTTTTCTTCAGCCTGACAGTGCTTCAATATTTCGGGCATAACTTTTTACTCCAAGGTCGGAATTGGGAAAACTCGGTGGCGTTGGAAAGATGACTCAAAGACATTTAATCGGATAGGTAAAGGTCCACCTAATTCTTTTTGAGCTAAAAGAGATGACCATTTAAAGTTGACCCTTACAACTCACTAGTTCAAATGACTAGTTTCCGGACATCATGGTCATTTCTCATCACTTCATCAAGTTCTCAACTCCAAACTCACATGTGAGGCTCTTGTTTCACTAGTTCGTTTTTAGGGTCGTTACATTTTCATCTAAAGAAAAGCCGAAGTTTAGATCTAAGTCTCAACTATCGTGAGGGCATCCATCTCAAGAGACTGCTTCTAGAATCACGGCCTCAACTAATGTGTGGGCTTCCATCTCATATCAATATCTACTCGGTGATAAGCATTAATCCCATAGTGTACATAGTAAGTCTTGACGTAAGTTCATATTCATGGAAAAATGTGTTGACACTCAATCCAACATAATTCATAAGATAGCTCACTAGATCATGTGTGAAAATAACCTTTCACCATCTATGTCTACATATAGATTCAATAGGTGAGAAAGCCTTTCAACCTTAGAATCATCATATTGTGAGAAAATCTTTCACATCATATCATAATCATACATATGTGTATATGAGAATAACCTTTTAACAACACGACAAATAGATGATAATCATATTCACTTCACTCTCAATGTGTTCTTAAGTCATATTCATAAGCTTCATCAAACACACAAATTATCATAATTTCCCCTTTCAAGGATCAAATCTCTTATTGAATCAACATATCTAGACTCCACTACATTAGACAGGGAAATTAAAAATATTCAAGTAGCCTAATTACTACAAGCATAATCGTGTAATATCATTCTTTTATTAATACACCCACATCACCAGATCTTAATTTGGGAATAGGGGGACTTCATGGATTCTTGTGGGTTTCATTATAAAAATAATAATAATTCATAAATTCAATAATAATATAAATTAATCCAAGCATTTGAATCGTTTTCGAAAGGAATCCATGAATTAGAATGAAACTCTAGCTTTTTAGGGATTTCTATCTTTGAAATTGTGGTTTCGAAGGGCCTCCATGGATGAAAACAATCCATGGATGAAAGACAACCATACCTTAGAAATGAAATCCAATGAATTTGAGTAGAAAACCTTTCTCCTTCAACCCTACCTCACACTTCCTTCTTCTTCCTTGAAGTTTTAGAGAGAGAATATGTGGAGAGGATTTTGTTTTGTTTGGGGATTTTTTGAATACTGTGAAGGATGACTAAATTTAGGGGTCTAAATTAGAATAAAATGACGTCACTTAATATTAATGAAAATCGTAAAACCCCAAAGTTCCCCTCCACTAATTCCCAAAAATAATTTCCAGGTGACCACCCATGACCCACTACTGATGGAACGTGGTTGGATCCACGGCCCAGTATGGTGAACCGTGGTTTGGTTCTGGGACTTGGTTCATTGGACCATGATCCATGATCCCTTACCCATGGGCATCGATCGACCTACAGTGCGTAGGTCCCCCTCGTGGGTCACTACCCAGGAAATTTTTTAGGGTCTTTTCTCAAGGACCCTTGGTTGGTCCTTGGGGGTCATACTTTGATGTTCTAACATTAAACCCTTTATTTTTAAGTATGGGGAGTTGCTTTTATAACTCTAAATCTAATGCTAAGCTCTAGTTTAGCCTACTAGTTCCCGGGGTGTTACAATATCTCCCACTTGGGAACATTCTTCCTGGAACGACAATCTAGAGAACTTACGGAAGTAGAGACTCAAGACTTGCTGCCAAACATGCATATAACATCAAGATAATGGACAATTCAAAGGAAGAAACATCAACTCCAACTCCAAAATAATCAATGCATCACAAGAAAGTAGGAACTATATCTAACAACCCATTATGCATGAAGTTTCAACATTTGTCATATTCATAGGAGGAACTACCTTCTCCAACTAAAAGCATGCACAACAAAACCTCATGAAACCATTAGGCCATTTACTCAAGAAAAGCATTACATCAACTTTTCTCATGAAGTCAAATAGGAAATTCATACTAAATGCACAACAACATGAAGAACATCATTCATAAAAAATCATTTCCTTACTAAACATGAATTTCTCAAGAACATAGAATACATAAGGAAATCATGGAAACAAATAAATCACACATGACTCCTAACAAGAAAACACAAGAGGAACTACTTACCTCAAGCTTGAATAGGAGAGGAAGAAAAAGGGTTAGGATATCGAAATTTCATATCGCCTCGGCCTCCCAAGTAGAAACCTCTACCAAGTGATTTCTCCACAATACCTTCAGGGAGGAAATTTCCTTGTCTCTCAAACTCTTGACTTGCCGGTCTACAATCTCAACTTGTACCTCTTCATAAGCAAGATTCTCCTTAATCTCTAAACCCTCTAAGGGAACTGTGGTTGATGGATCCCCAATACATTTCTTCAACATTGAGACGTGGAACACCAGGTGCACTAACGCCAACTCATTTTGCAAGTTTAACATATATACAACTTTGCCCACACACCTCAAAATCTCATAAGGAACCACAAATAGAGGACTAAGTTTTCCCTTCTTTCCAAACCTATTAACACCCTTCATGGGTGAAATCTTCAAAGGAACCCAATCTTGCACATCAAATTCGAGTTATCTCCTTATAACATCGGCATAGGACTTTTGTCGGCTTTAGGCCATCCTTAACTTCTCTCTAATAACTCGAATCTTCTTAATGGACTCCTACACTGATTCCAAACTTAGGAGAGCAACTTCTCCCACTTTGAACCATCCTATAGAAGACATACATCTCCTACCGTAGAGAGCCTCAAAAGGAGCCATGTCGATACTTGAATGATAATTGTTATTATAAGCAAACACAACTAACGACATATGGTCATCCCAATTACCCTTAAAGTCTATCACGCATGCCCTTAACAGGTCCTCTAAAGTCTGAATTGTGTGTTGTGTTTGACCATGAATTTGAGGGTGGAAAGCAGTGTTAAGCTTCACCTCTGTACTTAGCCCCTTTTAGAAAGACTTCCAAAACTGTGAAATAAATTAGGGACCTCGATGCAAGATGATAGACAATGGTACTTCATGAAACCTCACTATCTCCATCACATACAACTTATCATATTCTTCCGCTGAGTAGGACACCTTGACGAAAATGAAATGAGCGGACTTAGTCATTCGATCCACTATTACCCATATCGAGTCATGCTGCCACCGAGTACGTGGCAAGCCTACAATAAAATCCACGTTCATATACTCCCACTTGCAAGTAGGAATAGCAATATCATGTGACAAGCCTCCCTTCCTTTGGTGCTCAACCATAAATTGTTGACAATTAGGACATTTGGCAAAATATTCTGTGATGTCCTTTTTCATCACATTCCACCAAAATACTTCCCATAGGTCATGGTACATCTTGTTGTCTCCTGGGTGAATAGAATACCGAGAACGATGGGCTTCTTTTAAAATTTTCTCTCTGAAACTGTCAGCATTTGGAACAACACATAACCTACCTTAATACCTTAACACCCCTTCTCCCCCTTGGGAGAAAGCCTCAACAGACTTTTTGAGTACCGCCTCATTCAACTCAATCAAGATAGGATCAAGACTTTTTTTATTCTTCATATCCATCACAAAGGATTATTCGAAAGCATTATGAACCATGACACCACCCTTGATGGAATCCACTAGTTGAACACCAAGTTGGGCCAACCTATGCATATCACGAACCAACTCGTTCTTTTAGTCCTCTACATGAGCCACACTGCCCATGGACAACCTACTTGTCACGACCCAGGGGTACTTCCTAGATGTAACAAGGTATACAGAACCCAGAAACTCTCCATATAAGCCACTTAGCATATCATAATATAAGCATAAAACAATAAAGAGTAAAATGCATTTCAAGTCTAAAATTTTCATTCAAAGAAAAGTGGAAGTTGCAACGGCCCTAAAATCTAGTAGGGTGAGCTAGAGCTTGACGAGTGTCATTTTGAGTTAGTATTGAGTTATGATTTGTTAAATTTTTTCTCGAGTATGGTTGAGGGGTTTAGGAGTTAAAAGTCAAGGTAAAATTCCCCAAGGACCACCCTAGGGGTCCTTGAGGAGGACCCTAAGTCTAACACCCAAGGTTGCCCCAAAATAGAAAGTTGCCAATTTGAGGGTGACCTACGGAAGGGGTCCACTACTAGTAGGTCCATCCACGCCCCGTGGATGGCTTCCATAGGTCAAGGGCCCCAAAACCAAACCACAACCCCAGACCACGGACCAGAAGTATGATTCGTGAGTGGACTCACGGTCTGTGAGTCCAGGGCGTGAGTCACACCTGGTTTACTAGTTTGGCTCAGCCAAGTGTAGGTGTCTTTTGGTAATTAATTAATTAATTGTTTTAAGTGTATGTACGGTTATTTTAAGTATATTAAGATATTTTAAGAGTATTAAAACATAATTAGACCTCATTCTTTAAAAACCCCAAATCAAAAGTCTTCTCTCTAGAAACTCGATTGGAGATCAAGATCAAGTTCAAGTACGAAGTTTTCTTCTCCATTTTCATGAGGAAATAAATATAAAGATATGGTAGTCTTGATCCTTGTCTTACTTTTCATTTAAGGAGCCATTTCAAAGGTGATTTCAAAGCATGAAAAATCTAGGGTTTTACTCAATCTCATAGGTTCTTTCTTCAAACGTTTCCAAATAGTTTCTGATGACAAATTATGACTGTATTGGTGTTTAATTGATAGATTATGATGAAAATACTCTATGAACCCATGAATTCTCTCAATTCCTAAATTGTGCCTTTATGAAGTGGGTTTGTTGATCATGAATGAATGTTGATGGACTATGCCTAAATTGATTTAGATTGTTCAATTGTATCACTATTCATGCCTAATTGTATTATTTAAAGGTTTGTTGGTGACTTGTGATCATGGCCTTGAAAGGGCAAGTTATGACCTAATTACATGTTGAATTAGAATTGTGCTGGAACTATTGATCCACTTGAAAGGTGGAGGTGCTTAATTACTATGTATGATTATGAAGTGAAGTATATGTTTGTGATTACTATGAATGTATTATGATCATGCTAAGAAGGCAATAGTATGAATGACGATGATTATGTGAAAGATTATTCTCACATGTTCACACACACTCATGAATGAATAATGAATGAAGTTCTATGGTAATGTTAATGACAAAGTACTTATTGAAAGGCTATTCTCAATTGTACTCTAATGAATGATGTAATGTGTTGATTGAAAGGATATTCTCAATCTTACACTAATGAACGATAATGGGATTCTTAGATGAAAGGCTATTCTCATATTTCAATCTATGAGCTATCCAATGAATGAATGTTAGGTTTGAGATAGATGCCCTCAAGTGAGTTGAGGCGGGGTGTTTTGTAACAATCTCTTATCCCTAAATGTAATGAATGTTAAATACTCTATGGGAATGTAGGCTAGGCACCGAGAGGATATTGAATGAGATGTAAGCTCTCACGTGAGTTGAGACGGGGTTTCTAGTAGCAATCTCTTGAGATGGATGCCCTCACATGCGCTGAGGTGGGGTATCTAGTAGAAATCTCCTTGTCCCTTAACTATATGCCCACATAGGTCTAGCTAGTGGATCCACTTAAGCTAAATACCGGTTTACCTTAGGCAAGTAGACCAATCCTTACGATGTGGGATAGTACATCATATTTTATGATCTAGCTCTCATGGTCTATGTCGGTTAAATGCTTATTCCCATCATGTGAGATGTGCTTGTAGTTTTTTGCGAAGTCCTATGAAGTGTGGGTAGTATTATGGGATGTTATCCATACATGCCATGAGTAGGCTTCAAGAGAGCTATAGTGAGCTCTCTAAGTCTTAATGACTAACGAATGAAAGTGCTCTAAATGAAGTTAATGAAGAATGTGGCTTAAGCTTAGATGTAATGATGCATTCTATACTTTGATTGTATTATGAGTTACTTCCTAGGTATGTCCTAATGAATATGAATGTGCCTTGCTTATGGCAACATCAAAAGAGTACTTAGTGTGAGTATCATTATGGGATGCTACTTGCACATTGCACAAGTATGACTTAAAGTTGTCTTAGTTGATGGTCCTTATGTGTTGATATGACTTGTGTAATGTTTATATCTCTTATGTATTAGTACTGTGTACGGATGGAAATGTTGAATGGTAAGTTCACTTTTGGTGACCTTAAGGTGGTACTTTGGTGTGGATGGTGGTATGGGATGCTATTCATACATTACACAAAGTATAGCTTGAGGGTTACTTGAGGTGAAGGCGTAATGTGAAGGTAATGGGTTATATGTGATTATGCTCTAATGTGGTTAAATAACCTGTATGTTGATTATGTCTGTATTATACCTCTTATGTTTATGTTCAGGAAGGTTTTATCAAAATGGCATATATCATGACTTTCAAACAAATGTTCGTTTTAAGCATGTTTTTGCATGGCTATCATACTTACTACTTTATGTGCTAACCCATGTTTTCTTTACCTTTCTGAAGTGTAAGGATTGTCACTCAATTTGATTCTCCCTAGTCAAGTTTGGATTATAGTTCTTCCAAGACATCTTTTGGTATGTCCTCATAGATCAAGGACACCGAATTTTAATGTTTCTATTTCTTTCATGTTTTAAGACTATTGTTAAGACTTCAATTGTAAAGGGTCGTGACCCTATCTTGTTTCAAGTATTATTTTTAGATGGCCATGTGAGATATAGACTTCCTCTTGCTTTTAAATGAATGTCTTTAGATTGTATGGTTTTTGAATAAAAAATTTTAATTCCATACCATTTTCCTTATATTGACTGTTATGAATGCTATGAGGCTTGTATGAGACTTTTCGGAGTCTTGTACGCCGGTCACATCTAGGGGGTGCTCTCGGGGAGTGACAGAAGTGTGGATTTTAAGTCTCAACATAGCCATCTATTACAATATTCGAATGAGAGAAGGGGACATAGCCCATACAACATAATCTAGAAAGAAAATACAAGAAATGAGCTACAAAGAAACAACATCCATCCTCAAACCTTGAGGACTCACCAACAAGCTAGGAGAATAAGCAAATCCAAGCTTTAGCCACAATGTTGACCACCTTGAGAATCGGACCCTACCCTTGGGAATAATGTAGGAAAAGTAGAGGTTAGAGCAAAGATGTACTAAGTATGATAACAATGCATAAAAACATTATAAGCATGCTAAAAGGGACATTGTAGTTGAATGCATGCAATTTACTAAGTTTAAACATCTTTATGGAAATAGTTGAAAAAGCATAAGTCATGAGCATAGTCAACATATAGATCATCATAACGTAAGAGAACATATCCTAAATACCCTAAAAGCATTCTTATGCAATACAAGAATAAGACCCCATAAATCTCACACATGCTAAGTAAAGCTTCTTAAGAAAGCATAGTTCATATTTCATAATCTTGTCATAGTGGGAATAAGCCTTAACTTACATTGACCGTGTGAGATTAAATGGAATCCAGTGTCACCCACACCGAAAAAGGGTTGTCCTACTTGTGTAAGGTAAGACCATGCTTTGTTAGCTTTAGGTGGATCCACTAGCTAAATATCCTATAAGGTAACGTAGTTTATGGGATAAGGAGATTGTTATTAGAAACTCGCCCTTTGTAATAGGGAATCTTCCATCTTAAGGGATTGCTTCTAGAAACCCACATTTTCGAATGGGAGAGCTTCCATCTCATATTCAATATCTACTAGGTGCTAATAATTTATCCCACAGAGTACTTATTAAGTCTTAACTTAAGTTCATATTCATAGAATAATGTCTTGACACTCCATCCAACATGATTCATATGATAGATGAATTTGTGGAAAAAGGTTTAGGATTCACTCTCTCGAGCTGAGCCCATGACAACCCAATACCCACAGACCATCAAATTAGTAATCTTGGTTTTAAAACCTCTCTCTCAAGCAAGCCAAAAACATGAAGGTAGAATTGCATTTGGAACTACAACCCTTTAAATTAACCCACAATTACTAATTGAAATCACCTTTAAACAACATTTAAACTATCAATTAACAATACCCATAAGCTAAATCAGCCCATAATCACATAATCACACCCCAAGAATTGGGGTTTTAGGTAGACGTCATAGAAAGATAGAAATCATTACCAAATTTGTTTCCATCAACTGGGTAAGATTAATCTTGTCTTTACAAAAGTCTAAATTGAAGAATTTCAAAGACCCACTTCCAATTTCTCAAAAATGGAAAACTTCAATTCTTCAAAGCTAAGGATAATATTTTCTCCAAACTCAAAGTTCTTTGAAAAACAGATTGTGTATTTTGAAAACTGATAACTCATACTAAAATAAGAATTCAAAAATGTATTTATAGTCGCCAAAAATATGTTGCGAAGGAGCAATCAGCGCAGTATGTCGGGATCGCATATCCACTTGGTAATCCACCCTTTGGTCAGTTCCATCACTTTTTGCCTTGGCCTTCAGCATCCTCAAGTTCTGTATCTTTGTGCGATCTAACACTGCATCACGAAACCGTTCGGTGACACGCCAACTGCTCCAATCCATCATCAACTTGATTTTCTCCTTCAATGCTTTGCACAGTGGAACTTTAGTCGAGATCATAGCCATTCGGCGACTCACCCAATGGGTTAGGCAATCACCAAGCCTTCTTTCCTTTGTTCTTTCAGTTGCCTTGTTCCTTTTTACTCATTAGTGTCCATGGTTTGTTCCTCAATCCAAATACCTAGAAATCAAGGATTTACATCAGTTCTTTGCACAAAATAAGCATTTGAGGACACTAAATCTATCCAAATAAAGCCCTAAATGATCCAAATCATGGAATCATCATCATCCCAATTGCCTTTAAAGTCTATTACGCATGCCCTCAATATGTCCTCTAAGGTCTGAATGGTGTGTTCCGCTTGACTATCCATTTGCGCGTGGAAAGTGGTGCTAAGCTTCACCTTTGTGCCTAACCACTTATGGAAGGACTTCCAAAACTGTGAAGTAAATTGGGGACCTCGATCCGAAATGATAGACAAGGGTACTCCATATAACCTTACTATCTCCTGCACATACGACTTAGCATATTCTTCCGGTAAGTACGACACCTTGACAGGAATGAAATGAGCGCGCTTAGTCATTCGATCCACTATTACCCATATCGAGTCATGTTGATGCCTAGTACCTGGCAAACCTACAATAAAATCCATGTTCAAATCTTCCCACTTCAAAGTAGGAATAGCAATATCTTGTGCCAAGCCTCCCGTTCTTTGGTGTTCGACCTTAACTTGTTGACAATTAGGACATTTGTCCACAAATTCCGTGAAGTCCTTTGTCATCCCATTCCACCTATAGACTTCCCGTAGGTCACGGTACATCTTGGTTGCTCCTGGGTGAATCGAATATCGAGAATTATTGGCTACTACTAAAATTAGCTCTATCAAGCTGTCAACATTTGGAACACATAACCTACCTTGATACCTTAGAACCCTATCACCCCCTTGGGATAAAGACTCAACGGACTTTTTGAGTACCGCCTCTTTCAACTCAACCAAGATAAGAGCTAGACTTTTCTTAGCCTTTCCATTCATTACAAGGGATGTTTCGGAACCATTATGAACCAGGACACCACCCTTGGCGGAATCAACTAGATGAACACCTAGACGGGCCAACCGATCTACATTATGAACCAACTCTTTCTTTTCATCCTCTATATGAGCCATACTACCCATCGACAAACGATTAAGAGCATCCACTACCACATTAGCTTTACCGGGGTGATAAAGACACTCATGTCATAGTCGTTTAAAAATTCTAACCACCTTCGTTGACGAAGATTCAAGTCCTTTTGACTAAACACATATGGAAGACTCTTGTGATCGGTGAAAATATCCACACAGACCCTATACAAATAATGCCTCCATATTTTCAAGGCAAACACAACCACTGCTAACTCAAGATCATGGGTAGGATAATTCTTCTCATGGACTTTATGTTGCCTTGAAGTATTGGCAATAACCTTACCATTTTTCATAAGCATACATTCCAACCCAACTCTAGTTGCATAACAGTTCTCCACAAAACCATAACTATCTTCCGGTAAATTCAACACCGGAGCAGAAGTAAGTTTATTTCAACTCTTGGAAGATTTTCTCACAAGCTTCCGAACACGCAAATTTAGCCTTCCTTTGAGTTAAAGCCGTTAATAGAGAAGAAATGGAGTAAAACCCCTCAACAAACCTCCTATAGTAACCGGCCAAACCCAGAAAGATTCTAATGTCGGAAGCAGTTAGAGGTCTAGGATAACATTTGAATGCATACGTCTTCTTAGGATCTACCTCAATACCCTCACTTGACACAATATGACCAAGGAAAGCTATGGACCTCAACCAAAATTTACCCAGGATCTAACAAGGCATACACATCAACAAGAAAGACTTTTAACATAATGGTCACAACATCCATGGAGCTCTCTTTGGCACCTCAGGATTGAAGAGCATAAAAGCAGTTTTGCTTTGGGGCATTGAAGTTTTAACCGCTTGGAGGAGCTTGCTTGTCTTCTTTCCCCTTGGCCGAAAGTATTGGGCAATTCCTCAATTGATGACCACTCTAACCGCAACCATAACAAACACCCGTGTAGGCTAGGCACTTACCATCATGTTTCTCTCCACATTTGACACAAGTAGGCCTTGCCTTAGAGGGTCCATGATCATTACCTCCTTGAGGTTTAGGGTTAGACACCCTATCCGTGTTGACCCCTAGAGAAGAATATGAGAAACGTTGGTTGGAGAACCTTTGTTTTAACCTTTGTTGACCTTGTCCATCGTATCTAGAATTGGAGAAGTTCCCATCACCGGTTCTAGCTCTTTTCACCTCCTTATAATTTTCCTTGAGTTTATCCTCCTCAATTTGTTGGGCATACACCATCAGACGTGAGATATCCATATTATGGTGGAGCATTGAACTAAGAAATTATTTCACTACCAAGCCGGACACACCCGTCAAAAACCTACTCATCTCATTCCTTGAATCTGCCACTATAGTTGGAGCATACTTGGACAATTGAGTGAACTTTAGTGCATACTCTTTTATGCTCATGCTTACTTAACTAAGGTTAATGAACTCTTCCACCTTAGCGTTCCTCAACTCTCGGGGAAAGAACCTATCAAGAATGCCGACTTGAACACTTCCCACCCTATGGGACCCGCTCCTACCTGCCTATTGTTCTTCCATTGAGTATACCACACTTGAGCAACACCTTTCAATTGGTAAGAGGCCAACTCCACTTTCTCTACCGAAGTCACCCCCATAATAGCAAGTACTTTATAAACCTCTTCCACAAATTCTTGAGGATCCTCTTCTACTTTGGAGCCATGAAACTCGGGAGGGTTCATTCTAGCAAAATTCCTAACCCTTGAAGCAGTCGAATTCACATGAGTCAGAATATCTCTATTGGACTGAACCATCATAGGTTGAGCTTGAGTCGTCAAAGCTTGGGACCAACATTTGAAAAGCCGACCTAACCTCCACATTTGACAAAGGCAAAGGATCAAATCGAGCTTGATTAGCTTGAGGAGCTTCTTCATTCATATTATCACCCTTCATTCTTCTAGCATTAGCCCTTTGTGTGTTCATATACTGAAGACACAAGAGAAGGATTAAGAGAGGGACTTTATAGAATTAAACTCTATGGCACAACTTAAGAGTAATGAAAGAATTGTTGTTTCCTAATCATCTTGTAGCTTCTCATTCATAAATGTAGTGCATTTCACACTTATGAACAAGATTCTACTAGACATGGCTTATGAGTCATAATCCTAAAATCATTCAAACCCTTGTACTCTGATTACCAAGTTTGTCACGACCCAATCCCCCTAGATGAAACAAGGCACATAGAACCCTAAAAGGCTCCATGTAAGCCACTTAGCATAGCATAACATAAGCATAGAACAATAAAGAGTAAATGCATTTCAAATCTAAAATTTTCATTTAAAGAAAAGAATAAGTCTAAACTCTAAGTCTTAACATAGCCATCTATTACAATATTCGAATGAAAAAAGGGGACATAGCCCATATAACATAATCCAAAAGGAAATAAAAGAAATTAACTACAAAGAAACAACATCCGTCCTTGAATCGTGAGGACTCACCAACAAGCTAGAAGAATAAGCAAACCTAAGCTTTAGCCAGAATGATGACCACCTTGAGAACCGGACCTTAAACTTGGAAAAGTGTAGGAAAAGTAGGGGTTAGCACAAAGATGTACAAAATATGATAGCCATGCACAAAAACATTAAAATCATGCTAAAAGGGACATTATAGTTTAATTAATGCAATTTACTTAGTTTGAACATCACTATGGAAATAGTGGAAAAATCATAAGTCATGAGCATAGTCAACATATAGATCATCATAACATAAGAGAACATATCATAAATACTCTCAAAGCATACTTGTGCAATACGTGAATAAGACCCCATAAATCTCACCAATGCTAAGTAAAGCTTCTTAACTAACCATAGTTCATATTTCATATTCCTGTTCATATTGTTGTCATGGTAGGAATAAGCCTTACCCGACATAGACCTTTTGAGGTTAATATGGAATCCGGTGTTACCCATACCGAAAAAGGGTTGTCCTAGTTGCCTAAGTTAAGACCATGGTTTGTTAGCTTTAGGTGGATCTACTAGCTAAATATCCTACGGGGGAACATAGTTTAAGGGATAAGGAGAATGTTACTAGAAACCTGCCCTTTCTAATGGGGGAGCTTCCATCTCAAGAGATTGCTTCTAGAAACACGGTCTTTCTAATGGAAGATCTTCAATCCCATATTCAATATCCACTCGGTACTAAGCATTTACCCCATAGAGTACTTATTAAGTCTTGACTTAAGTTCATATTCATGGAAGAATGTCTTGACACCCAATCCAACATAATTCATAATATAGCGAATTCGATCATGCATGAGAATAACCTTTCACCATCCATGTCTACATATATATTCAATAGGTGAGAAAACCTTTGAACCTTAGAGTAATTATATTGTGAGAAAACCTTTCACAACATATCATAATCATACATAAGTGTGTATATGAGAATAACCTTTCAATAACACAACAACTACATCATAATAATATTCACTTTACTCTCAACATGTTCTTATAACATATACAAAGACTTCATAACATGCATAATATCACAATTTGCCCTTTCAAGGATCGAAGCTCATATCAACTCATCATATCTTGAATTCACTACATTACATATGTATATTAACATAATTCAAGTAACTCAATAACTACATGCATAATCTAATAACATTCCTCTTTTCATCCACAAACCAATGTCAAAATACCATAATTGGGAAATATTGGGATTTCATGGGTTCTATGGGGATTCATCATAAAAACATTAGTAATCATCAATTCATTAATAAAATAACCTAATTAAATCATTAAAATCGTTTTAGATAGGAACCCATAAATTTGGAGTAAAACCCTAGCTTTCAGGGATTTCTATCTTGGAAATTGGGATTTGGCTGGGACTCCATGGATGAAAGCTATCCATGGATGAAGGACTACCATACCTTAGCAATGAATCTTAATGAATTTGCGAAGAAAGCCTTGCTCCTTGAACCCTAGCCCCAACTTCCTTCTTTTTCTTCCTTGAAGTTCTAGAGAGAGAATTTCTTTTGTAAGGATGAACTTTGGGGAAATATTTGGGTGTTTGGAAAATATGACTTATTTTAGGTGTATTTGACTTAAAATGACTTATTTAGGTGTATAAAACTAAGGCAAATGAATACACTTTGATAAGACTTAAACAGGAATTAACCAAAACACCCCTCACATTAAATGAACTGCCAGGGACCATTTGGGGCTCCACGAGATGTGGTCATGACCGTGAGCCATAGTCCCCTTCGTGGACTTGAGGCAGTGGCTAGGCAACAAGTTCCTTCAGCCCACAGGCCCAAGGCATCGTCATGAAGGGCTCCACAAGACGTGGTGCTTGCCACAATTTCTGGTCCCTCTCGTAGACCTTGAGGCAGTGGCTTGCCACTTCCTCACCAACCTCACACCTCCAAGGCATGACCAAGTCAACTCCCACAAGCCGTGAAGTGTATCGTGTGGAGGAGCCAATTTGGAACAGCCTGAAAGAGGCTACTACCTCACCACCACGAGTGGCACCACGGGGCATGGTGGCAACGACGGGTCGTGAAGACCCTCGTTGTTATGGTGGGTAGTGCCTTGGTCCCTTGCCTTGGACGTTGCCCACTTCCTTGACTCAAACCATCACGTTTAGCCTACTAGTTTCTGGGGTGGTACACTATTAAGTACATCCGCTACCACATTAGCTTTTTCAGGGTGATAAAGCACACTCATGTCATAATCCTTCAATAATTCCGACCACCTTTATTGGCGAAGATTCAAGTCCTTTTGAGTAAAAACATATTGAAGACTCTTGTGATCAGTGAAAACATCCACATGGACCCCATACAAATAATGCCTCCATATTTTTAAGGCAAACACAACCGCCGCTAATTCAAAATCATGGGTACGATAATTCTATTCATGGACTTTAAGTTGCCTTGATAGACAATCACCTTACCATTTTGCATAAGCACACATCCAAACTCAACTCTAGATGCATCAGAATACATCATAAAGCTATTCGTACCTTCCGGTAAAGTCAACACCAGAGCGGATGTAAGTTTATCTTTCAACTATTGGAAACTTTTCGCACAAGTTTCCGACCAAACAAACTTAGCTTTATTTTGAGTCAAAGCCATCAAAAGAGAAGCAATGGAGGAAAACCCCTCAACAAACCTTCTATAGTAACCGGCCAAACCCAAAAATCTTCTAATGTCGAAAGGAATTAGATGTCTAGGTAACCTCTTGATTGCATCCGTCCTCTTAAAATCTACCTCAATACCCTCATTTGAAAAAATATGGCAAAGGAAAGCTACGTACCTCACCAAAATTCACACTTGCTAAACTTTTCAAAAAGTTGTTTGTCTTTAAGAACTTGCAAGATAATTCTCAGATAGTCCACATGTTCATCCTCACTCCTTGAATAGATCAAAATTTCATCGATAAACACAATCACAAACATGTCTAGGTATTTCCTAAGCACTATATTCATTAAGTCCATAAATTCAACCAGGGAATTGTTTAAACCAAATGACATCACAAGGAATTCATGATGCCCATACCGAGTTCAAAAAGATATCTTGGCAATGTCATCCCCTCTCACCTTCAATTGGTGATACCCCGAACGAAGGTCAATCTTGGAAAACTAACTAGCTCTTTGATGCTGGTCAAACAAGTCATCAATTCTTGGAAGGGGATACTTGTTCTTAATGGACACTTTATTCAATTGATGATAATCAATGCACATCCGAAGAGACCCATATTTCTTTCAAACAAATAAAATGGGAGAACCCCATGGAGAGATACTTGGTCGAATGAAGCACTTATCTCGGATATCTTTTAAATGCTCTTTCAACTCTTTCAACTCCGTCGGAGTCATTCTATAAGGAGGAATAGATATAGGTTGCGTATTCGATAAAAAATCAATGCAAAAATCTATTTCCCGCTCGTGAGGAATACCGGGCAAATCATCGGGAAAAACTTTCAGGAACTCATTCACAATCGAAAAAGACTCAAGAGAAGGGGTTTAGGAATCAACATCCCTCACCCTCACAAGATGGTAAATACACCCTTTTGAGATCATCTTACTAGAATTAATACAAGAGACAAATTGACCTCTAGGTATTGAATCTTCCCCCGTCAACTCTAAATAGGATAATTTGGAAATTTGAGTATAACAACCTGAGTCCTACAAATAATAGAGCCATAACAAGCATGCAACCAATCCATACCCAAAATCATATCAAAGTCTAACATGTCTAACTCTACCAAATCCTCCAAAGTAACGATATGTGACAAGGAAACGGGACATTTTCTATAAACTCTCTTAGCCACCACCGAGTCACCAATGGGGTAGAAATAGAAAAATGTTCTACTAACACTTTGGGGAGCAAAGCAAACTTCATGGCCACATAAGATGTCACAAGGGAAGAAGTAGCATCGGGATCTAACAAGGCATTCACATCAATAAGAAATACTTTTAACATACTGGTCACCATATCCGGGGAGCTTTCTTGGTCACCTCGGGATTGAAGAGCATAAAAGCGATTTTGCTTTGGGCATTGGAGTTCGAACCACTTGGAGGAGCTTGTTTACCTTTGCTTCACTTTGCCATGAGCATGGGGAAATCGCTCATTTTGTGGCATCATTTACCACAACTAAAACACCCATCGGTGCCAACTAGGCACTTACCATCTTGTTTTCTTCCACATTTCGCGCAATTAGGCCTAGCCACATATGAACCACCACCATTACTTCCTTGAGGTTTTGGGTTGGAAACCCTGTCCTTGTTTACCCTTGGAGCACTAGAGGAGCCTTGGTTTGAAAACCTTTGTTTGAACATTGGTCGACCTTGTCCATTGGACCTAGCATTGGACAAGTTCCCATTCCCGATTCTAGCTCTTTTCACCTCCCTATACTTTTCCTTAAGTTTTGACTCCTTGATTTGTTGAGTATCTACAATAAGCCTTGAGATATACATGTCATTATGGAACATTGTTATATGGCACTCTTTTTCAACCATGTCGGACATGCCCATCAAAAACCTACTTATCCTATCACTTGAATCCATCACCTTAGTTGGAGCATACTTGGACAATTTAGTGATCTTTAGGGCATACACTTTCACACTCATACTTCCATGACGAAGGTTAATGAACTATTCCATCTTACCTTCCCTCAGCTCTCGGGGAAAGAATGAAATGCCAATTTGAATTATTCCCATTCAACCGGACCCGATCCTACGGGTCTTCCACCCTTCCACTGATCATAACAAACTTAGGCCATATCTTTTAGTTGTTAGGCGGCTAACTCCACCTTCTCTTCCAAATACACCCCATAATAGCAAGAACTTTATAGACCTCGTCAATGAACCTTTGAGGATCCTCTTCCACTTTAGAGCCATGAAATTTGGGAGGGTTCATTCTTGCAAACTCCCTAACCCTTGAAGCAGTTGAATTCATATAAGGATTCACATGAGTCACAAGATCTCTATTGGCATGAGCCGCTAGAGCATGGGCCAACATTTGAAAAGTTGACCTAACCTTCTCATTCGACATAGTCGAGGGATCAATCGAAGCTTGAGGAGTTTGTGGAGGAGCCTTTTGATTCACATTTTCCTCTTCCATACTTCTAGCATTAGCCCTTCGTGTATTCATATTTTGAACACACAAGATAAGGATTAGGAAAGAGAAATCTTTTAGAGTTAAACTTTAAGGAACGACTTAAGAGTAATGAAAGAAGTGAGATTTCCTAAACATCTGATAGCCTCTCATTCATAAATGTGGCGCTCTTCACACCTATGAGAAAGACTCTACTAGATGTGGCTTATGAGGGTGCACCAATTGTATGTTAGGTGGTTTTCAAAGATCCCTTTATGGGGCATTTCTTTCCCCGTGAACTGAGAGAGGCAAAGGTAAGGGAATTCTTCACTCTTAAGCAAGAATCCATGAGTGTTCATGAGTATAACCTCAAGTTTACCCAACTGTCCCGCCATGCTCTAGAGATGGTTGCTGAAATGAGGAACAGAAGGAGATGGTTTGTGTCGTGGTTGTCTCGTCTGTCAAGCAAAGACGGTAAGGCTGCGATGTTGATAAGGGACATAGAAATAACAAGGTTGATGATCGATGTGCAACGGGTTGCAGAAGATAAGCTAAGAGATTCATAAGAGTTTCGGATCAAGAAAACTAAGACAACAGGAAAATGAGTCTGGGCAGCAGAAGAGCAATGCAAACTAAGCATTTTTTCAGCAAAAACCAAATGGACCTGCTCCATCGTTTGCTAGTGCACTTGCACTAGGAAACAAAGGTGAGTTTAAGAAATAGAATTCTCAGAACTTCAAAGCTAGGCCTGAACAATTCCATGGTAGTGTGGCACAAGGAGGTGATTGGACTCCTGCATGTGCTAAGTGTAGTAGCAACAACCCAGGAGCGCGTCCTGATGGCTCCACTAGTTGCTTCAAGTGTGGTCAAGCAATTCACTTCATAAGAGGGTGCTCTAAGAATAAGGAGGGTAATGGTAATAGAGGCATAGCCTAATCTTCTTCAACGACTCCCCTAGACAGAGTTGCATGTAGAGGAGATACTTCAAGGACATGTGGACAAGAAAATCGTTTGTATGCTATCACCAGTCACCAAGAGCAAGATAATTCACCTGATATTGTCTTTGGTATGATAAAAGTCTTTACATTTGATGGATATGCATTAGTTGATCCTGGTGCGAGTTTATCTTTTGTGACTCCATATATTGCTATGAGATTTGATATTATTCCCGAACAACTTCTTGAGCCTTCAGTGTTTCCACACATGTTGGTGAGTCTATTCTAGTGAAAGAGAAAATCTTGAACAACATAGTTGACTTAGTCGAGTTATATATGGTAGACTTTGATGTAATTCTAGGTAGGGACTTACTTCACTCCTGTTATGCCTCTGTCGATTGTAGAACTCTAGTAGTTAAGTTTCAATTTCCTAATGAGCCCATTTTTGAGTGGATGAGTAGTTCTGCAGTGCCTAAAGGTCATTTTATTTTGTACCTTAAGGCCAAAAAGTTAGTTTCCAAAGGGTTCATCTATCACTTAGTCCTAGTTATTGAATCTAGTGTTGAGACACCGCTTATTAAGTCAGTTCCAGCTGTGAGTGAATTTCCATACCTCTTTCCAGATGATCTTCCTGGAGTCCCTCAAGAGAGGGAAATAGACTTTGGTATAGATATTCTTCCTGATACTTGTCCTATCTCTATTCCGCCATATAAAATGGCTCTAGCTTAGTTAAAAGAGTTAAAAGAGAAGTTGAAATACCTTGTTGATAAAGGTTTCATTCAACAAAGTGTCTCACCTTGGGGCGCTCCACTGTTATTTGTGAGTAAGAAGGATGGTTCACTTTTCATGTGTATTGATTATCGCCAATTGAATAAGGTTACCAAAAATAATATGTATCCCCTCCAAAGATTGATGATCTTTTGGATCAACTTCAGGGTGAAACCTATTTTTCTAAGATAGACCTCAGATCTAGCTATCATCAGTTGAAAGTAAGAGAGAGTGATATTCCAAATACAGCTTTCAAGACCCGCTATGGTCATTAGGAGATTCTAGTTATGTCTTTTGGCTTGACCAATCCTCCAGCAACGTTCATAGATCTTATGAACAGAGTGTTTAAGACTTATCTTGATATGTCTGTTATCATATTTATTGATGACATGTTGATTTATTCGAAGAATGAGAAAGATCGGGCTAGTCATCTTAGGGTAGTTCTCGAAACTCCTAGTGAGAAGTGCACTCAGAAGATTGAGATAGTGCAGAATTGGCCTAGACCCATATCTCGAGCTTATATTAGGAGTTTCTTTGAATTAGTTGGTTATTATAGAAGTTTGTCAAGGGGTTCTCATCTATTTTATCCCCTTTGACAAAGTTGACTCAGAAGACAAAAAAGTTTCAATGGTCTGAAGCCTCTGAAAAAGCTTTAAGGAACTGAAAATGTTGTTGACTACTCCCCAATGTTGACTTTACCAGAGGGTAAGCAAGGATTTATTGTGTATTGAGATGCATCAAAAGTTGGACTGAGTTGTGTATTGATGCATAATGGCAAAGTTATAGCTTATGCCTCTAGAAAGCTTAAGATTCACGAGAACAATTATCCGACCCATGATCTAGAGTTTGTTGTTGTAGTATTTTATTTGAAAATATGGCGTCACTATCTTTATGGTGTTCATGTACATGTTTTTACCGGTCACAAGAGTCATGAATATGTATTCAATTAGAAAGAGCATAATTTTAGACAATAGGGGTGGTTGGAGTTACTCAAGGATTATTACATGAGTATTCTCTATCACCCATGTATGGCTAATGTTATTGTTGATGCTTTGAGAAGGTTGTGTATAGGTATTACTTTCCATGTTGAGGAAGGCAAGAAAGAGTTAGCCAAAGATGTGCACAGACTTGCACGATTGGGATTCCGGTTAATGGATTCCATTGAAGGTGGAGTGGTGGTGGTGAATAAGGTTGAATCATCGCTAATGTTCTAAGTGAAAGAGAATCAAAGCCAAGATCCTGTTTTACTTGAATTGAAGGAAAATGTTCATAAGAAAAAAATGATTTCTTTGATCAAAGGGGAGATGGTGTACTAAGGTATCATGGTAGATTGTGTGTACCAAAGGTGAATGAACTCCAATAGAGGATCATGTAGGAAGCTCATAGCTTCTGATACTCTATCCATCCAGGTTCCACAAAGATGTATCGTGAGTTGAGGGATGTTTATTGGTGAAGTAGTATAAAGAGGTGTCTTGTAGAGTTTTTTGCTAACTGCTCAAGTTGTCAACAACTCAGGGTAGAGCACCAGAGGCCCAGTGGTATGGCTCAGAACATAGATATTTTGGAATGAAAGTGGGAGAGGATCAATATGGATTTCATTACTGGGTTGCCACGGCTCCCAGGTAACATGATTCGATTTAGGTGATTGTAGATCGGATGACTAAATCCACCCATTTCTTGGCAGTAAAACTACGTTTTTAGCAGAAGACTAAGCAAGATTATACATTCAAGAAAGAGGTATTCAAATTTCATGGAGTTTGAGTGCCATCATTTCAGATAGAGGTGCCCAATTCTAGACGTCTTTCCCGAAAGGTTTTGGTTCAAAGGTAAATTTTAGTACGACTTTCCATTCTAAGACAGATGGTCAAGCAGATATAACACCCGGAAAATTAATAGGTGGAACAAGAGCCTAACGTTTGAGTCTTAAAATTTTATTCATGATTTACAGTTGTAAAATAGCCCCTAAATTTGACTAAGTGTAAGTTCAAGTGAGCGTTCACGGAAGGTGAAAGGCATCACTGACCTGACAAACACTCTTTAACTTTGTCTTAGCCGTGTGGGCAAAAGGCATTGTTCAAGCGAGGCTTCAAGGTATGTGAAATCCTTCAGTTCCCTTGAAAGCCCTCATGAACTATGCCTTAGCCATATAGGTAAGGCGGCAAAGCTCAGTTGAGGGTTCAAGGAGTGTGAAGTACTTCACTGCCCTTGGAAGACCTCGTGAACTTTTCCTTACCCATTTTTGGGCAAGCTAGGAAGTTCACGTGAAGATCAATGAGGTGTGAAGCACTTCACTGCCTGTGTAGAGCCTTGTGAAGCATGCCTTAGTCGCATGGGTAGTAGGCATTTTTCAAGCGAGGGTCCACGGCACGTGGACAAGCTCACTGCCCGTGTGGAGCCTTCATGGTCAAATACCTTAGCTTTAAAATCCAAGGGCATAGTCCACCTGAGGAACCCCGGAAGGTGGAGCATTCCACTGCCCATGGAAGCTCCCTTGTACTTTGCCTTAGTTTTATTAAGGCAAGTCCACTTGGGCAAAGGGTATTTTTTGTAAAAATTATTTTTAAGTCTAATTTTAAATGGGTGTATTTTATATTATTTTTAAATAAATAAATATGGTATTTTAACTCATTACACACCCAATCAAAATCATTTTCACAAAGACCCAAATCGAAATCAAAAGTTCATGTTCCTCACAATATTTCTCTCTCTAAAAACCCTAGAAGACGAAGAGTAAAATTGAAGCCTGGGATTGAATAAATCAAGGGTTTTTCATCAAATTTTTCTATGATTCATCACCTATGTATGGTAGTTTTCATCTTTGGGTAGATTCCACCCATAGAGGCCCTTCAAAACTTGATTTCAAAACTTACAAGTTTCCCCAATTTCAATGGTTTTGTTCGAAATTCATGGGTTCTCTTTAAAAATGATTTCAATGGTTTAATTATGTTGGTTTATGATTTAATTGATGATTTATGGTTGAATTTTGATGAAATTTCCCCAAGAACCCATGGATCCCCTCTATTGCTAATTTTTTTTTATCTTCATGTGGGTTAATTGATTTTAGAAGCATATAAATGGGTCTTGTATGAATTAATTGGAATTGATTGAATTGTGTAATTACCCATATATATTGTAGAAATTCTAGATGTTCGGTTGAACATGATTCGTGATTCATGATTCTTGATGGGTAAATAATGAGAATTTTGCACGTGCTTCAAGAGTTATGTTAAGAATGAAGATCCTATTATCTTTCTTTGAGCTAGTATAGATTTTTCACATACTCCTGCATATATGTTATATTGTAGCCTTTCTTGTCTATATTTTAATTCTTGTTTATTTAAAATTACTGTTCTAATTAGTTCGTACTTATAATTTTCCTTATCATCCATGCTTAATTTGTCTTTTATTACTTAGCTCTGATACCAATTTTGGGGGTCCTTTTATTCTTGATTAATTCTTTCATAATATATTTTTTCCAAAGGTATTAACCTTATGATTTCTTTTATATTTTCTAATATATATTCTATGTTTTGTATGTCGTAAGTTCGTTGGAAAACTTCTATGTTTTCTTTTATTAAATTACTTAATAAAGTAATATCTGTTATAGTTTGTTGCCAACGTCTTAAGTATTCTCTATTAATCATTAATCTGAATATTGAATTTCTAAATCGCTTAAATTAAATTCTGAATTTTCATCTTCATACCATAGTTGGTTCATTAATTCTATTAATTCTTCTTCTTCCTCTTCAAATATCTGCTGCCATATTATTTGTTTTAATTCCATAATTTCTATGTTTCTTAATACATACACGATTAGTATTTTATAGTTTAATATCATTTCATCATGTAAGAAGATATTCATGATTATTTAACCATAAGATAAATCATTAGTATTATATTGGAAAATGTCAGGAATAGAGTTAGCCCTAGGAAGTAAAATATTTACAGCTCGCTGTAAAAATCTATACGTATTAACAACAAAACATAAGATAACAGCAAAAAATAAAATTAATAAAATAAAAATAGAAAATCCTTTTGAAATAATTGTTACAGTTATAGATAATAATGATTACAGTTACAAGGAAATAGATATAGAAGAAGATTTAGAAATAGTAAGCGATAGGATAAGAACTATTTTAGTAAATTTGATTGTAAATCAGGATTTTATCATCTAAAGTTAGAAGAAGAATCTAAAAAATTAACAGCTTTCACAGTACCACAAGGATTCTATGAATGGAATGTACTACCTTTTGGATACAAAAATGCACCAGGAAGATACCAACATTTTATGGATAATTACTTTAACCAACTAGAAAATTGTATAGTATACATCGATGATATATTATTATATTCAAGAACAGACGAAGACCATATACGATTATTAGAGAAATTCATACATATTATAACACACTCAGGAATAAGTTTAAGTAAGAAAAAGGAAGAAATAATGAAGAATCAAATAGAATTTTTAGGAATACAAATAGATAAGAATGGTATAAAAATGCAAAACCATATAGTACAAAAAATAATAAATTCTGAGGAACAACTAGATACGAAAAAGAAATTACAATCATTTTTAGGATTAGTAAAACAAGGGAATATATACCTAATTTAGCAGAAAATCTAAAACCTTTGCACAAAAAATTGAAGAAAGACGTAGAATATTATTTTGATAAAAAAGACCAAGATCAGATACAAAAAATAAAATTATTATGTAAGAAATTACCAAAATTATACTTTCCAGACGAAAACAAAAAATTCATATACATAGTAGAATCAGATGCTAGTGAAATAAGTTACGGAGGAGTATTAAAATATAGATACGATAAAAAAAAAATAGAACATCATTGTAGATACTACTCAGGAACATTTACAAATCCTGAAATAAAATGGGAAATAAATAGAAAAGAATTATATGCACTATATAAATGTTTATTAGCTTTTGAACCATATATAGTATATAATAAGTTCATTGTAAGAACAGATAATACGCAGGTAAAATGGTGGATTACAAGGAAGATACAAGATTCAGTAACAACTAAAGAAATACGAAGACTAGTATTAAATATACAGAATTTTACATTTACAATAGAAATAATAAGTACTAACAAAAATGTCATTGCAGATTACATTTCAAGACAAAGCTACTCAGACGGATCTAGACAAAGATTGTACTCTTGAAAAAATATTCAATGCCATGACACTACTTTGTACAAAAGTAGAGAGTCTAGACAAAGAGATACAAAAAATGAAAGGTCAGCAGCATGACAGTAAATAAGCGGAGCTAAGTCAATCGGAAGACTTAAAAATTCCAGAGCTAGAAGGTGACGATGGGAAACACCGAAAAACCCAAACTAACAAATTGTTACATGCAGCTACAGGTAGCACATCATCTACAAAAGAGGAAAGAAGATATGTTAATACAAATATGAACAAGATATTTGAAAAACCATTTATACCCAGAAATCAAAACCCCTTATTTGTACCACCACAAATAAATACCTACAAAGACAGCTTAGGACAGGACAAGAAAATCTATAATCACATAACCAGAGCCTATATAGAAAACATTCACAAAATACAAACCTTTTTAAACAAAAATCCCAGATTTAAAACTACCCAAAATCCACACAAAGATTATATTACCCAAACTGTACAAGGATACAATAAACTAATTGTTTTACCTAAGACAAATGCAAATCTAGTGGCAACTTGTTATAACTATGGATTACTAAACACAGTATACACCCAGACAGGAGATGAAATAGCTACAATACCGGAGCTACACAAAGCATTCATGCAATACAAAAGAATAACTAAGGGAACCCTTTTTTATATAAAATTCTATTCGGCACCAGCCGAGATACTTTATGATGAAATAAAACCAATTATACAGGTTATAAAAATTGGATTAACTAGAGAGATGATCATACCAGAGAAAATAGAAGAACAAGACGAAATACAAAAGGTGGAGATACCAACATTCTATGCAGGAAAAAGAATTATTGGCATAGCTACTATCTTAAATGAGCTAACATCTAATTATTTAAACAGCAATTCGATATGGAGTTATTATTCAAGAGAGCAAACAATGATATATTCAAATTGTCGAGAATTTAGAGCAGCAGATATGGAAGAACTCAGGCAATGGGCACTAAGTCTACTAAAACCTGAGCAACAACCAACCACAAGAGCTATAAGAAAAAACTTTATCTCATAAAAAATAATGACCAGATATTGTAAAACTATAGGACACAAATATCCGGATCATCAATGTTCTAAATGCCAAGGAGAAGATAATGTAATCCCAGACGTACAGCTGGAGTAACAACAAGAAGCAACAAGCCGACAAGATAGAAAGAAAAAGTTATGCGGACAAACTAAGTGGAATGTAAAGGAAGAGATAGTGGAGCTTTATGTAAGAAAAGAGCTAGTGGAAGACTTAGACTTTAGATAAAGTAGTAGTAGCAACGTGTTAGATTACTAGTAATATGTACAAAAGTATGAATAGTATTAAAGATGTAAAGTAACTATAGTTAGATGTAAAGTAACCATAGTATAGAATAAAGTAACTATAGTAAAGTTACTTATATTTGTATAAATAGATAGCCATTATGGCATAAAGAGGTAAGACTTTCTACACGGAAAGCAATCCTCTCTTTGTAATCAAAATACTCTCAATAAAAAATATCAGTTTCAAAGCTAAGCTATGGATCAAAATATTCCAGATATCACACAGGTACATATATTTATGATTATGTATATCTAAATCTATTATTTCCTAAATATCATAGCATAAATAAATAAGTTTATATTAGTTATTATATACTAGAATTATTTGAACATGTTTTTTAGTTTGTTAACATGAGGAAAAAAGGGAAAACTTCCAGACTATGCCATCCTAAAGTTGAAACCATAGGCATGAAGCCGTGAGGGGAGTAAACATAGTTGAGGCGCTGTTAGGAAGTAATTACCTTTGAAAGTACGATGTTAACAGTGACAGGAAAACATGTTAAAATAATCTAGTTTATAGTAATCTAATATAGATCATTTGTTATGCATATGGTATGAGGGAATTATGGTTAAACAATCATGAATATCTTCTTACATGATGAAATGATATTAAACTATAAAATACTAATCTTGTATGTATTCCTCATTCAAGGATTTGTTTTCTTCATTCAAGAATTTGATATCCTCTCGAGTTGAACGTAGCGCAGATAATAATTCAGCCTTTGAAGAAGTTCCACCTTTCAAGTCTTTTGCCTTTACTCCACCCCCTAATCCAAATACATGGCCACGAGTTTGAGGTCCACAACATTTTTCAACAATCTCTATAATAGGTAGAGATGGATCTGCTTGAACCATTTCTACTAGTTGAGCCTACAAAATATATCAAAGAACATTTTCAATCATAAAACATCAATTTCAAGTAATTAATATATTAAATTTACCAAACGCACATGTTTTTCAATTGCTTCAGGTTCAACAAGCTTGTTATCTTTCTTACGAGTCTCAAAGAAAATAGTCGCCAAATCTGGTGGATTGCCATCTTTCCCTCCCTTTACATCAAAGTCAAACATGTCAAATAATACACTTTGTAAGATGTCTATTTCGAAAAAAATAATTTTATGATATTACCTTTTGATAGATAATCTCTCTAATAGGCTTGCTACCAATATGATGAAGCATCTTCAACTTAGCTCGATTTGTTGCATTCCTACTGCTTCTTGCCTGTATTTTTTCAACAATAAGTTTCTTGCCTGTATTATTTCAACAACAAGTTGCATTCTAGGAGGATAAACACAGAAAACAGGTGTGGGCCAAGACACCCAAAATCATCCTAAGATGTTCAGTAGACGAGCAAAGTAGGGAAAGCAAACGACAAAAAAGAGAAGCTAGCAAAGTAGAATATTAATTCAATAGGCATACCTGAAAACTTTCAGAAGCAAAATGCTCTTTTACTAACCATTCCCATTCTTTTTTGTCTACTCCCGTTGGGAGATTCCTAAGAGATTGTTGGATTGGCTTGTCCTTCATATATTTTGCATGCAAGTGTCCTCTCCATTTGTTCCATAACTCATTCATCCATCCCAAGATATGATCACGATGATCATTCATATCAACACTCTCAAATTTATGCTACAACAATTGAAACATGAGTTGAGTTATTATGTACAAGCTTGATCTCTGCTTCTGAACAATTTGTTCCCAAATTATAAAAACACTCTAAGGTACTTGATTATAGATTCTTTATCTATTACAATTGATTATCAATACTAGCTACTGTAGATAGACTTCTAAAATAAGACACATTAGCTATATGGAAAAGAACACACGACATATCAGGTAGCACTAAATAATATGAATCATGTGTATATTTATTACCTCAATGGCTGCCCACATATGATTCAACTTTTCTTGCTTAATATCATGCCACGATGATACTCCCAAAGGACAAATATTACGATCACGGACAATTTTTCCCAAATGCCTCGAAAATAGATTGCTATTTGTTCCAACCGTTCGATTATTGTAAAAGGTTACTTTCAGCTTTTGTCCAATTTCAAGTGAAGCAACTTCTTTGCACTTGTTGCTTCCTCGAACTTTTTTTACCTTTGTAGGATTAGATGAACCTACAATTGCATAATTTGATAAAAACTATAGCAATCAAACTCAATTCTAAAACGTAATAATATATGAATTTAAGATATCATACCTTTTTCAGTTGTATGAGAGTGTTTCATAACTTGATCACTAGATGGAGGCAATGAAACATTGGTTTGCATATCCTCTTTTTCAAGAACAACTCTGTTCATTTTTTGCATTTCTTGACTAGAGGAGAAGGTAGAACTCAATTTTGTGCTTTTAGAAGGAGTTTGCATATGTTGATTAGCACAAACATCACTCTCGTTAAAATATCCCACCTCAGATTCAAAAAATCCTAAAGATGAGCTCAAAGATCCAGATCTTTTTTCTAGTCCCTTTCTTATAGCTGCTGGACGCACTAAACGTAATATAAGAGTTTATCAAAAAATTGAAAACATAACAGATGTGCAAAAAATACATGTTTGAAAAAATCTTACTTGTTTCAACTTCTTGGGTGCATTTCTCAACTTGAATAGCAGATGTACGAAATGAAGTATTAATTTGCATGTTCTTTTTCTCATGAACGATGGAGTTCTTTTTATGTCCTTGTCCTCTGTTCTTCTCTATAGAACCTGGAAAAAAAATAGTCATTTGTTTGAGATTAAAATGTTTGAATGGTGGGAACTTTGGAACTATATGATAGATGTTCAGTCCGGATGCTCACTCCCATGGGACTGATACTGCTAGAGATGATTTAGCTATTATGAAAGGTGGGAAACTGTATAGTCAGTGAGCAACTTTCAAACATGTTCATCTGGTGAACAAGTCCATTAGGAGTTTATACTGTCAAGACTTAAGACAGATGACCTACATAACATCAGTCAAAAATGCCCCTTAAAGTCATCTGCTACAGTTCGACTGCTCTAAATGAAGCCTTCCTTACTCAAGATAACTTAAGCAGAAGGTTCTTTGACATAGTTCACAAATGCTATATGTACCATCAACATATTGAAATAAATAAACACCTTTTCCTCCATTGTGCAGTTGCTTCAGACATCTAGAGGATGTTTTTTTTTTCTAATTTTGGACTCAACTGGGTGTTACCAGAAAGCATCAAAGTTTGTAGGCTCAACTCAGTTTCCAAAAAGTTGCTCAGTTACCATACTGTTTCCAAATCTGGCTAGGAAGCCAAGCATTTCACCCATTTCCCAGAAAAAGAAAACGAAACAACAACCAGTTTGCTATCTAAAAAAGAAAGTCATCAAAACAATCCATCATAGTTCATTTATACCGTTGTTAAGACAAACCTTCTAGTGCACTTAACAAGTAAGCTAGTTTGGATCGCTGTCGGAATTCTCACTGACCATACCATGCCTACAACCATACCTCAATACTCAAGCTAGTTTGGATCGCTGTCGAAATTCTTACTGACCATACCGTTCCATTCAAAATCATATAAATCCAATAATTTAAAGATTTGGGTGCTCATACACTAGAAATTCTTTATATTTTCTGGAGTGCGCATCCATCATTCAAGAATATAGTTAAGACAAGGTGGGAAACACATATAAGAGGGTGTACCATGCTCAGAGTAGTGAAAACATTAAATATATGAAGAAGGAGTTGAAAATGCTTCATAACAGATGCAACAGGGGATTATTTCTGAGGCTGAGGCTGCTGTTCTGCATCACAAGTTCAGTCTTTTCCTCGAGATTACCAGTAAACAACAGGTTTAGTCACCAGGTAAAAATCACTCACCAAGTAAAAACCAGTCATTTGTTTGAGATTAAAAATCAATAGGTTCAGTCATTTTTGTCGAAAATGGTTTCTATTCAACACTTCCTCCACGGTAAAATAAAGAAAGCAGGAAAAGATTTTCTCTTCACTACAACTAAAGATTTTTCTTATGGTTTGAAGTAAAAGAGTACAAAATACTCAGCTGAGTGTTTCCAGAAAGCATCAAAGATGCCTGCAGCAGCTGGAGTTAATGAAAAATTAGTAAATTCATCAGGAAAATCTGGAGAATGATTATTGGGTGTATTTTTGGACCTTTAGGACAGAGGAACAAAAGGTGTTTTAATGGTTTAGCGACTCCAAACTACATAGCATTTTTTTATTTACAGGGTTCTAGTTTGGGGCATGACTTGTGAACAATCTTTTTTTATTACCAGGGTTCTAGTTTGGGGCATGACTTCTTCATCAGAACAATCCATCATAGTTCATTTATGCTATTGTTAAGACAAACCTTCTAGTGCACTTAACGAGTAAGAGATGCACTAGGAACAAAAAGTTGAAGTCACAGAGGGTTTGCATAGGCAAATGACTTGGTAATACAACTACAACCACACCTCCACCTCCATGATAAATACAGAAACCAGGAAAAAAATTTCTCTTCAATACAATTAAAGATTTTGCTTATTGTCTGAAGTAAAAGAATACAAAATATCTTACATGTTTCAATTTCTTTGATGTACTTGTTAACTAGATCACTTGATTGAGGCAAGAAACTCTTAGATGGTGTATTCCCTTTCTCACCCAAAGATTTAAGACCTCGTCCCCATCCCTTTCCTATAGCACCAGGCGCGATAAATGTATATCTAATAGTACTCTTCATATTAGAACTGACCTCATTTTCAGCTTTCAATGGTTTCATCTTGAACCTGCAAAAAGAATCAAAAGTTAAAAATTAAACCTGAATAATATGTAACAATGTAGTTATAAAAGAAATTTTGCCATCATACTATTTAACAATGAATAGATATTCATAAATAGATACTTCACCTCATTAGTTCTTTTTCTTTTCTTTTGTGAAGGACTTCCTAACTCTACAATATCATCATCCATTTGTTCCACAATCTCATAGGAATCACGAGGTTGAGTCGTCCTCACTACTTTCCAACCTTTGTTGGAATTATCATTAGCATAAAATACTTGAGATGCTTGATCCGCTAAAACAAATGGCTCATTTGTTTTCAAAAATCTGTCCGGATTAACAATCACAAAATCATACTCATCCTTTTTAACTCCTTTTACTTCATCATACACATCAAACCAATTACATCGAAATAAAACCACTCTTCTATCCATGACAAATTGCAACTCAATTATATCTGTTAAGACTCTATAGTAATCAAGGTTCTCACTATGTTCATCATTCTCACCTAATACAACAACACCACAATTTTGAGTCCTTAACTTTTTATCATAATCTTCTACATGAAATCTATATCCATTAACAACATAACCATTAGAACGCGTCGAATATTTGGTGGGACCACGTGATAGTGAGAGTAGATCTTCCATGATACAATTATCATCTCCTTTATGCAATTGTGTGACCTATCAACAAGATTTCGTTGAATATTTTAGAATGACTATTACAATATTAGAATATAAAGTTTTATATTTATGTATTACTCACCCTATCTTTAAGCCATTCAATAAATTGTCGACTTCATTCTGCATCAGACAAGTGTCGAGCATTCTCATGAGTTTGTGCAAACTCTCTACAAAATTGAAGTGAGCCATAAGTCCTCATATAGAAAAGAAATTAACCTAAAAGAAATAATAATGAGATGATATGAAAGAACTCTTTCTTGAGATATGGTAAGACTTCATCACAATTCTTCAGTATGTATATGTGTGCTTGTTCTAATTCATCCGCTTCAAGCTCACATGGATCTTTAGCTCCCAGAGTTCTTCCAAGTTGATTAAAGATAGATAAACCGCCATTCGATTGTTTTAAACCACCATCATAATTTCGATCAGGCCGATTGAATCTTGTGTCAACTTTATGCAGATACCTTGAACATAGTGTCATACATTCATTTGCAATGTATCTCTCTGCAATACAACCTTCTAGACATGCTCTATTACCAATGAGAGATTTCAAAAAAAAATAACCAACGTTCCACAAGATACATCCACCGATATTGAATCGGTCTAGCAATCTTAGCTTCAGTAGCTAAATGAACAGGTAAGTGCACCATGACATCAAAAAATGAAGGAGGGAAGACCTTTTCTAACTTGCAAAGTGTTATGGGTATTTGCGCTTCAATATGTTCCAAGTTATCAATTCTCAACTCCTTTGATCCAAGCACACTAAAAAATATAGATAATTCAATAAGTGGTTCACACACTTCTTTTGACAACATACCACGAAGTGCAAGAGGGAGTAGATGTTGCAAGAGAACATGACAATCATGACTTTTCAATCCAGATATCTTGTGATCTTTCAAGTTCACACATTGAGAAATATTAGATGAAAAACCATCAGGAACCTTTAGATTCTTTAAGAAAAGGCATAATTTGTGCTTATCTTCTGGAGACAATGTCTAGCATGCTGTTGGAACTTCAATCTTCTCCCCCTTTTGGATGGGGTGCAATTCCGGCCTAATGTTCATCTCTTGCAAATCTAGTCGAGTTTTAATTGTGTCCTTGGTCTTTCCTTTGACATTCATGATTGTCCCCATGATATTATCACATATATTTTTTTCAATATGCATAACATCCAAATTATGTCGCAACAAGAGACACTTCCAATATGGAAGTTCAAAAAAAGATACTTTTCTTGTTCCAATTATCCTTTCGATTTTCATGTGATATCTTCTTTCTTTTCTTAGGATCCTTTGATAATTGTATCCCTTCAAGATCTTGTACCTAATTAAGTATCTCACTACCTGAACACATTTTTGGTGGGGGCCTTTTCTCAATTGTACCATCAAATGAGTCCTTATCATTTCTCCATTTGTGATTCCGAGAAAGATAACGCCGATGACCCATAAAACGCTACTTCTTACCATTGGTCAATCGAATTGAGGAAGTGTCTTTATTGCAACATGGGCATGCCATTTTTCCTTTTGTACTCCATCCAGATAAATTTCCATATGCTGGAAAGTCATTGATTGTCCACAATAAAGAATCATGTAATTTAAAATTTGTCTTAGTAGATGCATCATAGGTCTCAATACCAACTTCCCATAATTCCTTCAATTCCTCAATTAAAGGCTGAAAATATGTATCAATTGCATCTCCTGGACCATTTGGACCTGGAATAAGCATAGACAAAATAAAATTTTCTTGCTTCATACACAACCAAGGTGGTAAATTATAAGGAATAAGAACCACGGGCCAAATGCTATGTGAGGTTTTTCAATTCTGAAATGGGTGAAATCCATCACTAGCAAGTCCAAGTTGAACATTACGAGGCTCAGCCGCAAAAGAAGGATGAATTTCATCAAATGACTTCCATGCCATTGAATCAGCCGGATGCCTCATTATTCCATCATCAACTCTTTTATCCTTGTGCCATGTCATTAGAGTAAATGTCTTTCTAGACATAAACAACCTTTGAAGTCTAGGCTTTAAAGGAAAATAGCGTAAGCTCTTTAATGCTATCTTATTACCTTTTTTACTCTTTGTTTCCCCGCTATGTGTATTTATTTTCCATCTTGATGCACCACAAACTTTGCAAGAATCAAGTAAGCTATCCTCCTTCCAGTATAACATGCAATCATTAATACAAGCATCAATCTTTTTGTATGAAAGCCCGAGTTCTTGAATTATCTTCTTTGCCTCATAATATGAGTTTGGCAAATTGGCGCCATCAGGCAACAACTCCTCTTTCAACATTTTCAATAACATGCTAAATGATGCATTACTCCAACGATCCATTCTTTTGATGTAAAGCAATTTGATCAAAGAAGAAAGTTTTGAAGCTTTTGAATTTTTGTATAATCGCAGCTCCAAATCCTTCAATAGGTTGTAAAAAAATTTTGCTTCATCATTTGGTTCTTCCTCAAGTAAATCATCACACTCAGTATGTGAAGTTCCTCCATCAAGATTAGGATATAAATCTCTCAACAATTCTTCTACTTCATCTTCACTCTCACATTCTTCTACTTCATCACCATCTTCATCTTCTGATGTATCTTCAGATTCAGATACTAATTCTGACAATGGCTCACCCAAACGTTCTCCATGGTGATACCAAAAAGTATAATTGCGAATTATTCCATATACTATCAAATGTGTCTCAACTATCTTACGAGTTCCTAAAGTTGTATTGTAACATTTGACACATGGACATCGTATTTCATATTCTTCTCCTGTTTTTTGAAAAGCATAATCCAAAAACTTTTGCACTCCAACTAAGTAGATATCATCGAGACGATTATCAACAAGTTCCATCCACTGCTTACTAGGTGCCATAACCTTTAAGAGTACATAAAAAATATTTTAAAAATAAAGAATAACAAAAATATTAAGATGCAAATAACTTGTTACGATCTGATACACACAATAAGGCTGAACTCTAAAGTTAGAAAGAAAGAACTAAGAAAATTAGAAATCACAATATCCACCAGAACTATATATTACAACTTAGAGAAGAAATCAGAAAAGAGAATGTTACAAAATAGTTGATTTACTTGAATCTTCAAACAATACATAAAGAAAGAATTAAAAAAATTGCAAATCACAATTTTCCACAAAAATTATATGTTATAACCTAGAGAAGCAATCAGAAAAGAGAATGTTATCCTATATTCATATACAACCTACAAACTTTTCTTTACTTTCTGGAACATATTATCACTAGAACCCCACATGGAGTTAGCCCCACAAAATTCATAAGCAATACTTTCTGGAACACAAAAGTACCTCACATGTAGTTAGCCACTGGAAATTCATATAGAATTAAATCCTAATGCCAAAAAAAATTGATTTTGTTCTTTTCATGTTTATTGTGATGCTTCCTCTTTAAATTTGACAAAGTGACAATTAAATTGGTTAATGAAAAAGTAATAGTAATTGAACCAGACATACATCAAACCTCTGCTCCATTACAAAATATAAGGTTTGGCCTTTTGCATCTACAAGGAGCTAAAATTATTCTTACTTTAAAAGCTACATGTAACATGTCTAGTTCTTATTTTGCTCACAAAATATCAGCATCGAAGACCGAATATGCACTCTATAAAAAATATGAATCTTCATATTAGAAACTCAACCCAATAAGTGATTCACTGATTGTACATAAGAAAACATATCAGATTAAGAAACTTTTAACCTGTCTAATATTATAAAAAAGGAAGAACAAGATGAAGAGTACTTAAATAAAACAATAAAAATCCATCAATATAGTTTATGGAATTCGAAACAATAGAAACTTGATGAGAAGAAGAACCAAACCTGTACAATCTGTTTCACAAGCAGCTGAGCAGGAACTATATGATGAAGAAGACAGAGCTGCAATTGAAAGTACTTTGATGTTAAGATTGGGTCGATCAAACGTTGTATATAGTTGAGAAGAACAAAGATCGATGGGTCAGACGCTAATAGAAGCTGCGACCAGCAGCCAAAGAGTTTTTTCGTTTTTATGTTTAATTATTTTAGATTCAACATGAAAAGTGGGACACAATAAACGACAACACAAGTGAGAACATACATGCTCAAAGCTTATGCAAGTGATGTTAGAAAGTCATTTGTTGTGATCGTTCACTTGGTTGTAGCAGAAAATAACTTTTTACAGCAAAAATACTAAAATGAGAATGTTCATTCAGCAAGCAGTAAGGCTAGTTATTGGTTCAAATTCTCAAAACCTTTACATACTAAATCTGCAAAATACTAAAATAACTAGTATATAAATATCACACGCCCATATTTCTCTTGCTTAATAAGTTATATGGAAAAGGTATGGTATAGCCATTGTTCAGTTGTTTGTTTTGGGCAAATCCTTACCCCTGCTTGAAGGATGTGTACTAGACATGGTGCTCTCAAGACCCTTTGCACTTAACTACCATTTGGGGCCTATGTGTCCGTAGTTTGAGATGTATATGTTTTGAACTGTTTGAAATGTGAAATTCATCTTTTGTGGTCCTGGTTTCCATTCAGGAACACAGAAACTTAGCAAGAGAAGTTGTGCGGAAATCTCTTGTGCTGCTGAAGAATGGAAAAACTGCTAGTAACCCATTGTTACCTCTTCCTAAGAAAGTGTCTAGAATTTGATTACTGGTAGCCATGCTGATAACTTAGGTTATATATCAATGTGGTGGATGGACTATTACTTGGCAGGGTTTTAGTGGTAATGATACTACAAGTGGTATGTTTTTTCTTCTGATGCGTTTTACAAGACCTCTAATACTACATGTAATGACTTACTATTAAATAGAAAATTTGTGAAATCACTTGACCTTATGATTTGTTGAATAATCTCCCCACCAGCCACCCTAAGAAGATAAAGGGGGAAAAGGAGAATGAGTATAGAAATTTCTCCACAAAATATAGTTGAACAGAACACAAATCATTTGGAAAATGTTATAAACTCAAATATATTGGTAGTTCTATATAGAAAACTGCAGCAGGCTAAGTGATTAATGTCGTAATGCATAAAAAAACCTTATAGATACAATACATTTGTTTGATAGTCTCGCCTCCTATACTTAACCGAAGTATTACAATTATGTAAGTATATCGTACTTTAAAAGTTACATGTAACAGGTCTAGTTCATATTTCGCTCGCAAAATATCAACATCGAAGACATAATATGCACTCTATACAAAATATGAATCTTCATCAGGCACATACAATAGTTAACAAAATTGAGTCACTATTAGAAACTCAACCCAATAAGTGATTCACTGATTGTACATAAGAAAACATATAGAAATTTTTAACCTATCTAATGTTAGAAAAGAGGAAGAACAAGAAGAAGAGTAACTTAAATAAAACAATAAAAATCCATCAATATAGTTTATGGAATTGGAAACAATAGAAACTTGATGAGAAGAAGAACCAAACCTGTACACGATCTGTTTCACCGAGCAGCTGAGCAACAATTATACGATGAAGAAGACAGAGCTGCGATTGAAAGTACTTTGATGTTAAGATTGGGTCGATCGGACACTGTATATAGTTGAGAAGAACAAAGATCAATGGGTCGGAGCTATCGGAACCTGCGACCAGCAGCCAAAGAGTTTTTCCTTTTTATGTTTAGTTACTTTTAGAAAACAGAGGAGGGTTTTTCCTTTTTGAATAAAGCTAACAGGTCTAGTTCATATTTCGCACGCAAAATATCAACATCTAAGACAAAATATGCACTCTATACAAAAATATGCACTCTATACAAAATATGAATCTTCATCAGGCACATACAATAGTTAACAAAATCGAGTCACTATTAGAAACTCAACCCAATAAGTGATTCAGTGATTGTACATAAGAAAACATATCAGAAATTTTTAACCTATCTAATGTTAGAAAAGAGGAAGAACAAGAAGAAGAGTAACTTAAATAAAACAATAAAAATCCATCAATATAGTTTATAGAATTTGAAACAATAGAAACTTGATGAGAAGAAGAAGCAAACCTGTACACGATCTGTTTCACCGAGCAGCTGAGCAACAACTATACGATGAAGAAGACAGAGCTGCGATTGAAAGTACTTTGATGTTAAGATTGGGTCGATCGGACGCTGTGTATAGTTGAGAAGAACAAAGATCAATGGGTCGGAGCTATCAGAAGCTGCGACCAGCAGCCAAAGAGTTTTTCCTTTTTACGTTATAGTTACTTTTAGAAAACAAAGGAGGATTTTTCCTTTTTGACTAAAAAAACTGGCGCCTAAATTTTGGTGAAAAAAGTAAAGTTGTTTTAATACTTTAATTTAGTACTAAATTTTGTTTGGAAGTCCCACTAAATTTTTCACTT
Organism: Solanum okadae; assembly: GCA_036553675.1. Taxonomy (NCBI): domain Eukaryota; kingdom Viridiplantae; phylum Streptophyta; class Magnoliopsida; order Solanales; family Solanaceae; genus Solanum; species Solanum okadae. The sequence continues at coordinate 37,323,989 of CM071678.1, forward strand.
AGAATTTGGGACCAGTTAATATATTATTTAGGGACCGGATTAAGTAGCTTCGCAATAGAATATACATATAAGGACCGGAATATAATCTCGTCCCAATACATATATCTTTAGAGACGAAATTAGTAGCTTGTCCCTAAATGTTGGTCTTAAATAAGCGTTTTTCTTGTAGTGTAAATGTTCAAAAATGTATTTATAGTCGCCGAAAATAAGCTATAAAAGCTCATTCTGCAAAGTAAGTCGGCCTCGCCGAACAACTCAGCGAGCCACCCTTTGGTCTCTGCCATCGCCCTTCTACATTGGCCTTCAACATCCTCCACGTACGTAACTTTGGGCGATCTGTCTTGGCTTCGTGGAATCACTGGCGATCCGCCGACTGCTTCTTTTCATCACCAACTTGGTTCTTTCATTCAGGGCTTGGCATACTAGAACTTTAGGCTGTCTAGTAAGCTACTCGGCGACACACCGGGTGCTCTATGCGATCCTCAGGCTCGCCCATCTTTATTTCTTCAGCTTGTTTTGTTCCTTTTGGCCTGTTAGTGTCCTTGCTTTGTTTCTTAATCCATATACCTGAAAATCAAGGATTTTACATCAGTTATTGGTAGAAAATAAGCATTTGAGGATACTAAATCTCTATAAACAAAGCCCTAAATGAGTCCAAATCTCAGACTAATCAGGGGTGAATTATCTAGATCCTAGTTAAAATAATGTGAACTTGAAGTTTAAGAGATAAATCATTTGCAAAATGTTGCAAATAATTTGCTAGATGTATTTCCTGATCCAATGTTTTAATTAAGCTGCAAATGCTCCAATCAATAATCCTTGGAGGACAAAGTGTATGGAACGCCAGAAGCGTGATACACCAATCGATTCCAAACGTAAAACTCCTCGAGGAAGAGAGGAGAAAATTATCAAAATGGTCATGATAATGAGGTAAGTGCTTTGAAAGAGCACCATGACATAACATTTTATAAAACCTTGGCAAAGATTGAGGTACCTGAAAATGATGAAAAATGAAGAGATCTCGATAAGTTATGTTGTATTTAAATCGATATCAAAATGACCGTCGACAATATCTTTGATATGAAATAGCATTCAATGCTATAAATGGTTACGAGGATCTTATATTCGAATCTGTCATATAGTGTCTAGATAAATGATTGACACTATATAAGTATATTTTGTTTCACTTAGAAAAGTGATGTTTTTGATCTTATAGTTCATGGATCAAAATATAATGTTAGTGTTGTCTCTATGCCTTTTTGCCTATCTTACTCTTTCTCAAGGGACAAATGTCGACAATTCTATCATTAACATATGATCTTTTTTATCTTCTCGAGAGAAGCTCAAGAATTCCGATCATCATGGAGAAAACTACCACTCTTTCTATTGGCATCTAACCATCTTCTTCTCACTAGGGCTTTACAAATGAATCATTGTGCGAAAGTATAACCGTAAGATTTAAAGTGCGGTTTGTGCCACGGGGCATACAAGGTTTTTGCAAAAATCCTAACATTATTAAATGGAGATATATTCTCCAATGGTGGATGCAATGTGACTTGTATCAGTCTGGTAATAGATGAAATACTTTAATATGTATAATGAATGATTATTATGTCTAACTAGACGATGAAGGTTATATGAAAATCCTTGAAGGATTTAAAAGGTCTTAAAGCAATTCCATTGAGTACCCAATGGTTTTGAGACTACTTAACACAGAGAAAGAAGATTTTTGATCTCATGAAAATGATTTAAAATGTCATGTATTTGTGCAATTGGTGCACTTACAGATTGCTGGTTGTGCTAATGCTAGAAGATTATTTGATATATTTAGCTAAAGTTATGTGAAATAATTGTCAGATTATCATTCAAATTATGACAAGAAACTAACAAAGCAAGTGAATCAACACATAAAAGTTGTGTGATTTTCTTTCCGAAGAAAAGACAAGCTTCAATAAAATTGAACTGATCAATCCTCGAGTCAGAAATAATTTGATTATGTAGATGTAGAATATTGATCCGCATAAAGGTCGATCGCAAATGAAATATTTATGTACATATGGAGACACAACAATATCTTGGAAATTCAAAGAATCACATTAATAACCACTTCTTCAAATCATGCAGAAAAGATATTGATCTATGAATTAAGTCGGGAGTGTGTTTGGTTGGAATCAGGAACTATCATATTCACAAAATATGTGATTTTCTTTTGAAAATGATATTCCAGCCACCATATACAAAAATAATATATAGCTCAACTGAAGGGATGATACAATCAAATGAGATCGGACAAAGCATAATTCACCAAAAGTTTTTTTCACACATGATACTCAACAAAATGGTGAGATAGACATTCAAAGACCCATTGAAGTGATAATATTGTAAACTTATTCACTAAGGATTGCCAACACATCAATATTTGAGAAGTTGTGATATGAGATTGAAATGCATCGTCTCTGAGATATCAAGGAGAGTTTTTATTAGGGGAGAAAATACGCATTGTATTCTTTTCCTTAACCATGGTTTTATCCCAATTGGATTTTCTTGGTAAGATTTTTAACGAGGCAACATTCAAAGTGTATTCAAATATATGTGTACTCTTTTTGTCCCACAGAGTTTTTTCCTAGTAAGGTTTTAAAGAGGCATATTATCTATGGACATCCAAGGGGAATTGTTATAAAATATTATAGTGTGGATGCCCACTACACCAAGAAGTTATTCTCACCCATTATCTCCATTATTTTCCTCCATTATGAAGATAACCATAAACTCCAACTTTATAACCATTATTCTTGTAACCTTTCACTTCCATAACCTCTTCCATTATATTCATGTTAACGTCATGTTTATGACTAACCTTTTGTATGCCTCTATGTTATACTATAAATAGAGGCATAAGGGTTCATATTGTAGACACTTGAAGACTTGGAATAATAAGAAAAGCTCTCATTCTTGTCTCTCTATTTATATTGCTTTCATCTTCTATATTTGTTGTCTTATTTTGTTTTAGTTTTACAACAAAAAGTTAAAAGTAGGTTTTCCTCTACTTTTCATTTTATAACAAGAAAATACATAATTACCCCATTAAAGTGAAACCTATTTTTAAAAAAGACACTTGTACTATGTGGGGGTCCTATTACCCCTTTATTCTTATTTAGAATCAATTTATTATCCCATTACGTGCCTATGCGGCATGTTAAGTGTAGTTTACTCTCTAATAGCGAGTGAGCTGAGCCAAAAAGTAAATAAATATTTATTTCAACATATATTTAATTAGAAATGTTGTTTTTTTTTTGTTACTTTCTCAATTCTTTATTTTTGTTATCTTCTTCTACATAACTCAAAAAACCCAACTACCTTTTCTCTATCTTCTTCAATTTAGAAGACCCATTTACTTCACTCTTTTTTCCTTGTCCTCTTTCTTCTGTTTGTTCCCTTTTCTTCTTTTATTCCTTTTTTAAAAAAAAATTAATAATTGTGAACCTCCTTCGTTGACATTGTTCTTTTTAAAAAGATAAATAAATTGTTATATAGTTCTTTATCATGTAAATAAAGAAATTTCCTCAATATAATTTGAGAGTATTATAGAATTTCATTACCTCCATCATAATGGAGTTCCATTGCGTAATTGTTGTAATATTAGAAAGAAAATGGTAGATTGGAGGTGATTATTAATTTTTAATTTATAATTTTATAGTAAACTTCAAATGATCCTATCTTTTAGCACAAAAAGAATTTGATGGCCCATGACCTATCAAATTAAAATTCTCTGATTCCTTTTTCCAACACCACCGAGTTTGCCTAATTCCAAGGTCAGAGTAAAAAGTTATGCTCAAAATAGTGAAGCCTTGTCAAGAAGAAATTCTTCACAACCCGTTTGACGGGCTGTGGTGGTCATGACGACCCGTTTTGTCTTTCCAGTGAGCCAATTCAGCAGCTTTTAAGTCAGGTATTATTAGGTCTTTTTCCAATTATTTTAAGTCAATACTACACCGTTTTGCCTTCTGCCCAAAGCCCTATATAATGATTTTAAACCCCCAAATTACCCAAACTCAATTCATTCTCTCAAATTCTCAAAAGAAGATCAAGCTCCTCCTCTCAAATATTTTTCTCTCTAGAAGTTGAAAAAGAAAGCTAGGGTTTCAAGATCAAGCTTCCTAATCCTCCATTACTTTCAAGATTTTGGCATCAATGTATGATAGTTTTCATCCATAGATTCCTTGCATTTATGGAGTTCTCAAATTCTCCTATTTTCAATGTTAGAATTACCCAATTGAGTTAGGGTTTTTCTTCTATGTTATGGGTTCCTTTAATCATTGATTTAATTGATTGATCTATGATCTTTTATGCATAAACTGAGTTAATCTCATGATTTTATGATGATTCCCATGAACCTATGAAATCCCCTTGTTTTCCAAGTTATGATCATGTGATGTGGGTTTTGGATTATGAAAGAGAAGTTTATGAAATCAAGCATATCCTTATGAAATTTATGTAGATGTTTTAAGGATACTTTGAGAGTGAAGTGTCAATGATGATGTTGTTGTGTTGTTGAAAGGATTTCTCATATACACAGGAAAGTATGATTGTGAAGGTTTTTCTGACATAGTAAGGATTCTAAGGTTGAAAGGTCTTCTCACCTAAATGAATCAAAGTTAAGGAGTTATCCTAATGAAACCTAAATTGGATTGGTTATTGAATGATGCCTTTCCATGGACACTGGATCACCATGAGTGACGCCCTCAACGGTACCAGGAGGAACACCATCAGTAGTGCCCCTCAAAGTAGATGCACCCGCAACCAACTCCCTCTCTCTACGGTGCCGCATCTCCTTATCTAGTTATGACTGCTACTGCGCCGCCTCAATATGCTACCTCTCCCTCTTTCTTGTCCTTCTATCCTCCTCCGTATCAGTAGTATGCCCAGAAGTACGTGTGCACTTTCCAAATGTACAAAAAGTATCGAGGGAAGGCTCATCATCATTGAAGAGTGCATATAGCACAACATCATCAGCATCATCCACTGGGGCAGGCTTTGGGATAGCAACATCTACGGCAACCAGGGCATCAATATCTGCATGGAGTTTGGCCAACTCCTTCTGGAAGGCAGCAACATGTCACAACCCAGAGGTACCCCCTAGATGTATTATGGCGTATAGAACCCCAAAAGACTCCATACAAGCCACTTACTCCTCATAACATAAGAAATAAAACAATAGAAGTAAAACAACATTTCAAGTTTAAAACATTTTTATAAAAGAAAAGCAGAAGTCTAAACTCATGTCTCATCGTAGCCATCTAATACAATAGAATGAAATTAAGCCTAGCCGATACATCATGTTCAAATGTGAAATGTAGGAAAGAAACTTAACATAGGAAATCTGTCCTCGAACCATGAGGACTCGCCGAACTCAGGAAACAATCAAATCAAAGTTCTAGCCACAAAATTGTTGACCCTAACCGTCGGACCTTACATTAGGGGAAAATGTAGGCAAGAGTATGCGTTAGTACGAAACATTGTACCAAGTATGATAGCCATGTAAAAAACATTTAAAACATGCTAAGAGGGACATCTCATTTCATAATATGCAATTGACCAAGCTAAACATGATATAAAAGCATTACAAAACGTAAGTCATAAAATCAAGGTCAATGCAAGCTATATTTATCTTTGAGACCTTTGAATACTACGAGATACTTTTTTAAGTAAGCCTTAGTTCATTATCTTGTTGTGGGAGATAGCCTTAACCGACTTGAGACCATGTGAGCTATAACATGGAATTCGGTGTCTATCCTACATCGGAAAGAGGTTTTCTACTTGCCTATGGTAGAACCTTGAACTTCTAGCTTAAGTGGATTCACTAGCTAATCAACCTATCTGGGCACATAGTTATGGGATAAGGGGATTGCTACTAAAATCCGGACTCTACTACGTGAAGGCTTCCGTCCCACGAGATTACTTAGGAAACCCGGACTCTACTACGTGAGAGGTTCCATCTCATATTCAATATCCACTCGATGCTAAGCATAAATTCCCATGGAATAGTCATTTCTTACTTGACTTCATTACTCATGAAAAGGTGACCTTGGACAACCAATTCAGGCTAGTTTCATTAAGATAGCTCTTAGTCTTTGATTCAATTAGGTAAGAAAACCTTTCAACCTAAGAAACCTTTCTATGTGAGAAAACCTTTCACATCATGCTACTTATGTGTATATAAGAATGTCTGTTCAACTACACAACAACATCATCATTGGTACTTTAATCTCCAAGCACCCTTAAAATATTAGCATAATTCTCATAATCAATGCATAAGTCCATACTTTACTTCTTGAGGTCAAAACACACTACCAATCATAAACTCTTAGAAAGTATGGGTTAGATATGGATTTCATCACAAATACATGTAAAACAAGTAATACATGCTCAATTTCGATAACATTTTCCTTTAAGATAAAAAGCCCTTAACATATAGTTCATAACTTAAAAACATAGGGATCACACGGGTTCATAGGGGAAGTCATCATAAAAGCATTGTAATTCATCAATTCATGCATAAAAGATCATAATTAACTCATTTAAATCAACAATAAAAAGAACCCATGCTAATTGAAGAAAACCCTAACTAGATTGGGGAATTCTACCATTTGAAATATAGAGATTTAGGGACTTCATGGATGAAAACTATCATAACTTGTCTCCAATTACTAACCTTCAATGGAGGAATTGGAGCCTTAGCTTGAAAACCCTAGGTGATTCTTTCTTCTTCTTCAAGTTCTAGAGAGAGAATATTTGAGAGGAATTCTGTTTCTTTTGTGAATTTAGAAGAATGAAGTAAATGGGTTGAATTTGGGGTTAAAAAGGTTTATATAGCGGTCCTAAATATAGGCTAAATGACAAAGTATACGAATTAGTTAGGAAAAACCCAACTAACCCTGAAAAATAACTGCCAGCAGTGAACCATGAGACCCCACCGACGGACCGTGGTTGGACCTACAGTCCGTCCTACACTCGTGGATGGTGGTCGGGGACAATGTTTTTGGGGCTTCGTACCACGGGCCCCTTCCATGGACCGTGGTCTTACCAATGATCTGTTGGTCAAGCTGTGGCTCTTGGCTCCTACACCAGTGCTTGGCAAGTCAACCACGGACCACACCTACGGTCCGTGGTTCCTTCCACGGGCCTTGGGTGGCCGGTATGGTTTGGCTCCTGCAGCACCTAGAAAGCTACAATTTGCCGTCTATTAGATACATGGTGTTACAATATCTCCCCCTTGGGACCATTCGTCCTTGAATGCGATTCAAACTAGTTCTAACAACTAAGGAGAGGAACTAACAACCCATCCTAATAATGCAATGCATGAAACCAAGGAGGAACTATCGACTCCAAGCTAGGATGTCCTCAAAACATCATAAAGGGTGAAACTAACTCTATGAGGCTATTATGCATGCAATGACATAAATAAGGAGGAAACATCAACTCCAAGCTCAACAAACTCAAATGTATTACAAGGAAGTAGGAACTACATCTAACAACCCAATATGCATGAATTTTCAAAATTTCTCATGTTCAAGGAGAAACTACCTTCTCCAATCTAACATGCTCAACGCAATCTCATGGAGCTCATATGCAATTTATTCTAAAAAAGAATAGCTAAAGCATGTTCATCAATTCAACTCATGAAGTCTTTAGGCAATTCATACCTAATGCACAACAACATGAGGAAAATTAAGCATGGAAACTCATATTCTTTCAAAACACACCTTTTCATGAACATTTTATAATATAAGGAAATCACGGAAACACATAAAAACACATGACTCCCAAAACAAGGACAACTCAAGAGAAGACTCATTACCTCAAGCTAGAATGGGAGTAGAAGGAAAAAGATGAGGATATCGGGACATCATATCGGCCTCGGTCTCCCAAGTAGCACCCTCAACTAATTGATTCCTCCACAAGACTTTCACAGAAGCTGCGTCTTTATTTCTCAACTTCTTGACTTGTCGCTCTAAAATCTCAACCGGAACTTCCTCATGTGAAACACTCTCATCAACTCCCAACCCTTCTAAGGAAACTATAGATGTCGGATCACCAACACATTTCTTCAACATAGAGACATGGAAAATCAGATGCATCGATGCCAACTTATTTGGCAAATCTAACTCATAAGCAACCTTACCAACACGCCTCAAAATCTGATAAGGGCCTATATATCGGGGACTAAGCTTCCCTTTCTTACCAAACCTCATCACACCATTCATAGGTGAGATTTTAAAGTAAACCCAATCATGCACATCAAACTCAAGATCCCTTCTTCTCACATCGACATATGACTTTTGCTGACTTTGGGTCGTCTTCAACCTTCTTCAAATAAGTTAAACTTTCTCAATGGCCTCATGTACCAATACGAGACGTATTAGGGAAACTTTAACCACCTCAAACCAATCTATGCGAGATCTACACCTCCTACCATAAAGAGCCTCAAATGGAGCCATATCAATACTCGAGTGATAACTATTATTATAGGCAAACTCAATCAATGGCACATGGTCATCCCAATTACCCTTAAAATCAATCACACAAGCTCTCAACATATCTTCCAACGTATGAATGGTACGTTCCGCTTGCCCATCGATTTGGGGATGAAAACCCATGCTAAGCTTAACCTTAGTGCCAAGTCCCTTTTGGAAACACTTCCAAAACTGAGATGTGAATTGTGTACCACGATCGGAAATAATGGATAAGGGCACTCCATGCAACCTCACCATTTATCTCAAGTATAACTTGGTATAGTCCTCCGCCGAATAGGAAACCTTGACGGGAAGGAAATGAGCCAATCTCACCATCTAGTCTACTATCACCTAAATAGAGTCATGTTGTCGCCAGGTGCGAGGCAAACCAACAATAAAGTCCATATTCAAGTCTTCCCACTTCAAAGTAGGAATGCTAATATCTTGAGACAAACCTCCCAGTTTCTGATGCTCAACCTTAACTTGTTGGCAATTTGGACATTTAGCTACAAATCCCGCAATATCATTCTTCATCCCATTCAACCAATAGACTTCCCGTAAGTCATGGTACATCTTGTTGTCTCCTGGGTGAATGGAATACTGTGAACTATGGGCTTCACCCAATATTTGTTGCCTCAAATCATCTACATTTGGAACATACAAACGACCTTGGTATGTAAGTACCCTATCTCCCCCTTGGGAGAAAGCCTCTACGGATTTCTTAAGTACTGCCTATTTCAATTCCACCAAAATTGGATCAAGACCTTGTTTAGCTTTCACATCATCTACAGAAGACAATTCGGAACCATTGTAAACCATAATACCACCCTTGGTGGAGGCGACCAATTGAACACCTAATCGAGCTAATCTATAAACATCTCGAACCAACTCTTTCTTTTCTTCTCCTATATGAGCAACACTACCCATGGACAACTGACTAAGAGCATCAGCTACCATATTAGCTTTATCGGGGTGATAAAGAACACTTATGTCATAATATTTTAATAACTTAGTGCACCTTCTTTGGCGAAGATTCAAATCCTTTTGATTAAATACATATTGCAAACTCTTGTGGTTGGTAAACACATCTACATGCACACCATACAAATAATGCCTCCATATCTTTAAGGCAAAAACAACTGCCGCTAATTCAAGGTCATGGCTAGGATAATTCTTTTCATGAACTTTATGTTTCCTTGAGACATAGGCCATCACTTTCCCATTTTGCATAAGCACACAACCTAATCCAATTTGTGAAGCATCACAATAAACCACAAAACCATTCACCCCTTCCGGTATGTTCAACATCGAAGTGAAACTAAGTCTATCTTCCAACTGTTTAAAACTCTTCTCACACATATCGGTCCATATGAACTTTTCCTTCTTTTAAGTCAAATCCGTCAAGGGAGAGGCAATGGAAGAAAACCCCTCAACAAATCTTCTGTAGTAACTGGCTAAACCCAAGAAACTTTTAATATCTGAATAAGTTAGAGGTCTAGGCCAACTCTTGACCGCATCCATCTTCTTAGGATCTACCTTAATACACTTGTTTGAAATAATATGACCAAGAAAAGCTTCGGATCTCAACCAAAATTCACATTTGTTAAACTTTGCAAAAAGTTGTTGGTCCTTGAGAACTTGCAACACGATTCTCAAATGATCAATATGCTTATCTTCAATCCTTGAGTACATAAAAATATCATCGATAAACACAATCAGAAACATGTCTAGGTATTGCCTAAACACTCTATTCATCAAGTCTTTAAACACAGTCAGAGCATTAGTCAACCCAAACGACATCACTAGAAATTCATAATGACCATTCCAAATTTGAAAAGTCTTCTTCGGAATGTCATTTTCCCTCACCCTCAATTGGTGATAACCCGATCGAAGATCAATCTTAGAGAAATAACTTGCCCCTTGAAGTTGATAAAAAAAATCATCTATCCGTGGAAAAGGATACTTATTTTTAACAGTCACCTTGTTCAATTGACGATAGTCAATACATATATGAAGAGAACCATCCTTCTTTCTAACGAACAATACCGGAGCACCCCATAGAGAGATACTCGATTGGATGAAACCCTTGTCTAACAGATCCTTCAGTTGATCCATCAACTCCTTAAGTTCTGCAGGAGCCATACGGTAAGGAGGAATAAAAATAGGTTGCTATCTGGGAGAAGGTCGATATCGAAGTCTACTTCCCGCTCAGGAGGATACCGGGTAAGTCATTTGGAAACACTTCCGAAAACTCATTTACAATAGGGATCGATTCAGGAGAAAGGGTTTCAGAATCTACATCCCTCACCCTTAATAGATGGTAAATGCAACCCTTAGCTATCATCTTTCTAGCTTTAAGACAAGAGACAAATTGACCCTTAGGCATAGAATTTCTCCCCTTCCACTCTAGGACATGCTCATTTGGAAATTGAAATTTGACTACACGAGTTCTACAATCAATAGAAACATAACATGAGTGCAACCAACATAACATCAAAGTCTAACATATCAAGCTCTACCAAGTCAACAAGAGTAACTCTATGGGATAAGGAAATGAGACATTTTCTATAGACCCTCTTAGCCACAATAGAATCACCAACAAGAGTATAGATAGAAAAAGGTTCAAACAACACATCGAGGAGCACATAAAACCTCATAGCCACATAAGGCGTCACAAAAGACAAAGTAGCACCGAGATAAAGTAAAGCATACAAATCTAGTTGAAAAACTTTCAATGTACCGGTAACCACATCCAGAGAACTCTCTTGATCACCTCCAGTCTGAAGAGCATAAAAGCGGTTTGTTTAGGAAAATTGGAACCCGAACAACTAGGAGTAGCTTACTTGCCCTCTCTTCCTTGAGCCTTAAGCATTGGGCAATCCCTCATTTTGTGAAACATTTTACCACACCCATAACAACCATCCATGTCGGCAAGGCACTTATAATCGTGCTTCCTTCCACAGCAAGTACAAGTAGACATAGACAACGAAGATCCACTACCATTACTTGCTTGAGGCTTAAGGTTAGAAACCCTATCTTGGTTGAACTTTAGAGAAGTATTAGAGGAATATCGGCCGAAAAACTTTTGTCAGAATCTAGGACAACCTTGTCCATCAGATTTTGCATGAGAAAAGTTACCATCACCGGTCTTAGCCCTTTTTACATCTCTAGACTTTTCTTTGAGATTTTCCTCATCCATTTATTATGCATGTACCATGAGACGAGAGATATCTATGTCATGAATGAGCATGGCGGTTTGATAGGCTTTAACCACCATTTCGGACACCCAAAACGAACTTACTCATTCTAGCCCTTGAATTCGCAACCATTGTTAGAGCATATTTCAACAATTGGGTGAACTTTAGAGCATACTTCCTCACATTCATACTTTCTTGTTGGAGATTAATGAACTCGAGCACCTTGGCTTCCCTCATCTCTAGGGGAAATAATCTATCACGAAAAGCAGATTTGAGCTTCTCCCAATCAAGAGGACCCGCATCTTCCGGTCCCCCTTCTTTCCATTGATTATACCATATTTTTGTCACTCCCTTTAGTTGATAAAAGTCCAACTCCTCTTTTTCAACCGGCGTAACTCCCATGATCATCAAGACCTTATAGACCTCATCGATAAACTCTTGAGGATCTTCCTCAACTTTGGAACCATGAAACTTTGAGGGTTCTTCCTTGTGAAGTCCCTCACCCTTGAAGTCGTCGTACCCACACTTGGGTTCACGGGAACCGCAACCTCCCTATTTTCTTGGGCCGTCACAGCTTGATCCAATACTTGGAAAATGTCCCTAAACTTCGCATTGAACACTTGTTTGGACAAAGGATCGACCGAAACTTGAGGAGCTTAGGGAGGAGCTTCTTGTTCCTCATTCTCCCTCACATTCCTTCTAGCATAAGCTCGTCGGGTAGCCATATCTTGAAGAATATATGATAAGGATAAGGTGAGAGACTTTATCGCACGACTTTAGAGTAATGAAAGAAGTGGAGTTTCCTACTCATCTTGTAGCCTCTCATTCATAAATGTGGAGCGTTTCACACTCATGACAAGAGTATACTAGACGTGGCTTATGAGAGATCCTAGGACCATTCTAAACCTTGTGCTCTGATCACCAAGTTTTTCATGACCCTGATGTACCCCCTAGATGTAACATGGCGTATAGAACCCCGAAGGACTCCTTACAAGACACTTAGTCCTCATAACATAAGAAATAGAACAATAAGAGTAAAACAACATTTCAAGTCTAAGACTTTTTTATAAAAGAAAAGCGAAACTCTAAACTCACGTCTTATCATAGCCATCTAACAAAATAGAATGAAATTGGGCCTAACCCATACATCATGCTCAAAAGTGAAATACAAGAAAGAAACTAAACAAAGGAAATCCGTCCTTGAACCAAGAGGACTCACCAAGCTCGGGAAACAATCAAATTGTCATGACCCAAAGGTACCCCCTAGATGTAACAAGGCGTACTCAACTCCGAATGAGGTTTCATACAAGCCCCTTAGCATATCATAACATAATATTATAGAAATGAGCAGAAATTGAAATCATTTTCTTTACAATCGAAGTCTTTTATAAAAGCAAGCGAAAGTCTATAACTCTTTGTCTTAAACCATCTAAAACAACTTGAATAAATCTTTGGGACGCAACCCATACAAAAGTCTAAAACATAAAAGAACAACATCAAGGGAAGGGTGATCAAGTCCTCGAAGCTATGAGGACTCACAAAAACTTCTCTTCTTGATCTACTATGAACCTAGCCACGAGGATGGAAGTCAATATCGCCAAACCCTACATTTGATAAGAATGTAGGTAAAAGTATTTGTTAGTACAATAATGTACTAAATATGATGGCTAGCATATATTATCAACATAAGCATATAAGATGCATTAGTCAACATAAGACGTATACCAAAATCATAAGAAACAATAACATGAGTCATAAGCATAAGAGACATCATCATATGCTTATAGGAATTTATTTAACTCCCAACTCTTCTTAAGGAATTTATGAATGTTGGACCTCCAACACCCTTCTTTATTAAAGAGACATGGAAAACCAGATACATCGGTACCACTCATTATGAAACTCTAGTTCACAAGCAACCTTACCAACTCCAGTCAAGATCTCATATGAGCCTACAAAAGTGGGACTAAACTTCCCACACTCCCTACACCTCTTAAGGTGAGAATTTCAGGCCAACCTATATCATGAACATCAAGAACACTCAATGACCTTGCTATCTAAGCACATCATTTCCCCCTTGGGCGTTAGCCTAAACAGACTCTACTAAGCATCATTTCTTTCAATTCTAAGGTCGGAGTAAGTCATCACTAAGCTTTCACATCCATCACACAAAATGATTTTAAACCATGGTGAATGACACTTCTACCCTTTTTAGAAGATCTACTCACTCAACACATCTAGGCATTACTTAAACACCCTATTCATCAAATCTATCCACATACCCCAAAACTCATTGATGTTTGCGTAATCAATGACACAACTTCCAATGCAAGTGTCTACGATCATGCAATAGTATAATAACCCAACCAAGGGTTGGGGCCAAGTCCCAAGGGAGTGGTTTTGAGAATTAATAGAAAAATAAAATTTAGTTCTAACTAGCCGTATCTAAAGACATTAACGATTAAAAATATTGTAAATTAAAAGGGGGGACACAAAAGTGTCAAATATCAATTTGGGGGGTTTTGTCACAAATATACCAAAAACAGTAAAATTAATAAAGAAATCTATAAAAGAGAGGAGATTATTGGGATGTGACCGCAATATACATTGATTTAAATCGTTGGGTACATGATTTCGATAGGAAATTTGCAAGATAATAGTGACTAGGCTAAGCATTAGATGGAAATAAGTTCCCTATCAAGCAACTTACCCCGTTTCAAATAGGTTCCTCTCGGACATCCATTAGCCGCATGAAGGCCAGCCTACGCCTTATCCCACTCACTTTCTTGAGCTGAGTGTTAGGATTTGGTACTAGGGCTCACCCTCTTGGGCTGAACCTCATGTCGACCCACTCCTTAGGCCATCAGTCGACCGATTTTGTTTCACGACCTCTCTCTCGAGCAAGCTAAAATCACATAGATGCAAAGAGTTCACATATTGTTTATGCAACTTAATTTGGTCTAGTCGTAGCCGCGCATTCATTGTCGTTCAATTAATTAGCACTATTCAAGTCATTAGTATTGATAGGAATTGAGATTTCAATTTTGCAAAAGAACAACCACTTTCAACACACGAGAGGTGGCAAAAATGTCCAAAAAATTCAAAAAATTTCGGAAGGGTCAAAATCGTTTCTGTAATTTAAAACAAAAAAGAGCCATGAGCTCAAACATCCACAAAAAGTAGTGTAACAACAATTTTAAACAAAACAACCCAAATATATACAAAATACTAATCACAATTAGCACACAAAAGGTGAGCCTCACCCTACCACGAATAAAAACACATTTGTTCTCAAATGCAATTAACAGTAGCCAAAAGTAAAAATAAGTAAGGAAAACAAAGAGATAAAGAAGTGATCCTGGCTAGGCGGTTACTCCATCTGTCAGGGTAGTATGGTTCTTCTGTGACTTTGGGTGTAGACCTTCAACAATTTTAGCGTTAAGAAAAAAGGGAGGTGGGGACGTTAAGCGAGTCATTGGGTGATTCATCGAACTCTACACAACATTGCCAAGCAATCCAACACGCCTATTTTCGACCCACTTTCTTGAATGCTTCACTGCCACCCTGTTTCACTTTACTCAAGCGATGTCCAGTTCTTACGTACCCGACGATAACAATCTGAATCGCCGAATCAATTAGCGTGTCACCGAGTAATCACATGTTTTGCCGAGTGTTACAGATCTTTCCAGCAAACCTGGGTGTTTAAACGACGGTCATCGTCGAGATTGCCAACAGAGTTTGCGATGTGCCAATGATTTCTCAAGCTCGCCGAGTTTTACAGACTCCAACTTTGGGGATGTTTGGAGTCAAACGATGGTTAAGGTCGAGTTCACCGACCTCTTTGGTGACTCACCAATTTGATCTGTTGCTTGTCACTCCACACTTTTCGAGCACTTCTGCATTTCCACCTATACCAATCAGCACACCATTATTTTACTACAACACAAATATAAAATATTAAGGCATTTTGGGTTGCCTCCCAAACAGCACCTTAGTTAACGACGTGGCACAACGCAAGTCCACAACTACTCTTCATTTTCAGAGTCACCCATGTTGTAATTAGGCGAGTCCTCGTCAAATGGTGGGTATTGACCTGATATCAGATGGTCGATTTGGGCATCTTGCAATTGAATAGTCATGGATTGAGAGGCTGACGCTTCGTTTAGCATTTCGATGTTCTCCTTCATCTCATTCAACATCTTCTCATGTGCCTCAATCTTTTGTTGAATGAGAGACAGGACTTTATCACCTACACAAATCTCTGCTTCTTCCCATGTTTACACTCTCGAAGGGAGGAGTGCTTTTCTTTTCCCATGGCTTGTACTTCCAATTCCGTGACTCGGGTGGATAGAACATCTAACTGGGTGACTAGTGTGTCCCACTTCTGCCATTAACGAGTTTCGCTACAACTTCATACGGCTGGTCTAGCATACCGCCATTACAAAGTTGATCTGCTATACATCTATTCTCGGGTCCAAGACCCTTGTAGAAGCACTCCAGTAGCCCTTTGTCCGTCATCCCGTGAAATGCGCATTGTTGTAGGACCGCTTGAAACTTCAGCCACATTTCCTAAATCGTCTCATCCCTACCTGTTTAAAGGTCAGGAGGTTGTCCCTGAGGTTCAATAGTTTCAGAAGGGGATGATCTGTGTCGTATCCATAATGATTTTCCATCCTTCGTTCCTTTCTTTGATATTCAAACTAGCAAAACAAAACTATAATTTATATTAGTAAAACTAAAACTAGCAAAAATAAAATATTCTATTTAACTAAGAATTCCCAAATAACACCACTCCCCGGCACTGACGCCATTTTGATGTTTGCGTAATCAGCAACACAACTTCCAATTCAAGTGTCTATAATCGTGCAATAGTATAATAACCTAACCAAGGGTTGGGGTCGAGTCCCAAAGGAGTGGTTTTGAGAATTAATAGAAAAATAAAATTTAGTTCTAACTAGTTGTAGCTAAAGACATTAACAATTAAAAACATTTTAAATTAAAAAGGAGGACACAAAAGTGACAAATATCAATTTGGGGGTTTTGTCACAAATATAGCAAAAATAGTAAAATTAACAAAGAAATCTATAAAAGGGAGGGGATTCTTGAGGTGTGACCGCAATATAGAGTGATTTAAATCATTGGGTACATGCTTTCGATAGGAAATTTGCAAGATAATAGTAACTAGGCTACGCTTTAGATGGAAATAAGTTCCTTCTCGGGCAACTTACCCCATTTCAAATAGGTTTCTCTCGGACACCCATTTGCCACATGAAGGCCAGCCTACGCCTTACCCCACTCACTCTCTCGAGCTGAGTTTTAAGATATGGGACTAGGGCTCACCCTCTCGGGCTGAACCTTATGTCGACCCACTTCTTAGACCATTAGTCTAATGGTCTTGGTTTCACGACCTCTCTCTAGAGTAGGCTAAAAACACATGGGTGTCTTTGTATTTGCAACTACAAACCCATTAAATTAAACCACAACCACTAGGTGAAATCACCATTAAAATACATCTAACCTATCAGCAAGCAAAACCCAACAATAATCTCAACACAAATTTGCTAAATCACACCCCAAGAATAGGGTTTTTATCCACAGATCAAGAGATACAAATTTATACCTAAATGATCTTGCATTCAAATGGGTATGAAGATTTAAGTCTTGTTATAACCAAGAATGAAGAATCCAAGAGACCCAAGTCCAAATCCTTGGAGAGGAAACTCTCTTCTTCTTCAAGTTTCCAAAACCCTCTCATAACTCAGAGCAAAAATAAAAGTACTAAAAATTATATTAAGAATCTAATACTGTCTAATGATATATTCTCTATACCTCTCAACTAGTATTTATAGTTTTCAAAAATCTGTGCAGCGACGGATCATTCGGCGACATTAGTCGGAATTGCCGATCAACTCAGCGATTCACCCTTTAGTGTGGTTCATCTCCTTCTTGCACCATCCTTCGGCATCATCATCCTCTGGATCATTAGGCGATATAGTACTACTTCGCGAAACTTCTCGGCGATACGCCGACTGCTCTCTAGTTCCGCCGACTCGATCCTTTCCTCTAGGCTCAACACACTGGAACAAAAGGTGAAGTGAGACCCTTTGGCGATCTACCAAGTGAACTCCGTGATCCTCAGGCTTTCATTTCCTCGTTCTTTTCAGCCTTTTTGTTCCTTTTTGCGAAGTAGTGTCCATGCTTTCCTTCAATCTTCAAATACCTAAAACTTATGGATTTTCATTAGATATTGAGATAAAATATGCATTTGAGGACACAATTTCTATTAAAATATAGCCTTAAATGAGTTCAATTTGTGGACTCATCACCCATTATGACTAAGTCGGAGTCTACCATCAAATACACAACCATAATGTAACCCATTTATAACAAAGACAACATCAAAGTCTATCAAGTCACAATAGACAAGAAAATCCGGGATCTAAATAATCATAAAACACATATTGGGAGTAACATTCGAAGGACTCTGTTGTTCACCTCTAGCTTGGAGAGCATAGAACCTAATTTGCTTCTTCTCTCTTCCCTTAGCCTTCATCCTTGAACAATCTCTCATCTTGTGGACACTCTCACCACAAACATAACAACCTTGGATACTAGCTAAACATCTACCCTCATGTGGCTCAATCTTTTGTTGAATGAGAGATAGCGCTTTATCACCTACATAACTCTCTGCTTCTTCCCATGTTTACACTCTCGAAGGGAGGAGTGCTTTTCTTTTCCCATGGCTTGTACTTCCAATTCCGTGACTCGGGTGGATAGAACATCTAACTGGGTGACTAGTGTGTCCCACTCCTGCTTTTTTCTCACTTCTTTGTTGGCTTCTACCATACCATTAACGAGTTTCGCTACAACTTCATAGGGCTGGTCTAGCATACCGCCATTACAAAGTTGATCTGCTATACATCTATTCTCGGGTCCAAGACCCTTGTAGAAGCACTCCAGTAGCCCTTTGTCCGTCATCCCGTGAGATGCGCATTGTTGCAGGACCGCTTGAAACTTCAGCCACATTTCCTAAATCGTCTCATCCCTACCTGTTTAAAGGTCAGGAGGTTGTCCCTGAGGTTCAATAGTTTCAGAAGGGGATGATCTGTGTGGTAACCATAATGATTTTCCATCCTTCGTTCCCTTCTTTGATATTCAAACTAGCAAAACAAAACTATAATTTATATTAGTAAAACTAAAACTAGCAAGAATAAAATATTCTATTTAACTAAGAATTCCCAAATAACACCACTCCCCGGCACCGACGCCATTTTGATGTTTGCGTAATCAGCGACACAACTTCCAATTCAAGTGTCTATAATCGTGCAATAGTACAATAACCTAACCAAGGGTTGGGGTCGAGTCCCAAAGGAGTGGTTTTGAGAATTAATAGAAAAATAAAATTTAGTTCTAACTAGTTGTAGCTAAAGACATTAACAATTAAAAACAT
The DNA here is from genome assembly GCA_036553675.1 of Solanum okadae. Lineage (NCBI taxonomy): Eukaryota > Viridiplantae > Streptophyta > Magnoliopsida > Solanales > Solanaceae > Solanum > Solanum okadae. The sequence continues at coordinate 37,343,149 of CM071678.1, forward strand.
TTTAAATTAAAAGGGAGGACACAAAAGTGTGAAATATCAATTTGGGGGTTTTGTCACAAATATAGCAAAAATAGTAAAATTAACAAAGAAATATATAAAAGGGAGGGGATTCTTGGGGTGTGACCGCAATATAGAGTGATTTAAATCATTGGGTACATGCTTTCGATAGGAAATTTGCAAGATAATAGTAACTAGGCTAAGCTTTAGATGGAAATAAGTTCCTTCTCGGGCAACTTACCCCATTTCAAATAGGTTTCTCTAGGACACCCATTTGCCACATGAAGGCCAGCCTACGCCTTACCCCACTCACTCTCTCGAGCTGAGTTTTAAGATATGGGACTAGGGCTCACCCTCTCGGGCTGAACCTTATGTCGACCCACTTCTTAGACCATTAGTCTAATGGTCTTGGTTTCACGACCTCTCTCTAGAGTAGGCTAAAAACACATGGGTGTCTTTGTATTTGCAACTACAAACCCATTAAATTAAACCACAACCACTAGGTGAAATCACCATTAAAATATATCTAACCTATCAGCAAGCAAAACCCAACAATAATCTCAATACATATTTGCTAAATCACACCCCAAGAATGGGGTTTTTATCCACACATCAAGAGATACAAATTTATACCTAAATGAGCTTGCATTAAAATGGGTATGAAGATTTAAGTCTTGTTATAACCAAGAATGAAGAATCCAAGAGACCCAAGTCCAAATCCTTGGAGGTGAAACTCTCTTCTTCTTCAAGTTTCCAAAACCCTCTCCAAACTCAAAGCAAAAATAAAAGTACTAAAAATTATATTAAGAATCTGATACTGTCTAATGATATATTCTCAATATCTCTCAACTAGTATTTATAGTTTTCAAAAATCTGTGCAGCGACGGATCATTCGGCTACATTAGTCGGAATCACCGATCAACTCAGCGATTCACCCTTCAGTGTAGTTCATCTCCTTCTTGCACCATCCTTCGGCATCATCATTCTCTGGATCATTAGGCGATATAGTACTACTTCGCGAAACTTCTCGGCGATACGCCGACTGCTCTCTAGTTCCGCCGACTTGATCCTTTCCTTTAGGCTCAACACACTGGAACAAAAGGTGAAGTGAGACCCTTTGGCGATCTGCCAAGTGAACTCCGTGATCCTCATGCCTTCATTTCCTCGTTCTTTTCAGCCATTTTGTTCCTTTTTTGCGAAGTAGTGTCCATGCTTTCCTTCAATCTTCAAATACCTAAAACTTAAGGATTTTCATTAGATATTAAGATAAAATATGCATTTGAGGACACAATTTCTATTAAAATATAGTCTTAAATGAGTTCAATTTGTGGACTCATCACCCATCATGACTAAGTCGGAGTCTACCATCAAATACACAACCATAATGTAACCCATTTATACTAAAGACAACATCAAAGTCTATCAAGTCACAATACACAAGCAAATCCAGGATCTAAATAGTCATAAAACACATATTGGGAGTAACATTCGAAGGACTCTATTGTTCACCTCTAGCTTGGAGAGCATAGAACCTAATTTGCTTCTTCTCTCTTCCCTTAGCCTTCATCCTTGAACAATCTCTCATCTTGTGGACACTCTCACCATAACCATAACAACCTTGCATACTAGCTAAACATCTACCCTCATGTCTTTTGCCACATCTAGCACAAGTAGGAAATAGGGGTCTACTATTCTTTCCTTGAGACTTAGTGTTGGACACCCTTTCTAGGTTATATCTTTGGGAGATCCTAGAAGGACCTTGTCCGGAGAGCCTTTCAAGAGGAGAATTATCATCATCAATCCTAAACCTTTTTTTCTCCCTCAACCCTTCTTTAAGTTTCTCTTCCTCAATTTGATGATCATAAATTATAACGCGAGAAATATTCATATCATTATCAGGCATGGCCGTACGACATTCTTCCACTACTGAATCGAACACTCCCGACACAAACTTACTTATTCCCGACCTAGAATCGGACACTAGCATTAGACCATACTTAGACAATTGGGTGAACTTCCATGCATATTCCTTAACACTCATATCGCCTTGTTTAAGGTTAATGAAATCAAGCACTAAAGCTTCTCTCATATCTAAATGGAAGAACCTATCTAGAAAAGCACTCTTGAACCCTTCCCACTCTATGGGACCCATTCCTACCAGTCTAGCCTCTTTCCATTGATTAAACCAAACTTGAGCAACCCTTTGAGTTGATAAGAAGCCAACTCCACCTTCTCTATTGGAGTCATTCCCAGAAAGTACAATACCTTAGAGAACTCATCTATAAACCCTTTAGGATCCTCTTCCACTTGGAGCCATAAAACTTAAGGGGGTTCATCCTTGCAAAATCTCTCACTCTTGAAGCCGCCGAATTCAAATTAGGATTCACCGGAGCTACAACCTCTCTAGTGACTTGAGCCGTAACGGCTTGATCCAACATTTGGATAGGCACCCTAAACCCCACATGAGTAACATTCTCAACTAAAGGATTAATTGGAGCTTGAGGAGGAGCTTAAAGAGGAACTTCTTGCTCCGCATTGTCTTTCTCATTCCTCCTAGCATTAGCCCTTGTAGTAGTAATATCCTGAAAACCATAGGGCACAATTAAGAGAAAGACCTAATAGAGTTAAAATCTATGGCACGACTTAGAGAATGAAGAAGCGAAGTTTCCTAAACATCCAATAGCCTCCTATTCATAAATATTGCACGCTTCACATTTATGAACAAAACTCTATTAGACGTGGTTTGAGACATCCAAGAACCATTCTAAACCTTGTGCTATGATTTATCAAGTTTGTCACAACCCAGGGGTACCCCCTAGAGGTAACAAGGCGTACTTAACCCCGAATGGGGTTTCATACAAGCCCCTTAACATATCATAACATAATTTAATAGAAATGTGCGATAATTTAAAACATTTTGTTTACAATCAATGTCTTTTATAAAGCAAGCGGAAGTCTATAACACTTTGTCTCAAACCATCTAAAACAACTTGAATAAATCTATGGGACACAACCCATGCAAAAGCCCAAAACATAAAAAAAATGATATAAAGAGAAGGGTGATCAAGTCCTTGAAGCTATGAGGACTCACCAAAACTTCTCTTGTTAATCTACTATGAACTAGCCACGAGGATGGAAGTCAATATCGCCAAACCCTACATTTGATAATAATATAGGCAAAAGTATTTGTTAGTACTATAATGAACTAAATATGATGGCTAGCATATATCATCAACATAAGCATATAAGAGGCATTAGTCAACATAGGACATATACCATACCATAAGAAACAATAACATGAGTCATAAACATAAGAGACATCATCATAAGCATAAGAGATAACAACATAATCATAGGCATAATCAATGCATCTAGTTTAACATAACATAATAGAAACACTTCATAAGCCACCCTAAGGCAAGCTTGTGCAATTCATGTATAAGACCCCATAATCCCACCCATGAAAAGCAAGTCACTTTAGGTCCTTATTCATCCGTATTCTTCTTTTAGTCTCATCCTTAGCTTATTTCTCATAGATAAGGGAACATTCACCATTAGTCACACATGTATTGGAAAGCAACTATCACAATAACCAAACTAGGCACACATCATAAACATAAGTCATAAGCATATTCATTACATAGATTATCATAACATAAGAGGAACATATCATGACTACCCTCAAAGCATACTGGTGCAATGCATGAATAAGATCCCATAATCTCACCCATCCTAAATAAATCTTCTTGAGTAACCATAGTACATAATTCATCTTGTTCATATTGTTGTCATAGTGCAAATAAACCTTAACCGACATAGACCATGTGAGCTTAACATTGAATCTAATGTTACCCACACCGAAAAGGGTTGTCCTACTTGCCTAAGGTAAGACCATCATTTGTTAGCTTTAGGTGGATCCACTAGCTAGATATCCTACAAGGGCGTGTAGTATATGACATACACAGATTGTTACTAGAAACCAGACCTTTCTACCCGAAAAAGCATCCATCTCAAGAGATAGCTTCTAGAAACTCAACCTTTGTCACAGAAGAGCTTCCATCTCACAGTAATATCCAATCGATGCTAAGCATAATTCCCAAGGAGTACTTATTAAGTCAATGATATACCGTGAGTTTGTGATATTTTTAATATATTTCACTTAAGAGTTGTGTGTGTCTAGAGCCATTTTGTATTGGTTTTTATGTATTTCTCTCATGATTGCAGGAAATATGTTTAGATGTGGAAACTGAGAGACACAGCTGAAGGATGTGCATAAAAGGGCACCTACGGAGGTGATCCACAGGCCATAGGTCCATTCATGCTCCGTAGATGGGCAGGCAAGGCTTGAAGGAAAATCAGGAAATTCATGACCAAGTGTGGAGCCACGGTTGCAATCGACGGAATGTAGATTGATTCACAGACCGTACTGCTGATCCGTCAAATGGTTCAGAGAGGGGTTCCAGTACCTGATTTTGAATATTCTAAGTATGGAGCTATGGAGAGGATCCATGGACCGTAGATCAATCCACGGTCCATACTAGTGATTCGTCGTTTGGTTCAGATATTTGAAGATTTTGAAGTTAGAAATTTGCGCAAGTCTTGAGTAACGGAAGGGACCTATAGACCGTAGATCAATCCACGGTCTGTAGGTTAGTATCATCGATCGAAACCGCGTCCTAAAACATTATTTCCTTATATCGTTTCCTTTATAGTTAGGACTTATTTTTTTATATATTAGGCATGTAAACCTCATTTTTGGGGGTTAGACTTTATTATTTTAATTCTAATTTTTGGCTTAGGAGATTAACTTGCAACTTTAGCAATTCTTAATTTTCTAAGTTCGTTTTGAAGATTTTGGCTTTGAAATTCAAGTTGAGATTCTGTGTTTATTCTTCTCATTATGTAAGTTCATGATTTCTTCATCTAAAAATATGAATTGTGTTCTTGCTATTATGGGTAACTAAATCCATAACTAGGGTTTTGGGAACCATGAGCGATTAACAATGTATGAATAGTGACTAAGCAATTCTTTAATATTGTTTTTGCATGCACTGATAATTCTTTCATTTAGAAGTCTTTTTAGCGGTTGCAAACGTTAGAACTTGCCTCGTTACTACTTGCTGGACCAAGGAGGTAATTAACGAGAAAAACATTATCAACATAGATTTAGTGTGATACTATCTAATAGTCTAATGTCGATTGGTGCGAGGGTGAAAATTAAGACATACATCGATGTGATGTCTAATATGAGGTAAATGTAAGGGTTAGTAAATTATACACACATAGCCGGACCAAGTTGCGGGGTAAAATTCTCTAGATGCCGGACCAAGGATTTAGAGATACCTAACTTATCACTTTGCATGTAATACACCAGGAAAGGATTGTTATTACTAGGATTACCGCGTTATGAGCTTATGGAGAAAACGTATACCCTAGTTACTTTCTCATCTTGATAACAACTAAAGTTTGAATCTTGCTCATTGATTACTTACATAATTTCCTGAATTTGTTTCACAAATGCCCCCATTTTATTACTTGTTTTCTTTAATACATTGACTAAACAAATATAATTCTTGGTTAAAGTTAAGTCTAAACCATATTCCTCGTGGGATTGACCCCAACCTACAAGTTGGGTTCTTTACTTGATAACGATCGCTTATGCCTCTTCAGGGAGGTATAATTTGAGCGTATCAAATTTTGGCGCCGCTGTCTGGGAATTTGGCTTTTTGATTAAGTTTAACGACATTAATGAACTTTGGTCAAATATTTCCTAATTTTACTTTTTTTCTTTTGTTTTTGTCTCTCTCAGGTTCCTACTCTAGTGTATGCCAAGTACGCTGAGTCAAAGAGAATCACTTACTCCCTACGATCCAAAACTGAACTGAACTTTGCGGAGAATGAATAATCAAGGAGTGCCTGCTAATCCTATCAGAGGAGGGTTAGGTGATGGTGTTGGGGTGCAGCGTTCGAGGGTTGGTGATGAGAATAATCACATTCAAGCTGAGAATCTATTGAGAGATGCAGTGAGGGTACAAGATCAATAGGGCGAAGACTGTATAATAACTATAGGGTCAACTTTAACGCTTCTAAATTTGACGAACCTCTTGTCCTACCTCCTCTACCTCCAGGGCATACCTTTGTGGTAACTAGCAATTTGATGCAAATGCTAACGACAAGAGGCTTATTTGTGGGTTTGGCATCAAAAGATACACATGCGTACGTAACCAATCTAAGGAGTGTTTGCAAAAGTTGTGTGGGTCGACCGGACTTGGACATGGATGACATTCGATTACAAGTATTCCCTCTCTCATTGGCCGACGATGTTGCTGTGTGGTTTAATGAGCTTCCTTATAACTCAATTTATACATGGGAACAATTGATTGATGCATTCCTAGCAAGATTCTTTCTAGTGTCCAAGAAGTTGAACCACAAATATAAACTCAACAATTTTGTAGCACTACCTGGAGAATCCGTGAGTAGTTCTTGGGACAGGTTTACTGCTTTCATACGAGGTGTTCCGAATCACCGTATTGATGATGAGTCACTGAAGGAATATTTCTACCGAGGTCAGGATGACAACAGTAAGGCAATACTTGATACTATTGCTGGAGGTTCATATGGTAAGTGTACTTTTTGAGCAGATTACAAAGAAACTGGAGAAGATCTCTCGGAATAACAAAGCTTGGAGCACTAGAAAGTCAGAGACTGGGGGGAACACGTTTGCCATTCATACTACAAACAACCAATCTGCAAATGAGATTCCTGAGGAGATGGCTTAGAAGAGGATTGACCTAGGGATGGTTTTGAAGTATGTGAGCGGAGGTGCGGAGAAGGTAAATGCTGTGAATTATTTGACTAGGAATCCACCACCAGTTGAGAAGTGCTACTATGAAGAGGATACTTATGCGGTGAATGATCAGTTCCGCAGCTCGGGGAGAAAGTTCCATAATGAAATGGTTGATAGATAGAAGGGATATTCCAACCAAACGCCCAAAGTTCCAATACGGATAATTGGCACCGAGGTCAAGGAAATCAAGGTCGTAACTATGACAACTACAACCGCGATGGTCAATATGTTCGGGATGGGAACTTTAATCACGACAACAACTCCAACCGGAACAATTATGGCAACAAAAATGATCAGGTTGGACCTTAAGTTCCACCTCAAAATCGGGAATCTTGTCCTAGGGAAGCTGGAAGTAATATGTCACATATTAAGGATATGATGCAGAAGATGATGAGGAGGTTTGATGCAACTGATGAGAATATGAACGAGATGAGAAATAACTTGTCTGGTATTGGTAAAAAAGTTGATGCCCATGCAGTGTCAATCAAGCATCTTGAGCAGCAGATGACTCAGTAGTCAACTATAGTAAATCCACGTAAACCTGGCACTCTTCCGAGCAACACCATCCAGAAACCAAAGAATGATGGGCATTGTATGGCAGTTACTACTCGAGGGGGTAAGAAAACCATTGATCCACCTATGCCATTTAGGGTGGAAATTGAGAATAGTAAAGATGATGATGTGGTCGAGGTAAATGGAGAGTCCGAGAATGGGACAGAGAAAGAAGCGGAGGTAACTCAGAACGTTGTCCCTATTCTTAGACCTCCACCTCCCTTCCCATAAAGGTTAGTGAAGAAGATTGAAGAAGGCAAATATCGTAGGTTTATTAGCATGTTGAAACAACTTTCAATCAATGTTCCGTTGATAGAAGCTTTGGAGTAAATGCTTGGGTATGCAAAATTTATGAAGGACATGGTGACAAATTAGAGGGCAGTGAGCTTTGAAGATGATGATAGTTTTCAACATTGTAGTGCTATTTCTACAAGGTCCCTTGTACAGAAAAAAAGAGGATCCTGGTGCCTTCACTATTCCATGTACTATTGGGTTGTTGCATTTTGCTAAGGCGTTGTGTGATCTTGGTGCTAGCATTAATCTGATGCCATTGTCTATTTACAAGAAGTTGTGTTTGGGAGATCCAAAACCGTCTGCGATGCGGTTGCTCATGGCCGCTAGAACTGTGAAGAGGCCCATTGGTGTGCTCCATGATGTACTCGTGAAAGTGGAGTCGTTCATCTTTCCGGTGGATTTTGTGATTCTTGACTATGAGGTTGATTTTGATGTTCCTATCATTCTTGGGAGATCATTCCTTGCCATTGGACGCGCCTTAGTTGATATGGAAAAGGGGCGGATGAAGTTCAGACTAAACAATGAAGAGGCAACTTTCAATATATGTAGGTCTATAAAGCAGAGTAGTGAGCTCCAATCGGTATCTACGATAACATATAGAGTTAAGAGTGGGTTTGAGGTGTAGATTGAAGAGAGACTTGTTGTTGAGGCACTAGCAGTGGTTATGATGAACTTTTAGAGTGATGGTATTGAAGAGTATGATGATCTGGTCGCCGCACTTGATAGGTGCGAATATCGTTTGAAACCAGAGAAGCTGGTGTTAGACATGAAAAATCGTGAGGCCCCACCTGTAAGACCATCTGTTGAGGAGGCACTGAAATTGAAGCTTAAGGCTCTACCATCACATTTGAGGTACGTATTCTTGGGAACAAATGATACTTTACCGATCATCATTGCGGCATATTTGAATGGGCGACAAGTAGAGTGTTTGGTTTCTGTGTTAAAGAGTTTCGAGCGAGCTATTGGGTTGACTATTACAGACATTATTGGGATTCCTCTTGGTATCTGTTCTCATAAAAGCCAACTCATGCCAGATCACAAGCCTAGTATTGAGCACCAAAGAAGAATAAATCCACCTATACAAGAGGTAGTTAAAAAGGAGATCATCAAGTGGTTGGATACTGTAGTTATCTATCTCATTGCAGATACTAGTTGGGTGTGTCCTGTTCAATGTGTGCCCAAAAAAGGTGGAATTACTGTGGTCCCTAATAAGAGAAACAAGTTTGTTTCGATGTGGCCCGTGACTGGATGGAGAGTCTGCATGGACTACCGGAAGCTAAATGCTTGGTCATAAAAGGACCATTTTCCTATGCTATTCATGGATCAGATATTGGATAGACTTGCAGGTAAGGGTTGGTATTGTTTACTTGATAGTTATTCAAGCTACAATCAGATTTCTATAGCACCGGAAGACCAAGAGAAGACCACTTCACTTTCCCTTATGGGACTTTCACCTTCAAACGGATGCCATTTGGGTTGTGCAATGCTCCATCGACCTTTCAGCGTTGTATGATGTAGAAATTCTTTGATATGGTGGAGGACACTATTGAGGTATTTATGGATGATTTCTCTGTGGTAGGTGACTCTTTTGATCGATGTCTGGATCATTTGGCCGAGGTGCTTAAAATGTGTGAAGACTGCAATCTAGTGCTAAACTGGGAGAAGTGCCACTTTATGGTGAAAGAAGGGATAGTTCTGGGTCATCGGATTTTTGAGAAGGGCATTGAGGTTGATAGAGAAAAAGTAGAGGTAACAGAAAAGCTTCCTCCACCTATCTCTGTAAAAGGTGTTAGAAGTTTTCTTGGGCATGCAAGTTTCCATAGGAGGTTCATCAAGGACTTCTCTAAAATTGCACATCCACTGTGCAAACTACTTGAAAAAGAGTATAAGTTTGATTTTGATGATGCTTGTCTAAGATCATTTGGAGAGTTAAAGTAGAAGTTGGTTATTGCACTATCATTATTTCACCGAATTGGGGACAACCGTTTGAGGTAATGTGCGATACGATTGGAGTGGCGCTTAGTGTAGTATTAGGACAGAAGAGAGAGAAAATTCTTCATCGTATTTACTATGCTAGCAGAGCTCTAAATGTGGCTCAGAAGAATTATACTGTGACTGCACAAGAACTTCTTGCGGTGGTTTTTGCATTCGAGAAATTTCAATCCTACTTGCTTGGTACTAAGGTCATAGTGCATACTGACCATTCTGCATTGAGGTATTTGATGGCAAAGAAGGATGCAAAACCGAGGTTGATTAGATGGGTATTGTTGCTGCAAGAGTTTAATTTTGTGGTAAAAGATAGAAAGGGGACCGAAAATCAAGTTGCCGATCACTTGTCCAGATTAGAGGAACAGGCTATGCTAAAGCTTGGTGATAGGGCTGAAATTAATGATGTTTTTCTAGATGAAAAGGTATTGGTTGCGTCTCATGATCTGATTCCCTTGTTCACAGACTTTGCTAATTATTTGGCAAGCGATTTGATTCCCCCAGATTTGTCTTTTCACCAAAGGAAAAAGTTTACGCATAATGTGAAGAAATTTTTTGGGATGGGCCTTACTTGTATCATAGTCGTGCTGATGGGACTATTCGTCGTTGTGTGCCCGAGGGTGAGATGTTGAGTGTACTTGAGGCGTGTTATTCATCGCTTGTTGGTGGGCATCATAGTAGTATTCGAACTACACATAAGATTTTGCAGTGTGGGTACTACTAGCCTACCATTCACTAAGATGCTCATGATTTCGCCAAGTCTTGTGACTGTTGCCAAAGAGAAGGAGGGATTTCAAAGAGGCAAGAGTTTCTTATGAATCCTATATTGGTGATAGAGTTGTTTGATGTATGGGGCATTAATTTTATAGGTCCATTTGTGAGTTCACATGGGATGAAGTATATTCTTATTGCGGTTGATTATGTATCGAAGTGGGTGGAAGCAGTTGCGCTCCCCAACAATGAAGGTAAAAGTGTCACCGCATTCTCGAAAAAGAATATCTTCTCCTGATTTGGTACACTGAGGGCGATTATCAGTGATGGAGGTTCCCACTTTTGTAATAAGTTTTTCATGGCGCTACTTGAGAAATATGGTATCCGCCACAATGTAGCCACTTCTTACCATCCGCAGACTAGTGGGCAAGTTGAAGTGTCCAACACAGATATCAAACTGATTTTGGCGAAGACTGTGAATGCTAATAGAACGGATTGGTAAAGGAAGCTTGATGATGATCTATGGGCCTATCGCACTGCATACAAGACTCCCATAGGTATGCCTCCTTACCAACTTGTATATGGAAAGTCTTGCCATTTACCGGTAGAGCTAGAGCATAAGGCTATGTGGGCGATCAAGAAGCTAAATTTGGACTGGGGTGCCGCATCTAATCAAAGAATGAATGACTTGAATATGCTTGATGAGTTTTGCCTAAAAGCTTATGAAAGTTCAGCCTTGTACAAAGAGAAGATGAAGAGGTATCATGATCAAAAAATTGAAAAGCGAGAATTTGTTGTGGGTGATCTTGTGCTTCTATTCAACTCTAGGTTATGCTTGTTTCCGGGCAAACTCAAGTCCAACTGGACCGGGCCATTTTTGCTCAAAAAAGTGCTCCCCTATGGAGAGGTTGAGCTTGAGAAAAGTGAAGGAACAAGGTTCATAGTTAACGAGCAAAGGATCAAGATCTATCTGGAAAATGCAGAAAGTGTGCAAGAAGTTGTTGAGGCCTACTATCTTGATGAAATCTGAGTAATCAAGAGGCATGCATCATGCCGCGACGGTAAATCAAGCGTTGTTTGGGAGGCAACCCAAGATCTAAAATCTAGCCAACAATAGGTTCTTGTTTTCTGTTTAGTAGTTTTGTTTGTTTAGTTGCTTCTCTGTACTCATATAGATAGTTGTTTTATTTTTGTTTTAGTGTTGGTTAGACATAGCATAGGGTCCGTGTCTAAAAAGTGTCTAGAAAATGTAAAAAGAAAGGGCTAATTGTTGCTACATGTGCAAGGGCAAAAAGCAGAATCTGCAGAAAAAAGTCTGGTGCAGCGGTCTACGGACCCTATCGACGGTCTATGGTTCATCCCACGGACCATGAATGGCGTCCATAGATCCCAGGTAGTTCTAAAATTTTCTAAGTCTAAGAGTGATCTACGGTCCTAATCTACGGACCGTAGATCGACCCACAGACTGTAGACGGGGTTCCGTGGGTCCAAACCCTAGTTCTACCTGACCCGACCTGGACCCCTCCAATTTAACATCCCCCAATTTCAAATCATTCCCATTTCCCTCCATTTACTCCCAAACTGTTTCTAAGCTTACCAATCCCTTAAATCACTCCATAATCACTCCATAACTCCCCAATTAATCATCCCTTTCTTTTCCCCACAATCCAAAATTTCCTTTTCTCTCCAAACTCCACTCATCCCCAAAACTCCCCAAGAGGTCTGGTGTATGGGTTCGGTGTGTGTAAAGGCAAAGTTGTGGTATCGAAAGCATCGAGTCATCACACAATCACACCACTCCCGCTGCTTGGAAGGTAACAGACTTTCCCCTCACTTTGAATTTTGATTTATCGATTGATTATAGAAAGTCTGAAATTGGGTCTTGACCTTGGGTAACTAAATTATAGTGAATGCACCCTTGGGATGATAGATTGTGATTGTATTGCCTTCTTGTATGTAAAAAAAAATAATGAAATAAAAGTCTAAATGTAAGTTTCAACTTAGGGTTCCTTATAATGCAGAAAATACCTGTGAAATTGAGTAATTGGAACCCCTAGAATGACGAACTAGCATAATTTATGTTTAAATACATGATTAGCCTAAGATATTATTGACTATGGCAAAAATGTGGGCTTCCAATCGAAGCATGTCTGAGAGCTAGCACAGATCCCATCCACGAGACCTTGTCTATGGGTTGTAGGTCAATCTACGGATCGTAGATCAGGTTCGTGGTTGGTGGCACATGAGAATTTCGCCAAGTATGGAACAACAGAAGTGGACTACGGTCTGTAGATCAAGCTACGAATCGTTCTGTACATCTGTGGTTCCCATCAGAGACCAACTTTTTGGTACCTGTGATCTATGGACGGGATCCACGGACCGTAGATGCCCACCATAGGTGGCCACTGAAACCACTGTCTGAAATTTTTTCTTTTTTTTTTGTTCGTTCTTAGTTCTAAAATCTTTTCGAGTGTGTTATGAGTTTATTTTGGTACTAATAAGACATCCACATGTACCATGTCGCCTAAGAAGCAAGTGACCTACTCCAAAACGGGTAAATCAAAATCTGTGGCGCCTACTTTTAGGCTGATTGATGAAGACACGGACGCGGAAAAGGATCCAACATATGCTCCACCAGCCACGAGGACATCTCCTACTGCACCTCGAGCTACCCGGAATACATCTCGGCAGATGGTCACCGACGTAGTCACTGTCTCCCAGTATGATGAGGAGAACACACTAATCGGGTCACCGACTGGCTCTGCTTCCGATTCTGAGGTTGGTTCTACTTTTGGCTCAAAGTCTGCCTCTGCTTCCGGCTCTGAGCCTGCCCATTCTTCTGGCTCCAATTTTGGATCCGCCACGAGTTCAGGTTCACATGACCAAGCTGCCACATCTGAAGAGGTCACTAGTTCAGAAAAAGTCTCGGTTCCACGAAACTACAACACTGATCTAGTCGCTGAGGAGCCAAACAGATGGTGTGTTGAGAGCCAATGACAAATTATCGAGATGCCAAGATGAATTATAACAAACAAAAGATGGCCCGGCTTATGACAAAGGAGTGCAGAGTCCTCACTGGGAGCTAACACACCGTACCAAAAATCCACTGGCTCTTTCAATGTCACAAGTGTGAGTGGATAGCTCGAGACCCAGACACCTATAGCGAGGAGATTGTGAGGGAGTTCTATGATTCCTATGCGGCTACTCTTCGAAGTTTTATCTATAAGAATGCCAGACACACTGCCCAGGCACCCCTCACAGCTACACTAGTGTGCGGATTTTCTGTAGACATCTCTGAGAACACCATCCGCCGGTTCCTCTATGGTCCTGGCCTTGATCACTCTTGGGCATTCAACACGGCAAAATTTGACTACTGATGGGACACTGTACGGGGCGGAGAGTTCCAGCGGAGCACCGAGAAACTAGAGACTTTATTACACTGGCTGGCTAGCCAAATTTCTACTGACGAAGAGTGAGTCGAGTGGGTCACCACTCCGAGCGTGAGCATCAAAAAGGCCACTCTCACATTTGTGGCTAAATTTTTCTGGGTGTTGGTTTGCAATAAAATTTCTCCCACGAAGGCTGACAACGAACTAACTTAGGACCGCGCAGTTATGGTAGCAGCATTGGTTGCGGGATTTGAGATCGATTTTGCCCACATGCTCATTGCAGAGATACATGAGATGGCTTTCAAAGCCTCCACCACTTACCCATTTCCTTGTCTCATTTTCTAGTTATGTAGGGACTCTGGAGTGCCGATCTGGCATTGTGACAAGTTGATCCGGCCTATGGGGACACTGGATATAGGCCATAATCGGGATAAGGCAAATGTGGCGGCACCACGCAGAGAGCCGCAGTTTGATGTCCACCCATGGGAGCGGACTTAGTAGATGTTGTGAAGCAGATGCAGGGTGATGATATGATCCTACCCCTCCAGCCCACACTGATGATGTCCCGACCTCCTTATCGCAGGCCGTGAGTCGGGCTCCTAGCTCGTCCACACTGATGATGTCCCGACCTCCTCATCTCAGGCCGTGAGTTGGGCTCCTAGCTCGTCCAGACCCACCCCACCTCGAGGAGCTATTGTTGCACCATTAGCCAGGGTTCAGAAATTTGAGGCTCAGATGGCCACACTGCTCCACCATGTCCGGCCATTGATGCAAAAGTCGATAGCAGAGTCTGAGGCCATAATGGAGTGAAGGATAGAGAGAATGATGGACCAGAAGGTTTAGGTTGTTAATAAATGCCTCAATGCCTTTGAATTGAGAGTCCTCAAGTGATCAACCCCGACCACAGATCTATCCTCTTTCCGAAGTTGATACCATCCTTTCCACACTTGCAGTTGAGCCACAGGCTGCACCTACTGCTTTATATGATGATACGGTCCTTGATGCATTATTTAGTGAGGATGTAAAGAAGCAGCCCGAGCCCACACGTGCCCGAGGTAAGAGGCACCGATCTAAACACACATCTGAGGTCACTGAGGATGAAAGAACTAAGAAGAGAGAGCACAAATAGGAGAAGAAGGATAAGAGGGATTCAATATTAGATGAGCATTTGTGCAAGGAGAGTGTTCGTGAGAGTGTTGCTAGGGCATCAAGTTCTATGCCCATTTTGGATGTTCCAAATACTGTGGGTCATGATGTGAGCACCACTGATGGTGCGGTTAGACTGGTTGATAGCACTGCTGAGGGTGCTGTGATTGCTGACGTAGGCACTACTGAGGGTGGTCCCAATGTTTCTATAGCGGGATCCGGTAAACTAAACCATACATCGATGTGATGTCTAATATGAGGTAAAGGTAAGGGTTAGTAAATTATACAAACATAGCCGAACCAGGGTGTGGGGTGAAATTCTCTAGATGCCAGACCAAATAGATACCTAACTTATCACTTTGCATGTAATACACCAGGAAAGGATTTGGCGGTTCGCCGAGTGATCTTGGCGATCACCAGGATTTCCTCTTTTCAACTTCTTCAGCTTTTTTTTCACTCCTTTTTCCCCATAATGTCCTTGCCTTGCTCCTTAGCCTTCATTGTCGCAAATCAACACTTTAAAATCAGTTTAGAGCATAAATTTGGCATTGAGGAAAATAAAACTATGGAAACGAATCCATAAATGAGTCGAAATCTAAAACTCATCAACACCCCCAACTTAAACTTTTGCTTTTCCTCAAGTAAAACTCAAGATCAATGAGTTCAACAAGGATATCTACAAACAATGCTACTCCAGACTCAATACAAATGCACACTAGAGGTTCAAATTTCACATGCAATGTTCAAATGTGCACTCTAAGTTTCAAATTGTGACTAAACATTATCAAATGGACTCAAGCTCACAATGTTTGCTTCAAATGCAAGTTCAAGCTCAACAAAAGCATTCAAATGCCCTCACACCAATAATTATTCCATGCTCACGCAAAATCATCAACAAGTTATAAATTCAGAATCAAATATAAATCTCACAATCCCATAGATGAACACATGCATGACTCTATCCATAGGCTTGCCCTTATTTTCCAATCAACATTATTTTCAGCTTGATCAAGATTACAAAGGTATTTGAAGGCTTGTAAGGTGGTCGAGTGCAAAGGTATGACCATTTTAGTTTAGTGACTTCTGATTAATAATGTTTTAAAGACATTTCATCCAACACTAAGCGTCTGATTAATAATTTTTCAAAGACATTTCATCCAACACTAAGCATCTGATTAATAATTTTTCAAAGACATTTTATCCAACACTAAGCGTCAACCATTGTTAGCTAGTAATATAACCCAACTAAGTGAGTTGGGGTCGAATTCCACAGGGAGTGGTACGTATTCGAGAATCAATAGACAAGCATGAATATGTTCAAGTCAATCATAGGTAAAAACATTTACGAATAAAAGCATGGTTAAAGTTTAGGGTGACAAAAGTGTCAAATAACAGGGGGTTTTGGTTGTAATTATCACCTACAACAGCAAATGACACTAAATAACAAGTAATGAGACGGGTTCTTGGGATGTGATTGGATTATGGGCGAAGTTAGACAAATGGGTGATTGCAATCAATAGTAAATAGTTGTAAATCAGTTAATAAGCTAGACTTTAGTGGGGATAAACTTTTCTCAAACAATTTACCCCGAATCAAATTGGTTTCTCTCGAACACCAATAAGCAGCAATTAAGGACTGCCTACACTTTAGTCCATTCACTCTCTCGAGCTGAATATGTGGAAAAGGGTTTAGGATTAACTCTCTCGAGTTGAACCCATGAAAGCTCAATACCTACAAACCATCAAATCAGTAATCTTGGTTTTAAAACCTCTCTCTCGAGCAAGCCAAAAACACGAAGGTAGAGTTGCATTTGCAACTACAACCCTTTAGATTAAGCCACAATTACTAAATGAAATCACTTTTAAACTGCATTTAAACTATCAATTAATGATACCCAACAACTAAATCAACCCATAATCACATAATCACACCCTAAGAATTAGGGTTATAGCTAGACATCATAAAAAAAAATTGTTACCAAATTGTGTTTCCATTAACTGGGTAAGATTAATTTCGTGTTTTCAAAGGTCAAGGTTGAAGAATCTCAAAACCCACTTCCAATTTCTCAAAAATGAAAATCTTCAAAGCTAAGTAAAATATTGTCTCAATACTCTCAGTTCTAAAATAGGATTGATAAAATTAAATACTATGAAAACTGATAACTGATATTCGATACTAAACTAAGAATTTAAAAATGTATTTATAGTTGCCAAAAATCTGCCACAAAGGACCACTCGGCGATCCTCCCTTTGGTCAATTCCATCGCCTTTTTGCTTTGGCCTTCAGCATCTTCAAGTTCTATAACTTTGGGCGACATAGCACTGCATTGCTGAACCATTCGGCGACTCACCGACTACTCCTTTCTATCGCCGACTTGATTTTCTCCTTCAGGGCTTGGCATACTTGAACTTTAGGCAAGATCATGGCCATTCGGCGACTCGCCCAATGGGTTAGGTGATCCTCAGGGCTATTTTTCTTCGTTCTTTCAGCTGCCTTGTTCCTTTTTGCTCATTAGTGTTCATGCTTTTTTCCTCAATCCAAATACCTAAAAATCAAGGATTTACATCAGTTATTGGCACAAAATATGCATTTGAGGACACTAAATCTATTAAAATAAAGCCCTAAATGAGTCTGAATCGTAGATTCGCCGAAAGGATTGGCTCAAAATTCTCAGAAAAATTTGGCATGTCGGCGATGGAAAGGCCTTTCGATGAATCACCGACAGCATTCAGCGAGCAAGTGTTAGCCCGCCGAAAGTTACAATGCAATTAATATTTAGGGGTGCATACAAAGGGCGATCAAGAAAGACTTTTGGCGACCTCAGGCTTCTCGCCAAAAGTTACAGAACCAAATTACTCATTTAGCATGAAATTAAAGACTAGATGGGGAACTTCGACGAATCACCGAGTTGTTAGCAAGCTAGACCCAGCTCGCCAAACAACCCAACGTGCCTACTTTCAACCCAACTTCTCAAATTCAACCCCGCAACCCCCGAAAACAAAATCAATGCAAACATTAATCAAATTAAGCTCAGACACAATACGTCCATGCCCTTGGGATACACAGATTTCTCCCGATTTGGCCTAATTTGGCCATTTGATGACTTTTGCCTTTAAGAATGACATCAGCCGCTCCATCATTGGGCAAAATATGTCATTAGGCACAACTACATGCCACTTAGACTTCACCCGACTAAACCCAACAACATGCAAGCACAAACCCCACAAATTTTAACCAATTTTAAGGCACACAATCATGGGAATTCAACAATCTAAACATTACGGGCAACATTATCAAATTAACACTGGCACACACAAACACAATTAAGATCAGAGAGGCCCAGCACACGACATTAAGATAAAAGCAATTGTAAATGAGTACAAATTACTAAGAATAAACTCGGGGTTCAGAAAACCAACCTTAGATGCCGATTAAAATAATTTGAAATGCTAGGCGGCAAAGTAATCCACTCCAAACACAAATTCGATGACTTAAACACTCTAAAATGCAAAAAGTATGGGAAATATTGTGCGGGTGTGATTTTGGGAAGATTAAAAGTAAGAGAAAGTTAAATAGTTTGAAAGTTTAAACCTTTGGCCTTTAAAAACCATCCAGTTCTCACCCATTCGGTGATATTAGTCGTGCTCGCTGACCCACTCGGTGACATGCCAAGTGGGAACTTACCTTGCCGAGTTTTACAAGACCTCCAATTAATGTGGGGGTCAAAACGGCAGACTAAATCGTGATTGCCGATTCGCCAATTTTCTCCTGGGCTTGCTGAGTTTTACATACTTCAATTTAAAATTTTGTTGAGCCTAACATCTATCTAGGTAGGGCTCGCCGACCTTTCGGCGATGTGCCGACTAGAATTTTTGCTCGCGAACCTACACTTTCCACACTTTGACCTACACAATCAACACACCATTATTTCAAACTTAAAAAGAAAGAAAATAAAACTTGGGTTGCCTCCCAAAAAGTGCCTTAGTTAACGTCGCAGCACGACGCAGGTCCACACTCAAACCTTATTCTTGGGTTTAGCAATAATGTCACTAGGCAAACCCCCTCGCTATCTCGGGTTCAATTGAGATGAGATATGACCTATTTGGGTCTCAAACAACTTGATCGATGTTGAATGGGAGGGAAAAGTCTAGCTAAGGGTCAACACGTCTTCCTTCATTTCTTTCAAAATCTTGTCAGACCCCTCAACTTTGTTGAGGATACGAGAAAGCATATCCTCAGACCAGCCACCTTCCGAATCCTTTAGCTTTTGGCGCTCGTGGGGAGGCACATACCTATCCTTCTCCGCATCCTTCCAATTGGGATTTTGGTCCCTTCATTTTCGATCTCGATCCTTCCAACTTTCATTCCTATTCCAACCTTTGCTACCACCCTGCCTAGGGTAGTTTGAACGATAACCACCACCTTGGTTGGCTAGGAAATTCAACTTTTCATTACATAGTGCCTCGAACTTGGCCACATCCGAATTAGTACACCCGACACCCACGTCATTGACACCTCGAGCACCAGCTCCCATGACATTTTTGGACACAATGTCAAGTTGTGTCATGATTTTGGCCATGTTCTAGTTCCTCTCTTGGTCCTTCTTCGTATGTTCCTTGGTCAGTTTAACCGTGAGAGGGGAGACCTGATCTTCACGGGTATACCACGCTCGGTTTATGGTAGTCATTCCATCCATGAGCTGAGCTGCTATCACATAAGGTTGCTGCATCAAACCTCCAGGAGAAAGTTGGTCAGCAGCACCCTTATTTACCGAGTCAAGACTCCAGTAAAAATACTGCAGCAACACGTTGTCAGGCAAGCCATGAGTTGGGCACTGAAACACCAACTTCTTGAATCGCAGCCAAATTTCATAAATTGGCTTACCTTCCAGACACTTGAAGCTCTGAATGTTGTCCCGAAGAGTCATCATCTTCGAAGGAGGGAAAAATTGCACTTGAAATGCGGTGATCAACTCCTCCCACAAAGTGAATGATTCACGTGGCAATTCAGCCAGCCACTTACATACCTCTCCCATTAAAGAGAACGGGAACAACCTCAACCAGACCAACTATTGGGAAATGTTCTTGAAGGAGAATGGTCTGCATACATCCACGAAGTTTCTAATATGCTCATAGGGATCCTCATGAGCCAAACCTCCGAACAGCCCCTTCAAATGCAAGAGCTGCAACATAGTACTTGTGATGTGGAACACCGTATTCCCTTCGGCCGGAGGCAAGCGAATGGCACCAATATCACCCATAAGATGGGGGCATTAGCATTAGGCTCATTGACATTGTTGAGGTTTCCGATGTCATCTTGATGGCCTACTTGGCTGCCATTGTTGTCGTTCACACTCATATTTCATGTTTCAAACACAAACAAGTAAAACAAAACTAAAATTAAGTAAGTTCAACTATGACTAACAAGAACAAAATTCAACTTAACTAAAAAATCTCAAGTAACACCACTCCTCGGCAGCAACACCATTTTGATTAATAATGTTTCAAAGAAACTTCATTCAATACTAAGCGTCAACGATCGTTAGTTAGTAATATAACCCAACTAAGTTAATTGGGGTTGAATCCCACGGGGAGTGGTACGTATTTGAGAAATAATAGACAAGCATGAATATGTTCAAGTCAATCATAGGTAAAAATATTTACAAATAAAAACATTGTTCAAGTTTGGGGTGACACAAGTGTCAAATAACAGCGGGTTTTGGATGTAATTATCAACTACAACAGCAAATAACAAGTAATGAAACAGGTTCTTGGGATGTGATTGGATTATGGGATAAGATAGATAAATGGGTAATTGCAATCAATAGTAAATAGTTGTAAATCAGTGAATAAGCTAGACTTTAGTGGGGATAAACTTTCTCTCAAACAATTTACCCCAAATGAAATTGGTTTCTCTCAAACACCAATAAGAAGCAATTAAGAACAACCTAAACTTTACTCCATTCACTCTCTCGAGCTAAATGTGTGGAAAAAAGTTTAGGATTCTCTCTCTCTAGCTGAATCCATGACAACCCAATACCCACAAACCATCAAATTAGTAATCTTGGTTATAAAGCATCTCTCTCGAGCAAGCCAAAAACACGAAGGTAGAGTTGCATTTGCAACAACAACCCTTTAGATTTCGCCACAATTACTGAATGAAATCACTTTTAAACAGCATTTAAACTACCAATTAACAATACCCAGCTGCTAAATCAACCCATAATCACATAATCACACCCCAAGAATTGGGGTTTTAGCTAGACATCATAAAAAGAAAAAAATTGTTACCAAATTGTTTTTCCATCAACTGGGAAAGATTAATTTCGTCTTTACAAAGGTCAAGGTTTAAAAATCTGAAAGACCAACCCCCAATTTCTCAAAAATGGAAATCTTCAAAGCGAAGGAAAATATTGTATCAATACTCTCAGTTCTAAGCTCTCTAAACATCAAAACTGATAATTATGATTTTATATTGAAAATTGATAATAAACTAAAAATTTAAAAATATATTTATAGTCGCCAAAAATATGCCACGAAGGACCACTCGGTGCAATAAGTCGGGATCGCCGATCCACTCGGCGATCCGCCCTTTGGTCAATTCCATCACCTTTTTGCTTTGGCCTTCAGCATCTTCAAGTTCTGTAACTTTGGACGATATAGCACTGCATCGCGAAACCGTTCGGCGACTCACCGACTGCTTCTTTCTATCGCCAACTTGATTTTCTCCTTCAGGGCTTGGCTCACTTGAACTTTAGGCAAGATCATGGCCATTCAGCAAGTCGTCCAATGGGTTAGGCGATCCTCAGGCCTTCTTTTCTTCGTTCTTCCAGCTGCCTTATTCCTTTTTGCTCATTAGTGTCCATGATTTGTTCCTCAATCCAAATACTTGAATATCAAGGATTTACATCAGTTATCGGCATAAAATATGCATTTTAGGACACTAAATCCATTAAAATAAAACCCTAAATGAGTCCAAATTGTGGACTCATCAACTTCTTCCTTCATTAAGTATGGCCTGCAAATCACTTTTTCTCCTTCTCTTTCACATTATGTGATGTTCACAATCCACCCTTATTAATTTAAGCATGATCCTTTGGATACCCCATTTCTTTTCTTCCTTCCACAAATTTTATTTTACAAACACGTCTCTTTTTCAATTATTTTTTT
This sequence comes from Solanum okadae, assembly GCA_036553675.1. Taxonomy (NCBI): domain Eukaryota; kingdom Viridiplantae; phylum Streptophyta; class Magnoliopsida; order Solanales; family Solanaceae; genus Solanum; species Solanum okadae. The sequence continues at coordinate 37,365,240 of CM071678.1, forward strand.
CATTTTTTCCTTTTTCTTTAAAAATTTTTACATAGAGGGGTTCCATCTTTTTCGTATGATCTTTCAAAGGCGGATTATTTTACATTCCTTGATTTTCCTTGTTTTTCACCACACCCCCAACTAAGGCTTTTGGCCTAAGTTGGCTATTCAAACAAGTCAATACTTCATGAAGGTTAAGGGTGATGGGACAAAGAGGCCAAAGTTGTTCAAGTTTCTTCCAAAGAAAAGGATAGGCTCAAAGGGTGCCAAGCTAGGTTCATACTCTCACAAGGTGGACACAAAAAGGTATACGATCAATTTTTTGTTCACTGTTCACAAATTTTGCGTAAGATCATTTCAATTGCTTACTTTCATCAATCAATTGGACTAACGGGGCAACTTCTAGGTATCATCAAGCACATAGTTCAAGACAAGCTCACCACACATGGCATTCGACACAATCATCAAATAAGACTTTACAATGTGTAGCTAGCGTGCAATGATCAGCACAAGAGATCAACTTAACAATAGGCTAGTCACAACGAGATGGTAGGAGTTCACATATAAATTATGTAAATCAATTTGCCTCATCATAGCCGTACACATATATCTTTGAATTAAGAGCACTATTCTAGTCATCAATATTGACCACAACCGACACTCGAATTTATAGGAGAACCGCCACATTCATACACATCAAGAGGTGGCAAATTTTAAAATCGATTCAAACCTTTTGCACTTCAAAACATTGGACAAACACAATGGATCAAAATCACATATATATAAAAACACAATATACGATGCAACAATAGCAAACATCGACAAAACAACCCAAAAGAAGTAGGTTTGAAAATACCTCAACCCGCTAACCATTCTAGCAATTGTCCTCAAATGCAAAGAAATAATAAAATAGTCTAAAAATTACAGAAATGGAGTAAAAGGGTAATACGGCCAGCTAAGTCTAGGGTGAGCTTAGCTTATCTATAACTCCATTTGTCTAGGCATCAGTGCCCGGCTCAGCAACATCTTTGGCTCCACTAGAGCCCACCATCAAAGCATCTCTGAGTGATGTCTGCACAGTTGTCTAAACGATGGCTCCCTTAAGATCTGCTAGGTCATCGTACATAGCTGCATCATGGATACCCAGCTCATCTTCATCACTCTCTACCTCGGACTCGGAATGAGCATTATCAACCCTAGTAACATCTCCGATCATAGTAGGCGGAGGAACCATAGAACTGGCTAGAATATCAGTGCTCATGATCTCGGGAATATCAACTGCGTCGAACAACATTGATAAAGTTGTGGACTTCAGCTTGTCAACATCCTTCCTCATCCCCACAAGATCGGCCTTCAACGCCGTCAGAGCATCAGTCTCACCCCGGTTCTTCTCACAAGCCTCTACCCTCATTGTAAGGGCATCCAGTGCCAACTTGTGACAATCAATCAACTACCGATGTTCTCTAATCTAAGTCCTAATCAGGGCCAAGAAAGCAACAATCGCCTGCTCTATCATACCAGGCATAACGGCCTCTACTCGGGAGGCACACACATTAGCAGATTAAGCCAAAGGTCCCATTTTCTAAAACATAGCCTAGGTGATAGACGTCGGGAGGCAGGAGCAGAAGTAGTGGGAGGGGGTACAATAAATGAACTAGGGGGAGTAGAAGTGGAGGGGCCAGATGTACTTGTAGGCTCACTAGGGAAGTATCCACCAGTGCAGCCCTCGTGCTATCGGCCTCATACATCATGTACTTGGCCTCAAAATGTCGGATGTGAATAGAAAAGGATGGGGTCTCCTCCATATCCGTCTTCTCATTTCTAGGGACACGAACCTACTTCTACAGCTCAGTGATCAGCATGGGTAATAAAAGAGAGGTCTGACTCTACTTGGCTCTCATGGCCATTTCTTGCTTAATGAAAAGACCCAAGTTCAATCTTTATTGATCCATGATAGAACCTAGACACGCAGCCTTCAGATGTCGGAGGATCAACACAATATATGAAAGCATGATGGTACTGCTTATAAACCCAAACTAGAATCGGGAAGCCATATTAAGGTCCTTTTTCTCAATAAGCACACCAGTCTTGATCCACCTTGGTGTCACATCAGAATTAGGGGCACTAACAAACCCTTTAGATCATCTAGGATCTTTTTCTTGATGAGATCAATGTAGTCATGCATGAAATCTCTTGAACACCAAAGTACCTCATTTATGTTTGAGCTGCTGCACTTCACCTTCTTCCCTCGAACCATCACATGATCTATCGACTTAAACGTGTTGGCCTTCTTTTCCCCTTTTGGGACCAGCTCCCCATAAGCAAAGTAGAACTCCCAGACCCAATTAGGGATGTAAGATCCTTGGGCTTTGTGAAAACATAAAATTTGTGAAACCTCAAAGTGTTCCACACCTCAAGTTACTAGTCTACCACACCATCTATGGACAACTCATTTTCCTGTAAAATGGTCCTCAAACCCTCATCCTTTAGTCTGTTGAGTGATCGGGGTGGAGGAGCCTGATTTGGCGGACGGGCCTACACCACTGTCTGAGCTAGGGCTGGATGAGAAGGAGGCGTAGGAGGAATCGGGATCCTAGACGGATCATTCATAGACTTGTAGTGTGGCTTTTCTCTCCTAGCCTATAGGAGATGGTCGTCCTCCAGTTCAGATACAGAGGCTGGAGAACTGTCCCCTGAATGGCCCTCACTATCAGATGGAGTGAGGTACGTGGTGTAAATACCCTTAGTGTCGAAGCTCTCCTCCACTGGTGTGGGTTGAACTGGGCCTTTGACCTTCCCCCCTCCCCTTTTTAGAGAAAGTTTATTAACCGGGGCCTGGGAGGCTGCAGCCTCCTCATTGATCATTATACCCCTAGCCCGCTTCTGGGGCGGTTGATTTCTTCTGGTGACTTTAGGTCTGGCCATACCTGCAAAACAATGTTGAAAACATTTGATTCAGTTCAGAAAAAAATCATAGTGTAGCAGTTGTAGGAAAACTCGTCGAACCGTTCGTTGAGTCGTCGACCACATTCAGCAAGCTAAGTTGGGATCATCGAAAGTTCCAAAAAATAATCTTTCAAAAATAGGCAAAGGTCGGCGATGCAAAGGGTCATTCAGCAAATCACCGACACTATTTAGCGAACTAGAAGTAGCTCACCGAATGTAATAGAACATTTTCAAAAATTTGGGGCGCAAAAGGGCGATCAAAAAGGACTTTCGGATAGTCGACGAGTGAACTTGGCGAGATATAACCGAATGTTACAGAATAGTTATCACAAAAATGCAAGATAAAAAGGCGATCAAGGGTTCTTTAGGCGAACCCCCGAACCACTCGGCGAGCTCAACCCAGCTCGCTAAATAGTCCACCCTGCCAGGTTTGTACCCCGACATTCAGTTTCTCACCCGCAGCCCATGAAAACAAAATTAAACCATTAATCTATACATTTGAACCCAGATCCATACTACCTATGACCTCAGGGTACTCAAACTTCCCCTGATTCGGCCAAAATTTTCAAATCGACGTCTTTTGCCCTTAAGAAACCTCTCTTTCATTGGGAAAAATCAGACGATCAGCACAATCGAGATTACTCAGACTTCACCTACTAGACCCAACAATTAAATCAACACAACCCATCGAAATTTTATCAACCCACACGCGCAATTTCACAATTTAAGGCCAATTAACACGAAATAAAACAAAATACGGCCAGGGATTACCAATACACATTCGACAAATTACAATACAAAATAACAAAAAAATAATGATCATGTATTTGAATGTACTAAATTGTAATGGCGGGATTCGAATAACCAACCTCAGAAGCAGATGATTGAAAACCTAGGCAAGCAAAGTATCCTAAAATCCTCCCCCGAGTTATCGATCCCACATGAAAAGCAAGAAAACTAGTACGGAAATATGGAAATTTGCAATTTTTAAAGTATAGAAGTCGAAGAATATGAAACGAGGGAGATCTTATAATTTAAAAATAGTTTGGCCTTTTGACCCTTCAGTTCGCGCGCCAGTTGGTGATGCTTACTTATGTCACCGACCAACTCGGCGATACGCCGAGTAGCACTTTTCCCTGTCGAGTGTTAGAGAACCTCCAGCAAGCTAGATGGTTCAAATGGTGATCTAAGTCGGGTTCGCTGACTTGTTTGGCGAGTCACCGACTGGGTATTAGGCTCGCCTAATTGCTTTTTTTCCAAAAAAATTGACTTTCCAACCTGCAATGCAACACTCGTTATTTAAACAACACTATTAAAAACATAAAATATTGGGTAGTTTCCCAAGAAGTGCCATATTTAATGTCTTGGCACGACTATTCAAGATTCATTCTTGGGATTGGCCATTGTGTCACTCGGTAGTCCCCCATTTTGCCTTAGGTTCAAATGAGTCAAGATTTGACCCATTTGTGTTTCCAGCTACTTAATTGACACTGAATCAGAAGTAATAAATTGGTTTAAAGTAGAGACGTCAGCTTTCATTTCTTGTAGCACCTTGTTCGACCCTTCTAGGCTGTTTAGAATGCATGAAAGCATATCTTCCATGCGGAAATTCTCTGGTTCAACCCTTTGCTCTTTTGGTTTTTGATGCTCATGGGGAGGTACATATCTCTCTTTGTTCCCATCTCTCTTCTTCAAGTTAGTTGCACAGTCACGCCATTCCCTATCATGGTCTCTCCAACCGTCATCACGCTCTCTATTCTAACCTTTATTCCCGCCCGACCTTGGATAGTTCGAACGGAAACCGCCACCTTGATTTGCAAGGAAACTCACTTCCTTATTATTTAGAACCTCAAAGTGTGCATCATCTGGGTTCACCCCAATAACACCAACAAATTTATAGCTTTAGGACTACTACCCATGACATTTCTGACAACAAATCCATTTGGGTCATCATCTTGGCAAAGTTTTGATCTACCTCTTGGTCTTTTTAAATTTGTTCATTGGTCATCCTAAAGCTTAAACAAGACACTTGATCCTCTCTCTTATATCAAGCAAGATTTATTTGGGTCACTCCATCAAGCAAAGTGGATACAATTTTGAATGGGTGCTGCATGATTCCCATATAGATGAGTTTGTCAGCCACACCTTTGTTCACTCAATCTAGACTCCGATAGAAATGCTTTTACAAGACGTTATTTGGGAGTCTGTGAGTCAGACATTGGAATAGAAATTTCTGGAATTGTAGCCAAGTCTCGTGGATTGGCTCACCATCCAAGCGTTTGAAACCTTGAATATTATCTCTCAATGACATCATCCTCGAAGGAGGAAAGAACCTTATGTAGATCACTTCAGTAAGTTCATCCCAAGTGGTAATGGAGTCCCTTGGTAGGTTGGCTAACCACTTGGTTGCCTCCCCCATCAGTGATAAAGGGAACAATCGAATTGGAATAGACTATTGGGATATTTTCTTGAAAGAAAATAGACCAAAGAGGTCCACAAAATTCCAAATATGGTCATCTGTAACACCCCAAAAATGTGTAGGCTAAACTAGAGCTAAAACGTGAGAGTTAATGTCAAAGGAAAAAGGTTAAGAGCCAAGGAAAATGGGCAAGGGGCAAGGATAGGGGCCAAGGCTGCCCATCTTAGCCAAGGAACTTCCCACCAAGACCATGAGGGTATTCACGACCCGTAGTGGATGCCACAAGTCGTGGTGCCACTCATGGAGGTGGATGCAGTAGCCTCCTTAAGGCTGCCTAAAAAATGGCCCCTTCACACAAGCCACTTCAAGGTTCATGAAGCCTTTGACAGCTCGCGGGAGTGGTCTTTTAAGGTGCCTTAGGAGATTGAGGGTTGAGAGAGGGTGACAAGCCACTGCCTCAAGGCCCACGAGAGGGACCACGGCTCGTAGCTTGCTCCACGGCTCGTGGAGCCCCTCATGAAGTTTCCTTGGGCATGTAGGCTAAAAGGCATGGAAGCCTAGCCATTTCCTCAAGACCACGAGAAGGACCACGTCTCGTGGGGCCCCTCGTGGCACTTGGGCAACTCACTTTAAGCGAGGGTTATTTAGGCTACTTCCTTTTTAAGTCCTATTAAAGTGAGGCCATTTTGTATTATTTTTATACAACTATATAAGTCTTTTTAAGTTAGAATACACACATTCACTCCATTAATTCCCAACACCCAAATCAAAATCACACAGTTTATCTTCTGCACAAAATTTCTCTCTCTAGAACTCAAGGAAGAAGAAGAGTAGAATTGTAGCTAGGGCTTGAAGAAACAAGGCTTTTCCACTAAATTTCTTTGGAGAATCATAAATAAGGTATGGTAGTCCTTCATCCATGGATAGTTTTCATCCATAGAGCCCTTCCAAACTCAATTTCTAAACTAGTGATTTTCCCAAAAGTTAGGGTTTGACTTCAATTTTATGGGTTCTTTCCAAAAACGTTTTAAATGGTTGATTTATGATGGATTATGATTTTATTGATGATTTAGTTTTTATTTATGAAGAATTTCCCCAAGAACCCATGAAACTCCATATTCCCCAATTTATACCTTTCTGATGTGGGTGAATTGATGAAGGAAAAATACTATGAGATTGTGCTTGTAGTAATTTAGTTAATTGAATAATGTTATTATCCATATCTAATGTAGCAAATCTAGATGTGTTGGATGGAATGTGATCCTTGACCCAAGAGTGGTGAACCATGAGAATTAGACATGATTATGGACTTAATGTATATGCTTTATGAACATGATTATAGTCTAATTGTTGTGTTTATTGAAAGATCATTCCCATAAACACATAATGAACATGATGTGAACAGTTTTCTCACAATATGATGATTCCAACATTGAAAGGCCATTCTCATCTATTGAATCTATGAGTTATTTTAGCAATTGTGTTGGATAGAGTGTCAAGCCACTCTTTCATGCACGTGAACTTAATTCAAGACTAAACATGTAATTGTGGGAAGTAATACTTAGTATCAAGTGGATATTGAATGTGAGATAGACACTCTCCCATTCAGTAAGGCCGGGTTTCTAGAAGTAATCTCATGAGATGAAAGCCTCCCTATTAAGTAAGGCTGAGGTTTCTAGTAACAATCTCTTTATCCCGTAACTGTGTGCCCCCATAGATTATTTCGCTAGTGGATCCACCTAAAAGCTAATACATGTTAGTTCTACCTTAGGCAAGTAAGACACCTATTTTTTATGTCAGGCAAGACACTGGATTCCATGTTAAGCTCACATGGTCTATGTCAGTTAACGCTTATTCACACCAGGACAATGACGGTTACTCAATAAGCTTTACTTAGCTTGGGTAGGATTATAGGATCCTATTCATGTATTGCACAAGTAGGCTTTGAGGGTACAAATGTATGGTTCTCTTATGATGTGAGAATTTATGTAATGAACATCCATATGACTTATGCTCTTCCCTTATCCTTTAAATGATGTTTTCACTTACAAATTGCATGCCTTCAACTAAAATGTCCCTTTTAGCATGTTTCAAGGATTTCATGCATGACTATCATACTTAGTGCATTTTTGTACTAACCCATATTTCTTCTACATTTTTCACAAAGTGTAGGGTCTGATTCTTAAGGAGGTGATCATTTGGCTTAAGCTTGGATTTGACTATTCTCCTTGCTTATGGTGAGTCCTCATGATTCGAGGACGGGACACTTCATTTTGAGTTTATTTTAGTACTTTCTATTTTCGAATATGTTGTTGAGGCTGTGACCTTATTTTGACTCTTGAATTGTAATGGATGGCTTATTGAGACTAGTTTAGACTTCCTCTTTTATAAATATATTTTTTGGACTTAAATGCATTTTTACTCTTATTTTTCTAGTAATTTATGTTATGATATGCTAAGGGCTTGTAAGAGACCACTTCGGGGTCAAGTACGCCATGTTAAGTCTATGGGGTACCCTTGGGTCGTGACAAACATGGTAATCAGAGCATAAGGTTTAGAATGATTCTAGGATGATGCTTCATAAGCAACCTCTAGTAGAGTCTTGTTCATGACTATGACGCGCACCACACTTATGAATGAGAGGCTATAAGATGTTTAGGAAATGTTACTTCTTTCATTACTCTCAAGTGGTGCCATAGAGTCTAGCTCTATAAAGTCCCTCTTTTAACCCTTCTCTTGTGTCTTCAGGAAATTAATACACAAAGGGCTAACGCTAGAAGGATGGAGGGTGGCAATGTGAATGCGGAAGGTATTCAAGGTAATCAAGCTCCTCAAGTTAACCATGCTCTGGTTGATCATGTGGTTGAAAATGTGACCCATGCGGAATATTTGTTTTCTATCCAAATGTTGGCTCAAGTTGTGATGGCTCAAGACAATAGAGAAGTGGTAGCTCGGGTCAACCCTAATATGAATTCCGCGGCTTCTAGATTGAGGTATTTCCCAAGAATGATCCCTCTCGTGTTTCTTGCTTCCAAAGTGGGAGAGGACCCTCAAGAATTTATGGAAGAGTTTTATAAAATAATTGATGCCATAGGGGTGAATTCGGTAGAGAAAGTTGAGTTAGCCGCTTACCAATTGAAGAGTGTGGCCCAAGTATGGTATACTCAATGGAAGAACAATAGGTCAGTAGGAGCGGGTCCAATAAAGTGGGAAGTGTTCAAATCGGCGTTCCTTGATAGGTTCTTTCTCTGAGATATGAGGGAAGCTAAGGTTGAGGAATTCATTAACCTTCATCAAGGAAGTATGAGTGTTTAAGAATATTCTCTAAAGTTTACTTAAATGTCGAAGTATGCCCCCGTTATGATGGCGGATTCAATGGATATGATGATTAGGTATTTGACAGGTGTGTCCAAAGTTGTAAGAAAGAATGTTGTACGGCAATGATCCTTCATGATATGGATATCTCACGTCTTATGGTGTATGCCCAACAAATGGATGATGAGAAACTCCAAGGCAAACATAGGGAGGTGAAAAGATATAGAACCGGTGATGGAAATTTCTTCAATGCTAAGTCCGATGGACAAGGTCACAAAGCATCAAACAAATATTTTTCAACCAAGACTCCTCTAGTGCTCCGAAGGTCAAGAAGAATAGAGTGTCTAACCCTAAACTTGAAGGAGGTTATGATAAGGGAACTACTATGGCAAAGCCTACTTGTCCCAAATGTGGAAAGACACTTGATGGTAAGTGCCTAGCCGGTACGGGTGCTTTTTATGGTTGCAGTAAGAGTGGTCATCAATTGTAAAATTTCCCAACACTTGCGGCCAAGGGGAGAGAATATAAGCAAACTCCTCCAAGCGGTTCAAACTCAAATGCCCCAAAAGCAAAACCGCTTTTATGCTCTTCAATCTCGAGGTGACCAAAAGAGCTCCCCAAATGTTGTGACCGGTATATTAAAAGTATTTTCTATTGATGTATATGCCTCGTTTGATCCCGGTGCTACTTTGTCCTTGGTGACGTCTTTTGTGGCCATGAAGTTTGAAATACCCCCCGAAGCATTAGTAGAACCTTTTTTGGTTTCTACCCTGGTTGGTGACTCGATAGTGGCTAAAAGAGTCTATAGAAGTTGTCCTATTTCTTTGTCCCATAGAGTTACTTTGGTGGACTTGGTAGAGTTGGACATGTTAGACTTTGATGTGATTTTGGGTATGAATTTGTTGCATGCATGTGATGCCTCTATAGATTGTAGGACTCGGGTGGTTAAATTCCAATTTCCAAATGAGCCTATATTAGATTGGAAGGGGGAAATTCTATCCCTAGAGGTCAAATTGTTCCTTGTCTCGAAGCTAGGAAAATGATCTCCCAAGGGTGTATTTACCATCTTGTTAGAGTTATGGATGTTGAATCTGAAACCCCATCTCTAGAATCAGTTCCGGTAGTAAATGAGTTTCCAGAAGTTTTCCTCGATGACTTGTCTGGTATTCCTCCCGAGCAGGAAATAGATTTTGGCATTGATCTTTTACTAAATACGCAACCTATCTCAATTCATCCTTATAGAATGACTTCGGTCGAGTTGAAAGAGCAATTGAAGGATTTGCTAGATAAGGGCTTTATCTGACCGAGTATATCTCCATGGGGTGCTCTAGTTTTGTTTGTTAGAAAGAACAATGGATCTCTCAGAATGTGCATTGATTATCGTCAATTGAACAAAGTGATCATTAAGAATAAATATCCCTTTCCGAGAATTGATTACTTGTTTGATCAAATTCAAGGGTCTTGTTATTTCTCCAAAATAAATCTTTGTTTGGGTTATCGACAATTAAGGGTGAGAGGGGTTGATATTCCTAAGACGGCATTTAGAACTCGGTATAGTCATTATGAATTTGTGGTTATGTCATTTGGGTTGACAAATACCCCGGCGACGTTTATGGATTTAATGAATAGAATGATTAGGCAATAACTAGACATGTTTGTGATTGTGTTTATCGATCATATTTTGATCTATTAAAAGAGTAAGGACAAACATATGGACCATTTGAGAATTGCGTTGCAAGTTCTTAAGGACAAACAACTTTTTGCTAAGTTTAGCAAGTGTGAATTTTGGCTAAGGTCTATAGCATTCCTTGATCATATTGTATCAACAACAACAACATACCCAGTGAAATCCCACTAGGTGGGCTCTGGGGAGGGTAGAGTGTACACAGACCTTACCACTACCTCGTGGAGGTAGAGAGGCTGTTTCCGGGAGACCCTCAGCTCAAGTACATCAAATCTAAGTGAAAGGAGAGAAATATATAAAACATAACAACCAATACAGAAAATAGTGTGTAATCAACAAATGAGACAATAACATCAAGAAAGTAATGTGAGGAGTGAAACGCAGTAAACAGCCTAAGGCTAGGACTACTCCAAACGCTAACAACCCATACCCTCGCAAAGGAAGACAAAACGCTAATCCTACTAACCTTCAACTTTAATACGCGACCTCCACTCCTTCCTATCTAGAGTCATGTCCTCGGTAATGTGAAGCAAAGCCAAGTCATGTCTAATCACCTCTTCCCAATACTTCTTAGGCCTACCTCTGCCCCTCCGCGTACCCTCTACCACCAGCACCTCGCACCTCCTCACTGGGGCATCTGCGCTCCGTCTCTTCACATGTCCAAACTATCTCAGTCTCGCTTCCCTCAGCTTGTCCACCACAGAGGCCACTCCCACCTTCTCCCGGATAACCTCATTCCTAATCTTGTCGCTCCTAGTATTCCCACACATCCACTCAACATCCTCATCTCCGCAACATGCATTTTTTGAACATGTGCGTTCTTGATTGGCCAACACTCCGCTCCATACAACAAGGACGGTCTAACTACCACTCTGTAGAACTTACCTTTAAGTTTAGGTGGAATTTTGTTATCACACAATACTCCAGAGGCAAGCCTCCATTTGTATCAAGTGAGGGTATTGAGGTAGATCCTAAGAAGACGGATGCGGTCAAGAGTTGGCCTAGACCTCTAACTCCTTCCGATATTAGAAGCTTTTTGGGTTTGGCCGGTTACTATAGGAGGTTTATTGAGGATTTTCCTCCATTGCTTCTCCGTTGATAGCTTTGACTCAAAAGAAGGCTAAGTTTGAGTGGTCGGAGGCTTGTGATTCCAAGAGTTGAAAGATAGACTTACTACCAATCTGGTGCTGACTTTACTAGAGGGTGCGAATAGTTTTTTTGTATATTGTGATGCCTCAGAGTTTGGTTGGGATGCGTCCTCATTCAAACGGTAAAGTGATTGCCTATGCTTCTAGGCAACTCAAAGTACATGAGTAGAATTATTCAACCCATGATCTTGAATTAGCGGTGGTACTATTTGCTTTGAAAATATGGAGACATTACTTGTATGGGTCCATGTGTTTGTTTACATGGATCACAAAAGTCTTCAATATGTGTTTAGTCAAAAAGATTTGAATCTCCGACAAAGAAGGTGGTTAGAACTTTTGAAGGATTATGACATGAGTATCCTTTACCACCCCGACAAAGCTAATGTTGTAAAGGATGCACTTAGTAGGTTATCCATGGGTAGTGTGGCTCATATAGTAGATGAAATGAAAGAGTTGGTCCGTGCATTGGTTGGATCGGTTGGGTGTTCAACTAGTGGATTCCACCAAGGGTGGTGTCATGATTCATAATGGTTCTGAATCATCCTTTGTAATAGATGTGAAGGCTAAGAAAATCATTGATCTTATATTGATTAAATTGAAATAATTGGTACTCAAGAAGTCTGTAGAGGTTTTCTCCCAAGGGGGAGATGGGGTACTTAGGTAACAAGGTCGATTATGTGTTCCAGATGTTGATGTGTTGAGGGAGAAAATTTTAGATGAGGCTCATAGTTCTCGGTATTCTATTCATCCGGGAGCCACCAAGATGTACCATGATCTACGGGAAGTTTATTGGTGGAATGCTATGAAAAAAATATTGTGGGATTTGTAGATAAATGTCCTAATTGTCAACAAGTTAAGGTTGAGCACCAAAGGCCGAGAGACTTTTTGCAAGATATACCAATTCCCACTTGGAAGTGGGAAGAGATAAATATGGATTTTATTGTGGTTTTGCCTCGTACCCAGAGGCAACATGAGTCTATTTGGGTCATTGTTGATAGGATGACAAAATCAGCCCACTTTATTCCCGTCAAGGTTTCTCATTCGGTGGAAGACTATGCTAAATTGTATATAAGGGAGATAGTGAAGTTACATGGGCTCCTCTATCCATTATTTCAGATCGGGGTACTCAATTTACATCTCACTTTAGGAAGTAATTTCAAAAAAGGCTTGGTACTAAAGTTAAGCTTAGCACGACTTTCCACCCTCAAATGGATGGTCAAGCGAAATGTACCATTCAAACTTAGAAGACATGTTGAGGGTGTGTGTTATAGATTTCAAAGGTAATTGGGATGACCACTTTCCATTAATAGAGTTTTCCTACAATAATAGTCACCACTCAAGTATCGGTATGGCTCCTTTTGCAGCCTTGTATGGTAGGAGATGTAGGTCTCTAGTTGGTTGGTTGGAGGTAAGTGAAATTGCTCTTATTGGTCCCGTATCGGTTTACTAAGCTATTGAGAAAGTTTGGCTCATTAGAGAAAGGTTGAGAACGGCTCAAAATAGGCAAAAGTATTATGCCGATGTAAGGAGAAGGGACCTAGAATTTGAAGTTGGGGATTGAGTCCATTTGAAAATCTCACCTATGAAGGGTGTGATGAGGTTTGGCAAAAAGGGGAAACCTAGTCCCCGATATGTAGGCCTATATCAAATTTTGAAGCGTATTGGGAAAGTTGCCTATTAGTTGGATTTGGCAAATGAGTTGGCCCCAGTTCATCCATTATTTCATGTTTCCATGCTTAAGAAGTGTATTGGGGATTCGGTACCCATTATTTCCTTAAAAGGGTTGGGGGTTGACGAAAGCCTTTCCTATGAAGAGGTTCCGGTAAAAATCCTAGATCAACAAGTCAAGATATTGAGAAAAAAGGAAATAGCTTCCGTTAAGGTTTAATAGAAAAATCATTTAGTTTAGGGTGCTACTTAGGAGGCCGAGGCCGATATGAAGTCCTGATACCCTCATCTCTTTCCTTCTACTCCTATTCAAGCTTGAGGTAAGTAGTTCCTCTAGAATTTCCTTGTTTTGGAAGTCATGTGTGAATTAATTGTTTTCCATGGTTTCCTTATGTTATGCATGTTCTTGATGAAATTCATGTTGAGTAAGAAAATGAGTTTTTATGATTTATGTGCCTCGTGTTGTTGTGCATTTAGTATGAGTTTCCTATTTGACTTCATGAGATGAGTTGATGAACATGCTTTAGTATGCTTTTGAGAGGAATTGCATATTGGCTCCAAGACCATTGTGTTGAGCATGATTTTGTTGGAGAAGGTAGTTCCTTGTATGATTATGAGAAATGTTGAGTTTTGTGCATAATGGATTAATAGATGTAATTCCTATTTTTTATTATGTTTTGAAATGGAGTTGATGTTTCCTCCTTTGAATTGTGCATTATTTTGATGTTGCATATGTGATGGGCTGCTAGTCTTAAGTCTTTACTCCGTAAGGTGTCTAGATCGTCATTCGAGGACGAATTCTTCCAAGGGGGAGATAATTTAACACCCCAAAAATTTGTAGGCTAAACTAGAGCTAAAACGTGAGGGTTAACGTCAAAGGAAAAAAGGACAAGAACCAAGGAAAATGGGCAAGGGCAAAGGCTAGGGGCCAAGGTTGTCCATTTTGGCCAAGGCACTACCCACCAAGACCACGAGGGTATTCACGACCCGTAGTGGACACCACGAGTCATGGTGCCACTCGTGGATAACCTTACTTCTAGAACATCTTTCCCAAGCAAGCTCAGAACACTAAGCTAGAATTGCATTTGCAACTACAATTCATGAGTGAATGCACATCTATCAATCAAACCCACTTCAAAAAAAAAAAAAAAAAGTTAAATCAGTAAACAACAATACCCATAAGCTAATTAGAACAAATAATCACATGATCACACTCCCAAGAAGGGTTTTTTCCACACATCATAAAAAGGAAGAAACAATTACCAATTATGCTATCCATGAACTGGGCGGCAATGATTTCCAATTCTTTACAATGATTCAAATAAGAGTTATTATTGTATTTTTAAATACATTGAGTTGTTATCTACTGTTTTAATAGTTTAATATAAACTGCATATTTATTGTTGTTTTTATATTGTATTGAGTTGAGTATCCATGAGTTGAGGTTAAGTAGAGTGGAGATAAAGGTGAGTATGTTTCATTCTATCCAAGTTCAAGCTTTTTTTGTTATGTTCAGTGTGCCCATTACATGCTCATACATTCAATGTATTGATTTCAGTTGGCCTGCATCTTTTCATGATGCAGATACATGTAACTAGGATCATCAACAGGTGATTCGTTGATACCACTTACAGTTCAAGTTAGTTTTGGTGAGCCTCCTTTCTTTCGGAGGATTCCATTTACTTTTTAGTTTTGTTAGGATGTTGTGCGTCTTGTCCCGACTTACATCTTTATTATTTAGAGGATTCATAGATAGATAGTAGTTTTTTTAGGAGTCTTTTTCCATTTCTCTGTTAAATGTTTTAAAGACATGAGTTGCCTATTTCTGGCTAGTTGAATATTCTGAGTTATTCGTTTGAGACTTTTGAGTTAAAGCTTTACTTTTGAGTTCCTCTAATTTTGAGTAATTCTTCCGCCGAGAGTTGAGCCAGGCCAAGGGTTCGCTTGGGGCCAGCAATGGTTCTTGAGTGTCAGTCGCATCCAGGGTGTAGGCTCGGGGTGTGACAGTAAAATCACGTACTGAAATATTAGGGGACATCTTCAAAAACTTAAATTCTTTAAATTTTTTCTCTTTTTCCCTTCGAATGACCCTTTGATTCCTTGACAGATTTTATGTCCCCTTTGGACACCAATCTGTATAATTTCAAGCCCTCAGAACTATGCCTTACGGCAATTTGTTCTTCTACCTTGTCCCTTTACTCGACTTTGAAAACTCTCACTTGGAGTAATTCAAGTTTGTTCCTGTTCAGCCATGTCTGAAATAGGAACAAGGAAACAATAAGAATGGTTGAACCATTCAATGTGACAACATATGTCACTTTCATTTGTAGAAGCCAAAAAAAATTGTTTAAGAATATAAGGACTAAACGAATAAACAAGATCGATACTTGGAAAAAAACATAATATATAAACACATACATTATATTTTTAAAAATCCTAAAAGGACACAAATTCCTTTTCCAAAAAGAGTAACCCCAAAAGGAAACAAAACTCTTCCCAAGAATAACCAATCATAAAATAAACGTTTTTATTTTTTTTATCACAATTCAAAAATTCATATCTCACTCATTTTAAATTCGTTTTTCTATTATAGTATATTTTTTGAAAAGCTACAAATGAGTAGATCATGAAAAATTATGTTTTGAACTAAAAAAATGTATAACTAATTTTCAGGAGGCAACCAACAGAAGCAGTTTTTTTTTCCGGAAAAAACAATCAAAGACAACCAACTTTTAAAAATTCATATCTCACTCGTTTTAAATCCATTTTTTCATTATAATAAATTTTTGAAAAGCTAGAAACAAGAACATCATGAGAAAATTAGTTTCTACCTAAATTATTGTAAAACTAATTTCAAGATCGCAACCAACAGAAGCAATTTTTCCGAAAAAAAGTAAACAATAGCCAACTTTCAAAAATTCATATCGCACTTGTTCTAAATTACTATTTTCATTAAAATATATTTTCGAAAAGCTACGATCAAGGAGATCATGAAAAATAAGTTACTACCTAAAATATTATACATTCAATTTCGAGATCGCAACCAACAGAAGTTGTTTTTAAAAAAATGACAAATTTACGCTCTTTGTAGGATAAGAAATCCTATCTACAATATGAGTCAAAATCAAATAGGATTTTGAATCCTATTTACCATATAATTAATCCACATTCAAAAAAAGACCTTAAAAAATCCTAACTCCTAATTTTTTTTCTGATTTTCAAGGAAAATTAGTCACACTTTATTTATTTTCAACAATTTAGTGAATGCACAAGGAAGAATCAAATAATGGGATCAATTAACGATTTCTCTGATACAAATGAAGGAATTTTAATTACAAAACAACAACAAGATATGTACCTTAATATTTGCAGCAGAATTATTTGTTGTTGATTTTGCTATCGAAAGGGATTGCTCCAGATCTCCCTTTGAATCACAGAGAAACGAATATTATCCTTGTTCAAAAACTAAGTGTATGTATATGTGTTGATTGAATATTTGTATATAGATGACTTTTGGTTTTTTCTATTTTTCTTTTCATTGAATTTCAACGTTCTTTTGTTTCTGTCAATTTTCCCACGTCTCTTAAAGTTACTCCTACTAGGAGCATTATAAGGGGAGGTTGAACTGTTAATATGCAATTGTTCCCACCTATCCTTTTAAAAGGATTATCCATTTAATTAATTAACTAATCAATTAAGTAAATTGGATAGGGTAAATGTAACACCCCATACTCTACGTGTACTAGTTCTATTTATATGACGCTTATAAATTTTCTTGTGGTATAGTTATGGATTCGGTTTCCTATAACAGCCCGTATTATGCATATGCTTATTCTATTCTTGTGATAATTGACATAGCCTTATAGTATAGGTGAGGGATCATGTTTCTTATATGATTACCGTTGATTTAAACTAGCTCGGAAGGTGATGTGATGCCTTGCACGTTTCAGCATGTGTACTGCAAGTTAACTCCAATTGGAGTATTTAAACTCGAGACAGTAAGGTGATAATTGAGCTTAAAGTTTAAAGTTAAGTGCTAAGTTAAAGAAAAAGGATTAATATTTAGAATATGAAATAAAATAAGTAAGTTGCTTGCTTGACTTAACTAAGCTAGTAGGTGACAAGTAGGTGTATCACCTACTTTGACTTATTGACCAATCCAAAGGACAAAGTAGGTGCATTACCTACTTGAGCTATATGGATCTAGATAAAAAGGCTAAGGTGTATGGATCAGATTTGGGCCTATGCTAATGGACTCACTTGAGGCCCAAACTAAGTTAAATAAAAGGAAAATGAAATTAGAGCCCAGCAGCCAAATCTGTCAAGGCGCAATATATTTAAGCCCAAGTGAAAGCAAGTAGGTGCATCACCTAATTTGATCTTTTGAGCTGCTTGATGTACATAAGCAGGTGCATCACCTACTTGACAAATTAGTGGCTGAAAATGGACCAAAAAAGGGAGGTTCTAGAGGATTATTTTTTTTTATGGTCAAGAAGGCTCCGTATAAACCCAATATGAGCTGATATTTTCACTTATTTTAACACAAAAAATTTACAATTGTCTTCAGCTATCTCTCTCTTTTCTCTCAAAAGTAGCCTAAAAATTCCTTCTAGGGTTCTTGAAGAAACCCTCATATCTGCAAACCAAGGTAAGAGAAACACTTATGAATTTAGCTTAATTCTCCTGTGGAAGACTACAAAACATGTTATTCATGCTTAATTATAAGTACAAGGCAGAAGTTCCCACAAGCTACTGCTCACTTTCCTTAATTATGAAGATAGTTTTCTCTTCTTTTTTGGTTCAAGTGTGAAGGAAAGTTGAAGTTCTAGAGGAATTCAAGTTATAACGAGAAGTTGCAGAAATTGAGGTTAGGTGACTGCTCCATTTTCTTCCTCCTTATGTATGAGTTTGAGTGATGAATTATGGGTGTGTAGTTATAACTAACTCAAGAGGGTGGTGAGTTCAATATTTGGTTGTATGATAAAAAAATATTTGAGATTGTTTTATGTGTATTGTTGTTGGTGCAGTTTGGGTAATCTTGGAAAAGGATATATAATGTATGTATTGGGTAAAGAAGGAGGGTGTGGTGATACACATTATTTTAAGGGCTGTGTGGGCTCATTATCCATCAAATTTAGCTACTGTTTTACGAGGCTCACGGTGTGATAGCTGCTAATTTTAGTTTATCATGACTTATATTTTAGATTAAAACCTAAAAGTGGGAGGCTGAATCGTGATAGTTGTATTGGTCAGAGGATAAGGTATGTAAGGCAATTCGATTTCCTATTTCTTTGGCATGAATCCAACACTTGTAATACAAAGTAAGCTTTCTAAGTGCCTTGCTAGTGACTTATCCATAGTTGCAGTTCCTACTCCCGAGAGCATTAAAGTGAATACTCTAATATGAGTTTATTAATAAATGTACGTGCTTACTCTACCAACTATTAGCATGCAAGGTTTAAATTCATTACATCATCAAAGTACCCCTGGAATGTACTCCCCTTATATAAATCAAAATGATCATATATTACACCTGTTACATATGTTTATCTGATGGATATACATATATGTTACCTTTTCACATGTTCATATGTTCCCTTTATTGGTTATTACTCCCATTATGTTAGACTATAATGTTACCTCACAATATCCCTACTTGCTCTATTGTACATTTTATATGTACTTACTTGGAATATGTATCCATCCTTAAGTTGAATCTATCCACATTCTCCCTTGGTTCCACGTTCATGTATACCTTGTATTTGATATTAGTTAGTGAGTATTTGTCTATCATATAGAGTTCAAATCTCTTGGCGGCATGTTAAATTTCTTCACTTGATATGTGCTTCAATTTGAGATGTCAAAATGCTTACTGTGTCATATAAGTTCCTAAGTATTACGTTGGTGTCACATTTTCTTACCACGTCATTTTCATTATCGTAAGTCCATATTCGTATGTCTTCTACTACTAGTCCATATTTCCAAATCTCAACAATGATTATGACCATCAAAACAACAATCTCGAAAGAGTTATGATCATCAAAAGAACAATCACCAAGAGAGTTACGAACATCAAAACAACAATCTCAAAGATTAAAAAATCTATGTGAAGCGATATGTATAATTATGGGTGGCATCCCAGGGCCAAATACCCAGCATGGGTCGATCCCTATTGGTATAGAAGGGTGGCAGCTCAGAGGCGAAAGCCTAGCATGGGCTGATCACAGTTGGTATAGAAGGGTAGCAGCTCAGGGGTGAAAGTCTAGCATGGGCCGATCCCAATTGTGGAATTATGAAGATAGCATCCCAGGGGTTAAAATGCCTAGATTGGGCCATCCTCTTCTACCACAGATCACCTGGTCATTTGTATCATATGCCTTATAAAGATTATAACGTACAACAAAGTGAAGAAAAGAATGTAACATACACTATTCTACAAGTATAAACAAATGAGGTCTCTAATCCTTATCTATTGGTATTTGATTTCACTTGAGCTCTCATTTTACATATGGTTGTATTATGCCTTACATATTCAGTAGATTCTTTCGTACTGACGTCCCTTATTAGGGATGTTGCATTTCATGCTGCAGGTACAAGTACTCAACTAATAGATCTCCCCAATAGAAGCACATCATACTTAAAGGTTGCTGGTGAGCTCCAGGTTGATTCAGGGCTTTGCCGAGTCTTTACTATGCATATTTTCCTAGTGGTACAGTCATGGATTCTAGTAGAGGCTTTGTAGACATTGTAAAGCTATCATATATATTCATAGTTTTACTTGTCATATGTATCGGCTCAGCTAGTCGACATGTATTGTATACAAAACTTCTCATTGGTAAATCCATTTTCATAGTAGTTTACTTTCTCATCATAGGTCACTTGTAAAGCAAGTGTTCATATGGTACTTGTCTGCCTCACCTAGGCTTGGGGTGTGACAAAAGTGGTATCAGAGCATTTCGTCCTAGGAAGTCTACAAAGTTGTGTCTAGTAGAGCCTTACTTATGAATGTGTTGCGTGCCACATTTATAATTAGGAGGCTTCTTGGATATTTAGGAAATGTTACCATCCTTTATAATCCAGATCGTGTGATAGAGCGAAGTTAAGAAGTCAATTTCCACTTTAACCTGATCATGTTATTCATATTATGCTTAATGTGGTTAAGGTTAATGCTAGCTAAAATGTCAACAGACTAGATTGAGCTCATTTTATTCGGTCATCCCACTCCACAAGGTATGTAAAAGCTTTTATGTTATCTGTATCTAAAGTTGCATTTGTACCATTTGTATCACTTGGTTCCATTTTGAAAGATATAGTATATGCTTAAAAAAATGATGGGTTACCAACTTATACATATGAGCTGTAGCATTTCCAAGCACATCTCCTTAGGAGGATGTAACCAACTCTTGAGTTTTATATTTCCTCCATATTTATAGGATTTGTTCCTAAATAGGACACTCATTCTTAGTCTGTGATATACATAGAATTTCCAATGTTACACATGTACTCGAAAATGATGTTGTTGAACCAATTTCTTTTAGTTGGAAGAAGGCAGTGGCACAACTCGAAAGGTAAATGTATCAGTGCAATAGTGTTACTAGAGATGTACCTAATTGGCTGGCAAGACCAAAATTCTCACCATATATCATCCCGAATATGTTAATAGTTGGCTTTTTATATGGTATGTACCAACCACCCCGAATAAGTACTAATAACATTTGTATTATTTTCATGGGTATAAAACTTAGGAATAATTGTGCTAATTGCTGCAAATTATATATGTATGATAGTTCCTACTATAATCTATGTTTTGGCTATAGAGGATTAGTATGTGACTAAAGGGTAAGGTTAATAGAAGTAAAATTGATTAGTTAGACCTAAGTTGTGATTAGTTAGGTTGTATATAGTGGGATTGGAGTACGTGAAACTACTAATTTTGATTAAAGGTACCTGTTAGATAGGAAGCATGTGAGAATGAAGTTGAACGACACGGGCTGAATATGTACGTAGATCTTCTAGTTAGAAAGAGATGGGACATGTCAAATCCCCTAAACATAGGTGTAGGGGTGATATGAGGATGTTATAGAAGAGTGAGATAGGTGGCTATGAAAGACTGATTGCTAAGTGTAAGAGGCAAGAATAAGGTATCAACTCTTCAACCCTAATGAGTTATAAAGGCGCACTCGGGAAAAACTTTGTGAACCTTTGTTAGACAGAATAGTCATTTTAGTATTGATTCAAGTCTTGATATTTGGTCTTGATAACAACAAGAAAAAAAATGGGGAATAGAAAGGTAACCTATATACAAGATACATGGACCTAGTTCATCCACATAATTAGTACAAAAGAGAAGTAGAGCATTACACACATGTATAAACTACCATCAAATTGAATAGGGCTACTACATGATTCATTTAATATATGCCTGCAGTAATTCATCAATCATAGTCCAGTTAGGGGAGAGAAAAAATTGATCATATGCTAGTTGTTCTTATTCGCTACCTTGCTTGGTAAAAGTGTCAGATCACCCTCACATGTTATAAAAAAAACCTATTAGTATGGCCAGACCTATCTTGTTAAGCCCAAAGCGGCTAACTCTGAGACGCTATGAATAATGATATAACTTTATAGGTACCTAACATTTACTTGTTATTAGAGTTCATGTTTTATGGTGTGTTCAAGCTTCACTATTTATTTTGTATTTCATCATTCAAAGAGCACCAGACATTGATTGTGATAGAACACAAGCTAGTAATGAAGGCAGAGTTGACCTCTACCTCCTACTCCAAAAGATGAACTATAGAGGATTTTCTTTTTCTATCTTAACTGTATTATTAATATTGACCTAGATGGAAGCCTAGTCCCAATATCAGAACACCTATAAGAATTATTAGGGGATTGAAGAGAGTAGATGGGGAAATCAATTGTATGTGTTTTGAGGTGAGTAAGGAATATGAGCAGAACTATCCCACCCATGACTTAATGCTTAAGACAATGTGTTTGTCGTTAATATGGTAGAGTGGTTCTATAGGATATCTCGTAGTTTCCAAAGATGGTCTGTTATATAATTATACATGTTGTATGTTCTATAACTTATCTATTTGTATGTTATTTGCCCTTTATGGATTAGTTTCTCACATGTTACCTAATGTCATAGATTGCTTGCATGTAAGTGTTATCCGCTTCAGAGCTTTTATTGCTATATGTTTTCATAGGACCTTTTCCCTACATGTTATTTATTGCACTGGTTACTTTCCACATGTCACTTGTCCATATTGTGTGGGTACTGCATGCTAATTGGGCATATGCTATGGGAAAATTTAGTGCTTATGGGTTATACGACTCACATATCACTTATTTACATGTCATATGCATCATAAACTATTTCTATATATATTACATGCCTCGTAGAATATTTTCTTAAATAGTATAGGCATTATAGCTTTTCTAGCCACGTGTCATGTGCTGACTTACTCAGAGTACATATGTGTGCTTATTGACATGTTAGTCCACCTATCCATGCGATATAACGCACTTGCTCAATGTGATTTGTGATCCGTATATAGTCTACTTACTTACGTATTATATATTTTGTAGCTTTAGTACTCATTCATCATGTGCTCATCTAGTCCACTTCTTATTTTCATTATAGTTCATTCGCCCACACGCTACCATATGAACCATATGCACGCGTACACCACATATTTCTATAGTTTAATGCCAATATATCATGCGCTCCCTTTTGTGCTAGTATGCCTATGTGTCATACCCAATATGACTTATTTATCCGTATACTATGCCCCTTTGTGCTTATCGACTTGAGTTTTGAACATCTTGGGAAAATATTTCCTTGTATCATTAGGTAGTGAAGATTTTGACCAGAAAAGGAGTGGCATATATGTAAATTTTATCACAACCATAGATAAATAACTAAGCATAATGCCTTATACGAATGTGCGGAATAAAACTTTTGACCCCGTGTCCGAAACAGACCAAATATTCCAGATTTCCAGAAGTTGCAGGTGCCACCGACGGAAGCCAACTACTGACCGTCAGTCAGCTCCGTCGATGGGCAAGTCAACTTTCAGTCTTCAGTCGCAAACGACGGTCAACCAGTACAAACCGTCAGTCGACTCACGGCCCGTCAGTTAGCTCCGTCGATGGGTAAGTCAAATTCCAACCTTCAATCATGAATGACGGTCGACCAGTACGGACCGTTAGTCGACTCACGGTCTGTCAGTCCCATCCGTCGGTCACTCCGACAGCAGTTAAGTCGGGGGTCTTTTGGTCTTTTCCTATTTCATTTAACTCCTAAGCTACGTTGTTTAGACCCTAAATGATGAGGTTTTAGTAAGTTTAAGCCTAGAAACATAACTAGAACTTACCTAAGTCAAATCATTAATCAAAACTTAGAAAATTAGAAGCCTAAGAAGAGAGAGGTGGCTAACCCTAGTTCAAGAACACAACAAGTTTTCTTCATTTCCAGCCCAGAAATCGAAGGATTTCTCCGTGGAATTCGTCACTAGGTATGTGGGATTTTCCTTAGTGGGTTCCTTTCACCCATTAGGTCCCTAGTTTTCAGTCAGTTTCTTGATTCCCTTATTATGACTAGACCTAGGGTCTCTTAAATGTTAGAATTATTAGGTTCTTTGCTGTTAGAATGATCCAAATCATATTAGTATGTTAGTAGTCAGTTTATTGCATGAATTCCAGAACCCTAGCTATGTATTTCTTTAGTTCTTGAATTACACATGCTAGGTCAGATATTTCATATATACATGCCTCAATTATTAATGCATCAATATCATTTTAATTGTTGCATACTCAGTTTGCATGTTTAGCTCGAGCTATCTTGTAACTTACAGAAATTCAGCCATATTGTCTTAATCACTTAATCCATTGGGAGTAGCATAATACTGAGTTGGACTAGGGTTCAGCGTACCCAAATAGTCCCAGAACTACTAGCCACGTAGGTTGTAAGTTCCCTCTGTGGGCATCATTTCAGTTATCACGCCAGCATGCCTCTATACCTCTGGCAGGGTATATTGGGTCCTCTCGATGGGGCGTATACATCAGACTCCACATTTAGCTCATGTGGTTTTATTATCGGTTATTAGTAGCTCCCACAGTTCAATCAGATCCTATTACATTGACCATTTGTCAGTATATCCAGTGTTCAGTTTCAGCATGTTATAAATTGGTCACTGTATTCAGTTATCTCAGCATTCAATAACTACATCATGTTCAGATTATGTCATTGCTTATTTGCTTTGTTCAGTTTTATGTTATTTCAACTGTATTCTATCCTACGTGCTCAGTGCCTTTCAAGTATTGATGCAGACTCTGCGCTACATCTTATCGTGATGTAGGTTTAGGTTCTCAGCATCCAGATCACGCTTAGATCGGTTCCAGATCTCCAGTTCAGCAGAATCAGTGGTGAGTCCTCATTCTCCGAGGACAATAGTCATGAGTTTCTTTTCAGTATTATTTTTAGTCATTTAGTTTCAGTTTTTCTAGACTTAGCTGGGGCCTGTCCCAATATTTCTAGTCAGTTAGAGACTATTTTTAGACATAGTTAGATTCAGCTTAGTATTGAGTTAATATCTTCTTTGTATTAAACTCATCAGTTTTCATACATCTCAGTTATAGTTTATGGGTATTCCCCATCTTTTCATTTTATTTATGATTTAGCTTTCGCATCAGTTTATTATCTTTAGTATGATCATGATCATGCTAGCAGGGTTATCTTGGGATCACTTGTGGTCCTAGGTCCCGTGTCCGCGTCTCGGGGGTAGTCTCGGGGAGTGACAACTTTAGAGTTTATATTAACAGCTATGCGTTCTTATAAGACTCATCTCTGAAAAGCATCACAATATAAAAGAGAAGGAAAAGTAGAGCCCCGATAGGTTAGGCCTATGATTTTATGTGTCCATTCCATATAAAAAAAATTGGGAGATACTATACTTATTCTTGATTGTTAGGCTCGGAAGCTAAGCACAAAAGGTGTAACCTTCATTGAAGTATTGTGGAAGGACTAGTATATAACATAAGATACTTGGAAATAGATGATGGTCAAGATCCTAAATAGCCATCCTCATTCTAAACAACAGCATAAAGATCTAAGATTATGTGGTCCCCTTATATGATCATAAGTCCTACTAGCATTTATTCATTTGATATGTCATTTGCATGTCTTGTGTTTAGGTATATTAGATTCCTTATTAGTATGAGTTCTACTTATGTGTCTTCAGTGGATTACATGGTCAAGAAGGAGGTTTCATTTGTACTACTAATATTCATGAACCATATCAATTGAGATGTCCCACAAGATTTGTCTATACGTGTTTTAGGTTAGACTATAGGTTTTGGATTGTCCTACTTACAAAGAAAACTCTCGCAAATCTCCTAATGAAATTCCAGGAACAAACTATCAACTACACTTATCATTCGATAACGAATGATCATAAGGGGGGGAGGAAATAACACTCCTTATTCTACGTGTACTAGTTCTAATTATATGACTCTTATAAATTTCCTTGTGGTATAATTATGGACTCGGTTTCCTGTAACAGTCCGTATTATGCATATGCTTGTTCCATTCTTGTGATACTTGACATAGCCTTATAGTATAGGTGAGGGACCATGTTTCTTATATGCTTACCGTTGATTTAAACTAGCTCGGAAGGTGATGTGATGCCTTGCACGTTTCAGCATGTGTACTGCAGGTTAACTCCAACGGGAGTATTTAAACTCGAGAAAATAAGGTGGTAATTGAGCTTAAAGTTAAAAATTAAGTGCTAAGTTAAAGCAAAAGGGATTAATATTTAGAATATGGAATAAAACAAGTGAGCTTCTTGCTTGACTTAACTAAGCTAGTAGGTGACAACTAGGTGCATCACCTACTTTGACTTATTGACCAGTCTAAAGGACCAAGAAGGTGCATCACCTACTTGAGCTATATGGATCTAGTTAAAAAGGCTAAGGTGTATGGATCAGATTTGGGCCTATGCTAATGGACTCACTTGAGGCCCAAACTAAGTTAAATAAATGAAAAATGAATTTAAACCCCAGCAGCCAAATCTTTCAAGGCGCAATATATTTAAGCCCAAGTGAAAACAAGTAAGTGCATCACCTAGTTTGACCTTTTGAGCTACTTGATGTACATAAGCAGGTGCATCACCTACTTGACAAATTAGTGGCTGAAAATGGACCAAAAAAGGGAGGTTCTAGAGGATTATTTTTTTTATGGTCAAGAAGGCTCCATATAAACCCAATATGAGCTGATATTGTCACTCATTTTAACACACAAAATTCACAATTTACTTCGGCTATCTCTCTCTTTCTCTGAAGAGCAGACTAAAAATTCCTTCTAGGGTTCTTGAAGAAACCCTCATAGTTGCAAACAAAGGTAAGAGAAACACTTATGGATTTAGCTTAATTCTCCCATGGAAGACTAGAAAACATGTTATTCATGCTTAGTTATAAGTACAATGTAGAAGTTCCCACAAGCTACTGCTCACTTTCCTTAATTATTAAAATACTTTTCTCTTCTTTTATGGTTCAAGTGTGAAAGGAAGTTGAAGTTCTAGAGGAATTCAAGTTATAAAGAGAAGTTGCAGAAATTGAGATAAGGTGACTGCTCCATTTTCTTCCTCCTTATGTATGAGTTTGAGTGATGAATTATGGGTGTGCAGTTATAAAGAACTCAAGGGGTGGTGAGTTCAATAATTGATTGTATGATAAAGAATATTTGAGGCTGTTTTATGTGTATTGTTATTGGTGCAGCTTGGGTAATCTTGGAAAAGGATACATAATGTATGTATTGGGCAGAGAAGGAGGGTGTAGTGGTACACATTATTTTAAGGGTTGTATGGGCTCATTATCCATCAAAGTTAGCTACTGTTTTACAAGGCTCACAGTGTGATAGTTGCTAATTTTAGTTTATCATGACTTATATTGTAGATTAAAACCTAAAAGTGGGAGGCTGAATCATGATTTTTGTATTGGTCAGAGGATAAGGTTTGTAAGGCTATTCGATTTCCTATTTCTTTGGCATGAATCCAACACTTGTATTACAAAGTAAGCTTTCTAAGTGCCTTGCTTGTGACTGATCCATAGTTACAGTTCCTAGTCCCTAGAGCATTAAAGTGAATACTCTAATATGAGCTTATTACTAAATGTATGTGCTTACTCTACCAAGTATTAGCATGCAAGGTTTAAATTCATTTCATCGTCAAAATACCCTTGGCACGTATTCCCCTTATATAAATCAAAATGATCGTAGATTACATCTGGTGCATATTTTTATATGTTGGATATACATGTCACAAACGTCTACACCTTGGACGTGGCTAGCACTCAAGAACCATTGTTTGTCCCCAAGCGAACCCTCATCCTGGCTGACTACAAGCGGAAGAATAACTTAAGCATGCAAAATCTTAAAGATGAATAAATTTCAACAAACTCAACTTTTCAAAACTTTAACTCAAATGAACAACTTAGAATAAAAATAATATATTCAACTCGCCATAAAATAGGCAACTTAAGTCTTTAAAACATTTAATAAAATAAATGAATAATACAGACTTCTCAACTATACTGACTATCTATAAAGCATCTAACAGATAAAGATGGAAGTTGGGACAAGACCCACGACATCCTAATAACTGATACAACTGAAAGGTAAATGAAATCCTCCGAAAGCAAGGACGCTCACCATAGCTAACTCAAACTCTCGAATGTATCAACGAAGCTCCTGTTGATGATCCTGAATACTTGTGTCTGCATCATAGGAAGATGCAGGCCAAATGGCTCAGTACGTGGAATGTACGAGCATGTAAGGGGAATTCTAAAACATAAACATAAGCTTGAAACTTGATAAAAAGGAAACATACTTACCTTATCTCAAACTTACTCAACTCAAGGAATACTCAAGGATACTCAAAACTACTCAAACTTACTCAACTCAGAACTACTCAAGGATAAGATACTCAACTCAAAGATATGATATCGACTCTGGGTACTCAATTCTAGATACTCAACTCAATATGACTAAACTCATTTCAATATAAAGCAATTTAAAACAAGTGCAATATAAAGAAACAAACTATTTAAAAACATGTTGTCAACTCTGTTTGTATGCAAGGATACAACATAACTCTGAAATGTATGTAAAAATACAATTAACTGTGTATATAAGAATACAATAACTTATGTGGGAGATTCTCTAACCGACAACCATCACTATGAGCCTAAGTGATAGTAAAACATTTTACCTCACGTTGCCAAGGACCGTCCTATACCTTGCCATTGGTATAGAACCTGAACTACTAAGTGGATCCACTAGTCTATGCTAAAGAGCACTAAGGAATCATCTAAAAAGTATGATCCTTTTTCTGCCTATGATGGCTACATGGTTTATGGAGACTTGAGTTATCTGAACTCTCATCCCCATATCGGTGCTCAGTACTACTCCCAAAATATACTTAGCTCATATGTTTGTAAAAACAAAACTCTTTTTGTGATTTGAGATAATTGCTCAAAACTTAGCTCAAAGGCTATCTTGGAAATCAAGGTTTCCTCTCTTGCTTTATTGTGAAAGCATTTACTCTTTAACTAAAAACTATCCCGAAGGTTCTTTACTGAAAAAAATAGCTCAAAGGCTCTTTTGAAAATCTCAGTTTTCCGTTCTTATTTAAATGTGAAAATATTTTAAACTCTTATGGGAATACATAGTCCTCATATACTTTTGAAGAAAATAACTTCAACTTTACTCTTTACTAAACTCAAAACTTATGTCTTAAACAAAGTTTAAACATTTGTAAAAGACTTCTTAAATTATGGTTCATGCCGAATGATGGGCATGAGTGACTCAATGCAAGGTTTTCAATAACCATAGATATAACTCAATACTTGGAACTCAAGAACTTCAATAATACTACTCATTTCAAGAAAGCTCAACTCAGAGGGTTCATGCAGAATTATGAGCATGAACTACTCAACTCAAGGACTCAAAGATACTTCTCATCTCAAGACTGTTCGACTTATAGGGTTCATGCGAAATTATAGGCATGAACAATTTGACTCAAGGACTTCATGGGTAACATCTGATAGTCCTATGATTAGAAATATAATCTCAAAGGGGATTAGGAACTCAATACCCAAGACTTAGAACTTGAAGATACTACTCCTCTCAAAGGTACTCAACTGATGGAGTTCATGCGGAAGTTATAGCCATAAACGACTCGAGGGTCTACATGACAATATGGAACTCATGTATATGAATCTTCTTATTCTCTGACTTACTTCCTCAAAACTTAGTTCAAATCGATAGTTGATCTCAAAGGATTCACAATTGAACTCAAAGATTTTCTTGAACTCTACTCTTAACTCTCTGTTGAATGTGAATTATGAATTCAAGAGCTATGGTTCATGCTATGAAGGATCTTGTAATGATAAACTGGACTCATGAATACATTCTTCTCACTCATACTTACTTGCTCGAGTCCTGTAACAAATTATTAGAATTCATAGAAGACTCATCAAAAAGACTAAAAGGGACTTTATCAAAATGTTCGAAAGAACTCTCAAGACTTAACTTTTAACTCTACCTTGAATTTGAATTATGGATTCAAGGTTGTGACTTGTGATAGGAAAGGTCTCATGATGTTTAGGAATGATTGTTGATAGCTAAACATGAGAAAAGTCACGAAATCACCGTCTTGGAAAAAGTCCGCGACGCGGAGATGGTTTAAAATAATACTCATGAAATTAAATTTTGAGACAGAGGAATCCACGTCCTAAATGCAACGCGGAGCAAATTTTAGCTCACTGGGGGAGCAAGTCCACGTCGCGGACTTGCGTGCCATATCGCACTCGACTTTCTCCTTCTTCATTTCCGAGCCCGAATTCGCCTAAATTCGATTCTTTTTCTTAATCTCTCTTTAGATTTAGATACCCAGCATATGTACACTAGAATCTAACTCTAACCACTCTATAAATCGACACGTTAACCTAAAGAATTCCTCAATTTCAACCCAATTCAAGAATGGAAACAAATTCATGAATACATAGCAAGAATATCAAAGCTTCATCTTTTAGAACGAATTTAAAGCTGAAATTAACATGATTGGCGTGTGGGTGAACAAACCCAACACTATGGAAGCTTACATACATGAAAGAACTATCCTCTTGAAGCAACTTGAAGGAAAATCTTTGAAGAAGAACCCTAGCCTTAACTTTTCTTGAATTTCTTGAGCATAGAATCTTTGGAGTGAATGAGTGGGTTTTGATTTAAGAAAACTGATTTTCTACACATTTAGGGCAATTTAGATGACCTCCTAAGGGTTTTTAGGAATAAAACACCCCTAAAGAAATAAATAAGACAAGCTGGGAGTCGGAATGATTTTTCACCAGGCAGTGAGGTCCGTATTGGCTCCGCGTCGCGGCTGCTGCTAGGTTTGCGCGACGTTAGTAAATCAGTCATAACTTCTTACTCAGAACTCGGAATTGAGAAAACTCAGTGGCGTTGGAAATAGGACTCGAAGGGATTTAATTTTCTATCTTGTATCTCACCTAACTCATCCTGTACTAGGATTATGGTCGTTTGAAGTTGACCCAAAACTTAAGAAAACCTAAGAATGACTTGAATGCTTTTCTCTTGGGTTCTTCTTGGAACTTAAGGTGCTACATCTAGTGACCTTAACACTTGCGATATTTTAAATTCCTTGCAAAATTTCACTCACTACGAAGAACGGTTCGAGTCTCAATTCGAAAAAAAATTCTGGGGTGTTACAATACATATATGTTACCTTTTCACATGTTCATATGTTCCCTTTATTGGTTATTACTCCCATTGTGTTAGACTATAATGTTACCTCACAATATCCCTACTTGCTCTATTGTACATTTATATGTACTTACTTAGAATATGTATTCGTCCTTAAGTTGAATCTATCCACATTCTCCCTTGGTTCCACATTCATGTAGACCTTGTATTTGATATTAGTTAGTGAGTATTTGGCTATCATATAGAGTTCAAATCTCTTGGCTGAATGTTAAATGTCTTCACTTGATATGTGCTTCAATTTGAGATGTCAAAATGTTTACTGTGTCATATAAGCTCCTAAGTATTACGTTGGTGTCACATTTGCTTCCCACGTCATTGTCATTATCGTAAGTCCATATTCGTATGTCTTCTACTACTAGTCCATAATTCCAAATATCAACAATGATTATGACCACCAAAACAACAATCTCAAAAGAGTTATGATCATCAAAAGAACAATCTCCAAGAGAGCTACGAACATCAAAACAACAATCTCAAAGATTAAAGAATCTAAGTGAAGCAATATGTATAATTATGGGTGACAGGCCACGGGTAAATGACTAGCATGGGTCAATCCATATTGGTATATATGGGTGGCAAATCAGGGGAGAAAGCCTAGCATGGGCCGATCCCAATTGGTATAGAAGGGTGGCAGCTCAGGGGCGAAAACCTAGCATGGGCCGATTCCAATTTGTGAAATTCTAAGGACAGCATCCCAAGGGTTAAAATGTCTAGCGTGGGTCATCCTCTTCTACGCCTGATCAGTTGGTCATTTGTATCATATGCCTTATAAAGATTATAACGTACAACAAAGTAAAGAAAAGAATGTAACATACACAATTCCACAAGTATAAGCAAAGGTGGTCTCTAATCCTTATCTATTGGTATTTAACTTCACTTGAGCTCTCATTTTACATATGGTTGTATTATGCCTTACATATTCAATACATTCTTTCGTACTGACGTCCCTTATTAGGGATGCTGCATTTCATATTGTAGGTACATGTACTCAACTAATAGATCTCCTCAATAGAAGCACATGATACTCAGCGGTTGCTGGTAAGCTCCAGGTTGATTCGGGGCTTTGCCGATTCTTTACTATGCATATTTTCCTAGTGGTACAGTCATGGATTCCAATAGAGGCTTTGTAGACATTGTGAAGCTATCATATGTATTCATAGTGTCACTTGTCAAATGTATCGGTTCAGCTAGTCGACATGTATTGTATACGAAGCTTCTCATTGGTAAATCCATTTGCATAGTAGTTTACTTTCTCATCATAGGTCACTAGTAAAACATGTTTTCATATGGTACTTGTCTGCCTCACCTAGGGTTGGTGTGTGACAGTAAAAATGGATTGGGTCGGGTCGGTCAACATGAGTGACCCACGACCCAAAACTTATGTCTCCCACTTTGCACATGGTGGACAAGACCCAAGCCAACACAATATCTATCAGACACAAATTCCATATCAATCAAAATGATTCAACAATTAGAAACATGGAACTTCATTTAAAGTCAATATTTTTCCTTCTGTGAGTTTGAGAAGAGTTTTTCTTTTTCGAGAACTTATGTAGTTTTTTAATCACTAATATAAATAAAGTCTTCTCTTTCATTGACTTGGGTGTAAGTCACAGAGTTATTTTGTTCAGTCAAATATGCCTAGTAGCATAAAATCTATCACCGGCCACAATATTTACTTGAGAAATGACCACATTAATAATATCATCTACTTTATCCAAAATAGTTTTTGGTGGTTTAGAAGAATTTTCAATATTTTGAACTCTTTTCTCGAATGTTTTATCATTGGCCTTAAATATAATATAATCATATTTCTCAATAATGAAATTATAGAAATTTTTAGCATATTGACATACCTTTTTTTTTCAAATCGACATACCTTATGACAACAAAGACAATGAAATTGTACAATATTACCTCCGAAGAAAAAACTCTTCTAACATTTGGTTCAGTCACGAATTCAGTTCTTAAAATGCCAACTCCAACCATATCCGCTAATACAAAATGAATTGGGTTTGTGATGTCTCCTCTAATTTTTCTTGTAGATCTTTAACTCTATTTCTTTTAAGTACTATTCTCCTATCACAGATTTAACAAAGATCTGATAAAGTTTATATATAGAACTTGGCCTCTCCTTATTCGTTCTTCATGAATATCGTGTAGAGATCACTTCGACAGTAGATGGAAAATTGCAAAATTATTTTGGTGTTCAAATCGTAAAAGAAATATCCTTAACGTTGTTGGAAAATATTGCAAATCACGAAAATCTTGTAGCTTTAGGCGTGCCTATGGCATTGTCCTTAAGGATATTCCATTGCTTAAGATGTATTCTTAGGATTGAATAAGGTCTTCTATTATTAAAATTGAGCAAAAACTAAAGAAGAAGATATTTTACTTAAAAGAAGACATAGTAATTTAACTAAGGAAGAAAAAATTTCCTTTTAATCTTTTCTCACACTTCCTTTTCTAACACATAAACATACTATATATATACTATGTATATGCTCAATCCGTGCATACAATGCACAATCAATATTTAGAATAAATGCTATTGAATAACTACTATATTTCTTTAAATCTGTGCAAATAACTCCCAAATCAATAGTATTTAATTAGTGTCATAAAGGTCATTAACCACTGTAATATTAACAAAAATAAACCATTGAACACACTATTAAAAATTAGTTAATATCTTTATATATATATATATATATATAAAAGAGAGAATCTTAGACCAGCCTATTTGGCGTTATCACAAATCATAATTTTTATTTAATTCTTCTTAAAAGTCATAACTCTTTAGAAAAATCATAACTCTTCATAAAAGTCACAACTTTTCACAAAAGTCACAACTTTTATTTTTTCATTCACACATTTTAAAACCCAACAATTAATTTAAAGTACCAAAAAAGAAAGAATAAATAATGAAAATTGATTCTAATTACAATACGACATTACTACTCTTGTGTCTCTTAGTCCACAACTCATAACGCTGTTGGAATGGTTTAATTCGTAACGTTTGGTTCCTTAGTCAGCTAAACTTCTCTTTCTGTCACTATTATTTGTAGGATTTTTTCCTCTATTGGAGAGTCGAATCCAAATAATTAAGTTTCTTATGAACTGTGCTTCATTCCTCAAATATTTCTTCATCATATTTCATGAAGTTTAATCGTTTACAGTAAGTTGTACTGATTCATGTTACAAATTTTTTTTTGCTATTTTGATGACTTTTTTGAACTATGTTAAAAATCTCAGAAAGGATAATTGAAAATTGATTTCTCTTTTGTCCCTCTCTACATGCTTCTTCATATACTTTTTGGGAAATTTTTTTGTGGGTTATGCTATATTTGATAGCACACAACAACAAATATGTGATAACTAATACAGAACTAATGGTGAAGTTTGTTAAAAGAATCAAATAGATTGCTCTCTTGCTTCCCACAATTAGTATATAATTTTTATTGTTTTATCTTAGGTAGAAATAGTTTTTATGTCATTGCACTCTTCCTAGAATATTAGTATACAGACGATTAGTCCACTTATTTTATCATAAGTTGACTAATTTTCCTTATTTCTTGCTCTCTTCTTTTTGGGCATAATAAGAGATAAAGTTTTCTTGAAACTAACAAATGTACAAAATACCCTATGACGAAAATAATTTTTATCGGCAATAAATACACATTAACAAAAAGTGCTAGAAGATTTACCGACATTAATTAACTATCATTAGATTCAATGTTGCTATACACTTTAGGGACATTTATAGAGAGTACTAATTGCCTCTAAAAATACATATTTAGCGGCAATTAAGCTATTAATTACCGTTAAAGATCATATTGATGTAGTGATAACTCTTCTTTTGACTTCTTTCAATAAAATTTGTGAACTGTAAACTAGGATACAGCCCGACAGACTGTCTTTTTGAAGAAAACATTAGGCAACATGCCTTTTCATTCTTGATTGTTAGGAAAGTAAGGTTGTCTTTATTATTATTTGGGGATATTTGTGAGTTCAAGTGCTCAAAAAATTATGCTATGAGATTTTAATATGTTATGTATCAAAAAAAAAATTAGAATTTTCAATTGTGAATAGTTTCATTCAGATGTCATCTACTGTTTGGTTGAACATTGCATTAATTATGTTTAACTACATACTATCATCATAACTATAACTATGGTTCATTCTAAATAATTTGGGTCGGTGATATGAAACCTAAGCGATAGTGATGATTATTCTAAGGCGATGAGGAAAAACCTTTACGATATTAACAATTTGGTAAAAAGGACAAGTATACCCCCAAACTTTCGAAAATGGTATGTCAATACCCTCTGTCATACTTTTCGTCCATCAGAGCCCTTGTCGTCAGGGCGGACCCACATGCACCCGTGAGGGTGCACGTGCACCCGATAACTTTTAAAAAAAGTCATATATATATGTATATAGACAGTTGATAAAATGAACATATATTTAATTGTGCACCCTAACAACCAAAAGTTGTTGTGGGTGCACTGGTCGAACGCGTCAACTTGCTACGTGACTGTGCGAGATCGATTCCCAGCGAAGACAACAATATTTTAACTTTAAATTCAGCTTTTCTCTTAAAAAGAAAACTTTTTTAAAAATTGCTTTTATTAAAACTCGTTTTGCCACCTCATCTGGCCTCATCCCCTTTCTTAACCACCCTTTTTTTGTCATCCGATCCCACTCCTTTCTTAATTGAATTTAAAAACAAATAAAAGCCCTAGCACAATTCTAAACAAAATATAAAAAATAGTTTTCCCTATCAAAATTTTAAACAAAATATAAGACTAATTTTCCCTAGCACAATTCTAAACAAAATATAAGACTGCTAGAAAATCTACAACTTACAAGTATTCTTATTTCTTTACTCCATAATTGAGTCCTACTCCTATTATCTCTGCATAAATTTGTAAGTTCTTCTTTATAAGCGTTTTTTTTTTTTTGCAATAATTTGTTGTTGATTCTTGTGATTTGAGATGGATAGATTTTTGACAAAAAATAATTCTTCTCAACCAAGTGCTAGTTTTAGAGACAATTCTTCACATTTTATAGATGAGTTTGATTTGCAGTCACTTAAATCGGATCCTGGAGAAAGAATACTCATTGATAAATATAGCCCTAGAATACGAGATGAAGTAAGAAGACAATATATTCAACAAGGGCCTTGTCAACCGAATATTAATGATAATGAATATCCTCAAACTAGATTCGGAATAAAAATGCATCGATTTTGTTAGACATGGTTTGAGGGTTCATATTCTAGATGGTTGGAATATAGTATGAAGAAAGATGTTGTATTTTGCTTATGTTTCTATTTATTTAAGAATGACTATGTAAAGGGAAATGCAGGTGATTTTTTCACGCAAACTGGAAAAATTCAATTTACATATTGGTGAAGTAAATAGCGTCCACAATAGGTGTTTCAACAAGATGCTAGATTTTGAGAATCAATCTCAATCCATTCAAGTTGCTTTTAACAAGCAATTTGAGAAAAAAAGAAGTGAGCGTCGAATTCGTTTAGAGGCTTCTACTAATGTGGCAAGGTTCCTCTTGGAATTTGGATTGTCTTTTCGAAGTCATGATGAAAGTGAGTCTTCAAAAAATAAAAATATTTTTTTAGTTCTTTTGTAATGGCTTGGAAAAATGCTTACGGATATGAATAATGTTATTTAAAACATTCCCCAAAAAATGCTCTGATGACTTTTCCGAAAATTCAAAAGGATATTGTGAGTTCTTGTGCACAAGAAATCGTGAAAGCTATAATTGATGACTTAGATGGAGATTTCTTTGGAATATTAGTTGATGAATCTAAAGACATATCACACCATGAACAAATGGCTCTTGCTTTGAGGTATGTTAACAAAACAAGGCAAAGTGAATGAGCGAGTTATTGTTATTGTTCGTATTGGTGATACATCTGCACAATCATTGAAGGAAACAATATGTTCTTTGCTTTTGAGACACTCTTTGAGTGCATCTAAAATACATGGACAAGGCTATGATGGGGCTAGTAACATGTAGGGAAAATGAATGGTCTTAAAGCTTTTATTTTGAAGGAAACTCCATCCGCACATTGCATTCATTGTTTTGCTCACCAATTACAATTGACACTTGTAGCTATTGCCAAAACTTTTTAACTTGTGAACAAATTCTTTGCTATTATTGCTAACGTGTTGAATGTGGTTGGATCAACATTTAAGCGTAGAGATCAACTTCGGAACCATCAAGCAGAGAAGTTGGAACAACTACTAGAAAGCGGTGAGGTTCAAAGTGGAAAAGGTTTGAATCAAGAATGAGGGCTTCAAAGACAATGCGACACTCGTTGGGGATCTCATTTTAAAACATTGGATAACTTTGTTATTTTATTTTCATCTATAGTTCATGTGCTTGATGCAATTAAATGTGGAGGTTCTAGCCCCAATGATAGATGGCAAGCATGAGCTTTCTTGAATATGATCAATTAATTTGAATTTGTTTTCTTGCTTCATAATTGTGATGTCAAATGAGCTGAGTGCAGCATTGTAGAGAAAGGAGCAAGATATTGTTAATTCCATGATATTTCTTGACATTACTAAAAAGAGACTGCAGTTGTTGAGAGATGACGGGTGGGAATCTTTGATGAATGAAGTTTCTTTATTATGTGATAAACATGAAATTTTGATACCTCAGATGGATGAATTTTATATTCCTGGAAAGTCAAAGCGTAAGTCTTATAGTGTTACTTATTCACATCACTTACGTGTTGAGCTCTTTTATTCTATTATTGACTTGCAACTGCAAGAGCTTAATAATCGATTTGATGTTGTGAGTGGTAACGTGCTTCTTGGTATGGCAAGCTTGAATCCGGTCAATGTTTTTGCTAATTTTAATAAGGAAAAAATAATGGTATTGGCCAAACAATATCCAGATGAGTTTGGCGAACCAAAATTTGGAAATTGAAGTCACCAACTTGATACTTTCATAATACATATGCGACGTGATGATCCTAGATTTTTTTATTTGAAAGGAATTGGTGATTTGGCAGAAGCACTGGTTAATGTAAATCTCATAGAGACTTATTCTTATGTGTACTTACTTGTGAAGTTGACCTTGATTTTACATGTCGCTACTAAAACGGTAGAGAGAGCATTTTCATCCATGAAGTATATCAAAAATGAATTGCATAGTAGCGATGAATTTTTAAATGATTGTTTAGTTTGTTACATCTAGAAAGATATATTTGTAAATATAAGTAACGATGGTATCATTGATCATTTTCAGAATATTAAAACGTGTCGATGTCAAATATGAATGGATGATCTATTTTTGTTATATTAGTACTAAATTATTGGCCTTCGATCAACTTATACTTCGGCCATAATTTTTCTCATTTAATTGTATGTGAATTTTTGCAGTGAATAAAAGGTTAGACATTTGTCTGCAATACATCATGTTGGATGTTGATGTAAACTTTATTTATTACTATGAAGGTTTGAATTGTTTATTCACAATTCTATAATATTCTTGATAAAAAGTAGATTGTTCTTTTTTTTTAATTATAAAGTTCAATATTGGTTTAAGTGAAATAAAATAATAAATTCACTATTAAAACTTATTGGGGCCTCAAACTTTTGGAGACCTGAGCAGGCTGTGCTAACGTTACCTTTGTGCCACTCCTAGCCTTACCCTTGATTCACTCTTAGTAGTGCCCCCTATCTTCAAATCCTGGATTCGTCTCTGCTTGCCGTCCAATAATTAGTGCACATTTACCCCTCCCACTAACGAAACACTCATTTTGTACACGTGACGCGATCGTACGCCACAACCTGAGTTGACCAATCTTTTAACCCAAATTTGAAAACCCCGCCCATAACTCATTTAACCCACCCAATTTACCCACAAATAAACTCTCTAAAATCTAAAGAAAAAGCTCCAATACCCTTTACTTTCTTCATCTCACAAACTTTTCAGCCTTTGTACATCACTACTAGTACTTTCTTGATTCTTGTTTTCCCTGTTTTAGCTATTGATCCTTTTACACAAGGAGTCTTGAGATTAAAAACTGAAATTCTTGATAATATCAACAATTTAAAAGATTGGGTTTTGCCTTCTCATTTATTTTTCACCGGTTTTGCCTTCTGGTTCAACAGATAAAATTTTTGCATGTTCTTGGTCTGGTGTGAAATGCAATAAAAAATCAAAGTGAAAAATCATGGTGGGGTTTTCTCAGAGAATCAATTTAGTGCTTTCACAGACCTTGTTAAGCTGAATTTGAGTCATAACTCATTTTCTGAGAACCCCCCTGTTGGGATTTTCAAGTTGAGTAATTTGAGGATCTTGGATATTAGCAGGAACAATTTTTCTGGTCATTCTCCAAGTGGGATTTCAAATCTTTATTCTCTTGTCATTCTTGATGCTTTTAGTAACAACTTCTCTGGTCCTTTGCCTAAAGATGCATCAGAAATTGAGTCACTGAAGGTACTGTTAGAGTTTGCTTTGTGAGATGAACGATAGTAATGGGTATTGGGGTATTGGGGCTTTTTCTTTATGATTTTAGAGAGTTTATTTGTGGGTAAATTTGGTGGGTTAATTGGGTTATAGGTGGATTTTTAAAATTTGGGTTAAAAGATTAGTCAATCTAGGTTGTGGCGTAAGATTGCTTCATGTGTACATAATGAGTGTTCCTTTAGTGGGTGGGGCAAATGTGCACTACTTATTGGATGACAAGGGCTCTGATGGACGAAAAGTATGACGGAGGGTA
Source organism: Solanum okadae (assembly GCA_036553675.1). NCBI lineage: Eukaryota > Viridiplantae > Streptophyta > Magnoliopsida > Solanales > Solanaceae > Solanum > Solanum okadae. The sequence continues at coordinate 37,405,005 of CM071678.1, forward strand.
TTAACATACCAATTTTGAATGTTCGGGATATATTTGTCATTTTTTTCCTCATAAATTTTGGGGTCATTTTTGACATATACATGATATGACATACGATAATATAAAAAAGATTGATAGAGGTTTATAAGAAAGGAGTTGAAGGTCTTCCATTTGAATTTAGTTAATTATGTTCTTGTATGGACGGAATGTTCTATTTTACTTTGGAGTTTTGTTGTTCGAGGATTTTTGGTCTCTTCTTAACGTCTTATGTTATTCTTTATAATTTCCTAGAATTTAGAAAATTTCGTCACTTCTGACAAACAATTTCCATAGAGATTTTCTTAGACTTCTTTCTTATACTTAAAATCTCTCTATGACTCATAATTTTTATGCATCAAAAACAAAAATTAAAAATATATAGTACTTTAAGATTTTGAACGAACACTTTACATTAAGATAAAATATTCTTGACAAACATTATTCTTATACTTTTTATTAAGATAATAAAGATATTGTATCTAACATTTATAAATTAAATAGGGATTGGTTGTTTTAAAAACATAAAGGTATTGGCAGAACTGGGGGTGTCGTTAGAAACTTAAGGGGAGACTGGATCGTCGGTATTTATAAAAGGAGTTACAGTCAAAATTTCATCATGAGCAAATTGGAAGTCTTCCTCAATGGCCTCAACATTGCGCTCAACCAAAACCTAATTACTGACATTGACTCAACATAAGTTCTACAATATCTACAAGATACCCAACCAACTTGTATTTCTTCGGTCATGTCATGCAAGTTAACTTTGAAGAAGTTAAGGAATCCGGTGATCCACCATAACTTCCAGCAAGCAAAGAAAGTACCAGTCGTTTTGTCCAGATAGGTGCTAAACAAACAATGGCCAATCAACTGTTTATCATACTAACTCCCCCAGATGCTATTATAGATCAACTCAAGACAAACCAAGGTGTAGAACTATTCAGTAAACTAGTATTATGGTCAACATGTAACAAATCAACATGTTTTGATAACCTATCTGTAATAATAGTCTTGCGGTGATAATATGTCGTCTAATGTTTAAAAATATATACATAAAACTATCCTTTTTTGCAGATTACTTATCAACGCAAAGCTACTCAAACTGAGAAAGAAAATACAATTGAAGAGATACTCAAAGTCATTACTACACTTTGTATCAAAGTGGATAGTATGGACAATGAGATACAAAAGCTAAAGACTAATGAAGATAATCTGAAATATAAAGCTAGTATAAGTCAGCAACATGACTATAAAAATGCAGAGCTAAGTCGATCGGAAGACTTTTAAAATTCAGAGCTAGAAGGAGACGTTGGGAAACAATATACAAGCACTAATTTAAACAAAATGTTTGAAAAACCATTTACACCAAAAATACCAAAAATACCAAAAGACCCATTGATTATATCACCACAAACCTCAACGTATGCAGAGAGCCTAAACAAAGACAAAAAGATTTATAACCATATAACACAAACCTATATTAGGAATATACACAAAATCCAAACATATTTGAATCTTAACCCCAGATCTACCACTACTAAAGAACAAACCCAAGATTATTTAACCCAAAAGTTACAAGGGTACAATAAGTTGATAGCTCAACCACGAACTAAAGCAAATTTAGTCAAAAACCTATTACAACTATGGATTATTAAGTACAGTCTATACATACGATGGAGAAGAACTAAGCAGTATACCAGAGATACACAGAGCATTCATAACCTATAAAAGTGTAACAAAAGGCAATCTATTTTATGTAAAGTTTTATGCGGCCCCGGCAGAGATACTATATGATGAAATAAAACCAATAATACAAGTTGTAAAAATAGGATTAACCAGAGATATGATAATTCCAGAAGATATTGGACAACAACCAGAGATACAAGAAATTGAGATACCAAGTTTCTATGCTAATAAGAGAATAATTGGTATGTCAACAATTATCCAAGAACTAGCAAATAATTATCTAAATGGGAATGCAATATGGAGTTATTATTCACGAGACCAACTCATGATATATTCAAACTCAAGGGAGCTAAGACAAGCAGATATGAACGAAGTACAAAAATGGATATTATCTCTACTCAAACTAGAAGAACAACCTATTACCCAAGCATTAAAGAAGGGATTCATCTCAAATGAACTATTAACCAGATATTGTAAGCTAATTGGACATAAATATTCAGATCATATATGTTCAAAATGTAACGGAGAAGAAAATGTGATACCAGATGTCCAGCTAGAATGATACAAAAGAAAAAGCAAAAACAAGATAGAAGAAAAGACAAAAGAAGTGGCAGACAAGTTATAAAGATAAGTGGAAGAAAAAAAAGACTAGTTATGAAAAGTCTTAAAGTAAATAGTGGAAAGATAAAGAAAAGTCAAAGTTTTTGACTTATTGTGTAAATCATTGTAAAGTAACGTAGTAAAGGACAATGTAAAGTAAAGTAGAATAGCATAAGTGTGTAAGGATAAAGCAAAGTAGAATAGTAAGTAGACAAGTGTAAAGTAGGTAGGTGTGGTAGCATTATTAAGGGACAAGTGTAAAGTGGGTAAGTGTGGTAGGTGTGCATGATAAAAAAACTATGAAACTTTAATCTTATATATACTTAAAGGTATAGAAATAATTGAATTAAGAAGAATCATATGGGAAAAAATATTTAATGATAACGAATCAGAAGATATATTAAACCAACAATGGTATGAAATAGACCTACATGATTTAGACCTCGAAAGAATAGAATGGTATGATTTAGAAATAAATTCAGATTAAAATGAACTACAAATATTTACAATATTGGACAGAAGCTATGGAAAATATAAAATTAATAGAACAATTAATGGAAAATAATTTATACATGTATCTAAGAACCCAAGATATGTTATATCTAGAATATATCATAAATAATATTAAAGAGATATCAAGATTAAGACCCTTTAAAAACGAATATTATAATAAAATCTTTAAAATGAATTCCTCACCTACCACCTACCGCACTACCAAAAATATGAATTCCTTAACTACCAATTCCGCACTCCCAAAAAATGGTATCAGAGATATGGATGAAAAGAAATATAAGAAGAAACATACTAGTAGAAAGTTAAGAACAATAAGAAGAAAATTAAATAAATTATATCCAGAATACAAACAACTCAATATTACAAAAACTGATAATGAAAAATTTAGATCAATTAATAGCTAATATATCTAAAATAGAATATAAATATATTCAATATTTAAAAATACAATGAATAACGAGAATAACAAATATAAACAAAAACCTACTGAAATAATTATAGCGAAAAAACAAGAATTAACATATAGGCAAAGTAGACTTAACAGTAATATATTCACAGGAACTTGTAAAAATTATATAGTAGCACAAAAGGAAAACTATTTTATTTCTACAAATACAGATAGAAAGTTTAGAATATAAACTTCAACACAATCTATAAATGAATAAGGAAGAATATGCCATAGATGAAAAAACATATGAAAACTATGACGGATTAAAAATAAAGATAATATTTTCTAATCTAGGAAGAAGATATAAGAAAATAGGTGACAATCTAAGTTTAATATTAGAAAAAGTAACGGTAAAACTAGAAGATAGTTTAACTACTATGATAAGAATAACAAAACAAAATGAAGAAATAGATAGAAAAACGTAAATTGAAAAAATAAAACAACAAACAAAAAAGGAAGTACAACAATTAGAAGAAGTAAAAAAAACTAAAATAATAGAACTAGAAAAAGAGCTGGCAATATTAAAAGAAATGTATGAAATTAAACAAAAAGAAAAAGAACAAAAAACAAAATTAGTAAATGAGATAATTAAATTTAAAGAAAAATTGCAATTAGAAGATGAATTAGAAGAAAATAACCAAGATAATCTACCTGAAATAAGAATTGATGAAATAAACAACGATGATCTAGATGAACAACACTCAGAAACAAGCGAAACATATACAGAACTTTTAGCAAACATAGATAATACAAAGAAATTAGAAATAAATACAGGAGACGTAGACATAGATGAAAAACCTAGTACATCAGAAATAAAAAACTCAAAAAAATTAAAATATTATAATGCAAACTATGAACAATATGATAAAGAAAAATCTATATGGGATAAAAGATTGAATAAAACATGGATACCTAAACCAATAACTTAACAACATAATTTTTTAGATTAAGACTGTGTAGTAGATATAAATAAAACAATCCAATTATGGATGAGATATTTATCAAAACAATTAGTAGATAACAAAAAAGGAATGACAGAAACACCAGGATATATAGAAAGAACACTTATAGGAACAGTAAAATTATGGCTACAAAATTTATCAGATGAAAGTTTAAAAACTCTAAGAAGTAATAAAAAATCTAATGGTGAATTAGCTACTACAACTATGGAAATATTATATAAGTACAAAGTAGCTATAAGAAATGAATTTAGTAGTATGCCAACAGAAGTAGAAGAACAAAATAGAGAAAAAATCATAAACCGGAATCTAATGACAAAATTAGCAATGTGTAATATGTGTTATATAGATGAATATACATGTGCATTTAGAGAATACTATTATAAAGAACACATATCACAGAAGAAAGTAAAGAAATAAGAAAATTATATTTTACAAAATTACCAGAACCTTTTAATTCAAAAGTAATAAAAAGTTGGAATGAAGCAGGATTAACAGATACCTTAGGAGCTAGAATGAAATTCTTACAATGATGGTTTATAGAACTGTGTAAAAAACATAAAGAAGAAATAAAAATGGAAAAAATATTAGTAAAAAATTTAGCATGTTGCAAAAATAAAACAGCACCCCAATTTGGATGCACAGACAGATACTATAGAAAGAAATATAATAAAAAATATGGATCAAAATATAAATATAAAAAATCAAGAAGAAGATACTATGTAAAAAACTACAAAACCAAAAGACTAGATAGACCAAAGAGAAAACTAATGGAATGTACTTGTTATAATTGTGGAAAATTAGGACACATAGTTAAAGATTGTAAATTACCTAAAAACCCAAAGAAAAAACAAATATCAGAAATAATAATAGACGATGAAAGAAATATATGAAGATATAATACATAGATTATGAATTAGAAAGTGAAGATGGCATATATGAAATATCAGAAAATGAAATGGATAATGATATAGAAATGGAATCAGACAATGAATTCTATAATATAACAAATGACTGAAACAGATATACAAATAATAACTAAAGGAAAATATCAAGATGAAGAATCGGTAGAAAAAAAAAATATTTGATAATAATATATTTGAACAAATAAAAGGAAAGGAATTAGACCTAGACGTAGAAAAAATATTCGAAATGACAACAATAAAAAATTGGTTTAAACGACAAAAAAAAGAATATTATGTAGTAAGTCAAAGAGAACATATCATAGATTGCAAATACAACAAAGGAAAGGCTAAAATATCAATAATAAACAAACGAATAATAAATAAAGAAATACAAGATATTATGGCTAAAAATCCAATTAAATATGTACATTTAGGAGGAACATAAATACTAATAAAAGCATGTTTTAAAGAAGGAATAGATACACCCATAGAAATATACTTAGCGGATGATAGAATTATACAACTCATAGAAAAAAGTATAATAAGCGCAGTAAAAGGTAACCTCATATACCAAAAATTTAAATTTATAAAAAGTGTTAACTACTCAGTAGCAATAAATGACAGAAACATAGATAAATCACTAGTATTATATTTGAAAATGTCAGGAATAGAACTAGCCCCAGGAAGTAAAATATTTACAGCTAGATGTAAAAACTTATATGTTTTAACAACAAAACATAAAATAACAGTAAAAAATAAAAAAAAATAAAAAAAATAGAAAATCCTTTCGAAAGAATAGTTACAGTCATAGATAATAATGATTATAGCTATAATGAGATTGATATTGTATTGACCCTCCAGGTCATTTTTAAATTAAAGCATTCATTCCATCGTTTAGAGCGTTCCTGTAGCGACCCCAAGTCATTTATGACTTGCTGGCACTGACTGTTCGGTCGCCTGGTCGTTCGTTTAGGTTTTAGGCCCGTTTCCTTGTTTTGGAGATTTCATAACTTGAAAAGTTGACTTCGGTCATAAATTCAGGTAAAAGACCTCAGAATAAAATTCTGATGATTCCATCAACTCCGGAATGGCCAAATTTGGCTAGTAGCATGGTCAACACGAGTATCGAGGCAATCAGTACGAGTTTAGAGCCATTTGACGTTTTTGCCCTTGTAATTTGGCCTATAGTTGACTTTGGTCAACCTTCTTGGAAGACGTACTCAGATGAAAATTCTGACAGCTAGGTTAGTTTCGGAATATCGATTTTGTTCTAGAACGACCCTTTATTCCCTTCCCAAGGCTTTAGATGCCGGTTGTGGAATTTGGCTCAAAACGATACTGGGTGTGGGACTCACTTTTCATCGAAGCGTTCTCCAATGGAAATTCCGACATCACCGTTGAGTCCGAAATATCATTTCCAATCGGATTCCATATATGCTTTGTGTTTTTTCCAACTCCGAACGAGTCCGGAACATCAAAATTTAAGTTTGAAGAGTTGTTGAATTCTAACGCGGTGGTGACGTGGCAGAGCCACGCGACGCCATGTGTCAGCGTGTTGAAATCTGGAAATTTCCAGATTTAAGGACAATTTTCGTCCATTTTTTTTTCCTCATCTTCAAACATAGATATCTCCTCCATTTTAAGCTCAAATTAGGTGATTCAAAAGGCTAATTTCAAGAGAATTTCGTGGGGAATCTAGAGGTGACCTCAGAAACGCGAGGGGAGGCTTCTTTTGAGTTAAAGAATCGAATTTAGCTACTGCTAGAGTGATTTTCGGAATGAATTTTAGTTGAATTTTGAAAGGTTAGATCTTGATCATCTTAGGTCCGTTTTGAGTCATTCTTGAGGCTAACTTGTAGAGTTTTTTGCAAGGATCCTCATGGTATAATCTATTTGGGTTGGACGGGTTTTGTTTTTCCAGAATTTGGTGATCAAGGGGCTGCCAAGTCGTAAGTTAAGACTTATTAATGATTTTAATTGTTGGGGCTGATTTGCTATGTTTTAGGCATCTTTTTGTGCTAAATTTTGGGGTATTAGTTTAGTAAGGTATTTGGGACGTTTTCAAGGATTCGTTTCCGGGATTCCAATTGTGGGTCCCACAATCCCATTTTAGACACAATTTTGGGTCCGTCTCCGAAAAATATAATTTTAGTGTCAACATATTCGTAATGACGAGGTGATTAACCTTTTGATAGTGGGGAAGCATTTGGAGACCGTTCGGAGGGGAAAAGCTCAGGTACCGTGAGTTGGAGCATGCGTGATCGGCTTTCAGGTAGGCTATGGTTTTCCCCTCGTGAGATTGAGCATGTTTAGGCAATTGTTTATTGATTTGCTTGAGTATGGAGGGGTTCGGGTGTCGAGCATACTAAATTTCTATAATTCCTGCCTTAGACCTTATTTCGGGAAATTGTTGGATTATGAAAGCATGACGCTTGATATTATTGAACATCCATACCTTGTGGTATATATGATAATATTGATTTGAAGTATGTTTGTCCTTAGTCTAGGCTTAGACTAGTGTTGCCATAGACTTGCGAGGTTTCGGATGTCGTTGGGCAGTAGAACTTTTTCCGACGTCGTTTCGGACGGTCAGCTCCTTGTAGACTGATATAGCAAACTTGAGTCTGATAGTCTGAGCCTTAGCTAGGCGGTAACTCAGCTTATGACCTTGTATCCATAATGCCCTGCTTTTCTATCGGCTATAGTACCCAATTAAAATCCGTGGTCTAGCTTACTCATTATTGGATACTTCCTCGGCGATTTTGGGTATATGAGGGTCGGACTAAAATGATTATTTATGGTAATCGGTTTGGTGTTATTTCTCGTGACATATGGCTGGATATTGATTCTTAGGTACAGCACCCGGTTAGAGTCCGTGGTCCAGCTTACTTATGTCCAGGCTTAGCTATAGTACCCGGTTTGAGTCCGTGGTCCAGCTTACCTGTGATCTGATTTTGGCTATAGTACCTGGTTCGAGTTCGTGGTCCAGCCCACCCGTGCCCAACCTTTGGCTACAATAGCCGGTTCGAGTCTGTGGTCCAGCCCATATAGGTTGACTCATTAGCTATAGTACCCGGTTCGAGTCTGTGGTCCATCTTGCACGTGGTGCATTCCTAATTCCTTACTGAAGCTTCAGTTTAGTCTTGATTACTCTCATCTGTAGGTTGATGTTTTGGAGGTTGGAGATGTTCCGATTAAAGTCCAGGACGTAATGAGATCTTGGATATAATTGGGAATGGTTCAGTTAAAGTCCGGAAATTGGTAATATTGTGATAGACCTTCTAGCTCCATTCTTTTACTTCAACTGTCGGTGTATCTTTTGGGCTTATGGGGGTCCGTGCAGGTGGTTTTTTTTATTGTGCACGAGCGTACCCGTCGGGTTTATGGGAGCCCGGTGGAGTTAGTTAGATTCCTTGTCTTTGTTACCTGTACGCTCGTGTAGATACCCACATTTACTACTCTTTTGCCTTGATTGTGACCCTTTATTCGCATTTCAGTTTACTTTTGCTTATCTTGCTCAGTCAGCCTGATGCCTACTGGGTACCTGTTGTTTTCGTACACATACTACACTCTGCATCTATTTTCGTGATGCAGGTCCGAGTACTAACTACTGACGTTGATTTGAGCCAGCTGCGGTCGTGATCAAAGGCAAGGGTGAGCACACAACATCCTGGATTTGCCCATCTCCTTCTGTACTTACCTTTGCTTGTCTTTTGCCTTTTTAGATAGCTTGTTTCTCTAGTCCACTTTTAGGAATTGTACTTTTGTTAGCAGCTCTGTACTTGTGACTTCCAGGTTTTGGGAGGAATTCATTTTATGTATATATGTCTAGTCGCTTCCGCCCGTTCATTGCATGTTCTTGTTATATTTATTACTATTTTAGGTTAATTGGTTGGTTTTCTACCCTAACATCCCATTACTTCGAGTTTCGGGATATGGGTCGGCTTGCCTACTGGTGGGTCATATAGTAGGCGTCATCGTGACCTGAGAAATTGGGTTGTGACAAATATAGAAGAAGATTTAGAAATAGTAAAAGAAAGATTAAGTACATAAAAAAGAATAAACTATGAAATACCCCAAATATCATCAAAAATGAGTACCTCAAGAAGAATAGATAAAACTCCACAAAAATCAATAGAAGAAGAAATAGAACCATATCATTACTACATAACGGGAGTAATGGAACAACGAAAATACTTAATATTAATAAATACATGACAAGAAGAAAACTATATTACAAGAGAATTAGTAACGGAAGATGAAATAATAACCACTGAACAATTATGCCCTGAACTACCGAAGGCATTAATATATACCGAAGAAACTATAGAATAGGAAATAATCATTGGAGGAGTACCAATAGTAATAAAGTTTAAAATATATCAAGGAGATAAAAATATCACTTTAGGAATAAAATGGCTAGAACAAGTAAAACCATACAATCTAGAAGACAAACAGTTGACAATAAATTATGAAAATAAAAGAGTAATAATAAAAAGAACTTTAATATGATTAAAATATGAAAATATATATACTTGCACAAATAATAATAGAGGGATATTACAATAGGTATTATACACCAATGATAGATACAGGAGCAGAAGCTAATATATGTAAATACAATTGTTTACCAGAAGATAAATGAAAAATATTAAAAACACTGATAGTAGTAACATGATTTAATAATGAAGGAAGCATGAGCACATATAAGGCAAAAAATATAAAAATACAAATATGGAATAAGATATTAACTATAGAAGAAATGTATAACTTCAAACTTACAACAAAACATATGCTATTAGGAATGCCAATTTTAGAAAATTTATACCCACATATAATAACAAAAACACATTGGTGGTTAACAACACCATGCATACAAAAAATAGGAGCAAAAAGAGTGAATAACAAAAAACGAAAAACAACAGAATGGATAAAAGGAAGTGAAAAAATTACACAAAAATTAGAAAATATAAAAGAAAAAGACCCTAAAATAGAATTAATTATATTCTCTATAGATAAAGCGAAAATAATCCAAGATAAGTTAGAATTATTATATAGTGAAGATCCTTTACAAAGATGGGAAAAACATAAAACAAAAGTAAAAATTGAGCTAATTGATAATAATAGTATAATAACCCAAAAACTATTAAAATATAATTTTAATGATTTAACGTAATTTAAGATACAAATAAGTGAATTACTAGAAAAAGGGTACATACAAGAAAGCAATAGCAAGCATACTAGTCCAACATTTATAGTAAATAAACATAGTGAACAAAAAAGAGGAAAAAGTAGAATGGTTATTCATTATAGAAATTTAAATGCAAAAACTAAAACATATAATTACCCAATACCAAAAAAAATATTAAAAAATAAGACAACTACAAGGATATAATTACTTTAGTAAATTCGGCTGCAAATCAGGATTTTACCACTTAAAATTAGAAGAAGAATCTAAAAAAGTTACAGCATTTACAGTACCACAAGAATTTTATGAATGGTGTATTACCATTTGGATATAAAAACGCACCAGGTAGATATCAACACTTTATGGACAATTACTTTAAACAAATAGAAAATTGTGTAGTGTACATTGATGATATATTATTATACTCTAAAACACAAGATGAACATATAAGGTTATTAGAAAAGATTATACATATCATAGAATACTCGGGTATAAGCCTAAGTAAAAAGAAAGCAGATATAATGAAAAAGCAAATAGAATTCTTAGGAATACAAATAGATAAAAACGGAATAAAGATGCAAACACATATAGTACAAAAAATAATTAACTCAAATAAGCAACTACATACGAAAAAGAAATTACAATCATTTCTAGGACTAGTAAATCAAGTAAGAGAATACATACCAAAATTAGCAGAGAATTTAAAACCATTGCAACAAAAATTAAAGAAAGATATAGAATATCAGTTTGATAAAAAAGACCAAACACAAATACAAAAAGTAAAATTATTATGTAAGAACCTACCTAAACTATCTTTTTCGGATGAAAATAAAAAAATTACTTATATAGTAGAATCAGACGCCAGTGAAAAAAGTTATGGAGGAATCTTAAAATACAGGTATGATGAAGAAAAAATAGAACATCATTGTAGATACTATTCAGGAACATTTACCAATATAGAAATAAAATAGGAAATAAACAAGAAAGAATTATATTCAGTATATAAATGTTTATTATCATTTGAACCATATATTGTATATAACAAATTTATTATAAGGATAGATAACACAAAAGTAAAACGGTGGCTAACAAGAAAAATACAGGATTCAGTAACTACAAAAGAAATAAAAAGATTGGTATTAAATATATTAAATTTTACATTCACTATTGAAGTAAAAAAAACTGATAAGAATGTTATTGCAGATTACTTATCAAGACAAAGCTACTTAAACTGAGAAAGAAAATACAATTGAAGAGATACTCAAAGTCATTACTACACTTTGTATCAAAGTGGGCAGTATGGACAATGAGATACAAAAGCGAAAGAAATATAAGAAGAAACATACGAGTAGAAAGTTAAGAAAAATAAGAAGAAAATTAAACAAACTATATCCAGAATATAAACAACTCAATATCACAAAAACTGATAACGACAAATTAGATCAATTAATAGATAATATATCTAAAATAGAATATAAATATATTCAATAATTAAAGATACAATGAATAACGAGAATAATGAATATAGACAAAAACTTACTGAAATAATTATAGCAAAAAGACAAGAATTGAGACATAGGCAAAATAGACTTAACAGTAATATATTTGCAGGAATTTGTAAAAAATCTATAGTAGTACAAAGAAAAACTATTTTATATCTACAAATACAAATAGAAAACTTAGAATATAAACTACAACACAATTTATAAATGAATAAAGAATAATACGCAATAGATGAAAAAACATTTGAAAACTATGACGGATTAAAAATAAAAATAATATTTTCTAATCTAGGAAGAAGATATAAGAAAATAGGTGACAATCTAAGTTTAATGTTAGAAAAAGAAACGGTAAAACTAGAAGATAGTTTAACTGTTATGATAAGAATAACAAAAGAAAATGAAAAAATAGATAGAAAAATGGAAATTGAAAGGATAAAACAACAAGAAAAAAAGAAAGTACAACAATTAGAAGAAGTAAAAAATATTAAAATAATAGAACTAGAAAAAGAGCCAGCAATATTAAAAGAAATGTATGAAATTAAACAAAAAGAAAAAGAACAAAAAACAAGATTAGCAAATGAGATGATTAAATTTAAAGAAAAATTGCAATTAGAAGATGAATTAGAAGAAAAAGAAGAAAATAACCAAGATAATCTAGCTGAAATAAGAATTGATGAAATAAATGACGATGATCTAGATGAACAATATTCGGAAACAAGCGAAATGTATACAAAACTTTTAACAAACATAGATAATACAAAGAAATTAGAAATAAATACGGGAGACGTAGACATGGATAAAAAACTTAGTACATCAGGAATGAAAAACCCAAAAAATTTTAAATATTATAATGCAAACTATGAACAATATGATAAAGAAAAAACTATATGGGATAAAAGATTAAATAAAAAATGGACACCTAAACCAATAACTGAACAACATGACTTTTTAGATTTAGACTGTGTAGTAGATATAAATAAAATAATCCAATTATGGATGGGATATATATCAAAACAATTAATAGATAACAAAATAGGAATGACAGAAACAATAGGATATATAGAAAGAACACTTATATGAACAGTAAAATTATGGCTACAAAATTTATCAGATGAAAGTTTAAAAACTCTAAGAAGTAATAAAAAATCTAATGGTGAATTAGCTACTACAACTATGGAAATATTATATAAGTACAAAGTAGCTATAAGAAATGAATTTAGTAGTATGACAACAGAAGTAGAAGAATAAAATAGAGAAAAAATCATAATCCGGAATCTAATGACAAAATTAGCAATTTGTAATATGTGTTATATAGATGAATATACATGTGCATTTAGAGAATACTATTATAAAGGAACATATAGCACAAAAGAAAGTAAAGAAATAAGAAAATTATATTTTACAAAATTACCAGAACCTTTTAATTCAAAAGTAATAAAAAGTTGGAATGAAGCAGGATTAACAGATACCTTAGGAGCTAGAATGAAATTCTTACAACGATGGTTTATAGAACTGTATGAAAAACATAAAGAAGAAATAAAAATGGAAAAAATATTAGTAAAAAATTTAGCATGTTGCAAAAATAAACAACACCCCAATTTGGATGTACAGACAGATACTATAGAAAGAAATATAATAAAAAATACAAATCAAAATATAAATATAAAAAACCAAGAAGAAGATACTATGTAAAAAACTACAAAACCAAAAGAACATATAGACCAAAGAGAAAACTAACGGAATGTACTTGTTATAATTATGGAAAATTAGGACACATAGCTAAAGATTGTAAATTACCTAAAAATCCAAAGAAAAAACAAATATCAGAAATAATAATAGACGATGAAAAATATATGCAGATAGAATACATAGATTATGAATTAGAAAGCGAAGATAGCATATATGAAATATCAGAAAGTGAAATGGATAACGATATAGAAATGGAATCAGACAATGAATTCTATAATATAACAAATGACTGAAACAGATATACAAATAATAACTAAAGAAAAATATCAAGATGAAGAATCGGCAGAATAAAATAATATTTGATAATAGTATATTTGAACAAATAAAAGGAAAGAGAACATATCATAGATTGTAAATACACCAAAGGAAAGGCTAAAATACGAATAATAAACAAAGAAATACAAGATATTAAGGCTAAAAATCCAATTAAATATGTACATTTAGGAGGAACAGAAATACTAATAAAAGCATGTTTTAGAGAAGGAATACATACGCCCATAGAAATATACTTAGCGGATGATAGAATTATACAACCCATAGAAAAAAGTATAATAAGCGCAGTAAAAGGTAATCTCATATACCAAAAATTTTAATATATTATAAGTCCTAACTACTCAGTAGCAATAAATGACAGAAACATAGATAAATCACTAGTATTATATTTGAAAATGTTAGGAATAGAACTAGCCCCAAGAAGTAAAATATTTACAGCTAGATGTAAAAACTTATATGTTTTAACAACAAAACATAAAATAACAACAAAAAATAAAATTAAATAAATAAAAATAGAAAATCCTTTTGAAAGAATAGTTACAGTCATAGATAATAATGATTATAGCTATAATGAGATTGATATAGAAGAAGATTTAGAAATAGTAAAAGAAATATTAAGTACATAAAAAAAAATAAACTATGAAATATCCAAATATCATCAAAAATGAGTACCTCAAGAAGAATAGATAAAACTCCACAAAAATCAATAGAAGAAGAAATAGAACCATATCATTACTAGATAATGGGAGTAATGGAACAACGAAAATACTTAATAATAATAAATACAGGACAAGAAGAAAACTATATTTCAACAGAATTCGTAACGGAAGATGAAATAATAACCACTGAACAATTATGCCCTGAACTACCAAAGGCATTACTATATACCAAAGAAACTATAGAAAATGAAATAATCATTGGAGGAGTACCAATAGTAATAAAGTTTAAAATATATCAATGAAATAAAAATATCACTTTAGGTATAAAATGGGTAGAACAAGAAAAACCATACAATCTAGAAGACAAACAGTTGACAATAAATTATGAAAATAAAAGAGTAATCATAAAAAGAACTTTAATATGATAAAAATATGAAAATATATATACTTGCAAAAATAATAATAGAAGGATATTACAATAGATATTACACACCAATGATAGATACAGGAGCAGAAGCTAATATATGTAAATACAATTGTTTACCAGAAGATAAATGAAAAAAATTAAAAACACTGATAGTAGTAACATGATTTAATAATGAAGGAAGCATGATCACATATAAGACAAAAAATATAAAAATACAAATATGGGATAAGATATTAACTATAGAAGAAATGCATAAGTTCGAACTTACAACAAAAGATATGCTATTAGGAATGCCATTTTTAGAAAAATTATAACCACAATAACAAAAACACACTAGTGGTTCACAACACCGTGGAGACAAAAAATAGGAGCAAAAAGAGTAAATAACAAAAAATGAAAAACAACAGAATTGATAAAAGGAGGTGAAAAAATCACACAAAAATTAGAAAATATAAAAGAAGAAGACCCTAAAATAGAATTAATTATATTCTCTATAGATAAAGCGAAAATAATCTAAGATAAGTTAGAATTATTATATAGTGAAGATCCTTTACAAAGATGGGAAAAACATAAAACAAAAGTAAAAATTGAGCTAATTGATAATAATAGTATAATAACCCAAAAACTATTAAAATATAATTTTAATGATTTAACGTAATTTAAGATACAAATAAGTGAATTACTAGAAAAAGGGTACATACAAGAAAGCAATAGCAAGCATACTAGTCCAGCATTTATTGTAAATAAACATAGTGAACAAAAAAGAGGAAAAAGTAGAATGGTTATTGACTATAGAAATTTAAATGCAAAAACTAAAACATATAATTACCCAATACCAATTAAAATATTAAAGATAAGACAAATACAAGGATATAATTACTTTAGTAAATTTGACTACAAATCAGGATTTTACCACTTAAAATTAGAAGAATAATCTAAAAAACTTACAGCATTTACAGTACCATAAGGATTTTATGAATGGTGTATTACCATTTGGATATAAAAACGCACTAGGTAGATATCAACACTTTATGGACAATTACTTTAAACAAATAGAAAATTGTGTAGTGTACATTGATGATATATTATTATACTCTAAAACGCAAGATGAACATATAAGGTTATTAGAAAAATTTATACATATCAAAGAATACTCGGGTATAAGCCTAAGTAAAAAGAAAGCAGATATAATGGAAAAACAAATAGAATTCTTATGAATACAAATAGATAAAAACAAAATAAAGATGCAAACACATATAGTACAAAAAATAATTAACTCAAATGAACAACTAGATACGAAAAAGAAATAACAATCATTTCTCAGACTAGTAAACCAAGTAAGAGAATGCATACCAAAATTAGCAGAGAATTGAAAACCATTACAACAAAAATTAAAGAAAGACATATAATACCAGTTTGATAAAAAAGACCAAACACAAATAAAAAAAATAAAACTATTATGTAAGAACCTACCTAAACTTTATTTTTCGGATGAAAACAAAAAAATTACTTATATAGTAGAATCAGACGCCAGTGAAAAAAGTTATGGACGAGTCTTAAAATACATGTATAATGAAGAAAAAATAGAACATCATTGTAGATATTACTCAGGAACATTTACTAATACGGAAATAAAATGTGAAATAAATAGGAAAGAATTATATTCAGTGTATAAATGTTTGCTATCATTTGGACCATATATTGTATATAACAAATTTATTATAAGGACAGATAACACACAAGTAAAATGGTAGCTAAGAAAAATACAAGATTCAGTAACTACAAAAGTAATGAGAAGAATGGTATTAAATATATTAAATTTTACATTTATTATTGAAGTAATAAAAACTGATAAGAATGTTATTGCAGATTACTTATCAAGACAAAGCTACTCAGACTGAGAAAGAAAATACAATTGAAGATATACTCAAAGCCATTACTACACTTTGTATAAAAGTGGACAATATGGACAATGATATACAAAAGATAAAGACTAATGAAGATAATCTGAAGTCTAAAGCTAATACAGGTCAGCAACATGATTGTAAAATTGCGGAGCTAAGTTAATCGAAAGACTTTAAAAATCCAGAGCTAAAAGGTGACGTTGGGAAACACCTTAAAACCCATAATGTTTGTTTAAATATAGTTGCAGGTACAAGTAAACAAGTTAGTGAAAAACAGCATAAGAGTGCAAACTTAAACCAACTATTTGAAAAACCATTTACTCCAAGGATGCCAAGAAACACATTGACTATGGAACCACAAACCTCTACCTATGCAGATAGCCTACAAAATGAGAAAAAATTATATAACCATGTTACGAGAACATATATTGAAAATATATACAAAATCCAAACCTATTTAAACCGTAATCTTAGATCCACTACAACCAAAGAACCAAATCAAGACTACCTAACCCAAAAATTACAAGGTTATAACAAGTTAATCGCACAACCAAAAACTAACGCCAATTTAGTAAGAACATGTTACAATTATGTACTATTAAATACCTTATATACTTACGATGGAAAAGAGATAAGTGGAATACTAGAACTACACAAAGCATTCGTCACATATAAAAGAGTTACCAAAGGAAACTTACTTTATATAAAGTTTTATACAGCACTAGCGGAGATATTATACGAAGAGATAAAACCTCCGATTCAAGTTATTAAGATTGGACTAACCAAATACATGATTATACCTGAAGATATTGGACAACAGGAAGAAATACGAAAAATAGAGATACCAAGTTTTTATGCCAATAAAAGAATAATTGGTATATCAACTATTATACAAGAGTTAGCAAACAATTATTTAAACGGAAATGCTATATGGAGTTACTACTCTAGAGACCAGTTAATGATATATTCAAATTCAAGAGAACTAAGGAAAACAGATATGGATGAAGTCCAAAAATATATTTTATCATTATTAAAACCAGAAGAAAGACCTACTAAAGAGCACTCAAAGCAAGATTTATTTCGCCAGAACTATTAACCAGATATTGCAAGCTAATTGGATACAAATACCCTGATCATCTATGTACAAAATGTAATAGAGAAGACAACGTGATTCCAAATGTCCAGCTAGGATAAAGTCTAAAGAGATAAGAAGATAAAGAAGATATCAACAACTAAAGAGATAAGGCAAAGAAGACATATTTGGCCAAAAAAGCCAAAAGTAAATAGTATAAAGTAATAAAGTAGGAGCATTATTGTAAATTATTAGTCTTATTGTAAGAAAATGTAGTGTAAATTAGTCAACAATGTAGGATACATATTAAAAGTGGTAGGTGTGGTGTGCATTATTAAGGGACAAGTGTAAAGTGGGTAGGTGTGGTAATGTAAAAAAGTCATAAAGTAAATAGTACTATGTAAAAAAGTCATGAAGTAGTGCATTATTGTGCATTATAGGTGCATTATTGTGCATTATTGTACATTAATATAGAGATATGATAGAATTTGTAAGTGCAGTAGATAGGATTTCCTTTCTATATAAAGGAAAAAAGATGTAACATAAAGGACAAGCTGAAATAAACGAAGCATTTTCATAAAAAACACTCTCTCAAATATTTAAAATACTTAATAGATAATGGAGCAACCCTCAGATATCATGGATAAGCAAGATGCAAAGGTATATTGTTCAATAAATATGCAGAACTAATTTCATATATTCCTGAATATCATATATATGATTGAATAAATTTATGTTAGTTATTATGTATTATAATTATTTGAATCATGATTTCTAGTTTATTAGCACACTGGAAACAGGGAGAAAACTTCTATACTATGTCATCCTAATGTTGAAACTGGTAGGCAAGGAAAGCCGTTTATGTAATGACCCTCCAGGTCATTTTTAAATTAAAGCATTCATTGCATCGTTTAGAGCGTTCCTGTAGCGACCCCAAGTCATTTATGACTTGCTGGCACTGACTGTTCGGTTGCCTGGTCGTTCGTTTGGGTTTTAGGCCCGTTTCCCTGTTTTGGAGATTTTATAACTTGAAAAGTTGACTTTGGTCAACCTTCTTGGAAGTCATGCTCAGATGAAAATTCTGACAGCTAGGTTAGCTTCGGAATATCGATTTTGGTCTAGAACGACCCTTTGTTCACTTCCCGAGGCTTTAGATGGCAGTTGTGGAATCTGGCTCAAAACGATACTGGGTGTGGGACCCATTTTTATCGAAGCGATCTCCAAATGGAAATTCTGCCTTCACCGTTGAGTTCGAAATATCATTTCCAATCAAATTTCATATATGGTTTGTATTTTTCCGACTCCGAACGAGTTCGAAACATCGAAATTTAAGTTTGAAGGGTTGTAGAATTTTTACGCGGCGGTGACGTGGCAGAGCCAAGCGACGCCACGTGGCAGCGGATGGAAATCTGGAAATTTCCAGATTTTAGGACGAATTTCGTCCATTATTTTCTCTCAACTTCAACATAAGATTTCTCCTTCAATTTAAGTTCAAATTAGGTGCTTCAAAGGGCTAACTTCAAGAGAATTTCGTGGGAAATATAGAGGTGATCTCAGAAACGCGAGGGGAGGCTTTGTTTGAGGTAAGGAATCGAATTTAGCTACTGCTAGGGTGATGTTCGGAATGATTTGTTGTTGAATTTTGAAATGTGAGATCTTGATCATCTTAGGTCCGTTTTGAGTCATTCTTGAGGCTAACTTGTAGATTTTTTCGCAAGGATCATCGTGGTATAATCTGTTTGGGTTGGAAGGGTCTCATTTTTCCAGAAATTGGTGATCAAGGGGCTGCCAATTTTAATTGTTGTGGCTGATTTGCTATGTTTTAAGCATCTGTTTGTACTAAAATTTTGGGGTATTAGTTTAGTAAGGTATTTGGGACGTTTTCACGGATTCATTTTCGGGATTCCAATTGTGGGTCCCACAATCCCGTTTTAGACCCGATTTTGGGTCCGTCTCCGAAAAATATAATTTTAGTGTCAATATATTCGTAATGACGAGGTGATTAACCTTTTGTTAGTGGGGAAGCATTTGGAGCCGTTCGGAGGGGAAAAGATCTTGTACCGTGAGTTGGAGCACGCGTGGTCGGCTTTCAGGTAGGCTATGGCTTTCTCTCGTGAGATTGAGCAAGTTTAGGCATTTGTTTATTCATTTGCTTGAGTATGGAGGGGTTCGGGTGTCGAGCATGCTAAATTTCTATAATTCCTGCCTTAGACCTTATTTCGGGAAAGTGTTGGATTATGACAGCATGTCTTTTGATATTATTGAACATCCATACTTTGTGGTGTATATGATAATATTGATTTGAAGTATGTGTGGCCTTAGTCTAGGCTTAGACTAGTGTTGCCATAGACTTGCGAGGTTTCGAATGTCGTTGGGCAGTAGAACTTTTTCCGACGTCGATTCGGACGGTCAGCTCCTTGTAGACTGATATAGCAGACTTGAGTCTGATAGTCTGAGCCTTAGCTAGGCGGTAACTCAGCTTATGACCTTGTATTCATAATGCCCTGCTTTTCTATCGGCTACAGTAACCGGTTAAAGTCCGTGGTCTAGCTTACTCACTTTTGGATACTTCCTCAGCGATTTGGGGTATATGAGGGTCGTACTGAAATGATTATTTATGGTAATTGGTTTGGTGATATTTCCCGCGACGTATGGTTGGATATTGATTCTTAGCTACAGCACCCGGTTAAAGTTCGTGGTCCAGCTTACTTATGTCCAGGCTTAGCTATAGTACCCGGTTCGAGTCCGTGGTCCAGCTTACCTGTGATCTGGTTTTGGCTACAGTACCCGGTTAGAGTCCGTGGTCCAGCCCACCCGTGCCTGACCTTTGGCTACAGCACCCGGTTCGAGTCCGTGGTCCAGCCCATATAGGTTGACTCATTAGCTATAGTACCCGGTTTGAGTCCGTGGTCCAGCTTGCACGTGGTGTCTTCCCAGTTCCTCACTAAAGCTTCAGTTTAGTCTTGATTACTCTCATCTGTAAGTTGAGGTTTTGGAGGTTGGAGAGATTCCGATTAAAGTCCGGGATGTAATGAGATCCTGGAATATAATTGGGAATGGTTCAGTTAAAAGTCCGGAAATTGGTAATATTGTGATAGACCTTCTAGCTCCATTATTTTACTTCAACTGCCAGTGCATCTGCCGGGCTTATGGGGGTCCGTGCAGGTGGTTTCTCTTATTGTGCACGAGCGTATCCGTCAGGTTTATGGGAGCCCGGCGGAGTTAGTTAGATTACTTGTCTTTGTTGCCTGTACGCTCGTGTACATACCCACATTTACTACTCTTTGCACTGGATGTGACCCTTTATTTGCATTTCAGTTCACTTTTGCTTATCTTGCTCTGTCGGCCTATGATGCCTACTGGATGCCTGTTGTTTTGGTACTCATGCTACGCTCTGCATCTATTTTGTGATGCAGGTCCGAGCACTAGTAGCCAGCGTTGATCGAGCTTGGAGTAGACTTATCTGGAGACGGGGGTGAGCACACGGCGTTTTGTACTATTTCAGTCTCCATCTGTATATATAGACTTGTCTTTTTCCTTTCGAGACAGTCCAGTCTCTGTTGTTCAGTTTTGGGACTTGTCCTCATTTTGTAGTAGCTCTGTACTAGTGACTTCCAGGTTCTGGGAGGGATCTTTATTTGTATATATGTTTTTGATTTGCTTCCGCCTGTTTATATTGTTATTTGCCTACTCTTGTTTAATTTCTACCCTCAGACCCATTACTTGTTGTTCCGGGTTACGGGTTGGCTTACCTGCTGGTGGGTTATAGTAGGTGCCATCATGACTTGATAAATCGGGTTGTGACAGTTTAGGGGAGTAAACAAAGTTGAGGCGCTGATAAGAAGGAAGTATCCGCTAAAGTACGATGCTAGTAGTGACAGGAGAACATGATAAACAGATAATCTAGTTCATAATGATCTAATATTAATTCAATCAATTATGAATATGATAGGAAGGAATAATTGAAAATAAAAAACATGCATAACAACGAACATGACTACATACATGCATGATGAAATGATAAAAAACTATGAAACTTTAATCTTATATATACTCAAAGGTATAGAAATAATTGAATTAAGAAGAATAATATGAGAGAAAATATTTAATGATAACGAATCAGAGGATATATTAAACCAACAATGGTATGAAATAGACTTACATGATTTAGACCTCGAAAGAATAGAATGGTATGATTTAGAAATAAATTCAGATTAAAATGAACTATGAATATTTACAATATTGGACAGAATCTATGGAAGATATAAAACTATTAAAACAATTAATGGAGGAAAATTTATACATGTATCTAAGAATTCAAGATATGCTATATCTAGAATATATCATAAATAATATTAAAGAGATATCAAAATTAAGACACTTAACAAAATAATATTATAATAAAATCTTTAGCCAAACATAAGATGAATTACTCACCTACCACAGTATCCTCACCTACCAAAAATGATACACTACCAAAAATATGAATTCCTCAACTACCAATTCTGCACCCCGAAAAATGGTATCACAATATGTGCTTGTGAAATTTAACGTCAAATAAAAGGATGATTATGTAATACTATAATCTATGCCACTCATATATATCAAGAGACTGGGAAGAATTAGAGTATTACAAATTGCTTCTTTCATCCTTCCATTTTGAACTTCGACATGATTAGCTTCCTTAATTTTATGTGTATCTTGTGTTAAAAACATTAGATCAGATATATAGAAGAAGTAGGATATTATTTCGAGACCACAAGTTACTTATGTGTTCTTAAGGAATTATATGTAATTCCCTTACTGTTTTCAATATTTTGGGTTTACTTCCTCCTAAGATTGAACGGAAAAAGGTTTTTGTAATAGTGGAAATGCAAATTATAGACTTCTGGGCAACTCAATAAACGGAGCAAATCACACAATATTTATTTTATAATTGAAAACAACGCACGAAGAAGATAAGAAGAATTTCTGATTTTTATTCTATTCAATGTATAAAATTTGAGGCAAGACCTCTGAATTTATAGACGGTTAAAAGGTGATATGGAAAGGTGCCAATTCAAAAGGTGCCTTTTCTCATTTCTCATTCACACTTAAAATCCCCAACACATTTTCCCGGTGAGCTAGTTCGATGAGAAATGAATGAAAAAAATTTATATTTTATAGAATAAAATTTCTTAATGATTCTCGATGGAAAAAAAACTTTTATTTTTAGTAATGATTAAAGTTAATTATATGATATATATGCTCGATGAGGGATAATGGGGCCGCAGGTCACCTAAGTATGATATTAGGGCCGTAACATAAAGTGGTTTTACTTTGCTTCATTCAGCTCACATACAAAGAAATTGTCGACATGGATACCGGCACGTTGATTTTAGGCAAGAAAATATCATCTATATACGACGTCAGATAATAAACCAGCAAAATAATAGGGCAAGGTACAGCAGAACGTGTAAATTCAATAATGATATTCGTTACCAGACAATAGGTTTAGACCGACTGGTTCCATAGTTAGGTGAATCATTATATTTTCTGCCCAATAATCTTGACTATTCATCGAAACAAAATACTCATACTTTCATCGCATGTGTTACCCTGACGACATGGATGAAAGCTATCTGCCTCTGGGGTAAAACATATGCCTATCTCTTTTAGTTCCTGTACTCCTTTGATATGTTGGACACACTTGAGATCAGCAACTACTTTATTAGTAACTGTCTTGATGGCACTTTGGATTTCATCAAATGTATGCTTTGTTCCGGGAGTAATTCCATGAGTTCTGAAAGTTGTCAAAAGATCAAACTTATCTTTTAAGCGCATGGCTAATAAAAAATATGCTCTCTGATCGTAAAGATTTGAAGAGCACATTCCATGCTTTGTGTACTCATGGCTCCAGAGAGGTTGATTATTCCTGGCGTATTGTTCATCGAACTTCAATTGAATCCAATGGTGTTCCTTCTCCAGATCATTGACTATACTATCCTACAAAACATATCAAAAGACTGTTAAAACGAAAAACAAGATTTTTTTTTTAAAAAAAAATAATTAATTTAGAAGTGCTTGCGAAAACAATGTACTTTTACACTGAAATGATTATACTTATTGCCAGTGCAGAACTCCAATCGAAACTCCTCTTTTTCGGGCCAAAGCCCGTGAATCGTAAAGTTATTAGCCGTTCTCTTGCAAATATTTTTTGGCCGGTAGCAAAAGGTTGCTGGCCAAGTTAAAACGAGCTGCAGGTAGTCGAAATTCCCATAAACCGGAGAAACTGCAAAAAGCAAAATGAATAGAACTGACATGAGCTCTGACTTAGACATTCTGTGTTCCATTTCCATCAATTAACTCTGAACAATTGTTATTGGGCTATATATAGTCATTTTTTTATTGTTAGGTGTGTGTCTGGAATGTTTCGCTTTGTGCCTTTTCTAATGAAGGACTACTAAAATGCCGGCCTATTAAATTTTCCACATTATCATTTTAAAGGATCGTTTGGTAAGGTATATAAGAATAATATTAAATAGGTGTATCAATAATATTGTCATTACCAATACGGGTATTAATAATGCTTAGTAATGCTAAAATTATTTCTTATGCCCTATTTTGTTTGGTGTATAACAAATGTGATGCTGTAATCATTTAGGGCCTATTTGGAAGGACACCCTGGTAATTGAATTTGGTGTAATTGGTGTAATTACACTGTCTTGTCCTGTTTGGAAGGACAGGTAATTACTTGGTCAACAAGTAATTGGTGTAATTGACAGGGGTAATTACACTCTACAATTCACAGGCAGGGGCTGTGAATTGCTGGTAATTACATGGTGTAATTACCACCTGATTACTTTTTAATTTTTTTTTTTAATTTCTATTTTAATTTTTTTGTTTTATTTTTTTTTACTTCTATTATTTTAAGTTCTTTTTTTAATTTTATTAGTCTAAAATTTTGTAAAAGTTTATTTTTTGTTTTATATTATTATATTTCATTTTCTTCTTATTCTCAACCTTACTTTACGTGATTCTATGTAATTTTTTCGTATTATCTATTTCTTTATGCCATGCTTATTTTCTCATTAGCATAATTTTATTATATTCTAATTTTTAAATTAAAATAGAATTTATTGTTAAGTAAGTTATAGACTTACGTTTTCTTTATTAAGAAAAACTAAATCATATTTATTGCTATGTTGAAATTTGTTATAAGAGTATTATGTTAAAATTTTTGTTTTGAATTTATAACTTATGTTATATTTTCAGTTTCATTTGTTTTAGTAATATTGAATCTACATTGCACGTCATTTTTTAATTAGAGTTGATAAATTATATTTTTGTCAAACATTTAATAATTTATGACATTTTATTTATATATTATTCTTTTTATCAAACATGCATTTCACGATGTTCGTAGAAACTTGTTTTAGTTGTAACAATCCTTTAAAATGATCAGATTCCACTAAATTCAAGAAATATTGATCCAAATAAATATTATGGATCAATATAATAAGATTAATTATATAAGTCCAATAAATATGGATTTAATTAGAGTTCAATTTTATTGATTTGCACTACAATAGATGAGCCCAATTTGCTAAGCTCAAATAACATCACATCTTAGAGTTTGTGTTTGGTGCAACATGTCAAATTACATGGTATGCCAATTCAAATGAATAAACATAAATCATGCTACATGAAGAAAAGACATGACATGCCTAGTAAAATCAAAAGATGATATAAATTTCACGTGTGCACAAGTGACATATTCCGACTAATCAAATATCATAATGTCATTTAAATATAATTGACTGAAGGAAACTTGTCTTTATCACTACTCCTCCGCCGTGTCACTTAAAAATGATTGGCCAAAGGATGTCTTTGCTCATCAAAAGTAATCCATTCTGCAACTATAAATAGAGGTCCTCATAATTAGAAAAAGATTCTAGAGTTCTAACAAGAAACGAGAAAGATTATGGATCACAAACCGTAGATTTCTCCGCAAGCTAAAAGTTTAACAATTCAAGCACTCAATTACTCAAGTACAAGACATAACTCAAGATTAAGACCATTGTAATCAAGAGCAGGTTCAACAATCCTTGAACTTAAGCACAAGTCAAGATCAAGTTCATCAAGATTCAAAATCAAGCTCTAAAGCCCTTGAATCCAATGTACAAGTCAAGAACAAGTTATTCAAGATTCAAGGTTAAGGTCAAAAGTCCTTGAATTTATATTTCAAAAGACGAATCACAAGATTTATAGAGATTGTAAAGCTTTTATTTAAAATACTATACTATAATTGTTGTGTTATTTTTTTATATCTTGATTATTATTTTCTCGATGTGAATTTTATTGTCTACATATATTGGAATGCCCACTGGAAAAATCTCTACCTATCATCTAAACTTTTCAATCATCAAAATGCCTTCCAAGAAGATAAACTCCGAATCAACATCCTCTAAGGCTGCTGACTCTAAGTTCTCTGTTAAAGTAGAAGGAATCATTGATGTTATCTTTTCATGTTTAAGAGCGGTGGCAAGGAGAAAACCCAATATGTTTGGACAACAAATACTTCAAGTGTCGTCAACATCAATTCTTGCTTTTGGATCCTTAACACTAAAAGTAGCAATGTCCTCTACATATGCTTCAGAAGGATGAAGCAGTGTTGTCAAAAGTATGAAGAAGACTCTAGCTATACATGAGCTCTCTGGATCCAAGAACTCCCCCGCAAAGAATTACTATGATAACCAATGAATCCTCTCCATTTGCATTATGTGATGTGATCCCTTTTAAGATCAACTTGAGCGACAACCCATGCTACTTTGCGACATCACCAACAATTATTCAAGCAATGGTAATTGATGCTTCATACATGGAAGAACAACTTTAAAAACATGGCGAAGATGGTTAAAGGATTAACAAATGATATGCACAACCAAGAGTCTCGGATCGATAAGTTGATGAACATAATTGATAGCTTATTGGATTGTGTGTTGATGTTATATTAATATATTCTCGGAGTGAGAATGAGTATGCCGATCACTTGAGGATTGTCTTGAAAGTTCTCAAGGATCGTCAGTTTTTTGTTAAGTTTAGAAAGTGTGAGTTTTGGTTTAGGTCAGTTGCATTCCTTGTCCATATTGTCTCCGATGAAGGTATTCAAGTTGATCCCAAGAAGACAGAGAGAGTTAAGAACAAGCCTAGACTTTTCTCTCCCTCAAATAGTTGAAGTTTCTGTCACAACTCACGACTACCCTTAGATGTGACATGGTTTCTAGAATCCTGAGAAACACTAAGCTTAACCACATGGAATATCATGATACTATGATAATAACATAACTCAAATATAGAGATAAGAACAATGTAAGTCTCAAAATAAGAACTTAACATATAAGGAAAATATGAGTACAAAGACATAATCTGGAAATACTAATGTTTGACAACAAGCCTCTGCTACATAAGTGTTTCTAGAACAAGACCTAGCTCACTAGAACAATCTTAAAACTAAAATGAAAAAAAGATCGTAAATGGCATGTTCTCGAAGCACGTCGACTCATCTATCCTGAGTAAAGTCGATGAGGTTGTATGCAAACCGAAATGTGGGTTATTGTGTTAGAGCCTATATTATAAAATGATATACACACAAGAGAAGTATGTGGTCCATACTGAGAATGTATTGAGCATTGGGAAAGAACCATGGACATGAGCATAATAGCCTGAAAAGTCTAAAAATGTGATAATGTAATGACCAAATAAATTATGTCATGAAAACTGATAATATGATTCTGAAAAATATAGTACAAGGTTAATGCAATATTCGTAAAGAGTCATAATCATATCATAAGTAGA
This sequence comes from Solanum okadae, assembly GCA_036553675.1. Lineage (NCBI taxonomy): Eukaryota > Viridiplantae > Streptophyta > Magnoliopsida > Solanales > Solanaceae > Solanum > Solanum okadae. The sequence goes on from CM071678.1 coordinate 37,432,742, forward strand.
AGTCATAATATTATGTGGGAGATATTGTGAACTAAAACAAACCATGTGAGCTATAACATGGAGTTTAGTGTAATACTTACACACCAAAAAGAGAGTGTCTTACTTGCCAAGGTAAGGACCTTAATCATGTGCTTATGTGGATACACTAGCTCGAGTCAATTAAGACTAAGTCCTATGGGGGAACATAGTTACGGGACAAGAGGATTTCTTCTAAAAGTCTCAAGCCTTTTGGAAATCATGTTTTCGGCCTATTTCGAGAATTATCGGGTAAATGTGAGCATGCTTTGTGTTATTAATTGACCCTCCTCGCTATGTGGAGTGCTTGTATGCTTAATTTACTATTTGTTGAAGCATTTGGGCCTTAGTTTAGGTTTGACTAGGGCTTGCCTTAGAATACATGATTCGGATCCGATAAGCCTTAGTTTTGTCCCGACGTCGCTTGGCCGACTTAGATCCCTGTAGACTGGTGTAGCAGACTTGAGCCTGATAGTTTGGGCCTTAGTTAGGCGATACGTTTGCTCCGATGATAGTTATCCTTATTTCTCCGATGTTACAGCTTCAAGAGTTACGTCGACGACACTAGTTTTGCTTCGCGATTTGAATTTGATTTTTGATTCGGTTCCAAGGACTTTCATTGATTGGCTAGGTGTGGACGGCGATCCACGGACATTTATGAGAATAGATCGATTGGGACTTTTTCAGCAGCTACAGTGGCACCTTTATAGAGCATCCGGTTAGAGTTCCGACCTGTATTGCCCAAATACTTATATAGAGCATCCGGTTAGAGTTCCGGCCTCTATTGTCCAAATACTTATATAGAGCATCCGGTTAGAGTTCCGACCTCTTATACTTGTTACTTGTGATTGGTTAGTTGGGTACTTCTGCTGAGCATCCGGTTCGAGGTCCGGCCTCTGTACTGTCAGATTTTACTAATTAGGGTTGAGATTCTGGTTCGATGTTCTCCGTTCTTGGGCTCTTATAAGCAATTCTCTTTAGTTTTAGTTATTCTGTGTACTCGTCGGGCTTATGGGGGTCCGTTCGGGTTTTTATTTAACTTGCGCACGAGTGTACCTTCTGGGCTTATGGGGGTCCAGTTAGGGGTAGTTAGCTTATAGATTACTTTAGTTAGTTCTTTGTACACTCGTGTGCATTCCTTTGTTAGTTAGATTTTTGTTCTTGACCTCGATTTGCGTATTCCTTCTTTTCATATTGCCTTTACTTTTCAAGTTCAGTCAGCCTATGATGCCTACTGGGTACCTGTTGTTTTGGTACTCATGCTACGCCCTGCATCTGTTTCGTGATGCAGGTCCAGGCACTAGTAGCCAGCGTTGATCGAGCTTGGAGCAGTCTGATCGGAGACGGGGGTGAGCACACGACATTTTGTACTATTTCAGTCTCTATCTGTATATATCGACTTGTCTTTTTCCTTTCGAGACAGTCCAGTCTCTGTTGTCCACTTTTGTGACTTGTACTCATTTTGTTAGTAGCTCTGTACTAGTGACTTCCAGGTTCTGGGAGGGATCCTTATTTATATATATGTTTTGGTTTGCTTCCGCCTGTTTATATTGTTATTTGCCTACTTTTTTTTAGTTTCTACTCTCATACCCATTACTTGTTGTTCTGGGTTACGGGTTGGCTTACCTACTGGTGGGTTATAGTAGGTGCCATCATGACTTGAGAAATTGGGTCGTGACAAGTTGGTATCAGAGCCCCAGGTTTATCGGTCTCACTTGTACAGAGCTAACGTCTAGTAGGGTCTTGCGGATCGGTGCGGAGACGTCCGTAACTTATCTTCGGGAGGCTACAGGATGTCCGTAGGAAAGTTTCCTCTTTTGTTTCGCTTTCGTGCAGTGTGTGTCTTATTGGTTTCTGGAAATCTCACTTGTTTCACTGTTTCGCAGGTGGCGCGGCTAGTGGTGGCGCACCCGGGTCTGCAGGCAGAGCCTCAACTTAGGGTAGACGCCGACCCCGAGGTTGAGGCAGTGCCGTAGCACTAGCCCGAGATAGGGAGGAGGAGCCTCATGCAGCATATGTACCTCCACAGCCGGTGGGGCCGGGGCCAGCCCTGCCACCACCTGCAGCTCCTGATCTTCATGCTTTACTGACTCAGATATTAGTAGCTATTGGGGAGATGCGACAGGCACCAGCCCCAGCACCAGTCACAGCAGCACCAGCTCCAGTGCCGCAGGGTCAGCCTGCCGCAACGGCACCAGAGGTTCAGGCACCGCCAGTTCATGTGGCTGTCGTGTCAGACTTAAAAGGACATGGAGATGCCACTGCGCAAGCAGAAGATGCTCGGGGTATTGCAGAGGTTGGCACCGCCGATATTCTCAGGGGCGATGGAGGAGGATGCCTACGAGTTCCAGCTCACTTGTCAGGAGCAGCTACAGTCATTAGGCCTCTTGGAGTCGAGAGGAGCCGACTTCACTGCTCATCAATTTCGTGGGCCAGCCAGGCAGTGGTGGCGCTCGTATCGAGAGTCCAGGCCAGTTAGATCGCCTCATGTATCTTGGAGTGAGTTCTCAGAGGCTTTCTTGGCCCGGTTCATGCCATGGAGCGTCAGGGATAGGCTTCGTGATCAGTTCTCCAGATTGGAGTAGGGCCGTATGACCGTCTCAGAGTACGAGATGAGGTTCCATGAGTTATCTTGACATGCTACCATGATCCTACCCAAGGAGGAGGAGAGAGTTCGTTGTTTTGTACGTGGGTTGCTGTACCATCTGAGGGTCGACACAGAGCATTTGGTTTCAGCCGGCCGTTCATTTCTTGATGTAGTCGACCATGCCCGATCCATGAAGCATATTCATCGTGAGGCCCAAGGGGGCAGCGATAAGAGGGCACGCTACCAGGGCAGCTACAACGGGTCCCAGACTAAAGGGATAGACTCCTATGATAGGCCCCGCCAGAGGTTCCAGCAGGGTCAGTCTAGTCGGCCTGTTCAGGCGGCATTACCTGCTTCTGAGGGAGGCCAGCATCACCATGGTGATCCTAGTACGGGCCAGAGTTCGAGGGGATCAGATTCCATCCCTTCCTATCACGGTCGAATTACTTCAGGGCGTTCAGCTTCGGGGTGTTTTGATTGCGGTGCTCTTGACCATTGGTCCAGAGAGTGCCCCCGGCGAGGGCGAGGAGCGATTGTACCAGCTCCTCTTGCACCTAGACCAGTTTCAGCAGTGCCCCTTTTAGCTAGATGTGGTGGTTAGGACCAGGGTCGTTGGGACATCCGACAAGGTACCAGAGGCGGAGCTCGGGGAGACAGGTTAGGTGGTAGATCAGATGCATCGGGCAAAGGTGCTTAGGGAGATTTCTACGCAGCCCCGGCGAGGGCAATGGCTGAGGCATCTGACGATGTCATCACAGGTACGCTTTTATTATGCCATCAGCCGGCTACAATATTATTTGATCCCGGGTCCATATTCTCGTATGTATCTATTTATTTTGCTCCTCGATTAGGTATGAGGTCTGAGTCTTTGGCAGAGCCAGTTCATGTTTCAACCCCGGTGGGTGAGTCCTTAGTAGTGGATCAGATATTGCGATCTTTCTTAGTGACTATCCAGGGTTTTGATACTAGAGTTGACCTTATTCTACTAGATATGGTTGATTTTGATGTGATTCTGGGCATGGACTGGTTATCTCCCTACCATGCGGTCTTGGATTGCTACGCCAAGATCGTTACTTTAGCCATGCCTGGCATTTCCCCAGTGTTGTGGCAGGGTGCTTATAGTCACACACCGACAGGGATCATCTCTTTTATGCGGGCTAGACGGTTGGTTGCTTCTGGGTGTTTAGCTTATTTGGCTTATGTGCGAGACGTGAGTAGAGATGACTCTTCAGTTGACTTAGTTCCTGTGGTTAGAGAGTTTTCAGATGTGTTCCCTACAGACCTACCTGGCCTACCTCCAGATCGTGACATTGATTTTGCCATAGATTTGGAGCCCGACACCCGTCCTATTTCTATACCGCCTTACCGGATGGCTCCTGCAGAGCTTAGGGAGCTCAGTGTTCAGTTAGAGGATCTCTTAGGTAAGGGGTTTATCCGTCCGAGTGTGTCGCCTTAGGGTGCTCCTATTCTGTTTGTGAAGAAGAAGGACGGGACTATGTGGATGTGTATTGACTACAGGCAGCTGAACAAGGTGACAGTGAATAACCGTTACCCCATGCCTCGTATTGATGATTTGTTTGATTAGCTTCAGGATGCCGCCGTGTTTTCTAAGATTGATTTGAGGTCCGAGTACCATCAGCTAAGGATTAGGGCAGCGGACATCCCTAAGACTGCATTTAGGACCCGTTATGGCCATTATGAGTTCTTGGTGATGTCGTTTAGGTTGACTAATGCCCCTGCTGCCTTCATGGATTTGATGACAAGTGTGTTCAGGCCATACCTTGATTTATTTGTCATCGTCTTCATTGATGACATACTGGTATACTCACGAAGCCGGAGTGAGCATGAGCAGCATTTGAGGATAGTGCTCCAGACTTTGAGAGATCAGCGGCTTTATGCCAAGTTCTCAAAGTGCGAGTTTTGGCTTGAGTCTGTAGCCTTCTTGGGGCACGTGGTGTCCAAGGAGGGTATTAGGGTTGATCCGACGAAGATTGAGGCTATTCGTGATTGGCATAGGCCCACTTCTGTTACTGAGGTTCGTAGCTTCGTCGGGTTAGCGAGTTACCACAGACGCTTTGTTGAGGGCTTTTCTACTATTGCAGCCCCGTTGACTCGATTGACTCGTGTTGATGTTCCCTTTGTTTGGTCAGAGGAGTGTGAGGCGAGCTTTTTGAGGCTTAAAGAGTTATTGACCACCGCTCCTATATTGACTCTTCCAGTTGAGGGTGAGGGCTTCACAGTTTATTGTGACGCATCCGGCGTTGGTTTGGGTTGTGTATTGATGCAGTAGGGCCGGGTTATTGCTTATGCATTGATGCAGCTTAAGATCCATGAGCGCAACTACCTCACTCATGACTTGGAGTTGGCGGCGGTAGTTTTCGCGCTTAAGATTTGGAGGCACTACTTGTATGGAGTTCGATGTGAGATCTATACCGATCATAGGAGTCTTTAGTACATCATGAGCCAGAGGGACCTTAATTCGAGGTAGCGTCGTTGGATTGAGCTCCTGAAGGACTACGACCTCTCTATTCTCTATCATCCGGGCAAGGCGAATGTGGTAGCGGACGCCTTGAGCCGGAAGGCAGTGAGTATGGGTAGTCTAGCCTTCTTATCTGTTGAGGAGCGACCCTTAGCTTTAGACATTCAGTCCTTAGGTAATAGCATGGTTCGGTTGGATATCTCATATTCTAGACGTGTCTTGGCCTTTATGGGAGTTCAGTCTTCTTTGCTTGATAGGATCCGTGGTTGCCAGTTTGAGGATGATACCTTGGTGGCCCTTAGAGATCGAGTGTTAGCGGGTGATGGTGGTCAGGCTACCTTAGATCCTGATGGAGTGTTGAAATTCACCGGCCGCATCTGTGTTTCGAGAGTTGGAGATTTGATACAGTTGATACTTTCTGAGGCCCATGAGTCTAGATACTCTATCCATCCGGGCACAACAAAGATCTATCGTGATTTGAGGCAGCATTACAGGTGGAGTGGCATGAAGAGAGATATTGTTGACTTTGTTTCCCATTGCTTGTGCTGCCAGCCGGTAAAGGCCGAGCATTTGAGGCCTGGTGGCGAGTTCCAGAGATTACCCATTCCGGAGTGGAAGTGGGAGCGTATCACTATGGACTTCATTGTGGGGTTGCCTCAGACTTCTAGAGGTGTTGACAACATTTGGGTCATCGTGGATCGATTGACCAAGTTAGCACATTTCCTTCCTGTTCATACTACCTTCAGTGCTAAGAGGTTGGCTCGTATCTATATTCAGGAGGTAGTTTGTCTTCATGGTGTGCCTGTTTCTATCATTTCAGATCGGGGTTCACAGTTCACTTCCAGCTTTTGGAGGGCTTTTCAGGAGGAGTTGGGAACCCGTGTCCACCTTAGCACAGCATTTCACCCACAAACGGATGGTCAGTCAGAGCGTATTATTCAGGTTCTTGAGGATATGTTGCGGGCCTGTGTTATGGATTTTGGAGGTCAGTGGGACCAGTTCTTGCCTTTGGCGTAGTTTGCGTACAACAACAGCTACCACTCTAAAAAACATAAAGAAAACTCTATTCTAGAATGGAAAATGTAGTATCTGAAAGAGAATTGTAATATCTGGTTCACAACTTTTCATAACTCCTTTTAAAAATCAATTTATTGTTTCCCAAAATTTAGCCTGAAAGTCCAGTCGGCGCATTAAGTCGGGCTATCCAAATGGATCGGTGATCCGTCCTTTGCTTTCTTCCATCGCCAAATTGCATTGGTTCTCACCATCCCGTGTCCTGTAACTTTGGGCGATCCATTGTGTTATCATGGAACCAATCAGTGATTCGCCGATTTCCCATTTCTATCACCGACTTGGTTTCTTCCCAGTGTTGGCACACTGGAACATTAGGCGAGCTGAAGAGCCATTCGGTGGTTCGCCGATTGGTCTTGGCGATCACCAGGATTGCATTTTCTTCAGTTTGTTTTGCTTTTTTTAGCGTAGTGGTGTCCTTGCCTTGCTCCTTAGCTCATGTACCTAAAAATTAATGCTTTAACATCACTTTATAGCATAAATTAGGCATTTGAGGACACTAAAACTATCAAAACAAAGTCGTAAATGTGCCCAAATCTTAGACTCAGCGCACAACTTTTTCTGGAATTTATTGTTACTCTTTCTCGATTTTTTAATTACTTTTATGATTATCACTTGAAAGGGAATAATCAATCTTCAGAAAGGAGGAAGACGGCATTAAAAGGACTTTTTGTATTTCCTTATTTGTGGTTGAGTTTGTCACATGGCATTGGATGTTAATTTTTACTTGATGTATGTGCATTAGAAGCTAAGGACATGCCTATGTTGAGTGCAAAAACTTCATATCAACTAGAACCACATAGTGCATGGGGTGAAAAAAACAAATTAACTATTGAAGAGATATTGGAGCATCAAATTGTGTCAACAGAACAATCTGCATATTCATGTTTGGCATTGATGTATTCTACCGTTGAGATCTCATTTTGGGTTGATACTATTGTTTTCCAAATGATCAATTTTAATTACATGTGTTCTTTTGAGTGCACCTCTGTTATCGGTATTGTGACTTGTAAATTGTTCAAGGTTGTTCAACCTGTGGAGGTGGTTCGGGGATTCAGTGACAATGTATCTTTATGTGAGACAGTTGGTGAGGAGCGTCCTATTTTCATTGTTATTTCCTTGAACCTTGAGGTCAAAGTTCTTATTGAGGGAGGGAGTATTGATATGAATCAGCCCCAGCCCAATAACGATACTAACAAGTATATCATATAAATAGGTATTGGGACAAGTAGGCCCAATACAAGCAACAAGGACATGCCTTCACAAACGATAATTTGGGATCCATACTAAGGGTATTGTTAAATAGAACAAGGCATCACTATGAGAGGGCATTGCATGGATTATGTGCAAAGACAGTTTATGTGTTCCTCATCCCCAATTCTAGAGTCCAAGTTTCTCATCTCAATTCTTATCTCTATCCTTAGATACTTGTTATTTCAATATTTCCGTTCTAATTCGGTAGTTTAATTATTGCAATTAGAATCTGAAAGTTGTAATAGTGTTCCAGTGCTCTTATTAATATAGTGAGGATTTCAGTTTCTTACAATAAAAGTGTTCCTCTCAACACTAAAACTCTATTCTCAAAGGAAGATGTGTTTCCCAATTTTCAAACTCCCTTTTTCTCTCTCCTTTGGGCTATATAAAGGTTTTCGAAAATTTGTCCCAAAAACTCAATGCACATCTCACTCGACAACATTATTCAGGCTCACCGAGCTCATTCATGAATCATCAATCATGTTTCAGTTCGCATTCTCTTGCTCTAGGCTTTAGGGGTTGGAACCTCAGTCGGCGAGCTCCTATGAGTCTGTCTTTCACGTTCAGCGTATTGTGATTACCAGCTTTGTTTGCCTTCAATTTTTCTCCTTGCACTATCTCTTTCGGCAATGATCAGCAAGATCACCTTTCTCTTTTGGAGAGTCGCCTTTTCTTTTGGAGTTCGTCGATTTGTCTCGATAGACAAATGTGTTCTGCACTATCAGTTTGGGTGAGGTCATGCACACTAGGCAATTCGCCTTTCTTGTTTGGCGATCATCAATATATATTTTGAACTTCTTTTTGCATTTCGGCCATTCTTTCAAACATTCATTCTTGTCTTGTCCATAAGCCTTCATAGCTGCAAATCATCAAAATATCATCAGAATAGGACAAAATTAGGCATTGAGGACACTAATTATTGAGCTAAATAGACCTCAAATAAGTGCAAATCTATCACTCATCATAACCCAAATCTTAAAGGATATTTTGTTGAAATAGGTCCATTAATGACTTTTTCAAAATATATTTTTGATGTTTTAAATTTTATAATTAAATTCTAAGATAATAATTAGGAAAATTACCTAATAAGACATACATCACTACCATATATATACTAACTTTACCTTTGTTTTCAAACAATTACATATATTACCATATTTAATATTTTATACCATATATTTTAAAAGATACAATCAAATACACACATCCCTTAAAACTATGATTGATTAATTATTTTTACATTTAAACACCACTATTAATGGTCCGATAACAATCAATATCTCTCTCTCTCATCAACTATCCCCCAAACTCCTACGTCAATGGTATATTCCCCACCCCACCCCCCGTGTTCTCCATCAGCTTCACCATATTGTCTATTCTTTCATCCTCAATCTCATATCCGAAGTTCATCTCCTCATTCTCTTTCTTTCTTCATTCTCCCCCGTAGATTCTTCACTAAATCATCAAAACTAAATTAAAAAAAACAGAGTTATACAATCATTCTAGGGTATTTATTTGTATAAGTTTTAATTTCTTTTGTCTTTGTTTTGGATGTTAAAATGGGAACAAAAATTTTGCGGCCACAAAATTGTTTGATTGGCAGGTTCGGGGAACCTCAGTCGCTGATGGTACTTCATTGTCGAAAAAAGAAGAATGGGTATTACAATCAATATGATTACAAAAAATAGGTTGTTAGAAAGAAGAAAATGAAGTTGAAAGCCAAGATCTAGAGCTAGATCATTACTGGATTCTAGTTCCAGACTTGGTGAATTTAGATGGTTCTGTAGAGATACAGTGCTTGTTAGACGTATCTAAATGTCTTATGTATCTCCCATTAATCTATGAATATCTCTTTTTCTATGTATATACCTCTATTTCTATATATTTATTTATTTATTAAATATATATGTATTTCTCTATTAAATATATATGAGTAGTTTTCTGTCATGTATTTGAGCATGTTATTTTATGTATCTAAGATCTTTTTGTCATGATGTAGTGTGTTTCTCTTAGTGTATCTGAGACAGTCCAGTCATGCATCTTTTTATATTTCCATGAAATCGTTGTAGATCACGCTTTTATGGAATTGTAGCAATCACAAACTCATTGTTGACGCAAGTAGCGATAATAACGACCCACCAAAACCAAAACGCACATTTATCTACTCAAATTCCAATTAAAGATTAATATCGAATAATTGGATACATACTTAAGATACAGAACAAGTTTCTCTAAACATCAAAAATTGAAAAAAGAAATAATCAAAATTTAGAGAAACAAATTTGAATTTCTGGAAATAGTTGTTCACTTTATTTTAGCTCAAAAATAAATGGAAGAAATTAGATGTTTTTTTTTTTGAATTGCATAGAAGTTGTTAGAATAATTATACTCAAAAGTTGTTAAAAGAGTGATTTTCTCCATAAATTTAGTATTTTAGTTATCGTCTTTAATTAAACATGTACCAAGGGATTACACCCCTTTAATTCAAATTAATAAATTATGTATCTCGACTTTTAAAACTAATGGATACATGTATCTGGAGAGGATTGATACATGAATCCAAAGACCAAAATATGATATAGGAAGTAATATTCCTAGTAATTATGACATAAACTAGTGGAATTTATGTATTTTGTCCTATAAAAAAAAGATTTGATAATTAAGGAATTTAAAATTATTACATAAATTTTTATAGTTAGTATGTAATTTAATTGATTTAGCAAAAAAAATAGTTTGATCCTAGTTATCACGTCTTGTCCCATCCCATTTCATAATGGGATGGGATAGCACCACTGGCTCGTCCTGGCTATCAAGGCTCAGTTTTGTCCAATCCTGCCCCTACCTCAGTTAGGCAATGCCATTCACATTATGCCCCAGTTCATTCCATTTCGTCAGCTCGTCTGCGAGCCTTATTAACTACTCTCCACTTAAATGGATTAGAAAATTATACCATCAGTTCAGTTTTTAGAAATGCTTTTTTTTTTCAATTTAATTAGTTAAAAAATTCACGTTTAAAAATTAATGATTTTTCAGCTTCTCTTATAATTTTTATTTTTTAGAACACTTTTCTTTTTTACAGATCTAAGATTTTTTTTTTTTTTTGAAATAACGTTAAAATATTTTTGATACTATCAACTTTGAGTATTATTTAAATAAATTGGTGTAAATATGATGGTATATGGATCAAAGTTTGTTTTCAATTAATTTTTGTATTGTTGATTGAATGAACTAAGAAGAGAAAACACAGTCTAAAGCAATGAAAGCACTTATCCAAAACATTTTCACATTGCGAAGAAGACTAATAAATTATGAATAATTTTTTTATAAGAATTAGTCAAGAAAAAAAGAATGTAAAAAGTCACTATTGATGATTGTCTCAAATTGCTTTAATGGTGTTTGATGGATAATGATGGGAAAATAAATAGGACAAAAGAAAGCAGTGAAAGAATCTTTTTTTGACAACCAAATAAGAATCCTAAACAAACTACTCCCTCCGTTCCATTTTATGTGGCAACATTTGACCGGGCACGGAGTTTAAGAAATAGATAAAGACTTTGAAATGTTTACCAAATTGCCCTTAAAAAAATAGACTCATTTTTCTCTCTCCTAATAAATGTATTGGAGTACTCTTTTCAAGATTAAGTGGGACCAATAAGGGTAAAAGAGGAATTGTACCTTTAAATATTTACCAAATAAGGAAATGTAACATTCTTTTTGGGACTGACCAAAAAGGAAATAGTGCCACATAAAATGGAACGGAGGGAGTACTATAAATAATTTAGAGTTCAAGTTATCATATAATTTTTTTTTAGTTAAATATTTATAATAGGTAAATATATTAAGATAAATAAATATTTCTAAAAATGAACGGACATTGTAATTTTCATGTCCACCGTAACTGACTGTGTAATTTTCATAATATAAAATTGAGCTTGAAAACAACAGCGCAAATACATAACGAAAATAATTTTTTTGAGTAGTTTTATGTTTTATGAAATTAAGGAGACTCGGATCGGATGCTTTGGATGTTAGGACGCTAGGAGAGAAAACATGAGATGTTTAGTTCGTTGATTGAAAAATAACATGTGACCTGCTTATTAATGAATCATGTACTGTCTCAAATATTGATTTCCATCAATATGCAGCATTAACTGCAGACCTCTATTAATGTAATTAATACTTCACACAGGTGAGACCCGTGCATGGCTTTGGAAATTGGACATCAATTATCTCATCATCTAAATCTAAATAATATTTCACCGAACAGAATACCTAAGAGTTATTCGTCGGACTTACGCAAATATTAGAATTATACAATGACTCTTTATGTGAATTCGCAAGTCTAATGTTACTACGATCAACAATAGGGATGACGAATGAACGGGTAAAGTTGGATATTAGTCAATCGAAAACAAGTCACATGAAAGATAATATGGGTTTATATATTATCTAGATTGTACATTACTTCTTGTTATGTAGGGAAATACATACTTCCATAACAAAAAAATTTCTGTATTCTTTTTCTCCTTTTTGGCTATGGTATGAAGAAAAAAATATGTTCATGTTTTTGTTGAAAATAATAAATTTTTTTTATAATGAGAGGTCTGGAATCGAGGTCGCGAGGTTAAAATTTGGGTATCGCCTCAAGGTCGGGAGTCGCAATCGAAAATTGGGTTGCATGTCTAAACTCGTTTCAAATGGCGAGGTTAAATAAAAGTTTTGAAAAATATTTTCTTGATATAATGAATGTTTTGATTTTTTATCCCCTTACTTTATGTATGTGTAAGTTTTGGGTCATTCCATGTGTACCTTTTTAAAAAAGAGATGGGAACTGTTAAATAGTAACTACTCATTGATTACCCTTTTAAAGTGTATGTTGAACGATTCTCAGGAAAAATAGTGAGGAGCACAAAAACAACAAAAACAAAGAGAGAAACATAATAACAAAAATTATATCTTCTTTATTAATACCAACAAAACAGTAGTGACATTTAGTTTTGGAAACATAATTTTTATTCCTTGACACTCAAAATTTGACTTGGAGCAACTCTTTCTCAAAGATTCGATTATCATTACGCTGTTCTTAACATGTACAAAATTTTGTCCTTGTTACGTAATTCTTACATTGGTATCAAAGTCATGGATATTTGATTTCCGTTTGAATACTGTTTCTTGTAATTTGTCACTACAGATAGTTAAAATACCGTTTCTTGTAATTTGTCACTACAGATAGTTGTTAACAATATTTGTCAAGGTCTGTGCAAAAAGATTCTTAAATTAATTGATAGAGTATCATTACTCACTTGTTAGAAAGCATAAAAGAATAGATATAGATTGAAAATTTGAACCCAATATTGTACTTTTTTTTTGTTTTGAATAAGATACACTACTTGAGCACCACGAATTCGAGGTGTTTTTTTACTCCACGAGATTTCAGAGAAGTAGAAACAATTCATGTTAAAGATTTGATTTCTTCTGAAAAAAAGGTTGATAATTTTTTTAACAGATCTAATGTTATCTAGTGTTATTCTGTACTAATATTATATAAAGTAGTTTTTTTTCAAAGTAGAGGAGAATAAAGTGTTAATGACTTGTTCTTGTTTATTAAAGATAGGAAAAATATTGTGGGGAGAATTATTTTTTTATGAATTTTTTTTTTTTTTTTTGCTTTTTCAGATGATATTTGACCTTATATAATAAATTAGGCTCATTCGACTAGTTTGTCGCCTTTTTCTAATTAAAAAAAGGTATTAAGTAATGACTTTTTATGAAACTTGTAAAAGTCTATTTTCCCTTATTTCCTCAAAAGTTGTTCCTTGAAAATAATTAATACTAATTTTATTTTAAATAAACACAAAATCGAATACTTTTAATACTTTTCTCAAAGCCACTTCTTCAAAAGAGCATCCTGTACCTTGAATTATATATTTATACATATGATAGAATAGTCACTGTCATTTTCGCTTACTTTTGAAATATATTTTCAATAGGTTGTACAACTTTTATCTTTTTTTTTTTGAGATAGGTAATGACAAAAAACATGTGACTAGTACTTGGTTTATTAATATTACTTCTTACTTTATTATTTGAGAATTTTTTTTTTTTATGATTATGAAAGATTTTAAATTTAATACAAGTTTTGAGGAATGTTGATGAGTATGAGATTTGGACTCATTTGGGGCTTTGTTTATATAGATGTAGTGTCCTCAAATGTTTAATTTGTGTCATAAACTGATCTTTAAGTATTGATTTTCAGGTATATGGATTGAGGAACAAAGCAAGGACACTAACATACAAAAAGGAACAACACAAGCTACAAAAGTGGAGAAAAGCAAGCCCTAAGATCGCCAAAAAGAACTCAGCAAATCGCCGAGTCGCCCCTAGACCGCCTAATTTTACAGAACACTGAGCCTAAATCAGGAAAAACTTAGGCGAATTGCATTTTCCATCGGCGAATCACCGATTGCATTGACAATGGAAGATTGTACCGCCGAATGTTTTGTTCAAGACCAAGATGACTTTGAATTGGTGAGCCAAAGGACTAAAAGGTGCATTGCAGAAGTGATCGGCAATCCCGATCTAGATCGCCTTAAGTTACAGTGTCTGAATAAGAAAAATGTGAAGAAGAAAAGGGCGATGGACAGGAACGATCGGAGCGTCGCCAAAAGGTCGGCGAAGCCCGACTTTCTTCGCCGATCAACCCCAAAAGGGCTTATCTCAGATCAGTATAAATTTACTTTACGGAAGAGAGAGAAGGCATCCAGTCATTGTGGAACGAAATAGAGAGAACAAAAACACTATTGTTGTTCATTTAAAACAATTTTAGCAAGAGGTTTCAATTGGGTATTGTAATAGAAAAGATATTATTCATCTTAGAACTTCTATTTTCAATACCCAGCTATAAAGCATGTATTATGTACTGAATTTCTTTCTTTTATGATGATTAGCCAAAACCCCAATCTTGTGGGTTTGACAATGTGATTAATTGCTGAATTTGACTTGATGGGTGTTAGTTATTATCAATTCTAGTGTTAATTCAAAGTGGGTCTGACTTATTATTGTGGTTTAACTGCTCTATTGGATCTTTATTTCACTACAATTTAGTGTCTTACACTTGCTTTAGAAAGAAGTCTAAAGCTAAAGTTATAAGTTGGCAGTCATAGTTAGTGGGTCATGATGGATTCAACTCGAGAGAGTGAACCCTCATATTCATACTATGTATTTAGCTCGAGAGAGTGGATGTGGTGAGGCTGTGGACTAGTTTTTATGTTTAAAGCGTTGAGGTTCGAGAGAACTCAATTGAAATGGGGTATAGTTGTTCGAGAGAAAAGTGTCTCACCTAAAGTTCATCTTACCCATGAAAAGTTAGAACTTTTGATTTGTAATTTGCACCCATTGAGTTGAATTTAGCAATTAGTTGGTCATTCCCCAAGTACCTTTCTCCTATTTAGTTGTTTCTAGTTACTTGTTGAGTCCGTTTTCTGATGTAAAACCCTCACCCTGAAATTGTTGTTGTCCTTCAGATTTCATAAATAGTTTCCGAAAATTTCTATCCCTTTTAGCTACAAAAATCACTGTTGTAACCTCATATTTGAATCCAAAATATAACTACTCTCTGTGGGATCGACCCCAACTCTTCTGTTGGGTTTATACTACTTAACGATCGTCTACACCTAGTATCGGATGAGGTGTAGTTGATACGTTAATCAAAATGGTGTCGCTGTCGGGGAGTGGTGTTGTTTAGAATTCTCTTATCGAAGTTTGATTTGTGATTTTTTTGGATGAAGTGGAATCGATTTGATTTGTTTTGTGTTTGTGTTGGTTGTGTTGAACACAAGACGAAATGAGTGAGGTAGGAATTAACGGTAGCGATGCGGGCCACCAAGATGATATTGACGATCTCAACAGTGTGCATAACCCAATCCAACCGAGTGGGATTGGTGAAACATGTCACTAGCTCAACACTCCATCTCCTACAAATTAAGGGACTCTATGGAGAGTCGACTTACGAAGACCCACATGAGCATATGCGAAATTTTATAGAGGTTTGTGGTCCATTCTCATTCAAGAATGTATCACAATAATCAATCCGTCTCAGATTATTCCCAAAGAATTCCATTACATTTTGGGATGAGATTACCATGACATTCAATGTGAGGTTCTTTCCCCCATCGAGAATGATGAAACTCAGAGACAACATTCAAGGTTTCAAGCGATTGGAAGGTTAACCTATCCATGAAATGTGGTTGAGGTTCAAGAAGCTTTCAATAGTTTTCTCAAAACCACTTCTTCAAAAGAGCATCATGTACCTTGAATTATATATTTATACATATGATAGAATAGCCACTGTCATTCTCACTAACTATTGAAATATATTTTCAATAGGTTGTACAACTTTTATCCTCTTTTTGAGATAGGTAATGACAAAACCTGTGACTAGTACTTGGTTTATTAATAGTACCCTCTTACTTTATTATTTGAGAAAAATTATTTATGATTATGAAAGATTTTTAATTTTATATTAGTTTTGAGGAACGTGCGTTGCACGTGAATGTCAAACCATGTAGTGTTGTATTTTTAAAAATAATGTCAATATAATTAAATAAAAAAATTAAGAGAACAATTCTAAAGAGAATAATAAAGTATAAATTCCTATCAATAGTAGATGTAAACTTTGTTATGATTACTACTGAAAGTTTGTAAATCAATATCCAATTAACATGTATAACTAGTCATAATATATATCTATACTCTATACTACCTTAAAAGCATGAACTCCCAAACTTGAATGTTGAATTACTATAATACCCCCAATTAAAAATACTAAATTTATCTTATTTATTAATTTAATTTATTTTATTTTATTGAAAGTAGATACCTTTCCAAATTAAAGGATTGTGACTTCTTCAATGAGTTGCAACTTTTCCAAAAGGTTGTGGATTTTTTGTACGGGTTGTGACAATTTCAACGAGTTGTGACTTTTCTGATTAGTTGTGTCGTTTTCAAAGGGTTGTGACTTTTCCGATAAGTAGTGACTTTTTCGAAAGGTTGTGACTTTTCGGATAAGGTACAAGAAACACCTATTCATACTACTATTCGATAGAAATAAATAAAGGGGTTTCCTCACACTTTTAGACTACAATATCTTTAAGTTCTCTACTCTTCTTCTTCTTAAACAATCTCAAGTGTTATTTGAAATTTTTACTAAGTTCGATACTCAACGAAATTTGAGGTACCTCATAAGAAAGAGTTGGTGAACAAATTGTAGCTAATCATTAATCAATTCTCACACTCATATTTTTTCTTATGATGTTCAAGAGTTAACAGTGACAAAAAGTTGTGGGAGAGACAATCATATTAAACATATATGAAAAAAGGCATATGATTTGGGTAAGATATTTCTTCTTTGATTTTTTTTATTCTTTGACCCTCAAATGAAGGAGTTTCTTCCTAATTTTGCTAAAACAATGGGCATAAACGTACTCCATTGAATTATTAGTTTCGATGTTAAATTCACTATTTCAAAAATAGATTTTCACTTTTACTTATAATATGATAATATAGTCATGATAATAATTATTTTTAATAGATATGTATGTGAAAATGAATGGAGAAAGTAAAGTGTTGGTGGCAAGAGATTTAAATCAAATGGAACACTAGAGTGTCATGCACATACTAAATTTCAAGTATGAATATTTACGATAACATTTGTATTTAAATGGTGTACATCATTTATGTTCATAACCTCAAGATGAAAGTCTAATTGTGACATTTTTTGAATGAATATTTTTTTTTCAATTTTTTGTGTTAGATTTGTTTAAAATATTGAGTGAAGTAAGAAATAATATTACTAAAGAAATATCACTTTCTTCCATATTTAAACTTTGAATGTATTTTGAAATGTTTTAATGATATCTGGCTCTTTTGATGTCAAAATACAAGTAACTCGATGACAATATGTAATAATCATTTAAAAACACTTGTCCTATGCCCATTCAATTATAATTATTTTCTAAAAAGCTTTAATTTAGTAATACTAATTCTATTTTAAAACAACATATACTATATATACGATACACATGTGCAATACATGTGCCGTGAAACTAGTATAAATATAAATATACATAAGATGATGTGATACTTCTTTATAGTCTCAAATTAAATTTATTTTTTCCTTTTTTTTTTTCATTTTAAAAATAATTGTGATATGATTAAATAAAAAAGTCACTCTTAAAATCTCTTATTTACACCTCTTAAAATCGTCTCCTCCCTTCCCTATAGTGTGTTGCTAATGAGTTATTGTTGAATTGTTAGAGTTTTTGCTTTTAATATAATATAAATAAATAAATAGTAATTTAAAATAGAGAAGATATAATAAATCATGTGTTTTTAATTTGATTATTATAGTAATTTAACATTTAAGTTATGGAGTGTTCAAATTTCACTGATCTTTGAGATCACCCAACCTCTGTAAATCACACTGGAGGTTTTAAAAAGAGAAGAATAGAAAACTTAAAAAACTCATAGTTTATAAATGTGAGGAAACACCTCAATTTATAGTCAACAAAGTTTAATATGAACATGTGTTTGTTGTTCTTTATTACAAAAGTCACAACCCTTCAGAAAAGTCACAGCCCTTTTGAAAGGTAACAACTCGTCGTAAAAGTCACAACTCTTTAAAAAAATTGCAGCCATTCAATGTAACAAAGTGTATGCTTTTAATATAATATAATATATATAAATAAATATAATATAAAATATAGAAGGTTACTAAATTGAGTGTTTTTACAAGAAGAAGAAGAACAATATAATTGTTTTTTTAAAAATAGTTTTAAAATGTGAGGAAACCCCTCTATTTATAACCAACAAAGGGTAGTATGAGAAAAATGCTTATTGTGACTTATCAAAAGAGTCACAACCCTTTAGAAAAGTCACACCCTTTTGAAAAGGTCACAACTCATCGGAAAAGTCATAAATTATTGAAAAAGTCACATCCCTTTAGAAAAGTCACAACTCTTTGAAAAGGTCACAACTCATCGAAAAAGTCATAACTCCTTGGAAAAGTCACAACCTTTCAATGCGAAAAAGATGTTTTCTTTCAATGTAATATAATATAATATAATATAAAGATAGAATATCTACTAAATTTGGTGTTTTATGTTGGGGGGGGGGTGTATTATTGTAATTGAATATTTAATAAGGGAGTTAGTACTTTTAAGGTAGTGTATATGTAGAGGTCGTCAAGTGACCTAACAAGAAGTGGTCCATCCCCTTGACTCAGGTCGAAGACCATGGTAGCCAAAACAACCCGTGGTACCCTTGACGTGCCGTGAAGGCCTTCATGAAGTGGGTCCATCAGTTTTTAAGTGAGGGACTTTTGGGTCTTTTCCATATTGTTTTGAATCAATACCATGTAATTTTACCCTTAACCCAAAGCACTATATAAAGGTTTTTACCCCCAAGTCCACCCGATTCAATTCATTCTTTCAATTTCCCAAAAGAAGAACAAGTTCACACTATAAAAATATTTCTCTCTCTAGAAGAAGAAGGAGGAGTCAACTAAGGGTTTCTAGATCAAGTTTCCAATTCACCATTTCTTGTGGGCTTTGAACTCTAAGGTATGATAGTCTTCATCTTTTGTGCTCTTTACTCCATAATGTTCTTAAATTCTCTAGTTTTGAAGTTAGAAATTTCCAATTAAAGTTAGGGTTTTCTTTTATGTTGTGGGTTCTTTAAATATTGATTTAATTGATTGTTTTATGAAGTATTAGGCATGAATTGAAAAGATTTCATAATTTTAAGATGAATCCCCATGAACCCATTCTTAACCCATATTTTCTAGATATTGATTATTGAAAGTGGGTTTTAAAGTATGAAAGGGGAATTATGAAAATATGCATGTTCTTATGAAATAGATGAAATATGATATAAGCTACTTTGACATAAAGCATAAATGTTGTTGTTGTTGATTGTTGCGGAAGGATTTCTCACATAATTACTCAATACACGAATGTGAAAGATTTTTTCATATAAAGAATTCTAAGGTTGAACGGTCTTCTTACCTAAAATGAATTAAAGTTAAGAAACTATTCTAATGATGAGGCAAGATGCGATTACCCATGTCATCTAATGAAAAGACAAGAAGCGATTACCCATGTCTCCATAGTATAAGACAAAAAGTGATTACCCATGTACCTTAAAGATAAGATGAATATTATTGATGACTATTCCACCGGAATTAAGCTTAATACTGAGCGGATAGGTGGGGATTACCCGTATCCCATAAACTGTTACACCCCGGATCTGAAAGAGGAAACCATACCAGATCTCAACATTTACAAGTGCCACCCACGAGGGCCAACCATGGCCCGTGGGTTGAACCACGGATCGTAGGTGGGTCCGTGGATTGGCTATTCCAAAAATTGTTCTCGCCATGAACCACAGCTGGACCGTATGTGGGTCCATGGTCTGTTGGTGGGGTTTCGTGGGTGTGTTCTACAACTTTCGATGATATGCCTGAGCTCACTGAGTTCACTCTGCGACTCGCTGAAAGTTCTTCTTGATCACCCTTCTGCGCCCCTAGATTCCTAAAATACACTGTAACTTTCGGCGATCTACTTTTACCTCGCTGATTAGTGTCGGCCATTTGCTGAAAAGACTTGGATATCGCCAACCAACTTTTACTTTTTAAAATTATTGTATTGGAACTTTCGGCGATCCCGATTTGGCTCGCCAAAGTGATTCGGCAAGTCTTTCTGCAACATATTTTCTGCACTTTTTCTAGAACCTTTCCTAACATTTTTCTATGGTGTTTGCTGAAATGGCTAGACCTAACGTGTCTAGAAGAGACATACTGCCCTGCAAGAAGGCACATAGAGTAGTTATAGATGAGGGTGCAGCTGCATCCAGAGCAAAGGCAGCCAAACTCCTTACCAAGGGAGGAAAAGGCAAAGGAAAGGGAAAGGCGCCCGTGGTCGAGACATCGAAGTACAATTCTAAAAATGATGGAATCTAGGAGACTCACCTCACCTCATTAGACAGCGAGGGGGAATCATAGGATTCTAAGGCTTTCATCTCTAAGCCTGAGGACACCTAGTTATTATAGGCCCAGAGAGCAGAGCTTCACTTCAAGGCAATGAATGATCCGTCTAGGATCCCGGTGCCCTAGACTCCTCCTCCTCATCTAGCTCCAACACTTACTTTGGTCCCTTTGATTTAACATTTCAAGCACACCTCATCCAATTCTAGGTGTCAACAATTATAAATTAATATAAAACCCAACTAAATGAGTTGGGGATGATTCCCACAGGGAGCAGTACGTGTTTTAATTTCAATTAGAAAGTGCAAATGTGGTCTAATCAGCCATAGGAATAACAATTATAGAAAAGAACATTAATCAAATTAAAGGGGTGACACGAATCAGATAAGGGTTTTGGATTTTAATTATCAACTAAAAAAAGCCACAAACACTAAGAAATAACAATAGGGAGAAGGATTCTCGGTATGTGATCGATTATAGGCAAATATGGGCATATGGGTAATTGCAACTACTTGTAAATAGCTAAATATAAGTGCGTAGGCTAGACTATAAGGGAGATAGTTTTCTCTCGAACAACTACCCCGAATCAAGTTATTTATTTCAGACATCAACAAGCATGAAAATGCAGAGCAACCAACACCCTAATTTATCCACTCTTTCGAGCTACATGGGTAGGATTGGGTTTAGGACATACTCTTTCGAGCTAAACCCATCTCAACCCAATGCGCACAAATCACTAATCAATAACCTTAGTTCTAAAACCTCTCTCTCTCGCAAGCGAAGAACACAAAGATAGAATTGCATTTGCAACTACAATTCATAGATTAAACTACAATTAATTATTAAAATCACTTCAAAATAACATTTAAACTAATAAATAACCATACCCATAAACTAAATCCACCCATAATCACACCTCAAGAATTGGGGTTTTAGCTAAACATCATAAAAAGGTAAAAACAATTACCGAATTGATTATCCATCAACTTGGTAAGAGTGATTTAGTCTTTACAATGCTTCAATTTGTCAAATCTTCAAAACCCACTTCAAAAATCTCCAAATTGAACCTCTAAAATTCTTCAAAACTAATAAAAACTATAGAAAAAAGTGTTCAGAGCTTAAATCTTCTTTTCCAAATGTATCAAGATGTGTCAAGCACCTAAACTAAATGTTCAAAATATAATTTATAGTCGCCAAAAATAAGTCAAAAATGTCCAGTTTGCGAAGTAAGCTGGGCTCGCCGAACCACTCGGCGAGTCGCTCTTTGAACTCTTCCATTGCCATTTAGCCTTTGCCTTCAGCATCCTCGAGTTCTGTAACTTTGGGTGATCTATCATTACTTCACAAAACTGCTCGACGATGTGCCGACTGCTCCTTTTTGTTGCCGACTTGGTTTCTTCCCTCAGGGCTGGCACATTGGAAATTTAGGCGATCAAACTAGCCACTCGACGATTCGCCAAGTGCTCTTGGCGATCACCAGGCTTTCCTTTCTTGACTTCTTTAGTTTGTTTTGTTCCTTTTTTCCTGTTAGTGTCCTTGCTTTGTTCCTCAATCGATATACATGATAATCAAGGGTTTAACATCAGTTTATGGCACAAATTAAGCATTTGATGACACTAATTCTATATAAACAAAGCCCCAAATGAGTCCAAATCTCGGACTCATCACCTGGCACCACCAGTACAAGGTCCTCTTCGTCAGTCTCTCAACAGACTGAAGGCCAAGGGTTTGAGGACTATTCTTGAGGAGAAGATATTGTCTACAGATGGTGTGGTGGAGAAGTATTCTGAGATATTGAACACTCTCAAGTGCCATAAGCTCAAGATATTCACTAAACCCTAGCCCCTACATTCCCAATTGGCTCTAGGAGTTTTATTCCACTTATCGAGACTTGGTGCCCAAAGAGAAGATGAAGGCTAGTGTTTTCAAACCAGTTGATTTGGTGAAAGTCAGGGGCTAGAAGGTGAAGTGCAAAAGTGCTGACATAAATGTTGTTTTGGGTGCACTTATAATTTCATGTATCAATACATCGATTTGGTTCAACGGAAGACCTTGGAAGATGTGAAGGGTTGGCTGTCACCCCTTATATCTAATGCAACCCCAAGATGGATAGAGGCTGGTGCACCTATATAGAAGAAGGACCTGAATGTTGCTGCCAAATACTAGTTCGGGTTAATTAATAACATTATCATGTCGTCCAGAATGAGTCCATCCTTAAACACCCAAAGGCAGCCTTTCTAGGGGCCATAATTTCTCGCCAGTCACTGAATTTAGGGATATTTATTAAGCATGAGATGGACATGAGGGCCAAGCAAAGACAAAATTTTTCCCATTCTGGTGTTGATCACCGAGTTGTGCAGACGGGACTCATGTTCCTTGAGATAAAAAGACCGATGTGGAGGTGACACCCACCTCCTCTACTGATATTTGGTGTATTAAGTTCGAACACCAATGCGATATGCCTGACAGGAGGAGGGTAACCCCGGTTGACACTTCCTCGGAGGTTGATGTTTATATGATACCTACAGATGAAGTCATGCCTAATCAGGTCAGTGGGCCTTTAGGTACATCTATACCTCCCTTTTATGAGATTGTTAACTCATCTGCTGCACCTTCTGCTGGTACTTCTGCATCCTTTCCCCTTATCACCAAGGCGATGCTTTTCAAGATACAATATTTAGCCCATTCTGCTGATGTGTGGGCCTCCCGATTAGAGGCCGCTATTCCTAGGATAATCGAGAGGGCCATTGTTGTTGCGTTTACGCATCTTAGAGCTGAGATTGACAGTCAAAAGTAGGCCTTAGATGCCTTGATGGTGAGAGTAGAGGAGTGTGAGAGGCGCCATGGAGCCATTGATGAGTGACGACCTTAAAGGCTGCTATTGTAGAGTTGAGGAAGGATGTGGACCTACTGAAGTCCACCGATATGTCCTTGATCTTTGGCATTGTGGAGATCCCAGTTTGATCGAGCACCGATGTTCCAACTTATTTTGATGTGCCTCTGGCTACCACCGAAGAGGAGGTTAGAGCTGCTGAGGGTGTTGTAGAGTCCGAGGCTGAGACTTATGAGGAGAATCATGGTGTTCGTGAGGAAGTTGTATGTGAGGACCTGGCTGACCTGGAGGGTGTGATGTTCGAGACTGCAAGCCAGACCTCTATGAGAGTTGTTTTCATGGTGACCTCCAGTGGAGATAAGGACGATATGATATCGGGAACTGATGCCCAGACAGATGAAGCGATGGATATGCAGACTTCAGCCAGGCCTAGCTTTGCAGGAGGACCTTTCCCCTCTATCTCTGTTACTTTTTATACTGTTTTTGGTTTAGTTGAATTTGAGGACAACTGTATATTTTGCTGGGAGGGGTGAGGTATTTCCATACATACCTCTTGTGATTGTTTTGTGAGTATTGGTTCTATTTTGATGGCGTTTTTTGTGAATATTTAGCTTAGTCATTTTTATATATATCTTGGTTGTTTTTGAATTGTGTTGTGGCTTATTGTTTTGATAGAAAATTGTTTTTGAACTAAATTTTTAAAATTTTACCACCTCTTGTGTGTGTGATTGTGGTTGTTCTTGTGCGAATTTGAGTGTTGGTTGGGGTTAATACCGATGACTTGAATAGTGGTCTTAATTGAACGAAATTAATGTGCGGCTACGATGAGGCCAACTAAGTTACATAGGTAATATGTGAACTTTTAGCATCTAGTTGTGACTAGCCGATTTTCGAATGAGTCTCTTGTGTTGAGAATTGCACGCTAGCTAGAAAGTGTGGAGTCTTGTTTGATAATTGTACCAATGCCTTGTGTGGTGAGGTTGGTTTGAACATTGTGCTTGATGACACCTAGAATTTACCTCGTTGGTCCGATTGATTGAGTGAAGCAAGCAACTAAAATGAGCTTAGGCAAGAACTTTGAAGAGTGAACCAATTTGACGATATACCTCTTTTTGGCCAACCTTGTGAGATGTGTGAACCTTTCTTGGCACCTTTTGAGCCTATCCTTTTCATTGAAGAAACTTGAACAACTTTGACCTCTTTTTTCCATCACCCATAACCTTCATGAAGTATTGGTATGTTTGAATAGCCAGCTTAGGCCAAAAGCCTTAGTTGGGGGTATGATGAAAAAGAAGAAAAGTCAAGAAGTGTAAAGATTCCTCCTTTTTGATGGATTGTTTTGAAAAATATGGAACTCCTCCATATAAAGAAAAAGAAAGAAAGAAGTGAATTAGAAGAAAGAAAAGAACAAGACTGAAAATGCCAAAAAGTTGTGAAATAAAGTCAGTGAAAATAATGAAGAATAATAGGGTATCCGGTGATTCATGTTGAGTTCAATAATTTGGTGCAGTTTGAACATGCTTGAATGTGAAGGAGAAGGAGAAAGAGTGATTTTTAGGCCATACTTCATGAAGGTAGAAGCCACTAATCCTAAATGACAATACATTTACACTCAGCCCCGTTACAAGCCTTAAAAAGACCTTTGTGATCTTAAGTGAGCTGAAACAAATGTTGATTGGAAAATAAGGGCAAACCTATTGGTTGAGTCATGCAAGTCTTCATCTTTGTGAGTGTGATAGTTGTTTGTGATTCTGGGACTTCAAATTTTTGGATAATTTTGTGTGACTATGGAATCATCTTTGTTGTGAGGGCATTAGAGTACCTTTGTTGAACTTGAACTTGCATTTGAAGCAACCATTATGAGCTTGAGTACACTTGATAATGGTGAGTCACAATTTGAATCTTTGGGTGAACAATTGAGCATTGTATGTGTCGTTTGAGCCTTGTGTGTGCATTTATGTTGAGTTTTGATGTAACACCCCAATTTTTTTTTTCGAACTGAGACTCGAACCGTTCTTCGTAGTGAGTAAGATTTTGCAAGGAATTTAAAATTTCTTGAGTGTTAAGGTCACTAGATGTAGCACCTTAAGTTCCAAGAAGAACCCAAGAGAAAAGCATTCAAGTCATTCTTAAGTTTTCTTAAGTTTTGGGTCAAATTCAAACGACCATAAATCTCAGTAAAAGATGATTTAGGTGAGCTACAAGATATAAAATTAAATCCCTTCGAGTCCTCTTTCCGACGCCACTGAGTTTGCTCAATTCCGAGTTCTGAGTAAGAAGTTATGACTAATTTACTAACGTCGCGCAAACCTGGCAGCAGCTCCGCGACGCGGAGCCAATACGGACCTCACTGCCTAGTGAAAAATCATTCCGACTCCCAGCTCATCTTATTTATTTATTTAGGGGTATTTTAGTACTAAAAACCCTTAGGAGGTCATCTAAATTTCCCTAAACGTGTAGAAAATCAGTTTTCTTAAATCAAAACCCTCTCATTCACTCCAAAGATTCTACGCTCAAGAAAATCAAGAAAAGCTAAGGCTAGGGTTCTTATTCAAAGGTTTTCCTTCAAGTTTCTTCAAGAGGATAATTCTTTCAGGTATATAAGCTTCCATAGTGTTGGGTTTGTTAACCCACAAGCCAATCATGTTAATTTCAGCTTTAAATTCGTTCTAAAAGATGAAGCTTTGATATTCTTGTTATGTATTCATGAATTTGTTTCCATTCTTGAATTGGGTTGAGATTGAGGAGTTTTGAGGTTAATGTGTCGATTTATAGAGTGGTTAGAGTTAGATTCTAGTGTACATGTGCTGAGTATCTAAATCTAAAGAGATATTGAGAAAAATAAATGAATTTAGGCAAATTGGGGCTGGGAAACGAATAAGGAGAAAGTCGAGTGCGATATGGACGCAAGTCCGCGTCGTGGACTTGCTCCCCCAGTGAGCTAAAAGTTTCTCCGTGTCGCGGTTAGCACGCGGACTCCTCTATCTCAAAATTTAATTTTGTGAGTATTGTTTTAAACCATCTCCGCGTCGCGGACTTGTTCCAAGACGGTGATTTCATGACTTTTCTCATGTTTAGCTATCAACAATCATTCCTAAACATCATGAGACCTTTCCTATCACAAGTCACAACCTTGAATCCATAATTCAAATTCAAGGTAGAGTTAAAAATTAAGTCTTGAGAGTTTTTCGAACATTTTGAGAAAGTCCCTTTTAGTCCTTTTGATAAGTCTTCTACATATTCTAATAATTTGTTACAAGAATCAAGCAAGTGAGTATGAGTGAGAAGAATGTATTCATGAGTCCACTTTATCATTACACGATCCTTCATATCATGAATCATAACTCTTGAATTCATAATTCACATTTAAGAGAGAGTTAAGGGTAGAGTTCAAGAAAGCCTTTTAGTTTAATTGTGAATCCTTGAGATCAACTATCGATTTGAATTGAGTTTTGAGAAAGTAATTCAGAGAGAATGAGAAGAGTCGTATACCTGAGTTCCTTATTGATATTTTGACCATTGAGTCAAGTCGTTCATGCCATAACTTCCGCATGAACTCCATCAATTTAGTATCTTTGAAAGGAGTAGTATCTTCAAGTTCTAAGCCTTGAACTGTTGAGTTCCTAATCCCTTTTGAGGAGTATCTTTGAGTCCTTAAGTTGAATATTTCATGCTCATAATTCCGCATGAACATTATAAGTCAAATGGTCTTGAGATGAGAAGTATCTTTGTGTCATTGAGTTGAGTAATTCATGCTCATAATTTTGCGTGAACTCTGAGTTGAGCATTCTTGAAATGAGTAGTATCATTGAAGTTCTTGAGTTCCAAGTATTTGAGTTCTATCTATGGTTATTGAAAACCTTGCATTGAGTAGTTCATGTCCATAATTCGGCATCAACCATATTTTAAGAAGTCTTTTACAAACGTTTTAACTTTGTTTTAAGACTTAAGTTTTGAGTTCAGTAAAGAGTAAAGTTGAAGTTCTTTTCTTCAAAAAGTATATGTGGACCATGTATTCCCAAAGAGATTTAAAATGTTTTCACATTTAAATAAGAACGGAAACTGAGATTTCCAAAGAGCCTTCGGGCTAGTTTTCAGAAAAGAGTATCGCTTTCTAAATGAAGCAAGAGGGGAAACTGAGATTTCCAAGATAGTCTTTGAGCTAAGTTTTGAGCAATTATCTCAAATCACAGAAAGAAGTATGTTTTAAACATAAAGAGCTAGTATCATATTTTGGGAGTAGTTGAGCACCGAATTGGGGGCGAGCATGAGTTCAAATAACTCACATCTCCATAAAACCATGTAGCCACCATAGGTAGAAAAGGGTCATACTTTTTAGATGAACCTTTTTCACAATAGACTAGTGGATCCACCTAGTAGTTCAGGTCCTATCTGATGGCAAGGTATAGGATGGTCCATGGCAGCGTGAGGTAAAGTGCTGTATCTTCACTATAGCTCTTAAGTGATGGTTGTCGGTTAGAGAAACTCCCACAGAAATTGTATTATTTTCTTATATGATAAAATTTGAGTTTGTTATTGCATTTTCTTTACCGAACTGAGTTGTTTTACTGTTTTATAAAGCTTTCCATATATTGCATGTGTATTATTGCTTTATATTGAGTTGAGTATCCAGAGTTACGTATCCAAAGTTTAGTATCCAGAGTTGAGTACCCAGAGTCAAATATCATATCATTGAGTTGAGTATCTAATCTCTGAGTTGAGTATCTTATCGTTGAGTACTTCTGAGTTGAGTAAGTTTGAGTATTTTTGAGTAGTTTGGAGTATTCCTTGAGTTGAGTAAAGATTGAAAAGAGGTAAGTATGTTTCCTTCTTATCAAGTTTCAAGCTTATGCTATGCTTTAGAATTCCTCTTACATGCTCGTACATTCCACGTACGGAGCCATTTGTCCTGCATCTTCTCATGATGCAGACACATGTATTCAGGATCATCAACAAGAGCTTCATTGATACATCCGAGAGTTCGAGTTAGCTATGGTGAGCCTCCTTGCTTCAGGAGGATTTCATTTACTTTTTAGTTCAGTCAGGATGACGTGGGTCTTGTCCCGACTTCCATTATTATCAGTTAGAGGCTTCATAGATAGTCAGTATAGTGGAGAAGTCTGTATCATTTATTTTATTAAATGTTTTAAAGAATTAAGTTGCCAATTTTATGGCGAGTTGAATAATTTGTGTTTATTCATTTTTCTTTTGAGTTAATGCTTGTGTTTAAGTTTCATGAATTTTATTCAATTTTTAAGCTTTTGTATGCTTGAATCAGTTTTCCTCTTGTAGTTAGCCAGGGTGAGGGTTTGCTTGGGGACCATCAATGGTTCTTGAGTGCCAGCCATGTCCAGGGTGTAGGCTCGGGTCGTGACACTTGAGCAACATTGTTTGTAGATATCCTTGTTGAACGGATTGATCTTGAGTTTTACTTGAGGACAAGCAAAAGTTTAAGTTGGGGGTGCTGATGAGTCTGGGATTTCCACTCATTTAGGGCTTTATTTTTATAGTTTTAGTATCCTTAAATGCCTAATTTATGCTATAAACTGATGTTAAAACATTAATTTCCAGGTATGTGAGCTAAGGATCAAGGCAAGGACACAATCGGGAAGAAAAGAGCAAACAAGCTGCAGAAGTGAAGAAGAGCGATCCTGGTGATCGCCAAGACCACTCGGTGAACTGCAAAGTGGCTTTTTAGCTTGCCTAAAATTACCGCGTGCCAGCCCTATGGAGAAAAACAAAGTTGGTGACACAATTGGCCAGGAGGCGCGTCACTGATCCACTCCACGACAACAAATTGGATTGCCCAAAGTTACACGACCTGAGAGGTTGATGACTAAGGCAAAATGGTGATGAAAGGGAGTATAGGCATATCGCCGAACCACTCAGCGAGGTGCGACTTATTCTGCCAACTGGAATTTCAAGCTAAATTTTGAGCAACTATAAATTGGAATTTTAAATGAAATTTAGGGAGTTCTCTCCCAGTTATTGCAGTTCCCAATATAGAGTTAGATTTTTCTCTTATTTTTTCAGTTCTTATTGTAGATATTGAGGATTTCTAAGCTTAATTTTGAGGATTTGCAAGTAGGTTTTTGAATTCCTTCAATTTTGATCATTGTAAAGACTTGGGAACCTTTACCCAAATTATGGCGAATGTATTTGGTAATCGTTTCTTTATTTTTATTATGTGTAGCTAAAACCCCAATTATTGGGTTGTGATCAGTGATTATGGACTAAATTAGCTTATGGGTATTTTTAATTACTGATTTAAATTCTTAATTAAAGTGGGTTCAATTGATTACTGTGTTTTAAACTATGAATTGTAGTTGCAAATGCAATTCGAACTTAGAATTGTAGGCTTGCTAGAAAAAGAAGTTTTATAATCAAAGATTTGAATTGATGATTGTAGTTATTGGGTTAAATCCTAACCTCAATTCTACGTATCTAGCTTTAAATAGTAGATGAATTAAGGTATGGACTGTTCTTATTTACTAAGATTTTTGATGTTCGAAAGAAATTACTTGAATCGTGATAGTTGTTTGAGAGAAAACTATCTCTCTTATAGTGTAGCCTACCCAATGATATTTTGTTATTTATTAGTAGTTTCAATTACCCAAATTGTGAAATTTACCTATAACCGATCACATCCCGAGAATACCTCTCTATATTGTTATTTCCTCTGTTTATGATTGTGTTGTAGCTGATAATTAACAATCCAAACCCCCCATTTGACATTCTTTGTCATCCCCTTAGACTTGTTTACATGTCTTTTCGATAAATTCTATTCCTATAACCGAATAGACCACTTTAAAACGTTATAACTGAAATTAGACACATACCGCTCCCTATGGGTTTGACCCCAACTCTTTGTTGGGTTTCATACTAGTTAACGATTGTTTACACCTAGAATTAGATGAGGTGTACTTGAGATGTTTTTAAATCCGTTTCTAATAAGGGTATTGAGGTAGATCCTACAAATACCAATGCGGTAAAGAGTTGGCCTAGACCTCTATGCTCTTGAGATATTGGATGTTTCTTGGGTTTAGCTGGTTACTATAAAAGGTTTATATAAGGGTTTTCTTTTTGATTTTCTCTCTATTGACAACATTGACCCAAAATAAAGCCAAATTCTTATGGTTGGAAGCTTGTGAAAGGAGTTTTCAGGAATTGAATGATAGACTTGCTTCCACTCTGGTTTTGACCTTCCCAGAAAGGACCGACGGGTTTGTTGTTTATTGTGATGCTTCAAGTAATGTGTTAGGATGTGTCCTTATGCAAAGTTGAAAAGTCATTGCTTATATCTCAAGGCAACTTATGGTGCATGAAAAGAACTATCCTACCTATGATTTTGATAGTGGTGGTTGTGTTTGCTTTGATAATTTAGAGGGATTACTTATATGGTTTTCATGTTGATGTCTTTACCTACCACAAAAGTTTGCAATATGTGTTTAACCAGAAAAATCTAAATCTTCGCCAAAGAAGGTGGCTTGAGTTACTAAAGGACTATCATATGAGTGTTCCCTATCACCCTAGTAAAGCAAATGTGGTGGCGGATTCTCTTAGTCGATTGTCAATGGGTATTGTTGCTCATGTAGAGGATAGTAAGAAGGAGTTGGTTTGAGATGTTCATATATAGATCTTCCCGGATGGGTGTTCGATTGGTAGACACCACCAAGGGTGCTGTTGTGGTTCAAAATGGTTAATAATCGTCTTTTGTGGCATATGTGAAAGCCAAGAAAGAGCTTGATCCAAGTTTAGTTTAACTAAAGGAAGCGGTGCCTAAAAAGTGTCACGACCCAGGGGTACCCCCTACATGCAACAAGGCGTGTAGAGCCCTGAAGGACTCCATACAAGCCACATTGTCCTCGTAGCATAAGAAATAGACAATAAGAGTAAAACACATTTCAAGTTTTAAAAAGTTTTTCATAAAAGAAAGCGTAAGTTTAGACACTTTGTCTCATCATAGCCATCTATTACAATAGTGAATGAAATAGGGCCTAGCCCATACAATATGTCCAAAAAGGAAAATACATGAAAGAAAATAAAGACAAGAAATCCTTCCTCAAACCATGAGGACTCACCAAGCACGGGGAAAATCAAATCCAAGATCTAGCCACAAGTATGATCACCTCTAGTGCCGGACCCTACACATGAGAAAAATGTAGGCAAAGTAGGCGTTAGTACAAAAAATGAAGCAAGTATGGTAGCCATGCATAAAAACACTAGAAATATGCAAAAGGGACATTTCATTTGAAAGCATGCAATTTATCAAGTGTAAACATCATCATAGAGATAGTTGGGAAACAGAAGTCATAACATCATTTTTCAATACAAGCTAGCATCGTCTTTAGAACCTTTGAACACTACGAGATACTTATTTAAGCATATCTTAGTTCATAATTCATATTTTTATCTTTGAACACTACGAGATGCTTCTTCAAGCATGTCTTAGTTCATTATAACACTATGTGGGAATAAGCCCTAACCACAAGAGACCATGTGAGATTCAATATGGAATCTAGTGACTCCCTCACCGAAAAGGGTTGGTCTACTTGCCTAAGGTAGAGCTGGTAACTCTTAGCTTAGGTGGATCCACAAGCTAATAACCTACGGGGGCACATAAATATGGGATAAAACTACTCGAAACTTGGACATCAAATATGTAAAGGGTTCCATATCATGAGACATACTTGGGAAACCCGAACTCTACTTCGTGAGAGTTCCCATTTGGAAGCCCGCACTCAACTTCGTGTGAGCCTCCATCTCATTCAATATCCACTTGGTGCTAATCATCTATCCCACAATTAGTTATTTAGTCTTAACTTAGCTTATTCCACATGGAAGGATGCCCTTGACAACCAATCCAAGTGAGCTCATTAAAGGAACTCATTAGATCATGTGTGAGCACTCATCACCATCCATGATAACTTTTACTCTTAGATTAAATTAGGTGAGAAAAGACTTTCAACCTTAGAATCCTTACTATTGTGAGAAAACCTTTCACATTAATGTTCATATGAGTTCATGAGAATAACCTTTTAATCAGCCCACAACAACAACATATTCATTAACACTTCACTCTCAAAGTGTACTCATAGCATTTACATAAACTCCATGAAAACATGCATAATATCATACTTAGCTCATTCATGGTTGATAACCTACTTTCAATCATCACATTTAGAATTCAAGCATTAGACATAGATATCATTATAATTCATGTGATTTTATCACCTCATGCATAAATTCATAAGACTCTTGTTTCATAAACAAAGGCCCACATCATATCATCAACTTTGAGAAATATAGGAAAGCTTATGGGTTCTTGGGTATGCATCATAAAACTCATAGGAAATCATCAATTTATGCTTAATATAACTCAATTCATTCATTAAAATCAAGTTTGAAAGGAACCCATGACTTTGGAATCAAACCCTAACAATTGGAAATTTCTATAATTTGAAATTGAAGATTTTAAGAGTACTCAATGGGTAGAAGATACCCATAGATGAAAACCACCATACCTTAATCACAATGCCTAAAGAAATTGATTTTTCAAAGCTTGCTTTTGAAACCCTAGTTGAATCTCCTTCTTCTTCTTATTTTTATTCAAATTTCTAGAGAGAGAATATTTTTATAAGATGAACTTTGGGGAATTGATTTGGGTTTTGGAATAAATGACTTAGTTGGGTGAGTTTTAGAGTTAAAAAAGACTTATATAGTGGTCCAATAGTTAGGCATTACGACCTCACTTTAATTAGATTAAAATTGGAAAAGACCACTTAGCCCTTAACTTTAAGTGAGTTGCCCAGGGACCATGTGAGGTCCACTGAGCCATGGTTATGACCACGAGCCATGGTACCCTTCGTGGACCTTGAGGCAGTGGCTAGGCAAATGTGCCTTTAGCCCCTCAAGTGCAAGACACCTTCATGGAGGGCTCCATGAGCCGTGGTACCTACCACGAACCGTGGCCCATCTCGTGGGCCTTGAGGCAGTGGCTTAGCCACCCTTCTTCAATCCGCACACAACCACTCCCTATATTATGTCGTATCCTTGGTTCTCCGAAGGCTCCTGCCACAAATCAGGCCAAAGGCCTAAGTTGAGGGAGGTCATGAGGAAAATGAAATAGTAAAGATTATCACTATCGTATTCGAAGGCATGAAACCACAACACAAGACAAAAATGGTTTAAGTAGATAGTGGTTATATATAAAAATGATCAAAAAAGAAAAAGATATAGAAAAAGAAAATATAAAAAATGGGAGAAAAGAAAATGATGTGGGTGTCGGGATGCGAGAAATCCTAAAAGGTAATCGCAAAATAGAAGAAAAGGACGGAAATGCCTAAACAAGAGTTGTGTGCCAAAAAGTATCTTTTGGGAACCAAGGTAATCTAGTCACTCATATTACCAAATATTCCATTTCCTAGCCCAAGCCAACATTACAAGCCAATAAAATTTTATAGTGATCCTATTCTAGTTGTTTGAAAATTAAGGTATAAAAATTGAACTCTAAGGTATGATAGTCTTCATCTATTGAGCTCTTTACTCCATAATGTTCTTAAATTCTCTAGTTTTGAAGTTAGAAAATTCCAATTGAAGTTAGGGTTTTGTTTTATGTTATGGGTTCTTTAAATATTGATTTAATTGATTGTTTTATGAAGTATTATGCATGAATTGAAAAGATTCCATATTTTTAAGATGAATCCCCATGAACCCATGCATCACCCATATTTTCTAGATATTGATGATTGAAAGTGGGTTTTAAAGTATAAAAGAGGAATTATGAAAATATGCATGTTCTTATGAAATAGATGAAATGTGATATATGTTGCTTTGAGATAAAGCATAAATGTTGTTATTTTGGTTGATTGTTGTGGAAGGATTTCTCACATAATTACTCAATACACGAATGTGAAAGATTTTTTCATATAAAGGATTCTAAGGTTAAATGGTCTTCTTAACTAAAATGAATTAAAGTTAAGGAGCTATTCTAATGATGAAGCAAGATGCGATTACCCATGTCATCTAATGAAAAGACAAGGGGCGATTACCCATGTCTCCATAGTATAAGACAAAAGGTGATTACCCATGTATCTTAAAGATCAGATGAATATTATTGATGACTATTCCATGGGAATTTAGCTTAATACTGAGCGGATAGGTGGGGATTACCCGTGTCCCATAAACTGTAACACCCCGGATCCAAAAGAGGGCACCATACCAGATCTCAGCATTTATAGGTGTCGCCAAAGAGGGCCAACCATGGCTCGTGGGTTGAACCACGAACCGTGGATTGTCCATTCCAAAATTATCCTCGCCATGAACCACGGCTGGACATACGGATCATAGGTGGGTTCACATTCTATGATACAGATGAAAGTGCAGGATAGACCGTAGATGGGTCGATGGTCTGCCAGTGGGGTCTCCTAGGTGTGTTCTACAACTTTTGATGATATGCCTGAGCTCACCGAGTTCACTCTGCGACTCACCGAAAGTCCTTCTTGATCACCCTTCTGTGCCCCTGGATTCCTAAATTACACTGTAACTTTTGGTGAGCTACTTCTAGCTCGCCGATTGGTGTCGGCCCTTTGCCGAAAGCACTTGGATATTGTCGACCAACTTTTACTTTTGAAATTTTTGTGTTGGAACTTTCGGCGTGCCCGATATGGCTCGCCAAAGTGATTTGGCGACTCGCTAAATGGTTCGACGAGTCTTTCTACAACATATTTTATGCATTTTTTCTAGAACTATTCCTAACATTTTTCTATTTGTGTTTGCTGAAATGGCTAGACTTAAAGTGTCTGGAAGAGACATACCACCCTGCAAGCAGGCACGTGAAGTAGTTATAGATGAGGGTGCAGCTGCATCCAGAGCAAAGGCAACCAAACTCCCTACCAAGGGCGAAAAAGGCAAAGGAAAGGGATAGGCGCCCATGGTCGAGACATCAAAGTACAACTCCGAAAGTGAGGGAATCTACAAGACTCAGTTCACCTCATCAGACATCGAGGGGGAATCACTAGATTCTAAGGCTTCCATCTCTGAGCCTGAGGACAACTAGTTGTTATAGGCCTAGAGAGCAGAGCTTCACTCCAAGGCAGTGAATGATTCGTCTAGGATCCCGGTGCCCACGACTCCTCTTCCTCATCTAGCTCCAGCACATACTTTGGTCCCTTTGATTTAACATTTCAAGCACACCTCATCTAATTGGAGGTGTCAACGATCATAAATCAATATAAAACCCAACTAAATGAGTTGGGGTCGATTCCCACAGGGAGCGGTACATGTTTTAAATTCAATTAGAAAGTGCAAACGTGGTCTAATCAGCCATAGGAATAACAATTATAAAAAATAACATTAATCAAATTAAAGGGGTGACACGAATGTTAGATGGGGGTTTTGGTTTTCAATTATCAACTAAAAACAACCAAAACACTAAGAAATAACAATAGGGAGAATGATTCTCGGGATGGGATTGATTATAAGCAAATATAGGCATATGGGTAATTGCAACTACTAGAAAATAGCTAAATATAAGTGAGTAGGCTAGACTATAAGGGAGATAGTTTTATCTCAAACAACTATCTCGAATCAAGTGATTTCTTTCGAACATCAACAAGCGTGAAAATGCAGAGCAACCCACACCCTAATTCATCCACTCTTTTGAGCTATATGGGTACGATGGGTTTAGGATTTACTCTTTCGAGCTAAACCCAACTCAACCCAATGCCCACAAGTCACTAATCAATAACCTTAGTTCTAAAACCTCTCTTTCGCAAACCAAGAACCCAAAGATAGAATTGCATTTGCAACTACAATTCATAGATTAAACTACAATTAATTATTAAACTCCCTTCAAAATAGCATTTAAACTAATAATTAACAATGCCCATAAACTAAATCAACCCATAATCACATGATCACACCTCAAGAATTGGGATTTTATCTAAACATCATAAAAAGGTAAAAAAAGTTATCGTATTGATTATCAATCAATTGAGTAAGAATGATTTAGTCTTTAAAATGCTTCGATTTGTCGAATCTTCAAAACCCACTTCAGAAATCTCCCAATTGAACCTCTAAAATTCTTCAAAACTAAGAAAAACTATAGAGAAAAGTGTTCTGAGCTGAAGTCTACTTTTCCAAATGTATAAGGATGTGTCAAGCTCCTAAACTAAATGTTCAAAATATAATTTATAATCACCAAAAATAAGTCACAAATGTCCAGTTTGCGAAGTAAGTCGGGCTCGCCGAACCACTCAGCGAGCTGCCCTTTGACCTCTTCCATTGCCTTTAATCCTTGGCCTTCAACATCCTTGAGTTCTGTAACTTTGAGCGATCTATCATTGCTTCGCGAAACTGCTGGACGATGTGCCGACTGCTCCTTTTTGTTGTTGACTTGGTTTCTTCCTTCAGGGCTGGCACACTGAAACTTTAGGCGGTCAAATTAGCCACTTGACGGTTCGCCAAGTGCTCTTGGCAATCACAAGGCTTGCCTTTCTTGACCTTTTTATTTTGTTCTGTTCCTTTTTGCCTGTTAATGTCCTTGCTTTGTTCCTCAATCGATATACCTGATAACCAAGAGTTTAACATCAGTTTATGGCACAAATTAAGCATTTGAGGACACCAATTCTATATATAAAAAGCCCCAAATTAGTCCAAATCTCGGATTCATCACCTGGCGCCACCAGTACACGGTCCTCCTCCTCGGTCTCTCAACAGACTTAAGGCCAAGGGTTTGAGGACTATTCTTGAGGAGAAGATATTGTCTACAGATGGTGTGGTGGATAGGTATCCTAAGATATTGAACACTCTTAAGTGCAATAAGCTTGAGATCTTCACTAAACCCTGGCCCCTACATTCCCAATTGGGTCCAGGAATTCTATTTCACTTATCGAGACTTGGTGCCCAAAGAGAAGAGGAGGGCTAGTGTCTTCAAACTAATTGATTCAGTGATAGTCAGGGGAAAGAAGGTGAAGTGCAAAAGTGTTGACATAAATATTGTTTTGGGGTGCACTTATAATTTCATGCATCAATACATTGATTTGGTTCAAAGGAAGACCTTGGAAGATCTGAAGGGTTGACTGTCACCCCTTATATCTGATGCAACCCCAAGGTGGATAAAGGATGGTTCCCCAATAGAGAAGAAAGACCTGATGTTGCAGCCAATTACTAGTTCGGGTTAATCAACAACATTATCATACCATCCCAGAATGAGTCCATCCTCAAACACCCGAAGGTAGCCTGTCTAGGGCCATCATTTCTTGACAGTCACTGAATTTGGGGATATTGATTTAGAATGAGATGGCCATGAGGGCCAAGCAGAGACAAACTTTGCTCCCATTCTAGTGTTGATCACCGAGCTGTGCAGACGGGCCCATGTTCCTTGAGATGAGAAGATGGATTTGGAGGTGACACCCACCTCCTCTACTGACATTCGATGTATTAAGTCCAAATACTTGTGAGTTGTGCCTGACAGGAGGAGGGAAACCCCGGTTGACACATCCTTGGAGGTTGATGTTGCTATGATACCTACAGAGGCAGTCAAGCCTAATCAGACCATTGGGCCCTTAGGTACATCTGTACTTCCTTTTTATGAGATTCCTAACTCATCTGCTTCAACTTCTGCATCCTTGCCCCTTATCACCAAGGTGATGCTTTTCAAGATACGATATTTAGCCAATTCTGCTGATGTGCGGGCCTTCAGGTTAGAGGCCACTATCCCTGGGACGATCGAGATTGCCATTGTTGCTGTGTTTACACCCCTTAGATTTGAGATTGACAGCCACAAGTAGGCCCTAAATGCCTTGACTGTGAGAGTAGATGAATGTGAGAAGGGACAGGGAGCCATTGATGAGGTGACGACCTTAAAGGCCGATATTATAGAGTTGAGGAAGGATGTGGACCAACTGAAGTCCACTGATATGTCCCTGATCTTTGTCACTGTGGAGATCCCATTTTGCTAGAGCACGTATGTCCAGCTTATTGTGATGCGCCTCCGGCTACCACCAAAGATAAGGTTAGAGCTGATGAGGGTGTTGTAGAGTCTGAGGCTGAGACTTATGAGGAGAAGCTTGGTGTTCATAAGGAAGCTGTCTATGAGGACCTGGCTGACTTGGAGGGTATGCTGTTCGATACTGCAAAGCAGACCTCTATGAGAGATGTTTTAATGGTGACCTCTAGTGGAGCTAAGGACGATGTGATACCAGGAACTGATGCCTAAACAGATGGAGCGATGTATATGCAGACTTCACCCAGGCCTAGCCTAGCAGGATGACCTTTCCACTCTTTCTTTGTTACATTTTATACTATTTTTGGTTTAGTTGAATTTGAGGACAAATGCATATTTTGCTGGGAGGGGTGAGGTATTTCCGTACTTACCTCTTGTGACTGTTTTGTGAATATTGGTTCTATTTTGATGGCGTTTTTTGTGAATATTTAGCTTATTCATTTTTATATATATCTTGGGTGTTTTTGAATTGTGTTGTGGCCAATTGTTTTCATAAAAAATGGTTTTTGAACAAAATTTTAAAATTTTTGCCATCTCTTGTCTGTGTGATTGTGGCTGTTCTTGTGCGAATTTGAGCATCGGTTGGGGTTAATACCGATGACTTGAATAGTGGTCTTCAATTCTATTTGGATGGCATTATTCCCCCAAAATCCTAAGTTGTGATTTATGGTTGAGAATTGATTGATCATGAAAGTATGTTGAATTGCTTATGTTTATATTGAATTAGTTATTGAACAATGTTATTTCCCTTATCTATTGTAGTATCTTAGATTTATGGGTTGAGATTGATTTATAGCCTTGGATATCAATTTCCTGGAGGATCTATGTATGATTATGATGTGAAGTATATGTGTGTTATATCAATGAAAGTTTTATGATCATGTTTAGAATGTAATTGTGTTGTGATTGAAAGCATATTCTTAATTAACATTCATGAATGATGATGAAAGAATGTGAAGGGTTTCTTCTGTGTAATGTATATCTTGAATTGGTAGGCTTAGGCATCCTTTTCTTGAATGAATGAAAGTATTGTTGATTATTGAACCTTGAATTGGTAGGCTTAGGCTTCCTCTTCTTGAGTATATGAATGCAATGCTGAATGATGTAACTTGTATTGGTAGGGTTAGGCATCCTCTTCTTGTATGATGAATGTGTATTGACTTAATGAATATGAATCGATAGGCCTATGACTTTCCTTTCCTAATGAGTCAATGTACCATGAATCGATAGGCTTATGGCATTCTTTTCATGAGGACTCACGAGCTATCCTAATAATGAACCATGGATCGATAGGCTTATGGCATTCCTTTCATGTGTAATGATGTAACTTGGGTCGATAGGCCAATGACATTCCTCTCAAGTACAATAATGTAATGTGAATGAAATACTCTATGGGAATGTAGGCTAAGCACCTAGTGGATATGGTAAGATGGAAACTCTCCCAGATTTATGTTAGAGTTCCAATGAACATCTTCCTATCCCATAACTATATGCCCACATAGGTCCTAACTAGTGGATCCACCTAAGCTACAATGTTACTGGTCCTACCTTAGGCAAGTAGACCACCTCTTTACGGTGTGGGTTCATGACATCAGATTCCATGTCAAGCTCACATGGTCTATGTCAGTTAATCGTTTATTCCCATCATGTGAGATGTGCACTATAGTTACTTGAGAGGTTTTATGAAGTGTGGGTGGTAGTATGGGATGCCATCAACGCATTGCACGAGTAGGCTTTGAGAGGGCTATGGTGAGTTCTGTAATGTCTTATGATGACATGAATGAATGTGCTCTTAAGGAACTAAATTAAGAATGTTGACTTATATGCTGAATGAGATGATGAATGCTATACTTGGATTGTATTATGAGTTACTTCCTTCTTACGACTTTTGAAATGTTTATGTTCCTTATGTATGAGTATGGACAAATGATGAAAATGAAGAATGGTAAGTTCACTTTTGGTGGCCTTAATGTGGTACTTAGTGTGGATGGTGGTATGCGACGCTATTTATACATTACACAAAGTATAGCTTGGGGTTACTTAAGGTGAAGGCTTTAATGTGATGAAATGGCTTATATGTTGATTATGTTCTAATGTGAAGAAATGACTTGCATGTTGGTTATGTTTGTATATTATGCCTCTTATACTTATGTTCATGAAGTTTTCTCAAATTGGCCTAAAATAATTACATTCAAATAAAATGTCCATTTTAAACATGATTTTTGCATGGATATCATACTTAATACATTAAATGTGCTAACCCATATTTCTTTATTTTTACCAAAGTGTAGGTTCTGGCATTTGAGTTGATTCTATCTAGTTGAAGCTTGGATTGAGTTCTTCTAAGACTATTGGTATGTCCTCATGGATTTGAGGACAAGTTCTTTGATGTTTCATTTCTTTCATGTAATAGACATTTCTTAGACTTTCTATTGTAAAGGGCCGTGACCCTATTTCCGTTTCAAGATATTGTTTTAGATGGACATGTGAGACTAGTAGACTTCCACTATTTTAAATGATATTTTCTATTTAATGGATTGAAAGAGTTTTAAATTCCGTACTATTTATATTATCTTATGTTATGACATACTATGAGGCTTGTATGAGACTTTTCAGAGTCTTGTACGTCGTGTCACATCTAGGGGGTTGCCCTGGGTCTTGACAAACATGTTATCAGAGCACAATATTTTGTGAATGGTTTTTCGAATTGATGTCTCACAAGCCACGTCTAGTAGAGTCTTGTTCATGGGTGTGAGTCGTGACAAATTTATGAATAAGAGGCTATAGGATGTTGGGAAGCTACACTTCTTTCATTACTCTTGAAGTCGTGCCATAACGTTTAGCTCTATAAATGTCCATTTCCTAACCCTTCTATTGTGTTTATTGGATATGAATACAAGAAGGGCGAACGCAAGAAGAGTAGAAGAGGAGATTCTGAATGAGAGAGTTTTTCCCCAAGGTCCTCAAGGTGATCAAGTTCCTCAAGGCAATCAAGTTCCGATTGATCCTCCGGCTATATCCATTGAAGAAATTAGGTTGGCTTTTCTAACCTTAGCACAAGCCATGACAGCCCAAGTTAATAGGGATTTGGGCCTCGAGTGAATACTAATGAGAGCACTATGGCTTCGAGATTGAGGGATTTTTCTAGGATGAACCCCCCTCCCCCCCTTAGTTCCTTGGTTCCAAGGTGGATGAGGATCCCCAAAGGTTTGTTGATGAGGTTAACAAGATACTAGGTGCTATTGGGGTGTCTTTGGAGGAGAAGGCGGAGCTAGCCGCCTACCAACTGAAAGATGTAGCCCAAATTTGGTATGAACAATGGAAGGATGAGAGGCCAAGAGGAGCGGGTCCCATAAGTTGGGAGGTGTTCAAGGAAGCATTACTTGATAGGTTTTTTCCCCTAGACTTGAGGAAAAAAAAGTTGGTAGAATTCATGAACCTTCGTCAAGAGGGTATGA
This sequence comes from Solanum okadae, assembly GCA_036553675.1. Taxonomy (NCBI): domain Eukaryota; kingdom Viridiplantae; phylum Streptophyta; class Magnoliopsida; order Solanales; family Solanaceae; genus Solanum; species Solanum okadae. The sequence goes on from CM071678.1 coordinate 37,474,485, forward strand.
GTGTGAAGGAGTATTCTCTTAAGTTGACCCTACTATTCAAATATGCTCCAACCTTAGTGGCAAATTCGAGGGCTAGAATGAATAAGTTTGTGATGGGAGCGTCCGGTTTGGTTGAAGAAGAATGCCGTACGTCAATGCTCCACCATGACATTGATATTTTAACGCTCATGGTATATGCTTAAAAAATTGAGGAGATAAAATTCAAGAAAGTGAATAAGGAGGTAAAAAGATCTAGGTCCGATGAACAGAGTCACCCAAGGTTCAAAAAGAGGTCCTCCAACAAATATTGCCCAATGGTCAATAATGATGGAGGGTCTAACCCTAAATCTCAAGGAGGGAATGGAAGCGGTTATTCTTTTGAAAGATCTATATGTGCCAAGTGTGGGAAACAACATTTGGGTAAGTGCCTTGCCGGCACGGATGGTTGCTTTGGGTGTGGAAATAAGGGTCATAAGATGAGAGATTTCCCAACACTCATGGCAAAAGGGAGAGAGACCAAACAAGCTTCTCTTAATGGCCCGAATCTTAATGCTCCAAAGAAAAATCATATTTATGTACTTCAAGCTAAAAATGGCAAAGGAGCTCTTCCGGATGAATGTCTTGTTAAGGTTCCTATGTTATGTTCATGTTAGCCTTAGTATGGGTTTACTCCTAAGGGGGAGATGGTATGTTGAATAGTAAGGTTGTTGAGAGTTCCGATTTCCTTATCTCTTTCCTTCTATTCCTATTCAAGCTTGAGACCAAGAGTTCCTTGTTGCTTGTTTCGTGTTTTGGAGTCATGTGTGATTATGTGTTTCCATTGTCTCCTTATGTTATGCGTGTTCTTGGTGAATTCATGTTTAAATGAGAAAATGAATTTTTATGATTTATGTTCCTCATGTTGATCTGCATTTAATATGAGTTGTCTATATGCTTCATGAGGTGAATTGTTGAACATGACTAATTATGCTTTTTAGGAGAAATTGCATAATGTTCCTAATGATGTTATGATGAGCATGATTTGAGTTGGAGAAGGTAATTCCTCCAATGAAATGATAAATGTTGAAGTTTTGATGCATAATGAGTTTGTAGATGTAGTTCCTACTTTCTTGTGTTGCATGGAGTATGTTTGAGATGGAGTTGATGTTTCCTCCTAGTTTTGTGCATTGTTTATGATGTTGCATGATTGATGGGCTGCTAGTCTTGAGTCTTTATTCCTTAAAGTGTTTAAAGTGTCATTCGAGGACGAATGTTCATAAGGGGGAGATAATGTAACAACCCGGAAAACTAGTAAGTGATTCTAGAGCCTAACGAGTGTGTGTTTGAGTTTGTTTTGGGGTTTGAAGTTGTAAAATGTCTTACCGAGCTTAGGTTGAAGGGTTTAGGGGTTAAACGTTAAGGTACAACCCACCAAGGACCAACCAAGGGATCCTTGAGGAGGACCCTAAAGCCTAACCCCCAAGACCCCAAGAAACCAAAAAGCTGTCAAAATTGGTGTGATCTACGGATGGCCATTTACGACCAGTAGATGGACCCACGCCCCGTAGCTGGGGTCATGGGTTAGGCTCCAAATTTTCAAGTTGCAGCCACCACCTACGGACCTGCAGGATGGGGCGTCAATGCACCCACGGTCCGTAGGTCCATGGGGCATGGATTGCACCTGCAATCTGTCCAATTCGGCGAAAGGTAAGGGTGTTTTCGTACATTCCTTTTTAAGTTATATGAGTTAAGGGACGGTTATTATTGATTATTTAAGGTATTTTAAGGCTTTTAAAAGTATTAAAACTTCTTTTCCAATTCATTACATCAAATCACAAAATAGAAACCTCCCACCCTCTCCAAATATTCTCTCTCTAGAAACCACCATTGGAGGTGAAGGATTCAAGCTCTCAAGCTCAAGATTTCACCTTTTTCAACCAATTTTCGTGGAGTTTCTTCCCTAAAGGTATGTTAGTCTTAATCCTTGATTATGTTTCAATCAAGGAGTCCTACCAAAAGATGATTTCAAGTTTCCAAATTCCCCCAAAAACCAAGGGTTTTCAATTTATGCATGGGTTCAATTCCAAAATATTTTCAAAGGTTTATATGTGATTAATTATGAATGTATTGTTGAATTAATGATGAATTATGGTGTATTTCTCCTATGAACCCATGTTTTCCCCCAAAATCCTAAGTTGTGGTTTGTGATTGGGAATTGATTGATCATGAAAGTCTATTGAATTGCTTCTGTTTATATTGAATTATTATTTGAATCATGTTGATTCCCTTATCTATTATAGTATCTTAGATTGATGGGTTGATATTGATTTATAGCCTTGGAGGGCAATTTCATGAAAGATCTATGTATGATTATGATGTGAAGTACATGTGTGTGATCTCAATGAAAGTGTTATGATCATGTTTAGAATGTAATTGTGTTGTGATTGAAAGCATATTATTAATTAACACTCATGAATGATGATGAAAGAATGTGAAGGGTTTCTTCTATGTAATGTATATCTTGAATTGGTAGGCTTAGGCATCCTTTCTTGAATGAATGAAAGTATTGTTGATTATTGAACCTTGAATTGGTAGGCTTAGGCATCCTCTTCTTGGGTATATGAATGCAATGTTGAATGATGTATCTTGGATTGGTAGGCTTAGTCATCCTCTTCTTGTATGATGAATGTGTATTAACTTAATGAATATGAATCGATAGGCCTAAGGCATTCCTTTCATAATGAGCCAATGAACTAATGTAATGATGACTCTTGAATCGATAGGCATATAGCATTCCTTTCCTAATGAGTCAATGTACCATGAATCGCTAGGCTTATGGCATTCCTTTCATGAGGACTCACGAGCTATCCTAATAATGAACCATGGATTGATAGGCTTATGGAGTTCCATTCATGTGTAATGATATAACTTGGGTCGATAGGCCAATGGCATTCCTCTCAAGTACAATAATGTAATGTGAATGAAATCTCTATGGGAATAGAGGCTAAGCACCGAGTGGATGTGGTAAGATGAAAACTCTCCCAATGTTAGGTTAGAGTTCCAATGAACATCTTCCTATCCCATAACTATGTATCCACATAGGTCTGAGCTAGTGGATCTACCTAAGCTAAAATGTTACCGGCCCTACCTTAGACAAGAAGGCCACCTCTATACGGTGTGGGTTCATGACACCAGATTCCATGTGAAGCTCACATGGTTTATGTCGGTTAATCTCTTATTCCCATCATGTGAGATGTGCACTATAGTTACTTGAGAGGTTCCATGAAGTGTGGGTGGTAGTATGGGATGCCATCCATACATTGCATGAGTAGGCTTTTAGAGGGATATGGTGAGTTCTGTAATGTCTTATGATGACATGAATGAATGTGCTCTTAAGGAACTAAATGAAGAATGTTGACTTATATGCTTAATGAGATGATGCATGCTATACTTGGATTGCATTATGAGTTACTTCCTTATTATGACTTATGAAATGTTTATGTTTCTTATGTATGAGTATGGACAAATGATGAAAAAGAAGAATGGTAAGTTCACTTTTGGTGGCCTTAAGGTGGTACTTAGTGTGGATGGTGGTATGGGATGCTATTCATACATTGCACAAAGTATAGCTTGGGGTTACTTAAGGTGAAGGCTTTAATGTGATGAAATGGCTTATATGTTGATTATGTTCTAATGTGAAGAAATGACTTGTATGTTGGTTATGTTTGCATATTATGCCTCTTATACTTATGTTCATGAAGTTTTCTCAAATTGGCATAAAAGCATGACTTTCAAATAAAATGTCCGTTTTAAGCATGGTTTTTGCATGGCTATCATACCTAGTACATTAAATGTGCTAACCCATATTTCTTCATTTTTACCAAAGTGTAGGTTCCGGCATTTGAGTTGTTTCTCTCTAGTTGAAGCTTGGAGTGAGTTCTTCCAAGACTATTGGTTTGTCCTCATGTATTCGAGGACAAGTACTTTGATGTTTCATTTTTTTCATGTAATAGACATTTCTTAGACTTTCTATTGTAAAGGGTCGTGACCCTACTTCTCTTTCAAGATAATGTTTTAGATGGCCATGTGAGACTAGTAGACTTCCGCTATTTTAAATGATATTTTCGATTGTATGGATTTAAAGAGTTTTAAATTCTGTACTATTTCTATTATCTTATGTGATGACATGTTATAAGGCTTGTATGAGACTTTTCTGACTCTTGTACGCCATGTCGCATCTAGGGGGTAGCCCTGGGTCGTGACATGTTCAGCCTCCCGTAAATGAAGATAACTCAATTACTTTCCTACTTCGACTAGAATTTATATTTAAGACTATAAATAGTTACAAAGGGCTTTTATTATTATTATTATTCACGTATTGAGACAAGTTTTTATCGCAAAAGACGATTGCTTTCTTGCTTTTTCTTATCTTTTGATAATTGAGCAACGTTTGGATCTTAAGTTAAGTTCTTAAACAAAATTCAGTTAACTTCATTATCGTAAGTTTTAATCTTTGATTCTTCATAAATGTTTCACTAATATTTTGTTGAGAATATGAGTATCTAAACACGTCGACTAAGGTTGTGAGAACCATGACTAGGTAACAACGTTAGGATCAACCACGTATGACTGTTAGGTGATGTTTTGCATGCTTCGTTTTTATGTTGGTTTTGATTGAATTCTAAAGAGTGCACGCATTATAATCTGCCTCTATTCATCACTTGTTTGAGAAATAAGGATATGTTTAGGAAAATATAGAAACGAATTGTCACGACACAAGGGTACCCCCTAGACGTAATGTGGTGTACTTGACCACCGAAGGGGGTGTCATACAAGCCCTTAGCGTACCATAACATAAAGTAGTAGAACAATAAGAGTAAAAGACGCATTTAAGTCCAAATGATAAATCTTTATAAAGTAAAGTGGAAGTCTAGACTTGTCTCAATTAGCCATCTATTACAATCCATGAGTCATATAGGGTCGCAGCCCAAAACAACATAATCCGAAACTAGGAAGTACTAAAAAGAAACTAAAAGTGGAATGTCCCATCCTCAAATCACGAGGACACACAAGAAGCAATGAGGATAGCCGAATCAATGCTCTAACCAAATGATAACCGCCTTAAGAACTGGACCCTGCACTTAGGAAAAAATGTAGAAAATATGGGTTAGTACGAAAAGATGCACTAAATATGATAGTTATGCACAAATTCCTTGAAAACATGCTAAAAAGGGTATTTTTAGAGAATGCATACCATTACTAGTTTTAAAGCATCATTTGAAGATGATGGAAAGGTAATAGTCATAAACATGTTCATTACATAAGTCATTACATCATAAGAGAACCTTACCCTAAGTACCCTCAAAGCATAGTTGTGCAATGCATGAGTAGGGTCCCAAAATCCCACCCATACTAAGTAAAGCTTCTTGAATAACTATAGTTCATATTTCATATTCTTATCATATTGGGAATAAGCCTTAACCGACATTGACCATGTGAGCTAACATGGAATCCTGTGTCTACCCCATACCAAAAAGGGGTTGCCCTACTTGCCTATGGTAGAACCATACTATTAGCTTAGGTTGTTCCACTAGCTAAAGACCTATGTGGACACATATTTATGGGATAAAGAGATTGCTACTAGAAATCCAGACTCTACTAAGGTATAAAGTTTCCATCTCATGAGATATATACCATGGGATCCCAGATTCAAGTAGTGTAGAAGGAACCCATGTGGAAAGTCGGACTCAACTAGTGTATAAGCTTTCATCTCATATTCATATCCACTCGGTGCTAAGCACTAATTCCCATAGATTGCATAGTATGTCATGACTTAAGTGCATATTCATGGAAAAGTGTCTTGACAATCAATCCAACATAATTCATACTATAGCTCGTAGATTCAATGGGTGAGAATAGCCTTTCAACCCTAGAATAATAATATTGTGAGAACACCTTTCACATTATACCATATTCATACATAAAGGTGTACATGAGGATAATCATCCAACAACACCACAATTAGATCATAATCACATTCACTTTACTCTCAAAGTGTTGTAAGGGCATATACATAAACCTCATAAACATCAATAGTTCGTATGATTTGCCCTTCAAGGACCATATATCACATTCAATCAACATATATATAATTTCTACATTAGACATAAATGATAACATGATTCAATTACTACAATTACTATATGCGTAATCAACTAATACCCTTCTTTCTACAATTCACCCACATCAAAAGGCCACAAATTGGGGATATGGGGTTTCAGGGATTCTTGGGAGATTTCATCATAAAACTATAATAAATAATCAATTCAATCATAATATAAAGTTATTAATTCAATAGAATTGTTTTTGAAATGGAATCCATCACTTGGCGTAAAACCCGAACTATTTGGAAAATTACTACATTTCGAAATTGGGTTTGGAGGGAATCCATGGATGAAAACTATCCATGGATGAAGGACTACCATACCTTAGTTATGATTTTCCAATGAGATTGAGTGATAAAGACTTGCTTCTTCATGCCGTAACTTCAACTCTTCTATTCTCTTCCTTGAGTTCTAGAGAGAGAAATTCTTTTGGAAAGGATGATGTTTTGGGCTATTTTCTTTTATATTCTAGGGAGAGTGACTTAATTAGGGAAATTTGAGCATAAAAATCTTATATACTTCACTAGGGAAAGAGTAAAACAATATAGTATCAATCTATGGAAACTAACAAAAGATCCCTAAGACTCTAACTTAAAAACTGCTAACCTGCACGTTTTAGTTCCCCAAGTGGACCCTTGGTCCGCCAAATTTTCCAGATTTCTCATCATGGAGGCAGCCTACTAGACGATGGGAATGAGCCTTTAGGCGATGCGCCAACAAGGTTGGCGTGCCCTGCCACGACCCAAGGGTACTCCCTAGACGTAACATGGCACGTGGAATCCCGAAAGGACCCAAGTAAGCCACTTAGCTTATCATCATCACATACGTATAGAATAATAAATAATAAAACACAATTTCAAGTCTTTAAGAAAAGTTTCATAGAAGTAAAGAGGAAGTCTAGACATAGTCTCATTAGCCATCTGCTACAATTGAAGTCTCAAAATAATAGGGTCACGAACCTTACAATAGAAGGTCTAAAAAGTTTCTAGTACAATGAAAGAATTGAAACAACAATATAGCACTTGTCCTCGGATCCATGAGGACATACCACAAGCCTTGGAGAGAATAAATCAAGCATTGAACTAGAAGGAATCACCTAAAATACCGGAACCTACGCTTTGTAGAAAATATAGAAGAAATATGGGTTAGTACAAAAATTGCAATAAGTATGGTAGCTATGCATGAAAATCATTAAATATGCTAAAAAGGGACATTTTTGTTGAAAATTATGCATTTGACCAAGTTCATGAACTATCAAGGAAATAAGTGTAAAAGCATAAGATACAAACATATTCATCATATAAATCATCTCATCAAAATGGAAACAACCATAAGTACCATCAAAGAATCCTTGTGCAATGCATGAGTAAGATCCCATACTCCTTCCCACACTAAGGAAAACTCATTAAGTGATTATAGTTCATAACTCCAACTCTAGTTCATTCTATCATAGCGGGATTAGCTTTAACCGACATAGACCATGAGAGCTTAATCATGGAATCCGGTGTCTACCCCACACCGAAAAAGGGTTGTCCTACTTGCCTAAGGTAGAACTATACTCTTAACTTATGTGGATCCACTAGTTAAAGACCTATGTGGGCAAATAGTTTATGGGATAAGGAGATTGCTTCTAGAAAACCGGACTCAACTATGGTAGAAAGTTTCCATCTCATGAGACAACCACTTTGGGAACCCAGGCTCAACTAGTGTAAAAAGAACCCATTTGGGAAGCCGAACTCAACTAATGTAAAAGCTTAAATCTCATATTCATATCCTCTCGGTGCTAACTATTAACTCTCATTTGAGTTTATATTAAGTCTTGACATAAGTTGATAATTAAGGAAGAATGTCTTGACACTCAATCCACAAACTCATTTTATAGCTCCTAGATTCATTAGGGGAGACTAGTTTTCAACCCTTAGAACCACTACATGTGACAAACCTTTCACATTACATGATCTTCATACCTAAGGGTGTACATAAGGATCATCATCCAATCAATATGACAATTAGATTATAATGCAGTTACTTTACTCTCAAAGCAATCCAATGTATACACACAAATCTCATACATATAGTCAATTCTCATGTTTTTCCCCTCAAGGATATAGATCACATTAAACCAATCAATCTAGGACTAGTAAATTAGATATAGATGGTACTTGATTCAATGAACTAAACTACTTTAAGAACAATCTCACAATTTCCTAATTCACCAATTCACTAGTCACAAATTAGGGTTATGGGGAAAACATGGAATCATCAGGGATTTTATCATAAAAACTATAATAATCAAAATTCAATCATAATATATAATAACTAAATCAATGAAAACGTTTTTGAGAAAGAATCCATGGTTTAGAATAGAAACCCTAGGTTTTGGAGACTTTATCTACTTTGAAATTGAGAACTTAAGGACTTCATGGATGACAAGTTAAACCATGAATCAAAACTACCATACCTTAATTGAAGAATCTCCATGAATTTGGGTAAAAAAGGTGAGTTCTTTAGCCGTAGACCTTGACATCTTCTTCTTCAATTGAGGTTTCTAGAGAGAGAATTATATAGAGAAGAAAGTTGGTAACTATTTGGAATTTGGGAATTATGAAGTGGAAGGGGTAGTTAATAGTTTAAAAGGTCCTAAATAAGTCTAAATAATTAATATAAAACGACCCCTATATTAACTAACCAGCTTAGGAATTTACTACCTTGCCCCTCACTTCGCCAAAATGGACAGCCTACTGGTGTGACTCACGATTGAGTGACCTACGGACCGTAGGTGGACCTACTGGCCGTCTTGCAGGTCCGTAGGTCATGGTCAGAGAGTATGCAATTGAGGGAAGGCGAATCCTTGACCCACGACCCCCACATACGGGGCGTGTGCCCTTTCGTGGGTCTGTAACACCCCATAGAAACTAGTAAGAGCAAACGGAAGCTTGGCGTAATCTAGTGGGTGAAAATAGAGCCTCACATGTGATTTGAAGTTGTAAAATTGATTAAATAATGTAATTTGGATTTTCAAGTTTATTTTGAGGAGATTTGAGGTCAAATGTCAAGAAACGACAATAACGTCTGAAAACTAGTCATTTGAACTAGTGAGTTCTAAGGGTCTTGTCGTTGATGTTTGGAGTGTTGTATGAGGGTGAAAACTTGTAGAAGTGACTCCCATACTTAGAAAATCATGTTTAGGGGTTAAAAGTACGGGTACAAATCCCCTAAGACCACTCAAGGGGTCCTTGAGGAAGACTCCAAAATAGTCCCCCAAGGTTGCCTAGAAAGGTAGGTTTGGTCACTAAGTGGTGACCTACAGATGCCTTCCACACCCCGTAGACCATACCACGGTCCGTGGAATAGGGGCGTAGGTCCATACTTAGTTTTTCTTGGAGCTTGCAACATTTAGAGCCATAGTCCCAAACCACGGAAGCCAACCACGGCCTGTAGATTGATCTACGGTCCGTGGAAGGATAGCCGTAGGTTGGACTGTTTTTGATAGCTTTCAGTTAAGTTGAGGTTTAGTGTTTTAATTAGTTAATTAAGTGGGGGTTAAGGGAGGCAGGTTAGGTGGTTAATTAATCACTTATATAAACTTATAGGAGCCTAAACTAATTCATTAATTCACTTCAACTAAAGAACCCCCAATGAAAACCCAATTCCCTTTCTCTACCAAATTCTTCTCTCCTAGAACACCATTGAAGACCAATGAAGAAACCAACCTAGGGTCTTAAATATGGAGGCTTTATCTTAGAATTTTCGTGAATTTCTACACCTAAGGTGTGGTGGTTTAAAGCTTTTAATTCAATTCTAGTAATCTTCAAAAGCTAGGGTTTAAACTCAACCCCATGGATTCCTATCTATGCTTTTCTTAAAGATTGAACTATGTTTATTACTGGTAATACTACTGATTTCAGATGGTTTTAACTTCAAATCTAAAGAATCCATGAGTTTTCCCCCAATCCTAGTTATGGCTTTTCTCTACACAATAAATGTTGTTAGAAGTTGATTCAAATGATTGAATTAGAGTTTTTTATGATATAATTACATTATCGAAGTATAGTTTTACATGTATTCTTGATTACCTTATGAATCTAAGATGAAATTACTTGGTTGAGGGTTATATCATGAAAGAGGCATATTGTGGGGTCAGATGTGATCTTCTAAGGTTGATGAATTTCTCGATGAATGGCATTAATTTAGATCACCTAGACAATGGAATATGATAGAATCTTGTAGATATGAATTACCTTGAAAATGATTATAATGCTTATGTTGTTGGATTATGATTTTCTTCTATCTATTGTGCCAAATCTATGATGTTAGACTTGATCTGTACTCTTGGCCTTGAAAGGCAATCTATGAAGGTATATTATGAGAAGTTATTATATATGAATGGATTGATCCACTTATGGTGGGGGTGTTTACTTGTCAAGTATTCTAATTATTAATTGTTGATCCACTTATGGTGGAGGTGCTTACTTTCCATATGTATTGTATTGTTGAGATAAGGTACCTCTCTCCTACAACCCTAGATATGACTAAGTATGATGCGACAGGAATACAAATGTTATGTTATGATCATGATGGTATTGGTATGATGAATGTATCTATTTCTATTGTAATGAATATTAGATATATTGATTTACATGGTCTAAGATCCTTAAATACAATATATGTGAATCGTGCATGAGTTGGGATATTATGTATATGTTGTGACCCCGTTGAGAATGGAGGTATCTATGATGATAATGTTAATGTTGTTGTTGTTGTGATTTTGTGAGGACAATCATGCGCACACACACTCCATGCATAATCATGAATATGATGTATCAATGGTGTTAATTGAAAGTATAGTTCTCATATGCACCTTTACTCATTATTATGCATGAAATGTACATGACCATGATGATCCTATTGTATTGATTGAAAGTCCATTCTCATGAGAACCCATGATCTTAGTGTGAAAGTTATACTCACATACTAAAAGTGATTCTAAGGTTGAAAGTTAGTTCTCACCTTTAAATGAATCTATAAGTTATTTAGTGAGTTGTATTGAACGAAGGGTAAAGTATGCCTTCACACATGTAGATACAATTCCATACTAATTATGTATAATTGGGAAATAATGCTTAATATCGAGTGGATGTGGATGATAAGGAAATGGCCCCTCCGCTAATGCAATAGGTTGGGTCATCTATAGTAAACTTATGAGATGGATGCCCCTTTGCTAATGCAATAGGTTGGGTTTTTAGTAGCATTTTCCCTATCCCATAACTATGTGCCAAACATAGGGCTTAGCTAGTGGATCCACTTAGAAGGTAAATATAATTAGTGCTACCTTCGGCAAGTAAGAATGCCTTCTTCCGGTGTGGGGTTATATGACATCGGATTCCATGTAGCCCACATGGTTTATGTCGGTTATGGTAAGTTTTCCTTATAATAATGAAGTTAATGAATGAGACATGAACTATACTGTGATTTCTTGGTGAGTTTACTTAGTAGGAGTGGGGGTATGGTTCCTTTGCGTTATGATGAGATTCGAATGCATGTATGTATATTGAATGGATAGTTGTTATGCATGACTTTCCTTGTATTCGAGTAATGTACATGACTATTCCTTAATTTGTGAATATTACATATAATGAAGTCTAAAGATGTACTACATCACTAAGGTAGGTTCAAAGGAGTACTTAGTAGGGTTTGTATTACGGGATACTAACCCCACATTGCACAAGTGTTTCCTAGAGGTTACTAAGGTAATGGCTTTACCACGAAATGAGTATGAATGTGATATTGGATTTGTGTTGTACATTGTAAATACATGTTAGTTACCATACATTGCACAAGTCTGTTTTAGAGGTTTCTTATGTGATGATTACTTCATGATGTGATGGTCTTGGTATTTAACTGTGTATTCTTGTATAATTGGAAGCTATGTATTTTGAAGATTGGGATGTGTATTTTATTTATATGGGAGACTATGCTTGTTGTTATAATGATATTTCACAGGTTATAATGAAATGTATGCGAGTTTCCTTATTGGTTGCATTCTCCAACTATTTCAAAGATGATGTTCAAAAATGGCATAAAGCATGATTTCAAATGAGATGTCCCTTTTCATGCATGGCTACCATACTTATTACATTTTTGTGCTAACCCATATTTCTATATTTTCTACAATGTAGGGGGTTGGTTCATGGAGATGGTAGTTTTGGTTCAAAGGGCATGGAATAGGTGATCCTCCAAGACAGTTGATGAGTCCTCAAGTTCGGGGACCAACATCCTAGTTAGTTGATATCTTAGTAGTTTCATTTATTAGTTTCATTTTACAACTATGTAAGGGCTGTATCCCTATATGTCTAAGTATTCCATTGTATAGATGGCCAATGATACAATGTTTAGACTCCTTTCAATTTTGAAAAAAATAATGACTTCGTTTGTTGAAGAAAAAGTATTAATTTCCACATTATTTCTTATGACATTATGTGTATGATTATGCTAAAGGCTTGTATGTGACCCTTTCGGGGTCAATTACGCCATGTTACGTCTAGGGGATAACCCTGGGTCATGACAAACTTGGTATCAGAGCATAAGATTTTGGGATGTTTTAGGTTTATGTCGCATAGGCTACATCGAGTAGAGTCTTGTTCATAAGTGTGAAACATGCCAAACTTATGAGTGAGAGGCTATAAGATGCTTAAGATTCCACTGCATTATTACTCTTGACTCGTGCCATAATGCCTAACTCTATAAGATCTCTCTCAAATCCCTTATCCGGTGGTTCTGAAGATGTGACTATTTAAGAGGGTGAATGCGTCTATGAATGTGGGAGAAAAGGATTAGAGGTGATGGCAATTATGGCAATATGACTTGGTAACACTTGATGGTGAATATGGATGGAGTCCTAGGGTATAGATAGAATTGCCTTATGGATATAGGTAATGTTCATAGAAAGTCATGATGTGCTTTGTGGTATGTTGAAATATGTAGGGAATAATGTGCTTAAAGAACAAGGTCATTGAGTATCCTTGATATTCATGAGTTAGGTTTGCTTGAAATCTCCCCTTTTGAGGTGTAGTGAGTTGAGAAACTTAGACCCGGTGAAGTAGAATCATATAAAACCTTGAGTAATATCCTAGTAATAAGGGCCTTAGATAGGGATGCAACTAGGATTGACTTAGAAGACTCTTTGGATGAAGGTACCAGTATGTTGGTAATTTCATGAGAGTGTAAGTGCTATGTTGTCATCCGGTAATACCTTTTCTTGTATGATGCATTATGAGACTAGGAGGTTTGATGTTCTTCGGGTTAGTTAATAGGACCTTTTTCAGTTTTTACCCCAGTTAATGATTTAGGTTAGAAAGAGGGTTTATGTAACACCCTTAAATATTAACCAAAAGTCGGATGTCGATACACCATTGCTTAATTACTACAAATGTTTTATTCTCATTTTGGGATCTTGAAATTTTATAATATTTGCAGACTTGCTTAACATAATTGTGATAGTAATTTAAGGTATTGTAATGGAGTATTTATGTAATTTTCTAATTGGAATTATTTATAACTTGGAAGGGAGGTGAGATATATCGATTATATGTATACTTTTGGGCAGCCAACTTTGACTTTTGGCTATATCTAGTAAGTGATAAACATCACTTTTATATTATATATTTTCACACCTCCTCTATAAGAATTGGTGTTCCTTAACTCTAAGAAATGGGTAGAACTTCCTCTAACGATATTACTCACAAAATTTCAAGAAAACCTTGGTCCTTTTGGCTGGATCTCGAGACACACCCTTCTCTTTGGTAAGTTATGAAATTTGTTTCTGAGCTGGGTAGTGTTTGGTAATTTATGCATATCTCATTCTCTAAACTTCAATTACAGTGATTAAATATGATTTGGAAAGCTAATTCATATACCTACAACTCTTATGTTTATGTAAAACTCTAATTTATATGTTATGGATTCGGAATATGGGACGCAACATAGGGCAAGTTTTGTCCAAATTTTGAAATTTGAAATCCTGTATGATCAACTGTTAGTGTTTTGAATATATCTTTTTATACAAAATATATTTTGCGGTGATTCTTGTTTATTTTCCACCTTTAGAGATGTACGTACATCTTTCATGAAAGATATAAAGTCCAGTTTTGCATTTTTCCTTTGCAAATCTAAGTTGTGACTTAAGGTACCAGGCTGGACAAATTCACTGTTTTGGGAGAATAGTTGTATTTGTACATGCTAGGCTTACTTGTGATGATGATCCTATTTTACGTCAACATTATTGAGCTAATAGAAGTTAAAGAAGTTATTTAATTGTATTTTTAAGGTTATATATACTCGGGTACAAGTTAAGAACCTTGTTACATTGGTCGGGCTACGGTTAGAATTATTGAAGTTTTGTTGGACTGTTTCTATGCTAAAGCCCGAGGTTTGGGTATAAACTTGTACTTGTACTCTTGTTATCTTCTTGTATATTTGAAGGGTTATATCGATACCTTGGTTACTTCTTGTCACATTGTATTGTCGTATTGATATTCTTTGAGACTTTCAAGACACTTGTGTAACTCGCCCACTTGTATGGATTGCTTCATCAATAGGCATTCTTGTTGGGACTTTGTCCTTCTTGTGGATTTGATTTTGTCACTATTGGCATGCCTATTGATTCAGATTATTTGCCATCTTGACTCTGGATTTTTGGTTCGACTTAAGTATGTAAGTTGTCTATTTTAAGTATGAACTAGGAAGCCATATTTAATATGGTTATTGATTGTCTTGATTATTGGGCTTTGACCCTTCTTGATATAGGGCTTCGGTCTTTCTTGATACAGGGCTCTGTCCTTCTTGATACTTGGTTATGATGGGTGTGACGGTATGATGTATATATTAGGCGAGCCTTTGTATTGAATCTCTTAGGAAATGGTGCTATGAGCGTTCTTGACACTTGGATATTTAAATATAGAACTTGATACCATTAATATATTGTTCACTGGATTTATTTATTATGTTTCAATCGTATTGCCCATGACCTTTGAAAGGTAACTTGGTGAATTTAGCGGCTCCACGTATATAGTTTTTTCACCACTAAGCTTTATGCTTAGCGATAGTTGTTTCTATCGTAGGGAACGTTGGAGGGGGATACTTGAAGCTGGCCATTGTAGACAAAGTTTTTGACAATTTATGGGAAGATCACATTTGCATATAGGCGTCTATAGTTGCATAAATATTGGGACTTGTACATGATCTATATGTTGTACATTTACATGAAATTTTGAAGGCTAATTTGATCATGTCACCATGGGTTGTAAAATAAGTATAACTACATGTTTTACTATTTTGGGGTGTGTAAACCCAAGTCTTGTAATGTATTAAATTTATAGTTTATTTTGAAAGTTTGTATGAAGCATGAACCAATTAAACTTTGGTACTCCGAAGTTGGTAATGATTTATAACGTGTCTTGTAGTAGTATATATATTACATGAAAATCTGTTAGTGTATTTTTAAAAGTATTTTGAAAGATTCTTCCTCCATAAATTGAGACTCTTGTCTTGTTTAAATTTGAGATCAACTAAATTTCTAAATGACAAGCCTTTATACCTTTCACTTGTTATTTTGGGCTAAATTCCTCTATTAAATTATAATTTATATATCTTAGATTAATCCCTTTTAAATGTGCAAGTATTATATTAGCTTTCTTGTTAAGTAGTAGCATCCTTCCGAGAGGGTTGTTACAAGTATTGGTGTTAGAGCCTAGGTATGTGGTTCTAAGACTTTTTTTGTGAATTACTTGTATATTTGTTCACTTTCAAAAATGTTCTATTTAGATTACTTTTTCACTTACATGTTTTATAATGTTGTTTATCGCATGTAGAGTGCATATGCATCAAATACATATCCCTAATTCAATGTGATCTTTCCTTTTGAAGGAAATAAGTTTTGGCCTCTTCTTCTTATAGACCATGATAAACACCTTCGTATTGTGTTGTAAATTCTGAAGGAGAAAGAACTTTATGCTAAACTTTCCAAGTGTGAATTTTGGCTTAATGAAGTGGCTTTTCTGGGACATGTTGTATGAACTGAAGGTGTAAAGGTTGATCCTAGTAAAAATTCAAGTAGTTGTTGAACATAGACCTCCCTAAATTCCGAGTGAGGTAAGAAGTTTCTTGGGCCTAGTAGGGTACTATAGAAGATTTGTGAAAGGCTTCCCCATTATCGCATCGCCTTTGACTAAAATCTTGAAGAAGGAAGTAAAGTTTACTTGGGATGACAAATGCCAAGAGAGATTTGAAACTCTCAAATCCTTGTTGACACAAGCTCCTATACTTACTCTACCAATTGAGGGGAAATAGTATGTAATATATAGTAATGCTTCTCATGGAGGCATGTGATGTGTTTTGATGCAAGAAGGGAAAGTTATTTGTTATGCTTCTCAGAAATTAAAACCACCTGAATTGAATTATCCTACTCATGATCTTGAACTTGCTGCTATAGTTTTTGCTTTAAAAATATGGCGGCATTATGTGTATGGAGAAAAATGTCATATATTTACTGATTACAAGAGCTTAAATTACTTGGGTACATAGAAGGAGATGAACCTAAGAACACGTAGATGGCTTGAACTCATCAAGGATTTTGACTGCATGATTAACTATCATCCACGTAAAGCCAATGTGGTGGCTGATGCCTTAAGTTGAAAAAAATCCTTCGCAAGCTTAGGTTTGAGTCTGTTGCCCCTACTTCTTGAGTTAAGAGCCATAAGTGTTTGTTTTGCCTGATTCAAATGGTTCAGTTATTGCTAATTTGCAAGTCAAACCAATATTACTTGAAAGAAGCGCAAAGGTTAGATGAGAGACTCATAAAATTGACTAGAGAAGTTCAAAATGGGGAAAAGATTGATTTGTATTAACGGAGGATGGTACCTTGTTTTTATCAAAATAGGCTATGTGTCCCTAATGATGAAAAATTGAGAAGAGAAATCATGAATGAAACACATACATCATCAAATACAATGCATCCTAGAGGTCCAAAGATACACCAGACCATCAAAGAACATTATTGGTGGAACGGTATGAAGAGAGACATTGCGGAAGTCATTTCAAAATGTTTGGTTTGTCAGCTAGTAAGGATAGAACACCAGGTCCCAGTTGGTTTGCTACAACCCTTGTCGATGCTGGAATGGAAATGGGAGAGAATTACTATGGACTTTGTTTCTGGACTTCCTTGCACTCAGAGAAATCATAATGCAATATGGGTGATTATGGATAGGCTAATCAAGAGTGCTCACTTGTTAGCAATTAGGATGGATTACTCACTTGAGAGTTTAGCCGAATTGTACATTAATGAGACTATAAGACTACATGGAATCCCTGTGTCTATTATATCTAACCAAGACCCAAGGTTTACATGTAGATTTTGGGGCAGCCTGCAGCAAGCTTTCGGTACTAAGTTGAAATTTAGCACTTCGTTACATCCTCAGACATATGGTCAGTCGGAAAGAGTGATACAAATTTTGGAGGATATGCTTCGAGCTCGCATTATGGAGTTTGAGGGTAGTTGGGACAAACACTTGGCTTTGATAGAATTTGCTTACAATAACAGTTACCAATCGAGTATTGGAATGCCTCCCTATGAAGCCTTATACGGAAGAAAATGTCGGACCCCTCTTTGTTGGAGTGTAGTTGGTGAAAGAAAGATTGTTGTTCCTGAAATTGTGCAACAAACAGAGGACAAGGTAAAAATTATCAAGGATCATCTAAAGATTTCTTTGGAAAGACAAAAGTCATACGCTGATCTTAAAAGGCGTGACATTGAATATCAAGTTGGAGATAATCTATTCTTAAAGGTGTCTCTATGGAAAAAGATTATGACATTTGGCAAAAAAGGAGAAATTAGTCCCCGATTTATTGGACCTTATGAGATACTTGAAAAGGTTGGACCAGTTGCATATAAATTATCTTTACCACCTGAGTTAGACAAGATCCACAATGTCTTCCATGTTTCTATGCTCAGACGATATCATTCTGATCCATCTCATGTTCTTCCAGTTGAATCTATTGAGGTTAATCTTGACTTGACGTATAATGAAGAACCTATCCTAATTCAAGTTCGAGAAGTAAATCAACTTAGAAACAAGAGAATCCACTTAGTAAAGGTACTTTGGAGGAACCATTCTGGAAAAGAGGCAACTTGGGAGAGAGAAGAAGACATGAGGACCTAGTATACGCAGATGTTTCGGTACTAGTGTAAGGTAAATTTCGAGACAAAATTTCTTTAAGGGGGAGAGAGTTGTAACACCCCTAAATATTAATCAAGAGTCGGATGTCGATACACCATTGCGTAATTACTACAAATGTTTTATTCTCATTTTGGGAACTTGAAATTTTATGATATTTGCAGACTTGCTTAATATAATTGTGATCATAATTTAAGGTATTTTATTGGGGTATTTATGTCATTTTCTAATTGGAATTATTTATAACTTGGAAGGGAGGTGAGATATATAGATTATATGTATACTTTTGGGCAGCCAACTTTGACTTTTGGCTATATCTAGTAAGTGATAAACACCACTTTTATAATATATATTTTAACACCTCCTCTATAAGAATTGGGGGTTCCTTAACTCTAAGAAATGGGTAGAACTTCCTCTAATGATATTACTCACAAAAGTTCAAGAAAACCTTGGTCCTTTTGGCTGGAATTCGAGGCACACCCTTCTCTTTGGTAAGTGATGAAATATGTTTCTGAGCTAGGTAGTGTTTGGTAATTTAAGCATATCTCGTTCTCTAGAACTTAGTTTACAGTGAATAAATATGATTTAGAAATCTAATTCTTATATCTACAACTCTTATGTTTATGTAAAACTCTAATTTATCTGTTATGGATTCGGAATATGGGACACAACATAGGGCAGTTCTGTCCAGATTTCGGAATTTGAAATCCTGTATGATCAACTGTTAGTGTTTTGAATATATCTTTTTGTACAAAATATATATTGCGGTGATTCTTGTTTATTTGCAACCTTTAGAGATGTACCTATATCTTTCATGAAGGATATAAAGTCCAATTTTGCGTTTTTCCTTTACAAATCTAAGTTGCGACTTGAGGTACCAGGCTGGACAGATTATCTGTTTTGGGAGAATAGTTGTATTTGTACATGCTAAGCTTACTTGTGATGATGATCCTATTTTAAGTCAACATTATTGAGATAATAGAAGTTAAAGAAGTTATTGAATTGTATTTTTAAGGTTATATATACTAGTGTACAAGTTGAGAACCTTGATACGCTGGTCGGCCTACGGTTTGAATTATTGAAGTTTTGTTGGATTGTTTCTATGCTAAAACCCAAGGTTTTTGTATAAACTTGTACTTGTACGCTTATTATCTTCTTGTATATTTGAAGGGTTATCTCAATACCTTGGTTACTTGTTGTCACATTATATTGTCGTAATGATATTCTCTGAGACATTCAAGACACTTGTGTAACTCGCCCACTTGTACGGATTGCTTGATCACTTGGCATTCTTTTTGGGACTTTGTCCTTCTTGTGGATTTGATTTTGTCACTATTGGCATGCCTATTGATTCGGATTATTTGCCATCTTGACTGTATTTTTGGTTCATCTTAAGTATTGTAGTTGTCCATTTTAAGTATGAACTAGGAAGCCAATATTAATATGGTTCTTGATTCTCTTGATTATTGGGTTTCGACCCTTCTTGATACAGGGCTTCGGTCCTTCTTGATACAGGGCTTCTATCCTTCTTGATACTTGGTTATGATGGGTGTGACGGTATGATGTATATATTGGGCGAGCCTTGGTGTTGGATATATTGGGAAATAGTGCATGAGCATTCTTGACACTTGGATATTTAAATATAGAACTTAAAACCCTTAATATATTGTTCACTTGATTTATTTATAATGTTTCAATCATGCTGCCCATGACTTTTGAAAGGTAACTTGGTGAATCTAGCGGCTCCATGCATATAGTTTTTACACCACTAAGCTTTATGCTTAGCGTTAGTTGTTTCTATCGTAGGGAACGTTGGACGGGATACTTGAAGCTGGCCATTGGAGACAGAGATTTTGAGAATTTATGGGAAGATCACATTTGCATATAGGCATCTATAGTTGCATAAATATTGGGACTTGTACATGATCTATATGTTGTATATTTACATGAAATTTTGAAGGCTAATTTGATCATATCACCATGGGTTGTAAAATAAGTATGACTACATGTTTTACTATTTTGGGGTGTGTAAACCCAAGTCTTGTAATGTATTAAATTTACAGTTTATTTTAATAGTTTGTATGAAGCATGAACCAATCAAGCTTTGGTACCCCGAAGTTGGTAATGATTTATAACGTGTCTTGTAGTAGTATAGATAATACATGAAAATCTCTTAGAGTATTTTTAAATGTGTTTTGAAAGATTCTTCCGCCATAAATTGAGACTCTTGTCTTGTTTAAATTTGAGATCAACTAAATTTCTAAATGACAAGCCTTTATACCTTTCACTTGTTATTTTGGGCTAAATTCCTCTTTTGAATTATAATTTATATATCTTAGATTAATACCTTTTAAATGCGCAAGTATTATATTAGCTTTATTGTTAAGTAGTAGCATCCTTCCGAGAGGGTTGTTACAGTTTATGTAAGATTTCCCTTTTACCTTGTTCCCTAAAGTTTACCTTGTTGAGATTGTCGGACTAGAAATGTTAGGTTCAGATGTGACCCTTAGTATGAATTGGTTGCATGAATGGTATGTCTTTATTGATGATAGGATCCGGATGGTTAGGTCCCAATTTTCTTTATGAACCTAGTATTAGGGTGAAGGATGCTGAATCCAAGACCCCTTTTTCTAGAGTGGGTACTGGTAGTGAATGAGTTTCCAGAAGTCTTTCCCGATAGCGTGCTAATATTCCTCCCAAGAGAGAGAAATAGACTTTTAGTTGGTATTGACCTTAGTCTGGATATACAATTTTTTCCTCCATTCCTTCTTATGGAATAGTTCCAAGGGAGTCAAGGAATGGGAAGAGAAACTAAGGAGAGTTGCTAAACCATGAAGTATCTCTTTATGGGGTTCTCCGATATAGGTGGTTAGAAAGAATATGGGTCTCTTGAATGTGCATTAGCTATCACCTATTGATTATGATGGCAAATAAGTAAAAATGTCTCCATTTTGGAGTTGGTACTTGTTGTGTCATGTGAGGATCGTATTGCTAGTTATTGGAAATCATAGACTTTTGCAAAGATGACAAATGTGAGCTTGGTCACGTCTTTAGTTTTGCTTGGAAGGAGTATTACTTGAGGATTTTAGTGAGGGCTTTCCTACTAAGTAGCGGATGGTGTGCTTAGAAAGCATGACTTGTTGAAATCCCGATGTCCTCATCTCTTTTTTCCTATTCTAGCTTGAGACGAAGTGTTCCTAGGTGTGCTTATGTTATGCTTTAGGAGTTATCTGTGACTTATATATTTTCATGATTTCCTTATGATAAGTATGTTCTTGAGAATTCATGTTTTATGATAAAATGAGTTTTCTTGTCTTATGTTCCTCATGTATATGTGCATTTAGAGTGAATAGCCTATGTACTTAATGAGGGTATGGTTGGAATTGCCTAAAAGTGATTTTAAAAAGAAAATGCATAGTTGGCTTATGTTGTTATGATAAATATGATTTGAGTTTGAGAAGTAACTCCTCCAATGAAATGAAATATGTTGAGGTGAATTAGTTCCTCTTGAGTTTATATGTTTTGGGAGTTATGTGCATTGTATGAGTTGTTGCATGATTCTCCTTATGCTGTGCACGTCTTGTGAGAATGTATGTTTTAGAGTAAGTGAGTCTTCAAGATTTATATGTTCCTCATGTTGAATTGCATTGTATACGATGAGTGCATATTTTGACTTCATGAGATAGTTAATGAACATGCTTATGTTGGACCTTGATGAAATGACATGTTGAACTTCTCTTATGTTAGAGGAGGTAGTTCCATCTATTTTTTTTTAATAATATGATGGGTTTTGAGCATGTTCTAATAAGGAGTTGAGAAATTTTTCCTTGAATGAATGTCATTTAAAGGTGGAAACTTGCATTTGAGTTCTGTGATAGTATGTTGAGCATGTTATCACTAGGAGAAGGTAGTTCCTCCTTGAACATAACTAAATATGATAATTTCATTAATATGGGTTGATAGATGTACTATTTCCTTAGGATTGCATTGACCATGTTTTTGGATATGAAGTTTTCCTCCTTTTGTATGATGCTCATTATGAATGGTGTATCTTTGGGTTGTGCTACATTTTGATGTTACTTTCTTGTTGGGCTGCTGGATTTGAGTCTTTGATTCCATAAGACGATTTAAGTGTCATTCGGGGACGAATGTTCCCAAGGAGGGGATAATGTAACGCCCCATAGAAACTAGTAAGATCTAACGGAAGCTTGACGTAATCTAGTGGGTGAAACTAGAGCCTCACATGTGAGTTGAAGTTGTAAACTTGATTAAATAATGTAATTTGTCATTTCAAGTTTAGTCTGAGGAGATTTGAGGTCAAACGTTAAGAAACGACAATAACGTCCGGAAACTAGTCATTTGAACTAGTGAGTTCTTAGGGTCTTGTCGTTGATGTTTGCAGTGTTGTATGAGGGGTGAAAACTTGTAGAAGTGACTCCCATACTTAGAACATCATGTTTATGGGTTAAACATCTGGATACAAATCCCCTAAGATTACTCAAGGGGTCCTTGAGGAGGACCCCAAAACAGTCCCCCAAGGCTGCCTAGAAAGGTAGGTTTGGTCACTAAGTGGTGACCTACGGATGCCTTCCACACCCCGTAGACCATACCACGGTACGTGGATGAGGGGCATAGGTCCATACTTAGTTTTTCTTGGAGCCTGAAACATTTAGAGCCACAGTCCCAAACCACGGAAACCAACCACGGCAAGTAGATTGATCTACGGTCTGTGGAAGGCAACCCGTAGGTTGGACTGTTTTTGACAGCTTTTCAGTTAAGTTGAGGTTTAGTGTTTTAAATAGTTAATTAAGTGGGGGTTAAGGGAGGTCGGTTAGGTGGTTAATTAATGACTTATATAAACTTATAGGACCCTAAACTAATTCATTAATTCACTTCAACTAAAGACCCCCTAATCAAAACCCAATTCCCTTTCTCTCCCAAAGTCGTCTCTCGTAGAACACCATTGAAGACCAATGAAGAAAACAACCTAGGGGCTTGAAGATGGAGGCTTTATCTTAGATTTTTCGTGGGTTTCTACACCTAAGGTATGGTGATTTTCATCCATGGGTAGCTATTACCCATGGAGCCCTCTCAAAAGCTTTTAATTCAATTCTAGAAATCTTCAAAAGCTAGGGTTTCAACTCAACCCCACTGATTCCTTTTTAAGTTGTTCTTAAAGATTGAACTATGTTTATTATAGGTAATACTACTGATTTTAGATGGTTTTAACTTCAAATCTAAGGAATCCATGAGTTTTGCCCCAACCCTAGCAATGGCTTTTCTCTACACAATAAATGTTGTTAGAAGTTGATTCAATTGATTGAATTAGAGTTTTTTATGATGTAATAACATGAGCTAAGTATAGTTTTACATGTATTCTTGATTTCCTTATGCTTCTAAGATGCAATTGACTTGGTCTAGGGTTATATCATGAAAGAGGCAAATTGAGGGGTTATATGTGATCTTCTAGGGTTGATGAATTTCTTGATGAATGGCCTTAGTTTAGATCACCTAGACATGAATGGAATAAGATAGAATCTTGTATATATGAATTACCTTGAAAATGATTATATTGGTTATGTTGTTGGATTATGATCTTCTTCTATCTATTGTGCCAAATCTAATATGTTAGACTTGATCTTAACTCTTGGCCTTGAAGGGTAATCTATGAAGGTATGTTATGTGAAGTTATTATATATAAATGGATTGAACCGCTTATGGTGGGGCTGTTTACTTGTCAAGTATTCTAATTATTAATTTATGATGCTTACTTGCCATATGTATTGTAGTTTTGTGCTACAACCCTAGATATGATTAAGTATGATACGATATGAATACAAATCTTATGTTATGATCAGGATGGTGTTGCTATGATGAATTTATCCATGTCTATTGTAATGAATATTAGATATGTTGATTTACATGGTGTAAGATCCTTAAATGCAATATATGTGAATCGTGCATGAGTTGGGATATTATGTACATGTTGTGACCCCCTTGAGAAGGGAGGTGTCTATGATGATAATGTTGTTGTTGTTGTGCCGTTGTGAGGACAATCATGTGCGCACACACACACACTCCATGCATAAACATGAATATGATGTATCAACGGTGTTAATTGAAAGTATAGTTCTCATATGCACCTTTACTCATTATTATGTATGAAATGTACATGACCATGATGATCCTATTGTGTTGATTGAAAGTCCATTCTCATGAGAACACATGATCTTAGTGTAAAAGTTATACTCACACACTAAAAATGATTCTAAGGTTGAAATTTAGTTCTCACCTTTAAATGAATCTATGAGCTATTTAGTGAGTTGTATTGAACGAAGGGTAAAGTATGCCTTCACACATGTAGATACAATTCCATACTAATTATGTATAATTGTGAAATAATGCTTAGTACCGAGTGGATATGGATGATGAGGAAAAGGCCCCTCCACTAATGCAATAGGTTGGGTCATCTATAGTAAACTTATGAGATGGATGCCCCTCTGCTAATGCAATAGGTTGGGTTTCTAGTAGCAATCTCCCTATCCCATAAGTATGTTCCAAACATAGGGCTTAGCTAGTGGATCCACTTAGAAGCTAAATATAATTAGTTCTACCTTCGGCAAGTAAGAAGGCCTTCTTTCGGTGTGGGGTTATATGACACCGGATTCCATGTAGCTCACATGGTCTATGTCGGTTATGGTAAGTTTTCCTTATAATAATGAAGATAATGAATGAGACATGAACTATACTATGACTTCTTGGTGAGTTTATTTAGTAGGAGTGGGTGTATGGGTCTTCACTTCCACATTGCACAAGTAGACTTAGTAGGAAGTCATGGGATGGTTCCTTTGCATTATGATGAGACTCGAATGCATGTATGTATATTTAATGGATAGATGTTATGCATGAATTTCCATTTATTCAAGTAATGTACATGACTATTTCCTTAATTTGTGAATATTGCATATAATGGAGCCTAAAGATGTAATGCATCACTAAGGTAGCTTCAAAGGAGTACTTAGTAGGGCTGGTATTATGGGATGCTAACCCCACATTGCACAAGTGTTTCCTAGAGGTTATTAAGGTAAGGGCTTTACCATGAAATGAGTATGAATGTGATACTGGATTTGTGTTGTACATTTTAAATACATGTTAGTTACCATACATTGCACAAGTGTGTTTTAGAGGTTTCTTATGTGATGATTACTTCATGATGTGATGGTCTTGGTATTTAACCGTGTATTCTTCTATAATTGGAGGCTGTGTATTGTGAAGATTGGTATGTGTATTATATTGATATGGGAGACTATTCTTGTTGTTATAATGATATTTCTCATGTTATAATGAAATGTATGTGAGTTGCCTTATTGGTTGCATTCTCGAACTTTTTCAAAGGTGATGTTCAAAAATGGCATAAAGCATGATTTCAAATGAAATGTTCCTTTTCATTCATGTCTAAATGGTTTTTTGCATGACTACCATACTTAGTACATTTTTATGCTAACCCATATTTCTATGTTTTCTACAATGTAGGGGATTGACTCATGGAGGTGGTAGTTTTGGTTCAAAGGGATTGGAATAGGTGATCCTTTAAGCCAGTTGATAAGTCCTCAAGTTCGGGGACCAACATCTTACTTAGTAGTTTCTTTTATTAGTTTCATTTTACAACTATGTAAGGGTTGTATCCCTATATGTCTAAGTATTCTATTGTATAAATGGCCAATGAGACAATGGTTAGACTCCGTTCTATTTTGAAATAAAAATGACTTCGTTTGTTGAAGAAAAAGTTTTAATTTCCGCATTATTTCTTATGACATTATGTTTATGATTATGCTAAGGGCTTGTATGCAATCCCTTCGGGGTCAACTACTCCATGTTACATCTAGGGTGTAACCCTGGTTCGTGATAGGGTCACTGCCTAGCAGTCCTAAGGTCTTTTCCCCAAGGACTCAAGGTTGGTCCTTGGGGTTTAGGCCTTGACCTCCTAACACCAAACCAAGAATTTTAAGGTATCTTTAGGGTTCTAATTCTAACGTCAGGCTTTAACTTAGTCTACTCATTTTAGGTTAGTCACTAGTTTAGTTTACATCTTTCCGGAATGTTACATTATCTCCCCCATGGGAATATTCGTCCTCGAATGATGATCTAGACACCTTATAGATTTAAAGACTCAAGACTAACATCCCATCATGCATGAAACAAAGTAATGCACAATTCTAACGAGGGAACATCAACTCCATCCCAAATCATAATTCATGCAATACAAGGGAGTAGGAACTACATCTAACAACCCAATATGCATAAAACTCAACATCTTTCATGTTCATAAGGGGAACTAATTTTCCCCAACTAAATAATGCTCAATACAACATACCGAAGCTAATATGCCAATACTCTCAAAAGCACACTAAAGCATGTTCATCAATACCTCCCATGTAGTCAAAATAAGCTATTCATACTAAATACACAACAACATGAGGAACATAATTATGAAAACTAATTTTCTCTTAAATCATGAATTTCATCAAGAACATGCATAACATAAGGAAACCATGGAAAAACTTCATTTACACACATGACTTCAAAAACACTAAAACTCAAAAGAGACTACTTACCTTAAGCTTGATTAGGAGTAGAAGGAAAGCGATGAGAATAACGGGACTTCATATCGGCCTCGGCCTCCCATGTAGCACCCTCAATTAAATGATTCCTCAATAAAACTTTCAACCTTTTCACTTGCATGTCCAAGATTTCTACCGGAACCTCTTCATAGGATAGACTCTCATCAACTCCTAAACCCTCTAAAGGGATGATGAATACTAGATCCCCAACACACTTCTTAATCATGGAACTATGAAACACCGGGTGAACCGAAGCCAACTCATTTGGTAAATCTAACTCATATGCAACTTTCCCAACACATTCTAAGATTTTTTTGGGCCCACATACCGGGTAGCTTCCCCTTTTTACCAAACCTCATCACACCTTTCATAGGTGAGATTTTCAAGTAGATCCAATCACCTATTTCAAATTCTAGATCCTCCTTCTAACATCGGCATAAAACATTTGCCGACTTTGGGCCGACTTCAACCGCTCTTTAATGAGTCAAACTTTTTCAATGCCCTCATAAACTTGTCCAGAACCAATTAGAGCAATGTCACCTACTTCAAACCAACCAACTGGAGACCTATATTTCCCACCGTACAAAGCTTCAAAAGGAGCCATACCGATACTTAAGTGGCGACTATTATTGTAGGCTAATTCTACCAAGGGCAAGTGGTCATCTCAATTACCTTTAAAATATATAACACACGCCCTCAACATGTCCTCTAAGGTCTGAATGGTACGTTCCACTTGACCATCCATTTGAGGGTGGAAAGCGATGCTAAGCCTTATCTTAGTGCCAAGCCCTTTTTGGAATGACTTCCAAATCTGTGAAGTAAATTGAGGACCGCGATCCGAAATGATAGATAGAGGAACCCCATGAAACTTCACTATCTCACTTATATACAACTTGGAATAGTTTTCCGTCGTGTGAGATACCTTGACAGGAATTGATAAGTCCACAAATTGGACTCATTTAGGATTTTATTTCAATAAAAATAGTGTCCTCAAATGCTTATTTAGTCGAAATATCTGATGAAAACACTTAAGTTTCAAGTATTTGAAGTTTTAGTGGAAGCATGGACACTTAAGCGAAAAATAAGAACAAAAAGGCTGAAAAGAACGAAGAAGTTGAAGCCTGATCATCGCCAAGCATGCTTGGCGATTTGCCGAAGGGACGCACTCCACCCTTTATTCTAGTATGCGAAGCCCTGAAGGAGAAGGATAAAAAAGGCGATGAAAAGAATAGTCGGCGCTTCGTTGATCAGTTTCATAAAGCAGAAATATATCGTCCAATGATCCAGACTACACAGATACTTAAGGCAAAGCACAAAAGGCTATGAACTAGAAGAATGGCGAATCACTGAGTCATTCGGTGTTCGCAACTAACCTCGCCGAGCGATCCGCCAGCACTATTTTCTTTAGTTTATAAATACTAAACTCTTTAATAGTTTTTAAGAGAGGAAGAAAATGGGAGAGTCTAAACATTATGTAATTTTTACTTTATCTTTGATATTTTCTCTCAAGTTTGGAGAGGGTTTTTGGAGGACTTGAAGAAGAAAGGAGTTTATCTTCCCCAATTTGGAAGTTGGATCTTCTTTAATCTCCTTTCTTTGCATAAATCAAGGTTTAATTTCTTATACCCACTTGATTTCAACATCATTTTAAGTATAATTTCTTATTTCTTGATGTGTGGCTAAAAAACCCCATTCTTGGGATGTGATTTAGCAAATATGTGTTGAGATTATTGTTGGGTTTTTTTTGCTGATAGCTTAGATGTATTTTAATGGTGATTTCACCTAGCGGTTGTGGTTTAATTTAATGGGTTTGTAGTTAAAAATACAAAACCACCCATGTGTTTTCGGCTTGCAAGAGAGAGAGGTCGCGAAACCAAGACCGCTAGACTGATGGCCTAAGGAGTGGGTCGACATGAGGTTCAGCCTGAGAGGGTGAGCCCTAGTCCCATATCCTAACACTCAGCTTGAGAGAGTGAGTGGGGTAAGGCGTAGGCTGGCGTTCATGCTGCAATTGGGTGTCCAAGAGGAACCTATTTGAAACGGGGTAAGTTGCCCGAGAGAGAACTTATTTTCATGTAAAGCTTTGCCTAGTCACTATTATCTTGCAAATTTCCTTTTGAAAGTATGTACCCAACGATTTATACCAATATAAATTGCGGTCACATTCCAAGAATCCCTTCCCATTACTTAGAAATCTCTATTAAGTTTATTGTTGTTACTTACTAGTGACAAAAACCTCCACTGTTAATTGACACTCTTGTGCCCCCCTTTAATTTGCTATGTATTCACTCGTAAAAATCTTTAGCTACGATTAGCTCTAGCACATTTATGCTTAACCACTAATTTTCATGCCCACTCCCTTGGGACTCGACCCCAACCCTTGGTTTGTTTATCATACTATTGCACGATCGTAGACACTTGCATTGGAAGTTGTGTCGTTGATTACGCAAACATCAGAATGGCACCGCTACCAAGGAGTGGTGTTACGTTAAAGTTTTTGGTTTAAGTAAAATTCTTCTTTGAATAATCATAGTTTACTAACCTTACTTTTAGTTTTGTTTTTCTTTAAATTTGTTGGTGTAGGTATGTTCCCTAAGCATGGTTAAGGGAAATGGTGGAAACTCGACTGAGATAAAGCAAGAAGTCGAAAGGAACTTCACATTACCCGCACTGGTAACTCAGCTGCACGAGTTGGCCACCAAAATAACAGAGGTGAAAACTAGTGCAAGAGTCAAGGGAGGTACATACCTCCTCACGAGACGAAGCAGTCTAGAGGCAGTGAGAATAACCGTATCGAGGACACACTCCAAATCATTCTCCAAAAAATCACCAATCAAGATCAAATGTTAGAAGAGATGAAGAAGAGTATTAAAGTGTTGAATCAAATGGTTGGCTCTCATTCTAAATCGATCCAGCTGATCAGGACACTCCTGAATTATGCGGTGCCTCCTATTCACTGAAACGAACTATTGGGAGGCAACCCAAGGTTTTGATTGCTTAAATTTGCTTTTATAAATAATAGTGTGTTAGTGGTGCATGTTTGAATGAGGAAAGTGGTGAAAAATACATATTGGCGAGAAAATGGTCAGTTAGCGGAATGCTGAATAGGTCGGTGTGCCCGACTTGACCCGTCGTTTGGCTCAACTTAAGTTTAAATTAGAGACTGTAAAACTCGGCGACCTTGAGAAGCAGTTCGGCGCATCACCGACCTGGTCGGCGATCTCGACTTAGACCGCCATATTGATCCCAAGAAATTGACAATTCTATAACAATCGGTGGGACAAGGGACCACTCGGTGATTAACCGAGTGGATCGCCGATTGCAACTAATGTCGCCGAATGAGTGTGAACTAGACGGTTTATAAAGGGCAAACTATTCAAAGCTTGAACTTCTTCACTTTCCCTCGCTCACAAATCTCCTAAACTCACACTAAAGTAGCATCTTCTTCAATTTAGCATTACTCTAGCATTTTAGTTTAGGACTTATTCTCGGAATTGGAACACATTCCCACCTAGCTTTTCAAATTGAATTTAATCGACATTGAAGGTTGGTTTCCTTTTCCCATATTTACATTCAAATGTTTTGTACTCATTTGCAATAATTGTCTCTTAGTGATGTGTGCTGGGCCTCTCTGCTAGGATTAGAATGTTTATTTCAATTTGAAAATCATGCCCGTAGTGTTTTGATCTTTAGATGCCCGTATTTGTTGTAATGGTAATTAAATAAAATCTTGTTGGGTTGTGCTTGCATGTTGTTTTGATTGTTTTGGGTGAAGTCTGAGTAGCCCACATTTGTGCTAAAGGTCGAAAACTTGCTCAATGATAGATAGAGTTACACCACTCTTAAGAGTAAATATCGTCAAATGGCCAAATGCAGCAAGTCCGGGACAAATCTGAGTGTCCCGGGGTGATGAGTAGTATGGGTCTTGTTCGAAATTTGTTAGTGCATATTTTATTTTTTCTTTCGGGGTTTGTGGGATTGAATTCGAGAAGATGGATTGAAATTGGGCACGTTGGACCATTTGGCGAGCTGGGTCGAGATCGCCGAATCGTTCGGTGGTTTGCCCAATGTTTCCATCTCTCCCTTAGTATCAAGTGAAATTTGATGAGAGTGTAAATTTCGGCGAGAAGACATGGGTCGCCGAATGCACTCGACGACTCACTGAAAATACTCTTGATCGCCCTCTGTATGCTACCCTTGAGACCCTTATGCACTGTAACTTTCGGTGGACAAACCCTTGCTCGCTGAAAGGAGTCG
The DNA here is from genome assembly GCA_036553675.1 of Solanum okadae. Taxonomy (NCBI): domain Eukaryota; kingdom Viridiplantae; phylum Streptophyta; class Magnoliopsida; order Solanales; family Solanaceae; genus Solanum; species Solanum okadae. The sequence continues at coordinate 37,505,715 of CM071678.1, forward strand.
GCGATTCTCCGAAAGGACTCTCTTATCACCGACTTGCCTTCATTGTTTAGCCAATCCATTGACGAGTCCAATTTTGTTCGCCCAATTGGTTCGGTGACTCATCGACTTGATCAACGAGTTTATCTGCAGAGAGAGTCACTGTGCCTGAAGTAAGTCGTTTTATTAACATTTCTCGATCTTTTGCAGATATGGTACACACCAATTTAATCGAGAAACCACAGAAAAAGGCTAAAGGAATTACGATCAATGAAGAAGGATCAAACCCTCGAAAGAGAAAAAGGGATGACCTCCAACCGGGAGATAAAGGCAAACGAAAAAGGCACATAGCTAGGAAGGGCACAAATGTTGAACTAGCTTTTTCTGAGCCGGAGGATGAGCAACCTTTGATAAATGGAAGGAATGAACTCAGGGCTATAGCTCAACCCACATCTATCGGGACCACTTTACCTGCAATTACACCGACTACTGAATCAGTGCTAACTCCAACACCACCTCCAGTGGCCCCTACATTCCCCGTAGCTCCATCTCCACCCATATTGCTGAACAGGTTAAAGGGGGATGGTTTACAAGCCATTTTAGAAGAAAAGTTACTATATGTGGAGGGTTTGGAAGGCAAGCACGTTGAGGTGCTTGAAACACTCAGATATCATGAGCTAGAGTAGTTCACTAGGCCACGGGGCCATTACATTCCTTCCTCGGTCTAGGAATTCTACCTAGCCTATGGAGAGTTGGTCCCAAAGAATAAGAAGAAGGCTAGTGAGTTCCGACCAGTGAAGTCGGTTATGGTTAGAGGCAAAGAAGTGGAGTGTCACAATGATCATATTAGTGTTGTATTGGGTCAACTGTTGCACTCGGTACTGCCCTACCAGGGTTTGCCTATTGTTCCATCCCTGGATGATTTGAAGGGTTGGCTAACTTCGATGATCCCTAACACCTCCTCGAGGTGGATGGATGCAGGAGCTCTGATTGAGAAGAGCGACATGAACATTGCCTCCCGATACTGGTTTGGTTTCATCAGCAGCACTATCATGCCATCCCAGAATGAATCCATTCTGCGTCTTCCTAAGGAGGGTTCCCTTGGGTCTATCATGGCTAGGAGGCAGATCGACTTGGGATAGCTGGTTTCACAGGAGATGGCTATGAGAGCCAAACAGACGCAAACGTCTCTACCTTTTCCTGTTCTGATCACCCAGTTATGCCTGCATGCCGGAGTACCCCGGGATCCTACTAGCGTTATAGAGGTCACCACATTTGCGCTTAACCACTAATTTTCATGCCCACTCCCTTGGGACTCGACCTTAACCCTTGGTTGGGTTATTATACTATTACATGATTGTTGACACTTACATAGGAAGTTGTGTCATTGATTACGCAAACATCAGGAATAAAGTGGGTTGATTTGGTCATGATGTATCTCCTATGCTTATTTATTATGTCTATGTTGTCTTATGATTATGTGATGTTTATGTTGGAGATTATGCTATGACTATGTTATTATCTCTGATGCTATGTCTTATGTTGACAAACTATTTTGAGATGCTCTTATAATGTAGTGGTAGCTTTCATACTTGGTACATTTTGTACTAATGCATATTGCCTACATTCTAATCTAATGTAGGGTCTTGGAGATTGAGTTGCTTTAGAGGCTAGGTTTCTAAGGTGCATGAAGAGTTGAATAATTGGTGAGTCCTCATAACTTCGAGGAAAAACCCTTATGTTTCCTATATGTCATTTCTTTATGTTTTAGACATTATGTGGGATGCATCCAAAGTCTTTTATTCAAGAGTTTTAAATAGATGGTTTGAGACAAAGTTGTAGAAAATACTTCAGCTTGCTTATGAAAATGTTTTCGATTGTATGGCTTAAATAAGTTTTAAATTTCTGTACTTTCTATGATCTTAAGTGATGATTACGCTAAGGGATTGTATGCGACCCCTTCGGGGTCAAGTACGTCATGTTACGTCTAGGTGGTACCCCTAGGTCGTGACAAACTTAATATCAGAGCGGAAGGTTTAGAATGATTCTAGGATTGTCTCAAACCATGTCTAGTAGAGTCTTGGTCATAAATGTGAAGTGCGCAACATTTATGAATAGGAAGCTATTGGATGATTAGGAAATCTCTTTTCTTCATTCTCTAAGTCATACTATAGAGTTTAGATCAAGTAGGTCTTTCTCCTAACCTTGCCCTATGATTTTTCAGGTTATGGCTAATACTAGCTAGGGCTAATGCTAGGAGGGATGAGGAAGACAATGGAGAACAAAAGGTTCCTCCACAAGTTTCAAACCAAGCTCCTCCTCAAGCTCCAAATGACCCTCCAGTTGGGATTGTCACCCTAGCAGAATTTAGGACTTGTATGTAATTGTTGGCTCAAGCCTTAACGACGCAAGCTGATAGAGAAGTGGTGGATCCAGCAAACCTAATAAGGGAGTTTTTGAGGATGAATCCTCCAGAGTTTAGTGGCTCTAAGGTGGAAGAGGATTCGAATGGGTTCATAGATGAGATTTATAAGACACTTAGTATCATAGGGGTGACTTCTAGTGAGAAAGCGAAACTAGCCGCTTATCAATTGAAAGATGTTACCCAAATTTGGTATGAACAATGGAAAGATAATAGGCCAGTAGGATCGGGTCCTATAGAGTGGGAAGCATTTACGTCGGCTTTTCTAGATAGGTTCTTTCCTCGGGAATTAAGGAAGGCTAAGCTGCAAGAGTTCATCAATATTAAGCAAGGCAATATGAGTGTCAAAAAGTATGCCTTGAAATTCACCCTTTTGTCTAAGTATGGTCCATTCATAGTGTCAAATCCAAGAGATAAGATGAATAGGTTCTTGTTGGGTGTGTTCGACATGGTATCCAAATAATGCCATACTGAAATGCTTGTATCAATATGGATATCTCATGCCTCCTGATTCATGCCGAACAAATGGAAGAAGAAAAACTCAAGGAAGAGAGGTCTAAGGAGAAAAAGAGGTCTAGGGTAGATGCTGATAAATCCTTTTATGATGGGTTCGATGGACATGGTCGTTCTAGGAATCGACAAAAGTTTTCCAGACAAGGCTTTTCTAATGCTCCTATTTATAAGGATGAGAGGGTGTCTACTCCTAGGCCACAAGGGATAAGTAATGAGTCCACATGGCCCACTTGTTCTAGGTGTTGAAAGAAGCATGAGGGAAGGTGTTTGACCGGTAGAGATGGTTGCTATGATTGTGGTGAGAGTGGCCACGTGAAGAAAGATTGTCCAAAGTCAAGGGCTACAATAAGAGAGGGTAAGAAAGTTGCCACTAGTAGTGAGGGTGTTGAGCCACAGAAGAAGAATAAGTTTTATGCTCTCCAATCTAGGGAAGATAGAGAGTGATCTCCTCATGTCCTTTCCGGTATGTGGCTTATGCCTTTGTAAACTTCCGTATTCCTTGTCTTTTGTGACTTCTTATGTTGAACTTGAAATTATCTTTATGAAATATGTTTAGAAGAGATTGTGTATGCTTACTCCCAAAGGGGAGATAGTGTGCCTATCTATGAAGGTTATTTTGTGTTTACATCTTTCCATGATTTCCTTGTATGCATGTTCATGAAAATGCTTAGGTCTTGTTCGAAATGACTTATATGCATCCTTTTCCTCATGTTGTGGTGCAATTAGTAGAGTTGCATGTAGGCTTCATGAGATGATTATGCGAGCATGCTTTCGTTTGGAGTTGAGAGATCCCTCCTTGAATAAATGACTTTTAAGAGTAAGTTGCATTTAAGCTCCATGAATGTGTGTTGAGTATGTCTTAGCTAGGAGATGTTAGTTCCTCCTTGAAAATGAATAAATATAGAATTTCATGCATTATTGGTTGGTAGATGTAGTTCCTGCTCCCTTGTGTTGTATTGAATACATTTAGCTTGGAGTTGAAGTTTTCCTCCTTGGTTGTGTGCATTTAGATGTATTGCATGCATGATGGGTTGCTAGTCTAGAGTCATTTATTTTAAGAAGTATCTAGAATCGTCATTCGAGGATGAATGTTCCCAAGGGGTAGATAATGTAGCGCCTCGAAATTCATAGACTAAACTAAAGCCAAATGATAGGGTTCTATAGTATGATGTTGAGAATTAGAGTTGTATTTGACACTTTACGTGTTTGGAATGAGGGGTTTAGTAGTTGAACGTCAAGGTACGTCTTACACCCCATAACCTTATAGACTAACCTAAGTCCCAGCATTGAGGGGTTGTCAGGCCTAGGGAGTGGGCAAGGACCTAAATTCGCTAAGAAAGTGAAGGACAATTTGTTCCTATTTGGGGACTGGTTGTCACAATTAGTAAAAATAGCAAAAATTAGCAAGAAAATCAAGTATGGGTAAATGTTCTTGGGGTGTGACCGCAATACAAGTAGAGATAAGTAGTTGGGTATATGCTTTTTGAAAGGAAATTTGCAAAATAATAGTGACTAGGCAAAGATTTAAATGGAAATAAGTTCCCTCTTTGGCAACTTACCCCATTTCAAATGCGTTCCTCTCGGACACCCATTTACCACATGAAGACCAGCCTACGCCTTACCCCACTCAGTCTCTTGAGTTGAGTGTTATGATATTGGACTAGGGCTCACCCTCTCGGGCTGACCCTCATGTCGACCCACTCCTTAGGCCATCAATCTAGTGGTCTTGGTTTCGTGACCTCCCTCTCAGGCAAGCTGAAAACACATGGGTGACTTTGTATTTGCAACTACAAACCCTTTAGATTAAACAACAACCATTAGGTGAAATCACCATTAAACTACATCTAACCTATCAGCAAGCAAGGCCCAACGCTAATATCAACACATATTTGCTAAATCACACCCCAAGAATGAGGGGTTTTAGCCACACATCAAGAAATAACAAAATACACCTAAAATGACAGTAAATTCAAATGGGTATAAGAAATTAAACCTTGATTTAAGCAAAGGAAGAAGAATGGAGAAGACCCACTTCCAACTTGGGGAAGATGAAATCCTTCTCTCTTCAAGTCTCCCACAAAACCCTCTCCAAACTTGAGAGAAAAATATCCAAAAAGTACTATTTTATTCTGGAAATTAAAATTAAATTTTGAATCCCTTAAAATTAATAATAAGTTCAGTATTTATAGACTTCAAATAATAGCGCTGGAGGATCTTTCAGAAAAGTTAGTCGATATCGCCGAATGACTTCGACAACTCGTTCTTCGTCTGTCTCATCGACGTTTCGTGCTTGCCTTCAACACCATAACGTTCTGGACCATTGGGCGGTATAGTACTGCTTCGTGGAACTATTCGGTGAAGCACCAACTTCTTCTTTCATCGCCTTTTTGATCCTTTTTCTTTAGGGCTTCGCGTACTGGAACAAAGGGAAGGGTAAATCCCTTCGGCGAATCGCCAAGTGTTCATGGCGATGCCTAGGCTTCAGCTTCATTGTTCTTTTCAGCCTTTTTGTTCCTTTTTACGCCTAAGTGTCCATGCTTTCACTAAAACTTCAAAACCTGAAACCTAAGAGTTTTCATGAGATATTTAGACAAAATAAGCATTCGAGGACAGTGTTTCTATCAAAATAAATCCCTAAATGAGTCCAATTTGTGGACTCATCAACACCCCTAACTTAAACTTTGGCTTGTCCTCAAGCAAACTCAAGTTCAGCCGTTCAAAAAGGGTGTCTCAAACAGTTCTACACAAGACTCAATCATGAATATACACAACAAGATTCGAATTACTTAATGCAAAGATCAACTGTGCACTCAATGATTCAAGTTGTGACACACCATTACCAGAGATTCTCATTCTTGCAACACTTGCTACTTGTGCGAGTTCAAGATCCACAAAAAGTATCTAAATGCCCTCACATGAAGAATGATTCCATATTCACACACCGAGGTTAATCAATTCAAGATCATGAATCAGATGCAACACTCACACTCAAAAAGAGGAACACAATGCATGCTTTCACCCATAGGTTTGCCCTTATTTTTCAATTGACTTTCGATTCAATTTACTCAAGATCAAAAAGGTCTTTCTAAGGCTTGTAATAGGGATGAGTGCAGAGGTACGATCATTTAGGCTCAATGGCTCCTTCATAGTGGGATGTGGTATTCTCAAGGCATTTCCTTTTCCTTCTTTATCAATTCTTTTTCTATTGCTTCTAAGTCACCTGTTTATTCACGTTCATGGATTGCTTGGAAACCCGATTTCCTTCGTACCTTATTCCACTATTTTTTTTTGAATTAAAGGGGTTTCCACTTATGCAATCCCATGGGTTAGGGGGGACTTTTTCTTGCACTTCTTGACTTCTCTTTTCCTTTTTATCACACCCCCAACTTAGGTTTTTGGCCTAAGTTGGCCATTCACTAAATCACAAATTAAGAGGATTGAAGGTAGTGGGTCAAGTAAGGTCTAGGGTTCATCAAGGTTCTTCCAAAGAAAGGTAAGGCTCAAAGGGTGTTCAAAAGGATTTCTCACACTCACGGGTAGGCCACAAAAGAGGTATATGTCAAATTTGGCTCACACTCTTTAAAGTTGCCTAAGATCATTTCAAGAGGACACCTTTCTAAATCAATCAGACTAACAGGGAAAATTCTAGGTTTATTCGTGCATGGTTCAAAGCAAGCTAATCACACAAGGCATCGACACTTAAGTTAAACAAGACTACACACTTTCGCTAGTGTGCAACGGTCATTGCAAGAGAATCAATTCGAAAAATAGCTAATCACAACGAGATGCAACGAGTTCACATATTGTCTATGCAAGTTCATTTGGCCTCATCGTAGTTATACATTCATGTTCGTTCAACTGAGAGCACTATTCAAGTCATCGGTATTGATCGAAATCGAGACTTAAATTTTTTGCAAAAGAACAACCCCATTCAACTCACAAGGGGTGGCAAAAATGTGTGAAAATTTCAAAAATTTTCAGAAGGGTCAAAATCATTTTGCAATTAAAAGCAAAAGACAAACAAGCAAAACAAGGTGGGCCTCACCCCACCGCAAATAAGATCATTTGTCCTCAAATGCAAGTAAGAGGAATCCCAAAGTAGAAAATATAATAAGACAAAGCGGGAAGTAAAGAGGTGATCCTGGCTAACAGGTCGTTTCATTTGTCTGGGCATTAATACTTGGAGTATTGTTTGCCTCTACCTTGGCCTCTGCAGCAAGATTAGCTGCAATCATCTGATCTATCTCCTGAGCTTTTCCGAAGGCCCGTATTGCATTAATAAAACTTCGAGCCCATAAAGGCACCTGAGGGTCGATGGGAATTCTTCTCTTTTCTCTAGCTCCATTGGTATATTTCATTTGTCTGTCTAGCTCTGCTCTCTTTTCTTCTTTCTTTAACTCTCGTGCTCTTATGTGCCTGGGTGGTTCATTTCTCCCTGCGACTTTTGATCTAGCCATTACTGCAAAACTTCGAGGATAGGTTAGATAGCACTTCAAATCGAAGAGAAAAGGGTGTTTTTGGGTATGGAATCGCTTTGCCAAGCTAGTTGGCGAAGTACTTATCCTGTTAGGCCAATCGTTCAAAGTGACGTACAACTGATACAATGGCGTAAACAAAGGGAGAGCAAAGGATCTTTCGGCGAGTTGCCGAATATATTCTGTGATTTAAATTGACCGCCGAAAGTCATAGATTGATTAATACATAAAGTATTCAATTTAAGGCGGAATAGGGACGTTAGGCGAACCGCCAAGCAGTTCGGTGGATTTTGTTCATCTCGCTGATCAGCTCAGCGTGTCTAGTTTCAACCCATTCTTTCAAGTTTCACCCCGCAACCTCAGATAGTGCAACTTACGCTTATATAACTTGATTTCAACGAAAATAGAAACTTCTATTCTCACCGCTTAACAGTTCACTTCAAAGCAAAGCTAAGTGGTAGTCCCTCAAATCATGCAGAGAATATATCAAGTCTTAATCGATAATACATACAAGACTCAACAAAGTAGATTGTCAGTGATTATGCAAATGAGTAAAAAGTCTGATCAGACAACTGAGGAGTTTGATTACCAACCTTTGATGCCAACTTAGATAGTATTTGCTTTCTAGGTAGCAATGTGATCCTAATTCAAGCACAATTTGATACATAAACTACTCTAAAAGTGCGAGAAATATAACTGCTAAAGTGTGAGTGTGAGTTTGTGAAAAGAGACAAAGTGAAGGAAAGTGAATGAAATGGGAAGTTTTAAACCTGTGGCTTGTGACCGTCTAGTTTCTGCTCATTCGGCGATGTTAGTCTATTTCTCTCAATCACTCGGCGATACACCGAATATCTAATGTCCTCGCTGAATATCACAGAGTGTTCTGTTCAGGTGAGCAATGCATTAGCGATCTTTATTCAGATCGCCAATTGGATTGGCGATGCGCCAATAAAATTCATACCCCGCCGAGTTTTATAGACTCAACCTCTAAGATGTATTGCATAAAATGGTGGGAATGGTTGGGTGCGCCGAACTCGTCGGCGATCTACAAAACTGAACTGTTGCTCGCCTCCATACATCTTTTAAAGGAGTTTCTTTACTCAATATGTACAACCAGCACACTATTATTTTTATCTAGATGAAAAAAATAAAAAAAAATGAGTAAATGGTTTTAGGTTGCCTCCCAAATAGAGCATTAGTTAACGTCGCGGCACGACTAAAGTTAACCTTTAGACCTCACTCTTTGGGTTAGCCATAATGTCAGTAGGCAAGCCCTTTTGTTGTCTCGGATTGAGATGAGATGAGATATGGCCCATTTGAGTCTGTAACTATTTGATTGAAACTAAATGAGAGGTGACAGTCTGGCTAAGGGTAGACATATCTTATTTCATACCTTTTAGCATTTTGTCTGACCCTTCAACTTTGTTTAGGATATGCGAGAGCATATCCTCAGACCTACCACCTTCTGAATTCTTGGGTTTCTGATGCTCGTGAGGAGGCGCATATCTACCCTTCTCCCCATCCTTCCAATTTGGATTATGGTCCCTCCATTCACGATCTCGATCATTCCAGTCTTCATCTCTAACCCATCCTTGATTACCACCCTGCCTTGGGTAGTTTGAACGGTAGCCCCCGCCTTGGTTGGCTAGGAAATTTAGTTCCTCATCATACATGGCTTCAAACTTTATCTCCTCAGGATTCGCACCCCTTACTCCCATAGCATTGACACCATGAGCACCGGCCCCCATGACATTTTTAGATAAAATATCAAGCTGCGTCATAATCTTAGCCATGTTTTGGTCTCTCTCATTATATTTTTCAACCTGCTCCTTGGATAACTAAAATGAGAACGGTGAGACTTGGTTTTTGCGAGTGTACCACGCCCTGTTGATGGTTGTCATCCCATCGAAAATTTGAGTTGCTACTGCAAATGGTTGTGTTACATTAAGCCTCAGGGTGAGAGTTTGTCAGCTACTCCTTTGTTCACTAAGTTTAGACTCCGGTAAAAGTATTGAAGGAGCACATTATCTGGTAGACCATGGGTCAGGCATTGTAGCACTAATTTCTTAAACAGAAGCCAAGTTTCGTGAAGAGGCTCTCCATTCAGACGCTTGAAGCTTTGGATGTTATCCCGAATAGTCATCATCTTTAATAGAGGAAAAAATTGCACATTAAATGTGGTGACCAGCTCCTCCGCTGAAGTGATTGAATTTTGTGGTAATTCAGCTAACCACTTGCAGGCTTTCCCCATCAATGAGAAAGGGAATAGTCTTAATCGAACTAACTCCCGAGAGATGTTCTGGAACGAGAAAGGTCCACACACATCCACGAAGTTTCGAAGATGCTCATGTGGGTTCTCATGAGGCAATCCACTGAAAAGTCCTTTTAGTTGCAGAAGTTGCAACATGGTGCTTGTTATGTGGAACACAACATTTCCCTCTGTTGGAGGTAGACAAATGGCTCCGATACCTCCCATGAGATGTGGATCATTGATGTTGGGCTCTTGGACGTCGTTAAGGTTACCAATGTTGTCCTGATGACCCACTTGGCTCCCGTTACTACCATTAACACTCATGCTTTTTGAAATGCTTACACAATCAACAGAACAAAACTAAAAATTAAATTAGTAAACTACAACTAAGAAGAACAAAAATTCTACTAATCTGATAATTCTCAAATAACACCACTCCCCGGCAGCAGCGCCATTTTTGATGGCTATCGTGACCAACGACACTAACCTACGGTATGAGTATCTACGATCGTCGATAGTATAGTAACCCAACTAAAAGTTGAGGTCGTGTCCCAAAGGAGTGGTTTTGAGAATTGATATAAAAATAAAATTAAGCTTTAACTAGTCGTAGCTATAGACCTTAACGAACAAAAACATGGTAAATTAAAGTGGGTGACATGAAAGTGTCAAATTTCAAATTGGGGGTTTTGTCTCAATTAGTAAAAATAGTGAAAATTAGCAAGAAAATCAAGTATGCGAAAATGTTCTTGGGGTGTGACCGCAATACAAGTTGAGATAAGTAGTTGGGTACATGCTTTATGAAAGGAAATTTGCAAAATAATAGTGACTAGGCTAAGCTTTAAATGGAAATAAGTTCTCTCTCAGGCAACTTACCCTGTTTCAAATGTGTTCCTCTCGAACACCCATTAGCCGCATGAAGACCAGTCTACACCTTATCCCACTCACTCTCTCAAGCTGAGTGTTAGGATATGGGACTAGGGCTGACCCTCTCGGGCTGAACCTCATGTTGACCCACTCCTTAGGCCATCAGTCTAGTGATCTTGGTTTCGCGACCTCTATCTCGGGCAGGCCGAAAACACATGGGTGGCTTTGTATTTACAACTACAAACCCTTTAGATTAAACCACAACCACTAGGTGAAATCACCATTAAACTACATCTAACATATCAACAAGCAAGACCCAACAATAGTATCAACACATATTTGCTAAATCACACCCCAAGAATGGGGTTTTTAGCCACACATCATGAAATAACAAAATACACCTAAAATGATAGTAAAATCGAATGAGTATAATAAATTAAACCTTGATTTAAGCAAATGAAGAAGAATGGAGAAGATCCGCTGCCAACTTGGGGATGATAAAATCCTTCTCTCTTCAAGTCTCCCACAAAACCCTCTCCAAAATTGAGAGAAAAATATCCAAAAAGTACTATTTTATTCTGGAAATTAAAATAAAATTTTGACTCCCTTTAAATTAATAATAAGTTCAGTATTTATAGACTTCACAAAATAGCGTTGGAGGATCTTTCAGCGAAATTAGTCGATATCACCAAATGACTTCGATTAATCGCCCTTCATCTGTCTCATCACCGTTTCATGCTTGCCTTCAGTACCTTCACATTCTGGACCATTGGGCGGTATAGTACTGCTCCACAAAACTATTCAGCGAAGCACCGACTGCTCTTTTCATCTCCTTTTTTATCCTTCTTCTTCAGGACTTCGCGTACTCGAACAAAGGGCGGAGTAAATCCCTTCGGCAATTTGCCAAGTGTGGTTGGCGATATTTGGGCTTTAGCTTCGTCGTTCTTTTCAGCCTTTTTGTTCCTATTTGCGCCTAAGTGTCCATGCTTTCACTGAAACATCAAATACCTGAAACTTGAGAGTTCTCATAAGATATTTAGACAAAATAAGCATTCGAGGACACTATTTCTATCATAATAAACCCCTAAATGAGTCCAATTTATGGACTCATCACTTATGAATGGTATACTAGTGGTTAGAGTTGTTGTGGAAGGCTTTTACCCACATGACCTATCTTGTACTAAATGAATGCATGTATGTAGAATGTGAAAGGTCTTCTCACATAGAATGATTCTAGAATAAAAGGTTAAATAACTAAATTGAATCAAACCATGTTAGAATAGAATAGCTTGAAGTTGTGATATATGGTCCCTTCATGTATATCTTATTTATGTAGCATGAGTTAGAAGTTCTCATGGTAGATTGGGATTGAGGAGCCACACTCTCCTAAGACTAGCTTGAGTTAGCATTGCAAGGATGCTTTTCATGGTAGCTTGCACTAGAGTAGTCATGGTAGCCTAGGATTGAGGACTTACACTCTCCTATGGGTAGCTACAACTAGCATTGCAATGATGCTTTCATGGTAGCTTGATTTGGTTAGGCCAAAGCCACTTCATGGTAGCTTGGGATTGAGAATTCATACACTCCTAAGAGATAGCTTAGGGTTGGGGATTTATACTCACCTAAGGGTAGCTTGCATCATATTGAATGGTGGCATGGTAGCTAGGTTGTAATACATGTATTCTTCGTTGGATAGCTTGGAATGCATGATAGTGTCTTTTCCATGGTAATTAGGTCTAGCCTAGTAGTGTGCTGTATTTGATAGTTTAAAATGATAAATAGTAAGCATTGAGTAAGCTAGCCTAAAGAAGTACTTTGTGTGAGTGGTAGTATGGGATACCATTCATACATGGCACAAGTATGACTTGAAGCTACTTATGAAGTGTCCTCTTATGTGATGTATGATTAGCTTGGATGGTTTCTCTAGTTGCCTTCCATGATATGATTGACTTGAGATAGTAGTTCCTTGTCTTTATGTAATAGGTCAAGAGTGAAATCTATGAATAGTAAGATTGAATAGGGTCACTTCAAGATATGCTTAGTGTGAGAGGTATTATGGGATGCCCCTCATGCATTGCACAAGTGTTCCTTGAGGTTACTTAGGAGTATAAGTGCTCTTATTACATGAAAACCTAAGTCTTGACTATGAAGGTGAACTATGCCCAAGAATGACTAAAAAGAGGTACTTAGCTTTGATGGTAGTATGGGATGCTATCCTTGCCATGCACAAGTATTCTTTGAGGTGGCTTGTGAAGTAGTTCTCTTGTAATATGAAGGGCAAAGGTTAAAATATGTAAATATTAAAGTCTAAATAGAGGCTATGTTGTGAACATGATGTATCTCCTATGATCATTTATTATGTCTTATGCTGTCTTATGATTATATGATGCTTATGTTGGAGATTATGCTATGACTATGTTATTATCTCTTACGCTATGTCTTATGTTGACAAACCATTTTGATGCTCTTATAATGTTGTGCTAGCTTTCATACATGGTACATTTTGTACTAATGCATATTGCCTACTAATGCATATTGCCTTCATTCTTATCAAATGTAGGGTCTTGGAGATTGAGTTTCTTTGGAGTCTCGGTTTCTAAGGTGCAAGAAGAGTTGAAGAATTGGTGAGTCCTCATAGCTTCGAGGACAAACCCCTTATGTTTCCTTTATGTCATTTCTTTATGTTTTAGACATTATGTGGGCTGTGTCCCAAGTCTTTTATTCAAGAGTTTTAAATAGATGGTTTGAGACAAAGTTGTAGAAAAGACTTCCGCTTGCTTATGAAAATGTTTTCGATAGTATGGTTTAAAGAAGTTTTAAATTTACCCGTACTTTCTATGATCTTATGTTATGATTATGCTAAGGGCTTGTATGTGACCCCTTTGGGGTCAAGTACGCCATGTTATGTCTAGGGGGTACACATGGACCCCATACGAGTAATATCTTCATATTTTTAAAGCAAATACCACCGCCGCTAATTTAAGATCATGGGTCGGATAATTCTTCTCATGTACCTTGAGTTTCCTCGAAGCATAAGCAACCACTTTACCATGTTGCATGAGTACACACCGCAACTCTACTCTCGAAGTGTCACAGAACACCACAAACCCATTGGTACCCTCCGGTAAGGTCAACACCGGAGCGGAAGTAAGTCTATCTTTCAACTCTTGGAAGCTTTTCTCACAAGCCTCCGACCACACAAACTTAGATTTTTTTTATCCAAAGCCGTCAACGGAGAAGCAATGGAGGAAAAGCCCTCAACAAATCTTTTGTAATAACCGGCCAAACCCAAAAATCTTCTAATATCGGTAGGAGTTAAAGGTCTAGTCCAACTCTTGACCGCATCCGTCTTTTTGGGATTTACCTCAATACCCTTGCTAGACACAATATGGCCAAGGAAGTCTACAGACCTCAACCAAAACTCACATTTACTAAAATTTGCATATAATTGGTGGTCTTTAAGGACTTGAATACAATCCTCAAATGGTCTATGTGGTCATCCTCACTCCTTGAATATATCAAAATATCATCAATAAACACGATTACAAACATATCAAGGTAGTGTTTAAACATCCTATTCATTAGATCTATGAATGCCGCTGGGACAATATTTAGGTCAAATGACATCACAAGGAACTCATAGCGCCCATACCTTGTTCGGAAAGCCGTCTTAGATATGTCATTCTCTCTCACCCTAAATTGATGGTAGCCCAAATGAAGGTCAATTGTTGAGAAGTAACTAGCTCCTTGGAGTTGATCAAATAGGCCATCGATTCTCGGAAGGGGATATTTATTCTATATGGCTACCTTGTTCAATTGGCGGTAATTGATGCACATTCTAAGAGATCCTTCCTTTTTTCTAACAAACAACACCGGAGCAACCCTAGGAGATATACTCGGTTGAATAAAGCCCTTGTCTAACAAATCCTTTAGTTGTTCCTTTAACTATTTCAACTCGGCGAGAGCCATTTTATAAGGAGGGATGGAGATAGGTTGTGTATCCGACAAAATATCAATGCCAAAATCTATTTCCCGTTAGGGAGGAATGTCGAGCAAGTCATCGAGAAAGACTTTCGGAAACTCAGTCACCACGGGTATCGACTTTAAAGAAGAGACTTTGGACTCAATATCAATCACCCTAACAATACGGCAAATGTACCTCTTAGAGATCAGTTTCCTAGCTTTGAGACAAGAAACAAATTGACCTCTAGGAATAGAATTCCCCCCTTTCCACTCTAAAATTGGCTCATTTAGAAATTGAAATTTGACCACCTGGGTCCTACATTCTATTGAGGCATAACATGCATGCAACTAATCCATGCCCAAAATTACATCAAAATTAAGAATGTCTAACTCTACCAAATCCACCAAGGTAACTTTGTAAGACAATGAGATATGACAACTTCTATAGATTCTTTTTTCCATTACCGAGTCACCAGCCTGGGTGGAGACCAAAAAGGGATCTACTAATATTTTGGGGAGTATTTCAAACTTCATAGACATAAGAGGAGTAACAAAGGACAAAGTGGCACCGGGGTCTAATAAAGCATATACATCAATAGAAAAGACTTGTAACATACCGGTCACCACATTCGGGGAACTCTCTTGGTCACCTGGGAGTTTGAAGAACATAAAAGTTGTTTTGCCTTTGAGCATTATAGTTGGAACCGCTTGGAGGAGTTTGCTTATCTTCTCTCCCCTCAACTTTGAGCGTAGGACAATATCTCATCTTGTGGCCACTCTTGCCACACCAATAGCACCAATCCGAGCCAACTAAGAATTTGCCTTCATGCTTTCTACCACATTTTGCACAATTAGGCCTAGCAATATAAAAACCACCACTATAACCTCCTTGTGGTTTAGGATTGGTCACCCTATCATTGTTGACCCTTGGAGTATTAGAGGAGCCTTGGTTGGATAATCTTTGATTGAACCTTTGTCGACCTTGCCTATCGGACTTATCAATGGATATATTCCCTTCACCGGTCCTAGCTCTTTTCAACTCCCTATTGCCTTGGAGTTTCTCACTCTCCATTTGTTGGGCATACACCATAAGACGTGAGAGATCCATGTCATGAAAAAGCTTTGCCGTACGACATTCTTTTCTTACCACCTTGGATATACCCGTCACATATGTACTCATCTCATCCCTAGGGTCAGCCATCATAGATGGAGCATACTTAGACAACTCGGTAAATTATAGAGAATACTTTTAAAAACTCATACCTCCTTGCTGAAGGTTGATAAATTCCTACACGCTTGCTTTCCTCTTCTCTCAGGGAAAGAACCTATCAAGGAATGCTTTCTTGAACACCTCCCAACCTATGGGAGCCGCTCCTTCCGGCCTATTCCTCTTTCATTGAGTATACCATATTTGGTCCACCCCCTTCAATTGGTAAGCGATTAGTTTCACTTTCTCTATATAAGTCAGCCCCATAACATTAATTATCTTAAAGACCTCCTCCATAAACTCTTCAGGATCTTCACCCACTTTGGAACCAAAGAACATATGAGGATTCATTCTTATGAAATCTCTCAACCTTGAGACCACATAGTTGACATCAGGGTTCATATGGGGACCAACATCTCTATTGTTTTGAGTCACTATATCTTGAGCTTTAGTTGTTACAGCTTGAGCTTGAGCCGTCATTGCTTGAGTCATCATTTGCATAGTGGACCTAAACTCCTCTTGATTTAAATTTTCGGCCATTGGATTAACCAGAGCTTGATTGTCTTGAGGATCTTGATTATCTTGATAAACTACTCGATTCACATTCTCCTCCTCCCTTCTAGCATTTGCCCTTCGTGTATTCATTTCCTAAAGACACAAAAGAAGGATTAGGAGAGGGACTTTTATAAAGTTAGACTCTAAGGCACGACTCAAGAGTGATGAAAGAAGTGTAATTTCCTAACATCTTATAGTCTCTCACTCATAAATGTGGCGCGCTTCACACTATGAACAAGACTCTACTAGACGTGGCTTATGAGACATCATCCTAGAATCATTCCTAACCTTTTGCTCTGATTATCAAGTTTGTCAATAACCAAGGTTACCCCTTAGACGTAACATGGCACATGGAATCCCGAAAGGACCCAAGTAAGCCGCTTAGGTTATCATCATCACATAAGTATAGAATAATAAAGAATAGAAAACAATTTCAAGTGTTTAAGAAAAGTTTCATAGAAGTAAAGCGGAAGTCTAGACATAGTCTCATTAGCCATCTACTATAATTGAAGTCTCAAAATAAATGGTATCGACCCTTACAATAGAAAGTCTAAAAAGTGTCTAGTACAATGAAAGAAATTAAACAACAATATAACACTTGTCCTCAGATCCATAAGGACATACCACAAGCCTTGGAGAGAATCAATCCAAGTTTTGAACTAGAAGGAATCACCTCAAATGCCAAAACCTACACTTTGTAGAAAATATAGAAGAAATATGGGTTAGTACAAAAAATTGCAATAAGTATGGTAGCTATGCATGAAAATCATTAAATATGCTAAAAAGGGAAATTTTAGTTGAAAATTATGCATTTTTCCAAGTTCATGAACTATCATGGAAATAAGTGTAAATTGTAAGATACAAACATATTCATCATATAAATCATCTCATCATAATGGAAACAACAATAAGTACAATCAAAGAATCCTTGTACAATGCATGAGTAAGATCTTTTACTCCTAACCACACTACGGAAATCTAATTAAGTGATTATAGTTCATAAGTCCAACTCTAGTTCATTCTATCATACCGGGATTAGCTTGAACCGACATAGACTATGAGAGCTTAATGATGGAATCTGGTGTCTACCCCACATCGAAAAGGGGTTGTCCTACTTGCCTAAGGTAGAACTATACTCTTAGCTTATGTGGATCCACTAGCTAAATACCTATGTGGGCACACAGTTTATGGGATAAGGAGACTGCTTCTAGATACCCGAACTCAACTATGGTAGAAGGTTTCCATCTCACGAGACAACTACTTTGGGAACTCGGACTCAACTAGTGTAAAAGGAACACATTTGGGAAGTCGGACTCAACTAATTTAAAAGCGTCCATCTCATATTCATATACTCTCGGTGCTAAGCATTAACTCCCATTTGATTTTATATTAAGTCTTGACTTAAGTTGATAATTAGGGAAGAATGTCTTGCCACTCAATCCACAAACTCATTCTATAGCTCCTAGATTCATTAGGGGAGACTAGTCTTCAACCCTTAGAACCACTGCATGAGACAAACCTTTCACATTACATGATCTTCATACCTAAGTGTGTACATAAGGATTATAATCCAATCAACAGAACAATTAGGTTATAATGTAGTTACTTTACTCTCAAAGCAATCCAATTGTATACACACAAATCTCATACATATAGTCAATTCTCATGTTTTTTCCCTCAAGGTTATAGATCACATTCAACCAATCAATCTAGGACAACTACATTAGATATAGATGGTGACATCATTCAATGAACTAAACTACTTTACGAACAATCTCATAATTTCTACAATTCACCCAATTCACAAGTCACAAACTAGGGTTATGTGGAAAACATGGATTCATGGGGGATTTTCTCGTAAAAACAATAATAATCAACAATTCAATCATAATATAAAATAAGTAAATCAATGAAAATGTTTTGAGAAAGAATCCATGGCATAGAATAGAAACTCTAGGTTTTGGAGACTTTATCTACTTTGAAATTGAGAATTTAAGGACTTCATGGATGAAAAGTTAACCATGAATCAAAACTACCATACCTTAATTGAAGAATCTCTACGAATTAGGGTAGAAAAGGTGAGTTCTTGAGCCCTAAACCTTGACTTCTTCTTCTTCTTCAATGGAGGTTTCTAGAGAGAGAATTATTTAGAGAGGAAAGTTGGTTACTATTTGGTTTTTAGGAATTATGAAGTGTAAGGGGTAGTTAATAGTTTAAAAGGAACTAAATAAGTCTAAATAATTGAAATAAAATGACCCCTAACTTAACCAACAACTCTAGAAATTTACCACCTTGCCCCTCACTTGGCCGAAATGGACAGCCTATCGATGTGACTCATAATTGAGTGTGTTACGGACCATAGGTGGACCTGCTGGCCGTCCTACAGGTCTGTAGGTTATGGTGAGAGAGTGTGCAACTGAGGGAAGGTCAAGCCTTGACCCACGACCCCACCTACGCAGCGTGGGTCCACCCATGGATTGTGGGTGCCCTTTTGTGGGTCACTCTCTGGCCGTCCTAAGGTCTTTTCCCCAAGGACTCAAGGGTGGTCCTTGGGTTTTAGGCCTTGACCTCCTAACACCAAAATATAAATTTTAAGGTATCTTTAGGGCTCTAATACTAATGTCAAGCTTTAACTTAGCCTACTCGTTTTAGGTTAGTCAGTAGTTTAGTTTACATCTTCCAAGAATGTTACAATCCCTGACCTAGCTCACCCAATATTCCAATAGCTAGGCCAATGGGGACTGCCCACTAGGCGATGGTGGCTCACTTGGCTAATCGCCAAGTTCCTTTGGCGATTATGCGGCCCCTCACCGAGTGTACCAAGGAAAAAATATTTTCCTTGACCCTTCCCAAGGTTGTTTAGGCCCTTGCCCACTTTCATGGGTAGCTACCTCCTCACACTTATCCTTAGTCAAGCCTACTAGGATCCGGGGTATTGCAATATCTCCCCCTTGGGGACATTCGTCCTCGAATGATGATCTAGATACTTTAAGGAAATAAAGACTCAAGACTACAAGCACATCATGGATGAATCATCAAAATAATGCACAATTCAAATGAGGATACTTTAACTCCATCTAAAACATAATCAATCCAACACAAGGAAGTAGGAGCTATTACGCATGAAACTCAATATCTCTCATACTCATAGGAGGAACTACCTTTTCCAACTAAAATCATGCTCAACACAACATCATGGAGCCAATATGCAATTACTCTCAAAAGCATACTAAAGCATGTTCATCAACTCATCTCATGAAGTCAAATAGGCAACTCATACTAAATGCACAACAACATGAGGAACATAAATCATGAAAACACATTTTCTAATTAAACACGAATTTCTCAAGAATATGCATACTTAAGATAATCATGGAAAACACATAATTCACACATGAACTTCAAAGACAAGGAGACTCTAGAGGAACTACATACCTCAAGCTTGAATAAGAGTAGAAGGAAAGAGATGAGGGTATCGGGACTTCATATCGGCCTCGGCCTTTCAAGAAGCACCCTCAACTAAATGATTTCTCCACAAAACCATAACGGAAGCTTTTTCCTTGTTTCTCAACTCTTTTGACTTGCCGGTCTAGGATTTCTACTGGAGCTTCTTCATATGAATGACTTTCATCAACTCCAAACCCAAATAGGGGAATAAAGGACACCAGATCTCCAATACACTTTTTAAGCATAGAAACATGAAATGCCGGGGCCAGGTCATTTGGCAAATCCAACTCATAGGTAACTTTCCCAATACTCTTCAAAATTATATATGGGCCTACATCTTGGGGACTAAGTTTCCCTTTCTTGGCAAACCTCATCACACCCTTCATGGGTGAGATTTTCAAATAGACACAATCATTAACTTCAAATTCTATGTCCCTTCTCCTTAAATTGGCATAAGACTTTTGTCGACTTTGGGTTGTTCTCAACCTCTCTCTAATGAGCCAAACTTTCTCAATAGCCCCATAAGCTGATTTGGGACCAAGAAGAGCAATTTCACCTACCTCATACCAATAAACCGGGGACCTACATCTCCTACCATACAAGGCTTCAAAAGGAACCATACCGATACTTGAGTTGTGACTATTGTTATAGGCAAACTATATTAATGACGAATGGTCATCCCAATTACCTTTGAAATCTATAATACATACCTTTAAAATGTGCTCTAAAGTTTCAATGGTGTGTTTTGCTTGACCATCTATTTGAGGGTGAAAAGTCTTACTAAGCTTAACTTTTGTGCCAAGTCCTTTTTGGAATGACTTCCAAAAGTGTGAAGTAAATTGAGTACCCCGATCTGAAATAATGGATAAAGGAACCCCATGTAACTTCACTATCTCATTTATGTACAATTTGGCATAGACATATGCCGAATGACAGACCTTGACGGGAATAAATTGGGCTGATTTTGTCATCCTATCTATAGTGACCCAAATAGAATCATGTTGGCTTCTACTAGGAGTTAAACCCATAATAAAGTCCATACTCACATCTTCCCACTTCCATGTAGGAATAGGAATATCTTGTGACAAGCCTCCTGACTTTTGGTGCTCAACCTTAACTTGTTAACAATTAGGACATTTGGCTACCAATCCCACAATATCTCTTTTCATAGCATTCCACCAATAGACTTCTCATAGATCACGGTACATCTTGGTCGCTCCCAGATTAATAGAATACCAAGAACTAGGAGCCTCTTCTAAAATTTGCACTATCAACCCATCAACATTCAGAACACATAATCGACCTTGGTACCTAAGTAGTCTATCTCCCCCTTTGGAGAAAGCCTCAACGGACTTCTTGAATACCGACTCTTTTAGCTCAACTAATAAAGGATCATGTTCTTTCTTAGACTTCACATCCATCACAAAGGATTATTCGGAACCATTATGAACCGTGACACCACCCTTGGTAGAGTCCACTAGATGGAAACCTATTCGAGCCAATCTATGCACCTCACAGACCAACTCTTTCTTTTCATCATCTACATGAGCCACACTATCCATGGACAACCTACTAAGAGCATCCGCTACCACATTAGCTTTGCCGGGGTGATAAAGGACACTCATGTCATAATCCATCAAAAGTTCTAACCACCTTCTTTGATGAATATTTAAGTCTTTTTGACTAAACACATATGGAAGACTCTTGTGGTCGGTGAATACATCCACATGGACCCCATAAAAATAATGTATCCATAATTTCAAGGCAAATACAACCACCGCTAATTTAAGGTTATGGTTCGGATAATTCTTCTCATGCACTTTAACTTACCTTGAAGCATAGGAAACCACTTTGCCATTTTGCATAAGCGCACATCCGAATCCAACTCTAGAGGAGTCACAATACACCACAAAACCTTTTGTGCCCTCCGTTAAGGTCGACAACAAAGTGGAAGTAAGTCTATCTTTAAATTCTTTGAAACTTTTCTCACAAGCATCCGACCACTCAAATTTAGCTTTTCTTTGAGTCAAAGCCGTCAACGGAGAAGCAATGGAAGAGAAACCCTCAACAAACCTCCTATAGTAACCGGCCAAACCCAGAAAGCTTTTAATATCGGAAGGAGTTAGAGGTCTAGGCCAACTCTTCACTGCATCCGTCTTCTTAAGATCTACCTATATACCGTTACTTGACAGGATATGACCAAGGAAACCTACGAACCTTAGCAAAAACTCACACTTGATAAATTTGGCAAAAAAATGTTGGTCCTTAAGAACTTACAACACAATCCTCAAATGGTCCACATGTTCATTCTCATTCCTCAAATAGATAATGATATCATCGATAAACACAATCACAAACATGTGTAGGTATTGCCAAAACACTCTATTCATCAAATCCATAAATGTCGCTGGGTCGAATAAAACCTTTATCGAGCAAATCCTGTAAATGTTCCTTCAACTCTTTCAATTCAGCCGGAGCCATTTTATAAGGATTAATTGAGATAGGTTGTGTATCTGTTAAAAGATTAATGCCAAAATCTATTTCCCACTCAGGAGGAATATCGGGTAAATCCATCACCCTAACAATGCCAAAAACTCTTTGACCACCGGAACCAACTCAACATTCATCACCCTAACAAGATGGTAAATACACCCTTTAGACATCATTTTCCTAGCTTTAAGACAACAAAAAAATTGACCTCTAGGGATAGAATTTCCTGCATTCCACTATAAAATAGGCTCATTTGGAAATTGGAATTTAACCACCCGAGTCCTACAATCTATAGAGGCATAACATGCATGCAACCAATCCATACCCAAAATCACATCAAAGTCTAACATGTCCAACTCTACCAAGTCCACCAAAGTAATTCTATGAGACAATGTGAGACAACTTCTATAGACACTTTTAGCCAATATTGAGTCACCAATTGGGGTAGAGACCGAAAAAGGTTCTACTAACACTTCAGGGAGAATTTTGAACTTCATGGCCACAAAAGGTGTCACAAAGGACAAAATGGCACCGGGATCTAACAAGGCATATACATCAATAGAAAATACTTTTAACATATCGATCACCACATCCAGGGAACTCTCTTGGTTACCTCGGGATTGAAGAGCATAAAAACGGTTTTGCGTTTGAGCATTGGAGTTTGAATCGCTTGGAGGAGCTTGTTTATCTTCTCTTCCCTTAGATTTTAGCATTGGACAATTCTCATCTTGTGGACAGCCTTCCCACAACTAAAACATCCATCGGTACCAACAAGACATTTGCCATCATGTTGTTTACCACATTTTGCACAATTAGGCCTAGCAATATAATAACCATAACTATTACCTCCTTGAGGTTTAGGGTTGAAAACCCTACCCTTGTCAACCCTTGTAGCTCTAGAGGAGCCTTGATCGGAGAACCTTTGTTGACTTTGTCCATCGAATTAGCAGTGGAGAATTCCTATCACCGGTTCTAGCTCTTTTCGCTATTCTATTCTTGTCTTTGAGTTTCTCATCTTCCATTTTTTGGGCACACACTATAAGATGTGAGATATCCATATTATCATGAAGCATTGCCGAATGAAATTCTTTTCTTACCCATCTAGACACTGCAGTCAAGTACCTACTCAACATATCCCTCGAATCCGCCACCAAAGCCAGAGCATACTTGGACAATTGAGTAAACTTTAGAGAATATTGTTGAACTCTCATACTGCCTTGATGAAGGATAAAAAATTCCTCTACCTTAGCTTCCCTCAACTCTCGTGGAAATAATCTATCAAGGACCACCGATTTGAACATCTCCTAATCTATTGGACCCGCTCTTACCGGCCTATTATTCTTCCATTGAGTATACCATACTTGGGCCACACTCTTCAATTGGTAAGCGGCTAGCTTCACTTTCTCTCCCAAATTCACCCCCATGAAATCAAGTATTTTATAAACCTCTACCACAAATTCTTGAGGGTCCTCTCCTACTTTGGATCCATGAAATTCGGTAGGGTTCATTCTACAAAAATCCCTAACCCTAAAAGTGGCCGAATTCACATTAGGATTCACATGAATCACAACATCCCTATTTGCTTGAGCCGCCAAAGCTTGGGCTAAAATTTGGAAAGCCGACCTAACCTCCTCATTTGACATAGCCAAAGGATCAACCGGAGTTTGGTTAGCTTGAGGAGGTTCTTGACTCACATTCTCCTCTTCAATCCTTCTAGCATTAGCACTTTGTGTATTCATTTCCTAAAGACACAAGAGAAAGATTAGGAGAGGGACTATTATATAGTTAAACTCTAAGGCACGACTAAAGAATAATGAAAGAAGTGACATATCCTCAACATCTTATAGCCTCTCATTCATAAGTGTGGTGCGCTTTATACTCATGAACAAGATTCTACTAGACGGGGCTTATGAGTTATCATACTAGAATCATTCTAAACCTTGTGGTTTGATTACCAAGTTTGTCACAACCCAAGGATACTCCCTAGACGTAACATGGCGTATTTGACCCCGGGTATCATACAAGACCTTAGCATACCATAACATAAAGTAGTAGAACAATAAGAGTAAAAGATGCATTTAAGTCCAAATGGGAAATCTTTAGAAAGTAAAGCGGAAGTCTAGACTTGTATCAATTAGCCATCTATTACAATCCATGGGTCAAAATAGGGTCGCAACCCCAAACAACATAATTCAATACTAGGAAGTACTTAAAAGAAACTCAATGTGAAATGTCCCGTCCTCGAATCATGAGGACTGACCACAAGCAAGGAGGACAGCTGAATCCAAGCTTTAACCAAATGATAACCACCTTAAGAACCTGACCCTACACTTGGGGAAAATGTAGAAAATATGGGTTAGAACAAAAAGATTCACTAAGTATGATAGTCATGCACAAAATCCTTGAAAACATGCTAAAAAGGACATTTTTAGAGAATGCATGCCATTACTAGTTTTAAAGCATCATTTGAAGACGATGGAAAGGCAATAGTCATAAACAAGTTCATTACATAAGTCATTACATCATAAGAGAACCTTACCATAATTAACGTCAAAGCATACTTGTGCAATGCATGAGTAGGGTCCCATAATCCAACTCATACTAAGTAAAGTTTCTTGAATGACTTTAGTTCATATTTCATATTATTATCATATTGGGAATAAGCCTTAACCGACATACACCATGTGAGCTAACTGTTATACCGTGACTTTATGGTATTTTTGATACATTTCACTTAAGAGTTGTGTGTGCCTAGGGCCATTTTATATTAAAATAATGTTTTATGTGTTATGTTTGTGGGAAATAGGCTTGGACAAGGTTGAGTGAGATGACAACTGAAATTATGTAGAATGAGACACCTACGGACCGTAGGTCCTTTGATGATCCATCGATGGGCATGCGTAGATGGAGTATCAGGGAAATCTGACCAAGTGTGGAACTACAGAGAAACTGACGGATCGTAGGTCGACCCATGGGTCGTCCTGCACATTCCGTCATTGATGATCTGAGAGAGAAGGTTCCAGTCCCTGCTGAAAAGTTATAAGTTTTGACAGTAGGTTAAGTTGACGATTCATTCCGCGTTCCAAAAGTTTATTTCCTTATTTTATTTCCTTTTTTTCAGGTCATGTTTTTCTATAAATAGGGTATGTAAACCTCATTTTTGGGGATTAGGCATTATTGTTTACTTTTAGTTCTTGGTATTTTATTTGGGAATTAACTTGCAAACTTTGGAAATTTGAATTGCGGATTTTGGTTTATATGATTTTCTCTTAGAATTTCAATTGGAAATTTTGGGTTTCATCTACTCAAAATGTAAGTTCATGAATTGTGTTCTTTCAAGCATGAGTAGCTAAACCCACAACTAGGATTGTGGGAACCATGAACAATTAACAACGTATGAATAATAACTAAGTAATTCTTGAATAGTGTTTATGTACGTATTGGTAATTATTTCGCTTAGAAGTCTTTTTAACAAGTGCACGCGTTAGAACTCACCTTGTTGCTACTTTACGGACCAAAGAGGTAGTTGATGAGAAAAGAATTATCAACAGAGATTTAGTGAGTTTATCTCTCATATTGACAACTCGATGTTTGAATCTTGCTCACTTATTACTTAAGCAACAATCAATTATTTGCTAACAAAAAATTCACCCTTAATTACTTGTTTCGAAAATAGTTTGACTAAACGAATATAATCGTGAGTTAAGTTTAAGTCCTAACCATATTCCTTGTGAGATCGACCCCAACCTACAAGTTGGGTTCTTTATTTGATGACGACCTCTTATACTTCTTTAGTGAAATGTAATTTAGGCGTATCAAATTTTGACGCCGCTGCTGGGAAATAAGGCTTTTAGATTAAATTTAACTACATTATTGAACTTTAGTCAATACTACACCAAGCGCCACTCCACTCGCATCGCACATTACCTCAAATGGTTGTCCCCAATTCGGTGAAATAGTGATAGGTGTTGTAACCAACTTATCCTTCAACTCTCCAAATGCTCTAAGACAAGCATCATCAAAATAGAACTTACTCTCCTTCTCGAGAAGTTTGCACAAGGGATGTGCAATTTTTGAGAATTTTTTGATGAATCTCCTATAAAAACCTGCATGCCCAAGAAAACTTCTAACACCTTTTATTGAAATGGGTGGCGAAAGATTTTCTATTACCTCAACTTTAGCTCTATCAACCTCAATACCTTTCTCTGAAATTCGATGTCCCAACACTATACCTTCTTTAACCATGAAGTGACACTTCTCCCAATTAAGTACCAAATTGCAGTCTTGACACCTTTTAAGCACCTCGGCCAGATGATCTAGACAACGATCAAAAGACTCACCTACAACTGAAAAATCATCCATGAACACTTCAATAGTATCCTACACCATATCAGAAAATAGCGACATCATACAACACTGGAAGGTTCCTAGAGCATTGCATAACCCAAATTGCATCCGTTTGAAAGTAAAAGTCCCATATGGGCAAGTGAAGGTGGTCTTCTCTTGGTCTTCTGGAGCTATAGAGATTTGATTGTAGCCTGAATACCCATCAAGAAAATAATACCAACCCTTTCCTGCAAGTCTATCTAGCATCTGGTCCATGAATGGCATAGGAAAGTGGTCTTTTTCTGTCCACGCATTCAACTTCCGGTAATCCATGCAAACTCTCCATCCAGTGATAGGCCTCATTGGAACAAGCTCGTTTCTTTCATTTGGAACAACAGTCATACCACTTTTTTTGGCACACACTGCACAGGACATACCCAATTACTATCTGAAATGGGATAAATAACTCCCGCATCCAGCCACTTGATGATCTCCTTTTTGACTACCTCTTGCATAGGTGGATTTAATCTTCTCTGGTGCTCAACACTGGGCTTATGATCTGGCATGAGTTGGATTTTGTGAGAGCAGATACCGGTGGGGATCCCAATAATATCTGCAATAGTCCACTCAATCGCTCGCTTGAACCTCTTTAATATAGTCACCAAGCACTCTACTTGCCTTGCATTCAAATCTGCTGCAATGATGACCGGCAAAGTATTCTCTTCGCCTAAATATACATACCTCAAGTGTGGTGGTAGAGCTTTAAGCTCCAATTTCGGTGCCCCCAAAATAGATGGTCTTGTAGGTGGGGACTCGCGATTCTTCATGTCTAGCTCATACTTCTTTGGTTTGGACTGGTATTCACACTTATCAAGTGCGGCTACCAACTCATCATACTCTTCAATACCATCACTACTGAAATTCATCATGACTGCTGCTAGTGCCTCAACACCTAGTCGCTCTTCAATTTGCACTTCTGACCCACTCTCCACTCTGTAAGTTATAGCAGATACTGTGTGGAGCTCACCATTCTGCTTCATGGACCTACAGATATTGAAAGTTGCTTCTTCATTGTTCAGTCTGAACTTCATCTGTCCCTTTTCCATATCAACCAATGCACGCCTTGTGGCAAGAAATGGTCTCCCAAGGATGATGGGAACCTCAAAATCAACCTCACAGTAAAGAATCACAAAATCTGCCGAAAAAATGAAAGACTCCACTTTCACTAGCACATCATGGAGTACACCAATGGGCCTTTTCACAGTTCGATCGGCCATTAGTAAACACATTGCAGTGGGCTTTGGGTCCCCCAAACCCAACTTCTTGTAAATAGACAAGGGCATGAGGTTGATGCTAGCACCAAGATCACACAATGTCTTAGCAAAGTGTAGCAGCCCTATAGTACATGGGATCGTGAAAGCACCAAGGTCTTCTTTTTTCTGCACAAGAGATCTTATAGCAATAGCGCTACAATGTTGCAATCTATCATCATCTTCAAAACTCACACATCTTTTCTTTGTCACCATATCTTTCATGAACTTCGCATACCCAGGCCTTTCCTCCAAGGCTTCTATCAAAAGAACATTGATAGAAAGCTGCTTCATCATGGTGATAAAGCTGTGATATTTACCATCTTCAGTCTTCTTCACTAACCTCTGTAGAAAAGGTGGTGGAGGTCTAGGTATGTGAACCACTTTCTGAGATATCTCCACTTCTTGTTCTGTCACAGCCTTCTCATAATCTGGTCTACCCTCTATCACATCATCTTCTTTTCTAATCTCAACTTCCACCACAGACGGCCTAGGTGGATCTATGGTTTGCTTACCCCCTCGAGTAGTAACTGCCAAACAATGACCATCATTCTTTGGATTCTGGATGGTGTTGCTAGGAAGAGTGCCAGGTTGACGTGGGTTCACTGTAGTAGACAACTGAGTCATCTGCTTCTCTAGATGCTTTATTGACACCGCATGGGCATCAACCTTTTGACTAATACCAGATAAGTCATTTCTCATCTCTTTCACATTCTCATCAGTCGCATCAAAACTTCTCATCATCTTCTGCAACATATCTTCAATACGTGTCATATTGCCTCCAGTTTCCCTAGCACCAGATTCCCAATTTTGAGGGGGAACATAAGGTCCAACCCGATCGTTTCTGTTGCCATAGTTGTTCCTGTTGTAGTGGTGGTCGCGATTGAAGTTCCCATCCCGGATATAGTGACCCTCTCGATTGTAATTTCCATAGTTCCGACCTTGGTTTCCTTGACCTTGGCGCCAATTTTCCGTGTTGGATCCTTGGGCATTTGGTCGGAAATCCCCCGTCTGATCATTCACAGCATAAGCATCTTCTTCATAGTAACACTCTTCGGCTGGTGGTAGAGTTCTAGTTAAATAATTCACGACATTTACCTTTTCTGGTCCTCCGCTCACATGTTTCAATACCAACCCCAACTCAGTCCTCATCTGGGCCATATCTTCACGAATATCATCTGCAGAGTTGTTATTTGTACTATGAACGATAAATGTGTTTTTCCCAGTATCTAACCTCCGAGTGCTCCATGCTTTATTGTTGCGAGAGATCCTCTCCAGTTTTTGAGCAATCTGTGCATATGTACAATCACCATATGAAGCTCCAGCAATAGTGTCAAGTATTCCTTTATTGTTATCATCCTGTCCTCAATAGAAATACTCCTTCAATGACTCATCATCAATACGCTGGTTTGGGACACTTCTTACGAAAGAAGTGAATCTGTCCCACGAGCTACTCACAAACTCTCCAGGTAATGCCACAAAATTGTTGACCCTATCTTTGTGATTGAGCTTCTTAGACACTAGATAGTACTTAGCTTTAAACACCTCTGCTAGTTGGTTCCATGTGAATATTGAGTTATACGGAAGCTTAGTGAACCATACTATAGCATCGCCTGTCAGTGACAGAGGGAACACTCGTAATCCAATGACATTCATATCCAAGTCTGGTCTACCTACACAACCTTTGCAAACCACCCTTAGCTTGGCCAAGTGAGCATGTGGATCCTCCGATGGCGATCCTGAAAATAAGCCTCGTGGCATAAGCATCTGCATCAAACTACTAGTCACCACAAATGTGTGCCCTGGAGGTAGAGGAGGTAGGACAATGGGTCCATCAGAGTCTGCTATATCGATGTTGCCCCGATAGTTGTCATGTTGTTGTGGGCCTGGTGGACCATGCACTCTCACTGCATCTCCCAATTGATTTTCAGCTAGACCCCGATTTTCCCCACCAACTACTCTTGGCTGTTGTAACTCAACTCCTTCATCTAGTTTTCCTCCGATAGGATTAACTGGAAGTCCTTCATTGTTCATTCTTCGCAAAGTTCTGTTAAACTCTGGATCGTATGGAGTAAGTGGTTCGCCTTGGCTCCGTTTACTTGGCATACACTAAAGTCGGAACCTGAGAGAGACAAAAGCAAAGGAAAAAAGTAAAATTAGGAAATATTTGACTAGCGTTCAATAATGTAGTTAAAAATAAATCTAAAAGCCAGACTCCCCGGCAGCGGTGCCAAAATTTGATACGCTCAAATTACACCTCCTTACAGAAGTATAAGCGATCGTTATCAAGTAAAGAACCCAACTTGTAGGTTGAGATCGATCCCACGAGGAAAATGGTTTAGACTTTACTTTAACCAACAATTATATTCAATTAGTCAAATTATTTCCAGAAACAGGTAATTAAAGGGGGGTTTGTGCTTGTGTGAAACAAATAGTAAGAACTTAATAAGTAATCAGTAATCAAACTCAACTTTGGTTGTTATCAAGAAAAGAGAAATAACTAGGGTATACGTGTTCCCCACAGTCCCATAACGCAGTAATCCTAGTAACATCAATCCTTTTCTAGTGTATTACATGCAAAGTAATAAGTTAGGTATCTCTAAATCCTTGATCTGGCATCTAGAGAATTTCACCCAGCACCTTGGTCCGGCTACATGTGTATAATTTACTAACCCTTACCTTTACCTCATATTAGACATCATAATCGATATTTGGCTTAGTTATTACTTCGCACCAATCAACACTAGCCTATTAGATAGTATCACACTAAATCTATGTTGATAATTCTTTTCTTATTGATTACCTCCTTGGTCCGGCAAGTAGCAACAAGGCGAGTTCTAATGTTGGCCACCGTAAAAAAGACTTCTAACCGAAAGAATTATCAATACATGCAACACACTATTCAAGAATTGCTTATTTACTATTCATACTTTGTTAATCGCTCATGGTTCCCACAACCCTAGTTGTGGATTTAGTTACTCATATTGACAAGAACACAATTCATAATTATAGAAGAAGAAATCATGAACTTACGTAACGAGAATAATAAACCCAGAAATTTAACTTGAATTGCAAAGCCAAAATCTTCAAAATGAACTTGGGAAATCAATAATTGCTAGCGTTGCAAATTAATCTCCAAAGTTACAAAGTAAACCTATAATAATAGTGTCTAACCCCCAAAAATGAGGTTTACATGCCCTATTTATAGAAAACAAATTCTAAATAAAAAGGGAAACAAATTAAGGAAAGTTTTGTTCAGGTACGCGTCTTAAATCCATGAGACTGACTTACGGATCATCGATGGATCTACCATCCGTAAGTCCCTTCCGTCAATCAGGACTTAGAAAATATTTCAGCTTCCAAAAATCAGCTTCTCTGAAGCAAACGACGGACCAGCAGTACGGACCGTAGATCGACCTATGGTCCGTCAATCCCCTCCGTAGCTCCATACTTAGAATCTTCAAAAATCAGGTACTGGAACCCTCGAAGTATCATTCTACGAATCAACAGTATGGTCCGTAGATCAATCTACGGACCGTCAATGGGCACCGTGGTTCCACACTTTGTCAGATTTCCCTGATTTGTACTCAATACCATGCCTGCTGATCTACGATCATCACCCACGGATCGTGAATGGACCTACGGTCCGTAGATCACTTCCGTGAATGCCCTAATTTGTACTCAATACCATGCCTGCTGATCTACGATCATCACCCACGGATCGTCAATGGACCTACGGTCCGTAGATCACTTTCGTGAATGCCCTGTTTCTGCATTTCTTTTAGCTGTCTCTACACTTTCGCGCCTGAACACCTTTCCTGCAAAACATGATAAAAACACATAAAAGCCAATATAAAAAGTTCCTAGACACACACAACTTGTAAGTGAGATGTATTAGAAATACCGTAAACTCACGGTATATCAAGGTCAAGGCCCCAAATGACCACCCCCAGTCCTAGACCACAGACAACTATGATGGCTCGTGGTCCCACCCACTGTCCATGGTTGGTGGTTGTGAGTCATGCTTGAGTTGCGGTTCAAAGTTGGCCTACTATTGGGGTAGGTTAGTAATCTCCTAATTAATTTAATTAAGTTAGGGGATAGTTTTTATAACTTAATTATGGTATTTTAAGAGTATTAAAACTATTAAACTCTTTTTTCGAATTCATTCTCCCAAATGACAAATAGAACCCACTTCTCTCTCAAAAGTTCTTTCTCTAGAAACCTCCATTGGAGGTGAAGACTACAAGCTTCCAAGGTCAAATCTTCAAGTTTTTCAAGGGATTTTCGTGGGATTCTTCCATTAAAGGTTTGGTAGTTTTCATCCTTGGGTAATTTTCACCTAAAGAGCCGTCTTAAACTCTCTTTTCAAAGATGACCTTTCCCCAAAACTCTAGGGTTGCATTCAATTCATGGGTTTTTGCATAAAACGATTTCAAATGTTCAATTGAACTTATATTATGATCAATAGATTGTTTTAAGGTGAATTATTGAAGAAACTCCGGATAAATACTCTAATTGAATTGATGATGTTTTAGTTATTGAATTGAGTTAATATCCATGATCATTATGTGAATTGTAGTCTGTGTTGAAGTAGAATTGTGCTTGATTTATTGATCCACTTGAAAGGTGGAGATGTTTAAATACTATGTATTTTGTGGTATTGAATTGATGGATATTTTCCTTGTACTTATATATTTGAAGGATATATGTATGATTATGATGTAATGTATATGTGTCTGGTCTCAATTAAAGTATAATGATCATGTTTAGATTGTACTTGTGCTATTATTGAAAGTTTATTCTCAATTATGCACTTGTGAATGATGATGATAGAATGTGAAGGGTTTCTATTATGTAATGTTGTATCTTGAATTGGCTTAGGCATCCTCCTCTTGAATGAATGAATGTATTGGTGATTGAAGTACTTTAAATTGGTAGGCTTAGGAATCCTCTTCTTGTGAAATGAATGTATCTTGACTTAATGAACATGAATCAATATACCTAATGGTGGTATCCCTTTCATGAGGAGTATATCAATGAATTTAATGAAGAACTTCAAATTGGTAGACCTAATGTTAGTAGCCCTTTCCTAAATGAATGATGAAGTATTCTAGGCTAAGATATGAACCGGTAGACCTAATGTTGGTGGCCCTTTCTTGTGTAAAATGATGAACCTTGAAGCGGTAGACCTAATATTGGTGGCCCCTCTTGGAAAGTCAATGAGCTATCCTTAATGTATCGTGAACCTATAGATCTAATATTGGTGGCCCTTTAATGTGTAATGTACCTTGGGCCGATAGGCCTAATGTTGGTGGCCCTCTCAAGTACAACAATGCAATATTAATGAACTACTCTATGGGAATGGAGGCTAAGCACCGGGTGGATATGGCTAAGACGGTGACTATCCCAATGTTAGGTTAGAGTCCTATGAACATCTTTCTTATCCCATAACTATGTGCCTACATAGTATATTTACTAGTTCTACCCGAGGCAAGTAGAACACCTTTCTTCGGTCTGGGGTCATATGACACCGGATTCCATGATTTTTCTCTCATAGTCTATGTCAGTTAATGCTTATTCTCATCATGTGAGATGTGCATTATAGTTTCTTGAGGAGTTCTGTGAGGTGTGGATAGTAGTATGAGATTCCATCCATGCATTGCACGAGTAGGCTTCGAGAGGGATATAGTGAGTTCTCTAAGGTCTTAATGACCAATGTATGAAAGTCCTCTAATAGAAGTTAATGAAGAATCTTGACTGTTATATGTCTAATGTAATGATGCATGCTATACTTGGATTGTATTATGGGTTACTTCCTTGTCATGACTTATTGAGTATGAATGTGCTTTGCTTATGGTGACTTCAAACGAGTGCTTAGTGTGAGTAGTAGTATGGGATGCTACTTGCACATTGCACAAGTATGACTTCGAATTTCCATAGATGACGATCTTTATGTGATGATATGACTTATGAAAAGCTTATGTCTCTTATGTATGCGTATTGTGTAAAGATGGAAAGGTTGAATGGTAAGTTCACTTTTGGTGACCTTAAGGTGGTACTTTAGTGTGGATGGTGGTATGGGATGCTATCCATACATTGCACAAGGTATAGCTTGAGGGTTACTTGAGGTGAAGGTCTAACGTGAAGGTAAAGGCTTATAGGTTGACTATGTCTCCAATGTGATGCAATGACTTTTATTTTGGTTATGACTTATATTATGCCTCTATTTCTATTGTTCATGAAGTTTTATGAAAATGGCATAAAAGCATGACTTTCAAATAAAATGTATGTTTTTAGCATGTTTTGCATAGGTATCATACTTAGTAGTTAATTGTGTTAACCCATATGTTCTCCATGTTTACTACAAGTGTAAGTTCCGGCAGGTGAGTTGCTTTCCGTATAGTTCAAGGGATTGGATTGAGATTCCTCCAAGGAGAAGTGGTATGTCCTCATAGATCGAGGACAAGTGTTTAGATGTTTCTTTTATTTCATGTAATTGTTAGTCTTTCAATTGTAAAGGGTCGTGACCCTACTTATTTTTCGGATATTGTGTTTAGATGGCCATATGAGACAATAGACTTCCGCTGGGTTTTCAAGTGTTTTAAATGAAGTTTTGATTTTATGGATTTTAAATGAGTTTTAAATTTCATACCATTTTCCATATATCAAATATTATGAATGCTAAGAGGCTTGTACGAGACCCTTTGGGATCAAGTACTCCGTGTCGCATCTGCGGTCTAGACTCGGGTCGTGACAGTTTTGTGGGACAACCGAAGTTGGATATGAACATCATAGGATTCAGAGTGTTCCCTCTATCATTGACCGGTGACGTTGCAGTGTGGTTTTTTGAGCTTCCATATAACTCAATTCATACATGGGACCAATTGCATAAGGTGTTCATGGCAAAGTACTTCTCATTGTCCAAAAAGATGAGTCACAAGGACAAACTGAACAATTTCGTGGCACTACGCGGAGATTGTGTGAGTAGTTCATGTGATAGGTTCACTGCATTCATAAGAAGTGTTTCGAATCACCGCATTAATGACGAGTCACTGAAGGAGTACTTCTACAGAAGTCAGGATCACAATAGTAAGGCTGTGCTAGATACTATTGTTGGAGGATCATATGGTGAGTGCACTTTTGAGAAGATTGCTGAGAAATTGGAGAAGATTTCCCAAAATTATAAAGCATGGAGCACTAGATAGTCATATACTAAAAGAAGCACATTTGTTGTTCAAGCTGCACCTAGTCAATCTGTCGATGACATTCGTGTGGAGATGGCTCGGATGAGGACAGGACTTGGGTTGGTGTTGAATCATATGAGCGGAGGTGTTAAAAAGTTGAATGCGGTAAATTACTTAACTAGAACTCCACCACCCCACCACCAGTTGAGGAGTGCTACTATGAGAAGGATACATATTTGGTGAATGATCAAACAGGGGGTTTCCGAGCCAACGCCCAAGGTTCCAACTAGGATTATTGGCACCAAGGTCAAGGAAACCGAGGTCAAAACTATGGTAACTATAATCGAGAGGGTAACTATATCTAGAATGGGAACTACAATCGCAACAACAACTACAACCAGCACATCTTAGGCAACACAAATTAGAGAGATGGGCCTTATGTTCCACCTACAAATCGGGAATCTGGCAATAGAGAAGATGGGGTAGCATGTCATAGATTGAGGATATGATACAGAAGATGATGAAGAGATTTGATGTGACTGATGAGAATGTAAAAGAGATGCGGAATGACTTGTGTGGAATCGGTAAAAAAGTTGATGCCCATGCAATGTCGATAAAGCAACTTGAGCAACACTTTAATCAGTTGTTAACTACTATGAACCCACATCAGCCTGGCACATCTCCTTGTAACACCATCAAGAATCGAAACAATGATGGGCATTGAATGGCGCCACGACTTGAGGAGGTAAACAGACCAGTGATCCCCCTATGCCATCTGAGGTCAAAATAGTGGTAGAAAGGGAGGAAAATGATATTGAGGTTACTAGAGAGTCCAAAAATGCTACTAAGAAAAAAGTGGAGATAACCCAAAAAAATGTTCCCATTCCTATCTATACCTCCACCTCCTTTCCCATAGAGGTTGGTAAAGAAGTCTGAAGAAGGAAAATATCTCAAGTTCATTAATATGTCGAAACAGCTTCCATCAATGTTCCGTTGATAGATGCTTTGGAAGAAATATCTGGGTATGTAAAATTTATGAGAGATTTGGTGACTAAGAAGAGGGTTCTGAGTATTAAGAATGATGAGATGTTGCAACATTTCAGTGCTATTTCTACGAGGTCACTTGTGCAGAAGAAAGAGGACCCTGGAGCTTTCACTATAACTTGTACCATTGGGTTGTGGCATATTCCTAAGGCGTTGTGTGATTTGGGTGCTAGCGTTAATTTGATACCATTATCTATCTACAATAAGTTACATTTAGGGGCTCTAAAACTGACTGTAATGTGACTACTCATGGCCGATAGAACTGTGAAGAAGCCCATTGGTGTTCTCCAAGATGTCCTTGTGAAAGTGGAGTCATTTATTTTTTCGACGGATTTTGTGATACTTGTTTGTGAGGTTGATTTTGAGGTTCCCATCATTTTAGGGATACTATTACTTGCTACTGGGCGTGCCTTGGTCAGTATGAAGAGAAGCCAGATGAAGTTTAGATTGAATAATGAAGAGATAACTTTCCATATCTGTAGGTCTACGAAGCAGGAAAGTGATCTCAAGTCAGTATCAATGGCGAATCATATTGTGGAGCGATATTTTGATATGTATATTGAAGAGAGGTTGGGTGTTGATGCACTGACAACTCTCATGATGAATTTTGAGGGTGATGGTATTGAAGACTATGATGAATTAGTTCCCGCACTTGATAGGTTTGAATTCCGTTCCAAACCAAAGAAATTGGAGCTAGATATGAAGAATCACGACTCTCCACCCGCAAAACCTTTTGTGGAAGAAACTCCAAACTTGGAGCTTAGGGCTCTACCATCGCATTTGAGGTATGTACTGTTGGGGAAATACAGTACTTTGCTGGTAATCATTGTAGCCAATTTGAATTAGGTACAAGTAGAGTCATTGGTTTCTATGTTAAAGAGGTTCAAGCGGGCTATTGGATTGACTATTGCGGACATTATTAGGACTCCTCCTAGCATTTGTTCTGATAAAATCCAACTAATGCCGGATAGAAAACCAAGTATTGAGCACCAAAAGAGACTAAATCCGTCTATCACGAGGTAGTGAAAAAGGAAATCATCAAATGGTTGGATGCTGGAGTCATATATCCCATTGAAGATAGTAGTTGGGTCTGTCTTGTTCACTGTGTACCTAAGATAGGTGGGATTATTGTGGTCCCTAATATTAAAAACGAGCTTGTTCTGATGAGGCCAGTGACCAGATGGAGAGTATGCATGGACTACCGCAAATTAAATACATTGACAGAAAAGGATCAGTTTCTGATGTCGTTCATGGATCAGATGTTGGATTGGCTTGCTGGTAAGAGTTTGTATTGCTTTCTTCATGAACATTCGGGCTACAATAAAATCTTCATTTCTTTGTAAGACCAAGAAAAGACCACCTTTAGTTGTCTTTATGGGACTTTTGCCTTCAAACGGATGCCATTTGGATTGTGTAATGCTCCAGCGACCTTCCAGTATTGCATGATGTCGATATTATCAAATATGGTGGAGGACACTATTGAGGTATTTATGGATGGTTTTTCTATGGTAGGTGACGGATTTAATGGTTGTTTGATGCATTTGGCCGAGGTACTGAAATGGTGTGAAGAGTGCAATCTTGTCCTCAATTGGGAAAAGTGCCACTTCATGGTTAAAGAGGGGATAGTTCTGGGTCATCGGATTTTTGAGAAGGGTATTAAGGTTGATAGAGCTAAAGTTGAGATAATAGAAAAGCTTCCACCACCTATCTTTGTAAAAGGTGTTAGAAGTTTTCTTGGGCATGCAGGTTTTTATCGGAGGTTTATCAAGGATTTCTCTAAAATTGCACACCCATTGTGCAAAATTCTGAAAAAGGAGTGTAAGTTTGAGTTTGATAATGCTTGTCTGAGAGCATTTGGAGAGTTGAAAGGAAAGCTAGTTTCCACACATATGATTATTTCAC
Organism: Solanum okadae; assembly: GCA_036553675.1. Lineage (NCBI taxonomy): Eukaryota > Viridiplantae > Streptophyta > Magnoliopsida > Solanales > Solanaceae > Solanum > Solanum okadae. The sequence continues at coordinate 37,543,647 of CM071678.1, forward strand.
TAGATTGGAGGCAACTATTTGAAGTGATGTGTGATACGAGTGGAGTGGCGCTTGGTGTGGTATTGAGACAAAGGCGAGAAAAGATTCTTCATCAAATTTACTATGCCAGCAAAGCATTGAAGGTGGCTCAAAAGAACTATACGGTGACTGAAAAGGAACTCCTTGCTGTGGTTCTCGCATTTGAGAAATTTTGATCCTACTTGCTTGGTACTAACGGCATAGTGTATACTGACCATTCTGCATTAAGGTATCTGATTGCTGAAAGGATGCAAAACCGAGGTTGATCAAATGGAAATTGTTGCCGCAAGAGATCGATTTTAAGGCGAAAGACAGCAAGGGGACATAAAATCAAGTTACAAATTATTTGTCCATATTAGAGGAGGAAGCTATGCTCAAGCTAGGAGATGGGGCTGAAATTAATGATGCATTTCCAGACGAACAGGTATTGGCTGCTTCTTATGATTTTATTCCTTGGTTCACAAATTTTTCTAACTCCTTGGGAAGTGATCTGGTTCCATCGGATTTGTCATTTCAGCAAAGGAAAACTTTTATGTATGATGTGAAGAAGTTCTTTTGGGATGAGCCTTGTTCCGTATTTTTGCTGATGGGATTATTCGTCTCTATGTGCCTGAGCTTGAGATGATGAGTATACTAGAGGCGTGTCATTCTTTGATTGTTGGTGAGCATCATAGTGGTATTCAGACTGCACTAAGATGCTCATGATTTTGTCAAGTCTGGTGATCATTGCCAAAGGGAAGGAGAAATTTCAAAGAGGCAAGAGCTACCCATGAATCCGATATTGGTGATTGAGTTGTTTGATGTTTGGGGCCTTGACTTCATTGGTCCATTTTTAAGTTCACATGGGATGAAATATATTCTTGTTGTTGTTGACTATATATCGAAATGGGTTGAAGCAATTACACTTTCGAACGATTAGGGTAAGAGTGTCACGCATTCCTGAAAAAAGTATGTTCTCCATATTTGGTACACCTAGGGCGATTATCAGCGATGGAGGTTCCTACTTTTGTAATAAGTTGTTCAAAACGTTGCTAAAAAAATATGGAGTCCGTCACAATGTAGCTACTCCTTACCATCTGCAGTCTAGTGGGCAAGTTGAAGTGTCAAACAGAGAGATAGATCAAAGTGATGAGTCCACAATTTGGACTCATTTAGGGCTTTATTTTAATAGATTTAGTGTCTTCAAATGCATATTTTGTACCAATAACTGATGTAAATCCTTGAATTTCAGGTATTTGGATTGAGGAACAAAGCATGGACACTATTGAGGAAAAAGGAACAAGGCAAGTGAAAGAATGAAGAAAAGAAGGCCTGAGGATCGCCTAACCCATTGGGCGAGTCACCTAACTTCCATGGTCTCGCCTAATGTTCCAGTGTGCCAAGCCCTGAAGGAGAAAATCAAGTCAGCGATAGAGAAGAGCAGTCGGTGAGTCACCGAACAGTTCCGCGATGCAGTACCACATCGCCCAATGTTACAGAACTTGAAGTTGTTGAGAGCCAAAGCAAAAAGGCGATGGAATTGACCAAAGGGCGGATCACCGAGTGAATCGGTGATCCCGACATATTGCACCAAATGGTCCTTTGCAACACATTTTTTGACAGCTATAAATACGTTTTAAAATTCTTAGTTTAGTATCCAGTTTTGATTTTATCATTGATATTATTCTGTTTTCAAGTTTCAGAGCTACGAACTAATTTAGAGAGATTTTTCCTTAGCTTTGAAGATTTCCATTTCTGAGAAATCGAAAGTGGGTGTTGAAGATTCTTCATCTTAGACCTCTGTAAGACAATGTTAATCTTACCCAGTTGATGGAAACACAATTTGGTAACGATATCTGCCTTTTTATGATGTCTAGCTAAAACCCCAATTCTTGGGGTGTGATTATGTGATTATGGATTGATTTAACTATTGGGTATTGTTAATTGATAGTTTAATTGTTGTTTAAAGGTGATTTCGTTCTGTAATTGTTGTTGAAATTAATGGTTGTAGTTGCAAATACAATCCTAACTTCATGTTTTAGCTTGCGAGAGAGAGAGGTTTTAAAACCAAAATTTCTTAATCGATGGTCTCTGGGTATTGCGTTGTCATGGGTTCAGCTCGAGAAAGTGAATCCTAAACCCTCTTCCACACATTCAACTCGAGAGAGTGAATGGACTAAAACCAAAATTTCTTAATCGATGGTCTATGGGTATTACTGATTAACGATTGTTGGCACTTCGTATTGGATGAAGTGTCCTGATATGTGAAATCAAAATGGCACCGCTGTGGAGGAGTGGTGTTACTTGAGAATTTTTTGTTAAGTTGAATTTTGCTCGTGTTAGTTATAGTTGAACTTACTTAATTTTTAGTTTTGGTTTGTGTGTTGCTATTTTGACCAGAGAATTGAATCAGATTTGGTAGCAAAGAGAGACCTAATGGATCACCCTCTTTTGATGATTCTTAGGGATAACATCCTAAATTTCAGACAATTGGAGGATGATCTATTTATGAGTTGTGGTAAAGGTTTAAAATCCTATTGCAGCAATGCCTAACTCATGAGATTCCAGATAAATTACTTCTATAATGATTCTACTGGGGTCTTCCCCGAAAATAGAATAATTGCTCACAAACTTTCTTTGAGCTGCTTGATGCGACATTCCTATGAGACCACAGCCCAACTCCTTGATTGTGTGGCCAAAACCAACAAGGAGAAGATAGACAAAGATAAGGACCAAGACTTGAAAACTTTGTTGGGTCAGCTGGATGTCTTGGCCCAAAAGGTCAAAGACTTGGAGGTACTGTCCACAAAGAAGGACAGGTACATCCCCCCTCATGAGAGTCGAAATATGAAGAAGCAAGAGGGCGGGCAAAGTGAAGAGGTCCTCTTATTCATTCTACACAAAGTTGAAGAACACGACAATGTTTTAGAGGAGATAAGAGAGAATGTCATGATGTTGAACCAGATGACGACCTCTCATTCCATGTTCATTCAGTTACTAGGGTCCCAAATGGACCAAGTGCTGAATGATCTCTACCCAGAACCAAAAGAGGGGTTTACTTATGAGTATGAGGCAAACCCCACTAATGGAACTTAAGTGGGGAGTTGTATCGTGCCACGACGTTAACTAGGTGCTACTTGGGAGGCAACCCAAGTGATTATCGTTTTATTTTTGTTTTAGAAATAATGGTGTGTTGATTGTGCAGGTTGAAGTGTCGAAAGTGTTGGAAAAGAAGGTTGGCGAGTAAAAAATCTAGTCGGTGGATCACCAAAAAGGTCGGCGCGCCCAACCTAGTCTGTCATTGCTTTTAAATTGGAGTCTGTAAAATCGGTGAGCCCAGGAGCAACTTGGTGAATCACTGACCAGGTCGGCAATCTCGATCTAGTCCGTCATTTGGACCCCCACATTAACTAGAGGGCCTGAAAACTTGGCGAGGTAAGTGACCTCTCGGCGTGTCACTGAGTGGGTCGGCGAGCACGACTAATGTCGCTGAATGGGCGAGAACTCGACAGTTTTTAAAGGCCAAAGGTTTAAACTTTCAAACTCTTTCACTTTCCCTCACTTTTAATCTTCCCAAGCTCACACCCACACTTTAGTTTGCTATATTTCTGTATATTTAGAGTATTTTAGTCATTGATTGTGTGTTCAGAGTGGATTACATTGCCGCCTAGCATTTCAATATCATTTTAATCGGCATTTGAGGTTGGTTTTCCAAACCCCAAGTCTATTTTTATCGAATTTGTACTTATTTGCAATGATTTTATCTTGTTGTTGTGTGCTGGGCCTCTCTGATAGTTTTAGTATGTTTGAATGCATGTTTTAATTGGTTAATCTTGCCCGTATTGGTTATATTGTTTAATTCCCATAATTTTGTGCCTTAAAATTAATTAAATCTTGTGGAGTTGTGCTTGCACGTTGTTGATTCTAGTTAGGTGAAGTCTAAGTAGCCCGGGGTAATGGGTGTAATGGGTTTTGCTTTAATTTGATGGGTGCATGCTTTGATTTATTTTTTGGTGGTTGCAGGGTTGCTTTTGAGAAGTTAGTTTGAAAGTAGGCACGTTGGGTTGTTTAGCGAGCTGGGTTGAGCTCACCGAACCACTCGGCGGTTCGTCGAAGTTCCCCATCTTGCCTCTGATTTCATGCTATACTTGAAGTTTAATTCTGTAACTTTTGGTGAGAAGCTTGAGGTCGCCAAAGGAACTCGGCGACTTGCCGAAAGTCTTATTTATCTCCCTTTGTCTGCACCCCTATACCTTCAATGGCACTGTAACTTTTGGCAGGATAACCCTTACTCGCCAAGAATTCATTCCCATCGCCGACACACCAATTTTTCCTGAGAATTTTGAGCCAATCCTTTCGGCGAGCTCGATGTAGCTCGCCAAAGTGATTCGGTGACTCGCTGACTGGTTTGGCCAGTCATTCTGCAACTACTATTTTTCTGTGCATTTGAGTGAAATGTTTTTAAGTCTTTCTCGGTGTTTTGCAGACATGGTAAGAACAAACATTTACATGCCACCTCGAAAAAGCACGGGGCATAATAATTAATGAGGGAGAATTAGAAGGGAAGGCCAGAGCTTCCACCGGGAGACAAAGACAAGGGCAAGAAGGCCACATCTGATAGGGTGAATACTGGTTCTCAGGCTGCTTTATCTAAACCTGAGGATGACCAGCTGTTACTGTTCGGCAGGCTGAGCTCCAGGATAGATCTTGCCCTGACTCATCTAGAGTCCCTCTACTTCGCACACCAGCAGACTCAGTGACAGTTCCGGCACCTCCTGGGGCTCTAGTGCCACCAATCATCCCTCCTCCTAGGCTTCTCAATAGGGTGAAAGGTGATGGATTGCGAACTATTCTTTAGGAGAAGTTATTATCTACAGAGGGACTTGAGGGAAAATACTCCGATGTGAGGGACACCCTCCAGTTCCACCAGTTTGAGCAGTTCACCAGGCCTCGAGACCGCTATATTCCTTCATGGGTCCGGGAGTTCTATACAACTTATGGTGACCTAGTTCTAAAAAGCAAAAAAAAAGGCAAGCGAGTTCAGACCAGTGAAGTTGGTCATGGTCCGAGGAAAGGAAGTCAGGTGCAATAGTGAGCACATTAACACTGTATTGGGTAGAGCTCTGCATTCGACACATCTTTATGATAGATTACGTATCGCTCAGGCCTTAGATGAATTGAATGGCTGGTTGGCTGCATTGATTTTTGATACCACCCCGAGGTTGATTGACGCAAGGGTCCCTATAGAGAAGAGGGATTTAAGTATTATTGCTCATTTCTGGTTTGGCTTCATTAGCAGCACCATAATGCCATTCTAGAACAACTTCATTCAGAGTCATCCTAAGGCACCCTGCCTTGAAGCTATCATATCCCGAAGGAGCATCGACCTAGGACTCCTTATTGAGCAGGCGATGACCATGAGGGCCAAGCAGAGGCAGATTTCCTTACGTTTCCCAATTTTGATCATGGAGTTATGTCGGTGAACTTGATTACCTCGGGACGATATGAGAGACATTGAGGTGACAACTTATTCCGCCACTAACATCCAGTGTATTGAGGCCGAGTACACTGATGAGTCCACAAATTGGACTCATTTAGGGCTATATTTTAATAGATATTGTGCCCTCAAATGCTTCTTTTATCTCAATATCTGATAAAAACGCTTAAGTTTCAGGTATTTGAAGTTTGTAGGAAAGAATGGACACTACGTCGCAAAAAGGAATGAAAAGGCTGAAAAGAATGAAGAAATAAAGGCCTAAGGATCACCGAGTCCACTTGGCGAGTCGCCGAAGGGTCTTACTTCGCCTTTTGTTCCAGTGTGCTGAGCCCTGAAGGAAAGGATCAAGTCGGCGGAAAAAGGAAACAGTCGGCGCATCACCGAAAAGTTTTGCAAAGTAGTACCATGTCACCCAACGACTCAGAGCACGGCGATGTTGAAGGATGGTGCAAGACAGCAATGAGCTACGCCAAAAGGCGAATCGCCGAATTGATCGGCGATTGCGATTAACGACGCCGAATGATATACTGCAGCACAAATCTGTGAAAACTATAAATACTAGTTAGAGTTGCAATTTTAAGAGTCGAACAATTATTATATTTTTCATATAGAATAGTACTTTTTTGATTTTTTTTCTCTAAGTTTGAAAGGGTTTTGAAAATTTCAAGAAGAAGAGGGTTTCATCTCCAAGGATTTGGACTTGGGTCTCTTGGATTCTTCATTCTTTGCCTGTAAGAAGACTTAAATCTTCATACCCCTTTGAATGTAAGTTCATTTAGGTATAAATTTCTATCTCTTGATGTGTGGCTAAAAACCCCAATTCATGGGGTGTGATTTTGTGAATATGGGTTAGATTAGTTATTGGGTCTTGCTTGATGATAGTCTATTCGTAGTTTAAATGTGATTTCGTTTAGTGGTTGTGGATGAACTTAATGAGGTTGTAGTTGCAAATATAGTCTGATATATGTGTTTTCGGCTTGCGAGAGAGAGAGGTCGTAAAACTAAGACCACTAAATTGATGACCAGTGCGAGTGGGTCGACATGAGGTTTAGCTCGAGAGAGTGAACCCTAGTCCCATGTCCACACCCTCAGCTCGAGAGAGTGACTGGGTTAAGGTGGAGTCTGCTCTTAATGTGGCAAGTGGGTATCCGAGAGGAACCCGCTTGAAACGGGGTAGGTTACTCGAGAGAGAGCTTATCCCCTTTAAAGTCTAGTCTAGTCAGAAATACTCAATGAATTTACTATCAAAAGCATGTACCCAATGATTTAGTCTATCCTGTATTCCTATCACATCCCAAGAATCCCCTCTCATTACTTAGAACTTCTTGTTTATTTTGCTATTTTTGCTTACTAGTGACAAAACCCCATTGTTAATTGACACTCTTGTGTCCCTTTTAGTTTACAATGTTTTTAATTGTTAATGTCTTTAGCTATGACTAATTAGAACTAAATTTTATTTTTCTGTTAATTCTCAAAACCGCTCTCTTGGGAACGATCCTAACCCTTGGTTGGGTTATTATACTATTGCACGATCGTAGACACTTGCATCAGAAGTTGTGTCCTTGATTACTTGAGAATTTTTAGATTAGGAGAATTTTTGTTATTCTTAGATCTAGTCTATTTACCTTATTTGTAGTTTTGTTTTGCCTGTTTGGAATATCAAAGCAAGGAAATAAGATGGTTAATCATTACATGTACCACACAGATCAGGCCCTCCTAAAACTACTAAACCTCAGGGACAACCTCTTGACATTCCAACAAACAGAGGATGAGACAATTCAGGAAATGTGGCTGAAGTTCTAAGCAGTGCTACAACCGTGCCCATCTCATGGAATGACTGACAAGGCGCTACTGGAGTGCTTCTATAGGGGTCTTGGACAAGAAAATAGAAGTGTAGCCGATCAACTTTGCGCAGGGGGTATGCTACACCAGCCCTACGAAGTCGTCACAAAAATCCTTGATGGTATGGTTGAAACCAACAAGGAAGCCAAACAGAAACAAGAGTGGGATGCACTAGTTACTCGAATGGATGTTCTATCCAAACGAGTCATGGAGTTGGAAGTACAAGCCATGGAAAAGGAAAAACACTTCCTCCTTCGTGAATGTAAAAAAGGGAAGAAAGATGGGAGTGTGCAAAATGACGAAGCCCTTTCACTTATTTAACATCAACTTGAAGAACAAGACAAGAAGTTGAATGAGACGAAGGACAACATTGACATGCTGAATAAAACATCTACCTCAAAATCCATGACTATTCAGCTGCAGGGTGCTCAAATCACCCACTTGATGACCGGTCGCTATCCACTGTTCACCGAGGACTCACCTAACTACACCATGGCTGACTCCGAGGATGAAGAAAAGTTGTTGACTTACATCCTGCCGCGAATTTAACTAAGGCGCTGTTTGGGAGGCAACCCAAAACCCCTTATTATTTTTATATTTGCGTATTTGTAAAATAATGGTGTGTTGTTGGTATAGGTTGAAGTGTGAGAAGTTCTCGAAAAGTGCAGGGTGACAAGCAATAGATCCAATTGGCGGGTCGCCGAAAAGGTCGGTGAACCTGACTTTATCTGCCGTTTGACTCCAAATATCTCCCAAATTGGAGCCTGTAAAACTCAGCGAGCTTGTGAAATTATTGGCGCATCGCCGACTCTGTTGGTGATCTCGATGCATACCACCGTTTGAACTACCAAGCTTACTGTAAAGTTCAATAAAACTCGATGAAAAAAGTGATTGCCCGGCGACACGCCAAATGACTTGGAGATCACAACTGATATCGCCGGGTGTGTAGGAGTTGAAGAACATTTGAGTAAAGTTGAAGCAGGGTGATTGTGAAGCATTCGAGAAAGTGGATTGAAAATAGGCGTGTTGGGTTGCATAGCGATGTTGTGTAGATCTCACTGAACCACTCAACGGCTCGCTTAACATCCCCACCTCGCCTTCTTTTTAATGCTAAAATTGTGGTGTGAGGGCATTTGAGTACCATTGTTGAACTTGAACTTGCATTTGAAGCTCTTTGATAATGGTGAGTCACAACTTGAATTTTTGATTGCACAATTGATCCTCGCATAAGTCAGTTGAGTCTTTTTGTGTGCATTCATGATTGAGTCTTCTATAGCACTGTTTGAGACATCCTTTTTGGATTGTTGAACTTGAGTATTAGTTGAGTACAAGCCAAAGTTTAAGTTAAGGGTGTTGATGAGTCCACGATTTGGACTGATTTAGGGCCTTATTTTAATAGATTTAGTGTCCTCAAATGCATATTTTTTTACCAATAATTGATGTAAATCCTTAAATTTCAGGTATTTGGATTGAGGAACAAACCATGGACACTATTGAACAAAAACAAAAAAGGCAGCTGAAAGAACAAAGAAAAGAAGGCTTGAGGATCACCTAACCCATTGGGCGAGTCCCTAATGGCCATGGTATCGCTTAATGTTCCTGTGTGCCAAGCCCTAAAGGAGAAAATCAAGTCTTCGATAGAGACGAGCAGTCGGTGAGTCACCGAACAGTTTCGCAATGCAATACCATATCACCCAATGTTACAGAACTTGAAGATGTTGAAGGCCAAAGCAAAAAGGCGATGGAATTGACCAAAGGGCAGATCGCCGAGTGGATCGGTGATCTCGACTTATTGTGCCGAATGGTCCTTCGCAGCACATTTTTTGACACCTATAAATACTTTTTTTAATTCTTAGTTTAGTATCCAGTTTAGATTTTATCATCGATATTATTCAGTTTTCAAGTTTGAGAGCTAAGAACTGAATTTAGAGACATTTTTAATTAGCTTTGAAGATTTGAAGATTTCTATTTCTAAGAAATTGGAAGTGGGTGTTGAAGATTCTTCATCTTAGACCTCTGTAAAGACAATATTAATCTTAGCCAGTTGATGGAAACACAATTTGGTAACGATTTTTGCCTTTTTATGAATGCTAGCTAAACCCCAATTCTTGGGGTGTGATTATGTGATTATGGATTGATTTAACTATTGGGTATTGTTAATTGATAGTTTAATTGTTGTTTAAATGTGATTTCGTTCAGTAATTGTGGTTGAAATTAATGGGTTGTAGTTGCAAATACAATCCTAACTTCGTGTTTTTGGCTTTCGAGAGAGAGGTTTTAAAACCAAAATTTCTCAATCGATGGTATGTGGGTATTGGGTAGTCATGGGTTCAGCTCGAGAGAATGAATCATAAACCCTCTTCCACACATTCAGCTCGAGAGAGTGAATGTACTAAAGCGTAGGTTGTACTTAATTGCTACTTGTTAGTGTTTGAGAGAAACCAATTTGATTCGGGGTAAACTGTTCGAGAGAAAGTTTACGCCCCACTAAAGTCTAGCTTATTCACTGATTTACAACTATTTACTAGCAATTGCAATTATCCAATGGTCTAAATTAGTCCACAATCCAATCACATCCCAAGAACCCGTCTCTATATTTGCTATTTCTGTGATTATTTATTATTGTAGCTGATATTTGAAACCAAATCCCCTATTATTTGAAACTTGTGTCACCCCAAACTTGAGCTATGCTTTTATTCATAAATGTTTTACCTATGATTGACTTGAGCATATTCATGCTTTTCTATTGATTCTCAAATACGTACCACTCCTTATGGGATTCGACCCCAACTCACTTAGTTGGGTTATATTACTAACTAACGATTGTTGGCACTTAGTATTGGATGAAGTTTCCTGATACGTGAAATCACAAATCCTTGCAAAGACTATGAACACCAATAGAACGTACTGGTCAAGAAGGCCTAATGATGCTATATGGGCCTATCGCACTCGTTCAAGACTCTCATAGGTATGTCCCCCTACGAATTTGTATATGACAAGTCATGCCATTTGCCGGTAGAGCTAGAGAATAAGGCCATGTGGGCACTAAAGAACTTGAATTTGGATTGGGGCGCCGCATCGAGCCAAAGAGTGAATAACATGAATGAGATTGACGAGTTTCGCCTAAAAGCATATGAAAGTTTAGCCTTGTAAAAGGAGAAGATGAAAAAGTATCATGATTAAAAGATTGAAAAGCGTGAATTTGTTGTAGGTGATATGGTGCTTCAACTGTTTACTAGCAAGGTCAAGTTTCAATTGACGGGGCATTCTGAGTCACTCAAGTATTTCCACATTGAGCTTTTGAGCTCAAGAACAAGGAGGGAACAAGGTTCAAAATGAACGGGCAAAGAATCAAGGTCTACATGGGGAAATACAAGGGTGTGGAAGAAGTGATTGAGGCCTACTATATTGATGAAGTTTGAGTAATCAAGGTGTCTGCATCGTGCCGTGAAGTTAAATCATGCGCTGCTAGGGAGGGAACCCGAGATGTACCATCTAGCCAACTATAGGTTTTGTTTTTGATTTAGGAGTTTTCTTCTTTTATTGTAACTCCTTAGATAGGTGTTTTATTTTTGTATTAGTCTTGGCTAGATATAAATAGGGTTCGTGTCGAAAAAGTGTCCAAAAAATATTTTAAAAAAGTCCCAATGATTGCTACGTGTGCAGGGACGAAAGGAAAAATTTACAGAAAAATAGTTGTGAAGTTGTCTACGGACCCCATCGACGGTCCTTTGGACCATCCATGAACTATAAATGGCGTCCATAGACCCTAGGTATGTGTTTTGAATTTTCTAAGTGTCAGAGTGATATACATATCAGACCCACAATCTGTAGGTCTACCCACGAACGGTAGACGGGGTCTCGTGGGTCCAAAAACTAGCGTTTGCCTAACCGGACCCGAACCCCTTTTAAAATAAAACCTTTCATTTTTTAAAAACTTCCCTCTAGCACGAGTCCAGAAGCTAGAGACATAAATGGCCACCCTATTTCAGCACATGAAGCCTTGCATGCAGCGGACCATAGCGAGTTTGAGGCGAGGTTGGAGCAGAAGGCTCAGGCTGTTCATAAATTCCTGGATGCCTTTGAGTTGCGCATGTTGGAGAGGCCAGCCCCGACCTTTGATATGTCTACCTTATAGCAGGAGTTGGCTAGCCTCCGAGATGATGTTGATGCACTCTTAGCCCCCAGAGACTGAGCCAGAGTCTGCACCTACAGAACGGGTTGATGAGGTGGTGATGACTGCCTTATTGGACAATGATATGTTGCAACCCAATTCTTCCTGTGCTGCTGGGAAGAGCCCCCGCTCTGACCATAGTTCTAATAATGGTGAGGCCTAGATGTCAAAGAAGAAGGAGCGTCAGTAGTTGGAGGAGGCCACGAGGGCGTCATTACTAAATAAGGAGTTCAGATAATTGCGGGCCATGAAGATGGGTGTTGGCCTATCTAATAGTGTGAGCACTACTAACGGTGCTGTGAGAGTTGATGTAAGCACTACTACGAGTGTTTGGATTGTAGATGGGGAATGTTACTGATGGCGTTCCGAGTGTTGATCCAGTAGACTCTGGGAAACCGGACCCACCCACTTCTTGCGTGGTCTTTGGTGCATATGCGCCACAGGTTTGCTTCACTCGATCCTTTACTTTTTATTTTTTTGTGCATTGCCAACAATTACACTTTATTTTTTTAGGGTGGGGCAAATGGATTGTAAGTGATAGGGTAAAGTTTGAGTAACCCAACTCATAATCCTCTCTTGGGGTTTTCTTGCCAGTGTTCTTTTCCCCCAAGAGACTGTTTGAATTTCTTTTGATACGGCATGTTAGGAATGTTTGTGTAGAAGTAAGTAGATAAAAGGAAAGCATGATGTCATAAAAAGCATGAAAAATTGATAAAACATAATCCCTGTCCAAAAATGATGAAATGTGCTAGATCTTTAGGCTTGATAAGTTGAAGGTTCTAGATCTCAATGTGACATAATAGGAACTAATTTGACCTCATGACTTAAGGTACAACTTGAACTGGGTAGTAGAATAATCTGATAATGAAACAATGTGCCAAGAGAGAGTGAGGAAAGCTTGAATGTTCATACAGTGCGTGTCAATCTAGAACTTGCCCCGTTAGTCCTGCTAAGATAATCTAGGCTAGAGGTTCGGAAGTGATCATAGGCCCCTGTTCAAGTTAGTCCACTAAAGCCTAAAATGATCCAACCAAATGAAATCAATATTCCCTTTGATCCAATATTGGAGCCTAAGATAGACAACTTCTGTCAATTTACCTAACTCTCCTTCCTTAAAATAATTGTTTTGGTCCCGGTCCATCATTGGACAGGTTCACCTAGACTTAGGCCAAAAGCCTATGTTAAAGGTGACTAATTCAAAAGTTACCTTGATGTTGTCCCTGGTCCGACATCGAATACTGTGCACTTCAACTCATGCTAAGCATATAAGTTGAGGGTGGATCTGAAAAAGGAAAATCAAAGAAAAAGGGTATGACAAGAGAGGTGTGTTGAAGAGAAAAACTGAAAAGAAAAAGATGTGACTTTGTGCAAAAGAAGCAAAAAAGATGATGAACAAAAGTGCTGAAAGAAATAAAGAAAAGTAAAGTGAACGAAAAAGAAGAGGGTGAAAAATAAGAGCCATAAAGTCAAAAGTCACATCTGTGTTGAAGAAAGTCAAGGAAAATAAAGTAAAATGAAAGGATGTAAAATATGGGTTAAGAAAAGAGGTAAAAAGACAACGTAATGTAAAGGAGGGAAGAAAGTCACTAAAAAGTACCCAAATATACCACGCCTGACCCTGAGCCTACGTTACAATCTAAGAAAGTCCTATAGTTATCTTAACAACTACTTTGGAGAATCTAAGCAGTGAAAATAAGGGAAAGCATATGGTATTGAGCGCTAACTATACTTGAAGTCAAATCTGAGCGTGAGTGTTGAACGAATCCTAAAAGTTCAAAGTTATATCTCTTGTGAGTGGAGAAAAAGGATTTCTTTTGAAGTGAGGGTACTAGTTACATTGTGGAAAAATTGATACCTTGGTGATTGTGAATGGTGTATGTTGTGGTGTCTATTGTCGATCTATGTCAAATTTTGATCCATTTGAGTTGGTTTGTTGAGTCTAATAGAAAAGATTTGCACTACGAAGAGGGAATGGATTGAAATGGCCATGTCATTGCTAAGTTTGTATGTCTGCTTCTACACAAGTGTCGTTTAGAGTGTTAGTGTGTGGCTTGAGGACAAACATCAAGTTTAAGTTGAGGGTGTACATATACCGTGATTTTATTGTATTTTTTATATATTTCACTTAAGAGTTGTGTGTGTCTAAGGCCATTTTATATTAGAAATAATGTTTTATGTGTTTTTTCTTGCAGGAAATAGCTTTGGATGCGGTTTAGTGAGATGACAGCTGAAATCATGTAGAAGGAGACACCCACGGATGTAGTCCACGGACCGTAGGTCCTTTGACGATCCGTCGGATGGGTAGGTGTAGATGGAGAATCAGGGAAGTCTTACCAAGTGTGGAACTACAGAGCAATTGACGGACCGTAGGTCTACCCACAGGCCGTCCTGCACATTTTGTCGTTGATGATCTGAGAGTGAAGGTTCCAGTCCCTGCTGAAAAGTTCTAAGTATTGACCAACGGAAGGGGACCGTAGGTCATCCCACGATCCGTAGGTTGAGTCGTCGATTGATGCCGCGTTCCAGAAGTTTATTTCCTTAGTTTGTTTTCTTTTTGTTTAGGACATGTTTTTTGTATAAATAGGGTATGTAAAGCTCGTTTTGGGGGGTTAGACATTATTGTTTACTTTTAGTTCTTGATATTTTCTTTGGGAATTAACTTGCAAACTTTGGTAATTTGATTTCCGGATTTTTGTTTATAAGATTTCTTCAAGCCCTAGTTTCAACTTTTCTCTTCTTCTTCTTTGAGTTCAAGAGAGAGAAATTCATTTGGAGAGGATGAAGTTTTGGTTTTTTTTTGTTTTAGATTCTAGGGAGAGTGACTTAATTGGGGAAATTTGAGCATAAAAAGCTTATATACTTCACAAGGAAAAGAGTAAAACAATATAGTATCAATTTAGGGAAAATAAAAAAAAGACCCCTAAAATTCTAACATAAAAACTGCTAACCTACACGTTTTAGGTCACCAAAGGCACTTGGCGACTCGCCAAGTGGACCCTTGGTCCGCCAAATTTTCCAGAATGCTCATCATGGAGGGAGCCTACTAGGCGATAGGGAGGAACCTATGAGCGATGCGCTGACAGTGTTGGCGAGCCCTGACCTAGCTCGCCCAATAGTCCAGTAGCTAGGCCAAAGGGGACTGCACAGTAGACGATGGTGGCTCAGTTGGCTAATCGCTGAGTTCCTTTGGCTATTGTGCTGGCCCTCGCCGAGTGGACCAAGAAAAAAATGTTTTGCTTCACCCTTCCCAAGGTAGTTTAGGCCCTTGCCCTATTTCATGGATAGCTACCTCCCTCACACTTAGCCCTAGTCTTGCCATCTAGGATCCGGGGTGTTACAATATCTCCCCCTTGTGGAAATTCATCCTCGAATGACTAGACACCATACAAAAATAACAACTCAAGCCTAGCAGCCCATCATGCATGAAACATCAAAATAATGCACAATTCAAAGGAGGATACTTCAAATCTATCTCAAACATAATCAATGCAACACAAGGAAGTAGGAACTACATCTAACAACCCATTATGCATGAAACTCAACATCTCTCATAATCACAGGAGGAACTACCTTCTCCAACTAAGATAATGCTCAACACAACAACATGAAGCCAATATGCAATTACTCTCAAAAGCATACTACAACATTTTCATTAACTCATCTCATGAAGTCTAATAGGCAAATCGTACTAAATGAAGTCTAATAGGCAAATCGTACTAAATGCACAATAACATGAGGAACATAAATCATGAAAACTCATTTTCTAATTAAACACAATTTTCTCAAGAACATGCATACATAATGAAATCATGGAAAACACATAATTCACACATGACCTCCAAAGAAAGGAAACTCTGGAGGAACTACTTACCTCAAGCTTTAATACGAGTAGAAGGAAAGAGATGAGGGTATCGGGAATTCATATCGGCCTCAGCCTCCCAAGTAGCACCCTTAACTAAATGATTTCTCCACAAAACCTTAACGAAAGCTATTTCATTGTATCTCAACTCTTTTGACATGCATGTCTAGGATTTCTACCGAAACTTTTTCATATGAAAGGCTTTCATCAACTCCCAACCCTTCTAGGGAAATAATGGACACCGGATCTCCAATACACTTTTTAAGCATAGAAATATGAATTACCAGGTGAACCGAGGCCAACTCATTTGGAAAATCCAACTCATAGGCAACTGAAATGACCCAAAAAGTTCTTAAAAATGTGCTTCGGAAGTTACCGGAAACTTGTTTAACTATATCTAGAAAAATCTATTTTGTTTTTCGAAAATACGACTTCATATTCTTGTTTAGGGGGTCAAATTGAGTGGGAAATGGGTCTAACCCAAATTTTAGAGCAACCGTATCAAAATCCAAAATTTCCAAGTGAAGCCTTTTTCGAGGGTCTACTTTGGAGGGTCATATCTCCTAGCACACAAATAATTGGGTGGACCATAACATATACATTGAAATCCCTTTGAGTTAGCTACCTACCGCACTTCGTTTCACCTCATTCGGAGTTCGGACGAAGAAGTTATGCCCATTTTCGTAAAATCTGTCCGGCAGAAAATGCAATTTCCAGTGAGCGTTTTTACTGCTCACCCGCCTCATTTTATTTCTAAGTGTTGGACCATTTTTCCAAAGGGCATATGTTATTTCCTTTATACCATTAGTTCAATTCCCATCTCTAAAACATTTCCCAAAACACCTCTCCCATACTTAGACACATTTTCTCTCAAGTTCTCTCAAGAACCCTAATCCAAAACCTTCCTCAAGATTGAAGAGCCTCTTGCTCCAAGTTCCAAGCTTCCATTGAAGACACTTTCAAGACCATCATAAAAACTCAAGGTATGTGGTGTTGAACTCATGGGTCCTTCCACCCATAGTGCCTAGACTCTATTCTACTCACTAATTCATGGTTTAAGTTAAGATTCATAAATTAGTCTTGTTCTTTGTAATAATTTCCTGCACATTGAATTTTAAACATGAAAAGTGATTGTTTTGAGCATGTTGTGACTCTAGAATTTGAATCTAAATTTGGAATGGATGTGGAGATTTTCATGTGGTATTGTGGGTGTTAAAAGGTGTTGTTGTAGGTTGTTCACTGGTTTTGCTGCATAATTACTACCCTATTTTCCATTCTCTTTGATTCCATTACATGCCTTCAAGGTGTTTGACAAAATGTCCAACTATGGAGAGTTGATGAATCGATGCTTTAAAGCTTGAGTTATGAGATGTATGGAAATCCAGAGATGTGTTGATGACAAACTAAGCTTGTGTATATGTTCATTCCATACGTGAGATTGCATTAGAGCCTAATGGGAATTTCCTATATAAAGTGTTGCATGACCATGCCCGGTCCGGGGGAAAAGAACCGAACAACCATGTGAGAGGTTTATATCTCACCACCTAGGATGCTTGGGGTGTGACCAACATCAACCATGTGAGAGGTTTATATCTCACCACCTAGGATGCTTGGGGTGTGACCAACATCAACCATGTGAGGGGTTTATACCTTGCCACCAGGGTGTTCGGGTGTGAACGGCATCCCCCATCCTAAGTTGGGGTTATAGATTGGTTGGATCATGCATACACATATGATATCTACTATTAGTATAGATTTACTTAAACATGTTTTGACTTCACTTTGATCATGCATCCTCATATTGTTATTCATAATGCCTATGAAACTATTTCTTGTATTTCGATTGTGTCCTTGTCTATTGTTGTGTTGCACCCCGCATACTTAGTACATTCCAAGTACTAACGCATATTTTGCCTACATGATGTCACCATGTAGGGACCGGAGCTACTCTTGATCCTTCTCTCCATTCACGTGGCTAGTACGGTGCTTATCCGAGTTTGTTGGTGAGTCCTCAATGATTCGAGGGCTATGTTATGTTTCCTACTCCTATGTTTTGAGACTTTAGCTTGCAATTGTATTTTGACTATGAGGGGAGCCGGTAGTATGTCATGGCCCCCGTCCTATCTATGTATGTAGAGGTGTCCGTTGGACAAGTATTTTGTAAATGAGCTTGACTCTTGTTCTATGATGTCATTTTGAAATGGTTTGCCCTTAGTCCCTATTTCCCGTTAATTAATGTTGAATGTACTTCCGCGACCGATGAAGTGTGATGACAAGTTTGAGAGGCTTGTTTGGGGTTCCTTCGGGTTCCTCATTCGCCATGTCACGTCTAGGTCCTAGGCTTGGGTCGTGACAGCAACTTTCTCAGTACGCTTTAAAATTTGATATGGGCCTACATACCGGGGACTAAATTTCCCTTTCTTGCCAAACCTCATCACACCCTTCATGGGTGAGATTTTCAAATAGACCTAATCATTCACATCGAATTCTAGATTCCTTCTCCTCACATCGGCATAAGACTTTTGCCGACATTTGGCTGTTCTTAGCCTCTCTCTAATTAGCCGAACTTTCTCAATAGCTTCATAAACCGATTCGGAACCAATAAGAGCAATTTCACCTACATCAAACCAACCAACCGGAGACCTACATCTCCTACCATACAAAGCTTCAAAAGGATCCATACCGACACTTGAGTGGTGACTATTGTTGTAGGCAAACTCTATTAATAGCAAGTGGTCATCCCAATTACCTTTGAAATCTAGAATACATGCCCTCAACATGTTCTCTAAAGTTTGAATGGTGCGTTCCTCTTCACCACACGTTTGAGGGTGGAAAGTCGTGCTAAGCTTAACTTTAGTGTCAAGCCCTCTTTGGAATGACATCAAAAAGTGTGAAGTAAATTGAGTACCCCGATCCGAAATAATGGATAAAAGAATCCCATGTAACTTCACTATATCCTTAATGTACAATTTAGCATAGTCTTCCGCCGAATGAGAGACCTTGACGGGGAAAAAATAGGCTTATTTTGTCATCCTATCTATAATGACAAAAATAGAATCATGTTGCCTTCTAGTACAAGGTAAACCCACAATAAAGTCCATATTCACATCTTCCCACTTCCAAGTAGGAATAGGAATATCTTGTGACAAGCCTCCCAGCCTTTGGTTCTCAACCTTAACTTGTTGTCAATTAGGACATTCGGCTACGAATCCCACAATATCTCTCTTCATACCATTCCACCACTAGACATCCCGTATGTAACACCCCTAAATACTAACCAAAAGTCTCATGTCGTTTTACCGTTGCTTAATTACTAAAATATGTTTTACTCTCATTTTGGAAACTTGAATTATTGTGATAATTGCAAACTTGCTTAACATAAATTGTGATCGTAATTTAAGGGGTTATATTGGAGTATTTATGTAATATTCTATTTAGAATTAGGTATAACTTTAAAAGGAGGTGAAGGATATATATATAGGTGTATATGTATGCATTTTGAGCAGAACACAACTATTTGGGCAGCACCTTGAAGGAAAGTTGTACAAGGGATAAACATAACCTTTGTAACTATATATTTTCACAACTCCTTTAGTAAATTCATTTTCCTCAAGTCTTAGAACCTTAGAAACATATCTGAACAGTTTGTTCTTCAAAATCACAAGAGGAAAACTTTGACCTTTTGGCTGGGATTCGAGACAGACCCTTCTCTTTGGTAGGTTGAAAAATTTGTTTTTGAGTTGGGTAGTGTTTAATATTTTAAGCATAACTTGTTTTATAGAACTTAGTTTACAGTGAATAAATATGATTTGGAAAGCTAATTTCTATATGTACAACTCTTATAGTTATTTAAAACTCTAATTTAGTTGTTATGGATTCGAAATATGGGACGCAACATATGACAAGTTCTGTCCAAAGTTCGAAAGTAGAAATCTTGTATGGACAACTGTTATTGTTTCGAATATATCTTTTTGTACAAAATATATTTTTCGGTGATTCTTTTTTTTTTTTTTGCAACCTTAAGAGATGTACCCACATCTTTCATGGAGGTTATCAAGTCTAATTTTGCCGTTTTCCTTTTCAAATCTAAATTGCGACATGAGGTACTAGGCTGGCCAGAATCACTATTTTGGGAGCATAGTCGTATTTGTACAGGCTAAGCTTACTTGTGATGATAATCCTGTTTTACTTCGACATTATTGAGATACTAGGAATTAAAGAAGTTATTTAATTGTATTTTTAAGGTTGTATATACTCGTGAACAAGTTGAGGACGCGAAGTTGTGTTGGACTATTTCTAAGGTTGGTGTATGAACTTGTACTTGTAATCTTTTACCTGCTGGTATATCTGAAAGCTTATCTTGGTACCTTGGTTACCTCTTATCACTTTGCATTGTCGCATTGGTATACTTTAAGATATTAAAGACACTTGTGTAACTCGCCCACTTGAACGGATTGTTTGATCACTTGGCACTCTTGTTGGGACCTTGTCCTTCTTGTGGATGTGACTTTGTCTCTATTGACATGCCTCTTGATTCGAATCATTTTCCATCTTGACTCTGGATTTTTAGTCCGTCTTAAGAATGGAAGTTGACCATTTTAAGTACGAACTAGAAAGCCATTTTTAATATAGTTCTTGGTTCCCTTGATTATTGGGCTTTGACCCTTTTTGATATAGGGCGTCAGCCCTTCTTGATACTTGTTTGTGCTTGGTGTGACGACATGATGTATATATTGGGTGAGCCTTGTTATTGAATCTCTTGGAAAATGGTGCTATGAGCTTTCTTGACATTTGGATCTTTAAATATCGACCTTGATACTCTTTATATATTGTTACTTGATTTATTTATTATGTTTCAATTGTGCTGCTCCTGACTTGAGAATGGTAGCTTGGTGAATATGAGGACTCCGAACCTATAGTTTCTACACCACTAAGTTATATGCTTAGCGATAGTTGTTTCTATCGTAGGGACTGATCGACAGGAGGCATGAAGCAGGCCATTGGAGATGGAGATTTTGAGAGCTTTAAGGAAGATCACATTTGCATATAGGCATCTATAATTTGTATAAACCTTGGGACTTATACATGATCTATGTGTTGTATATTTACATGAAATTTGAGGGCTAATATGATCATGTCTCAATGGGTTGTAATATAAGTATGGCTATATGTTTTGTTCTTTTGGGGTTGGTAAGCCCAAGTCTTGTAATATATTAAATTTACCACTAATTTTGAATGATTGTGTGAAGCATGAACCACCTAGTTTGGGTGCTCGGAAGTTGATAATATTAATATTCTTTCTATATCATTTTTACTAGTGTATGGAAAATATATGCATAAAAATCTCGTGAGTTATTGGCTTATATTATTTCGGAAGGGTCGCTACAAGCGTTGGTATCATAGCCTAGGTTTGTGGTTCTAGGATTTTTGCGGTGAATTACTTGTATACTTGTTCGGTTTTGAAAAAGGTTTTATTTGGATTATTTGTTCACTTACATGGTTTATAATATTTTTATCTCATGTAGACTGCACATGCATCATGTACATGTCCCTAATGTAATGTGATCTTCTTTTAAAGGAATTAAGTTATGGCCTCTTCTTCTGACCGACCTATGGAAGCTGCTCGTGAAGGTTCGGGTAGCTCTGATTCCCAACCTCATGCACTAGAAGAGGTTGGAGAACCTTTCTCGGATCAATATGTTCCCCACACTAATGGGTCTGAAATGGGAAACCATCAGGGTGTAAGAGCTGGTTCACATCCTCACATGAGTCGTTGTACTCAAGCCATGAATCCTCCTTTTCAATAAATGGCTGAATTCTTCCACCACATGGGTGAAGCGATGCATGATCCCAACAGGATTAACTTTGAGAAAATGAGGAAAATGGGTGGAGTGGAGTTTGAAGGCACCCTTGATCCCACGGATGCTGAACAATTGGTGGAGCGCATGGAGAGGGTATTTAGCAGTTAGAGTGTTCAGATGTTGCCAAATTTAAGTATGCTATTTCAATACTACTAAAGGATGCTTACGATTGGTGGGTAAGTGTTCCATAAGCCAAGGTAAAACCTCATGTTCTTACTTGGGATGTTTTTTTATGGAATTTCGTATGAAGTATGTCCCACTTGCTTGTTGTGATGCAAAGAGAAAGGAGTTTTTGAATTTAAGGCAACGAGGCATGTCTATTGCTGAGTACCAACAGAAGTTTCTAAGGCTCTCTCATTATGCTGGAGGTATTATTAAAGAGGAAAAGGACAAATGCAGGAAATTTGAAGATGGTTTAAATGATTCCATTAGGAATAATATGGCGATCCTGCAACATGAGAACTTTTGTAAGTTAGTGTCTGCTGTTTTTACTTTGGAACAATTTGATAAAGAAGAAGCTAGTCGAATTGAAAACAAATTTTGAAGCCTAGACCAGATTTTGGAGGTCCATCTAAAAGGGGAAGGTTTGATGATTCTAAGGCTGGTAGTGTTAACAGGCCACCTCAACAAAATCAAAACATATCAGAATTTTCTACAGCTAGAACTCTGAATAATGGCCAAGGCAAGCCTCGCCTTCCCACTTGTCCACAATGTCGAAAGAATCATTATGGTACTTGCAGGAGAGCTTCTGGTGCATGTTTCAATTGTGGGAGCTTTGATCATAAAGTGAAGGATTGTCCTAATCCTAATAATGCTCCTTCCTTAAGAAATGAAGGCTCAACTCATAAGCGTTCTATTAATCCTCCTCAAACTAATGAAGATGCAAGACCTAAAAACACCCAAGCAGCAGGGGCAAGTGGAGCAAATAAACCTAGTGGACCAAGGGCTACTGCACACGCTTATGCTATGAGGTTGATGAATGATCAAGATGGAAAAGACGTGGTTGTCGGTAAATTTCACTTATTTAGTATATGTGTGTTTACATTGTTTGATCCTGGTTCTACACATTCCTATCTTTGTTCATCACTTGTTCTTCCTGAAAACGTGAAATATGTGAGACTTAATTTTGATATGCTGGTTGAAAGTCCTTAGGGTTATGAGGTAGCGTGTAATCGAGTTTACCAAGATTGCCCTTTGTGATTCAAAACCTAGTCTTCCCTGCTTATATGATTGAAATGGCCTTCAAGGATTTTGATGTTATTATCGGGATTGATTGGCCTTATAAATATCATGATGTGGTAGATTGTAGGTCTAAGCATGTGACTTTTAAAGATCCGACATTTTCACTCATCATTGTACAAGGTGAAAGATCATTGACATCTAGTATTATTTTTGCGGCCTTGGCAAGAAAGTTGATTCGTCAAGGTTGTGGGGCATACCTTCCTCACGTAGTTGATACATAGTTGGAGAGTCCTTGTATCAAGGACATACCTGATGTATGTGATTTCCCAAAAGTCTTCCCAGAAAACCTTCCTGGATTGCCCTTGGAAAGAGAGGTTGAATTTCCAATCGAGCTTATTCCTGGATCTACCCCTATTTCTATCACTCCTTATAGAATGGCTCCGAAAGACTTAAGAGAATTGAAATCTCAAATGCAAGAACTTCTCGGAAAAGGTTTTATTCGACCTAGTGTTTCTCCCTGGGGATCCCCTGTTTTATTAGTAAAGAAGAAAGATGGCACTGTTAGGCTTTGTACTAACTATAGACAATTGAACAAAATAAAAATCAAGAATAGATATCCACTAATGATCGATGATTTGTTTAACCAACTAAAGGGTGCTAAAGTATTCTTAAAGATTGATTTAAGGTCGCGATATCACCAACTGTGTGTTAGAGAGAAAGATATTCTTAAAACTGTTTTAAGAACTCGGTATGGTCATTATGAATTTTTGGTGATGCCATTTGGATTGACAAATGCTCCTGCGGTATTCATGGATCTAATGAATAGAGTATTCAAGCCTTATCTTGATCAGTTTGTGGTTGTTTTTATAGATGATATTTTCATATTTTCCAGAAGTAGTGAAGACCATGATAAACACCTCCGGATTATTTTGTAAATTTTAAAGGAGATGGAATTTTATGCTAAACTTTCCAAGTGTGAGTTTTGGCTTGATGAAGTGACATTTCTGGGATATGTTGTATCAGCCGAAGGCGTGAAGGTGGATCCTAGTAAGATACAAGCAGTTGTTGCATGGAGACCTCCCAAATGTCAAACCGAGGTAAGAAGTTTCTTAGGCTTAGCAGGATACTACAGAAGATTTGTGAAAGGCTTTTCCATTATCGCCTCTCCATTAACTAAACTCTTGCAGAAGGAAGTGAAGGTTAATTGGAATGACAAATGTCAAGGGAACTTTGAAACTCTCAAATCCTTGTTGACTCAAGCACCTATACTTAATCTACCAATTGAAGGGAAATAGTATGTAGTATAGAGCGATGCTTCTCACAATGGTCTCGAATGCATTTTGATGCAAGAAGGGAAGGTTATTTCTTATGCCTCTCAGAAATTAAAATCGCATGAATTGAATTATCCTACCTATGATCTTGAACATGTTGTTGTACTGTTTGCTTTAAAAATATGGCGGCATTATTTGTATGGAGAGAAATGTCATATATTCACTGATCACAAGAGCTTAAAGTACTTGGGTACTCAGAAGTAGCTAAGCCTTCGACAACGTAGGTGCCTTGAACT
Source organism: Solanum okadae (assembly GCA_036553675.1). NCBI lineage: Eukaryota > Viridiplantae > Streptophyta > Magnoliopsida > Solanales > Solanaceae > Solanum > Solanum okadae. Next base: position 37,567,626 of record CM071678.1, read on the forward strand.
CATCAAGGATTATGACTATATCATTGATTATCATCCTCGTAAAGCCAATGTGGTTGCAGATGCTTTAAGTCAAAAATCCTTCGCAAGCATTTCTTTGAGTCCTTTACCCTTGCTTCTTGAGTTAAGAGACATGAATGTTTGTTTTACACCTAATTCAAGTAGTTCAGTTATTGCTAATTTGCAAGTAAAACCAATATTACTTGAACAGGTGAAGGAAGCACAAAAGATAGATCAGACATTGTAAAATTGACCAGAGAAGTTCAAAATGGGGAAAAACTTGATTTTACATTAACAGAGGATCATGTCTTATTTTATCAAGATAGACTATGTATCCCTAATGATGAAAAATTAAGGAGAGAGATACTGAGTGAAGCACATACCTCACCATATGCAATGCATCCTGGGGGTACAAAGAAGTACCAGACCATCAAAGAAAGTTATTGGTGGAATGGTATGAAGAGAGACATTGTGGAGTTCATTTCTAAATGTTTTGTTTGTCAACAAGTAAAAGCAGAATATCAGGTCCCACTTGGTTTACTACAACCCTTGTCGATGCCGGAATAGAAATGGGAGAGAATAACTATGGACTTTGTTTCTGGACTTTCCCTCACCCAATGAAATCATGATGCAATATGGGTGATTGTGGACAGGCTAACCAAGAGTGTTCACTTCTTAGAAATCAGGATGGATTACTCACTTGAGCGTTTAGCCGAATTGTACATTAATGAGATCGTAAAATTACATGGGATCCCTATGTCTATTGTAGCTGACTGAGACCCAAGGTTTACATCTAGATTTTGGGGTAGCTTACAGGAAGCTATGGGTACTAAGCTGAAATTTAGCACTTCATTCCATCTTCAGACAGACGGCCAGTCGGAAAGGGTGATACAAATTCCGGAGGATATGCTTCGAGCTTGCATTAAGGAGTTTGAGGGTAGTTGGAACAAACACTTGGCTTTGATAGAATTTGCTTACAATAACAGTTATCAATCGAGTAGTGGAATGCATCCCTATGAAGCCTTATACGGAAGGAAATGTCGGACCACTCTTTGTTGGAGTGAAGTTGGTGACAGGAAACTTATTGGTCCTGAAATTGTGCAACAAGCAGAGGACAAGGTAAAAATTATCAAGGATTGTCTAAAGATTTCTTCGGATAGACAAAAGTCGTACGCTGATCTTAAAAGGCGTGACATTGAATATCAAGTGGTTGATAAAGTATTCTTAAAGGTGTCTCCATGGAAAAAGATTATGAGATTTTGCAGAAAGGAAATATTTAGTCCCCGTTTTATTGGACCTTATGAGATACTTGAAAGGGGTTGGACCAGTTGCATATAAATTGGCTTTCCACCTATGTTAGACAAGATCCACAATGTCTTCCATGTTTCTATGCTCAGAAGATATCGTTCTGATCCATCTTATGTTCTTCCAATTGAATCTATTGAGGTTAATCCTGACTTGACGTATAATGAAGAACCTATTTTAATTCAAGCTCGGGAAGTGAAACAACTTAGATATAATAAAATCCTCTTAGTAAAGGTACTTTGGAGGAACCATTCGGGAAAAGAAGCTACCTGGGAGAGAGAAGATGACATGAGGACCCAGTATCCGCACTTGTTTCGAGACTAGTGTAGGATAAATTTAGAGACGAAATTTCTTTAAGGGAAAGAGCGTTGTAACACCCCTAAGTACAAACCAAGAGTCGCATGTCGATTTACCGTCGCTTAATTACTACAATATGCTTTACTCTCATTTTGGGAACTTGAAATGTTGTGATAATTGCTAACTTGCTTAACATAAATTGTGATCGTAATTTAAGGGATTGTATTGGAGTGTTTGTGTAATATTCTAGTTAGAATAAGGTATAACTTTAAAAGGAGATGAAGGATATATAAATAGGTGTATATGTATGCATTTTGGGCAGCACACAACTATTTGGGCATCACCTTGAGGGAAAGTTGTACAAGGGATAAACATCACCTTTGTGACTATATATTTTCACACCTCCTTTAGTAAATTCATTTTCCTCAAGTCTTAGAACCTTAGAAACATATCTAAGCAGTTTGTTCTTCAAAATAACAAGAGGAAAGCTTTTTCCTTTTTGTTGGGATTCAAGACACACCCTTCTCATTGGTAAGTGGAAAAATCTATTTTTGAGTTGGGTAGTGCTTAATATTTTAAGCATAACTTGGTTTTATAGAACTTCGTTTACAGTGAATAAATATGATTTGGAAAACTAATTTTTATATGTACAACTCTTATGTTTATGTAAAACTCTAATTTAGCTATTATGGATTCGAAATATGGGACGCAACATAGAACAAGTTCGGTCCAGAGTTGAAAAGTAGAAATCCTGTATGGACAACTGTTAGTGTTTTGAATATATCCTTTTGTACAAAATATCGTTTGCGATGATTCTTGTATTTTTGCAACCTTAAGAGATGTACCTACATCTTTCATGAAGGTTATAAAGTCTAGTTTTGCCATTTTCCTTTACAAATCTAAGTTGCGACATGAGGTATTAGACTGGCCAGAATCTCTGTTTTGGGAGCATAGTCGTATTTGTACAGGCTAAGCTTACTTGTGATGATAATCCTGTTTTACTTCGACATTATTGAGATACTAGGAATTAAAGAATTTATTTAATTGTATTTTTAAGGTTGTGTATACTCGTGAGCAAGTTGAGGACCTTGATACATTGGTTGGTCTACAGTTTAAACTCGCGAAGTTGTGTTAGACTGTTTCTACGCTAAAGTATTGAGGTTTGTGTATAAAGTTGTACTTGTAATCTTTTTACCTGCTGGTATATCTGAAGGCTTATCTTGGTACCTTGGTTACCTCTTATCACTTTGCATTGTCGCATTGGTATATTTTAAGATATTAAAGACACTTGTGTAACTCGCCCACTTGTACGGATTGTTTGATCACATGGCACTCTTGTTGGGACCTTGTCCCCTTCTTGTGACTGTGACTTTGTCACTATTGGCATGCCTCTTGATTCGAATCATTTGCCATCTTGACTCTAGATTTTTAGACCGTCTTAAGAATGGAAGTTGTCCATTTTAAGTACGAACTAGAAAGCCATTTTTAATATGGTTCTTGGTCCTCTTGATTATTGGGCTTTGACCCTTCTTGATACAGGGCGTCAGCCCTTCTTGATACCTGCTTGTGCTTCGTGTGACGACATGATGTATATATTGAGTGAGCCTTGTTATTCAATCTCTTGGAAAATGGTGTTATGAGCATTCTTGACATTTGGATCTTTAAATATCGAACTTGATACTCTTTATATATTGTTACATGATTTATTTATTATGTTTCAATTGTGTTGCTCCTGACTTGAGAAAGGTAGCTTGGTAAATCTGAGGGCTCCGAACCTATAGTTTCTACACCACTAAGCTATATGCTTAGCGATAGTTGTTTTTATCGTAGGGAATGATCGAGAGGAGGCATGAAGCGGGCCATTGGAGATGGAGATTTTGAGAGCTTTAAGGAAGATCACATTTGCATATAGGCATCTATATTTTGTATAAACCTTGGGACTTATACATGATTTATGTGTTGTATATTTACATGAAATTTTGAGGGCTAATCTGATCATGTCACCATGGTTTGTAATATTAGTGTGGCTATATGTTTTGGTCTTTTGGGATGTGTAAGCCCAAGTCTTGTAATATATTAAATTTACCACTAATTTTGAATGATTGTGTGAAGCATGAACCACCTAGTTTGATGTAAATGTCGTAAAAACAACATCATTATATACAAATATCGTAAAAACAATGGCATTTGGTAAAATAACATAAAAAAGTTATGACACAAATGTCAAAAGTATTTAGTTGCTAATATCGACATTTGCACCTAATATTAAAATCTTAATATTTTAAAGAAATTTCTCACTTTTTGAATTTAACTCTGGAAAACAAAATTTGATGCATAAATATAATGTAAATAATTCTAATAAACCCTCTATCTTTTACTAATTAACTATTAAATAAGTCTTACTTGTAAAATTAAATATAAATTAAAGAGCTACGCTTTTTATTTTGTTTTTAACATTATTTATAATCGGTAATGTTTTAGCCATAATTATTAGTTACATTTATAGAATTTGTAATACGAGTAAAACAAAGTACAAGATATTTATAAAACAATAAAATTAAGGAAGACAATTAAGATCCCCAAAACCTAGCCCTATTTACCTTATTTTCCATAGGAGCCGCAATACTCCTCTCCCATTTTCCCCATAAACTTCCGAATGAGAAAATAGTTTCAAACTATAAATATTCTTTCTTTCCTTTCATTTTTATGTGATGAACTCATTATTGTTCTTGATCCTTACAGAAAACAATGAAAAGAAAGAAAAAAGATTTCTAGTTTCTTTTTCTTTATGCTTTTTGAATTTTTGATTTTAATTTTTTCTGAATCAAAGTTTTAATGTTTGTATATGTATTTATGTATTACGACTTTTGAATTATATAGATTTTCCGGGTAACAATCTAATAATTTTATTTTTTTCCAGGTTAACATAATAAAAAAGATTGGTAGTTGGCCAAGAAAAAGTTATATAAATTTTAAACAAATCATTAGACACTCTTTTTCTTTATTATATTATATAGTTCTAATTTTATTAATGTGAACTTTTTGTGCAGGATTTTTGTAGAAAGTGAGATCTATTATTTACAACAAATGCTTGGCTTGTGAAGAGATGATTCCATAAAGTTATGTTGCGGAAATTATTCTACAAGCTAAGGAATTAATTCGTTAGAGTAATCTTGATTTAGATAAATGTTGGAATTGTTCTTCTTTTATTTTTTAGCTGGATAGATTTGAATTTTATTTTACACATAACGAATTCTTTGATTTATTATTTAATTTGTTCAAAGTACTTGTAATATTATTATTTTTTTCTTTAGTTTCGATTTAAAATGTGTTTACATCACATAAATTCTATGTTTGTAAAGTTTGGCATTTATGAATATACAAATTGAATATAAATATTTGTGTTATGTCAAAAATTGAATAGATTAATATTTTAATAAATTTGGAATCAACACTAATTGAAATGTTACAAAATTTTAACGTGACATTTATAAATGTCAGAAAACTTTTTTACCAACATTAATCTAAATGTCAAAAAACTTAACTGATATTTTTTATATGTCATTTATTTAATACCGTCAATAACCTAAATGTTTGGAAATTGAGTGACATTTTTGGTATATGGTGTAAATAAATGTTAATTTATTCTCGGCATTTTTTGTGCATGTCATAAATAAATGCCATTGATTTATTATCGATATTTTTGCATATGTCATAACTAGGGCAGCTTTGGGGGTTAGACTTTAGGGTCCTTCTCAAGGACCCTTGGTTAGTCCATGGGGAGTCGTACCTTGACGTTTAACCCCTAAACTCCTCAACCTAAGCTCGGGAAATCATTTTACAACATAAAACCCCACATCAAACTCAACAACACACTCGTAAGGCTCTAGTTTCACCTACTAGTTTTTCGGAGGCTATACATTATCTCCCCCTTGGGAACATTCGTCCTCGAATGACACTTTAAATACCTTATGGAATTAAAGACTTAAGACTAGCAGCCCATCATGCATGGAACATCATAAACAATGCACAAAACAAGGAGGAAACATCAACTCCATCTGAATATACTCAATGCAACACAAGGAAGTAGGAACTACATCTACCAACCCATTATGCATGAAAACTTCAACATTTGTCATTTCATTGGAGGAACTACCTACTCCAACTCAAAACATGCTCATCATAAATTCATTAAGCAAATCATGCAATTACTCTCAAAAGCACATTTAAGCTTGTTCAACAATTTACCTCATGAAGTATATAGACAACTCATACTAAATGCACATCAACATGAGGAATACAAATCATGAAAACTCAATTTCTCATTAAACATGAATTCATCGAGAACGTGCATAACATAAGGAGACTATGGAAACACATAATCACCCATGACTCCAAAACATGAAACAAGCCATAAGAAACTCTTTGCCTTAGGCATGAATAGGAATAGAAGAGAGAGATAAGGGTATCAGAACTCTCAACAACCTTGCCTTCTAACCATACCATCTCCCCCTTGGGAGTAAACCCATACTAAGGCTAACATGAAAATAACATAGGGACCTTAATAAAACATTTACAACCATAAGGAACTATCAACATATCGGTGCCTTCATCCGGGAGAGATCCTTTGTCCTCTCTAGACTGTAGTGCATAGAAACGACCATACTTAGGAGCATTGGAATCCGAGCCACTTAGAGAAGCTTGTTTGGCCTCCCTTCCTTTGGCCGTGAGTGTATGGAAATCTTTCACTTGATGGTCAGTCTTTCCACAACAATAACACCCATTTGTACCGACTAGGCACTTCCCGTGATGCCTCTTCCTACAATTGGTGCAAGTAGGTTTAGGAAATGGAGGTCCACGACCTTTCTCTTGGTTAACCCTAGGAGTGCTTGAAGATTCTAGGTTAAAACCTCTCTTTTTGAACCTTGGTTGACCTTGCTCATTGGTCCTAACTCTCTTCATCTCCCTATTTTTTCTCTTAAGTTTGGACTCCTCAATTTATTGAACAAACACCATAGCCTGGAGATATTCATGTCATCATGGAGCATTGACGTACAACATTCTTCCTCAACTAGGTCAGACACAACCATCACAAATCTACTCATCTCATTCCTCGGATTCGACACCAAAGATGGAGCATACTTAGTTAATAGGGTAAATTTCAAAGAATACTCTTTCACACTCATGCTACCTTGACTAAGGTTGATAAATTCTCCCATCTTAACTTATCTCTTCTCACAGGGAAAGAACCTATCAAGGAATGCTCTCTTAAACACCTTCCAATCTCTGGGACCCACTCCTACCGGCCTATTGCTCTTCCTTTGAGTAAATCTAACTTGGGTAACAACCTTCAATTGTAAAACGGCTAGCTCCTCCTTCTCTATAGTACTCACCCCCATGGCATCAACTACCTTATACACCTTATCCACAAACTCTTGGGGATCCTCTTCCACCTTGGAACAAAGAAACACTAGAGGGTTCATCCTCACAAAATCCGTTAACCTAGAAGTCATAGTGCTCACATTAGGGTTCACATGAGTCTCAACACCCCTATTGCTTGACTTGTCATAGCTTTGTCTTGAATAGTTACGGCTTGAGCCATCATTAGAAGGGCCGACTTATCTTTCTCATTGAACATGGACGGAGGATCAACTGGTGCATGATTACCTTGAGGATCTTTCGGAGGAACTCCCTCATTCAAAATCTACTCTTCCATCCTTCTTGTGTTCGCCCTTCTTGTATTCATATCCTATAGAAACAAGAGAAGGGTTAGGAAAATGACTTTTATAGAGCTAAACTCAATGGCACGACTCAAAGAGTAATAAAAGAAGTGTAATTTCCTAACGTCTTATAGCCTCTCATTCATAAATGTGGCGCGCTTCACACTCATGAACAAGACTCTACTAGTGTGGCTTGTGAGACATCAATCCTAAAAACCATCCCAACATATTGCGCTCTGATACCATGTTTGTTACGACCCGGGAGTACCCCCTAGACGTAATGATGAGTCCACAAATTGGACTTATTTAGGGCTTTATTTTGATAAGAATAGTGTCCTCGAATGCTTATTTTGTCTAAATATCTAATGAAAACTCTTAAGTTTTAGGTATATGAAGTTTTAGTGGAAGCATGGACATTTAGGCGCAAAAAGGGACAAAAAGGCTGAATAGAACGAAGAAGTTGAAGCCCGAGCATCGCCAAGCACACTTGGCGATTTGCCGAAGGGATTTACTCCGCCCTTTGTTCTAGTACGCGAAGCCCTGAAGGAGAAGGATCAAAAAGGCGATGAAAGGAGAAGTCGGTGCTTCACCGAATAGTTCTGCGAAGCAGTATTATACCGCCCAATGGTCTAGAACGTGAAGATGCTAATTGCAAGCATGAAATGGTGATGAGACAGATGAAGGATGAGTCGTCGAAGACCTTCGGCGATATCGACTAACTTCGCCGAAAGATCTGCCAGAGCAATTTCCTGAAGTCTATAAATACTGAACTTGTTATTAATTTTAAAGAGTCGAACATTTATTTTAATTTCCAGAATAAAATAGTACTTTGTAGATATTTTCTCTCAAGTTTGGAGAGGGTTTTTGCGAACTTGAAGAAAGGAGTTCATCTTCCCTAAGTTGGAAATGGGTCTTCTCTATTCTTCTTCCTTTGCTTAAACCAAGGTTTAATTTCTTATACCCATTTGATTTTACTATAATTTTAGGTGTTTTTTGTTATTTCTTGATGTGTGGCTAAAAACCCCATTCTTGGGGTGTGATTTAGCAAATATGTGTTGATATTATTGTTGGGTCTTGCTTGCTGATCGGTTAGATATAGTTTAATGGTGATTTCACCTAGTGGTTGTGGTTTAATATAAAGGGTTTGTAGTTGAAAATACAAAGCCACGTATCTGTTTTTGGTTTACCCGAGAGGGAGGTCGTGTAACCAAGACCACTAGACTGATGGCCTAAGGAGTGGGTCGACATGCAGTTCAGCCCGAGAGGGTGAGCCCTAGTCACATATCCTAACACTCAGCTCAAGATAGTGAGTGGGGTAAGGGGTAGGCTAGTCTTTATGTGACAAATGGGTGTCTGAGAGGAACACATTTGAAATGGGATAAGTTGCCCGAGAGGGAACTTATTCTCATTTAAAGCTTAGCCTAGTCATTACTATCTTACAAATTTCCTTTCAAAAGCATGTACCCAACTACTTATCTCAACATGTATTGCGGTCATACCCCAAGAACTATTTTCCATACTTGATTTCCTTGTTATATTTGCTATTTTTACTACTTGTGACAAAACCCCTAATTGATATTTGACACTTTTATGTAAACCCCTTTAATTTACCATGTTTTTGTTCGTTAATGTCTTTAGCTACGACTAGTTAGAGCCTAATTTTACTTTTCTGTTAATTCTCAAAACCACTACCTTGGAACACGACCCCAACCTTTAGTTGGGTTACTATACTATCGATGATCGTAGACACTCATACCATAGGTTAGTGTTGTTGGTCACAATAAGCATTTAAATGGCGCTGCTACCGGGGAGTGGTGTTATTTGAGAATTTTTAGAGTAGTAGAATTTTTGTTCTTCTTAGTTGTAGTTCACTAACTTTACTTTTAGTTTTGTTTTTCGTTGAGTTGTCCAATTAGATGAACATGGCTGAGCAGAGTAGTGGCAAGTTGGTGAAACTGAGACAAGGAGTCCAAAAGGACCTCACGCTGACCGCACTGGCATCTCAGCTAAACGAATTGGACACCAAACTCTTAGAGGTGGAAGTCCAATGCAACAACAAGGGGAGGTATATACCCCCTCATGAGCGGAGGAAGTCTAAAGATAGGAGTGAAAATTGTGTCGAGGACACACTTCAAATCATTCTCTAAAAGGTCACCGATGAGGATCAGTTGTTGGAAGAAATAAAAGAGAATATTGAAGTGCTGAATAAAATGATTGGATCCCACTCTAGATAAATCCATCCAATCAGGTCACTCCTGAGTTTTGCAGTGCCTCATCTCCACCCAAATGACATATTGGGGGCCCCTAGTGACATTAGGGCCAACCCTAATAACGGAGAATGAGAGGACTTGCGTCGTGCCACGACGTCAACTAAGGCACTTCTTGGGAGGCAACCCAAGGTGATGTTGCTTTAAGTTATTTTGTTTGAATAATGGTGTATTGATTTAGTATATTATACTGAGAAAGGTGTTGAAAAGTGCAAGTTGGAGGGCCAAGAAACCGGTTGGCGATTCGCCGAATCTATCAGTGATTTCGACTTAATATGCCGTTGGGACCCCAAAATAAGGGATGTCCTATAAAACTTGGAGAGGTAAGTAATTGTTTAGCATGCCGCCGAGTTGATCGGCAATAACACTAACGTCGCCGAATGACTGAGAACTGAATGGTTATATAAAAGGAAAAAGGTCAAATTGTTTGAATCTCTCACTTTCCCTCGTCTCAAACTCCTCAAAATCACACCAAAGGTACATTTTCTTAGATTTTTTACCTCTCCATTAGTATTTTAGTTGGTGAATAGTGCTGGGGGTCGGATCTCTATGCTGCTTAGGGTTTTAAAAAGCAATTTGATCGGCATCAAAGGTTAGCCCATAAAACCCCAAATTTATCTTACAAGCTTTGGCACTCTTTTGCAATTGTAGTGTCCCGATGATGTGTGTTGTGCCTCTCTGATAGAAATAGGTTGATATGCTATATATAAATCGAACTTAATAGCCTGAAATATTTTAATAGTCGAATGCCTTGTTGTTTGTGCTTTAATTTGATTGAGTTTGTACTGGGTGTTCCTTGATTGTCATTATATTGGTGGGGTAAAACCTAGATAGCCCACATTTGTGCTAAATAACAAAAATCGCTCAATGAAGGAATGGGTGACAACATTCCTAAGGGAGATTGTAGTTAATTAGCTAAATTTGGCAGGATCGGAAGAAGTCTAAGTATTACGGAATGATGGGAAGTATGGGGCTTTTGTGAATTTCATGTATACATGCTTTAATTTCATTTTCAGTGCTTGTAAGGTTGATTTTAAGAAGTGGGTTGAAAAATAGGCACAGTGAATCATTCGGCAAGAAAAGTTGTGCTCTCCAAACGATTCAGCAGTTCACCTACTGATCTTAGATCGCCCCTTATTCATGTCTATAGTGCTGAGAGATCTGTAACTTTTGGTGGGTACATCCGTGGTCGCCGAAGTTAATAGGCGACTCACCAAAAGGACTTTAGACCGCACTTCGCACGCCTCCTCTACACTCTTTCACTATATCTTTTGGCGAACTACTTCATCATCGATGAATGTAGTCGGCGTCTCACCAAATAGACTTTTTCATCGCTTATATGCCTAGATTTCAAGCTAATCCATTCGGCAAGTTCGACCTACCTCGCCAAAGAGATTTGGCGATTCGCCGACTGATCGACTGACCTTTCTACTTCAAATTTTCTATATTTTAGTGTGATTGTCCTTCTGACTAATGACAAACCTTTGCAGATATGGTGCATACAAACTTGAACGCACCACCTCAAAACAAGGTTGAGGGAATTACAATAAATGAAGGAGGATCACGTCGTTCACAGAAAAGAAAGAAAGATCTCCCACCGGGAGATAAAGGCAAACGAAAGAAGCATATCACTAGAAAAGGGTCAGCTATTGAGCCAGATTTTTCTGAGCAGAAAGATGAACAACCATTGATTCACCGACATAATAGGCTCAAAGATAGACCTCAATCAACACCTATCAGAGTTACATCAGCTGCAACTCCTCCGACTACCGAATCAGTGCCAAACCCGACACCACCTTCATTAGCCCTTGCACTCCCCGTAGCCCCACCACCACCCAAATTGCTGAACAGATTGAAAGGTGATGGTTTATGAACTATTCTAGAAGAAAAGTTACTATCGACGGAGGGTTTGGAAGGTAAGCATGCTAAGGTGCTTCACACGCTCAAGTAACATGAGTTCGAGTAGTTCACTAGGCCCCGGGTTATCTTCCTTCCTGGGTCCGGGAATTCTACTTAGTCTATGGGAAGTTGGTCCCAAAAAATAAGAAAAAGGCTAGTGAGTTTCGACTAGTGAACTCGGTTGTGTTAAGAGGCAAGGAGGTTGAGTGTCACAACGATCATATTAATGATGTACTGAGTTGATCGCTACACTCGATATTGCCCCTACTAGGGTTTGCCTATCGTTCCGACCCTGGATGATTTAAAGATTTGGCTAGATCCGATGTTTTTTGACATCACCCAGAGGTGGTTAGATGCGGGACCTCCTATTGAGAAGAGGGATATGAACATCGCCTCCCGGTACTGGTTTGGTTTCATTAGTACTACTATGATGCCATCCTAGAACAAATTTATTCTGCACCATCCTAAGGCTGCCTGCCTTAGGTCTATCATGGCTAGGAGGCGGATCAACTTAGGACTATTTGTCACGACCCGGGAGCACCCCCTAGTCGTAACCGGCGTACTCGACCTCGAAGAGGTCAAATACAAGCCTCTTAGCATTCATTCATCGCATAAAACTAAAAACCATAAGGAAATTAAAAACTTTCTTTACCAAGAAAACATTTCATAAAAAGTAGCAAGCGGAAGACTTTCTAGACTTTATACATGATGTCTCAAACCATCTAATACTTTAGAGTATAAAATTCGGGACTAATCCCGTACACAACTTAAACAAAACTAAAAAGACCTAAAAGAACATATTGGGTATTGTCCTCGAATCTATGAGGACTCACCAAGTCTTCATCTTCAACACTTAGAAACCTATCAAAGCCATGACATGTCATCTTCTCCAAATCCCTACACTTTAGTCCAAAAAGGGAAAGAAAGGGGTTAGCACAATTAAGTACTAAGTATGGAGACCATGCAAGAAAATATGTACAACGGACATTTACAAGAAATGTATGCTTTCATGTCCTTTGATAAAACCTTTCCTTTACAAATATAAGAGATATAATACAAGTCATCATTAACATATTAGACCATAGCCAACCATACATATACTTAACATAAATCCATATACAACTCATGCTTAACTTTAGAAGGACACATGTCATTTCATTACCATAGGACCTCTACCTAATATAACCTTAAGACACACTTGAGTGAGACAAGAAGTGACCGCCCACACAATCCTCTTCAAGCACACTTAAGTGTTCCCCAAGATTACCTTAGATAAGGACTTTATAGGCAAAGTGCATAATCATACCCGATAGATAGCATATTAATGAGATGATATGTATAATGATGCTTACATGAAATAAATCATATTTAGTGGGGCATAGTACATGTGTGGTGAGTGACCATCTATATAGTATTTCCAAGGCCTACCACCCCCTTGGAGAGGCGAATGAGATACAAACCCCTCAATGTGGTTACCCGGGCCTACTACCCCCCCGAGCTAGGGACCAAGGTACAAACCCCTCGATATGGTTATACGGGCCTACTACCCCCCGTACTAGGCAACCAAGGTACCAACCCCTCGATATGGTTATACGGGCCTACTACCCCCCGTACTAGGCAACCAAGGTACCAACCCCTCGATATGGTTATACGGGCCTACTACCCCCCGTACTAGGCAACCAAGGTACCAACCCCTCGATACGGTTATACGGGCCTACTACCCCCCCGTACTAGGCTTGGTCGACTCACAACACTTATATAGAGAAAATCATATACATGTGTCCATTTCATCATCATTTCAATAATTATATAACTATTCGATTCATAGGACGTACATTGGACCTTCCATTTCCTAAGGATTCTATAAATGGGCATTTTATCAAACACATGATGGGCTATTGTTCATGTAAATGAAATCATGTACTTCAAGAGTACTAAGTCCAACCAATTTCGAAATACATATAAATCAGCCCACCAACAACATACATATATATATCAACCTTCATAATTTGATCATGGAAGCATGAAAACCATAAACATCACATAATAATTCCATTTCATGATAATATGCAAAATAGACCATAATAGGATCATCACAAGATCACATAAACTCATTCACATCATACCTTCACATATAGCTTCACATAAAACTCATTCACATCATACATTCACATATAACTCATTCACATCATACCTTCACATATAGCTTCATATAGGACTTTACATCTAGCCTCATATGTGTATAATAATACAACAATATAATAACATTCACATAATGCCCTTCATGGCCTCAATCCACAACAATACAACAAATAACCACCTCCACCAAAGGTGGATCAAGCCAATCAATAACAATATTATTAATACTAAGAGATCAAGCCATCTCACCACCCTTTTCAAAGGCCATAAGCCACAATACTCAATTCCATGCCAATTATACAATATTTATCAAGTTTGATCAACTTACCCTCTTTCCATGGCTATCTTCATCATCCTCATCTTCCAACAATTTAACAATACAATAACAATGATAATAACAACAATCAACTATACAAGCTAAGCTAAACAATATCCAATAACCAACATAAAGTCTAAATCCCAATTTATGACCATTCAAGGCTACTACCTCACATTATACCATTCAATAACAATTTCTAGCAACTCAACATAGCTAAGATCATATAAGAACAGCCCACATCAACCACTCAATAATCCTACATCAATTACTCAAAATCATTAAACTCACTTTAGGCTAAATTTAAAGAATTTGAGAAGACATGGGTTCACAAATATTTCTTTCTTAAAACCATAAATAATCATTAATAACCACATGAAACATCATTTGAAATTATTTAATGCAAGAACCCATGCTTAGAATTCGAAATAGGATTTTTGTGTATTTGAAAAACCTTGAAAACCTTTTGATTGGGCTCCTTGAAAGAAAGAATAATCAAGGATAAAGGATCCCCATACCTTAATCTTCAAGAACCAAACGAAATTGGTGAAGAAATTAATAGCCACCATCCACCCTAGCTCCATCTTTCACCTTGAGCTTCCTTGGGGTTTTGAGAGAGTTTTTGAGAGAGGGAAATGTTTTTGGGATGGGAATGAACTAATGGTATCTAGGAATTAATATAAGTCCTTTGAAAAAAAAAGGTCCAACACTTAGAAAAAATCAGGCGGGTGAACAGTGATTTCCGTCTCTGGAAATTGCCATTTCCTACCGGACAGATTTTACGAAAATGGACATAACTTCTTCGTCCGAACTCCGAATGAGGTGAAACGAAGTGCGTTAGGTAGCTAACTCAAAGGGCTTTCCATGGATATGTTATGGGCCACCAAATTATTTGTGTGCTAGGAGATATGACCCTCCAAAGTAGACCCTCGAAAAAGGCTTCACTTGGAAATTTCGGATTTTGATACGGTTGCTCTAAAATTTGGGTTAGACCCATTTCCCACTCAATTTGACCCCCTAAACAAGAATATGAAGTCGGATTTCCGAAAAACGAAACGGATCTTTTTATATATACTAAACAAGTTTCCGAAGCACATTTTAAGAACTTTTTGGGTCAAATTCAATTATAATCATTTCATTAAGTTCTCGACTCCAAACTCACATGTGAGGCTCTAGTTTCACTAGTTTCGTTTTTAGGGTCGTTACATTATCCCCCACTTAGGAACATTCGTCCTCGAATGACACTTTAAACACATAATGGGTAACGACTCAAGTAAACAGTCCATCAACATGCATACAACAACAATACAAATGCATAAATATAGGAGGAAATATCAACTCCACATAGAAAGTCCCACACAACTTCATGCAATTCAAGAAAGTAGGCACAACATCTACTAACTCCTTATGCATCATCTTTACCTTTTCTCATTTCTCATTTCATTTCATTGGAGGTACTTCCTTCTCCAAATCATCTCATGCACATCATAACATCAAAGGACACAATATGCAATTTTCTCATTAAAGCACATCATGCAACCTCCTCCAAAACTCAAGTAAGCATGCTCACATTATCACCTCATAAAGCAAATAGACAACTTATGCTAAATGCACATCATGCAACTTTCTCATAGAAGCACTTTAGGCAACATCATCAAAACACTTTTAAACATGCTCATAAGTCAACTCATGCAACATTTAGGCAAATCATTATAGATGCACATCAACATGAGGAACATAAATTTATGAAAACTCATTTTCTCATTTAATAAGAATTCATTTAAAACATGCATGACATAAGGAGACCATGGAAAAACTCCTTTTCACATAAGACTCCAAAACATAACCCAAGTTTCTAGGAACTCTTTGTTTTAGGCTTGAGTAAACACATATAGAAGTAGGTAAGGATATCAACACTTCCCAACAACTTCACTACTCAACATACCATCCCCCACTTAAGGGTAAACCCAACTAAGGTCAACCTTAACATCTCATAAAAATCTCAATGAAAATACCATCAATCTTACCAAAACCATTCTTACCCAACTCTTTAATTCACTAAACCTCTTGTAATGAAAACATCCTTCAAGCCTAACTCATAAACATCAACCACACTTGAATACCTTATCATCTAACCACATATTTCCCCCACTTAGGAGAAACTCTTACTAGTTCTTTCAAATTCACCTCCTTCCATCCTAAGGTCGGATCAAAACAATACTAGGTTTTTATACTCATTACACCTAGCATTTCTAAATCACCACACATTTCACAAATTCCTTCAACACATCACAAAACTTCCTCATGACTAAGCCGGATACTACCAACAACACACATAACCAAAGGAATCCCATTTATACTAAAGTCATCACCACAATCTTTCACCTCACACCTACTAAGTCACCAAGTCAAAGTTGGCATCACAACCAACATTCTCTCTCCCTCAACCCTTGCAACATTAAACTTCCTCAAAGGTTACACTCAAATGACCATCACCTACGGAACAAGGAAAGACATTATAGAGAGAAACTCCACGGCACGACTAAAAGAATGTAGAAGTGAAACTTTCTTAGCACCCAATAGCCTCCTATTCATAATGTGGCGCGCTTCACATTATGAACAAGACTCTACTAGATGTGGTTTTGAGACAACCTAAGACCATCCCGGAAACTTATGCTCTGATACCAAGTTTGTCACGACCCGGGAGCACCCCCTAGTCGTAACCGGCGTACTCGACCTCGAAGAGGTCAAATACAAGCCTCTTAGCATTCATTCATCGCATAAAACTAAAAACCATAAGGAAATTAAAAACTTTCTTTACCAAGAAAACATTTCATAAAAAGTAGCAAGCGGAAGACTTTCTAGACTTTATACATGATGTCTCAAACCATCTAATACTTTAGAGTATAAAATTCGGGACTAATCCCGTACACAACTTAAACAAAACTAAAAAGACCTAAAAGAACATATTGGGTATTGTCCTCGAATCTATGAGGACTCACCAAGTCTTCATCTTCAACACTTAGAAACCTATCAAAGCCATGACATGTCATCTTCTCCAAATCCCTACACTTTAGTCCAAAAAGGGAAAGAAAGGGGTTAGCACAATTAAGTACTAAGTATGGAGACCATGCAAGAAAATATGTACAACGGACATTTACAAGAAATGTATGCTTTCATGTCCTTTGATAAAACCTTTCCTTTACAAATATAAGAGATATAATACAAGTCATCATTAACATATTAGACCATAGCCAACCATACATATACTTAACATAAATCCATATACAACTCATGCTTAACTTTAGAAGGACACATGTCATTTCATTACCATAGGACCTCTACCTAATATAACCTTAAGACACACTTGAGTGAGACAAGAAGTGACCGCCCACACAATCCTCTTCAAGCACACTTAAGTGTTCCCCAAGATTACCTTAGATAAGGACTTTATAGGCAAAGTGCATAATCATACCCGATAGATAGCATATTAATGAGATGATATGTATAATGATGCTTACATGAAATAAATCATATTTAGTGGGGCATAGTACATGTGTGGTGAGTGACCATCTATATAGTATTTCCAAGGCCTACCACCCCCTTGGAGAGGCGAATGAGATACAAACCCCTCAATGTGGTTACCCGGGCCTACTACCCCCCCGAGCTAGGGACCAAGGTACAAACCCCTCGATATGGTTATACGGGCCTACTACCCCCCGTACTAGGCAACCAAGGTACCAACCCCTCGATATGGTTATACGGGCCTACTACCCCCCGTACTAGGCAACCAAGGTACCAACCCCTCGATATGGTTATACGGGCCTACTACCCCCCGTACTAGGCAACCAAGGTACCAACCCCTCGATACGGTTATACGGGCCTACTACCCCCCCGTACTAGGCTTGGTCGACTCACAACACTTATATAGAGAAAATCATATACATGTGTCCATTTCATCATCATTTCAATAATTATATAACTATTCGATTCATAGGACGTACATTGGACCTTCCATTTCCTAAGGATTCTATAAATGGGCATTTTATCAAACACATGATGGGCTATTGTTCATGTAAATGAAATCATGTACTTCAAGAGTACTAAGTCCAACCAATTTCGAAATACATATAAATCAGCCCACCAACAACATACATATATATATCAACCTTCATAATTTGATCATGGAAGCATGAAAACCATAAACATCACATAATAATTCCATTTCATGATAATATGCAAAATAGACCATAATAGGATCATCACAAGATCACATAAACTCATTCACATCATACCTTCACATATAGCTTCACATAAAACTCATTCACATCATACATTCACATATAACTCATTCACATCATACCTTCACATATAGCTTCATATAGGACTTTACATCTAGCCTCATATGTGTATAATAATACAACAATATAATAACATTCACATAATGCCCTTCATGGCCTCAATCCACAACAATACAACAAATAACCACCTCCACCAAAGGTGGATCAAGCCAATCAATAACAATATTATTAATACTAAGAGATCAAGCCATCTCACCACCCTTTTCAAAGGCCATAAGCCACAATACTCAATTCCATGCCAATTATACAATATTTATCAAGTTTGATCAACTTACCCTCTTTCCATGGCTATCTTCATCATCCTCATCTTCCAACAATTTAACAATACAATAACAATGATAATAACAACAATCAACTATACAAGCTAAGCTAAACAATATCCAATAACCAACATAAAGTCTAAATCCCAATTTATGACCATTCAAGGCTACTACCTCACATTATACCATTCAATAACAATTTCTAGCAACTCAACATAGCTAAGATCATATAAGAACAGCCCACATCAACCACTCAATAATCCTACATCAATTACTCAAAATCATTAAACTCACTTTAGGCTAAATTTAAAGAATTTGAGAAGACATGGGTTCACAAATATTTCTTTCTTAAAACCATAAATAATCATTAATAACCACATGAAACATCATTTGAAATTATTTAATGCAAGAACCCATGCTTAGAATTCGAAATAGGATTTTTGTGTATTTGAAAAACCTTGAAAACCTTTTGATTGGGCTCCTTGAAAGAAAGAATAATCAAGGATAAAGGATCCCCATACCTTAATCTTCAAGAACCAAACGAAATTGGTGAAGAAATCAATAGCCACCATCCACCCTAGCTCCATCTTTCACCTTGAGCTTCCTTGGGGTTTTGAGAGAGTTTTTGAGAGAGGGAAATGTTTTTGGGATGGGAATGAACTAATGGTATCTAGGAATTAATATAAGTCCTTTGAAAAAAAAAGGTCCAACACTTAGAAAAAATCAGGCGGGTGAACAGTGATTTCCGTCTCTGGAAATTGCCATTTCCTACCGGACAGATTTTACGAAAATGGACATAACTTCTTCGTCCGAACTCCGAATGAGGTGAAACGAAGTGCGTTAGGTAGCTAACTCAAAGGGCTTTCCATGGATATGTTATGGGCCACCAAATTATTTGTGTGCTAGGAGATATGACCCTCCAAAGTAGACCCTCGAAAAAGGCTTCACTTGGAAATTTCGGATTTTGATACGGTTGCTCTAAAATTTGGTTTAGACCCATTTCCCACTCAATTTGACCCCCTAAACAAGAATATGAAGTCGGATTTCCGAAAAACGAAACGGATCTTTTTATATATACTAAACAAGTTTCCGAAGCACATTTTAAGAACTTTTTGGGTCAAATTCAATTATAATCATTTCATTAAGTTCTCGACTCCAAACTCACATGTGAGGCTCTAGTTTCACTAGTTTCGGTTTTAGGGTCGTTACACTATTGGTTTCACAGGAGATGGCTATGAGAGCCAAATATATGCAAACGTATCTGCCCTTTCCTGTTCTGGTAAATGAATTATGCCGGCGTGCTGGAGTACCCCGAGATCCTGCCAAAGATATAGAGGTTACTCCATCTTCCTCCACTGATATCCGGCGTATAGAGGCCGAGTTCACACTAGAGGAAGTTGATAGGAGAAGAACAACCCCAACAGATACTTCCCTAGAGGTCGATGCTGACTCATTGCCAGCAGAGACACCCTCATCTACTTTGGCTTCGGAACCTTCAGGTATACCCGCTCATTCATCCCCTTCGCATACTGTAGGTACAGCCTCTTCCTCCCAGCCTGCCAGAATCACTAAGGCCATGATCCTAAAGATAGGTCAGTTGGCCTATTTAGCTGATATGAGAGCTACCCAACTCGAAAAGTCTGTTCCAGGGATGATCAATAGGGCCATACTAGCAGCACTTACCCCACTTCAAACCGTTGTTGATTCCCTGATAGTGAGAGTCACTGCTTTCTAAAGTAGACAAGGAAAATCCTCTGAGTTAGCCGCTCTTAAAGATGAGATTGCGAGTTTAAGGAAGGACATAGACTACCTTAAGTCTACTGACTTCACTTCACTAATAGAGAGGGCAGATGACAAGGATCCTCCTAAGACCACCAGAGATGTGCAGGGGTATGACACAACACATGCAGAGTCGGATGTAGAGATCGATAAGGTGTTGATATCAATTAATGCTGAGGAGACACAAGAGAGCAGAGATGAGGGCATATTCAGAGCCTTGCCAGATATTATAGAGACAGTTGTGCAGCCAGTGACCCTGACATTGCCGGCTGAAACATCCACAGCAGCTTCTAGCGGATCTGGCACTACTATTAAATCTGAGACTATTCCGGGTACTGATGCCCATATACAGACTGCTCCATCAGTTATTCAGACCCCAACAAAGAGGGAGACTGCATAGACAGGATCTGTCTTTACCTTTGTCTATGTCTTATCGTTCTTTACTTGGCCCTTTGGATATTTATTACTTGCATTTGAGGACAAATATTTTTATTTGTGATGGGGTGAGGATCACCTTTTGTGTGCTATTTGTGATTTGTGTTTTGTATATATTTGGGTTGTTCTGTTTAAAATTGTGTTTAAACTGCTTTGCGATTGTTTGAGTTCATGGCTTTCTTTTGGGTTTAATTAATTGCAAAATAATTTTGACCCTTTCAAAATATTTTGAATTTTTTGCACATTTTTGGTACCCCTCGTGAGTTGAATGTGTCTGTTCTTTTGTAAAAATTATGTTTCGATTTTGATCAATACCGATGACTTGAATAGTTCTCTCAATTGAACGAACATGAATGTACGACTACGATGAGGCCAAATGAAGTTGCATAGACAATATGTGAACTCGTTGTGATTAGCCATTTATCGAATTGATTCTCTTATAATGACCATTGCACACTAGCTAAAGAGTGTAGTCTTGTTTGACTTAAGTGTCGATGCCTTGTGTGATTAGCTTGCTTTGAAACTTGCATGAATAAACCTAGAATTTGCCCTGTTAGTCTGATTGATTTAGAAAGGTGTCTTATTGATATGATCTTAGGAAATTTTAAAGAGGGTGAGCCAAATTTGACATATACCTCTTTTGTGGCCTACCCGTAAGTGTGTGAAACTCTTTTGAATACCCTTTGAGCCTTACCTTTCTTTGGAAGAACCTTGATGAACCCTAGACCTTACTTAACCCACTTTCTACAATCCTCTTAATTTGTGATTTACTGAATAGCCAACTTAGGCCAAAAGCCGAAGTTGGGGGTGTGGTGAAAAGGAAAAGGAGAAGTCAAGAAGTGCAAGAAAAAGTCCCCCCCCCCCCTAACCCATGGGATTGCATAAGTGGAAACCCCTTCAATTCAATAAAAAAATATTGTGGAATAAGGTACGAAGGAAATCGGGTTTCCCTTCGATAAAAGAAAAGAAGGGAATGACTTGAGAGAACCACATGCCACGAGGAATGATCCACTGAGCCTAAATGACGATACCTTTCTACTCATCCCCATTACAAGCCTTAGAAAGACCTTTTTAATCTTGAGTAAACCGAATCGAAAGTCTATTGGAAAATAAGGGCAAACCTATGGGTGAAAACATGCATTGTGTTCCTCTATTTGAGTGTGAGCGTTGCATCTGATTCCGAATCTTGAATTGATTAACCTCTGTGTGTGAATATGGAATCATTCTTTATGTGAGGGCATTTAGAGACTTTTTGTCGAGCTTGAACTTGCACAAGTAACAAGTATTGCGAGCACAAAAATCTCTGGTAAGGGTGTGTCACAATGTGAATCTTTGAGTACGCAGTTGATCGTTGCATAAGTAATTTGAATCTTGTTGTGTATGTCCATGTTTGAGTCTTGTGTAGCACTGTTTGAGACACCCTCTTTGAACAGCTGAACTTGAGTTTGCTTGAGGACAAGCAAAAGTTTAAGTTGGGGTGTTGATGAGTCCATATATTGGATTCATTTAGGGCTTTATTTTGATAAGAATAGTGTTCTCGAATGCTTATTTTGTCTCAATATCTGATGAAAACTCTTAAGTTTTAGGTATTTGAAGGTTTAGTGGAAGCATGGACACTTAGGCGCAAAACGGGACAAAAAAGTTGAAAAGAACGAAGAAGCTGAAGCCCGAGCATCGCCAAGCACACTTGGCGATTCGCCGAAGGGATTTACTCCACCCTTTGTTCCAGTACGTGAAGCCCAGAAGGAGAAAGATAAAAAAGGCGATGAAAGGAGTAGTGAGCGCTTCGCCAAATAGTTCCGTGAAGCAGTACTATACCGCCCAATGGTCCAGAATGTGAAGATGTTGAAGGCAAGCATGAAATGGCGATAAGACAGACGAAGGGCGAGTTGCCAATGTCTTTCGGTGATATCGACTAACTTCGCCGAAGTATCCACCATCACTATTTTCTGAAGTCTATAAATACTGAACTTGTTATTAATTTTAAAGAGTCGAACATTTATTTTAAATTCCAGAGTAAAATAGTATTTTTAGATATTTTCTCTCAAGTTTGGAGAGGGTTTTTGGGAATTTGAAGAAAGGAGTTCTTCTTCCCCAAGTTGGAAATGGGTCTTCTCTATTCATCTTCCTTTGCTTAAATCAAGGTTTAATTTCTTATACCCATTTGATTTTACTATCATTTTAGGTGTATTTTGTTATTTCTTGATGTGTGGCTAAAAGCCCCCATTCTTGAGGTGTGATTTAGCAAATATGTGTTGATGTTATTGTTGGGTCTTGCTTGCTGATCGGTTAGATGTAGTTTAATGGTGATTTCACCTAGTGGTTGTGGTTTAATATAAAGGGTTTGTAGTTGAAAATTCAAAGCCACCCATGTATTTTCAGCTTGCCCGAGAGAGAGGTGACGAAACCAACACCACTACACTGACAACCTAAAGAGTGGGTCGACATGAGGTTCAGCCCGAGAGGGTGAGCCCTAGTCCCATATCCTAACACTCAGCTCGAGAGAGTGAGTGGGGTAACATACCTGGTCTTTATGCGGCAAATGGGTGTCCGAGAGGAACACATTTGAAACGGGGTAAGTTGCCCAAGAGGGAACTTATTTCCATTTAAAACTTACCCTAGTCACTATTATCTTACAAATTTTCTTTCAAAAGCATGTACCCAACTACTAATATCAACTTGTATTGCGGTCACACCGCAAGAACTCTTCCCCATACTTGATTTCCTTGTTATTTTTGCAATTTTTACTACTTGTGACAAAACCCCCAATTGATATTTGGCACTTTCGTGTCACCCCCTTTAATTTAACATATTTTTTCTTGTTAATGTCTTTAGCTACGACTAGTTAGAGATTAATTTTACTTTTCTGTTAATTCTCAAAACCATTCCCTTTGGACACGACCCCAACCTTAGTTGGGTTACTATACTATCGATGATCGTAGACACTTGTACCGTAGGTTAGTGTCGTTGGTCACGATAGGCATCACGTAACACGACGTACAAAACTCTGAAGAACCTTATACATGGCACGACCTGGGTTATATCTTAGGTGCAACATGGTGTACGTGACCCCGAAGGGGTCTCATACAAGCCCTTATCATAATCATAAACATAAAGCCATACAAATAATCTGGAATTTAAAACTTTTACAACCGAAGTCAACTTATTTTTTTATAAACGAATATAAGAGTCTGGACCTTTTCTCAATCACCGTTTAGTACAATGAAGAATACAATGAGGGTCAAAGCCCTTTACAAAAAGAGTCTAAAAATAGGAAGCACAATAGAAGCTAGAAAAGAATAATATCTTGTCCTCGAACCATGATGACTCACCAAGCTTAGGGAATAGTCAACCCAAGCTTCACTTGAAAAAGGAGAAGTACATCTCAACGACCGAAACCTACACTCATAGTAAATGTAGAAATATGGGTTAGGACAAAAGTACTAAGTATGGAAGCCATGCATAAGATCCTTAAAACATGCATAAAAAGGGACATTTAGTAAAAACCATGCATTTTTCAAGTTTAAAAGCCACCACGGGCATCTATGAAGAAAACATAAGTCAAACAATATCATAAGCAAACCCAAAGCTATAGTAGTGCAATGCAAAGGTATGATCCCATAATCCTACCAAATACTAAGTACCACTTTTAGGTCACCAACATCATACATATCATATTTTGACCTTATTCGTAACCAATACTCATATACAAGGAAGCATTCATAATTGTAACCTGTATCAAATAAAGTCAACCTTAACAACCATACATCTCATGCATACATAATTCATAAGTCATCATAACATAAAGAACCTCACCATAATCCCTCTTAAGGTCGACTTGTGAAATGCATAAATGGAGTCCCATACCCCCACTCACACTAAGTAGTACCTCTTGAGAAGTGATAGTTAGAGTCCATGTTCTTACCATAATTCATATTGTTAACATATAGGGAAATGTAGCCTTAACCGACATATTCCATGTGACCTACATGGAATCCGGTGTCTTACCCCCACACCAAAAAGAGGTGTCCTACTTGCCTAAGGTAGAACTAACATATTTAGCTTTTAGGTGGATCCACTAGCTAAAGACCTATGTGGGCACATAGTTATGGGATAAGGAGATTGCTACTAGAAACCCGGACTTTTTAATGTAAAAGGTTTCCATCTCATGAGATAACTTACATTGGGAAGCCAGACTTTCTAACGTAAAAGCTTCCATCTTATTTTCAAATCCACTCGGTAGTAAGCATAATTCCCTTTAAAGTCATATTAAGTATTTACTTAAGTTCATGGTCATAAGAGAATGCACTAGGCATTAAAATCAACATTGTATCATAATTGCTCATAGATTCATTAGGTGAGAATGTCTCTTCAACATTAGAATAATCAATATGTGAGTACACTTGTCACATCATATTCATAGTGTGTTCATGAGAATAGCCTTTCATTCAACACAACCATACCATTATAGTCATAAACATATCATACATAGTCATGTGTAAGGGTATGGGAGAATTATCTTACGACAATACAACAGTTACACAATCATCATAAGATCTTCACTTTCTAAGTGAATCATAATCTCATATACAATTCTCATAAAGATGTACCAACCCACATACTTTGGCCTTACAAGGACCATGAGTGACAATCAACCCATCATATACAATTACTACATAATCTAAGAGGAATTTCATGATTCAATAACTAATTCAACATTAACATAATCAATTGACATAATTCTAATACCAACCAACCCACATGATCAATTCATGATTTCTCAATATGGGGGAAATCACGGGTCTATGGGGAATTTTCATCATAAAACCAGAACACTCCATCAATCCCATCATAAATCACCATAACCAACCATAATCAGCCATAATTAAACAATCACTACACCATTTTAGGTCTACGATCATACTAAATCTGGACAACGCTTATAAAGTTTTGCCTAAAATACTTTTGGGAACGCTTTAAAAGCGTAGCCCAAGTTTTTAACTTTTGGCTTCAATAATATTGACAACACTGGTAAAGTGTTGCCTAAAATGGTATAGGCTACATTTTATAAGTGTTGTTACAGTATGATATAATTCGCTACACTTATTTATATATATGACCACACTTTTAAAATGTCCTATTTTTATAATTGTAAAAACAACACATTACAAGTGTTGCTTAAAATTTTCACTAAAATTTTAACTCTCCCTCCCATTTTTTTTGGCCAAAAAAAATAATTCATAAAACATTAATAATTAATAAAACATTATTCAGAAAAACGACATACTACTTTTCTATGGAGAACTGAAGAGGGAGCTGAAGAACATCGAGCTGAAGAGCTAAAACCCCAAATCAGAATCGAAGTATTGATGAAGAGCTGAAGATCGCTTTTCTCAAGGAACCGCTGAAGAGCTGAAGATCGAAAACAGAGCTGAAGAGCACTTATACGATTCCATTTTTCTCGCTCCACTAGTCTTTCTGATTCAATTACTTTTTTGTTTGTTTGTTGATTCGTTGTATTCGCTTTAGTGTTAATCTCTTGAAACTTCGTTGTTGAAATCCCTTTTTAAGATGTGGGTTTTTGTGCTTGTGCCATTATTATTTTTCTGATAGCTTAAATTACATGGGTGTAGAGTTTGAGTTGGAGTAGGTTCATCTATTTTGCATACACTTCAGTGATAATCTATTGAAACTTCGTTGTGAATAATCTATTTTTGGTATGTGGGTTTGTTTGCTTTTACCATTGTTATTGTTCTGATAGCATAAATGACATGAGTATATAATTTAAGATGGAGTAGATTCATGTATGTTGTATTTACTTCAGTGTAAATCTCTTCGAAGCTCATTGTGAAATCCTTCTTTTTTTGTGTGTGAGAATGGTAACTCGATTGTGACAATTCCTTTTTGGGATGTGGATTTTTTTTCTTTTAAAATTCCTTGTTGTTCTGTTTGTTTAAGGTGCATAGGTATAGGATTTGAGCTGGAATGAGTTCATGTATCTAGTATTCACTTCAGTGCTAATCTCTTCAAAGTTCATAGTGACAATTTCTTTTCTGGATGTGGTTTTTTCTTTTCTTTTTCCTTTCTTGTCGTTCTGTTAGTTTAAATTACATGGGTTTAGAATTTGGGCTGGAATAGGGACAATATGTTGATGCGTTCTGCCAACCACAAATTTGATAGGCCTGGCGAAGCTGAAGCCTCCATTCAAAAGAGACGGAGCAACAACTACAGGTACCAGTTTCCCACTATGTTAAAGTATTTGTTCTACTTCGAATTTGAAACTATTGCTAATTACATGATCTTTCTAGGGAATTCTTGCCAGGTCAGTGATGGTGCGGCTGCAGTGCTTCTCATGAAGAGAAGTATAGCTATGCAGAAGGGACTTCCAATTCTTGATGTTTTCAGGTAAGCTATATTCTTTGCATATGAATAGAGATTGTTCTTTTGTGGTTAGTACTGATCACCATGATGCTCAATATACACTATTTGTCGGATAATTCGCAACTATATTCAGGCAGTAGCTATTATGTGCTAACAAAGTCAAATATGCTTTTATAAGGTAACAATAATATGCCCTTTAAGATAGAAGGGGAAATCAACAACATAATCGGTTGGTATTTTATCTCAATCTTGAATCCACGTTCTTCTTTCATTGTTCTCTTTTTCCATTTTTGTAGATGCAGCAATAGCAATGTTTTTAGATACAAATAAACTAACTTGACACGAGTTTTGATGCTACTGTTTTCATTAACAAGATTTGTGACTACATCAACTGCCCATTGAATGATACCATTGATTTCTCAATAGTTCTAAGCATCTTTGTGCCTGTTCAGCTTATTAGCAAGATGAGGCAAAGCTCTAGCATCACAATCAGTTGTTGGTGCTCTAACTATACATAAAATTGAAAATCTAAAGAAGTCGACTGATAGATGCAAGAGTTAAGAACTACACAATATGTTATTTATATTTCACATTTCCACTTCCTCTGTTATTTATATTTCATATTCACACTAGTATTATTTAGATAAAATTATTCGTGGAACCTTCTTTACACTTGCTTATGCTTTGTGGTTTATTATCTTTAGGGAGTACTCAGGACCATCCCTTAGATACTATATCAACAACTTTAAGACCATAAAAGTAGTCCAAGCCTCAGCACACTTTCCACAAATATTGTGTTGTTACAGTTGTCTCGATAATTTCTTTCTTTCTTTTGGAGACAGATACAACTCTCCAGAAGATAACGTTAAGCAGTTGTAAGCATACAATGTAGTCATTCTGAACTCGCTCACTCTAGTTTGGATGAATAATATGACTGATTTTTTGAATATTGTTTTTTTTTAGATACACACTCTGTTTAACTAAGAAATATTGTAAGATGCTAACTTTGGAGATATTGACTTCGTCAACTGCACATTCACTATCTTCTACCATCTTTGTAAGTGTAACTCTTTAGGATATTTTGATTATGGTCGTGTGGCTTCTTTGATTTGTATGTCTTTTTATTAGGTAGTTTTTTTGTTTTTGCTTCTAAAAACTACATGTTGAGCATTCATTTAGGTAGCTTTCAGCTGTGATGCGTGTTGCAAAGTTAAAAGTTGTAGTCTTTGCTTACCATCTCCGACTAAGAACTGTACAAAAACAGGAGTTTGATAGCATAACAGGCTCCCAGTTTTTTTCTGGTGGCTTTAGAGGTAATCTGCAATTAGCTATGTGATGCCTTGTTTTGCTGACCCTTTTCCTCTAGTTTTCACCATTTTTAAATTGTAATATTTGTAAGCTGATGAATGATTGTTAAGTAGGAACATCAAGTATGGTGACAACTCTCTAGAAAGAAACATAATGATTTACTGTTGTAGCTGCCTGCTTGAGTCCTTTAATTTCCTCTCCACCTTGATCTCACACAACTTGTATTATCTGTGCTATAACTTTGGATTGGATTTAAAGGGTTGTTATTTTGTAAATAGTACTGGCACCATGATGCTCAATATACCATTAGTAAGGTAATCTGCACGTAGTTATGTGACGTCCAGTTCTGCTCTTGTTTTCCTGATGCTCAAAGAGGAATGGTGATAACTGAGGCTGAAGGCCATCATAATGTAGGTATCCTATGTTCAAAATTCTGCAAAACTTGATGAATGGTAAACTGGAAAATTATAGTCAGACTGTCAAGACATGAAATCGATCTCCAGCAGTCCAAGCCATTACATTTGTGGAAAGAAATAGATTTTTGAGATGAAAACTATTTCCTCTATCCTACTAAGCCTGAAGTTAAAGCAGAAACTAACAGCAATTGTTGATCATCTTGTTCAGGAATTCAGCTTGCTTGGGAAAGTATTCCAATAGGGACCCAAAAATCTAACCCGGCAAGACCACAACAGTTCTTTTCCGATCATTACTAATGATACTTGCTTATTTGAATTTTCACGTGCGATTGGATCAGATCATGTTCATCTGAAAGCGGCTGCTGCTACTGGATTGACAGTAGCAGAGGTCACTGGAAGCAATACTGTCTCAGTTGCGGATTAAGATGGATTCTGAGCTAAAGAATCAAATTGGAGCAAAATTTGAGGAAGATCTCGATAAGATGATGTCGAAATGTGACATAGTGGTCATCAATAAGCATTTGGCATGATGCAAAAAACATTTGATATTCTGTCTGTGTGAACCACTGCTACGAGTAATATGTTGTTAGAGATCATGTTTTCTTTACCTTCTTCCTTTATTTTTCTATTTCGAGCTTTGTCATCAGTTAGAGGTCATCAATAGGATGATAGATGTTCTCCGTAACTTGTGTTGCCAGAATAATATGATTGCCAATGAAGTATTTTTAAGATTCTTGGAGATGGAAGAGTAGTTCCATATCTTGTTGAATTGTCGAATCCTTTGAAGAAAGAAATACTTCTAAAACTATATTGAGTGCTTTCTTTTAGTTATTTTCCCTCAAATTTAGGATACAGTGGAGATGTTTGGTACCCATAACTAGCTCCCAAGGACCATCTGTGGTGCTACATGCCAAACCAAGCTATGACTCCTCACATTCTGGGACTACCATTGATGCACAGGTTTGTAAATACTCTGTTTTCTCCAATTTCATTAGGCTTTTCTTATTCATTACTTTCACGACATTATAATTGTGAGCAAACTGAGAGAAGCTTGTTACTAGCAATTTTGCAGTTGAGGTATGCAGCTAGAACAAAGGATATGTTAGGCAAGTACTTCAAGGGTGAGGATTTCCCTACGTTTGGGCTGCAAGTGCTCATATCATAATTGTTGTTATTGGTTCAAGAATTTTATTTTTGCCTTGCTATTGCTCAACTTGGTTGTATTGATGGTACTATTGTTATGCTTTTATTCTCTTTTGTTACTTATTACATCATATTTGGAGTAATAGAAATCCATCTTCTCACAAATTCCAGATTTTGATCAAATTTGACGGCTTTCAATTGTTGTTGTTGTACTTTCTTTCACTTTCTCGACGATCGGTCTAGGTTTAGGCATTGCTCAAGTAACAGGTTTGTCACTTTCTAGCCTACTATTGCTACATTTTTGGAGGGTCCGGGAAATATTGCAAGTTCTAACTTTTATATACCTTTTTTATTTGAAGAAACTAAAAAACTGGAGGATGTTTAACTAGAGTTAGCATTGGAACTGTGATTGAAATGCAAAAAGTTTGGAGAACTTTACAAGCACTGTGAGCTATTGCTTTTGCCAATTCTTACTCCCTCATCCTTATGGAGATTTAGGTAACGATATGGACATTTTTCATTCATTCCTCGTAGTTTAACTTGATGCCGTAGTAATTTCCTATATAATACAGGATACAATCAAAAATGCAACTCTAATTAGTGTATCAGTAACAATAGTTTTCTACATGCTCTATGGTTGTTTTTGCTATGCAGCATTTGGAGACCATACTCCTGAAAATTTACTAACTGATTTTGGATTATATGACCCTTATTGGCTACTCGATATAGCTGTCATTTGACCTTTTAGTTAATTAGAGTGGCTCAAGTGTACCATCTTCATTTTAATCTTCGCTTTTACATAGTTTTAACTAATACAGTGCATACTAGCAATACCTTCTGTAGGATTTTGGAACTCCGACTTCTCCAGCTGACGAAATAGAGAACAAACTTCTTCTGGCGTGACGCTGAGCAGAATACTCTGCTTGAACGCATGCTCTAACCCAAAATCTTGTTACTGACCATTTTACACAGACTGAATTTGACCGTAAACGTATAACTCAACTGCAACCTACTGTGTTCCTTCAAAACAAAGCAAGTTAGCATAAGCAGGAAGAAGTATGAGCATTAACAAACAAGCAAATGGTGTTCTTCTGTTACATCTTTGCCCCACAGAGCTGCAAGTTGGTTAGTTCTGGCTACTCCAAGAAACACTGCCTCAGATGAACTATGGTGTACACATATGTAGAATATTGCTTTATAAGTATGTGTACAAGTGTGTGTATGTACACAAGACATACTATCTTTTGAAATTTATTGTAAATTTGTATATTTGAATTACTTATTAGCCAATTTAATACTTGAGATTATTTATTGCATAACAATATTGGTGCTTTTTAATTAGAAATTGTGGCATATAAATATTTTATAGCCAAAATAGTATTACCACACTTAAAAGTGCAGTCATAGGGCTGTAAATTATGGTATGCACATGGGCAAGGACTACACTTCAAAGTGTTGTCATACATTAGATAGAAAAGGCAACACCTTAAAATCGTTGTCATACATTAGATAGAAAAGGCAACACTTTAAAATTGTTGTCATACATTAGATAGAAAAGGCAACACTTTAAAATCTTGGGCAATAAGGAAGCTAAGGTCACGCTTAAAAGTGTAGTTGTATGATATAGAAATGTTGCTATTTGAAGTAAATAAAGCGTGCCCATTTTGCCATTTAGGCCAACTGTTGCCTAAACTCTAAGGTTACGCTTCTATTGCTTAAAGTCCAAAAGCGTAGCCTTTTATCAAAGGCCACACTTTTTGGTAGTTTAGGCTACACTTTACTGGGGTGGCCGTAGGCCTAAAATGGTGTAGTGAATTATAAACGTTTTGGAAGGAGACCCATCATATAGATTGAAAACCCTAGGTTTAGGGAAATTGTGATCTTGAAAACCAACTTTTGGGGGGACTCTATGGGTGGAGACTACCCATAGATGAAAAGCATCCATACCTTGATTAGAAATCCCGAAGAAATTTGAGGAAGAACCTTTGAAATCAACAACCCTAGCTCCAATTGCTCCTTTCTTCTTCTTGAGTTTAGAGAGAGAAATATTTAGAGGAAGAGAACTTTTGGGTTTGATTTGGGTGTTTGAGTATAATGAATTGGTTTTGGGTGAATTTGGACTTAAAATGACGTATATAGTATGCATAAAAATACACAAAACAACCCTACTTTAATTGGACCTAAAAGGAAATGACCCAACTAACCTTTATTTAACTCACCACGTGAGGGACCACGGCCACCTTCATGAGCCATGGGGTGGACCATGACCCGTGATCCTGCCCGTGAAGGTGAGGTAGTGTCCCATATTTTGGAGCATAAGGCTCCTTGGCTTAAGGCATCTTCACAAGCCCCTTCACGAGCCATGGAGTGGACCACGACCCGTGGTCCTACTCGTGATGGTGATACATTAGCTAGGCTACCTCCTGCCCCCAAGCCTTCATTCCTACGTCACCTTCACGGAGGGCTCCATAGGGTGTGGTCAAGACCTCGAGCCGTGGAGTGGACCACGGTCCGTGGTCCCTCTCGTGAAGGTGGGTCAGTGTTCTCCTAGTTAGGGGTAGCCTTGGTCTTTGGACTTGGCTTAGCCCCTTTATCTTGGCACTTGATCCTTGGTTTTGACTCAAATAAACTCTCTTTCAACCCTAGAAGGTATTTTAATCCACACAGAGTCATTTTATGATTTTTAACCTTACGTTTAGGCTCCAGTTTAACCTACCATTTTCTAAGGTGTTACATTATCTCCCTCTTGGGAACATTCGACCTCGAATGACGATTTAGACACCTTACAGATATAAAGACTCAAGAGTAGCAACCCATCATGCATGCAACATATAAATAATGCACAATTCTAAGGAGGAAACATCAACTCCATCTCAAGACATAATCAATGCAATCAAAAGGAAGTAGGAACTATATCTACAACCCATTATGCACAGAACTCGTCATTTCATATAACCATGGGAGAAACTACCTTCTCCAACACAATCAAGCTCAACACAACATTATGGAGCCAATATGCCATTCATCATAAGCATAACTAAGCATGTTCATCAAATCATCTCATGAGGTCACATATGCCATCATCATAATAAGATGCAAATCAACATGAGAAACATATAATTCATGGAAGCCCAATTTGCACTAAACATGAATTCATCAAGAACATGCATAACATAAGAATATCATAAAATATACATACAACATACGTAACTCCCAAACGTCAAAACTCAAGATAAACTACTTACCTCAAGATCGAATAGGAGTAGAAGGAAAATGATGAGGATAACAGGACATCATATTGGCCCCGACCTCCAATGTAGCACTCTCAATTAAGTGATCCCTCCAGAACACCTTAACGGAAGCTACTTCCTTGTTTCTCAACCTCCTAACATGCCGGACTAAAATCTCTATCGAAACCTCTTCATAAGAAAGACTCTCACCAACCACAAAACCCTCTATAGGAATGATGGATACCGGATCACCAATACACTTCTTAAGCATGGAGACATGGAATACTGGGTGAACATGAGCCAATTCATTTGGCAAGTCTAATTCATAGGCAACCTTGCCAATACATTGCAAGATTTGATATGGGCCCACATACCGAGGATGAAGCTTCCCCTTCCTACCAAACCTCATCACACCCTTTATAGGTGAGATTTTTAGGTAGACCCAATCACCAACTTTCAATATCCCTTCTTCTAACATCGGCATAAGAATTTTTCCAACTTTGGACCGTCTTCAACCTCTCTCTAATGAGTCAAACTTTTTCAATGGCCTCATAAACTAGTTCAGGACCCACTAGAGCAATTTTACCTACTTCAAACCAACAAATTGAAGATCTGCACCTCCTACCATACAATTCTTCAAAAGGAGCCATGGCGATACTCGAATGGTAACTATTGCTGTAGGAAAACTCTATCAATGGTAGATGATCGTCCCAATTACCTTTGAAGTCTATGACACATGCCCTCAACATGTCCTCTACACTTTGGATGGTGCGTTACACTTGACCATCCATTTGGGGATGAAAAGTGGTACTAAGCATAACATTGGTACTGAGCCCTTTTTGGAATGCCTTCAAAAAGTGCGAAGTAAAATGCGTACCCCGATCGGAAATAATCGATAATGGAACCCCATGCAACTTCACTATCTCCTCAACATACAATTTGTCACAATCTTCCGCCAAAAAGGAAACATTGATGGGAATGAAGTGGGCGTCTTTATCATTCTATCGACGATGACCCAAATAGAGTAATGTTGCCTTCGAGTACGAGGCAAACCCACAATAAAATCCATATTCACATCCTCCCACTTCCAAGTAGGAATATATATATTTTGGGACAAGCCTCCCGACCTTTGATGTTCGACCTTAACTTGTTGGCAATTCAGGCATTTGGCTACAAAACCCTCTATATCCTTTTTCATACCATTCCACCAATATACTTCCCGTAGATTACGAAACATCTTGCTGGCTCCCAGACGAATAGAATACCGTGAACCATGAGTTTCTTCTAGAATTTTCCATCTCAAGACATTAACATCCAGAACATATAATCGACCTTGGTAGCTAAGCACCCTATCTCCCCCTTGGGAGAAAGCCTCAACGAACTTGTTGAGTACCAATTCTTTAAACTCCATTAATATGGGATCAAGGTCTTGTTTGGACTTAACGTCCATTACAAAGGACGATTTGGAGCAATTATGCACCATGACGCCACCTTTGGTGGAATCCACTTGTTGGATACCCAACCGGGCCAACCTATGTTCATCCAGAACTAATTCCTTCTTCTCATCTACTATATAAGCCACACTACCCATGGACAATCTACTTAAGGCATCCACAACTATATTAGCCTTGCCGAGGTGGTAAAGGACACTCATGTCATAATCCTTTAGAAGTTCTAACCACCTTCTTTGTCGGAGATTCAAGTCTTTTTGGCTAAACACATATTGAAGACTCTTGCGATCGGTGAATACGTCTACATGGATCCCATACAAGTAGTGTCTCCATATTTTCAAGGCAAATACCACTACTGCTAGTTCAAAATCATGGGTCGGGTAATTCTTCTCATGGATTTTGAGTTGCCTTGAAGAATAGGCAATCACCTTACCACGTTGCATGAGCAGACATCCCAACCCTATTCTTGAAGCATCACAATATACTTCAAACCCATCGGTACCCTCCGGTAAGGTCAACACTAGAGCGGAAGTAAGCTTATCTTTCAACTCTTGGAATATTTTCTCACAAGCCTCCGACCACACAAATTTGGCCTTCTTTTGAGTCAAGGTTGTTAATGGAGAATCAATAGAGGAAAATCCCTCAACAAATCTCCTATAATAGCCGGCAAAACCTAGAAAGATTCGGATATCGGTGGGGGTTAGAGGTCTAGGCCAACTCTTAATGGCATCCATCTTCTTAGGATCAACCTCACTACCCATGCTCGACACGATATGACCAAGGAAAACAACCGTCCTTAGCCAAAAGTCGCACTTACTAAACTTAGCATACAATTGGTGGTCTTTGAGGACTTGCAATACAATCCTCAAATGATTTGTATGTTCACCCTCACTCCTTGAGTAGATCAAAATATCATCAATAAAAATGATCAAAAACAAATCAAGATATTGCCTAAACACGCTATTCATAATGTCCATGAAAGTTGCCGGGGCGTTGGTTAAACAAAAAGACATTACTAGGAATTCATAGTGACCATATCTCATTTGGAAGGCCGTCTTGGGAATGTTAACCCGTCTCACCCTTAGTTGGTGATAGCCCAAACGTAGGTCAATCTTTGAAAAGTAACTAGCTCCTTGGAGTTGGTCAAACAAATCATCAATTCTAGGAAAAGGATACTTATTCTTTATAATCACCTTGTTCAATTGGCGGTAGTCTATACACATTCTAAGGGACCCATCCTTCTTTCTTACGAACAATACCGGAGCACCCCATGGAGATATGATTGGTTGAATAAAACCTTTGTCCAATAAATCCTTGAGTTGTTCCTTCAATTCTTTCAATTCGGTCGAGGCCATTCGATAAGTAGGAATGTATATGGGTTGTGTATTCGGCAAAAGATCAATGCCAAAGTCTATTTCCCGTTCGGGAGGAATGCTGGGAAAGTCATTGGGAAAGACATCAAGAAACTCACTCACTACAGAGACCGACTCTAAAGAAGGAGTCGCGGACTCAACATCCATTACCCTTACAATATGGTAAATGCACCCCTTGGAGATCATTTTCCTAGCTTTTACACATGAAACGAATTGACCTCTAGGGATAGCATTTCCCCTATTCAATTCCAACATGGACTCATTTGGAAATTGAAACTTTACTACCCAAGTTCTACAATCAATGGAGGCATAGCAAGCATGCAACCAATCCATACCCAAAATGACATCAAAGTCTAACAAATCTAACTCTATCAAAGCAACCAAAATAACTTAATGAGACAAATAAATAGGACAACTCCTGTAGACTCTTGTTTCTACAACTGAGTCACCAACCGGGTAGAAACCGAAAAAGGTTCTTGTAACACATTGGGAGTATTTCAAACTTCATGGGTACAAAAGGTGTAACAAAAGACAAAGTGGCACCGAGGTCTAACAATGCATATACATCAATGGAAAATACTTGTAACATACAGGTCACAACATCCGGGGAACTCTCTTTGTCATCTCGGGATTAAAGAGCATAGAAGCGGTTCTTTTGGGAGCATAGGAATTTGAACCACTAAGAGGGACTTGCTTGCCCTCTCTTCCTTGAACCTTTAGCATGGGACTGTCCCTCATCAAATGACCACTCTTTCCACAATAATAGCAACCATCCGTGCCAACAAGGCACTTCCCTTCATGTTTCTTTTCACATTTGGCACAATTTGGTCTTGCTACAAAAGAACCATCGTTATTTCCTCCTTGTCGCTTAGGGCTAGACACCCTATATTTGTTGACCCTTGGAGTACTAGAGGAACCTTGTTTGAAAAAACTTCTGTTGAACTTTGGTCTACCTTGACCCTCAAATTTACCCTTGGAAGAATTCCCATCATTAGTCCTTGCCTGCTTTACTTTGCTATTCACTTTTTTTTCTTCTTAAGATTTTGTTCTTCAATTTGTTCGGCATGGACCATAAGACGTGAAATATTCATACTTGGGATGAGCATTGCCGAACAACATTCATTGACTACCAAGTCGGATACCCCATAAAAAAATTGTTCATCTTGGCCCTAGAGTCCGCTACCATGGTTGGAGCATATTGGACAATTGGGTGAACTTAAGGCCATAATATTTCACACTCATACCTCCTTGGTGAAGGTTGATGAATTCTTGCATCTTTCGTTCCCTTAACTCTAAGGAAAATAATCTATCAAGGAACACTGACTTAAATAATTCGTAATCTATCGGGCCCACTCCTACGGGTCTCTCACCCTTCCAATGCTCATACCAAACTTGAGCCATATCCTTCAATTGGTAGGCGGCTAGTTCTGCCTTCTATTGAGAAGACACTCCCATAACATCAACCACCTTAAACACTTCATCCATAAAACCTTGTGGGTCCTTCTCCACTTTTGAGCAATAGAACATAGGAGGATTCATTCTAGTGAAATCCCTAATCCTCGAAGCGGTTGTACTCACATTGGGGTTCACTTGAGTCCTAGCATCCTTATTGGTTTGAGCCATCAGAGCATGAGTCAATGTTTGGACAATCGACCTTTTTTCCATAATTGACATAGCCCCCGCATCGATAGGAGCTTGAAGAAATTGATGCTATTGGGGTCCTTAGGGAGGAACTCTCTCATTCACCATCTCCTCTTCCATCCTTCTTGCAATTGCCCTTCTTGTATTCATATCCTATATACACAAGAGAAGGGTCAGGAAAATGACTACATGGAGTTAAAACTCTAAGACACGACTAAACAGTAATGAAAGAAGTGAAAGTTACTAAACATCTTATAGCCTATCATTCGTAAATGTGGCACGCTTCACACTAATGAACAAGACTCTACTAGACGTGGTTCATGAGACATCATCCTAAAATCATTCTAAACCTTGTGCTCTGATTATCAAGTTTGTCACGACCCAGGGTTACTCCCTAGAAGCAACATGGCGTACTTGAATATAAACATAATTTATTTAGAAATGATGCGAAATTTAAAACTTTTACAATTGAAGTCAACTTCTTTTTTTATAAACGAATATAAGAGTCTAGACCATGTCTCAATCACCATTTAATACAATAGAGAATACAATTAGGGTCAAAGCCCTTTACAAAAAGAGTCTCAAAAATACAAAGTACAATAGAAGATAGAAAAAAAAAACATCTTGTCCTCGAACCATGAGGACACACCAAGCTTAGGGAACAGTCAACCCAAGCATCACTTGAAAGGAAAAGTACGACTAAACCATCGGAACCTACACTCATAGTAAATGTAGAAATATGGGTTAGCACAAAAGTACTAAGTATGGAAGCCATGCATAAGATCCTTAAAACATGCATAAAAAGGGACATTTAGTAAAAACCACACATTTTTCAATTTTAAAAGCCACCACGCGCATCTATGAAGAAAACTTTTCAAACAATATCATAAGCAAACCCAAAGCTATACTAGTGCAATGCAAAGGTAAGATCCCATAATCCTTCCGAATGCAAAGTACCACTTTTAGGTCACCAACATTATACATATCATATCTTGACCTTATTCAAAACCAATACTCATATACAATGAAGCATTCATAATCATAACATGTATCAAATAAAGTTTACCCTAACAACCATAAATCTCATGCATACATAATTCATAAGTCATCATAGCATTAAGAACTTCACTACAATCCCTCTTAAGGCCCAATTGTGCAAATACATAAATGGAGGCGCATACCCCCACTCACACTAAGTAGTACCTCTTGAGAAGTCATAGTTAGAGTTCATGTTCTTACCATGTGAGCTAAATGGAATCCAGTGTCTTACCCCCACACTGAAAAGAGGTGTCCTACTTGCCTAAGGTAGAACTAACATATTTCGCTTTTATGTGGATCCACTAGCTAAAGACCAATGTGGGCACATAGTTATGAGATAAGGAGATTGCTACTAGAAACCCGGACTTTCTAATGTAAGAGGTTTCCATCTCATGAGATAACTTACATTGGGAAGCCAGACTTTCCAACGTAAAAACTTCTATGTCATTTTCATATCCACTCGGTGCTAAGCATAATTCCCTTTAAAGTCATATTAAGTCTTACTTAAGTTCATGTTCATAAGAGAATGTACTAGTCATTCAAATCAACGTAGTATCATAGTTGATCATAGATTCGTTAGGTGAGAATGTCCTTTCAACTTAAGAATCATCAATATGTGAGTACACCTTTCACATTATATTCATAGTGTGTTCATGAGAATAGCCTTTCATTCAACACAACCATACCATCATAGTCAGAAACATATCATACATAGTCATGTGTAAGGGTAGGGGAGAATGATCTTACAACAATACCACAATTATACAATCATCATAAGAACTTCACTTTTGAATTGAATCATAACCTCATATACAAGTCTTATAAAGATGTACAATCCGACATACTTTTGCCCTACAAGGGACATGAGTCACAATCAACCCAAACATATACAATTACTACATAATCTAAGAGGAATTTCATGATTCAATAACTAATTCAACATAAACATAATCAATTGACATAATTCTAATATCAACCAACCCACATCATCAATTCATAATTTTTCAATATGGGGGAATTCATGGTTCTATGGGGAATTTTCATCATTAAACCACAACACTCCATCAGTCCCATCATTATTAACCATAACAACCATAATAAGCCATAATTAAACAATTAAAAACGTTTTGGAAGGAGACCCATGGCATAGATTCAAAAACCCTAGGTTTGGGGAAATTGGGATCTTGAAAACCAACTTTTGAGGGGACTCTATGGGTGGAGACTACCCATAGATGAAAAGCATCCATACCTTAATTAGAAATCCCCAATAAATTTGAGGAAGAACCTTTGAAATCCACAACCCTAGCTCCAATTGCTCATATCTTCTTCTTGAGTTTAGAGGGAGAAATATTGAGTGGAAGAGAACTTTTGGTTTGATTTGGGTGTTTGATCTTAATGAATTATTTTTGGGTGAATTTGGACTTAGAATGACTTATATAATACCCCTAAAAATACCCAAAACAACCCCACTTTAATTGGACTAAAATTAAATGACCCGACTAACCTTCATTTAAGTCACTACGTCATGGACCACGGCCACCTTCATGAGCCCTGGTGTGGACCACGTTCCGTGGTCCTATCCGTGAAGGTGAGGTAGTGTCCCTAATTTTGGAGCACAAGGCTCCTTGGCCTAGGTTATCTTCACGATCCTCTTCACGAGTCGTGGAGTAGACCACTACCCGTGGTCCTGCTCGTGAAGGTGAGGCAGTAGCTAGGATACCTCATGCCCCCAAGCCCCCATGCCTAAGTTTCCTTCACGGAGGGCTCCACGGGCCGTGGTCAAGGCCACAAGTCGTGGTCCCTTCCGTGAAGTTGAGGTAGTGGCTATGGTTTTTTGTGGCCACTTTTCAAAGGTGAAGAAAACTCCACGACCCCTTCATGAGCTGTGGATTGGACAACGATCCATGGTCCCTCTCGTGAAGGTGGGCCAGTGTACTCCTAGTTAGGGGCAGCCTTGGCCTTTGACCTTAGCTTGGCCCCTTTTCCTTGGCACTTGCCCCTTGGTCTTGACTCAAATAAACTCCCTTTCAACGCTAGAAGGTATTCTAATTCACACATAGTCATTTTAAGATTTTTTACCTAATGTTTAGGCTCTAGTTTAACCTACCATTTTTCGAGGTGTTACAATACAAGCCTCATAGAATTCATAACATTAGACATAAGAAAATGGTAGATAATTTAAAATCTTTAGTTCATACAATCAAAGTCTTTATTTTAAAACAAGTAACGGAAGTCTAACTTGTCTCACATAGCTATCTAATACAACTTGAATCAAAGATAGGGTCACAACCCTTCAACATTGTCTGAAACGTAAAATGACATAAA
This sequence comes from Solanum okadae, assembly GCA_036553675.1. Classification (NCBI taxonomy): domain Eukaryota; kingdom Viridiplantae; phylum Streptophyta; class Magnoliopsida; order Solanales; family Solanaceae; genus Solanum; species Solanum okadae. The sequence continues at coordinate 37,608,707 of CM071678.1, forward strand.
AGACACTAAAAATGACAACTCTCATCCTCGAACCATGAGGACTCACCAACTAGCTTTGGAGAGAATCAATCCAAGCTTTGAACACTAGAAGTCACTTTAAGATTCGGAACCTACACTTTGTTGAAAATTATAAAAAATATGGGTTAGCACAAAAAAATGTACTAAGTACGATAGCCATGCAAAAATCATGCTTAAAAAGGACATTTTGGTTGAAAACCATGCTATATGCCAATTTTGAGAAACATCATGAACTTTAATATAAGAGGCATAAGCTACAAGCATATTCAACATATAAGCCATTACAACACATTATAACCATCATCTTAAGTAACCCTAAGCTCTACTTGTGCAATGTAAGAATGACATCCCATACTAACATTCATACTAAGTACAACTTTGAGTCCACCATAAGTGAACTTACCATTCTTGATTTTGATCTTTAGTCAATAATCATGGATAAGGAACATTAACATTTAATAAGTCATGACAAGGAAAGTAGCTCCTAATAACATTTCCAAGTAAAGCATTCATCATTACATTAAGCCTTTAAGTTAACATTCTCATTATCATCATTATGACCACATTCATTCATTAGACATTAAGACCTTAGAGAAACACACCATAGCCCTCTCAAAGCCTACTTGTGCAATGCATGGATGGCATCCCATACTACCACCCACACTTCATAGAACCTCTTGAGTAACCATACCATGTAACTCACATGATGGGAATAAGCATTAACCGACATAGACAATGTGAGCAAATCATGGAATCAAATATTTATCCCATACTGTAAAGGGTTGGTCTACTTGCCTAAGATAGGACCGATAACATTTTAGCTTAAGTGGATCCACTAGCTAATAACCTATGTGGGCACATAGTTTTGGGAAAAGAAAGATCTTCATTGAAACCCGGCCTAACATGGGGAGAGCTTCCATCTTACCATATCCACTCGGTGCTAAGCTTACATTCCCATAGAGTAGTTCATTCTCATTAGCATTATTATACTTTAGAGGGCTACCACCATTAGGTCTACCGACTCAAAGTACATTAGTACACATGAAAGGGCCACCACCATTAGATCTATCGATTCAAGGTACGTCATTAAGATAGATCATTGAATCCTCAAGAAAGGGCCACCACCATTAGGTCTACCGATTTAAGGTTCATCATTACATTAGTAGTTCATGGGCTCATCATGAAGGGCTACCACCATTAGGTCTACCGGTTCAAGACATAGCCTTAGAATACTTCATTAATAATTTATGAAAGGGCTACCACCATTAGGTCTACCAATTCAATGTTCATTAAGTCATGATACATTAGTTACACAAGAAGAGGATGCCCTAAGCCTACCAATTCAAGATGTATCATTACATTGAAGAAACCTTTCTGATATATCATCATCATTCATAAATGTATAATTGAGAATAACTTTCAATAATAACATAATTTCATTATAGACATGATCACATTACTTTCATTAAAATCACTGATACCATTTTTCAGTGCGGAACTGGTAGTTGGGAGATTCATGAAAGTGGTAGTGTGGTAGATGGTAGTGTGGTAGGTGAGTAACTTATTTTTAAGATTTTATTATAATATCTTTTTACTAAGTGTCTTAATCTTGATATCTCTTTAATATTATTTTTTGGTAGTGCTAAATTCATAGTAATATGTAATAATATTTATTGTAATATTCTTTCGATAGTTGTTTTAATCTGAATATTTCTTTAATATTATTTATGATATATTCTAGATATAACATATCTTCGGTTCTTTGGTACATATATAAATTTTCCTCCATTAGTTGTTCTAATAGTTTTATATCTTTCATAGATTTTATCCAATATTGTAAATATTTGTAGTTCATTTTAATCTGAATTTATTTCTAAATCATACCATTCTATCCTTTCGAAGTTTAAATCATGTAGGTCTATTTCATACCATTCTTGATTTAATATATCTTTAGATTCGTATTCATTAAATATTTTTTCCCATATTACTCTTCTTAATTCGATTATTTCTATATTTTTAAGTACATATAAGATTAAAGTTTCGTAGTTTTTTATCATTTCATCATGCATGTATGTAGTCATGTTCTTTATTATGCGAGGTTTTTCAATTATTCCTTCCTATCATATTCATAATCGATTAAATTCATATTAGATTATTATGAACTAGATTATCTATTTATCATGTTTTCCTATCACTACTAGCATCATACTTTAGCGGATACTTCCTTCTTATCAGCGCCTCAACTTTGTTTACTCCCCTAAACGGCTTTCCTCGCCTACCGGTTTCAACATTAGGATGGCATAGTATAGAAGTTTTCTACCTGTTTCCAGTGTGCTAATAAAATAGAAATCACGATTCAAATAATTCTAATACATAATAACTAACATAAATTTATTCAATCACATATATGATATTCAGGAATATATGAAATTAGTTCCGCATATTTTTTTGAACAATATACCTTTGCCTCTTGCTTAGCCATGCTATCTGAAATATCTGAGTGGATTTCAGATTGTTACTCCATTTATCTAAATACTAAATTTTTAGTTGAGAGAGTTTTTTGAAAGAAAGTTTTATATATCAGGCATTGCCTGTTATTATATATACATATATCCTCCCTTATATAGAAAGGAATTCTCACGTACTACTTACAATAATTTGCTACTTACACCTACCATTCCTACTACTTACACTTACCCATATTATTGTTACACTTGTCCATACTTGCCCATACTTGCCCATACTCTTTATTACATTTGTCCATCCTACTTTTAATATGCACATGCACACACTACCTACTTTATTGACTATTTTACATTACATTCAATAATAAGACTAGTAGATTTACAAGTGTCTTTTTCCTCTTATCTCCTTCCGTCTGTATCTTCTTTTTATCTTCTTTTTCTTGTCTTCTTCTTCTTCTTATCTTCTTCCGTTTTTATCTTATTAGATCATTCCAGCTGGACATCTGGAATTATATTATCTTTTCCGTTGCACTTTGAACATATATGGTTCGGGTATTTATGACCAATTAGCTTGCAATATCTGGTTAATAATTCTACTGAAATAAATCCTTCTTTTAGTGCTCGTGTCGTAGGTCGTTCTTCTGGCTTTAGTAGTGATAAAATCCATCTTTGGACTTCATCCATATCTGCTTTCCTTAGCTCCCTTGAATTGGAATAAATCATTAGCTGGTCTCTTGCATAGTAGCTCCATATAGCGTTTCCGTTTAAATAGTTATTTGCTAGCTCTTGTATAATTGTTGATATACCGATTATTCGTTTGTTGGCATAAAAACTTGGTATCTCTATTTTGCATCTCTTCTTGTTGTCCGATATTTTCGGGTATAATCATATCTTTAGTTAATCCTATCTTGATAACCTGTATTGGAGGTTTTATTTCCTCGTATAATATCTCCGCTGGTGCTGTATAGAATTTTATATAAAATAAATTTCCTTTCGTAACTCTTTTGTATGTGACGAATTCTTTGTGTAGTTCTGGTATTCCACTAACTTCTTCTCCGTCATACGTGTATACGGTATTTAACAGTCCGTAGTTGTAACATGTTCTTACTAAATTAGTGTTAGTTTTCGGTTGTGCAATTAACTTGTTATATCCTTGTAACTTTTGTGTCAGATAATCCTGGTTTGGTTCTTTTGTAGTTGATCTGGGGTTGCGGTTTAAATAGGTTTGGATTTTGTGGATATTTTCAATATAGGTTCGTGTGATGTAGTTATATGTCTTTTTCTCATTTTGGTTTTACAAACTATCTGCGTATGTAGATGTTTGTGGTTCTATGGACACATGTCTAGGTGTCCTTTGGGTAAATGGTTTTGCGAATAGCTGGTTTAAGTTAGCATTTTTATGTTGGTTATCGCTAACTTGTTTGCTTGTACCTGCAGCTGTATTTAAACAAACATTATGGGTTTTAAGGAGTTTCCCATCGTCTCCTTTTAGCTCTGGGTTTTTTCCGTCTTCCGATCGACGTAGCTCCGCATTTTTATAGTCATGCTGCTGACTAGCTTTAGACTTTAGATTATTTTCATCAGTATTTAGCTTTTGTATCTCGTTGTCCATACTATCCACTTTTGTGCAAAGTGTAGTAATGGCTTTGAGTATCATTTCAATTGTATCTTCTTCCTCAGTCTCAGTTTGAGTAGCATTGTCGTGATAGGTAATCTGCAATAACATTTTTATCAGTTTTTATTACTTCAATTGTAAATGTAAAATTTAATATATTTAATACCAATCTCCTTATTTCTTTTGTTGTTACCGAATCTTGTATTTTTCTTGTTAGCCACCATTTTACTTGTGTATTATCTGTTCTTATAATAAATTCGTTGTATACAATATATGGTTCAAATGATAATAAACACTTATATACCGAATATAATTCTTTCCTATTTATTTCCCATCTTACTTCTACATTAGTAAATGTTCCTGAATAATATCTACAATGATGTTCTATTTTTCCTTCTCCATACCTATATTTTAATACTCCTCCATAACTCTTTTCACTAGCATCGGATTCTACTATATAAGTAAATTTCTTATTTTCATCCGGAAAATATAGTTTAGGTAGGTTTTTACATAATAATTTTATTTTTTGTATTTTTGTTTGGTCTTTCTTATCAAACTGGTATTCTATATCTTTCTTTAATTTTTGTTGTAATGGTTTTAAATTCTCTGCTAATTTTGGTATATATTCTCTTACTTGATTTACTAGTCCTAGAAATGATTGTAATTTCTTTTTCGTATCTAGCTGTTCATTTGAGTTAATTATTTTTTGTACTATATGTGTTTGCATTTTTATTCCATTTTTATCAATTTGTATTCCTAAGAATTCTATTTGATTTTTCATTATATCTGCTTTCTTTTTACTTAGACTTATACCTGAATATTCTATGATATGTATAAATTTTTCTAATAATCTTATATGTTCATCTTGTGTTTTGGAATATAATAATATATCATCTATGTACACTACACAATTTTCTATTTGTTTAAAGTAATTGTCCATAAAGTGTTGATATCTACCTGGTGCGTTTTTATATCCAAATGGAAATACATTCCATTCATAAAATCCTTGTGGTACAGTGAATGTTGTTAGTTTTTTAGATTCTTCTTCTAGTTTTAAGTGATAAAATCCTGATTTACAATCAAATTTGCTAAAATAATTATATCCTTGCATTTGTCTTATCTTTAGTATTTTATTTGGTATCGGATAATTATATGTTTTAGTTTTTGCATTTAAATTTCTATAATCAATAACCATTCTGCTTTTTCCTCTTTTTTGTTCACTATGTTTATTTACGATAAATGACAGGCTTGTATGCTTACTATTGCTTTCTTGTATATATCCTTTTTCTAGTAATTCATCTATATGTATCTTAAATTCGGTTAAATCATTAAAATTATACTTTAATGGTTTTTGGGTTATTATACTATTATTATCAATTAGCTCAATTTTTATTTTTGTTTTATGTTTCTCCCATCCTTGTAAAGGGTCCTCACTATATAATAGTTCTAACTTATCTTGAATTATTTTTACTTTATCTATAGAGAATATAATTAATTCTATTTTAGGGCCTTCTTCTTTTATATTTTCTAATTTTTGTGTAATTTTTTCACTTCCTTTTATCCATTCTGTTGTTTTTCGTTTTTTATTATTTACTCTTTTTGCTCCTATTATTTGTTTACACGGTGTCGTGAACCACCAGTGTATTTTTGTTATTATATGTGGGTATAATTTTTCTAAAAATGGCATTCCTAATAGCATATCTTTTGTAGTTAATTCAAAGTTATATATTTCTTCTATAGTTAATATCTTATCCCATATTTGTATTTTTATATTTTTTGCCTTATATGTGATCATGCTTCCTTCATTATTAAATCATGTTACTACTATCGGTATTTTTAATTTCTCCCATTTATCTTCTAGTAAACAATTGTATTTACATATATTAGCTTCTGCTCTCGTATCTATCATTGCTGTATAATATCGGTTTTAATATCCTTCTATTATTATCTTTGCAAGTATATATATTTTCATATTTTTATTATACTAAAGCCCTTTTTATTATTACTCTTTTAATTTCATAATTTATTGTTAACTGTTTGTCTTCTAGGTTATATGGTTTTACTTATTCTAGTCATTTTATTCCTAAAATGATATTTTCATTTCCTTGATATATTTTGAATTTTATTGCTATTGGTACTCCTCTGATGATTATTTCCTTTTCTGTAGTTTCTTCGGTATACATTAATGCTTTTGGTAGTTCGGAGCATGATTGTTCAATAGTTATTATTTCATCTTCTGTCACTAATACTCTTGTAATATAGTTTTCTTCTCGTCCTGTATCTATTAATATTAAATATTTTCGTTGTTCCATTATTCTCGTTATGTAGTAATGATGTGGTTTTATATCTTCCTCCATTGATTTTTGTAGAGTTTTATCTATTCTTCTTGAGGTACTCATTTTTTATGAGGTTTGTGGTATTTCACAGTTCATGTTTATTCTTTTTGATGTTGATGTACTTAATCTTTCTTTTACTATTTCTAAATCTTCTTCTATGTCAATTTCATTATAACTATAGTCATTCTTGTCTATGACTGTGACTATTCTTTCAAAAGGATCTTCTATTTTTATTTATTTTATTTTATTTTTTGTTGTTACTTTATGTTTTGTCGTTAAAACATATAAGTTTTTACATCTAGCTATAAATATTTTACTTCCCGGGGCTAGTTCTATTCCTGACATTCTCCAATATAATACTAACGATTTATCTATATTTCTGTCATTTATTGCTACTGAGTAATTAGCACTTATTATAAATTTAAATTTTTGGTATATGAGGTTACCTCTTACTACACTTATTATACTTTTTTCTATGGGTTGTATAATTCTATCATCCGCTAAGTATATTTCTATGAGTGTATCTATTCCTTCTCTAAAACATGCTTTTATTAATATTTCTGTTCCTCCTAAATGTACATATTTAATTGGATTTTTAGCCTTAATATCTTGTATTTCTTTATTTATTATTCGTTTATTTATTATTGGTATTTTGATCTTTCCTTTAGTGTATTTGCAATCTATGATATGTTCTCTTTGACTTACTACATAATATTCTTCTTTTTGTCGTTTAATCCAGTTTCTTATTGTTGGTATATCGAATATTTTTGCTACGCTTAGGTCTAATTATTTTCCTTTTATTTGTTCAAATATACTATTATCAAATATTATTTTCTGTTCTAAAGATTCTTCGTCTTGATGTTCTTCTTTATTTATTATTTGTATGTCTGCTTCAGTCATTTGTTATATTATAGAATTCTTTATCTGATTCTATTTCTATGTTACTATCTATTTCATTTTCTGATATTTCATATATGCTATCTTCACTTTCTAATTCATAATCTATGTACTCTATTTGTGTATATTTTTCATCGTCTATTATTATTTCTGATATTTGTTTTTTTTTTTTGGATTTTTAGGTAATTTACAATCTCTAGCTATATGTCCTAATTGTCCACAATTATAACAAGTACATTTCGTTAGTTTTCTTTTTGGTCTATATGGTCTTTTGCTTTTGTAGTTTTTTACATAGTACCTTCTTCTTGGATTTTTATATTTATATTTTGATCTATATTTTTTATTATATTTCTTTCTAATTTTATAATATCTATCCGTACAACCAAATTGGGGTGCTGTTTTATTTTTGCAACATGCTAAGTTTTTTACTAATATTTTTTCCATTTTTATTTCTTCTTTATGCTTTTCACATAGTTCCATAAACCATCGTTGCAAGAATTTCATTCTAGCTCCTAAGGTGTCCGTTAATTCTGCTTCATTCCAACCTTTTATTACTTTTTAATTAAAAGGTTCTGGTAATTTTGTAAAATATAATTTTCTTATTTCTTTACTTTCTTCTATGCTATATGTTCCTTTATAATAATATTCTCTAAATGCACATGTATATTCATCTATGTAACACATATTACATATTGCTAATTTTGTCATTAGATTCCGGTTTATGATTTTTTCTTTATTTTGTTCTTCTACCTTTGTTGTCATACTACTAAATTCATTTCTTATAGCTATTTCGTGTTTATATAATATTTTCATGGTTGTAGTGGCTATTCCACCATCAAATTTCTTATTATTTCTTAAAGTTGTTAAGCTTTCACTTGTTAAATTTTGTAGCCATAATTTTACTGTTCCTATAAGTGTTCTTTCTATGTATCCTGGTGCCTCTGCTATTACTATCTTGTTATCTATTAATTGTTTTGATATGTATCCTATCCATAATTGGATTATTTTATTTATATCTGTTACACAGTCTAAATCTTAAAAATCATGTTGTCCAGTTATTGGTTTGGGCGTCCATTTTCTACTTAATCTTTTATCCCATGTAGTTTTTATTTATCATATTGTTCATAATTTTCATTATAATATTTTGGATTAAAATTTTTTGGGTTTTTTACTCCTGATGTGCTAGGTTTTTCGTCCATGTCTACGTCTTCTGTATTTACTTCTAAATTCTTTGTATTATCTATGTTTGCTAAAAGTTCTGTATATGTTTCGCTTGTTTCCGAATGTTGTTCTAGATCATCATCGTTTATTTCATCAACTCTTATTTCGGGTATATTATCTTGGTTATTTTCTTCTTTTTCTCCTAATTCATCTTGTAATTGCAATTTTTCTTTAAATTTAATTATCTCATTTGCTAATTTTTTTTTTGTTCTTTTTCTTTTTGTTTAATTTCATACATTTCTTTTAATATTGCTAGCTCTTTTTCTAGCTCTATTATTTTAGTATTTTTTACTTCTTCTAATTGTTGTACTTCCTTTTTTGCTTATTGTTTTATTTTTTCAATTTCCGTTCTTCTATCTATTTCTTCATTTTCTTTTGTTATTCTTACCATAGCAATTAAACTATCTTCTAGTTTTACCGTTTCTTTTTCTAACATTAAACTTATATTTTCACCTATTTTCTTATATCTTCTTCCTAGATTAAAAAATATTATCTTTATTTTTAATCCGTCATAATTTTCATATGTTTTTTCATCTATTGCGTATTCTTCTTTATTCATTTATAAATTATGTTGTAGTTTATATTCTAAGTTATTTATTTGTATTTCTAGATATAAAATAGTCTTTCTTTGTGCTACTATAGATTTGTGACAAATTCCTGCGAATATATTATTGTTAAGTCTATTTTGCCTATGTTCTAATTCTTGTCGTTTTTCTATAATTATTTCATTAAGTTTTTGTCTATATTCGTTATTTTTGTTATTCATTGTATTTTTAAATATTGAATATATTTATATTCTATTTTAGATATATTATCTATTAACTGATCTAATTTTTCATTATCAGTCTTTGTGATATTAAATTGTTTATATTCCGGATATAATTTATTTAATTTTCTTCTTATTTTTCTTAATTTTCTACTCGTATATTTCTTACCGTGTTTCTTATTATCCATAGCTCTGATATACATAGCATCATGATTATACATCAATTCATACTTTGCCCTCCAAGGCTATGAATCAATCTCAACCCAAACATCTAGAATACTACACTAGATAAGGGGAATATTATTATTCAATAACTCAATCAATAGAGAGACAGTCAATTAACATGCTTCCATAATCAATCAACCCACATAATAAATTCACAATTTAGTATTTTGGGGGATTCATAGGTTCATTGAAGAATTTCATCATAAAACAACATAAATTCATAAATTCAATCATAATTCGTCATAACTAAACCATTAAAAAGGTTTTGAAAGGGACCCCATGACTTAGATTGAAACCTTAAATTTTGGGGGAAATCATGTTTTGAAGGGACTCTATGGGTGAAAGCTACCCATAGATGAAAACTACCATACCTTGAGTGAATATTCCTCACGAAATTGAGTGAAAAGAAGGACCTCTTGAGCTCTAAACCTTGACTTCTTCTTCTCCAATGGAGGTTTCTAGAGAGAGAATTATTTTGGAGAGGAGGTGGTTACTGTGTTGGGTTTTGGGAATTATGACTTGTAAAAGGGTAGTTAATAGTTTAAAAAATCTTAAATAACTCTATATAATCAATATAAACCGACCCCTAACTTAACTAACCACCCTAGGAATTTACCAAGTTGCCACTCCCTTGGCCGAGATTGGGTAGTCTACAGGTGTGACTCACGCCCACCTGACCCACGGACCGTGAGTGGAGTCACGCCCATCCTGTAGACCCATGGGTGGGATCTTCAACTCTAGATCTAGGGGTCTTGACCTACGACTTGGTTACACGGGGCGTAGATGGACCTATGCCCAATAGATCCTATCCGTAGGTCATAAAAGTTTTGCAATTTTTTGGTTCTTGGGCAGCGTTGAGGGTTAGAGTTTAGAGTCCTCCTCAAGGACCCTTGGTTGGTCCTTGGGGAGTCATACCTTGACGTTTAACCTCTAAACACCTCAACCTAAGCTCTGAAAATCATTTTACAAAATAAAACCCCACATCAAACTCAACAACACACTCGTAAGGCTCTAGTTTTACCTACTAACTTTTCCGAGGTGTTACACAATCTATCCAAGAAAGAGAAAAAAATGAGAAAGAATTGCAGTCCAAAGACAAATCATTCCATGCCTACATGAAATAATTTGAATGTAAAAGTAGGTGCACTACCTACTTAAATGTGTGGCCTGAATTAAAGACATATATTCCTCTCTCCCAAGATAAAACAGTGGTACAAATATTCTCTTTAGGGTTCTAAGTATTTTTCATCTTGTTTATTCCAAAGCAGCAACAGTATCACCTTCTATCCTCTATTTCTTCAAATATATTGGATGGTTCAGCAAGGATAGTGAAATAGAGATAGCTATATGTGTTGGAAGCCAAGGTTCTACCACTCTCTTCCAAAGATTAAGGTAAAACCTCCATGCTACAGACTCGGTTCTTTTCCCCATTTTCACATGATGCTTGTGCTGATTTTCCTATCCTGTTTTGAGGTTTAGAGAGGGTTAAAAAAATAGTAATTGAAGGAGAAAAACATATTAAGATAGCCAAGGAAAGGCACAACCACGACCTCTAATTATTATTTTATTTGAGAATTCTAGACATACTTGTTTACTGAAACTCATGGGATGGTAGTTGAAAACCATACATTCATGTCTTTTTGTTATTTTGTGGGTGTTGAGGACTGTTATTGTATTGATTTGTTTGTGGGAGGTTATGGATGTACTTAGAGAATGATTTGGCAAAGTTGTTAGGGGGGCATATTTATAAGTTGTGGTGATACACCATTACAATTAAAGTTTTTGTAAGCCCACTGTCCGTTCCATTTCAAGTACTGTTATTTACATATATGGTAGTTGCCACACACCTTCATTGATCACATGTATTTGTTCTTTTGCCCCAAATGAAGTTAATGAGCCATATAAATTCCTAAGTAGCACTATAAATTAAAAATACATTTGCTTCCTATATCATTGTTTATTGCCTCAATTAATTTATCCACATGTCCATATCACTGGTATATAGTCCTTAATCTCATAAGAGTTATGAACATCAAAAGAAAAATCTCAGAGAATAAAGAGACACGGTTAAGTGAATTTATATAATTATGGTGGAAGCTCATGGGTTAAAATACCTAGCTTGGGCCGATCCTAATTCTTATACTTAAGCGTGGCATCTCAAGGGTGGTAATACCTAGCATGGGTCGATACCAATATATATTTTTATGGGTGGCAGGCTAGAGGCTAAAAGTCTAGCATGGCTCGATCCCGATTTGTATATTTATGAGGACCGCATCCCAAGTGTTAAAATGCCTAGAATGGGTCATCCTCTCCTACCACTGATCACCTGGTCATTGTGTCACATGCTACAAAGTATATAAAAAAATATTAGTAAACTAAAGCCAAGAATGTAATGTACATGATTCCACAAGTATAAGCAAAGGTGAATGTAATGTACATGATTCCACAAGTGTGGGAAAAGGTGAAAGTAAGGTATGTAATTCCGCAAGTATAATCAAAGGTGGTCTCTTATCCTTATCTATATAGAATATTTTTGCATTTGTACCTGATTTCACCTTGAGCTCTTATTCAACATATGGTTACTTTATGCCTTACATATTTAGTATATTCTTTTGTGCTAACGTCCCTCCTGGGGATGTTGTGTTTCATGCCACAGGTACAGGTACTCAACGTAATAGAATCTCTCCATATAAGCATTGGATACTCAATGATGTTTGGTGAGCTCTAGGTTGCTTCAGGACTTTTTTGAATCTGTAGCATCTATTTGAAATTATATATTAGTTAAGGGTTATGATGGGCTCCTGTTCCATTATAAGCTAAATATCCATCTTTTAGAAGGTTTGTAGACTAATGTCAAAGTAAAGTACAAGTTGTGCCTTGTTTTCTAGTAATCAAGGCCTTAACAACCAAATCATATACATTTATTTTTGGCCTATCTATGTTGGTCTTTTATTAGAGTATCTTACTATACTCATCAAAGATTTATAATTGTTATAGTTTCATGTACAATAAGCATAAGTTCTAAGTTGGTTCTTTCGGGTCATTAGGGCATCGGGTGCCTATCCATCTCAATGGTACTTGGGGCGTGACAAAAGTGGTATCATAGAAAGTCATCCTACAGTGTGTACAAAGCCGTGTCTAGTAGAGCTTTACTTATAAATGTGTTGTGTGCTACATTTATAATTGAGGGATTGCTTCGACATTAAAGAAATGTGACCTTTCATAATTTAGATCGTGAAATAGAGTTATGTTAAGAAATCTATTCGAACTCATATTATGATCTATTTCATCCAGATTATGCCTACCATAGTTAAGGTCAAAGGTGGCAAAAAGGCCAACACAACCATCCAAGAGGAAATTTTCAGAGAAAGGTCTCATGTTATCAAAAGTCAGAGAAAGGCTTGTAAAGGTTTCTATGTTACTCGTAAAGGTCTCATCGACAGTTACATTTGTACCACTTGTATTAGCTTGATTCATCTAATATAATATCACATGTTGCACAAGAAATGGTTCCTAGTCATAGAGATGGGATGGCACAGTATACAACCTCTTTGGAGAATTTGACTTGTTCTTAAGTTCAAGATTTCCTCCACATGACTCCTTTAGTGGTTTGAGGATCTAATCCTATAGAGGGCTGTTAGTACCTTGTCAATAATAGAAATAAAATCTTTCGAATTGTGCATGTATTGGAAATAGAAATTTTTGATTGATGAGTCTTAGATTTTGACTCATTTAGGGATTGTTTTCATAGTTTTGCTATCCTCAAATGCCTAATTTATTCTCTAAACTAATGTTAAAGTGTTGATTTGCAGCAATAAAGGATAAGGAGCAAGGGAAGGACATTACTGGGAAAAATGTAGTGAAAAAACTGAAGAAGTTGAAGAAAGGCAATCCTAGTGATCACCAAGACAACTCTGTGAGCCGCCGAGTGGCTCTTTAGCTCGCCTAAAGTTCTAGCATGCCGGCCCTAGGAAAGAACCTACTTGGCGATGGAAATGGACAGTTGGTGGACCGCCGAACAGATCAACGACCTTGATCCTGACCGCCTAAAGTCACAAAACTGTGAAGATAAAAAGCCAAGGCAAACTGGCGATGGAATGGAGCAAAGGGCGCGTCGCTGACTTGGTTGGTGGAGCTCGACTTACCTCGCCTAAGTGTCCTAAAACCAAAATTTGGCGAGCTATGTCGAGCTCGCAGAGTGGTTCGGTAGTTCACTTAGCGTCCCTTAGATCGCCCTTTAATTCTCTATTTTGTGAGTCTAAGATCAGTAACTTTAGGCGATAAGCTATAGCTCTCCAAATTCACTTGACGACTTACCAAAAGTAATTTCTGATCTCCTTTCTATGCCCCTAATTCATTAAATTGTTCTTTCACTTTTGGCAAGCTACTTCTTCTTCACCGAATGATGTCCGCAATCCACCAATTGTCCTTGGACATTACTGACATACCTTTATTTTTGAGTTATATCACTCTGGAACTTTAGGCGAGCCCAACCTGGGTCGCCAAAGTGGTTCAGCGACTCGCCAAACGGTTCGATGAGTCTTTTTGTGCAGTGTTTTCATACTTTATTTTTTCTTCAAATTGCATCAAACGTATGTTGTTTTGTGTTGAATAAATGGCTAGACCCAAAGTAGCTGGAAGAAATCAACCGCCCCGAAAGTGGGCATATAGAATAGTAATCAATGAGCAGGCTGCTACCTTTAGGACCCCGACGACTAAACTTCCTCCAAAAGCAGGAAAAGGCATGGGCAAGGCGCCCATTGAGTTGAAACCTACGAAGGAGAGCTCTGATAGTGAGGGAATTTACAATACATACCTTACTCCCTCTGGAAGTGAGAGGATAATTCACCGGCATCCATCTCCCAGCCAGAAGATGATCAGCTCCTACAGGCTAGGATAGTGGAGCTACGCTCCAAGGAAATGAATGATCCATCTATGATCCCGGTGCCTCATACGCCTCCTCCTCCACCCCATCTCAGACAGTGGTACATGCACTACCAGTTGAGGGTCCTCCTTCTCGGTCACTCAACAGACTAAAGGCATAGGGTTTGAGGACCATTTTGGAAGAATAGCGATTGTCTACCAACAATGTGGTGGATAGATATCCTGAGGTGTGAAACACCTTGAATTTCCACAAATTTGAAGTTTTTACCAAACCCCGAGGCCCTTTCATTCCTACTTGGGTCCAGGAATTTTACTCTGATTATGGGGTGCTGGTCCCTAAAGGGAAGAATAAGGCCCGCATGTTCAAGCTGATGGATGAGGTGATGGTTCAAGGCAGTAAGGTAAAGTGCAAAAGATCAGATATAAATGCAGTACTTACGTGTTCACGAGATTTTATGCATGACCACCCAAATTTGATCAAGCATATGACCCTAGAGGATCTAAAGGATTGGTTGGCATCCCTTCATTCTAATGTTACTCTGAAGTGGATTAAGGAAGGTGCACTGATTGAGAAGAAAAACTTGAACGTTGCTGCCAGATACTGGTTCGGGTTCATTAGCAGCACTATCATGCCCTCACAAATGAGTCAATCCTCCGCCAACTATAGGTTGCCTGTCTAAGGTTGATTATCGATCGACGAGGTTGAATTTGGGGTTTTTGATTGATCAAGAGATGTCCATAAGGGCCAAGTAGAGATATAACTCTTTTTCTTTCCCCGTATTGATCACTGAGCTATGAAGACGGCCCCGTGTTCCAATGGTTGAGGAGGGCTGCACCAGTGAACACATCCTCAGAGGTTGATGTTGATATATTGGCGAAAGAGGCAATCATGCCCTATCAGGCCAATGGGCCTGAAGGTACATTTGGTTCCTCTACCTCTGACACTCCTAGTTTTATCGCAGTACTCCCTCCCCTACTTCTGCTGCTACTGTCGCCGCTTACTGACCCACTATCAGCCAGGTGATGTTATACAAAATAGGCCATCTGGTTCATTTTGTTGATGTGCGTGCCTCCTGGGTAGATGCCGATGTGCCTAGCATGAGAGTGCAGGCAATTGCCACTTCCTTAGCTCCTATTAGGGCAGAGATGAGAGAGTATTTAGATTTTATTGATGTCCACAAAGTGACTCTAGACGCCCTTACAGTGCGGGATGAAGCTTGTGAGCGAGACAGAGGTGCTTTTTCTACTTTGACGGTCTTGAAGGCTGATGTTGTTAGGCTGCACAGAAATTTGGATGAGCAGAAGTCCATAGATTTGTCGATGTTGTTCGACACAGATGAGATTCATGACATTCCAAGCACTAATATTCTAGCCAGTTCTGCAGTTTCTCCGGCTACTAAGATCGGAGATATTGCTAGGGATGATGATGCTGATGTTGAGTCTAAGGAGGAGATTGTTGAGGAAGAGCTTGGTATCCGTGAAGACGTCACATATGATGATCTAGCAGATCTGGAAGGCGCCATGGTTGAGACTTCTGTGCATGGATTATTTAGAGAGACGTTGGTGGTGGGCTCAAGTGGAGCCAAGGATGTTGATGAGTCGGGCAGTGATGCCCTGACAGATAGATTTACAAACATGTAGACTTCACCCCAGACTTAGCCTATCAGGATGATTCTCTTTACTCTATTTCTATTACTTCTTTGACTATTTACATTAGTTTTTTGCATTTGAGGACAAATGCTTATTTTGTTTATTTCAATACCTACCTCTATTGGGTTATTTTTGTGGAAATTGTGTTTTTAATTTTGTGAATGATGGACCTTATCTTCTGTTTATAAATATATCTGGTTTTTGATTAATTTTGGTCCATGGTTTTTAATGTTTAAATGGTTTTGATTCGATTTTATTAATTGCCACCTCTCGATGTGTGTGAATGTGGCAGTTCTCTTGACAATTTGAGTGTTGTTTGTGATCAATACCGATGACTTGAATAGTACTCTCAATTGAACGAATCGAGTGTATGACTATGATGAGGCAAATTGAGTTACATAGGTCATATGTGAACTCCTAGCATCTTGTTGTGATTAGGCGGTTGTTTGACTTGATATCTTTTGGTGATCACTGTACGCTAGCTGAAAAGTGTAGAGTCTTGTTTGATATTTGTTTCAAATTCAATGTGTTGGGAGGTAATCTTGAATATTGTACTTGATGACACCTAGAACTTGCCCCGTTAGTCCAATTGATTGATTGAAGCAAGCGATTGAAATGATCTTAGGTAAACATTTTTAAGAGTGAACCATATTGATAGTATATCTCTTTGTGACCTCCTTGTGAGCCGTGTGAACCTTGCTTGACAGCTTTTGAGCCTATCCTTTTCATTGGAAAAAACTTGAACAATGTTGACCTCTTTGTCCCATCACCTATAACCTTCATGAAGTATTGGTTCATTGAATAGCCAACTTAGGCCAAAAGCCTAAGTTATGGGTGTGGTGAGAAAGAAGGAAAGTCAAAAAGTGTGAAAAATCCCCCTTGGAAACAATGGTTTGAAAAAGATGGAACCCTCCATGTAAAAAAAAAAGGGCAAAAAAAGAGAAAGGTGAAAATGGAAAAAAGACTAAAGAAGAGAAGATTTTGTGAAATAAAATGTGTGAAAAGAGCAAAAGAAATGAGGTATCCAATGAGGCATATGGAATTGAATAATAAGGTGGACTGTGAACATCAGAGAATGTGAGAGAGAAGGAGAAAAACATGATTTGCAAGCATACTTCATGAAGGTAGAAGCCACTAAACCACAATGATCATACCTTTACACTCATCCCCGTTAAAAGACTTTAAAAGACCATTGTTATTTTTAGTGAGTAAAAAAGAATGTTGATTGGAATATAAGGGCAAGCCTATGGGTAGAATCATGCATATGTTCATCTATGGGAGTGTGAGAGTTCTATTTGATTCCGAGATTATAAATTCTTGATGACTCTTGTATGAGCATGGAATCATTTTTGGTGTGAGAGAATTTGAACGCTTTTGTTCAGCTTGAACTTGTATTTGGGGAAAGTATTGTGAGCTTGAGTGTATTTGACAATGGTTAATTACAATTTGAAACTTACAATGCACAATTATCTTTACATACGAAATTTGAACCTCATGTGTGCATTTGTGCTGAGTCTTGAATAGCACTATCTATAGACATCCTTATTGAACTAATTGATCTTGAGTTTTACTTCGGGACAAGCAAAACTTTAAGTTGGGGGTGTTGATGAGTGTTAGATTTTGACTCATTTAGGCTTGTTTCTTAGTTTTATTGTCTTCAAATGCCTAATTTATGCTCTAAACTAATGTTAAATTTTTTATTTGCATCAATAAAGGCTAAGGAGCAATGCAAGGATATTACCGGGTAAAAAAGAGAGAAAAATTTGAAGAAGTTGAAGAATGACAATCCTGGTGATCGCCAAGACCACTCAACGAGCTGCTGAGTGGCTCTTTATCTCGCTTAAGGTTGCAGCATGCCAGCCCTAGGGAAGACCCAACTTGGTGATGAAAATGGATAGTCGGCGGACCACCGAACGGGTAAGAGACCTCGATTCTGACCGTCCAAAGTCACTGAACCCTTAGGAAAAAGAGCCAAGGTAAATCGACGATGAAATGGAGCGAAGGGCACGTCGCCGAGTTGTTTGGCGATGCTCGACTTACTTGCCTAACTGTCTTGAAAGCCAAAATTTTGGATATTACAAATTGAAATTTGAAAAGCAGAAAAGGCATCAAATCTGTTAGAAATCTATTTTTCCTGAGTTTTCAGTTGTAGAATCTTGTTGAAGGAGTTTTCAAGTATACTTGGAGTTAGGCTTTTGATTTTGAGCATTTTGGATCATTGTAAAGACATGGATTGCAATACCCAGATTATGGAGAACATAATTGGTATTGATTTCTTTCTTTTTATGATGTGTGGCTAAAACCCAAGTTCTTGGGGTGTGATCATGTGATTGTTTGTGTAATTAGCTTATGGGTATTGTTATTTATGGATTTAAATGTTGTTTTAAAGTGGAGTTAATTGATAGCTGTCTATTAACTCATGAATTGTAGTTGGAAATGAAATTTTAGCTTAGTGTTTTAGGTTTGCTCGAGAGGGATGTTCTAAAACCAAGGTTATCGATTTATGATTATAGTTTTTGGGTTGTTGTGAGTTCATCTCAAGAGAGTGAATATTAACTCATTCCTACAAATCTATCTTGAGAGGGTAGAGAAATTAAGGTTTTGGGCTATTTATAATGTTAAGCTTGTTGAGGTCCAGGAGAACTCGCTTGAATTGTAATAGTTGTTGGAGAAAAAACTATTGCATTTATAGTCTAGCCTACCCACTGGGATTTAGAAATTTATTAATAAACATCAATTACCCATATAGTGAAATTAGCCTATAATCGATCATATCCCCGAGAATTCCTCCTCTACTTGTATACTCCCATATTTTCGTGATTATCGTAGTTATTAATTGATAATCCAAATCCCCCATCTGAAATTCTTTGTCAAACCTTTAACTTACTTTGTTTGATTTCAATAATGTCAAATTCTATAACTGATTAGAATCACAACTTTTACGTCTTAATTGAATTGCCTATTGTACCGCTCCTTGTGGGTTCGACCCCTACTCTTTGTTAGGTTTAGAATCACTTACACCTAGTATTGGATGAGGTGTAGTTTTACCGTTTATCATTGCTTTAGCTTTTTATTAGTTACAAGATTTGGTAGAAGCATAATAAGATATGTTAATGTACCACAATGGTATTGGCTAGAGATATTCTTAGTTGACATGTGGGGACCAATGATTAGTCATCTTCTCGGGTGTAGCTGGAATTATAAGATAGGTGCTTATGATCACCCTAGTTAGGTTAATGCGTAATCCTTATGGCTGTAATCTCACAAGAGAAGTGTTTCAATTGTTTCGTATAAAATTATGTGTATTTTCTTTCCCTACTTTGACTTATGTTTTGTTTATAGAATATAATACGACAAAAATATGCTCTATTAGAATATTAAGAGTAGAGGAATACGTAGCATTAATTAATCACTAGTAGAAAATTATTTGGTTATATCGGAAATGAAGGAGGACGATATTTGAATACCTATAAAATGCAAGGATGAGTTGGGTGAAGTTCCCTGATAATACAAGAAAATGATGTATATGAGTGTTAATAGATAGAGGATTTTTATAAAGCATGTGAAGTTTAAAAAAAGAGAGATAGAGAGATAGTGATTCTTGGATCCTAATCGGTTGAAAAGGTACACCAAAAGAACTCCATAGACAATTTTTTCACCTTTCATTGGGCAGAGAAATCATTGTAGTATTGATGTGAATTTCGGTACCCAATTTCAATAGTTACAAGAATAAAGGGAGATATCAAAAGATTGCATTGATAGAAGATACATTGACCAGTGTTGTACCCTGGCATGCAATTACATCCCTCATAATAAATAAAGATGGATTACTATGCATGTGTATGTAGAAAACTAAATATAGCTGCAATCATAGGTCGAAAAAAGGATAGGATGGTTGATTGTATATGCCAATTGTTCTTATTTGGTTCCTTTACATGGAAAAGGATTGGAGGAAACTCACTTGTTATATCATTACAGAAAGTCCATTCGCTAGGACATGCATAACTTGTTGGGAAAAAGTGGCTAAAATTTTATGTCTTAGAAAATCATGATATGTGTTTGCATCTACTTGATATTATATGTAATTGGTAACGTGGAAAAAAAGATCATCGCAAGGCTAGTAACAAATGCATAGTTAGTCTCAAACCCTCATTACTACAGAAGATTATAGGAGACTTCTCCTACCCTTGCCCCAATGTTTGAATTTACTAAGAAAGCTACTCGATTCTAGTGGTCGGAACACCTGTGAGAAAAATTCTCAAGAATTAAAAGATAACATGGAAAATCAATTGCATATGTTTTGAGGTGAGTAAAGAAAAACAAGTGAAACTTCTCCTAGGAATTAGAACTAGTGGTAATAGCTTTGCACTTAAGATATGGTGGAGTGTTTATATAGTATTTCTCCTTGTTTCAAAGGCTTTTGGTTCCTATACAATATACATATTATATATCCTATAGCTAAACTATTTGTACTCATTTATCCCTTTTGGATCATTTTCTCACATGTTACATATGTCATAAAACACTTGCAAGTGGGTGTTATTTTCTCAAAAAGAAAAACTCGCTTAGTGCTATATATTTTTTGTAGGATGTTGCCTTATCTCGCCAATAACTTTTCATAAATCAGTTGTCCATTTTTTATATTCATTACAGATTAATAGTTCATATTCTATATGCATTATAAATTACTTACTCATGGGTAATATGTAACACAAGTTACTTGTTGTTATATGATATGCTCCATAGACCATCTACCTATATGTTACATGCCTCATATCATGCTTGTTTAAACATTTTAAGATACACTTGGAGCAAGGATGAGATAATTACAAAAATGGTATTTTGAAATATGTGAAAAATATAGGGAAGAAATGAAAATGGAAAAATCAATAATTAAATATCTAGCATGTTGTAAAGATAAGATAGCACCTCAATTCAGATGTAATGATAATTATTATAAAAAGAAATATAGGAAGCCAGGAAAATATAAAAAATTTAAATCCCAATATAGGTATAAAAGACCAAGAAGAAGATATTATATAAAAAATACTAAAGCAAAAAGACCTTTTAGACCAAAGAAAAAGATAACAGAATGTACATGTTATAATTGCGGAAAATTAGGACATCTAGCTAAAGATTGTAAATTACCTAAAGATCCAAAGGAACAACAAATATCTGAAATAATAATTAATGAAGAAATCTATACACAAATAGATTATATCGATTATGAACCAGAAAGTGATGATAGTATGTATGAACTTGATGAACTAGAAATTGAATTATCTGAAAAAGAAGAAAATGACTGAAAAAGACGTACAAATAATAAAAGAAGAATATACAAATGAAGAATCCACAGAACAAAAAGTAATATTTGATATCAATATATTTGAACAAATAAAAGGAAAAGAACTAGATCTTAGTGTAGAAAAAATATTTAAGATACCAGTAATAAGAAATATTTTTAAAAAACAAAAAGAAGAATATTATGTAGTAAGTCAAAAAGAACACATAATAGATTGTAAATATACCAAAGGAAAAGCACGAATACCTATAATAAATAAATGAATAATAAATAAAGAAACACAAGCAATTAAAGCTAAAGACCCCATAAAATACGTACACTTAGGTGGAACAGAGATATTAATAAAAACTTGTTTTAGAGAAGGAATAGATACACCAATAGAAATATATCTGGCAGATGATAGAATAATAGAACCAATAGAAAAAAGCATAATAAGTGCAGTAAAAGGAAATTTAATATACCAAAAATTTAAATTCATAATAAGTGCTAATTATTCAGTAGCAATAGAAGATAGAAATATAGATAAATCATTAGTATTATATTGGAAAATGTCAGGAATAGAGTTAGCCCCAGGAAGTAAAATATTTACAGCTCGCTGTAAAAATCTATACGTATTAACAACAAAACATAAGATAACAGCAAAAAATAAAATTAATAAAATAAAAATAAAAAATCCTTTTGAAAAAATTGTTATAGTTATAGATAATAATGATTACAGTTATAAGGAAATATATATAGAAGAAGATTTAGAAATAGTAAGCGATAGGATAAGTACATCAAAAAGATTGAAAAATATAGAAGATAAAAATATTGCCACATCTCAACCTTCAAGAAAATCAGTGGAATATAAAATGATAAAAGAAATTGAACCGTATTATTACTACATAACTGGAATAATAGAACAAAGGAAACATATTATTATAATAAATACCGGACAAGAAGAAAATTATATGCCAAGAGAACTAGTATCAGAGGAAGAAATAACTATTAAAGAACAAGTATGCCCAGAATTACCAAAGGAACTGTCACATGTAGAGGAAACAGCTCAAAAAGAAGTTATACTAGGAGGAATAATTGTATCAATAAAATTTAAAATATACCAAGAAGACAATATAACATTAGGAATAAAATGGTTAGAAGAAATGAAACCATACAACCTAGAAAATACGCAGTTAATTATAACATACAAAAATAAGAAAGTCACTATAAAAAGAGTAATATGAAAATCTATATACTTGTAAAAATAATAGTAGAAAATTATTATAATAGATACTACACTCCAATGTTAGATATAGGAGCAGAAGCAAACATGTGTAAACATAATTGTCTACTAGATGAAAAATGGGAAAAACTAAAAATACCTATAGTAGTAACAGGATTTAATAATGAAGGCAGTATGATAACATACAAAGCAAGGAATATAAAATTACAAATATGGGATAAAATATTAACTATAGAAAATATATATAGTTATGAATTTATAAATAAAGATATGTTTTTAGGAATGCCATTTCTAGAAAAATTATATCCCCATGTAATAACAAAAACACATTGGTGGTTTACCACACCATGTAAGCAAAAGATAGGAGCAAAAAGAGTAAGTAATAAAAACAGAAAGCCTACACCATGGATTAAAGGAAGTGAAAAAATCACCCAAAAACTAGAAAATGTTAAAGAAAATACCCACAATATAGAATTAATAATATTTTCAATAGATAAATTAAAATTAATTCAAGAAAAATTAGATATGTTATATAGTGAAGACCCCTTAAAAGGATGGGAAAAACATCAAACAAAAATAAAAATTGAACTAATTGATGAAAATAGCATAATTACCCAAAAACCATTAAAATATAATTTTGAGGATTTAAAGGAATTCAAACTGCCCATAAAAGAATTATTAGAAAATAAATATATTCAAGAAAGTAATAGTAAACATACAAGTCCAGCATTCATAGTAAATAAACATAGTGAACAAAAAAGAGGAAAAAGCCGTATGGTTATTGATTATAGAAATCTAAATGCAAAAACAAAAACATATAATTATCCTATACCAAACAAAGTATTAAAAGTAAGACAAATAAAAGGTTATAACTATTTTAGTAAATTTGATTGTAAATCAGGATTTTATCATCTAAAGTTAGAAGAAGAATCTAAAAAATTAACAGCTTTTACAGTACCACAAGAATTCTATGAATGGAACGTTCTACCGTTTGGATATAAAAATGCACTAGGAAGATACCAACATTTTATGGATAATTATTTTAACCAGTTAGAAAATTGTATAGTATATATCGATGATATATTGTTATATTCACGAACAGAAGAAGACCATATACGATTATTAGAAAAATTTATACATATAATAACACACTCAGGCATAAGTTTAAGTAAGAAAAAGGCAGAAATAATGAAAAAAACAAATAGAATTCTTAGGAATACAAATATATAAGAATGGTATAAAAATGCAAAACCATATAGTACAAAAAATAATAAATTCTGAAGAACAACTGGATACGAAAAAGAAATTACAATCATTTTTAGGATTAGTAAACCAGGTAATAGAATATATACCCAACTTGGCAGAAAATCTTAAACCTTTGCATAAAAAATTAAAGAAAGATGTAGAATATTATTTTGATAAAAAAGATCAAAATCAAATACAAAAAATAAAATTATTATGTAAAAATTTACCAAAATTATACTTTCCCGACGAAAACAAAAAATTCATATACATAGTAGAATCAGATGCTAGTGAAATAAGCTATGGAGGAGTGTTAAAATATAGATACGATAAAGAAAAAATAGAACATCATTGTAGATACTACTCAGGAACATTTACAAATCCTGAAATAAAATGGGAAATAAATAGAAAAGAATTATATGCACTATATAAATGTTTATTAGCTTTTGAACCATACATAGTATATAATAAGTTCATTGTAAGAACAGATAATACGCAGGTAAAATGGTGGATTACAAGGAAGATACAAGATTCAGTAACAACTAAAGAAATACGAAGACTAGTATTAAATATACAGAATTTTACATTTACAATAGAAATAATAAGTACTAACAAAAATGTCATTGCAGATTACATTTCAAGACAAAGCTACTCAGACGGATCTAGACAAAGATAGTACTCTTGAAAAAATATTCAATGCCATGACGCTACTTTGTACAAAAGTAGGTAGTCTGGACAAAGAGATACAAAAAATGAAAGGTCAGCAGCATGACGGTAAATATGCGGAGCTAAGTCTATCGGAAGACTTAAAAATTCCAGAGCTAAAAGGTGACGATGGGAAACACCGAAAAACCCAAACTAACAATTGTTACATGCAGCTACAGGTAGCACATCATCTACAAAAGAGGAAAGAAGATATGTTAATACAAATATGAACAAGATATTTGAGAAACCATTTATACCCAGAAATCAAAACCCCTTATTTGTACCACCACAAATAAATACCTACAAAGACAGCTTAGGACAGGACAAGAAAATCTATAACCACATAACCAGAGCCTATATAGAAAACATTCACAAAATACAAACCTTTTTAAACAAAAACCCCAGATCTAAAACTACCCAAAATCCACACGAAGATTATATTACCCAAACTCTACAAGGATACAATAAACTAATTGCTTTACCTAAGACAAATGTAAATTTAGTGGCAACTTGTTATAACTATGGATTACTAAACACAGTATATACCCAGACAGGAGATGAAATAGCTACAATACCGAAGCTACACAAAGCATTCATGCACTACAAAAGAATAACTAAGGGAACCCTTTTTTATATAAAATTCTATTCAGCACCAGCCGAGATACTTTATGATGAAATAAAACCAATTATACAGGTTATAAAAATTGGATTAACTAGAGAGATGATCATACCAGAGAAAATAGAAGAACAAGACGAAATACAAAAGTTGGAGATACCAGCATTCTATGCAGGAAAACGAATTATTGGAATAGCTACTATCTTAAATGAGTTAACATCTAATTATTTAAACAACAATTCGACATAGAGTTATTATTCAAGAGAGCAAACAATGATATATTCAAATTATCGAGAATTTAGAGCAGCAGCTATGGAAGAACTCAGGCAATGGGCACTAAGTCTACTGAAACCTGAGCAACAGCCAACCACAAGAGCTATAAGAAAGAACTTTATCTCATCAGAAATAATGACAAGATATTGTAAAACTATTGGACACAAATATGCGGATCATCAATGTTCTAAATGCCAAGGAGAAGATAACGTAATCCCAGACGTACAGCTGGAGTAAAAACAAGAAGCAACAAAAGCCGACAAGATAGAAAGAAAAAAGTTATGAGGACAAACTAAGTGGAATGTAAAAGAAGAGATAGTGGAGCTTTATGTAAAGTAAAGAGCTAGTAGTGGAAGACTTTAGATAAAGTAGTAGTAGCAACGTGTTAGATTAGTGGTAATATGTACAAAAGTGTGAATAGTATTAAAGATGTAAAGTAACTATATTTAGATGTAAAGTGACCATAGTATAGAAAAAAGTAACTATAGTAAGGTTACTTATATTTGTATAGATAGATAGCCATTATGGCATAAATAGGCAAGACTTTCTACACGGAAATCAATCCTCTCAATAAAAAATATCAGTTCCAAAGCTAAGTTGTGGATCAAAATATTCCAGATATCACACAAGTACATATATTTATGATTATGTATAGCTAAATCTATTAATTCCTAAATATCATAGCTTAATTAAATAAGTTTATATTAGTTATTATATACTAGAATTATTTGAGCATGTTTTTTAGTTTGTTAACATGAGGAAAAAAGGGAAAACTTCCAGACTATGCCATCCTAAAGTTGAAACCATAGGCATGAAGCCGTGAGGGGAGTAAACATAGTTGAGGCGCTGTTAGGAAGTAATTACCTTTGAAAATACGATGTTAACAGTGACAGGAAAACATGTTAAAATAATCTAGTTTATAGTAATCTAATATAGATCATTTGTTATGCATATGGTATGAGGGAATTATGGTTAAATAATCATGAATATCTTCTTAAATGATGAAATGATATTAAACTATAAAATACTAATCTTGTATGTATTAAGAAACATAGAAATTATTGAATTAAAACAAATAATATGGCAGCAGATATTTGAAGAGGACGAAGAAGAATTAATAGAATTAATGAACCAACTATGGTATGAAGATGAAATTCCAGAATTTAATTTAAGCGATTTAGAAATTCAATATTCCGATTAATGATTAATCGAGAATACTTAAGATGTTGGCAACAAACTATAACAGATATTACTTTATTAAGTAATTTAATAAAAGAAAACATAGAAGCTTTCCAACGAACTTACGACATACAAAACATAGAATATATATTAGAAAATATAAAAGAAATCATAAGGTTAATACCTTTGGAAATAATATATTATGAAAGAATTAATCAAGAATGAAAGAATTAATCAAGAAAAATCATAAGGTTAATACCTTTGGAAAAAATATATTATGAAAGAATTAATCAAGAATAAAAGGACCCCCAAAATTGGTATCAGAGCTAAGTAATAAAAGACAAATTAAGCATGGATGATAAGGAAAAATCATAAGTACGAACTAATTAGAACAGTAATTTTAAATAAACAAGAATTAAAATATAGACAAGAAAGTCTACAATATAACATATATGCAGGAGTATGTGAAAAATCTATACTAGCTCAAAGAAAGATAATATTTAAATTACAACATGAAATACAGAGAATATAGTATAAATTAAAACACAATTTAAGATGAATAAGGAAGAATTTGCTATAGAGGAAAAAACCTACGAAAATCCAGAAGGATTAAAAATAAAAATAATCTTTTCAAACTTAGGAAGAAGGTATAAGAAAATAGGTGAAAATCTATACTTAATGATAGAAAAAGAAACAGTAAGATTAGAAGATAGTCTAACTGCAATGGTACGAATAACTAAAGAAAATGAAGAAATAGATAGGAAAAAGGAAATAGATACAATAAAACAACAAGCAAAATTGGAAATACAGCAGATCGAAGAAGTAAAAAATAATAAGATAATTGCATTAGAAAAAGAACTAACTATGCTTAAAGAATTATACGCAGCTAAACAAAAAGAAAAAGAAATGGAAACAAAATTTAAAATGGAGATAGAAAAATTGAAGGAAAAATTAAACCCAGATATAAGAGTTGATAATGTTGATATAGATGAAAATTGCTCAGAACCAGGCTCAGATATAAGTGAAACATATACGGAAATACTAGAAAAAATAAGAGAAACAGAAATAATTGATAATACAATAGAAATAAATACAGAAGAAATAAAAAATGAAGCAAGTACAAGCACAAGAGTAAAAAACCCAAAAACATTAAGTCCTGATTATTACACAGTTAGTTATGAAGAATCTGATAGATATGATAGTTTATGGAATAAGCGATTAAACAAAAACAAAAAATGGACACCATCTACAACATCACGAAATAATGGTTTTCTAGATTTAGATTGTGTAGCAGATATACATAAAACAATACAACTATGGGTAGGATATATATCAAACCAACTGATAGATAACAAAATTGGAATGCCGGAAGTACCAGGATATATAGAACGAACACTTATAGGAACGGTAAAATTATGGTTACAAAATTTAGCAGAAGAAAGCATAAACACATTAAGAAATAATAAAAAAATAGATGGAGAAAATGCAACTACACCAATTGATATATTAAATAAATATGAAATAGCCATAAGAAATGAATTCAGTAGTACAACAACAGAAGTAGAAGAACAAAATAAAGAAAAACATTTAAATAGGAATTTAATGTTAAAATTAGCCATATGTAATATGTGTTACATAGATGAATATACATGTGTATTTAGAGAATATTATTACAAAGGAACTTATAGTACAGACGAAGCAATGGATTTGTATGTTATAATTAACTGCGTATTTTCTAGGTTGTATGGTTTCATTTCTTCTAACAATTTTATTCCTAATGTTATATTGTCTTCTTGGTATATTTTAAATTTTATTGATACAATTATTCCTCCTAGTATAACTTCTTTTTGAGCTGTTTCCTCTACATGTGACAGTTCCTTTGGTAATTCTGGGCATACTTGTTCTTTAATAGTTATTTCTTCTTCTGATACTAGTTCCCTTGGCATATAATTTTTTTCTTGTCCAGTATTTATTATAATAATATGCTTCCTTTGTTCTATTATTCCAGTTATGTAGTAATGATATGGTTCAATTTCTTTTATCATTTTATACTCCACTGATTTTCTTGAAGGTTGAGATGTGGCAATATTTTTATCTTCTATATTTTTCATTCTCTTTGATGTACTTATCCTATCGCTTACTATTTCTAAATCTTCTTCTATATCTATTTCCTTATAACTGTAATCATTATTATCTATAATTGTAACAATTTTTTCAAAAGAATTTTCTATTTTTATTTTATTAATTTTATTTTTTGCTGTTATCTTATGTTTTGTTGTTAATACGTAGAGATTTTTACAGCGAGCTGTAAATATTTTACTTCCTGCGGCTAACTCTATTCCTGACATTTTCTAATATAATACTAATGATTTATCTATATTTCTATCTTCTATTGCTACTGAATAATTAGCACTTATTATGAATTTAAATTTTTGGTATATTAAATTTCCTTTTACTGCACTTATTATGCTTTTTTCTATTGGTTCTATTATTCTGTCATCTGCCAGATATATTTCTATTGGTGTATCTATTCCTTCTCTAAAACAAGCTTTTATTAATATCTCTGTTCCACCTAAGTGTACGTATTTTATGGGGTCTTTAGCTTTAATTGATTGTATTTCTTTATTTATTATAGATATTCGTGCTTTTCCTTTGGTATATTTACAATCTATTATGTGTTCTTTTTGACTTACTACATAATATTCTTCTTTTTGTTTTTTAAAAATATTTCTTATTACTGGTATCTTAAATATTTTTTCTACACTAAGATCTAGTTCTCTTTCTTTTATTTGTTCAAATATATTGATATCAAATATTACTTTTTGTTCTGTGGATTCTTCATTTGTATATTTTTCTTTTATTATTTGTACGTCTTTTTCAGTCATTTTCTTCTGTTTCAGATAGTTCAATTTCTAGTTCATCAAGTTCATATATACTATCATCACTTTCTGGTTCATAATCGATATAATCTGTTTGTGTATAGATTTTTTCATTAATTATTATTTCAGAAATTTGTTTTTGCTTTGGACTTTTAGGTAATTTACAATCTTTAGTTAGATGTCCTAATTTTCCGCAATTATAACATGTATATTCTGTTATCTTTTTCTTTGGTCTAAAAGGTCTTTTTGCTTTAGTATTTTTTATATAATATCTTCTTCTTGGTCTTTTATACCTATATTGGGATTTAAATTTTTTATATTTTCCTGGCTTCCTATATTTCTTTTTATAATAATTATCATTACATCCGAATTGGGGTGCTATCTTATCTTTACAACATGCTAGATTTTTAATTATTGATTTTTCCATTTTCATTTCTTCCCTATGTTTTTCACATATTTCAGAATACCATTTTTGTAAATATCTCATCCTTGCTCCAAGTGTATCTTGTAATCCTGCCTCATTCCAATCTCTTATTATTTTAGAACTAAATGGTTCTGGTAATTTTGTAAAATATAATTTTCTTATTTCATTTTCTTCGCCTGTACTATAAGTTCCTTTGTAATAATATTCTCTAAATACACATGTATATTCATCTATGTAACACACATTACATATGGCTAATTTTAACATTAAATTCCTATTTAACTGTTTTTCTTTATTCTGTTCTTCTACTTCTGTTGTTGTACTACTGAATTCATTTCTTATGGCTATTTCATATTTATTTAATATATCAATTGGTGTAGTTGCATTTTCTCCATCTATTTTTTTATTATTTCTTAATGCGTTTATGCTTTCTTCTGCTAAATTTTGTAACCATAATTTTACCGTTCTTATAAGTGTTCTTTCTATATATCCTGGTACTTCCGGCATTCCAATTTTGTTATCTATTAGTTGTTTTGATATATATCCTACCCATAGTTGTATTGATTTATTTATATCTGCTACACAATCTAAATCTAGAAAACCATTATTTCGTAATGTTGTAGATGGTGTCCATTTTTTGTTTTTGTTTAATCGCTTATTCCATAAACTGTCATATCTATCAGATTCTTCATAACTAACTGTGTAATAATCAGGACTTAATGTTTTTGGGTTTTTTACTCTTGTGCTTGTACTTGCTTCATTTTTTATTTCTTCTGTATTTATTTATATTGTGTTGTCAATTATTTCTGTTTCTCTTATTTTTTCTAATATTTCTGTATATGTTTCACTTATATCTGAGTCTTATTCTGAGCAATTTTCATCTATGTCAACATTATCAACTCTTATATCTGGGTTTAATATTTCTTTAAATTTTTCTATCTCCATTTTTAATTCTGTTTCCATTTCTTTTTCTTTTTGTTTAGCTGCGTATAATTCTTTTAGCATAGTTAGTTCTTTTTCTAATGCAATTATCTTATCATTTTTTACTTCTTTGATCCGCTGTATTTCCAATTTCGCTTGTTGTTTTATTGTATATATTTCCTTTTTCCTATCTATTTCTTCATTTTCTTTAGTTATTCGTACCATTGCAGTTAGACTATTTTCTAATCTTACTGTTTCTTTTTCTATCATTAAGTATAGATTTTCACCTATTTTCTTATACCTTCTTCCTAAGTTTGAAAAGATTATTTTTATTTTTAATCCTTCTGGATTTTCGTAGGTTTTTTCCTCTATAGCAAATTCTTCCTTATTCATCTTAAATTGTGTTTTAATTTATACTCTATTCTCTGTATTTCATGTTGTAATTTAAATATTATCTTTCTTTGAGCTAGTATAGATTTTTCACATACTCCTGCATATATGTTATATTGTAGTCTTTCTTGTCTATATTTTAACTCTTGTTTGTTTAAAATTACTGTTCTAATTAGTTCATATTTATGAATTTCTTTATCATCCATATTTAATTTGTTTTTTTATTACTTAGCTCTGATACCAATTTTGGAAGGGCTCCTTTTATTCTTGATTAATTCTTTCATATTATATTTTTTCCAAAGGTATTAACCTTATGATTTCTTTTATATTTTCTAATATATATTCTATGTTTTGTATGTCGTAAGTTCGTTGGAAAGCTTCTATGTTTTCTTTTATTAAATTACTTAATAAAGTAATATCTGTTATAGTTTGTTGCCAACGTCTTAAGTATTCTCGATTAATCATTAATCTGAATATTGAACTTCTAAATCGCTTAAATTAAATTCTGGAATTTCATCTTCATACCATAGTTGGTTCATTAATTCTATTAATTCTTCTTTGTCCTCTTCAAATATCTGCTGCCATATTATTTGTTTTAATTCAATAATTTCTATGTTTCTTAATACATACAAGATTAGTATTTTATAGTTTAATATCATTTCATCATGTAAGAAGATATTCATGATTATTTAACCATAATTCCCTCATACCATATGCATAACAAATGATCTATATTAGATTACTATAAACTAGATTATTTTAACATGTTTTCCTGTCACTGTTAACATCGTATTTTCAAAGGTAATTACTTCCTAACAGCGCCTCAACTATGTTTACTCCCCTCACGGCTTCATGCCTATGGTTTCAACTTTAGGATGGCATAGTCTGGAAGTTTTCCCTTTTTTCCTCATGTTAACAAACTAAAAAACATGCTCAAATAATTCTAGTATATAATAACTAATATAAACTTATTTAATTATGCTATGATATTTAGGAATTAATAGATTTAGCTATACATAATCATAAATATATGTACCTGTGTGATATCTGGAATAATTAACTGCGTATTTTCTAGGTTGTATGGTTTCATTTCTTCTAACTGTTTTTTTCCTAATGTTATATTGTCTTCTTGGTATATTTTAAATTTTATTGATACAATTATTCCTCCTAGTATAATTTCTTTTTGAGTTGTTTCCTCTACATGTGACAGTTTCTTTGGTAATTCTGGGCATACTTGTTCTTTAATAGTTATTTCTTCTTCTGATACTAGTTCCCTTGGCATATAATTTTCTTCTTGTACAATATTTATTATAATAATATGCTTCCTTTGTTCTATTATTCCAGTTATGCAGTAATGATATGGTTCAATTTCGTTTATCATTTTATACTCCATTGATTTTCTTGAAGGTTGAGATGTGGCAATATTTTTATCTTCTATATTTTTCATTCTTTTTTATGTACTTATCCTATCGCTTACTATTTCTAAATCTTCTTCTATATCTATTTCCTTATAACTGTAATCATTATTATCTATAACTGTAACAATTTTTTCCAAAGGATTTTCTATTTTTATTTTATTAATTTTATTTTTTGCTGTTATCTTATGTTTTGTTGTTAATACGTTTAGATTTTTACAGCGAGCTGTAAATATTTTACTTCCTAGGGCTAACTCTATTCTTGACATTTTCCAATATAATATTAATGATTTATCTATATTTCTATCTTCTATTGCTACTGAATAATTAGCACTTATTATGAATTTAAATTTTTGGTATATTAAATTTCCTTTTACTGCACTTATTATGCTTTTTTCTATTGGTTCTATTATTCTATCATCTGCCAGATATATTTCTATTGGTGTATCTATTCCTTCTCTAAAACAAGCTTTTATTAATATCTATGTTCCACCTAAGTGTACGTATTTTATGGGGTCTTTAGCTTTAATTGCTTGTATTTCTTTATTTATTATTCGTTTATTTATTATAGGTATTCGTGCTTTTCCTTTGGTATATTTACAATCTATTATGTGTTCTTTTTGACTTACTACATAATATTCTTCTTTTTGTTTTTTAAAAATATTTCTTATTACTGGTATCTTAAATATTTTTTCTACACTAAGATCTAGTTCTTTTCCTTTTATTTGTTCAAATATATTGATATCAAATATTACTTTCTGTTCTGTGGATTCTTCATTTGTATATTCTTCTTTTATTATTTGTACGTCTTTTTCAGTCATTTTCTTCTTTTTCAGATAATTCAATTTCTAGTTCATCAAGTTCATATATACTATCATCACTTTCTGGTTCATAATCGATATAATCTATTTGTGTATAGATTTCTTCATTAATTATTATTTCAGATATTTGTTTTTCCTTTGGATCTTTAGGTAATTTACAATCTTTAGCTAGATGTCCTAATTTTCCGCAATTATAACATGTACATTCTGTTATCTTTTTCTTTGGTCTAAAAGGTCTTTTTGCTTTAGTATTTTTTATATAATATCTTCTTCTTGGTCTTTTATACATATATTGGGATTTAAATTTTTTATATTTTCCTGTCTTCCTATATTTATTTTTATAATAATTATCATTACATCCGAATTGAGGTGCTATTTTATCTTTACAACATGCTAGATTTTTAATTATTGATTTTTCCATTTTCATTTCTTCCCTATATTTTTCACATATTTCAGAATACCATTTTTGTAAATATCTCATTCTTGCTCCAAGTGTATCTTGTAATCCTGCCTCATTCCAATCTCTTATTATTTTAAAACTAAATGGTTCTGGTAATTTTGTAAAATATAATTTTCTTATCTCTTTTGCTTCGTCTGTACTATATGTTCCTTTGTAATAATATTCTCTAAATACACATGTATATTCATCTATGTAACACATATTACATATGGCTAATTTTAACATTAAATTCCTATTTAACTATTTTTCTTTATTCTGTTCTTCTACTTCTGTTGTTGTACTACCAAATTCATTTCTTATGGCTATTTTATATTTATTAAATATATCAATTGGAGTAGTTGCATTTTCTCCATCTATTTTTTTTTATTTCTCAATGTGTTTATGCTTTCTTCTGCTAAATTTTGTAACCATAATTTTACCGTTCTTATAAGTGTTCTTTCTATATATCCTGGTACTTCCGGCATTCCAATTTTGTTATCTATTAGTTGTTTTGATATATATCCTACCCATAGTTGTATTGTTTTATTTATATCCGCTACACAATCTAAATCTAGAAAACCATTATTTCGTGATGCTGTAGATGGTGTCCATTTTTTTTTGTTTAATCGCTTATTCCATAAACTATCATATCTATCAGATTCTGCATAACTAACTGTGTAATAATCAGGACTTAATGTTTTTGGGTTTTTTACTCTTGTGCTTGTACTTGCTTCATTTTTTATTTCTTCTGTATTTATTTCTATTGTGTTATCAATTATTTCTGTTTCTCTTATTTTTTCTAATATTTTTGTATATGTTTCACTTATATCTGAGTCTTGTTCTGAGCAATTTTCATCTATGTCAACATTATCAACTCTTATATCTGGGTGGCCCCAAAGTTTATTTGTCCATGTGTCACACACTTGCTCATATTTTATGAATAATATTTATTCATGTGATAGTCCACGTGATCATGTGATTTATAACAACATATATTGTAGTCCACATTCTTATGTAATAACATTTTGTGATACATCTTTGCATGTGCTAAATGTCTTACAGTTCATTTTCTCAAATTTTATCTAGCTCACTTTCTTATATATTACTGACAGGGTTGGGTGAGGGTACAAGGCATCCTGTGGGATCTAAGATCGACTGTGCCCGGACTTTTACAACATATGTCCCTATAACTCAAATATCTATGTATCGTATATCTCTTATGTACACTTGTTAGTATGTTAAAAGTACTTCTTTATGGCTCATTGTTAACACATTCATGCTTGCTTATGTGCCATAGGCTTCATGTGGATTACACATTAATATGTAATATCCCCTTTGTTCTGTATTAAACACCTTGGGATAAAGTTTCCCCCATATTGGGATGAAGTAAGGATTTTGCAAGAAAGGGCTAGTAAATTTTAGTACAAACCTTATATGTAGAAAATGGCTAGGGAATGTTTCCATGTTCTTATATTATGTTTCTTTCTTACATGAATATAACTTAGGCATATATCAACTTGTTCATAGGTTTTTTTCACATTAGCTAACCTGTTCAAATATGTACAATTCTCGTATTTCAAGCATATCTTAGGATGGTTTATAATAAAAATGAGAGAATTAAATTTTGTTGTACAAAATTGTTACTAGATTATATGTGGCTATGAGGAGACCTACTTGTCATTTGATTACTACATGTGCTACATTGTTGCAACTCCTTATGAAGTTTGCCCAAACGGGCTTATGGTCAGCTGATATGTTTTGGGTAGTTTGATTTACAATGGAAACTCTGGCAATTTTTTTGAAAAATACACACAGTTGAACTAGTTTTGAGCAACACCTCTCATTCGAGGACGAATGATCCAAAGGGGGGACGATGTAATACCCTGTACCTTCCAACACTTACACAACTAAGTGAACCTAAAAAAATATTTGAACTCGAGATAGTAAAAGGTGGTATTTGATGTTAAATTCATAAGTGGTCAAGTATGTATTAGTGTGAACATCTTGTAAAGAAATTAAGATCTGGTAGATGGTGTAAAATAAGTGAGGTGTTTGCTTGACTAAATTAAGCTAGTAGGTGACAAGTAGGTGAATCTCTTACTTAAGGTATATGAACCATGTTAAAAGGACCAAGTAGGTCCATCACCTTCTTTGAATTATGGATCATATGGATGTCTACATTAAAGTGATCAATTTGAGGCCCAATCTGTCCAAGAAAGAGAAGAAAATGAAAAAGAATGACATTACAAAGCCCAATATTTCCAAGCCCATAAGAAATAATTTGAATGTAAAAGTAGGTGCATCACGTACTTAAATGTGTGGCCTGAATTAAAGAAACATGGTGGCTACAAATGAAGTAAAAGATAGGTGACAAAACAACGCATATTAAGGCCTAAAATATCTAATACAAACAGATCATTTCCTTTCATCCAAATTATTTATCTCTCAAGCTCATATATTCCTCTCTCCAAAGATGAAATAGTCGTCCAAACATTCCCTTAAGGGTTCTAAGTATCTTTCATCTTGTTTCTTCCAAAGTAGCTATAAGTATATTGGACGGTTCTTCAAGAAGAGTGAAATAGAAATAGCTATATGTGTTGGTAGCCAAGGTTCTGCCACTCTCTTCCAAAGATTAAGGTAAAACCTCCATGTTATAGGCTTAGGTTCTTTTCCCCATTTTCACGTGATGCTTGTGCTGATTTTCCTCTCCTATTTTGTGGTTTAAAGATGGTTACAAGTACACTAATTGAAGGAGAAGCACAGATTAAGTTAGCAAGGGTAAGGCACTGCTATAACCTCTAATTCTTAGTTTATCTGAGAATTCTAGACATACTTGTTTATTGGAATTGGTGGAATGGTGATTGAAAACCATAAATTCAAGTATTTTGGTTATTTATGGGTGTTGATGACTGTTATTGTATTGATTTGTGTATGGGAGGTCATGGATGTACTTAAAAAATGATTTGGGAAAGCATTTAGGGGAGCGTATTTATAAGTTATGGTGATACGCCATTCACATTAAAGTTTTTGTAGGTCACTACATGACCCATCTTAGGTACTGTAAAAAACTATAACGGACAAATCTCATGGGAAGTTTGCTTCATGTAAATAAATATAATCGACATAATGTGTGAAAGAACACACTCAATTAGAAGGATTATGGGCTCGTTGCCTTGCTACTGTTTTGATGAGTTTAAATAACCTGAGTTGGTTGGTTAGATGCTAATATTAGCCTTACTGATTGTTTGTTGTAGATGAAGATTATCACGTTAAAGGACATGTAGACACTTTGTAAGCTATATTAATTGAGAATTTATGTATGTAAGGCTATTGATCCCATATCTTTTGGAATGAAGTACTATATTCAGTGTATAACAAATTGAGATCTCTAAGTGATCCTAATGGTAAAAGATACAACGTAAGAGTTTAGAATCTCCAATGTAGCTAATGGTCTTCCTTATACAATCCAAGTTTTCAAAATATGTCAAACTACTTCTGTATGTGTTCATTATCCAATATTGGTGTGCTTATTCTTCCAAGTACTAGTTGACAAAGTTACTTTAAACAGTAAGTTTCATGAGTTATCGAGCAAGTCAACTGAGGTTCATTGAATCAATGAGATAATACATTATACATGTTACAGGTATTTATATGTTAGATACATATTATGTCCATAGTTAATTTTATGTCCATTTACATGGAATGTACAACCCTTATTTGGGTTTTGTCATGTGCTTCATTAGTTTGGGTGTTTATGCACTCACCCATTTCATATCGTATACTAAGTGTTTAGCTATTGTATCATCTTATATAGTTCTTGCCTATACATTTGAGAAGTTAAAGTCCCTACTAAATTTGTAGATATCGTATTCCCCCATGTGAAATGTCCAAACGTGTTTTAAATGAAGCATCTTCTAAGAAGAATTACTTGCTCACTTCTCATACATCTTAATGAATCATTTGCTACATGTAAGGTAGTTGCCACACACCTTCGTGGATCACCTATATAGGTTCTTTGTTCCCAAATGAATTTCATGAGTTATATAAGTTCCTAAGTAGAATAATAAAGTTACATTTGCTTCCTGTATTCCTATTTTTTGCCTCAATTAATATATCCACATGTCCACATCACTGGTATATAGTCCTAAATCTCAAAGAGTTATGAAGATCAAAAGATCAATCTCAAAGATTAAAGATGTAACACTCCGGAAAGACAATGAACTAAGATAGATCCTAATTTTAAACTAGTAGCCGTAATGGGTTTTAATGTGAAGAGTAGAGTCGTAAAACAACCTCCATTAATTAGTACAAGTGTTTTTTGGTGTAAACTTCAAGGTATGACCCCCCAAGGACCAACCAAGCGTCCTTGAGGCAGCTTTAAAAAGCTGCCAAAAACAACTTGGACCTATGGATAGGCACCCACGAGCCATGGGTGGACCCACACA
Source organism: Solanum okadae (assembly GCA_036553675.1). NCBI lineage: Eukaryota > Viridiplantae > Streptophyta > Magnoliopsida > Solanales > Solanaceae > Solanum > Solanum okadae. The sequence continues at coordinate 37,647,057 of CM071678.1, forward strand.
CCGTAGGTGGTGGTCGTGGGTTGAGGACGGACCTCCCCATTTTTGTCAAAACACTCTTTCCCATCTACGGTTGCGCAGAACGGCTCGTGAACCCACCAACGGTCCGTGGCTAGGGGTATCATGAGTGAGAGCAGTTTTTGAACTTTAGTTTTTAAGTTCGGGATTAAGGAAAGGGCTTAGGGTTAATTAACTAATTAAGTAGGGTCACTAATACTAATTAAAACTAACTGTATAAACCTAATAGACCACTACAACTAATTCAATTAGTTCATTCATTCAAGACCCCAAAACAAACTTATTCCCTCCCAAATAATTCTCTCTCTAAAACCTCCATTGAAGACGAAGAAGAGGTCAAGGTCTAGGGCTCAAGAACCCATCTTTTCTACCAAAATTTGTGACGAATCTTCAATCAAGGTATGATAATCTTGATCCATGGAATTCTTTCTTCGATGGAGCCCTTAAAGTCTCCAATTTGAAAGTAAGAAAAGTCTCCAAAGACGTAGGGTGTTCTTCAAATCTTGTATTCTTCCTCAAATTGTTTTCAATGGTTTAATTGTCTTACATTATGGTTTAATTACTGTTTTAAAGTTGTTTTTATGATAAATTTACCATGAATCCATGAAGTCCCCCTAAACCTAAATTTATGACTCCAATGTGAGTGAATTGTAGTAAGGTCAATTGTATTGAATTATTCCTATTGTAATGTGGTTTCTTGATAATATTATTATCCATGTTGAATGTAGTAACCCTATATTGATTGGGAGAATGTGATCCTTGATCCAAGATGGGTAAGACATGAGAATTATGCCAAATTTTGGACTATATGTATATGCACTTTATGAACGTGACTATAACTTAATTATTGTGTAAATTGAAAGTTCATTCTCATAAACACATAATGATCATGATGTGAAATTTATTCTCACTATGTTATGGTTCTAAGGTTGAAAGTCCATTCTCACCTATTGAACCTACGAGCTATTATTATTAATTGTGTTGGTTGGAGGGTAAGACACTCTTTCATGCTTTTAAATCAAATTCAAGACTAAATATGTAACTATGGGAAGTGATGCTTAGCATCGAGTGGATATTGAATATGAGATGGAAGTACCCCCGCTAGAAAGGATGGACTTATATAATGTATCTCATGAGATGGAAGGTCCCCCGCTAGAAAGGGCAGGTTTCAAGTAGCAATATCTGTATCCCATAACTATGTGCCTTTATAGGTCTTTATCTAGTGGATCCAACTAAAAGCTAATACATTTAGTTCTACCTTAGGGAAGTAGGACACCTCTTTTCGGTGTGGGGCATGACACCAGATTCCATGTTTAGCTCACATGGTCTATGTCGTTTAAGGCTTATTCCCAAAGTAATAATGAACGTAAAGTATTAACTATGTTTGCTTAAGGAATTTTACTTAGCATGAGTATGATTATGGGATCTTACTTATGAATGGCATAAGTAGACTTTGAGAATTCATAGTGGGCTCCTATTATGATGGGATGACTTATACATTGATTATGCTTATGACTTATGCTTTTATACCAATTTTCATGATGATTCTCAAACTTTATAAAATGCATACTCTTCAACTAAATTGTCCCTTTTTAGCATATTTTCATGATTTTGTGCTTGATTATCATACTTGGTGAATTTTTGTACTAAACCATATTTCTTCTACTCTTTCCACAAAGTGTAGGTTCCGGTATTTGATGTGATTGTCCCTTTTAGTTCAAGCTTGGATTGACTACTCTCCAAATCTTGTGGTATGTCCTCATGGATTCGAGGACAAGTGTTATATTGTTGTTCTATTTCTTTCATTGTAATCGACATTTTTCTTAATTTTCTATTGTAAGGGCTGTGTCCCTATCATTTGAGACTTCGATTGTAGTAGATGGCAAAGTGACACTATGTTTATACTTCCGCTTTACTTTTATGAAGGTTTTCTTAAAGACTTGAAAATGTGTTTCTATTCTTTATTATTATTGACTTATGTGATAATGATATGCTAATTGGCTTTCTTGGGGCCTTTCGGGGTTCCATGTGCCATGTTACGTCTAGGGGGTACCCTTGGGTTGTGACAAAAGAGACAAGGTAAAGTGAATGTTTATAATTACGGTTGCCACTCTGGGTTAAAATACCTAGCATGTGCCGATCCTAATTCTTACACTTAAGGGTAGAAGCTCAGGGATGGTAATACCTAGCATGGGCCAATCCCAATCTATATTATTATGGGTGGCAGCATAGGGGCTAAAAGACTTGTACAGGTCGATCTCGATTTGTATATTTATGAGGACCGCATCCCAGGGGTTAACGTGCCTAGCATGGGTCATCCTCTCCTACGACTGATCAGCTGGTCATTGTGTCACATGCTACAAAGTCTATAAAGAAAATATGAGTAAACTAAAGCCAATAATGTAATGTAGATGATTCCACAAGTATAAGCAAATAATTTAATGTACATGATTCCACATGTATAAGCAAAGGTGAATGTAATGTACATGATTCCACAAGTATAAGCAAAGGTGAATGTAAGGTATGTGATTCCACAAGTATAATCAAATGTGGTCTCTTATCCTTATCTATACAGAATATTTTTACATTTGTACCTGATTTCACTTGATCTCATATTTAACATATGGTTACTTTATGCCTTACATATTCAGTACATTCTTTTGTACTGACATCCCTCCTGGGGGATGTTATATTTCATGCCACATGTATAGGTACTCCACCTAATAGAATCTCTCAATATAAGCATAGGATACTCAACAAACTTTGGTGAGCTCCAGGTTGCTTCAAGGCTTTGCCGAATCTCTAGCATATATTTTAAATTATATATTAGTTAAGGGGTATGATTGGGTCCTATCTCATTATAAGCTAAGTGTCTATATTTTAGAGGCATTGTAGACTTATGTCAAAGTAAAACACATGTTGTGTCTTGGTTTTTAGTAGTCAAGGCCTCAACAACCAAGTCATATACATTAATTTTAGGCCTATCTATGTTGGTCTTTGATTAGAGTATCTTAGTATACTCATCAAAGATTTAAAATTTTTATAGTTTCATGTACAATAAGTAATGAGTATGAGATTTAGACTCATTTAGGGACTTTGTTTTCGTGGTTTTATTGTCCTTAATGCGTAATTTATGCTCTAAACTGATGTTAAAGTGTTGATTTGCAGCAACGAAGGCAAAGGAGCAAGGCAAGGACATTATCAAACAAAACAAAGCGAAAAATATAAAGAAAGATTAAGATAGCAAACCCTGAGAATTGCCAAAGCCACTAGGTGACTCCCTGTGTGGCATTTTAGCTCGCCTTAAGTTCCAAACTGCCAGCCCTGAGAAAAGCCAACTTGGTGATGGATTTAGACCTTCGGCAAACCGTTGAACAGATAGGCAACACCAACTTGGATAACCTAAAGTCACAAAACTTTGAAGTTGAAGAGGCAAGGCAGATGGTGAGGAAATGCCACACTTGGCACATCACCTACCTAGTTGGCGATGCTTGACTAACTCCGCTGATAATTCTACAAGTTGGAAATTTTGAAGAGTATATACGTAAAATTTTGAAAGATTTTTGAGGAGAGTCTAGAGGTTGGAGAATTGCGAAGTGTTCTGAGACTTTCACCTTGAGCTCTTGATCCAAAAGACTAATTTTAGAGTTTGTAAGTAGCGTTTTCAAGTGTGTTATTAATTTGAGTTGAATTGAAAAATTGTAAAGTTTTGGAAATCATTATCTAGTTCATAGATAACATAATTGGTAATCATTTCTTCCTTTTTATGATGTGTGGCTAAAACCCCAATTCTTGGGGTGTGATCATGTGATTATTTTTTCTAATTAGCTTATGAGTATTGTTATTTAATAATTTAAATGTTGTTTTAGAGTGGGTTTGATTGATAGTTGTGTATTAACTCATGAATTGTAGTTGTAAATGCAATTCTCATTTAGTGTTTTTGGCCTGCTTGAGAAAGAGGTTCTGGAACGAAGGTTATCGATTGATGATTATAGTTATTGGGTTGTTCTAGGTTCAGCTCGAGAGAGTGAATCTTAATTTGATCCTACCTATCTAGCTCGAGAGAGTAGATAAATTAAGGTATTGGGCTATTTATATTCTTAAGCTTGCCGAGGTTTGAGAGAACTTACTTGAATCGTAATAGCTGTTTGACAGAAAACTGTTGCATCTATAACTAGCCTACCTACTGAGATTCAACCATTGTTAGTAAATTGCAATTACCCATAGAGCAAAATTAGCCTATAATTGATCACATCCCCGAGAATTCCTCTCTATTTATTTACTCCCTGTTTTTATAATTATTGTAGTTTACAATTGAAACTTTTAAACCCCTATCTTACATTCATTTCCAAACAATTAATTTACTTTTCTTGGTTTCGATAATGTCGACCTCTATAACCGATTAAGCCATGTTTATAACTTTGTAACTGAATTTGAACTTGTACCGCTCCCTGTGTGTTCGACCCCATCTCTATAATTGGTTTTATACTACACCTAGTATTGGATGAGGTGTAGTTGAGTGTTTATGAAAAATGGTGCCGCTGCCGGGAAGCGGTCTATAGAATTCTCTTATTGAAGTTTAGATTGTGATCTTTTTGTGTTGTAGTTGAATTGACTTACATAGTTTTGTGTTTGTTGTTGGCTGTTTGTGAACAGAGGACGAGGTGAGTATGAACGGAAGTGACGGTAGCCAACTTGGCCACAAAGATGACATTGGAAATCTGTACGATTTCAATGACATTTAAGTGGGTGGCATAGCTGCTATTCGGTTGCCTTCGATTGTGGGAAATGTTGTCTTTCACGTTACTAGCACAATGTTGCAACTTTTGCAAATGAAAGGCATATTTAGAGGGTTAGCTCATGAGGATCCCTATGACCATATTAGGAAATTTTGTGAAGTTTGCGGTCCATTCTCATTTAAGAACATCTCACAAGAGTCTGTTTGACTTCGATTGTTCCCTTTTTCACTAATAGGGGAGGAGACTAAGTGGTTAGCCAACCTACCAAAGGACTCCATTTCCACTTAGAATGAACTAATTGAGGTATTCTACACAAGTTTCTTTCCTCCTTCGAATATGATGTCATTTAGAGATAACATCCAAGGTTTCAAACGCTTGGATGGTGAGCCAATCCATGGGATGTGGATACTATTCCAAAAATTGCTACTTCAATGCCCGACTCACGAACTTCGATACAATGTATTTTGACAACATTTTTATCGAAGTTTAGACTCGGTGAACAAAGGTGTGGTTGATCTTCTTTTTCAAGGAGGTATTATGTAGCAACTTTTTTAGATTGCATCAACTCTACTTAATGGGATGACGAAGATAAACCGAGCTTGGTATACTAGGAAGGATCATGTGTCTCCTTTAACTTTAAGGATGACAAAGGAACTAATAGTAAAGGAGCAAGAGCGGGATCAAAACATGGCCAAAATGATGACCCAATTGGATCTTTTATAAAAAATCTAATAGGTCGTGGTACTAAAGCTGTGAATATTGTTGGTGTTAGTGGGGTGAATCCCGATGATACACACTTTTAGGCTCTATGTAATGAGGATGTGAGTTTCCTTGCAAGTGTAGGTTGTGGTTTCCTCCGAACTATCCAAAGTCCGGGAGGATTCAAGGATGGAATAGAGAGAGTGCTAATGGTTAGAGAGACTGTGATAGAGAATGGCGTGATAGTGGGACTGATTGGAAGGAAAGGGATGGTTACAAGGACATATATTTTCCTCCCCATGAGTGTCAAAAGCCAAAAGAGCAAAGGACTACTCCGGAGAACTTTCGCACTGAAGATATGCTTGCACCAATTCTCAATAAAATTGAAGGGTTGGACAAAGGGCTAAAAGAAATGAAATAGGACGTTTCCATACTGAATCAGATGGTTACCTTTCACTCGGTGTCCATAAAACTACTGGAAATGCAAATGGGTCAAATCTCTTCTAATTTGAACCAAAGTCCAAAAGGGGGTCTACCAAGTGATAGCTTGGCTAACCCGAAGAATGAACCTTGAAAGCATATCCACGTCGTGCCACAATGTTCAATGTGGCGTTTCTTGGAAGGCAACCCAAGTTGTAATGCTTTTACTGCTGTTGATTGAATAACGGGTGTTGAATGTGTAGGTTGAAAATTTGAAATTTTGGGAAAACGAGCAATTAGGCGAGCCAAAAATTCAATCGGTAATTCACCAAATAGGTCAGCAAGCTCGACTTAGACCGTTGTTTGAACCATCTAGCTTGCTAGAGGTTTTGTAAAATTCGACGGACTAAACTGCTACTAGGTGCATCACTGTCACGACCCGAGAGTACCCCCTAGTCGTAACATGGCGTATTCGACCCCGAAGGGGTCTTATACAAGCCACATAGTCATTCATTGCATTCAATAATGAAAATAGTGCGGAATAAAAAAAAAACTTATTTACATCCACACATTTAAACTTCCTTAAAACAACTTTAAAAACACACATCAGAAGTCTAAGTCTCACATGGCCATCTTAGACACAGTCACAAAACATAAGTAGGGACACGGCCCTTTACAATCAAAAGAAGTCTATTAAGTCTATTACATGAACAAAATAACTTAAAAGTCTTATCCTCGAATCCATGAGGACATACCAAGTCTTGGAGGAAAGCAATCCAACACTTCAAACTAGCTAGGAGGGATCACTTGCCGGAACTTGCACTTATAGTAAAAATATGAAGAATATTGGGTTAGTACACAAAATGTACTAAGTATGATGACCATGCAAGACATGCTTTAAAAGGGACATTTTGGTTAGAAATCATGCATTATGCCACTTTTTGAAGTACCTTGAATAGTTGCATAAAAGACATACAATTCAAGCATAAACATCAAGTAAGTCATAATATTACCTTTAAACAATTTCAACATGAAAACCTTTACCTTGGACCTTCACCTCAAGAAACCCTTATGTTATACCTCGTGCAATGTATGGATGGCGTCCCATACCACCATCCATACTAAGGCACCACATTAAGGTCACTTAAGGTAACTTATCATTCCTTTCTTTCACTTTTGCACAATATTCACACATAAGAGGTATATCATTAATTAAGACATGACAAGGGAAAATAACTCGTAATATAACCCAAGTATAGCATGCATCTCATATTAAGCATTTGAGAGCCAACATTCTTTAATAACCTCATTTAGGCCACAATTGTATCACATACATTAGGATTTAGAGAAACTCACTATGACCCTCTCCAAGCCTACTCGTGCAATGTATAGGTAGCATCCCATACTACTACCTACACTTTGTAGAACCTATCAAGAAACCATAATGAAATCTCGCATGATGGGAAGTAAGCGTTTAACCGACATAGACCATGAGAGCTTGTCATGGAATCCGGTGTCATAAGTCCCCACACCGTAAAGAGGTGGTCTACTTGCCTAAGGAAGACCGGTATATAGCTTAATGGATCCACTAGCTACCTATGCGGGCACATAGTTTATGGGATAAGGTAGACGATCATTGAAACTCATGCCTAACCATTGGGGGAGTTTCCATCTAACCAAATCCACTCGGTGCTTAGCCTACATTCCCATAGAATAGTTCGTTACCTTGACATTATCACATATGAGAGGTGCCATTGGCCTACCAACTCCAATTACATTCATTAACATGTGAAAGGGTGCTTTAAGCCTACCGTTTCAAGGTTCATTTAGGAAAGCTCATTAACTCCTCTTGAAAGGGTGCCATGGGCCTACCGGTTCAAGTCTCATCATTAACCTTCATGGAAAGGTGCCATAGGCCTACCGACTCCAAGGTTCATTACTATCATTAATGGAAGGGTGCGATAAGCCTACCGATTCCAAGGTTCATTATTATCATGAGTGGAAGGGTGCTACTAGCCTACCGATCCGAGGATTCAACAACCAATAATATAATCATTTAAACAAGAAAATGATGCACAAGCTCTACCAATTCAAGATATACTTTATATTGAAGAATCCTTCATATTCTATCATCAACATTCATGAGTGTCAAATTGAGAAATAATCTTTCAATAGCAACACCTTTACGTTCATAACATGATCACATTATCTTCATTGAATTCTCATTCATATAATGTCATGATAGCACTCCAATTTCTCATACTATGCCTTTAAGGCCCTAAGCCTCACATACCCATACACCAACAATACACCATAAAATAAGCATGGGTAATGACATACTTCAACAATCTAAAGACCTTTAAACAAGTTTGATTCATATACATTCATTATCTAGCAACCCACTTCACAAAGGCATAAACTAGGAATAAAGAGAAATCATGGGTTCATGGAGTATTTTCATCTTAAATCGTCAATACACCAACAATATAACCATAAAGTGCCATTAGAAACCTTTTAAAACCATTTGGTGGAAGAACCCATGAGATTGAGTGAAAACCTAGATTTTTCATACTTTGAAATAACTTTGGATTTGGCTCCTTGAATGGAAATTTAGACAAGGATCAAGACCACCATACCTTTGCTATGATCTCCCACGAAATTTGATGAAGAAAGCCTTGAATCCAACGCCCTAGCTCCCACTTCTTCTTCTTCTTAATGGAGGATTGTAGAGAGGGAAATGTTTTATGGATGGGAATTGAACTTATGGTATCTAGGAAATAATATATGTCCTTTGGAAGAATGGTCCAAGACTTAGAAAAAAAAAATGAGGCGGGTGAACAGTAACCACGCCTACTGGAAATTGCCTTTTCCTGCCGAACAGATTTTACGAAAATGGGCATAACTTCTTCGTCCGAACTCCGAATGAGATGAAACGAAGTGCGTTAGGTAGCTAACTCAAAGGGCTTTCCATGGATATAATATTGGCCACCCAAATAATTTGTGTGCTAGGAGATATGACCCTCCAAAGTAGACCCTCGAAAAAGGCTTCACTTGGAAATTTCGGATTTTGATACGGTTGCTATAAAATTAGGGTTAGACCTATTTCCCACTCAATTTGACCCCCAAACAAGAATATGATGTCGGATTTTCGAAAAACAAAACGAATCTTTTTATGTACAGCTAAACAAGTTTTCGATAACTTCCGAAGCACATTTTTAAGAACTTTTTGGGTCAAATTCAAATATAATCATTTCATTAAGTTCTCGACTCCAAACTCACATGTGAGGCTCTAGTTTCACTCTATCATTTTCCGGGTCGTTACAATCACCGACTGGGTTGGCTACGTAAGTTATGGTTGCCGACTGGTGTGCGAAGTGAAGAGTCAAAAGGGCCAAACCATTTCAAATTGAAAATTCTCCCTCATTTTGATACTTTTCGACTTTTAAACTTTGACAACCATATATTTTCTTACTCTCGTACTAGTTTACTTGCCTTTTGTGTGAGAGCGATAACTCGAGGATGATTTTTCCATTTGTTGCTAGCCTAGTTTTTCAAATTCACCGCGTACAAGTTTGGTTATCTGAATCCCGTATTTACATTTTATTGAAATAAAATACATGATCATTATGTGGTTGTTCTCTATGCATAATTGTGGTTTCATTAATGTGTTGATGATAATGTCTACTTGTATTTAGTTTGAATTTTTATAATTAGCCTTAAATCGTGAAATCCTGTGTTTAGCATGATAAATTTTTTGGTTCATGTTGAATTTGTGTTGGTCTATTGTGGGTGAAGTCTGAGTAATCCCGAATTGTGTCAATTGTTGAATTTTGGCCAATGATCGAGCAGTTGACGTCGTTCTTAAGGCAAAAGACGATGATTGACAAATTTTGGTCAAATTGGAGGAAGTCTGAACGCCCAGTGGGCATGGGTAGTTTGGGGCTACGCCTAATTGCATAGAATAATAGTTCAATATTGTTTTATTGGGATATGGGTTAGATTTTGAAGGTAGGCGTGAAAATATAGCAGGTTGGACTATTTTGTAAGCTGGGTCTAACTCGCCGAGTGGTTTGGCGGTTTGCCTAAAGACCCCTCGATCTCCTTTTAATTCTCGTTGTTTGAGGAACAAGTTCTGTAACAATGTAAGATCACCTGAGCTCATTGATTTCACTCGGTAACTCACCGAAAGTCTATTTTTATTTCCCTTCTGCACCCCAAATGTCACAAATTGTTTAATAACTTTCGGTTAGCTACTTCTAGTTTGCCGAATGGTTTCAAAAATCCGCCGAATGGCCCTGGACATCACCGATCTATGCTTATTTTTGAATGATTTTTTCTTAAACTTTCAGTGAGCCTGACTGGGATCGCCGAATGGGTTTGGTGACTCGTCGATCGGTTCAGCAAATCTTTTTGTGCAGTTTTTCTAATTGTGTAGTTTTCTTGATGTCCGTCTAACGTATTTGGTTTTGTTTTGTAGAAATGGCTAGACCAAAGGTTACCGGTAGAAGTCAACCGCCCTAGAAGAGGGTAAGATGGATTGTCATAAATGACGAGGCTGCAGCCTCTCGATCCACCGTTGCCAAACTTCCTCCTAAAGGGGGAAATGACAACTACAAGGGGCCCGTATTGCCAACACCTGCGGAGGCGAGCTTCAACAATGATAGTATTTATGCTTCATACATCACTCCATCCGGCTGTGAGGACCATTCAGGGGACAGCTCCCCGGCCTTCGTATCTAAGCCGGAGGAAGACCAGTTGCTACAGACTAGGAGAGAGGAGCTATCCTCCTAATCTATACATGATCCAACTAGGGTCCCAGTTCCTCCTATGCCACCTCCACCACTAACACAGATAGTAGAGCATACTCTTCCACCAGCTCAGGTTCTTCCACCACGATCAGTAAACAAACTAAAGGTTGTGGGTTTGGGGACCATTCTAGAAGAGAAGAGGTTGTCTATTGATAGTGTGGTAGAACTGTATCCAGGACTATGCAGCACTTTGAAATTCCATAATTTTGAAATATTCACGAAGCCTCGATACCTATACATTCCTACGTGGGTCTGAGAATTCCACTCAGCATATGGAGAATCGGTACCAAAGGGGAAGAAAATACTAGTGCTTTCAAATCGATTGACATTGTAGTAAATCGGGGGAAGAAGGTAAAGTGCATTAATTAAGATATAAATGAGGTACTCAGATATTCATTAGACTTCATGCACTGTTACGTTGACAAAGTCCAGATGAAGACCCTTGATAATTCGAAGGGTTGGCTAGCACGCCTGATTTGTGATACCACCCCGAGGTTGATTTAAGGTGTTGTTCCCATTGGGGAAAAGGACCTTAACGTGGTTGCTAGATATTGGTTTGGGTTTATTAGCAACACTATTATGCCGTCGTAGAATGAGTCGCTACTTCGGCACCCGAAGGCTGCATGTCTGGTCTGTATTATGGATAGGGACAAACATAATCTAGGTCTACTCATTGAGCAGGAGATGGAAATGAGGGCCAAGAAGATGCATACTTTTTCCCCTTACATATATTGATCATTAAGTTGTGCAGGCAGGCTCGTGTTCGGGTAGTTTTCAAGATGGATGTCGAAGTGACTCCCACTTCCTCTACTGACATCCACGAGATTGAGGCCGAGTATCTCAGAGATGAGGCTGATCGGAGGAGAGTTGCACCGGTGGATACGTCCCCGGTAGTTGAAGTTGATATGTTGCCGACTGAGGCAATACTACTCCCTCTGGCAAGTGAGCCTACAGTACTTGTGCTTCTCTTAGTTCATCTGTTGTACCCCCTTCTCCGACTACTTTAGTTGTTTCTAGTGCTTGCTCCCTTCGCCCTATCACCCTGGCTATGTTATACAAGATGGGCCATCTTACTCAATCTGCTGATGTGACTGCTTCCTAGATAGAGGTTGTTGTGCCGGGTTGATTAATTGGGCTATTGTTGTTTCCATGGATCCTATTAGGGCTTAGCTGAAAGAGCACCGTGAGTTGATATAGGCCTATATATTTTCCTTAGATGCCCTTACAGTGAGTGTAGATGCTTGTGAGGATTGCCGAGGTGATTCTGTTACTGTGACGACCTTGAAGGCTGATATTGTTGGGCTGAGGAAGGACGTAAACGAGCTGAACTCCACTGATATATAGATGCTATACTGCACAGTTGAGATCCCCGATTTTCCGAGCACTGAAGTTCCAGCCAGTTCTGAGGTTCCTCCAGCTACTACTACCGGAGATGTTGCTATAGATGCGGTTGAGGCTGAGTCTGAGGCTGAGACCGATGAGGAGGAGTTGGGTGTTCGTGGTGCAGCCATGTACAATGTTCTAGAGGACCTTGAAGAGTTCATGATTCAGATAGTTGTTGAGGCAACACTTATAGATACTTCAATGGTGGGCTCCAGTGAAGCCAAGGATGTTATTACACCGGGCACTTATGCCCAAGATGATGGAGTCACAGATATGCAGAGTTCACTCCAGGCTTCGCCTGGCAGGAGGATTTTTTACTCCCTTTCTCTTTTTATTTCTCTATTTCTTTGCATTTGAGGAGAATTGCTAGACTAGTTTGGCGGGGTGAGGTATTTCCATACCTACCTCTTTTTGGGTTGTTTTGTTAATATTTAGTGTTTTTATTTTTTTGAATGTTGTATTTAATCTTGTGTTGATATATATATATTAGGTTTTGGTCCATTGTTTTTAATATGCAAATGGTTTTGAACCTATTTTAAAAATTGCCACTTCTCTTTGTTTGTGATGTGGATGTTCTCTTGCAAGTTCGAGTGTCAGTTGTGATCAATACCGATGACTTGAATAGTGCTCTTGTTTGAACGACATGTGTGTGTTGATTTAAAGTGTCAAGCACACCTCATCCAATTCTAGGTGTCAATGATCGTAAATCAGTGTAAAACCCAAATAAATTAGTTGGGGTCAAATCCCACAGGGAGCGGTACGTGCTTTAAATTTAATTAGGAAGTGCAAACCTGGTCTAATCAGCCATAGGAATGGAATTTATCGTGAAAAGAGATTTATCAAGTAAAAGGGGTGACACGAATGTCAGATGAGTGTTTTGGTTTTTAATTATCAACTAAAAATAGTCACAAACACTTGGAACTAACAATAGGGAGACAGATTCTTGGGATGTGATCGATTGTAGACAATTATAGGCATATGGGTAATTGAAACTACTAGTAAATACCTAAATATCAATGAGTAGGCTAGACTATAAGGGAGATAGTTTTTTCTCGAACAACTACCCCAAATCAGGTGATTTTTTTTTAACATCAACAAGCATGACAATGAAGAACAACCTATACCTTAATTCATTCTCTCTTGAGCTAAATGTGTGGGATTGGGTTTAATATTCACTTTCTCGAGCTAAACCCAGATTAAGCCAATACCCACAAACCATCAATCAATAATCTTAGTTTGAAAACCTGTCTCTCGAGCAAGACAAGAACACAAATATAGAACTGCATTTGCAACTACAATTCTTAAATTAAACTAGGATTAGTGATTAAACTCACTTTTAAATAGCATTTAAACTAGTAATTAGCAATAGCCATAAACTAATTCTGCCAATAATTACATGATCTCACCCCAAGAATTGGGGTTTTAGCCAAACATTATAAAAAGGTATAAACAGTTACCAAATTGATTATCCATCAACTGGGTAAGAGTGATTTTGTCTTTACAATGCTTCAATTTCTTTAATCTTCGAATCCCGCTTCCAAATTCTCCAAATTGAACTTCTCCAATTATTCAAAGCTAAGAAAAAGTCTAGAGAAAAGTGTTCAAAAAACATTTCAATAGAAGATAGATGTCAAAAGATTCTAAACTCAATGTTCAAAATCTAATTTATAGGCGCCAATAATAAGCTATGAATGGTCATTCGGCAAAGTAAGTCGAACTCGCCGAACCACTCGGCGAGCAGTTCATCGATCTCTTCCACCACATTTTCGCCTTGGCATTCAACATTCTTGGGTTCTGTAACTTTGGGCGATCTATCACTGCTTTGCGGAATTATTTGGTAATGTGCCGACTGCTGCTTTTTGTTGCGGACTTGGTTTCTTCCCTCAGGCTGGCACACTGGAAATTTAGGCGGTGGAACTAGCCATTCGGCAAATCACCAAACGCTCTTGGTGATCACCAGGTTTTCCTTTCTTCAATTCTTCAGTGTGTGTTGTTCCTTTTTGCATATTAGTATCCTTGCTTTGTTCCACAATCCATATAACTGAAAATCAAGGGGTTATCATCAATTTATGTCACAAATTAAGCATTTGAGTACACTAATTCTAACTAAATAAATCCCCAAATGAGTCCAAATCTCGGACTCATCAACACCCCCAACTTAAACTTTTGCTTATCCTTAAGTAAAATGATAGTTCAAGAGCTCAAAAAGGATGTCTCAAACAGTGCTACAAAAGACTCAACATGAATGCACACAACAAGACTCAACTACTCATGCAATGATATGTTGAGCACTCAAAGATTCAAATTGTGACTCACCATTATCAAATATGATCAAGTTCACAATACTTGCTTCAAATTCAAGTTCAAGCTCAATAAAGGTACCCAAATGCCCTCACACAAAGAAGATTCCCTATTCACACAAAGTTCTTCACCAATTTATAGTTCTGAAATGACATATGACTGTCACACACACAAAGATGAACACATGCATGATTTGACCTATAGGTTTGCCCTTATTTTCCAATTAACATCCGTTTCAACTCACTCAAGACCACAAAGGTGTTTTCAAGTTTTGTAACGGGGCTGAGTGTAAAGGTATGGTAATTTAGGCTAAGTGGTAATACCCTCATGAAATGTGGTCTGAACATCATTTTCTTCCTTTTCTTCAATATTTTGACCATGCTCACAATTTACCCCATTATTCAACTTCAAATGGACTACAGAATACCCCATTTCTTTTTCAACTTTCACTACGTTATTTCACAACTTTTTCATTCTTTTTCTTTTGTTTTCTTCCTTTCTATCTCTCCCTTTATTTACATGGAGGGTTTCGATCTTTTCAAAAATTATTGCTCAAAGGGGAATTTTTTTTTTTCACTTCTTCATTTGCCTTATCTTTTCACCACACCCCCAACTTAGAATTTTGTCCTAAGTTGTCTATTCAAACAAACCATACTTCATGAGAGTTATGGGTGAATGGATAAAGAGGGGTAACAATTGTTCAAGTTTCTTCCATGAAAAGGATAAGGCACAAAGGGGTTCAAGCAAGGTTCACACATCTTACAAGGTTGGCCACAAAAAGAGGTATATTGTCAATTTGTTTCACTCATCAAAATTGTTGCCTAAGATCATTTCAAGAGCCTACATCACTTAGTCATCCGGACTAACGGGGCAAATTCTAGGTGTCATCACACACAATGTTCAAGCTAAGATAAATCACACAAGGCATTGGTACCAATATCAAATGAGCCTCCACACTTTTTAGTTAGTGTGCAATGTTCATCACAAGAGACTTCATTCGATAATTGGTTAGTCACAACGAGATGCAGAAAGTCCACACATTGTCTATGCAATTTCATTTATCCTCATCATAGACGAACATTCATTTCGTTCAATTAAGAGCACTTTTTAAATCATCGGTATTAATCATAACCGATACTCAAATTTGCATAAGAACAACCACACTCTCACAAGAGAGGTGGCACAAATTTTTCAAAATAGGTTAAAACCCATTTCCATTTAAAACAAGGAGCCACAAGCTCAAATATCCACAAGAGATAGGATCAAAACACAATTAAAACACAAAACCTAATATATATACAAAAAATGTAATCATAAGAGGTAGGTATGGAAATACCCCACCCCACCAACAAAAGAAAAGCAGTTATCCTCAAATGCAACAAAACACAAAAATCAATAAAAAATAGAGAGGGAGGTAAAAAATGATCATGTCTAATCAGTCACTCCATCTAACGGGGAATCAATTCCTAGATTCACACTCTGATCTTAGGAATCAGTGCTCGGGGTAATAGCAACACCAGCTTCACTAGATCCTGCCATGGAAGTATCTGTCAATGATGTCTGAATGACTTATTGTACTATTGTCTCCTCTAAATCAGGCAAGTCCTCATCGATTGTCGCCTCCTCAATATCAAGTTGCTCTTCATTTGTCTCTGCCTCTGACGCAGCCGTTGCCACATCTTTTATAGTCGCATCTCTGGTAATAGCTGGAGGCATATCAGAACTAGCCGGGACATCTACAACCATAACACCCAGAGCCCTAGCTGACTTAAGTAGTGACATGAAGTTAGTGGACTTCTGATTGTCCACATCCTTCATCAACTCTGAAACCTTAACTTTGGAAGCCGTAAACTCAATAATAACCCTATTCCCTCTCTCACAAGTCTCTACTCTCACCGTGAGAGCATCAATAGATGTTTGGAGGGGTGTCAAAGCAGCTAAAATGGCTCGCTAAATCATCCAGGGCACCTCGACCAGTAGCCGGT
Source organism: Solanum okadae (assembly GCA_036553675.1). Lineage (NCBI taxonomy): Eukaryota > Viridiplantae > Streptophyta > Magnoliopsida > Solanales > Solanaceae > Solanum > Solanum okadae. Next base: position 37,663,407 of record CM071678.1, read on the forward strand.
AAGCCTGCACATCGGTAGAATAGGCTAGGTGCCCCATCTTGAAGAGCATGGCCTGAGTGATCCTAGGCGGCTGGGAAAGTAGCCTAAGAACCTGGGACCTTGGAATGAGTAGTAGTAGATGTACTTGAAGGCCTGGAGGCCGGAGTAGGCAAAGATGCCTCTGCAGGTATATACTTAACATCAACTTTTGAGAATGCATCCACCTTAGCTGCTCTTCTCCTATCTGCCTTATCATGTGTGTACTCGGCCTCTATTTGCTGGATAACACTGTAGGATGTGGGTTTGACCTCAATGTACCTCTTCTAGTCACGAGGAACTCCAGCCTACTGACATCACTTTATAATAAGCACGGGGAACATATGGGATGTCTGTTGCTATTTGGCCCTCATGGCCATCTCCTTCTCTATAATTAACCAAGAATCAGCAACTTATTGACAATGAGAGATCCGAGACAGGCTGCCTTTGGGTGACAGAGAATAGACTCGGTCTGTGATGGCAATATTGTTTGTATTAGAATAATGGGTGTTGATTATACTGGTTGTAAAGTGGATTGTGTCAGAGAATGTTTAGGTTGGCGAGCCCGACTTGGACCACTGTTGGACTCACAAAAACATTAGGTGGGAGTCTGTAAAACTCCACGGGGCAATGGATGAATGAGCGAATCGCCAAACAGGTCGACATACCCGATTTTATCTGTTGTTTAGACCCCTAAATTGATTGGAGGTCCTATAAATCTCGGCGAGGTAAGGCACCACTACGCGCATCGCTGAGTAGTTTGGCGTGGTCGACTAATACAATCAAGTGGGTCATGAACTGAAAGGTTTTAAAAGGTCGAACAATTTAAATTTTCAAAATCTTTCATATTCCCTCGTTTCTAACCTCGTACACTCTCACCTTTCACTTTAGGTCTTTAATACTTTCCATTTTTAGTCATTTTTGGTTCTTGATATCATGCTCGGATTTGGATTACAGTGCCGCCTAGGTTATAAAATTCTCTAATCGACACTAAGGGTGGTGTTCCGAACCCTGAACTCTTGATTAGTGGTTGAACTCGAATGCCTTCGATAAATATGTGTTCTTTTGTAAATGGGTTTATGTTTAAATCACAAGTATCTGAAACAAGCAAAACAAGGTGGGCCTCACCCCACCACAAATAAGATCATTTGTCCTCAAATGCAAGTAATAAAAATCCAAAAGTAGATGTAAGCGAGATAGAGAGGAGGGTAGAAAAAGGTCCTGGCTACGCAGTCTCTCTATCTACTAGGGTATCAACGCCCGGAGTAGTCTCACATGGAAAACTAGTATCAGATCCACTAGGGGCTCCTCTGGACGTCTCGGTGGGCGATGTTTAGATCACCGGCCGCATAACTGTCTCTACTAGATCTGGCAGATCTCTGAATTTGCTCGCATCTTGGCTCTCTCTTATCTCCTCAACATGTGCTGCTATCAACTCCTCATCGGTTTCTGCATCCGACTCTATTTGTGTTGCACCGTCCGTTTGCACATCTCCGGTGGTCACATGAACATCTTTATCATCCGCCCTCTCTATAAGGGAAGTGGAGTCGGTAGACTTAAGGTAGTTTACGTCCTTTCTCAAACTTGCAATCTCGGCTTTTAAAGCCGTCACCTGAGAGGCTTACCGATGTCTACTCTCACAAGCCATAACTCTTGCTATCAAGACAACAACAAAAGTCTGAATGAGATTAAGTGCTGTTAGTATGGCCCTGTCAATCATTTCTAGAACAGATCTTTCTAGTCGGGTAGCTCTCACATCAGCTAAATAGGCCAACTGCCCCATCTTCAGGATCATGGCTTGAGTGATTATGGAAGGCTGGGAGGATGAGGAAGCACCTAGAACCTGTGAAGAAGAAAAATAAGGACCTGGTATACCTGAGGGTTCAGAGGCTGGGGTGGACGAAGGTGCTTCCAACGATAATAAGTCAATATTGACCTCTTGAGAATTATCTACTAGGGCTACTCGTTTCCTGTCTTCCTCCTCTCGTGTAAATTTGGCCTTTATACGCCAGATATCAAGGGAGGAAGATGGAGTGACCTCTATATCGCTAGCAGGATCTCGGGGTACTCCAATATGCCAGCATAATTCGGTGACCAAAACAGGAAAGGGCAGAGATGTCTGCGTCTATTTGGCTCTAATGGTCATCTCCTTTGAAACCAGTAGCTCCAAGTCGATCCGCCTACTAGCCATGATAGACCTAAGGCAAGCAGCCTTAGGATGCCGCAAAATGGACTCGTTTTGGGATAACATGATAGTGTTGCTGATGAAACCAAACCAGCACCAGGAGGCAATGTTCATGTCCCTCTTCTCAATCTGAGCTCTTGTATCCATCCACCTTGGGATGATGCTAGAGATCATCGGAGCTAGCCAACTCTTCAACTCATCCAAGGACTGAGCAGTAGGCAAACCCTGGTAGGGCAGTACCTAGTGCAGCGGTCAACCCAATACAACATTTATATGCTCGCTGTGACACTCCACTTCCTTGCCTCTGACCATAACCGACTTTACCGGTCAGAACTCACTAGGCTTTTTCTTATTTTTCAGGACCAACTCCCCATAAGCTAGGTAGAATTCCCAAACCCAGGAAGGGATATAAGAGCCCCGTGGTCTAGTGAACTGCTCAAACTCGTGATACTTGAGTGTGTCAAGCACCTCAACATGCTTACCTTCCAAACCCTCCACATATAGTAATTTTTCTTCTAGAATGGTTCGTAAACCATCACCTTTTAATCTGTTTAGCAATCTGGGTGGATGTGGAGCTACAGGGAGTGCAGGAGCCACTGGAGGTAGTGCCGAAGCTGGTACTTGTTCAGTCGTAGGAGGAGTTATGGTTGATGGAACTCTGGTGGGTGAAGATTGATGTCCATCCCTGAGCCTATTTTGTTGGTGAACCAAGGGTTGTTCATCATCCAATTCTGAGAAGTCTGGCTCAATAGCTGACCCTTTTTTAGCGATATATTTTTTTCGTTTGCGTTTATCTCCCGTTGGGAGATCTTACTTTCTTTTCTGTGAAGGACGTGATCCTCCTTCATTGATTGTAATTCCCTTAGCCCTGCTCTGAGGTGGTGCATTTAAGTTTGTGCGTACCTTATCTGCAAAGTTTTGTGATTATTCAGAAGAACAATCACACTAAAATGCAGAAAATCTGAAGCAGAAAGGTTCGCCGATCAGTCGGCGAATCACCAAATTTCTTTAGTCAGCTAGGTCGAACATGCCGGAAGGATTAGCTTGAAATCTAGGTCAACAAGTGATGAAAAACTCTATTTGGTGAGACACTGACTACTTTTGTCGATGACGAAGGAGTTCGCCAAAAGATACCGTGATAGAGGGTAGAGGAGGCATGCGAAGGGGGGTCTAAAGTCCTAATGGCGAGACGCCGACTACCTTCGGCGACCACGGATGTGTCCGCCAAAAGTTACAAATCTCTAAGCACTATGGCCATGAATGAAGAGTGATATAAGATCAGTAGGCGAACAACTGAATCATTTGGCGAATGATTTACCGTGCCTATTTTTTAATCCACTTCTTAGAATTGACCATACAAGCATTGGAAATGAAATTAAAGCATGCAGACACGAAAGTCACACAAGAACCATACTTCCCATCATTTCGGAATACTCAGACTTCTTCTAGTCCTACCAAATTTTAGCCATTTAACTACGATCACCTTGAAGAATGTCATCACCCATTCTTTTGTTGAGAAATTTTCATTGTTCAGCACAAATGTTGGCCACTTAGGTTTTACCCCACTAATATAACGACAATCAAGCAACACCCAGTACAAACTCAATCAAATTAAAGCACAAACAACAAGGCATTCGACTATTAAAATATTTCAGGCAATTAAGCATGAATTACTCATAGCATATCAACTTATTTCTATCAGAGAGGCCTAACACGCGTCATCCTGATACTACAATTGCAAAAGAGTGCAAAAACTTTTAAGATAAATTTGGGATTTTATGGACTAACCTTTAATGCCGATCAAATTGCTTTTTGAAATGCTAGGCAGCAAAGAGATCCAACCCAAGAACTATTTACCAATTGAAATACTAATGGAAAGGTAAAAATCTAAGAATAAGTACCTTTGGTGTGATTTTGAGGAGCTTAAGAAGAGGGAAAGTGAGAGCTTCAAACATTTTGGCTTTCTGCCTTTACATAACCGTTCAGTTCTCTGTCATTCGGCGACGTTAGTCTTATCGTCGATAAAATTGGCGACGCACCAAATGCATACTTACCTCGCCAAGTTTTACATCTCCTATTTTGGGGTCCCAACGGTAGGTTAAGTCGGAGTTGCCGATAGATTCGGCGACTCGCCCACTGGGTCCTTGGCTTGCCAACTTGCACTTCTCAACACCTTTATCAGTTTACCCTACAAATTCAGCACACCATTATTCAAATAGAATAATTAAAAGCAGTAAAACCTTGGGTTGCCTCCCAAGAAGCGCCTTATTTTTCGTAGTGGTACGACGTAAGCTTTATCTGACTCTTCATTATTGGGGTTTGCCCCAATATCATTAGGTGACCCCAATATGTCATTTGGGTGGAGATGAGGCACTGCACTTCAATATTCTCTTTCATTTCTTCAAACAGTCGATCCTGATCGGTGACCTTTTGGAAAATGATTTGAAGTGTGTCCTCGACACGATTTTCTCTCCTGTCTTTAGACTTACTTCGTTCATGAGGGGGTATACACCTCCCCTTGTTGTTGCATTGGACTTCCACCTCTGAGAGTTTGGTGGCCAGTTCGTTTAGCTGAGATGCCAGTGCGGTCAGCGTGAGGTCCTTTTGGACTCCTTGGCTCATTTCCACCAACTTGCCACTACTCTTCTCAGCCATGTTCATCTAAGTGGACAACTCAACGGAAAACGAAACTAAAAGTAAAGTTAGTTAACTACAACTAAGAAGAACAAAAATTCTACTAATTTGAAAATTCACAAATAACACTACTCCCCGGCAGCGACGCCATTTTTGATGACTATCGTGACCAACGACACTAACCTACGGTATGAGTATCTACGATCATCGATAGTATAGTAACCCAATTAAAGGTTGGTGTCGTGTCCCAAGGGAGTGGTTTTGAGAATTGATAGAAAAATAAAATTAAGCTCTAACTAGTCGTAGCAAAAGACATTAACGAACAAAAATATGGTAAATTAAAGTGGGTGGCACGAAAGTGTCAAATATCAAATTGGAGGTTTTGTCACAATTAGTAAAAATAGCGAAAATTAACAAGAAAATCAAGTATAGGGAAATGTTCTTGGGGTGTAACCGCAATACAAGTTGAGATAAGTAGTTGGGTACATGCTTTTTGAAAGGAAATTTGCAAAATAATAGTGACTAGGCTAAGCTTTAAATGGAAATAAGTTCCCTCTCGGGCAACTTACCCGGTTTCAAATGCGTTCCTCTCGGACACCCATTTGCAGCATGAAGACCAGCCTACGCCTTACCCCACTCACTCTCTCGAGCTGAGTGTTAGGAAATGCCAATAGGGCTCACTCTCTCAGGCTGAACCTCATGTCGACCCACTCTTTAGGCCATCTGTCTAGTGGTCTTGGTTTCGCAACCTCCCTCTCGGGCAAGCCGAAAACACATGGGTGACTTTGTATTTGCAACTACAAACCCTTTAGATTAAACCACAACCACTAGGTGAAATAACCATTAAACTACATCCAACTTATCAGCAAGCAAGACCAAAAAATAATGTCAACACATATTTACTAAATCACACCCCAAGAATGGGGGTTTTTAGCCATACATCAAGAAATAACAAAATACACCTAAAATGAGAGTAAAAAATCAAATGGGTATAAGAAATTAAACCTTGATTTAAGCAAAGGAAGAAGAATACAGAAGACCCACTTCCAATTTGGGGAAGATGAAATCCTTCTCTCTTCAAGTCTCCCACAAAACCCTCTTCAAACTTAGGAGAAAAATATGCAAAAAGTACTATTCTATTATGGAAATTAAAATAAAATTTTGACTCCCTTAAAAATAATAATAAGTTTAGTATTTATAGACTTCAGAGAATAGTGTTGGTGGATCTTTCGGCGAAGTTAGTCGATATCGCCGAATGACTTCGGCGACTCGCCCTTCGTCTGTCTCATCGGCGTTTTGTACTTGCCTTCAGCACCTTCACGCTTTGGACCGGTGGGCAATATAGTACTGCTTCGCGGAACTATTCGGCAAAGCGCCGACTGCTCCTTTCATCGCCTTTTTGATCCTTCTCCTTCAGGGCTTCGCGTACTAGAACAAAGGGCGGAGTAAATCCCTTTGACGAATCACCAAGTGTGTTTGGCGATGCTCGGGCTTCAACTTCATCATTCTTTTCAGCATTTTTGTTCCTTTTTGCGCTTAAGTGTCCATGGTTTCACTAAAACTTCAAATACCTGAAACTTAAGAGTTTTCATCAAGTATTTAGATAAAATAAGCATTCGAGGACACTATTATTATCAAAATAAAGCCCTAAATGAGTCCAATTTATGGACTCATCATTAATCTTCTTTCGATCTCATAACACTATTTCATTAAATCTCCTTTTAGTCTCATTCATGTTACTTTTCAGCTCAACCCACTACCTTAGATTTACAAATTAAGCATAACTAAATTGGAAACATCAAACTAATCATCCACTCATATTGATCTCTTTCGAGCACCAATGTGAGATCAAAGCTAGAATCAAATTGGCCACCTAAATTCATGATTTAAATACATGGTAAAAATTCAAATCTATTATTAACAACTATAAAATAGAGGAATTCAGCAGACCCTCAAAGTTAAATCAACACCCAACCCCATAATAACATGCCAAGAGATCGGGGCTTTCGTCACACATCATAAAGTGTAAAGAAATTATACCTTGCATTAAATTAGCTATGGTTAACATCTATTTGAAAAAAATACAATAAAACCTACTTTGAATTCAACCCGAATATAGCAAATTCAAGACTATCAATTCAAAAACCCTAAGAGCTAAAAGTGTTGTCACTCAATAGAAAGTGTTTTTCTCTGTAGACTATTGAAAATATCCTCACAAATTTATAGCTCCCCCTTTTCTCTATCCTTTGGGATGTATATAGATACAAAAGTTTCACCGAAAAGTTAATGCGCTCTCTCCTTTGAGATCATTCGGCGAGTCGCCAATCGTGTTTCAACTTATCTTTTTCTTGCTTTAGGTTTCAGGTGTTTGAACCTTATTTGTTGGTCCTATTTGAGTCAGCTATTTTTGTTCAATGAGTCACTGATTACCACTTTGTTTGCCTTTTTCACTTCTGTTTGTCAGCCGATACTTATGAATTGAGTGATGTTCACTTTGTTTGCCTACTTGCATTCGGCAAATCACCGTTTCTTCATGATTTTGCCAACCTGCCTTGAGAAGTAAGCTTAGTGCATTGTTTATTTGGTTGATATTGTGCACATTAAGCGAAAAACCTGTCTTGTCTGGTAATCAACAGTGTATGGTTTAAACTTTTTAAAATTCTTTTTATGTTCTTTCACAAATTTATCATTGCCATGTCCTTTAGCCTTCACAACTTCAAATCATCAAAATATCATTAAAATAGGACATAATCAGGTATCAAAGCCATTACTTGTTTCCCTAAAATAGCCTTAAATGAGTGCAAATCTATCACTCATCATGATTAGACTATGGTTTCTAATTCTAGCCCAAGGATGAGCAAGTTTATGTCGGGTAAATCAGAAATGGTAATTAAACAGTGCCTAACAACCATGTTTATTATAGTTATTGATATCTCTCCTTTGATGATACATGCCCAACAAATTGAAGAGGAAATGCTAAAAGAGAAGTCTAAGGAGTAAAAAAAGGTAAGGACCGGTTATGGTGACTTTTCTTATTCTAGGTCTGGCGAACATGGTCATCCTAAATTTTCAAAAAAGATCTCTGGTAAAGTTTCTTCTAATGTTTCGGCTCCTACGTTCAACAATGATAGGGTGTCTAGCCCTAATCCTTTAGGAGGTGGTGGTAGTAGATCTTCTATTCCCACTTACAAAAAGTGTGGCAATCACTTGGTAAAATGCATTTTTGGTATGGTTGGTTTTATTTTGTTGTGGAAAGAGTGGTCACAAGGTGAGAGATGGTGCAGTTCTTGCTACTAAGGGAAGGGATAGTAGGCAAGCTCGGCCTAGTTGTTCTAGTTTAGGTGCTCCTCATCATAATAGATTTTATATACTTCAGACTCGCCAAGATCATGAGGGTTATCTGAACATTGTGACTGATATGTTGAATGTATTTCGTCTTGATGTATATGCTTCGCTTGACAGGAGTACTACCTTTTCATTTGTTATTTATTATGTGGCCATGAGATTTGTTGTTGGTCCCCAAATCCTTTTTTATCCCTTTCTGTCTCTATACATGTTTGTGATTCTATTGTTGATGAAAGAGTTTATTGAAATTGCCATGTTTCTATATTCTTTTAAAGTCAGTAATGTTGATCTTGACGAGCTTTATATGTTAGATTTTGATGTTATTCTTGGGATGAATTGGCTTCATTCTTGTTAAGCTTCCATAGACTTTACGGCCTAATTGGTCACATGTTAGGTTCTGAACAAACCTATGTTAGAATGGAAAGGGGGAAATTCAGCGCCTAAGGATCAGTCCATAACTTGCATAAAGGTTAAGAAAATAATTTCACGAGTTTAATTCATCATCTGGTTTGGGTTAGGGATATGGATTTTGAAACCCCTACTGTCTAGTGAGATCTAAGAGTAAATTACTTTCTGGAAGTGTTTCTCGGTGATTATCCCGGTTGTTGTTCCGAAAGGGAAATAGAATTTGATATTGATCAAATCCCACATATGCACCTTTCCCTATTTCTCCTTATTATATGGATCTGATAAAAAATAAGAATTAAAGGACCAAATGAATGATTTTTTTGGATAAGGGTTTTATTAGAAAGGGTATATCTACATGGGTTCTTTGGTGTTTTTTGTTCGAAAGAAGGATGGTTCCCTCCAAATGTCCATTGACTATCGGCATTTGAATAAGATTACTATAAAGAATAAGTATCCTATTCCAAGGATTGATGATTAGTTTAATCAACTCCAAGTTGTGAGTTTCTTCTCTTAAATTGACCTTCGATTGGGTATTACCAATAAAAGGAAAAGGAAAGTGACATTCTAAAGACAACTTTTTGAAATCAATATAGTCACTATGAGTTTTTAGTGATGTTTATTGTTTGAATAATGCTTCAACAATGTTTATGGACTTAATGAATAGGTTCTTCAAGAAATATCATGATTGTGTTCATCGATGATATACACTCAAAGTGAGGATTAGCATGATGAGCATTAGAGGATTGTGTTACATATATTCAAGAATCGTGAATTATATGCTATGTTTCAAAAATGTTAGTTTTGGTTGAGGTTAGTTGCTTTACTAGGCCATATTGTCTCAAATGAAGGTATTCTAGTTGATCCTAAGAAGAACAAAGGTGTTAACAATTGGCCAAGACCTCTGTCCACTTCGGATATACAAAGGTTCTTGGGTTTGGCCGGTTATTATAGAAGGTTTTTTGAAGGATATTCCTCTATGGCTTCACCTTTGATAACATTAACTCAAAATAAGGTGAAATTCCTATGGTCGGGAGCTTGTGAGAAGAGTTTCCATAAGTTGAAGGATAGACTCATTTTGAAAGCCCCTATATAAACATTACTGGAAGGATCAAGCGGTTTTGTGGTTTATTGTGATGCTTCACGAATTTTTCTTGGTTGTGTTTTAATGCAACATGGAAAATTCATCGCTTATGCTTCAAGGAAATTGAATGTGCATGAAAAGAATTATCATACTAATGAATTGTAGTTAGCAGCGGTAGTGTTTCCTCTAAAGATTTGGAGGCATTACATATATGGTGTGTATGTGGACTTGTTTACTGACCATAAGAGAATGAAATATATGTTCACCGAGAAGGACTTAAATCTTCACCAAAGAAGGTCACTTGAGTTATTAAAAGATTACGACATGAGTGTCCTTTATCATCCCGGTAAAGTGTATTTGGTGGCGGATCCTCTTAGTCAACTATCGATTGAAAGTGTTACTCTTATTCAGGACAACAAGAAAGAGCTAGTCTGTGATGTTCATATATTGGCCTGATAAAGTTTTTGAATAGCTTATTCAAATGAAGTTTGTGTGATTATTAAAAATGGCTTGGAATTATCTATTATATAAGATATGAAGGCTAAGCATGATATTCACCTGTTATTTTTTGAGTTAAAGAAGTCGGCTTCTTAAAAAGCCATTGAGGCTTTTTCCCAAAGGGGAGATGGTGTACTTCAATACCAAAGGCAGTAATGTGTTCCGAATGTTGATCAGTTGAGGAATTAAATTTTGACAGAAAGTCACAATTCTAAGTATTCTATTCACCTGGGAGCCACCAAGATGTACCATGATTTGTAGGGTTTCTATTGGTGGAATGTAATGAAGAAGCTTATTGCGGAATTTGTGGTAAATATCCTTATTGTTAACAAGTGAAAGTTGAGCATCAAAAACCTGGTGGTTTGGATGAAGATATTAGTATTATAATGCAGTAATATGAATTGCATTACATGTTTACCTAGTACCCATCGTCAATTTGACTTGATTTGGGTTATTATGGACCAAATAATGAAGTTGACTCATTTTCTTCTCGTGAAGACTTCATTTTTCAGTTGAAGGGTATGGAAATATTTATATTTAGAAAATTATAAGGTTTCATGGAGTACTCTTGTCCATTATCTCAGATCGTGGTACTCACTTTACGTCTCAGTTTTGGAGGTCATTTAAAATAGGCCTTTGTACTCAAGTGAAGCTTAGCATGACTATTCATCTTCAAAACAATGGGAAAGTCAGGTGTATTATTCAGACTTTTGAAGATATACTAAGAGCTTGTGTGATTTCTTTCAAGGGTAATTGGGATGATCATTAGCATTTGATCGAGTTTGCATATAATAAAAATTATCACTTGAGTATCACACTAGATCTGTTGAGCCTCTCTATTGTAGGAGGTGTTGGTTTCCTATTTATTTGTTTGAATTTTGTGAGCTCGCTTTAATACGGCGTGAGTTTGTGCATGAGGTTATGCAAAAGGTTTAACTTCTTTGTGAAATATTGAAAATCAATCAAAGGCAACAAAAATCAAATTTTGATAATAGAAGGAGAGAGCGTGAATTTTATTTTGATGATTGGAAAATCTCACCCATGAAGGGTGTTATGAGATTCTAAAAGAAAGTGAAGCTTAGTCCCAGGTATATGGGTCCACATATGATTTTGAGGTGTATTCGAAAAGTTGCTTATGAACTGGAGTTACCTAATGACATATTATTAGTACATCTGGTATTCAATGTCTCTTTGTTGAAAAAGCTTGTTGAGATCTAACTTCCACAATGCTCTTTGCTTATGAAAGTTCGTTTTAGGAATCAACAAGTTGGGGGTTCTACTTGGAAGGCCAAAGTTGATATGATGTCCAAATATCCTCATCTCTCCCCCCCCCCCCCCCCCGCTCTTATTCTGGTTTGAGGCATTAGTTACTCATGGTTAATTCCTTTAGGTTCATATGTTGTAGTCATTCTCATGTTTTCATATCCACGCATGTTAATGGAAACATTATTTTGATGTTATGATTTAGCTTGGAGTGATTTCTCCTTGATTATCTACATTTTGGTGAGATTTGTATTCATGTTGGGTTGTTACTTTCCCTTTATACTTTATTAATTTTAGCTTGAGTAACATTCAAGGATGAATGTTCCCAATGGAAAGATATTATAATTTTAGAAAGTTGAAAGTCGATTTGAAAGGCAAAGTTCAGTTTTGGCATTAATGCAGTGATCTACCAGTCGAACCCACAGACTGTAGGATGTCCTATGAGTTTTAGGAAAGAATTTGTAGGACATGGTTTGAGTTTTAGAAATGCCAAGCCTTTGATGTTCGACCTACGAATGATCAGGACAAATTGTATGAGTGTCTATGAGCCCTAGGAAGTGCCAATAGAAGTGATTGAGAGAATTGATTTGAGATCTTAGGTTTACGAAGGGAGTCGACGAGTTGTCCTATGGTGTATGGGTTGTAGCTAGGATATATAGAAATGCTCCAGACTTCGTAAAATTTTGTGCTTGAACATGGGTTATATGGAAGGGGTCTACGGACCATAGGGTGGACAACGACTCGTAAAATGCTTTTGGGGAAGTTGGATAGTTTTTTTAGCCCATAGTAGCAAGTTGTACAATTAACCATGACCTCACGTAGAAAGACTTGCAGATCGTAGTTCAAACTGTAGACCATGCTTGGCAATTTCAATTAATTGTGTATTGGTCATTTCCTACCCAATAAACCAGTAAACTACACCTTTTTGGCCATATATATTCCCCTATAACTGATTTTACTCATTAGAGTAAGCCAAAATTATCTCATTAACTCAATTTTCTCAAATCCCTCAAGTCTTCTTCTCCAAAATTCTCTCAAGAGCTTCAAGGTGAAGAACTAGGGTTTCAAGCTTCAAGGTCTCATTCTACTTGCATTCCTAGGACTTCGATTATCAAGGTATGTGGTAATTCAACAATGGATCCCTTTCATCTATTGGGTCAAAAAAGAAACTCAAAATCTCCAATTCAATTTCATCGAATAATCTAGGGCTTCATGCAAATCTGAATGGGTCATATTTATTATGACTCAATTGTTTATTTCAATCTTATTATTCTTGATTTGATTCAAGTATATATTTTTCAATTTATTTCATATGGACCCATGCATGTGCTTTTCTTATGAACTTAAGTTATGTATTATGCTGATGAACTTATGAATTATGATTATGAAAACTATGCAAATTTTATGGAAAAGATGATTTATAAACTACATATTCTTTTGAGATAAGTATCAATGATTTGTGAAAGGTTTTCTTAGATATGTATGATATCGTGATTTAGAGTCTTAGAAAGGTAATTGTCTAATATAAAGGTTTATGAAATCATGATTTGGAAGGAGCTAGTCTAATATAACTTATAATTGGACTGGTAGTCTTAATTGTGCCTTTTCATGTATTTTGATTATGAATATGATTATATCTTCTTGATGAGTCATAGATTTTGACTCATTTAGGGCTTGGTTTTCATAGTTTATTGTCTTCAAATGCCTAATGTATTCCCTAAACTGATGTTAAATGGTTGATTTGTAGAAATGAAGGCAAAGGATCAAGGCAAGGACATTACCGGGAAAAAAGAAGCAAAAAAGATGAAAAGGGTTGAAGATAGAAAAAGTTGGGAATCGCCAAAGCTACTTGGTGACATTACGAGTTGCACTTCAGCTCGCCTAAGGTTCCAGACTACCAGCCCTAGGGAGAGGCCAACTTAGTGATGGTTGTGGACCTTCGGCGAACCGCCGAACGGATTTGTGACACTACATTGGATCGCCTAAAGTCACAGAATCTTGAGGAAAAAGAGCCAAGAAAGACCGGCGATGGATAGGAGAGACTAGCGCATCGCCAAATTTGTCGGCGATGCTCAACTTGCTTCGCCTAATGTATCTAACATTTAAAATTTATGAAACTATAAATTGAATTTCAACAAGCAGAAATAGGAGTTTAGAAAGTCCAATTCTAATTTTCTTTTATGTCTAGTGGTTCTCTGAGTTTTCTTCATTACTGAACCTTTTTGAAAGAGTTTTCAAGTAGATTTGAATTTGGGTTTTTTAATTTGAGCATTTTAGATCATTGTAAAGGCTTGAATTACAATACCTAGATTATGGGGAACGTAAGTGGTATTGATTTCTTCCCTTTTATGATGTGTGGCTAAAACTCCAATTCTTGGGGTGTGATCGTGTGATTATTTGTTTAATTACCTTATGGGTATTGTAGTTTAATGACTTAAATGTTGTTTTAAAGTGGGTTTAACTGATAGCTGAATGTTAATTTATGAATTGTACTTGCAAATACAATTTTAGCTTAGTGTTTTGGGCTTGATCGAGAGAGTAGTTTTAAAACCAAGGTTATCGATTAATGATTGTAGTGTGTGGGTTGTAGTGGGTTCAGCTCGAGACAGTGAATCTTAACTCTTTGTTACCTATCTAGCTTGAGAGAGTAGATAAGTTAAAGTTTTCGGTTTTCTATAGTGTTAAGCTTGTCGAGGTTCAAGAGTCCTTGCTTGAATAGTAATAGATGTTCGAGAGAAAGGTATTGCATGTATAGTCTAGCCTTCCCACTGAGATTCAACAACTTATTAATAAACATCACTTATGCATATTGTGAAATTAACATATAACCGATCACATCCCGAGAATCCTCTTTTACTTGTCTACTCCCCTATTCCCGTGATTATCGTAGTTGTAAGTTGACATTTTCCAAACCCCCATCTGACATTTGTCGTCAAACCTTTAACTTACTTTGTTTGATTTCGACAATGTCTACTTCTATAACCTATTAGAAACAGAACTTCTACTTCTTAATTGAATTTCGTACTGTACCGCTCCCTATGCGTTCGATCCCAACTCTTCGTTGGGTTTTATACTAGATAATGATCGCTTACACCTAGAATTGGATGAGGTGTAGTTTGAGAGTTTATCTAAAATGGTTTCCCTGTCGGGGAGTGTTGGTGTATAATTCTCTTTTAGAAGTTGGTTTGTGATTTGATTGTGTTGTAGTTGAACCTATTTACCTTTTGTGTGTTTTTTTGTCTTTTAGCCGGTGACAAAATGAGTGTCAATAGAAGAAATGCCAACCAGCTGGGCCAAAATGACGACATCGGTAACTTGAACGATGTTAATGAAGTACCGATGAATGTGGTATATTTCGGTAGTGTAGGTGTTTTCCAGTTTCTTTAAGTTGAGGAAATGTGTTGTTCAACCTGACAAGCACGATGCTGCAACTCATGCAAATTAAAGGGTTATTTGGAGGCTTAGCTCATGAGGATCCTCATGACCATATTGGAAATTTTGTGGACGTTTGTTATCCGTTATCGTTTGAGAACATATCCCAAGAGTCAATTCTACTCTGATTGTTCAATTTTTTCTAATGGCAGATGCGACTAATTGGTTAGCCGACTAACCTAGAGACTCCATTACTACTTGGGATGAATTGACCGAAGAGTTCTACATAAAGTTCTTTCCTCCTTCGGGGATAATGTCATTAAGAGATAATATCCAAGGTTTCAAACGCTTGGATGGTGAGCCAATCCATCAGACTTGGCTAAAGTTTTAAAAATTTCTACTTCAATGTCCGTCTCATGGGCTCCCAGACAACGTCTTGCTACAGTATTTCTACCGGAGACTAGATTCGGTGAACAAAGGAGTGGTTGATCAACTTGTTCAAGGAGGTATCATGCAACATTCGTTTGAGATTGCTTCTAAATTGCTTGATGGCATAACAAAAATCAATTGAGTTTGGTATACAAGAGAGGATCAGGTGTCTCCTTTGACATTTAGGATAACGAAGGAGCAAATTGAAAAAGATCAAGAGAGGGACAAAACATGGCCAAAATGATTACTCAATTGGATCTTTTTTCAAAGAACATAATGGGTAATGGCACTAAAGCTGTGAATGTTGTTGGTATTATCGGGGTGAACCCCTATGAGGGAAATTTTAAGATCTATATAATGAAGAAGTGAGCTTTCTTGCAAATCAAGGTGGTGGTTTCCGTCCAAACTATCCTACGTCGGGTGGGAATCAATGTTAGAATAGAGAACATGATGACAGTTTGAGAGATCGTGATAGGGAATGGCGTGATCGTAGTATAAATTGGAAGGAGAGAGATGGGGAAAAGGAGAGATACGTACCTCCCCATGAGCATCAAATGTCCAAAGAGCAAAAGGTTGACCCGGAGAATATCCACACAGAAGATATGCGCTCACGCATTCTCAACAAAGTGGAAGGGTTGGACAAAGTTTTCAAAGAAATAAAGGATGATATCTCAACTCTCAATTAGATGATCACCTCTCACTAGGTGTATATTAAACAATTGAAAATGCAAATGGTTCAAATCTCATCTCCTTTTAACCCAAGGCAAAAAGGTGGTCTACCAACTGATACCTTGGCAGACTCGAAAAATGAATCTTGAAAGTGTATCCATGTCGTGCGACGAAATTAAATAAGGCGTTTCTTGTGAGGCAACCCAATTTTTTGATGTTTCTAATATTTCTTTTGAATAACGGGTGTTGATTGTGTAGGTTAAAAAGTTGAAATCGTGGGGAAGTGGCAACTAGGCGAGCCAAAAGTCAAGTCGGGCAGTCGCAGAACAGGTCGGCAAGCTTGACTTGGATCACTGTTGGAACAAGCTAGTTTTCCTAGTATTCAATAAAACTCAGTGGGCTAAAGTACCACTCGGCGCATCTCTGAGTTGGTTGGATACCACAGCTTACGCCGCCGACTAGAACGTCAACTGAAGAATTTTTAAAGGCCAAATCGTTATAAATTCAAAATCTCTTCATGTTTCATACTTTTCAAGGTTCAAACTATCACAGCCGCTTATAGTCTTGTTCTCGCACTATAGTTTTTACTTTTACATCTGATTATTTCGTCGGGGTGGACATTGGGGATTTCATTGCTACCTAGCTTTACAAATTTTTGGCATCCAAGGTTGGTTTTCCGAAACCCCGCTTTATTATTGGTTGAAATCAAATTCATTGTAATTTTATAGTTTTTTTATATGCTTGATAATAATGTGTTTATCTATTCATGATTTGTTTTCTTGGTAATTAGTTGAAATCGTATTTATTTGGCCTTATAGTAATTTCTCGTGTCATTGATTGTTAATATTGTTGGGTTATGTTGAAAGTTTTGTGGGTCTAGCGGGGTGAAGTCTGAGTAACCCCAATTATGCTAATTTTTGAATATTGTCGAATCATAGAGCGGTTGACGTCATTTGTAAGGGCAAAAATGTCAATTGACTAATTTTGGCAAAATCAGGGGATGTTTGAGTACCCCATAGGTATGGGTCTTGATTGAATTGTGTGTAATGAGTGTTTAGATTTGTTTTCATGGTATGCGGGATTGATTTTGAAGTACGGGGCACAAATATGGCATGTTGGGCTACTCGGTGAGCTAGGTCGAGCTCGCCGAGTGCTTCAGTGATTCGACTAACGTCCCCTAGATTGCCTTTTAATTCTCTAAATTTTCAGTTTGAATTTTGTAACTTTCGGCGATGTGATTGTGCTCGTCGAGTTCACTCAGCCATTCACCGAAAGCATTTCATTACCGCCCTTCTGCTCCCCATATTTTTAATTTTATTTTGTAACTTTCGGCGATGTGCTTGTGCTCGTCGAGTTCACTCAGCCATTCACCGAAAGCATTTCATTACCGCCCTTCTGCTCCCCATATTTTTTATTTTATTTTGTAACTTTCGGTGAACCACTTTTAGTTCGCCGAATGGTGTCTGTGATCCACCGATTGGCCCTGGACATCGCTAACCTACTTTGAATTTTGAGTGATTTAGTTCTGAAACTATCGGCGAGCCCGACCTTGCGCGCCAAAGATCGATGTTCCGCGACTCACTAACCGATTCGGTAAATCACCGACCAGTTTGGAGATTCTTCATGCAATTGTTATGCTGAAATTTTTCCGAACTACATCTAATGCTTCCCACATTGTTTTGCAGGTATGTCTAGAACCAATTTTTTTGGTAGAGACCAACCTCCAAGAAATTTGGCTCAAGGACTTGTTATAAATGAGGAGAAGGCGGCTGCTTCCCAGGTTCAGGCTATGAAACTTCCTCCATAAGGGGGAAAGGGCAAGGCCAAAGGACCAGTGCAAACTACACTAGTGGCGGAGAGCTCCGATAATGAGGGGATCTATGCCACTTACCTCACTCCCTCTTACAATGATGGTGGTTCTGAGGATAGTTCTCTGACCTCAATCTCTTAGCCAGAAGATGATCAACTCCTACAGGCTAGGAGAGCGGAGCTATGCTCCAAGTCATTACATGATCCGTCTAGGATCCGTGTGCCTTTGATGCCTACTCCTCCAGCTTCAGCCCCAACTAAGACATTGGTAGATGAACTACCAATTCAGAGTCCCCCTCCCCGGTCACTTAATAGATTAAAGGTCGAGGGTTCGAGGACAATTTTGGAGGAGAAGAGGTTGTCTACCAATGGTGTGGTGGACAGATATCTTGAGGTATGGAACACCTTGAGGTTCCACAAATTTGAGGTTTTTACAAAACCACAAGGACCATACATTCTTACTTGGGTCCGGGAGTTTTATGAAACATACGGAGAGCTGGTCCATAAAGGGAAGAAGAAGGCCAATATGTTCACGTTGGAAGATGAGGTGATGATTCGAGGCAAGAAAGTGAAGTGCAGCAGCTTGGACATAAATGTAGTACTTGGGTGTTCACAGGATTTCATGCACGATTACCCCGACCTGGTAAAAAAGAAGACCCTAAAGGATCTGAAGGGTTGGCTGGCACCCATCCTCTCTAATGCTACTCCGAGGTGGATTGAGACAGGTGCACCGATCGAGAAGAATGACTTGAACGTTGCTTCCAGATACTGATTCAGGTTCATTAGCAGCACCATCACGGCCTCACAGAATTAGTCCATCCTCCACTATCTGAAGGTATCCTGTCTAGGGTCGATTATGGATCGCCAGAGATTGAACTTAGGGTTGCTGACTGAGCAAGAGATGGTCATGAGGGCCAAGCAGAGCTTGACCTCGCTTCTCTTACCCATGCTGATTACCAAGTTGTGCCGTCAGGTTCTTGTTCCTACAGTTGAGAAGAAAGATGTGGAGGTGACACCCACCTCTTCTACTAATATCTGATGTGTCAAGGCCAAGTATTTGAAATATAAGGCCAAATGGAGGAGGGCTGCTCCACTGGATACATCCCAGAGGTTGATGTTGATATGTTGCCGACTGAACAAATTATGCCCCCTCAGGCTAGTGAACCTACATGTATCATCCGGCTAAATCTATTGATGTGTGTGCCTCCCGAGTAGAGGTCGTCGTGCCTGGGTTGATAGAGCGGGTGATTGTTGTTGCCTTAGCCCCTATTAGGGTTGATATAAGCGAGCACATGGACTTGATTGATGCCCACAAGTTAGCTTTAGATGACCTTATGGTTTGGGTTGAGGCTTGTTAGTAGAGCCAGGGTACTACTGATGCGGTGACGGCCCTAAAGGATGATGTTACTGGGTTGATGAAAGATGTTGACGAGCCTAGGTCCACAAATTCATCGATGCTATTTAGGACGTGGAGATTCCCAAGATGCTAAG
Source organism: Solanum okadae (assembly GCA_036553675.1). NCBI lineage: Eukaryota > Viridiplantae > Streptophyta > Magnoliopsida > Solanales > Solanaceae > Solanum > Solanum okadae. The sequence continues at coordinate 37,682,606 of CM071678.1, forward strand.
CATTGATATTCCATCATGTTCTGAGGTTGCTCCGGCTACTATGACCGGAGATAATGATAGGACTGATGATGCTGATGTCGAGTCCGAGAAAGAGACAGATGATGAGCACCTGGGTATTAGAGATGAGGTTTTTTATGATGATTTGACGGATCTTTAGGGGGCCATGGCGGATTTATAGTAGGCTCTAGTGGAGCCAAGGATGTTATTGAGCCAGGCACTTATTCCCAAAAAGAGGAAGTTGCCGACTTGCAGACTTCACCCCTGGCTTAGTCTGGCAGGATAAGTCTTTTGCCTCCCTTCCAGTTATTTTTAGACTATGTTATTGTTTCTTTACATTTGAGAACAACTGTGTATTTTGTTTGGCGGGGTGAGGTATTTCCATACCTACCTCTATTTGGTTGTTTTTGTGAATATTATTGTTTTTGGTTTTGTGAATGTTGGATCTGATTTTATGTTGATATATATATCTAAGTATTTGATCCATTGTGGACCATTGTTGTGAACCGATTTTAATATTTTAGCCACTTCTTGATATGTATGATTGTGGCTGTTCTCTTGCAATTTCCAATGTCAGTTGTCATCAATACCAATGACTTGAATAGTGCATAAGTCATATGTAAGCTCGTAAGATCTCATTGTGACTATGCAATTTGTTGAGTGGAACTCTTGTGATGATCATTGCACGCTTGCAAAAATGGTGAAGTCTGGTTTGACAATTGTGTTAAATGTTGTGTGTGGTGAAGTTGACTTGAAATGCATTCTTGGTTATACCAAGAACTTTCTCCGCTGGACCAAATGGCTAATATAAGTGAATGATAGTAATGATCTTTGGTACGATTTGTGGAGAGTGAATCAATTTTGCCATTATACCTCTTTGTAACTACCTTTTGAAAAGTGTGAACCTAGCTTGGCACCATTTGAGCCTATCCTTTTCTTTGGAAGAAACTTGAACAAATGACCCCTTCTTTTTCCCACCTCTAATCTTCATGAGACATTGGTTGTTATAAATAGCCGACATAGGCCAAAAGCCTAAGTTGGTGGTGTGGTGGAAAAAGAATGTATATAAAAAATTTAAAAATTTCCCCCCTTTGAAATATATTATTGGAACCCCTCCATTTAAAAAAAAAGAAGAGAGAAAAAGAAAGAAAATTTGAAAATGATTGAAAAACAAAAGAATTGTTGAAACAAAGGGTGTTACATGACCAAATGAAATGGGGTATCCTATGAGTTGTGGTTAGAAGAATAGGGTGTGGATTTTGAGAATAAAAAAATGTTGTAAGAGAAGGTGAAAGAATGAAATGCAAGTCATTCTTCATGATGGTAAAAGTCACGAAACCTAAATGATTTTATCATTACCCTCAGCCCTGTTACAAGCCTTGAAAGATCTTTGTCATCTTGAATGAGGTTATTATCATGTTGATTGGAAAATATGGGCAAGCCTATGGGGAAGAATCATGCATGTGTTTATTTTTGAGAGGGTGAGAGTTGTTTCTAATTCTAAAACTTTTAAAATTGATGAGCTTTGTGTGAGCATGGAATCAATTTTTTGTGTGAGGGCATTTGAATGCGCTTGTTTAGCTTGAACTTGCATTTAAAGCAAGCATTGTGAGCTTGAGTCCATTTGATAATGGTTAGTCACAATTGGAAACGTAGATTGCATAATTGACATTGCATGTTTAGTTTTAACCTCTTGTGTGCATGTATGTTGAGTCTTGAGTAGCACTGTTTGTAGACATCCATATTGAGTTGATTGATCTTGAGTTTTACTTGAGGACAAACAAAAGTTTAAGTTGGGGGTGTTGATGAGTCTTTGATTTGGACTACATTTAGGGCTTTGTTATCATAGTTTATTGTCCTCAAATGCCTAATTTGTGCTTTCAACTAATGTTAAAGTGTTGTTTGGCAGCAATGAATCCAAAGGAATAAGGCAAGGACATTACTAGGCAAAAAAGAGCGAAAAATATTTAAAAAGATGAAGATAGCAAGAGTTGGGAATCGCCAAAGCCACTCGGTGACTCGCCGAGTGGAACTCCACCTCGCCTAAGAATCCAGACTGCCATCCCAGCGGAGAAGCCAACTTGGCGATTGATGTGGACCTTCGGCGAACTGCCGAACGGATTGGCAACACTATATTTGATCGCCAAAAGTCACAGAATCCTGAGGATAAAGAGCCAAGGAAGACCGGCGATGGATGGGAGCGTTGGCGTGTCGCCAACTTAGTCAGCAATTCTCGACTTACTTCGCCTAATGGACGTGGAAGCCAAATTATGGGAAGCTATAAATTGAATTTCAAAAAGCAAAAAAAGGAGTTCAGAAAGTCAAATTCTAATTTTCTTCTGAGTGTAGTGGTTCTGTGAGTATTTTCCTCATTGTTGAACCTTGTTGAAGAAGTTTTCAAGTATATTTGAAGTTGGGTTTTTTATTTTGAGCATTTTGGATCATTATAAAGGCTCTGATTACAATACCCAGATTATGGAGAAAGTAATTGGTATTGATCTCTTTCCTTTTATGATGCGTGGCTAAAACCCCAATTCTTGAGATCTGAGCACGTGATTATTTGTCTAATTAGCTTATGGGTATTGTTTTTTAATGATTTAAATGCTATTTCAAAGTGAGTTTAATTCATAGTTGAATGTTAATTTATGAATTGTAGTTGAAATTACAATTTTAGCTTAGTGTTTTGGGCTTGGTCGAGAGAGAGGTTTTAAAACCAAGGTGATCGATTAATGATTGTAGTGTGTGGGTTGAAGCGGGTTCAGCTCGATAGAGTAAATCTTAACTCAGCCCTACGTTTCTAGCTTGAGAGAGTAGATAAATTATGGTTTTGGGCTACTTATAGTGTTAAGCTTGTCGAGGTTCGAGAGAAATCGCTTGAAGCATAATAATTGTTCGAGAGAAAGATATTGCATCTATAGTCTAGCCTACCCACTGAGATTCGGCAATTTATTAATAACCGTCAATTACCCATATAGTGAAATTAGCATATGACAGATCACATCCTCGAGAATCCTCATTTACTTGTCTACTCCCCTATTTTCGTGATTCTCGCAGTTGTTAATTGACATTTTCAAACCCCACATCTAACATTTGTTGTCAAAACTTTAACTTTGTTTGATTTCGACAATGTCTACTTTTATAACCGATTAGAATCACAACTTCTACTTCTTAATTGAATTTCGTACTGTACCACTCTCTGTGGGTTTGACCACAACTCTTCGTTGGGTATTATACTAGATAACAATCGCTTACACCTAGTATTGGATAAGGTGTAGTTTGAGTGTTTATCACTTCTCCGTAGGGATTTACATAGGACAAAGAGAACTTTGATATGAAGGCTCTCAGTTTAAAGAGGCGAGGTGTTTAGAAGAAATATCTATGTCCCATAAGTACGAGCTCCCATAGGATTGTCTTAAATGGCCTAAGCTAGTTGATCCACATTTTAAAAGAATGAATGTAATAGACACTACAAGAGAAATTCTAATTAAAGACCAACATATAGAGACAGTGTTATAATCTAGTCGCTAAAACTATACTAATAGGGATGGAATGTACATCTAGTCTCTAATTTCTATTTTTTATATCCCACCTTATCGAAGAGTCTAAATTTGGTTCCTAAACGAAAAAAATATCTTGTCCCTAATAATGTTTCTTCAGCTGGAAAGGTAACAAAGTAAAAAACAAATGTACTTATAAACACCCCACCCGTACCCCTTTTAAATAAAACCCAATCTTATATATGGATTTTTTTTAATATGGAAGCTTGTAAATCCCTAATAATGTACTCTGTCAAATTTCTCTCTCAAGGTCTACATTCTCAATCGATATCTATCTAAGGTGGTTGTAGAGTCACAAATTTGCTGAAAAATATGTCTATTCGAACAAGTTTGTTTATTTTCTTGGTCTTTTTTTTTTTGAAATTTAAAGAAGAATTTTTTTTATTGATGAACATTAATTGTTTGAGAATGAGATTTCCAAAATTCATTTTACCTAATATTAATTATTTTATCATGAGATATGTAACTTGGATTATTGGGCTTTGTGTGAGGAATGGTGGTTAGTGGGGATTTTGAATTAAGGGTGACATTAAGGTTTGAAAATTAAATGGTGGTGACGCAAGTTACTTTAACAGAGTGTAAGTGACAATTATGAAATTAAGAATTAAGGATTTATGAGGCATGTTTTGGAGTTGCCCTAAACTATTTAAGTTGACAGTAGATTTCATTCGACGATTCATGTCCTCAGTGGTAACTAATCAACTTTTGTTTAGAAGAATTGCAAAAAAAAGAAGACGTCAACCTTAAGGGTCTTCTTACTTAATATAAAGGAGTGGTAATTGAATCAATAATTGTAGCACAATATAATTGAAAATTTTCACCCTATTGAGCATGTCTAGCATATTTTTTCACAGTAGCACTGACGAAGTTCAGTTCACCACCATAGAATTCAACAGTTACAACTACTTGTTCCCATTGTATTAAATGAGGGGTAAAAGGGTAAAAGCTTAAAAATTAATTTAACTAAAAAGTGAAGGAACCCAAAAGAAAGGAAACCCAAATGGGGAAACAAAAACTATAGGCATCCCCCTCCCACCCCTGCCCCCACCGGTCATTCTTTTTCTTGTTGTTGTTGTTCATTCATTCTTTCTTTCGTCCTTTTCTATTACTCTTTTTCTTCTTGTTCTTTTGCTTGCCATTGTTGTTGTTGGCTGCCATTCTGCTGTTCACCATTGTATTTGTTGGCTGCTATTCCTTGTTCTTCGTCTTCCTTATCTTCTTCTTCTTCTTCTTCTTCTCTCATTGGTAGTTGATTTTGCTAATTATTAGACACGATTTCGTTCTATATCACTTGGTTAAATTCATAAAAGTGATTGTGATCACACAATTTGTTTGGTAAGTAAAAAAAATAGTTCTTTGAGTTATTCATTATCTGCATAGACCTGCAGTTTTTTCAATAATTTGCATTCGGCATTCAAACATCCAACATATGGTTATATTTGTTACAACAGTTCAGTCGTGTTTAATAAGTCAAATATTACAATAGATAATAATCTTATATTGAAACAAAATAGTTATATGTTGCAACATATGACCGACATATTAAAAATTAGTTAGTCAGACATGTTGAAACATCTGATTTATTTGTTGCAACATAATAGTCATATGTTGCAACATACCACTTACACATGATTCAACATATGATTTATCTATCGCAAAAGAGTACTTATATGTTCTAACATATGACTTACATATTGCGAAAGGTAAATCACATGTTGAACCAGATGATTTTTTTTTTAGTGGAAACGTATTATATATATAGCAAAAGTAGTTCAAAAAAATTGAGAAATATAACTCTTCATCATATGACTTACATCTCACAACGTATGACTTACATGTTGCAACATATGATTTATCAATCGCAATATAATAGACATATGTTGCAACATATAACTTACACATGTTGTAACATATGATTTATTTGTCGCAATTTTTTTTATATGCTATAACATATATCTTAAATATGTTGCAACATTTGATATATATGTCGCAATAGAATAGTTATCTGCCGTAACTTATAACTTACACAAATTGCAATACATGATATATATGTCTCAAAAGAATTGTCATATATTGCAACATATAACGTACACATGTTGCAACATATAATTCATTTGTAGTAATATAATAATTATATGTTGCAACATAGGATATATAGGTCAAAAAAAATGGTCAGATGTTGCAACATTTAACTTACACATGTTGCAACATTTAACTTACACATGTTGCAATATATAATTTATATGTAGCAATAGAATAGTCATATGTTGCATCATATAACTTACACATGTTACAACATATGACATATATGTCGCAACAATATAGTCATATGTTACAACATATGAATTACATGTTGCAACAAAATACTTATATGCTACACTAGATAACTTACCTCTCACAACATATGATTTATATGTCGAAACTTAATAGTCATATGTTGCCACATAAAACTCATATGTTGCAACACATGCTAAAGTTGTATTCTGTCATTAGTACTTAATATTTTTTTAATATCCTTAGGTACAAATAATGGAGAAATTATTCATAGGGGCTGACTCTTTTGGTGAATAGATTGAGAAGAAATATTGATATATTTGGTATTGAAAGGATGCTATCACTAAAAAGTCGGTAGGAATATATTTCAAAAGAGATATTTTGTATGTTGAATTTGTGAATTTAATCAATTATAGTTGTTGACTCAATTGTCATCCAAAAGATCATGTCATCAGTAACATTCACAAACTTTGTCATAATTAGTATTTTGTATCTTTTAAAATAATCGATCAACCTGGTTTGCTTGTTTATTTGAGAGAAGAAGCTAGGCCTATGTTAAGAGCATGCATGGTTAAATATCATATCGAGGAGAGTCAAAAGCTAGAAGAAGCAGATAAAAAAGATATGTTAAATGTTGAATTTTGATGTTAAGACATGAATAATCATGAAGAAGATGAAGTGAATTTGAATGTGTCAGACCTTAGGGAGGACCAAACTCCTACACCTATTATAGGGAGCAACAATCCAACTTCTTCTCAATCATCACGAGTGAGCAATGTTCAAGATAATGAAACTAGTTTTTATAAGAGAATGATATTCAAGAATAAGGAAGAATTAGTAACATCATTGCAAATTGCTTTCTTGAATAAAGATTTTAGACTAACAAATCTAATTAATTCTCGTAATGTGTGCTTTTTTAAATGTTCACATCCACAGTGAAAGTGGTAGTTGAGCGCTTTGAAATTTACAAGTAGCGACATGTTTGTCATTAGAATTTATGAAAAGTATCATAGATGTGGTTCAGATCTTTTTATAAGCAATAATCCGCATGCAACAAAAAATCATAGGTAAATTATTTGAGCAGCTCTTAGTTCCATTTGCCGACCCCACGGCTTATTTCATCTCGATGTTTGAAAGATGTTCTGTTCACATACTAATTTTCACACATAGGCACAGAGAGTCAGTCAAAATTCCACTTTTTAGAAAGAAGGTCCTACGACATAAGGCTCCTCATACGAACCTATGAACCTCTGAACCTAAGGAATAGAGTTCAGCATCGGGAAGCCTACTCCTCGGGCTGTTCGGTACTTGAATATGCTTGCTGCAGAGAAAGACTACTTTTCTATTCGCTTGCATGCGCGCCTCTACTCATGCGGGTCTGACTGTGCAATACTAACAATGGAGCACGCAACCCTCCCGGTGGTAAAGTCCTATTAACAAGACACATGTTAAATCAACTTCGCAAAGAATTTAATTGTAAGGTAAGTTATTGAAAGATTTATAAGGGCATGAAGAATTTTCTGTCTTCGGCTAGGGGAACACATGAGCATGGATATGAAGTTCCTAATGTGTACTGTTATATGCTTGAAATTGTAAATCTAGAAAGCAAGAAGACATTTTCGCTTGATGAAAATGGAAGGTTCAAGTACTTCTTGATATCATATGCCACTTGGATCATTTGTTTTCAAGAAATAATATAAGTAGTAGCCGTTGATGGGACATTCCTGAAGTAATAGTATGAAGTAGTTTTCCTATCGATGATGACACAAAATGCTAAGAATCATATATTTCCAGTGTCTTTTTGTGTTGTGGACAAGGATTGTGATGCCATATGAATATTTTTTTCAACAGAAAAGAAGCTACGTGGATGATACTTATGAGTTCTGCATTATTTCTAATAGAAATCCAACTATTTGGATGATTGTTTCGACTATCTACCATACATCTCATTATGATTATAGCATGAGACGACATAGGGAAAATATTCAATAACTTTAACAATTCAAAGGTATTATCCCCTTTTTATAAAGCAGCTAAGGCGTACGATAGATGTGAGTTAAATGACTATTCCAATCAAATAAGAGATTTAGTACCCAAGACAGCTGAAGCTCTTAAACATATTGGATTCCACATATGGAGCAGGGCATTCTACTCGATAAATAGGCACATTATCGTATAGTGTCTTGTTTGAGTTTATTCATATTTTATGTTTTATTAATTGATTTTGTTTTTGTTGTGTAGATATAACATTATGACGTCAAACATTTCGGAGTTGCTGAATGCTATGTTTGATGTTGAAAGAGAGTTTCCTATTATAACACAAAAACTTGATTCAAGCTTTAATCTCCACCAAGTTCAAAGTAGATTCTCGCCATCTTGGTGAAATGGATCTCAATGATATCTCTATCAAATGATATACACTTCATTCGAAGAGATGTCTTTGCAGCTTTTCTCTTCTTTGAACGGTATCATCACAAAAGAGTTGTAGAAGTATGTTCAAAAATTTGCAGCAATGTCTTGGAAAGTTAGGAAGACGTTCCTATCTGCAACACCTATTGCGGTCCATCAATCCCTGAGAATTTCAGAGAACCTCGTAGTACATTCATACATAATCATTTACTTTTCTCGCTCGACTAGATTATTGTAACAATCCAATTATAGAAGGCTTGTATCCCCTAAGGCCATGCGGCAACCTTAACATCATTCAGAGTAAAAGTATGAAACCAGTTCCAATGTTTTTGGATATTGTTTTCATTGGCTCTGGTCTCTTTTCCGGGATCGGAGCATCTGTCATTCCATCGTAGTCATCATCAACATTAGAGACGTCTAGTTCTTTCTAATGATTCATGAAGATGGGTGATAGTCCTCTTCATCACTTTCAAGTGAAGATTCAGCAGTTTCTTCAAGATAATCTTGGGAATCATCAACATATTCATTTCATACATGACAATTGTAGCTATACAATTAAGTCTTTGAGCACTTGATGCAACACCTTGTGCATGATTTCCAGTTGCTGCTGTTATAACCCCTTTTGCTAAATCCTATTTTGAGAGTTTTCTCATCATGCTATAAGATCCTCTAAGTTTGAATGACAATGCCTTTATATACCAATAACCACATTGAAATGCAAGATTAATTTGAATTCAATACTTTCATCATATAGTATAAAATAGATTAAAATTGAAACAAATTCTACTTTCTTTATTTATAAGAAAAAGACTTAGTTTGACTTGACAAAATGTATAAGAAAATAAAGAATACTTTCAATATTGTGGTCCATCTAAGGGATAATTATTTTGAGGCTTATGCTCCAGATTAATGTCATGTAGATGTTCATCGCATCTGAGGTAATCGTCAATGGCACTGATATAATAATTAGTTGGACTATCATCCTTCAAAGAGTAATGCTCTGGAACAACTCGGTCGTTCATACCCAAGTTAGGGTTTGAAAAAACATGAGTTCAAAAAAACTAGTCTTCACGATTAGTGATTTCCTATACGAGGGAATCCCATTCCTTTTCCGAATCTATTTTTTCATGATCTAGGTAGGTAAAGTCAACAACTATTGGACTTAAATTTGTGAAGATGAAGTTGTTATTTGAGGCCTTAAAACATGAGATCTTCATAGCTCCTGGGTCCATAACTTTCTTGTGTTTGGACCTCACATGTGCTTCTTCAACTCACTTTTGAGTAGACATTACATAGTTTCTCTCCCATACTAGTTTGGATATGTCAAACTATTGTTCCTCTTTTCGCGATTTAGCTGCATCAAATGAGAAAGTTGGTTCTGGCAGGGAGTATCGTTGTGAGCACATAGCGAATGGGGTAGACCTTCTGGGAGAGATTTCGGCTCTTCTAGGTTTATGCTAATCATATCTCAACAACTGGATCAACTATTTGAATGAGCCTATGCAACTTTGTTGTGGTTCAATAAAGTGGCCGAGTGACGTAATTGGCGGTTATACATTGAACTGTATTGTTTGAAACAATTTTTCCAATGTTTTGATGAGTCCGACATGTTGAGTTAATGTTAGATCCATCTTTTTCTCCATCAGACTCAATTTGTCTTGGACTTTACTTGTGAATAAGAAACACCTCTAATGTATTGTCCGATACTAGTCATTGCACAATTTTGGCACATAACATTTTCAGATTGCCAATTAAGAGCTGTCTGCAGGCATATGTTCTCCCATTGGTAGGATAACTATCTTTTGTGGTATTTTTGGAGCATGTATCAGGTTATCCTTTTCATATGTTTGGTAATCGGGGAAATCACTTGTGTTGCTGGAGCTTGTAGAAGATAGCATAAACAATATTTTGAGTGCAGGCTCTTTTTTGGAGGTCTTCTATATCGATTGAGTAGGTAAAGCTGGCCAATATTAGGGTTTATGAGAAACAAGGAATTTGTATTCCTCTTCATCCCATTTGGATCTTTCATATGAGTATTCATTATAGTCTACTTCATCATCATCAGATTTGTAGTCATTTTCATGACACTCCGTGCACTCACAATCTATATCTAATGGGATATGTCATGTGAATAGACATTTGAGCAAGCACATGCCATGACCATCATGATTGAAATCTTTTATCCTATCAAGATCATTTCCAAAAAACTCAGATATGGATTCAGGGTCAAGATTGTCTCTCTCATCTAGATTATCTAGAGGGTGGTTCATATGTATAGAGAAGGCAGTTTTATAGAGTTTTTTCAAGTGAGAGTGATCAATTTATATAGAGACTGTATTATAAGATTTTTTTTGTAATAGTAGGCTCAATGGACTGGAGAGGTTGAGGATGGTCTGTCAATTTCTTGTAGTTGGTGACCCATGAGTCAGAAAGAACTTTGACAAGTTCTTATCTGGATATTTGCCTTGGGATCTTTGTACACTAAGTGTTTCCATTGGTGGCATCTACATTCAAGAACAAAACATCTTGGCCACCTGGACGAGATAGGTCTATAGCATGGTTTTGGACTCACTAAGCCAGTTTATAGTGAAGTGCTACTTGTATCACATCTCTAGCTTGAGGAGCTCCACGTATTCTTACATGTATCTCCAATGCCTCCAACAAATACAGATCATGTAGGGACATGTTGAAGTTGGGGAATATCATAACAAAGAGAGCCGCGGTGTTGAGAGTGAACCAACGTACCCAAGATTGCATGCTGGTAGTCATTATGTCTTATATCTAGAAGGTAAAGAAGTGACACAATAGGCTGATCTTTTCTTCTGTGATATGTTAACGCAACTCTAACAACACCAAAATGGATATGGGTAAAACCCAGGGTTTTCCATTGTCGCGAGAAATTCTCTGGCATATGTAAAATGATTAACTATTCCTCTTGATTTGTTAGAATAGAGTGTTGAACATGTTTTGACAGAGCAACATATTCCTTAACTCCTTTACAATTTTGTTGATCGAGGAGCTGATTTTTATCCAAGGATTACATGACGTTTTTACAAAGTAACATTTTGGGTTTAACAGAGGTAGATATGAGGACCATATTTTATTTTCTAGGGGTAACATTTCTACTTCGTAAAGGTAGTCTTATTTACACGAAAACATTTTACTCATAGTAGGAGACATGTTTACCTTGGCTTAGGAAGTAAATCAACTAGACGAATATGGGAAACACACATATTTAAAGATTAGTGGAAGATGATGGTAGAGACTTTGACATAGACATATTTTTATTTTTTTGGACAATAAAGAGTGAGACATATATTTGTTCTAACATCTAAGGAAAGATACAAACTATATATTCAAAAATCTAAGGAAACACATTACAAACAATGTTTGAAAAAGACTATGGACAACTGATGAGTCCGAGATTTGGACTCATTTGTGGCTTTATTTATATAGATTTAGTGTCCTCAAATGCTTAATTTGTGCTATAAGCTGTTATTAAACCCTTGATTTTCAGGTATATAGATTGAGGAACAAAGTAAGGACACTAAAAAAAAGGAACAAAACAAACTAAAGTAATGAAGAAGGGAATGCCTGGTGATCGCCAAGAGAACTTGGCGAATCGCCGAGCTGCTAGTTTGACCACATAATATTCCAGTGTCCCAGCCTTGAGGGAAGAAACCAAGTATGCCACAAAAAGGAGTTTTCGGCGTATTAGCGAGTAGTTCTATGATGCAAAGAGAGATCGCTCAAAGTTACAAAACTTGAGGATATTGAGTGCCAAGGTGAAAAGGCGATGGAAGAGGTCAATGGGCAGATCACCGAGTGTTTCGGCGAGCCCAACTTACTTCGCCAAATGGCCCTTCGTGGCTTAATTTTGGTGACTATAAATTAGATTTTGAACATTTTAGTTGGAGACTTTTGCTTAATCCTGACTGAGACAAAATTGAGTTTGGAACAACTTTCTTTGTAGTTTTTCATAGTTTTGAAGAATTTCAGAGATTCAATTTGGATATTTTGGAAGTGGGTTTCGAATATTCTGCAAATGAAGCATTGTAAAGACTAAATCACACTTACCCAGTTGATGGATAATCAATTTGGTAATCATTTTTACTCTTTTATGATGTTTGGCTAAAACCCTAATTCTTGGGGTGTGATGATCTGATTATGGGTTGAATTAGTTTATGGGTATTTCTAATTACTGGTTTAAATGCTATTTTGAAGTGAGTTTAATCATTAATTATTATTTAATTGATGAATTGTAGTTGCAAATGCAGTTTTATGCTTGTGTTCATGGTTTGTTCTAGAGAGAGGTTTTAGAACAAAGATTATTGATTAATGATTTGTAGGTATTGAGTTGAGTTGGGTTTAGCTCAAGAGAGTGAATCATAAACTCAATCCTACCCATCTAGATAGAGAGTGGATGAATTAAGGTGTGGGTTTTTCTCTATTGTTATGCTTGTTGATCTTCGAAAGAAATCACCTAAGTTGGGATAGTTGTTCGAGAGAAAGCTATCTCCCTTATAGCCTAGCCTACTCACTGATTTTTAGTTGTTTACTAGTAGTTGAAATTACCCCTATGTTGAAATTCACCTATAATTGATCACATCTCAAGAATTTTTATCCTTATAGTTATTTCAAAGTGTTGGTGACTGTTGTGTAGTTGATAATTGAAAACCAAAACTCCCAATCTGACATTTATGTCACCCGTTTAATTTAATACATGTATTTTTCGATAATTTCTATTCTTATAACTGATTAGACCATGTTTGTACTTCCTAATTGAATTTGAACATGTACCGCTCCCTGTGGGATTCGACCCCAACTGAATTGTTTGGTTTTATACTGATTTACGATCGTTCACACCTAGAATTAGATGAGGTGTGCTTGAAATATTAGAATCAAAATGGCGCCGCTGCTGGAGAGTGGTGTTGTTTGAAATTCTTTTGGTGGAGTTAAATTGTGTTCTTTTTAGTTATAGTTGAATCTACTTATTTTAGTTTTGGTTTTATGTTGCTTTTGTTAAACAGAGGAGGAGATGAGCATTAACGTTAGTAATGGTAGCCGAGTTGGCCACCAAGATGATATTGGAAACCTGAATGACGTCAATGACCCAAACATCAATGACCCATTTCAAATGGGTAGGGTTGGAGCCATTCATTTACCTCCAACTGAAATAAATGTTGTCTTTCATATTACAATCACCATGCTCAGCCCTTACAACTAAAGGGTTTATTTGGGGGGCTAGCTTATGAGGATCCCCATTAGCATGTCAGAAATTTTTTGATGTTTGTTGACCGTTGTCATTTAAGAACATATCGCAAGAATTGGACCATTTGAGGTTGTTCTCATTTTTTCTAATGGGCGAGGCAAACAAATGATTGGCTGAGTTACCAAGAGATTCTATCACTTCTTGGATGGAGCTGATCACAGTGTTCCAAGTGAGATTTTTCTCTCCATCAAAGATGATGACACTTAGGGATAGTATCCAAAGTTTCAAGCGCTTGGAGGGCGAGCCAATTCATGAGACGTGGCTAAGTTTTAAGCAGTTGTCGCTATAATGCCCAACTCATGGATTTCCTAACAACCTGTTGCTGCAATACTTCTATAGGAGTCTTGACTCAGTGAATAAAGGAGTTTTTGATCAACTTGTTCCCAGTGGTATAATGCAACAACCCTATGAAGTAGCTTCCCTACTCCTTAATTGCATGGCCTAGATCAAGAGGGCATGGTACACTCATGAGGACCAAGTCTCTCCTCTCAACTTTAGAATGACAAAGAATAATATCAAGAAAGTTAAAGAGAGAGACCAAAGCATGGCAAATATAATGACCCAGCTGGATATCTTGTCTAAAAATGTCATGGGTGCCGGTACGAAGAGTGTTAATGTTGTGGGTGTTGGAGAAGTAAAACCAAGATGAAGCCCAATTAGAAGCGCAGTACAATAAGGAAGTGAACTTAAATGGCATAAGTATCAGTTAACAGATCCCAACCACAGGCCGTCGTCTAGTTTACGGGTCGTAGGTGGGGAGGCGTAGGTGTGAGGTCAAAGAATTCTTACTAATTGTGGAACCACGGAATCAAACGACGCCATATAGCTTGAGTGTCAGACTGCCTATTGATGGTTGTCATTTGATTCAGAGAATTGAGCTTTGGTACTTGAACCATGTAGAAATAGGACGGACCGTAGTCCAATCAATTTACCATAGGTGGCAACCGTCGTTTGAAGATCTTGAATTTTTGGCCAACTGTTGACCCACGGAGGTGAACTATCACTACCCAGGAGTACCCTGTTGATGTAACATAGTGTACATGACCCCGAGAGGCCTCATACAAGCCACTTACCTTTAATAAATATAAGATCTTAGAAAAATATGAGATTTTTTAAAACATTATACCACAATCAAAGTTTTCATAGCAACAGCGGAAGTCTCATACAATTTTCTCAAAACCATCTAATACAAAGAGTCATTGGGACACAACCCATACAATAGTGTTCAATACATACAGGGAAAGAACATACGAGAAATGGTGGTCAAATCCTCGAATGCTATGAGGACTCACCAATCTTAAAGTATTGCTCTACTATGATCCTAGTCACGGGGATGAGAGTCTATATCGCCGGACCCTACATTTTGATAGGAATGTAGGCAACCATTTGAATTAGTACAAATATGTACTAAATATGATAGCTTACATAAACATCATCATAAGCATTGGCATTAGTCAACATAAGCCATAAAGCATAATATATGTATATAATAGATCATCATAACATAAAGGAATACTTCATGAAGTAAACTCAAAGCATACTTCGCCAAGACATGGGTAAATCTTCCACAAGTCTTAATCATCATAGTAGACAACCTTAGCAATCATCCAAGTTGATAACCTATAATTCACATCTTTAGCTTATGTTTTATAGACATGGGTAATCACCTATTTGTCTTCCTATAAAGGCTAGTGGGTAGGCGCCTCTTGCCTTACATATATGGTCATGGGTGTTCGCCACTACAACCATCTTATGAGATCATAGGTATTCATATCCATGCCCAACCTCACATGACACATGTACACACCTCCACATCATTTCATCTTAGGTGATTATGGGTATTTGCATCCATGTTCAACATTAGGGAATAGGGCTAGTCGCCTCTTACTCTCCCTTAAAGAATATGGGGAATCACCTAATATCCTTCTCATCTAGAGGTCATGGGTGATCACCTCATGCCTCATCACTTTTAGTTTTTAGCCTAGATTCATTTTAGGTGAGAAATCCTTTTAAGCTAGAATCATTCAATGTGAGAAAGCCTTTTGCATTCATAATATAGGCAATATGTTTGGGAACTATCTCTTCCACAAAAATTACATCAATAATCAACAATTCAAAACTTAAGATTTACACTCAAAGCACTACATCACATACACATCATATACGCTTTACTCTCAAAGCAATCAACATCATAATAATCATATATGCCTCAATCTCAAGCAATTCTAATCGAAATTCATCAATCCTACAAGGCAACATCTAAACCTACAATTCTCCTTTCATGGCATGAAACCCAAATATATCAATTTCAATCTAGAAACACGGGTTAAGCATGGGTATATGTAAATTTATCCTAAAAAATGTAATTCTATCAATTCAATAATAAACAATGATAACCTAACCATTTGGATGAACATTCATCAATACCCACAACATAAGAAGAAAAATCCTAACTCAATATGGGGGAAATCATCTTTTAAATTGGGGAATCTTAAGGGATCCATGGATTAAAGGAATTCATGGATGAAAACCCATCATCTCTTAATCACAAATCCCACAAATACTTGAGGATTGGAGACTTGAACTTGATCCTAGCTCCAACTCTTTCTTCTTATTCAAGTTGTAGAGAGAGAATTATTTTTAGAGAACTTTGGATTTCTTTTGGTGAGCTTGAGAGAATTACTTGAATGAGTGAATTTAGGTGTTAAAAATACTTATATAGGTGACCTAGTCGTAGGTAAAACGACACAACTTTGATTTAATTAAAATTGGAAAAAACCTGTGTAGCCTTAAAATTAACTGCCAGCCACGACCCACGAGACCCCATCGATGGACCGTGGACTGACCTACGGTCTGTCCTAGTCAATCGTCACTTAGTACCAAGATTTTGGCCCACCTACGGACTCCTGGACAATGGACCCAGCAACGTTCTGTAGGTCCAGTCATGGTTCTTTCCTTGACAGTTTACCTTGGGTGGCCTATCCGCGGACCCACCTATGGTCCGTGGTTCAACCCATGAGCCGTGGATGGCACCTGTAACTTCCCAGAATTGATTTCATTTCCCTTGTTTAGATACGGGGTGTTACATTATCTCCCCCTTGGGAACATTCGTCCTCCAATGGAATTCTAAACAATTTTTGGAAGAAAAGACTCAATACTAGCACCCCCATCATGCATGCAACTCATCAACATGCACACAAATAAGGAGGAAACATCAATTCCTAGCTAAAAATAGTCAATGCACCATATGGAAAGTAGGAACTACATCTAGCAACCCAATGTGCATGAAATGTAAGAAAAAAAAAACCATGTTCAAGGAGGATCTACCTTCTTATCACGACAGAGGGGTACCCCTTAGATGTAACAAGGCGTATAGAACCCCGAAGGACTCCATACAAGCCACTTAGCATATCATAGCATAAGATAATAGAAAAGTGCGGATATTTAAAACATTTTTCCATTATAATCAAAGTTTCATAAAATGAACCGGAAGTCTTACACTTGTCTCAAACCATCAAAATTATGACAATTCTTGAGGCACTGCCCATACAAAATTTCTAACATAAAATGAAAGGGTGATCACGTACTCGATGCTATGAGGACTCACCAAAACTTCTCTTCTTGATCTACTATGAACCTATCCACGAGGATGGAAGTCAATATCGTCATACCCTACATTTGATAAGAATGTAGGAAAAAGTATGTGTTAGTACAATAATGTACTAAAGCTGATGGCTAGCATAATTCATCAACAAAAGCATTGTAAAGGCATTAGTAAACATAAGACATACACCATAATCATAAGAGACATCAACATAAAACATACTATATAGGCATAAGAGATAATAACATAAATCATAAGCATAGTCAATGCACCTAGATCAACATAATATAAGAGACACACTTCATAAGTAACCTCATTGCATGCTTGTGCAATGCATGGATAAGACCTCATAAATCTCACCCATGCAAAGAAACCCAATTTAGGCCTTCATTCATATTCATCATCTTTTGATCTCATCCTTAGCTTATTTCTCATACACAAGGGAACATTCACCTTATGCCAAACATATCAAGGAAAGCAACTATAGAAACAATCCAAGTTAAGCATACATCATACAAGTAAGCCTCATATCAAAACATACTTACAATACTTCTGTAAAGTAACCTAGTTCATTATTTGCCTTGACATTGTGGGAATTAGCCTTAACCGACATGCGACCATGTGAGCTATAACATGATCACCTGGTGTTAGCCACACGGAAAAGGGTTGTCCTACTTGCCTAAGGTAGGACCATTATTTGTTAGGTTAGGTGGATGTATTAGTTAAATAACTTACGCGTGTACGTAGTTTATGGGATAAGGAGATTGCTACTAGAAACCTAGACTCAACTGGCGTAAAAGGTCTCCATCTCGTGATATATACTTTGGGAACTCGAACTCAACTAGCGTAAAAGGATCCCAGGAAGCTGAACTAAACTGACGTAAAAGATTCCATCTCATATTTATTATCCACTCGGTGTTGAGCATAATTTCCACGAAATACTTATTAAGTCTTACTTAATTCATGTTTCATGGAATGATGTCCTTGACAACCAATCCATGTTAGTTAATTAGGATAGCTCTTAGATCATGGGTGAGAAAAGCTTTCACATCATGTCCACATGGAAGTATTAGATTCAATTAGGTTAGAAAGCCTTTCAACCTAGAATTTTCATTATGTGAGAAAACCTTTCATATCATGTTCATTATGAGTTCATGAGGATAACCTTTCAATCAGCCAACAACAACAACATATTCATTAAAACTTCACTCTCAAAGTGTAATCATAGCATTTTCATTGGTTTCATAAAGACATGCATAATTTCATATTTTTCCCTTTCAAGGTTCAGAGCTTACTTTAAATCAACACATCAAGAATCTATGTATTTAGCATGTATTTCATAACAACATGCATACCTTCATAATATAGGTCATGTGGGTAAATCCTTCCACTACAATCCTATCCACCCTTCATCAAACACATAACCTTTACTCTTAAAGCTTTACCAATTAATATTCATAATTACAAGCCTTACTAGATGATAATTCATCATGCATACTTGCTCTTAATCAATTCAGTTCTATGTGCTTTACTCTTAAGAAATCCATGTCCATGTGCTTCCATCTCAAGCAAATATATAATGCAATTCATCAATCCTAGAAGATCACATCTAAGCCCTCAATTTCCTCTTTCATGGCATAAAACCCAACTACATCAAATTCACCCTAGATTCATAGGTTAAACATGAATACATGCATAATCATATCAAAAACATGTAATTTCATCATAAACAATCATAAAAAACAATAATCCACTCTATTGGATAATAACCCATAACATTAGAAGAAACCATAATTTGACTTGGGGAATTCTTCCTCTAAATTGGGGAAAACATGAGGGCTTCATGGATTAAAGGAATTAATGAATGAATAAGCCATCATATATTAATTACAAAACCTACAAAGCTTGAAACAATGGAGACTTGACTTGACCTAGCTTGACCCTCTTCTTCTTCTTCTTCTTCTTCTTCTTCTTTGAGTTTTCTAGACAGAGAATTTTTTTAGAGGATGAACTTTGGGAATTGATTTGGGTTTTGGAAATAATGAGTTGAATAGGTGGAATTTTGGGTTAAAAATGACTTATATAGTGACCCTAAACTTACACAAAACAACTTCACTTTAATTGGACTAAAATCAGAAAAGACTTAATTAACCTTCAAGTTAATTGACCTGCCCAAGGACCACGAGAGGCTCCACGAGCGATGATCATGACCACGAGCCGTGGTCCCCTCCATGGATAATGGGGAAGTGTCTAGGCAACAATAACTTAGCCCCAAAATCCCAAGTCTTCTTCACAAGGGGCTCCACGAGTCGTGGTGCTTTCCACGAGATGTGGTCCCTCTTGTGGGCCTTAATGCAGTGGCTTGCCACCATGTATTGGCCTCTCAAGTGGTGAAGGCATCACCACAAGCCTTCCCACGAGCCTTGGTCTTCACCACTAGTCATGAAGTTTCTCATGGAGATGAGCCAATGTTGGGCAGCCTTAGGGAGGCTACTGCCTCACCACCAAGAGTGGAACGATGACGCGTGGTGACCACCACGGGTCTTGAAGACCCTCGTCGTCATGGGCAGTGACTTGGCAAAGGCTTGGGCATCCTTGGCCCTTGCCTTGTCCCTTGGCCTTTTTCCTTGGCTCTTGCCCTCTTTCCTTGACTCTAACTTTCACTTTTAGCTCTAGTTTAGCCTACTAGTTTTCGGGAAGTTACACTTCTCGAAGCTAAAAGCATGCTCAACACAATCTCATAGAGCCTATATGCAATTCATTCTCAAAAAGACTAGCTAAAGTATGTTCATCAACTAATCTCATGAAGTGTCTAGGCAACTCATACTTAATGCACAACAACATGAGGAAAATCAATCATTTAAACTCATTTTCTTTCAAAACATATGTTTTTCATGAACATGCGTAACATAAGGAAATCATGGAAATATCTAAAATGCACATGACTTCAAAACAAAGAAGAAACCATGAGGAAACTCATTACCTCAAACTATAGGAGGAGTAGAAGGAAAAAGATGAGGATATCGGGACATCATATCGGCCTTGTCCTCTGAAGTAGTACCGTCAATGGAATGATTCCTCCATAACACTTTTACCGAAACAACTTCTTTGTTTCTCAACTTCTTAACTTGCCGGTCTAAATTCTCAACCGAAACTTCTTCATAAGAGAGATTTTCATCAACTTTCAAACCCTCTAAGGGGACTATAGATGTCGGATCTCCAACATACTTTTTCAACATAAAGATATGTAAAACCGATGCCAACTGATGCTTATCGTGACCAACGACACTAACCTACGGTATGAGTGTCTACGATCGTCGATAGTATAGTAACCCAACTAAAGGTTGGGGTCGTGTCCCAAGGGAGTGGTTTTTGAAAATTGATAGAAAAATAAAATTTAGCTCTAATTAGTCGTAGCTAAAGACATTAACGATTAAAATAATAATAAATTAAAGGGGATGACACGAAAGTGTCAAATATCAATTG
Source organism: Solanum okadae (assembly GCA_036553675.1). Classification (NCBI taxonomy): domain Eukaryota; kingdom Viridiplantae; phylum Streptophyta; class Magnoliopsida; order Solanales; family Solanaceae; genus Solanum; species Solanum okadae. The sequence continues at coordinate 37,703,205 of CM071678.1, forward strand.
GGGGGTTTTGTCACAAGTAGTAAAAAACAACATAAATTAACAAGAAAATCAAGTATGGGGAAATATTCTTGGGGTGTGACCGCAATACAAGTTGAGATAAATAGTTGGGAACATGCTTTTTTCAGGAAATTTGTAAGATAATAGTGACTAGGCTAAGTTTTGTACGGAAATAAGTTCCCTGTCAAGCAACTTACCCCGTTTCAAATGTGTTCCTCTCGAACACCCATTTGCCGCATGAAGACCAGCCTACGCCTTACCCCACTCACTCCCTCGAGCTGAGTGTTAGGATATGGGACTGAGAGGGTGAACCTCATGTCGACCCACTCTTTAAGCCATCTATCTAGTGGTCTTGGTTTTGTGACCTCCCTCTCGGGAAAATCGAAAACACATGAGTGGCTTTGTATTTGCAAATACAAACCCTTTAGATTAAACCACAACCACTAGGTAAAATCACCATTAAACTACATCTAACCTATCAGCAAGAAAGACCCAACAATAATATCAATGCATATTTGCTAAATCACACCTTAAGAATGGGGTTTTTAGCCATACATCAAGAAATAACAAAATACACCTAAAATGATAGTAAAATCAAATGGGTATAAGAAATTAAACCTTAATTTAAGCAAAGGAAGAAGAATAGAGAAAACCCACTTCCAACTTGTGGAAGATGAACTCCTTTCTTCAAGTTCCCAAAAATCCTCTCCAAACTTTAGAGAAAATATGTAAAAAGTACTATTCTATTCTGGAAATTAAAATAAAATTTCGACACTTAAAAATAATTAAAAGTTCAGTATTTATAGACTTCAGAAAATAGCTTTGGCGGATCTTTCCGTGAAGTTAGTCGATGTCGTTGAATGACTTCGGCGACTCGCCCTTTGTTTGTCTCATCAGCGTCTCGTGCTTGCCTTCAACACCTTCACGTTATGGACCATTGGGCGGTATAGTACTGCTTCGCGGAACTATTCGGTGGAGCGCTGACTGCTCCTTTCGTTGCCTTTTTTATCCTTCTCCTTTAGGGCTTTGCGTACTGGAACAAAGGGCAGAGTAAATCCCTTCGGCAAATCACCAAGTGTGCTTGGCGATGCTCGGGTTTCAGCTTCGTTGTTCTTTTCAGCCGTTTTGTTCCTTTTTATGCCTAAGTATCCATGCTTTCACTAAAACTTCAAATACCTAAAACTTAAGAGTTTTCATCAGATATTTAGACAAAATAAGCATTCGAGTACACTATTCTTACCAAAATAAAGCCCAAAATGAGTCCAATTTGTGGACTAATCAACACCCCCAACTTAAAATTTTGCTTCTCCTCAAGCAAACTCAAGTTCAGCCGTTCAAAAAGGGTGTCTCAAACAGTGCTACACAAGATTCAAATATGAACATACACAATAAGATTTACATTACTTATGCAAAGATCAAATGTGCACTCAAAGATTCATGTTATGACACACCATTACCAAAGATTCTCATACTCGCAATACTTGCTACTTGTGCGAGTTCAAGATCGACAAAAAGTATCTAAATGCCCTCACATGAAGAATGATTCCATATTCACACACATAGGTTAATCAATTCAAGATCAGGAATAAGATGCAATGCTCACACTCAAAAGGACGAACATAATGCATGTTTTTACCCATAGGTTTACCCTTATTTTCTAATCGACTTTTGATACGGCTTACTCAAGATCAAAAATATCTTTCTAAGGCTTGTAATGGGGAAGGGTGCAAAGGTTTGGTAATTTAGGCTCAATGGTTCTTTCCTCGTGGGATGTGGTGTTCTCAAGGCATTCCCTTCTCCTCCTTATCAATTCTTTTTCTAAGGCTTCTAAGTTATTTGTTTATTCACCTTTATGGATTGCTTGGAAACCCGATTTCCTTTGTACCTTATTCTAATTTTTTTTAATTGAAGGGGTTTCCACTGTTCTGCAACACCATGAGTTAAGGGGGACTTTTCCTGCACTTCTTGACTTCTCCTTTTCCTTTTCACCGCACCCCCAACTTAGGCTTGGCTATTCAGTAAACCATAAATTAAGAGGGTTATAGGTAGTGGGTCAACTGAGGTCTAGGGTTCATCAAGGTTCTTCCAAAGAAAGGTAAGGCTCAAAGGGTGTTCAAAAGAGTTTCACACACTCACAGGTAGGCCACAAAAGAGGTATATGTCAAATTTGGCTCACACTCTTTAAAGTTGCCTGAGATCATTTCAAGAGGACAACTTTCTAAATCAATCAGACTAAAAGGGCAAATTATAGGTTTATTCATGCATGGTTCAAACCAAATTATTCTCACAAGGCATCGACACTTAAGTGAAACAAGACTACATATTTTCTCTAGTGTGCAACGGTCATAATAAGAGGATAAATTCGATAAATGGCTAATCACAACGAGATGCAAAGAGTTTACATATTGTCTATGCCACTTCATCTGGCCTCATCGTAGCCGTACATTCATGTTCGTTCAATTGAGAGCATTATTCAAGTCAACGGTATTGATCAAAATTGAGATTTAATTTTTTGCAAAAGAACAACCACATTCAACTTATGTGGGTGGCAAAAATATGCGAAAAAATCAAAAAAATTCGAAAGGGTCAAAATTATTTTGCAATTAAAAGCAAAAGAGAGTCATGAGCTCAAATAGCCACAGAAAAGCAGTACTTAACAAAATTATAAATAGACAACCCAAATATATACAAAATACAAGTATCTGAAACAAGCACACAAAAAGGTGTGGGCCTCACCCCACCACAAATAAAAACCAATTTGTCTTCAAATGCAGGTAATACAGAATCCAAAAGTAGATGTAAGCAAGGTAGAGATAGAGGGTAGTGAAAGGTCCTGGCTATGCAGACTCTCTATCTGCCGAAAAATCAGTGCCCGATGCATCTTTCTAAAGTAAAACAATAATCCCTGGAGCATTGTTATTTTTGTCCCAATTTTTTGTTTTTTCCATAGCCTCTGCAGCAAGATTTGTTGCAATCATCTGATCTATCACATGAGTTGCTCTGAAGGCATGTATTGCATTGACTAAACTTTGATCACATCGGTGCACATTAAGATCGAGGGGAATTTGTCTCTTTTCCCTAGCTACCTTGGTGTACTTCCTTTGTATGGCCAGCTCTACTCTCCTTTCATCATGTCTAAATTTTTGTGCTCTTGTGTGCCTGGGTGGATCACATCTCCCTGCGACTTTTGGTCTGGCCACTTTTGCAAAGACTTCGAGGATAAGTTAAATAGTAATTCAACTAAGAGAAAAAGGGTGTTTCTGAGTGTAGAATTTCTCAGCTAAGCTGTTAGGCCAACACTGAAATTGATTTACAAATGATACAAGGGCTCAAGCAAAGAGTGAACAAAGGCTCTTTCGGTGAGTCGCCGATTGTATTATGCGAACCAAACTGACCGCCGAAAGTTACAGGTCAATTAGTACATAAAATGCGCAATTAAGAGCGAAATGGGGCTGTCAGGCGAACCACTGAGTAGTTCGGCAGAATTTGTTCACCTCGCCTATCAGCTCAACGTGTCCATTATCACCCCAGCCTTTTGAATCTCACCCAACAACCTCAGATAATGTAGCTTACGCGCATCTAACTCAATTTCAACGATGACACAGAAAAACTTCTATTACCACCACATAACAATTCAACTCAAAGCATAGCTAAGTGGGAACTCCTCGAATAATGCACTAGGTACCAAATCATAGTCAAAAATATAGGTAATCCCAATAACTCAGACACTCAGCAGACGTTTAACATTTTCATCAGTATGCAAATGAGTACAATTTTAATATATTTAAATGCGAGGTTCAGACTACCAATCTTTGATAGTGAATAGATGATAATAAAGTGCTAGGCAGCAATGCAATCCCAATCCGCACACAAATAAATGAACCACCATATTCCAAATGTGCAAGAAATATAAAACTAGAGTACATGTGCGAGTTTGGTAGGATGAAGGAATGAGAGAAAATGAGTGAAATAGGACTTTTATACCTCTGGTTTGCAAAAACTGTCCAGTTCCCTCCCATTCGGAGATGTTAGTCAAGGTCGCCCATTCATTCGGCGAAGCGCCAAGTGTTTAGTTAGTTCGTCAAATGTCACAGGATCTGCAACTCATGTGATGATTCCAATGGTGGTCTACATCGCAATCGCCGACATGATCGGCGATGTGCCACTAACTTCTCTAGACCGCCAAGGTGTATAAGGTTTAGGCTAACAATGCCTTATGTTAGCCAATGGGCAGAATCGTGTTTGCCAATCTTTTTAGCGATCCGCCAACTGAACGTGTTGCTTGCGTCCATAACCTATTTCAATCACCCCCCTCATTTCAACCTATACAAACAACACACCATTATTTTCTTAAAGCAAAACAAAGCAATAAAGGGTTTTGGGTTGCCTCCCAAACAGCGCCTTAGTTAACGTCGTGGCACAACGCAAGTTAACCTTTTGACCTCACTCTTTGGGTTAGCCATAGTGTCACTAGGAAAACCTCCTTGTTGTCTCGGATTGAGATGAGACGAGATATGACCCATTTGGGTCTCTAACAGTTTGATTGAAACTGAATGAGAGGTGACAGTCTCGCTGAGGGTAGACACGTCTTCTTTCATACCTTTTAGCATTTTGTCTGACCCTTCAACTTTGTTTAGGATACGCGAGAGCATATCCTCAGACCTACCACCTTCCAAATCATTCGGTTTCTGACGCTCGTGGGGAGGCATATATTTATCCTTCTCCCCATCATTCCTATTTGGATTACGGTCCTTCCATTCAGGTCTCAATCCTTCTAGCCTTCGTCTCTAACCCATCCTTGACTACCACCTTGCCTTGGATAGTTTGAACGGTAGCCCCCGCCTTGGTTAGCTAGCAAATTTACTTCCTCGTCATACATGGCTTCAAACATCATATCCTCAGGATTCGCACCCCTGACTCCTACAATATTGACTGCACAGGCACTAGCCCCCATGACATTCTTAGATAAAATGTCAAACTGCGTCATGATCTTGGCCATGTTTTGGTCTCTCTCATTATCTTTTTCAACCTGCTCCTTAGATAGCTGAAATGTGACCGGTGAGCCCTAGTCCATGCAAGTGTACCACGCCCTATTGATTGTTGTCATACCATCAAGAAGTTGAGTTGCTACTGCGTATGGTTGCTGCATTAAGCCTCCGGGCGAGAGTTGGTCAGCTACACATTTGTTCATTGAGTCAAGACTCCGATAAAAGTATTGAAGGATCACATTATCAGGTAGACCATGGGTCGGGCATTGTAGTACCAATTTCTTAAACCGAAGCCAAGTTTCGTTCAGAGGATCTCTATTCAGATGTTTGAAGCTTTGTATGTTATCCCGAATAGTCATCATCTTCGAGGGAGGTAAAAATCTCAGATTAAATGCGGTGACCAACTCCTCCCACGAAGTGATCGAGTTACGTGGCAACTCAGCTAGCCACTTGCACGCCTCTCCTATCAATGAGAAAAGGAATAGCCTCAATCCAACCGACTGCTGCGAGATGTTTTTGAATGAAAATGGTCCCACGCATCTATGAAATTTTGAAGATGCTCATGTGAGTCCTCATGTGCTAATCCACTGAAGAGTCCTTTTAGTTGTAAGAGTTGTAACATGGTGCTCGTTAGGTGGAACACCGTATTTCCCTCTGCTGGAAGTAGATGGATGGCTCCAACACCTCCCATGAGATATGGATCATTTATGTTGGGCTCTTGGACATCGTTAAGGTTGCCGATGTTGTCCTGATGGCCCACCTGGCTCCCGTTACTAGCATTAACACTCATGCTTTCTGAAATGTTTACACAATCAACAAAACAAAACTAAAAATTAAGTTAGTAAAATACAACAAATAAGAACAAAAATTCAACTAATCTAAATATTATCAATTAACACCACTCCCCGGTAGTGGCGCCATTTTGATGCTTATCGTGACCAAAGACACTAACCTATGGTATGATTGTCTACGATCATCGATAGTACAGTAACCCAACTAAAGGTTAGGGTCATGTCCCAAGGGATTGGTTTTTGAGAATTGATAGAAAAATAAAATTTAGCTCTATTTAGTCGTAGCTTAAGACATTAACGATTAAAAATATAATAAATTAAAAGGGGTGACACGAAAGTGCCAAATATCATTTGGGGATTTTGTCACAAGTAGTAAAAATACAGCAAAAATTAACAAGAAAATCAAGTATGGGGAAATATACTTAGGGTGTGACCACAATACAAGTTGAGATAAATAGTTGGGAACATGTTTTTTACAGGAAATTTGTAAGATAATAGTGACTAGGCTAAGCTTTGTATGGAAATAAGTTCCCTCTCAGGCAACTTACCCCATTTCAAATGTGTTACTCTCGGACACCCATTTGACGCATGAAGACCAGCCTACGCCTTACCCCATTCACTCTCTCGAGCTGAGAGTTAGGATATGGGACTAAGGTTCACCCTCTCGGGCTGAACCTCAATTCGACCCATTCCTTAGGCCATCACTCTAGTGGTTTTTGTTTTGCGACCTCCCTCTCGGGCAAATTGAAAACACATGAGTGGCTTTGTATTTGCAACTACAAACTCTTTAGATTAAACCACAAACGCTAGGTGAAATCACCACTAAACTACATCTAACCTATCAGCAAGCAATACCCAACAATAATATCAATGCATATTTGCTAAATCACACCCTAAGAATGGGGGTTTTTAGCCACACATCAATAAATAATAAAATACACCTAAAATGATAGCAAAATCAAATGGGTATATGAAATTAAACCTTAATTTAAGCAAAGGAAGAAGAATTGAGATAACCCACTTCCAACTTGGGGAAGATGAGCTTCTCTCTTCAAGTTCCCAAATATCCTCTCCAAACTTGAGAGAAAATATCTAAAAAGTACTATTCTATTTTGGAAATTAAAATAAAAGTTCGATACTTAAAAATAATAATAAGTTCAATATTTATAGACTTCAGAAAATAGCGTTGGCGGATCTTTCAGCGAAGTTAGTTGATGTCGCCGAATGACTTCGGCGACTCACCTTTCGTTTGTCTCATCGCCGTTTCGTGCTTGCCTTCAACACCTTCACGTTCTGAACCATTGGGCGGTATAGTACTGCTTCATGGAACTATTCGGCAGAGCGCCGACTGCTCCTTTCGTTGCCTTTTTTATCCTTCTCCTTCAAGACTTTGCTTACTGGAACAAAGGGTGGAGTAAATCCCTTCGGCGAATCGCCAAGTTTGCTTGGCGATGCTCGGATTTCAGCATCGTCGTTCTTTTCCGCCTTTTTGTTCCTTTTTACGCCTAAGTATCCATGATTTCACCAAAACTTCAAATACCTGAAACTTAAGAGTTTTCATCAGACATTTAGACAAAATAAGCATTCGAGGACACTATTCTTACCAAAATAAAGCCCTAAATGAGTCCAATTTGAGGACTCATCAACACCCCCAACTTAAAATTCTGCTTCTCCTCAAGCAAACTAAAGTTCAGCCATTCAAAAAGGGTGTCTCAAATAGTGCTACACAAGATTCAAACATGAACATACACAACAAGATTTAAATTACTTATGAAAAGATCAACTGTGCACTCAAAGATTCATGTTATGACACACAATTACCAGAGATTCTCATACTCGTAATACTTGCTACCTGTGCGAGTTCAAGCTCGACAAAAAGTATCTAAATGCCCTCACATGAAGAATGATTCCATATTCACACACATAGGTTAATCAATTCAAGATAAGGAATCAGATGCAACGCTCACACTCAAAGAAAGGAACATAATGCAAGATGGAGTTGAAGTCTTAGGGTAAGCAGCTCCGTACGCCATTCGGATATGCAACGCTCACACTCAAAGAAAAGAACATAATGCATGTTTTTACCCATAGGTTTACCCTTATATATCAATCAACTTTTGATTCGACTTACTCAAGATCAAAAAGATCTTTCTAAGGCTTGTAATGGGGAATGGTGCAAAGGTATGGTAATTTAGGCTCATTGGTTCTTTCCTCATGGGATGTGGTGTTCTCAAGCCATTCCCTTCTCCTCCTTATAAATTATTTTTCTAATGCTTCTAAGTCACCTATTTATTCACCTTTATGGATTGCTTGGAAACCCGATTTCCTTCGTACCTTATTCTACATTTTTTTTAATTTAAGGGGTTTCCACTATTCTGCAAGACCATGGGTTAAGGGGGAGTTTTCCTGCACTTCTTGACTTCTCCTTTTCCTTTTCACCACACCCCTAACTTAGGCTTAGGTATTCACTAAACCACAAATTAAGAGGGTTATAAGGTAGTGGGTCAAGTGAGGTCTAGGGTTCATCAAGGTTCTTCCAAAGAAAGGTAAGTCTCAAAGGGTGTTCAAAAGATTTTCACACACTCACGGGTAGGCCACAAAAGAGGTATATGTCAAATTTGGCTCACACACTTTAAAGTTGCCTGAGATCATTTCAAGAGGACACCTTTCTAAATCAATCAGACTAATAAGGCAAATTATAGGTTTATTCATGCATGGTTCAAAGCAAGCTATTCTCACAAGGCATTAACACTTAAGTGAAACAAGACTGCACACTTTCGCTAGTGTGCAACGGTCATAACAAGAGAATCAATTCAATAAATGGAAAATCACAACGCGATGCAAAGAGTTCACATATTGTCTATGCAACTTCATCTGGCATCATCGTAGCCATATATTCATGTTCGTTCAATTGAAAGCACTATTCAAGTCATCGATAATGATGAAAACCGAGACTTAAATTTTTGCAAAAGAACAACCACATTCAACTCACGAGGGGTGGCAAAAATGTGCAAAAAATTCAAAAAATTTCGGAATGGTCAAAATCATTTTGCAATTAAAAGTAAAAGAGGGTCATGAGCTCAAACATCCATAGAAAAGTAGTAATTAACATAATTATAAACAGACAACCTAAATATATACAAAACACAAGTATCTAAAACAAGCACACAAAAAGGTGTGGGCCTCACCCCACCACAAATAAAAACCATTTTGTCTTCAAAAGCAAGTAATACAAAATCCAAAAGTAGATGTAAGCAAGGTAGAGATGGGGGTAGAGAAAGGTCCTGGCTATGCAGTCTCTCTATCTGCCGAGAAATCAGTGCCCGATGCATCTTCCTGAAGTAAAACAATAGTCCCTGGAGCATTGTTATTTTGGTCCCTATTGTTTGTTTTTTCCATAGCCTCTGCAGCAAGATTTGTTGCAATCATCTGATCAATCTCATGAGTTGCTCTGAAGGCATGTATTGCATTGACTAAACTTTGATCACATGGGTGCACATTAAGATCGAGGGGAATTCGTCTCTTTTCCATAGCTTCCTTGGTGTATTTCCTTTGTCTGGCTAGCTCTGCTCTATTCTCATCATGTCTAAATTCTCGTCCTCTTGTGTGCTTGGATGGATCATCTCTCCCTGCGACTTTTAATCTGGCCATTTCTGCAAAGACTTCGAGGATAAGTTAAATTGTAATTTAACTAAGAGAAAAAGGGTGTTTCTAAGTGTAGAATTTCTTAGCTAAGCTGTTAGGCTAATGCTGAAATTGATGTACAAATGATACAAGGGCTTAAGCAAAGGGTGAACAAAGGCTCTTTCAGTGAGTCGCCGAGTGTATTATGCGAACCAAACTGACCACCGAAAATCACAGGTCAATTAGTACATAAAATGCGCAGGTAAGAGCGAAATGGGGTTGTTAGGCGAACCACTGAGCAGTTCGGCAGAATTTGTTCACTTCGCCTATCAGCTCAACATCTCCATTATCACCCTAGCCTTTTTAATCTAACCCAGCAACCTCAGATAATGTAGCTTATGCACATCTAACTCAATTTCAACGAAGCCACACAAAAACTTCTATTCCCACAACGTAACAATTCAACTCAGGTCATAGCTAAGTGAGAACTACTCGAATAATGCACTAGGTACCAAATCATAATTGAAAATATATGTAATCCCAGTAACTCAGACACTCATCAGAGGTTTAACATTTTCATCTTTATGCAAATGAGTACAATTTTAATATTTTTAAATGTGAGGTTTAGACTACCAACCTTTGATGATGAATAGATTTTAATGAAGTTCTAGGCAGCAATGCAATCCAAATCCGCGCACAAATAAATGAATCACCATATTCCAAATGTGCAAGAAATATAAAACTAGAGTGTAGGTGTGAGTTTGGTAGGACGAAGAAATGAAAGAAAATGAGTGAAATAGGACTTTTAAACCTGTGGTTTGTAAAAATTGTCCAGTTCCCGCCCATTCGGCGATGTTAGTCAAGGTTGCCCATTCATTAGGCGAAGCGCCAAGTGTTTAGTTAGTTCGTCAAATGTCACAGGATCTGTAGCTCCTGTGAAGATTCCAAGGGCGATCTACATTGCAATCACCAACATGATCGGCGATGCGCCACTAACTTCTCTAGACCGCCGAGGTGTATAAGGTTTAGGCTAACAATGCCTTATGTTAGCCAACAGACAGAATCATGTTTGCCAATCTTTTCAGCGATCCGCCTACTGAACCTGTTGCTTGCCTCTATATCCTATTTCAATCACCCCTCTTATTTCAACCTATACAAACAACACAACATTATATTGTTAAAGCAAAACAAAGCAATAAAGGTTTTTGGGTTTCCTCCCAAACAGCGCCTTAGTTAACGTCGTGGCACAACAGAAGTTAACCTTTAGACCTTACTCTTTGGGTTAGCCATAGTATCACTAAGGAAACCTCTTTGTTGTCTCCAATTGAGATGAGACAAGATATGACCCATTTGGGCCTATAACAGTTCGATTGAAACTAAATGAGAGGTGACAGTCTGGCTGAGGGTAGACACGTCTTCTTTCATAGCTTTTAGCAATTTGTCTGACCCTTTAACTTTGTTTAGGATACGCGAGAGCATATCCTCAGACCTACCACCTTTCGAATCCTTATGTTTCTAACGCTCGTGGGGAGGCACATATCTATCGTTCTCCCCATCCTTCTAATATGGATTACGGTCTCGATCCTTCCAGCCTTCGTCTCTAACCCATGCTTGATTACCACCCTTCCTTGGATAGTTTGAATGGTAGCCCCCGCCTTGGTTAGCTAGGAAATTTATTTCCTTGTCATACATGGCTTCAAACTTCATCTCCTCAGGATTCGTACCCCCGACTCCTTCAGCATTGACATCACAGGCACGAGCCCCCATGAAATTTTTAGATAAAATGTCAAGTTGCGTCATGATCTTGGCCATGTTTTGGTCTCTCTCATTATCTTTTTCAACCTGCTCCTTGGATAACTGAAATGTGACCGGCGAGCCCTGGTCCTCACGAGTGTACCACGCCCTGTTGATGGTTGTCATCCTATCAAGAAGTTGAGCTGCTACTGCGTATGGTTACTGCACTAAGCCTCTGGGTGAGAGTTGGTTAGCTACACCTTTGTATTGAAGGATCACATTATCAGGTAGACCATGGGTCGGGCATTGTAGCCCCAATTTCTTAAACCGGAGCCAAGTTTCGTGTAGAAGCTCTCCATTTAGACGTTTGAAGCTTTGGCTATTATCCTGAATAGTCATCATCATCGAGGGAGGGAAAAATCTTACATTAATTGCAGAGACCAACTCCTCCCACAAAGTGATCAAGTTACGTGGCAACTCAGCTAGCCACTAGCATGCCTCGCCCATTAATGAGAAAGGAAATAGCCTCAATCGAACCGACTGTTGTGAGGTGGTTTTAAATGAGAATGGTCCACACACATCTATGAAGTTTCAAAGATGCTCATGTGGGTCCTCATGTGCTAATCCACTGAAGAGTCATTTTAGTTGCAAGAGTTGTAACATGGTGCTCGTTAGGTGGAACACCACATTTCCCTCTGCTAGAGGTAGACGAATGGCTCCAACACCTCCCATGAGATGTGGATCATTGATGTTGGGCTCTTGGACATCGTTGATATTGCCAATGTCATCCTGATGGCCCACCTGGCTCCCGTTACTACCGTTAACACTCATGCTTTCTAAAATGTTTACACAATCAACAAAACTAAACTAAAAATTAAGTTAGTAAACTACAACTAAGAAGAGAAAAAATTCTACTAATCTAAAAATTATCAAATAACACCACTCCTTGGTAGCGGCGCCATTTTGATGTTTATTCTGACCAACGACACTAACCTCTGGTATGAGTTTCTACGATCGTTGATAGTACTGTAACCCAACTAAAGGTTGTGGTCGTGTCCCAAGGGATTGATTTTTGAGAATTGATAGAAAAATGAAATTTAACTACAATTAGTCGTAGCTAAAGACATTAACGATTAAAACATATGAATTAAAGGGGGTGACACGAATTTGTCAAATATCAATTGGGCGTTTTGTCTCACGTAGTAAAAAAACAGCAAAAATTAACAAGAAAATCAAGTATGGGGAAATATTCTTAGGGTGTGACCGCAATACAAGTTGAGATATATAGTTAGGTACATGCTTTTGACAAGAAATTTGTAAGATAATAGTGACTAGGCTAAGCTTTGTATGGAAATAACTTCCCTCTCGGGCAACTTACCCCATTTCAAATGTGTTCCTCTTGGACACCCATTTGTTGCATGAAGACCAGCATACGCCTTACCCCACTCACTCTCTCGAGCTTACTGTTAGAATATGTGACTAGGGTTCACCCTCTCGGGCTTAACTTCATGTCGACCCACTCCTTAGGACATAAGTCTAGTGGTCTTGGTTTCGCGATCTCCCTCTCAGGCAAACCGAAAACACTTGAGTGGCTTTGTATTTGCAATTACAAACCCTTTAGATTAAACCACAATCACTAGGTGAAATCACCATTAAACTACATCCAACATATCAGCAAGCAAGACAGAACAATAATATCAACGCATATTTGCTAAATCACACCCCAAGAATGGGGGTTTTTAGCCACTTATCAAGAAATAACAAAATACACCTAAAATGATAGTAAAATCAAATGGGTATACAAAAGTAAACCTTAATTTAAGCAAAGGAAGAAGAATAGATAAGACCCACTTCCAACTTGGGGAAGATGAACTCCTTTCTTCAAGTTCCCAAAAACCCTCTCTAAACTTGAGAGAAAATATCTAAAAAGTACTATTCTATTCTGGAAATTAAAATAACAGTTCGACACTTAAAAATAATAATAAGTTCAGTATTTATAGACTTCAGAAAATAGTGCTGGCGGATCTTCCGGTGAAGTTAGTCGTCATTCGGCGACTCTCCCTTCATTTGTTTCATCGTCATTTCGTGCTTGCCTTTAACACCTTCACGTTATGGACCATTGGGCAGCATTGTACTGCTTCGCGAAACTATTTGGCAGAGTGCCGACTGCTTTCGTCGCCTTTTTTATCCTTCTCCTTCATGGCTTTGCGTACTGGAACAAAGGGCGGAGTAAAGCCCTTCGGCGAATCGCCAAGTGTGATTGGCGATGCTTGGGTTTCAGCTATGTCATTCTTTTCAGCCCTTTTGTTCCTTTTTGCGCCTAAGTGTCCATGCTTTCACTAAAACTTCAAATACCTGAAACTTAAGAGTTTTCATCAGATATTTAGACAAAATAAGCATTCGAGGACACTATTCATATCAAAATAAAGCCCTAAATGAGTCCAATTTGTGGACTCATCACCAACTCATTAGGCAAAACTAACTCATAAGCAACCTTACATACACGTCTCAAGATCTCATATGGTCATACAAAATGGGGACTGAGCTTCCCTTTTTTACCAAACCTCATTACACCCTTCATGGGCGTCATTTTAAAGTAAACCCAATCATGCACATAAAATTCAAGATCTATTCTTCTAACATTGGCATATGACTTGTCTCGACTTTGGGTTGTTCTCAACTTCTCTCTAATAAACTGGACTGTCTCCATAGCCTTATGAACTAACTCGGGCCCTATCAAGGCAATCTCACCCACCTCAAGCAAGCTTATGGGAGATCTAAACCTCCTACCATAGAGAGGCTCAAACTGAGGCATACCAACACCATATTGGTAGCTATTAATATAGGCAAACTCAATCAATGGAAAATAATCATCCAAATTTCCCTTGAAATCGATGACACATTCTCTAAACATATCTTCCATGGTTTGGATAATTCTATTCGCTTGCCCATCAAATTGTGGATGAAAAGTTGTGCTAAGCTTCACTTTAGTGCCAAGACCCTTTTGGAAAGACTTCCAAAACTGAGAAATAAACTGAGTACCTCTATCGAAGATAATGGACAAGGGTACTCCATGCAACTTTATCATTTCCCTCAAATACATCTTAGCGTACTATTCCACCGAAAAACAAATCTTGACAGGATTGAAATAAGCTTATTTCGTCATTCGGTCTACAATAACCCAAATTGAATCATATTGTTTTCATGTACGAGGCAACCCAACTACAAAGTCCATATTCAAATTTTTCCACTTCCAGGTTGGAAAGCTAATATCTTGGGAGAAACCTCCCGGTTTTTTATGCTCAACTTTAACTTGTGGGCAATTTTGACACTTGGCCTCAAATCTTACAATATCTTTATTCCACCAATAGACTTCCCACAAATCATAGTACATCTTGGTGGCTCCCGGACGAATTGAATATGGAGAAATATGGGCTTCTATCAAGATTTTTCCCCTTAAGTCATCAACATTCAGAACACATAAACGACCTTAATATCTAAGAACACTATCTCCCCCTTGGGAAGAAAACCTCAATGGATTTTCTAAGTACCTCTTCTTTCAATTCTACCAAAATTGGATCAAGACCTTTCTTGGCCTTCAGATCTACCACAAAATACGATTATGACCCATTGCGAGCCATAACACCACATTTGATAGAGTCTACAAACTGAACACCCAATAGAGCTAATCTATGCACATCTCGTACCAATTTATTCTTATCATCATCAATATGAGCAGCACTACCCATAAACAACGTACTAAGAGCATCTGCTACTACATTCGCCTTACCGGGGTGATATAGAACACCCATGTCATAATCTTTCAATAACTCAAGCCACCTTCTTTGGCGAAGATTCAAATCTTTTTCATCTAACACATATTTCAAACTCTTATGGTCAGTGAAAACATTAACATGTACACCATACAAATAATTCCTCCAAATCATTAAGGGAAAAACAACCTCCGCAAATTCAAGGTCATAGGTAGGATAATTCTTCTTATGGATCTTTAGTTGCCTTGAAGGATAGGCAATAACTTTACCATTATGCATAAGCACACATCCCAACCCTATTCTAGAGGCATCATAATAAACAACAAAACCAGCCGTCTGATTCAGTAAAGTGAACATCGGAGCAGAAGTAAGTCTATGTTTCAACTCTTGAAAATTTTTCTCACAAGTTTCGAACCATATGAGCATAGCCTTTTTTTGAGTCAAAGCCCTAAACGGAGAGGAAATAGTAGAAAGCCCCTCAAAAAATCTTTTGTCATAACCGGCCAAACCGAAGAAACTCCTAATATCAGTTGGTGATAGAGGTTCAGGAAAACTCTTGACCGCATCCATTTTAAAAGGAGCTACCTAATACCCTTACTTGAAATAATATGACCAAGGAAAGCTACGGACCATAGCCAATACTCAAATTTTGTAAACCTTAAAAAGAGTTGTTATTCTTTGAGGATTTGCAACACAACCCTCAAATGATTAATGTGATCATCCTCACTTCATGAATATATAAAAATATCATTAATGAACACAATTAAAAACATATCAAGGGATTGAGTAAACACCATATTCGTCAAATTCATAAAGGCCGCCGAAGCATTAGTCAATCCAAATGACGTCACCAAAAACTCATAATGACAATATTGGGTTCTAAAACCCATTTTTTGGAATATCATCATTCTTCATACTCAATTGGTGATAACACGACCTAAGGTAAATCTTAGAAAAGTAGCTCGCACCTTGTTGTTGGTCGAACTGATCATCTATCCTTGGAAGAGGATACTTATTCTTAATGGTTACTCTATTCAATTTTCGATAGTCAATACACATATGGAGTGAACCATCTTTTTTCTTAATAAATAAATTGGAGCACCCCATGGAGAGATACTCGGTCGGATGAAACCCTTATCCAACAAATCTTTCAATCGTTCCTTCGATTCCTTAAGTTCTAATGGAGTCATTCTATAAGGAGGAATTGAAATAGGTTGTGTATCAAGGAGAAGGTCAATACTGAAGTATATTTCCCTTTCGGGAGGAATACCGGGTAGATAATATAGGAACACATCCAAAAAATCATTAACAACGGGGATCGACTCAATAGTAAGGTTTCATAATCCATATCCCTCACACTAACTAAATTGTACAAGCAACCCTTAGAAATCATCTTTTTAGCTTTCATAAAAGAAACAAATTGACCTCTAGGTATAGAATTTCCTGCTTCCATTCTAGGATAGGCTCATTCGGGAACTGAAACTTGACTACACAAGTTCTACAATCAATAGAAGCATAATAATAGTGCAATGAATCCATTTCAATTATGACATTAAAATTTAACATATCAATCTCTACCAAATAAACAAGAACTTTATGAGATAAGGAGACTGGACACTTTCTATAAACCCTCTCACCCACCACAAAATCACCCACATGAGTAGAGACAGAAAAAAGATCTAACAACACTACAGGAAGAACATCAAATCTCATAGTCATATATGGTGTCACAAAAGACAAAGTAGCATCGGGATCAGGCAAAGCATAAACATCTAATTGGAGGACTCTCGACATTACGATAACCACATCGGGAAAACCCTTTTGCTCACCTCGAGTCTGAAGAGCATAGAACCTATTTTGCTTGGGAGGACTAGTACCCGAACCACTTGGACCAGATAAAGGGTAGGGTTGAGCCCTACGACGATTACCTCCCTCTTTCTTAGCAACAGAAGGACAATGCCTTATCTTGTGATTCGTTTTACCACAACCAAAGCAAGATTGGAACCCGCTAGACATTCTCCCGAATGCTTTCATCCATACTTACCACAATCCGCCAAAGAAAGGTTGTTACCACCTCCATGAGGTTCAAGGTTTAAAAATATTTCCTTATTAGACCTTGGAAGAACATTAGAAGAACGTTGCTCGGAAAACCTTTGTCGAAACCTTGAACGTCCACGTCCACCGGACCTAGAGTATGAAAAGTTGTCATCATCTGTTCTTGCCCTCTTTGCTTCCCTAGACCTCTACTTGTGTTTTTCCTCTTCAATATGTTGGCCATGAGTCATAAGACGAGCAATATCCATGTCGTGGACTAGCATACTTAGACAATTGAGTGAATCTCAAGGCATATTCTTTCACGCTCAATTTCCTTGTCGGAGATTAATGAACTTAAGCACTTTGGCGTCTCTCATGTCAAAAGGGAAATATCTATCAAAAAAAGTAGATTTTAACCTTTCCCACTCTATTGTTCCCGCTTCTACCGGCCTAGCTTCTTTCTATTTGTTGAACCAAATTTGAGCAACCTCTATAAGTTGATAAGCGGCCAATTCCACCTTCTCTACCGGAGTCACTCCCATGATAGCATGTGCCTTATAGACCTCGTTGATAAATTCCTGGGGATCTTCCTCTATTTTTGAGCCATAGAATTCTGGAGGGTTCATCCTTGTGAAGTCCCTCACTCTTGATGTCGCCATACCCATAGTTGGGTTCACGGGGTTCACAACTTCCCTATTGGCTTGGGCCATCAAGGTTTGAGCCAACACTTGAAAAGAAGTCCTAAACTCCACATTAGTCACTTGGTTGGCAAAAGGGACAATCTGAGCTTGGGGAGGAGCTCCTTGATCAATTTCTCCCTCGATCCATCTAGCAAAAGCCATTCTATTACTCATATCATGTACCATCACGTAAGGATAGGGAGAAATACCTTATAGAGTTAAACTCTATCGCACAACTTAGAGAAATGAAGAAGTGAAGTTTCCTAAGAATCTTGTATCCTTTTATTCATAAATGTGGCGCGCTTCACACTTATGAAAAAGACTCTACTAGATGTGGTTTTAAGACATCCTAGAACCATTCTAAACTTTGTGCTCTGATTACCAAATTTTTCACGACCTAGGGGTACTCCACAGATGTAATATGGCGTACAAGACCCCAGAGAGGCATCATACAAGACACCTAGCTTTCTAAACATAAGATATTAGAAAAATATGAGAATTTTTAAAAACATTTTACCACAATCAAAATTTTCATAGCAAAAGCATAAGTCTCATACAATCATCACAAAACCATCTAATACAAAGTGTCATTGGGACACAGCCCATACAATAGTGTTCAAAGCATAAAGGGAAAGAACATAAGAAAAATGGTGGTCAAATCCTCGAATGCTATGAGGACTCACCAATCTTCATGTCTTGCTCTACTATGATCCTAGCCACGAGAGAGATAGTCGATATCGCCGGACCCTACATTTGGATAAAAAGTATAGGCAAGAGTATGCATTAGTACAAACATGTACTAAATAATATAGCTTACATAAACACCATCGTAAGCATAGACATTGGTCAACATAAGACATAAAGCATAATCATGCATATAATAGATCATCATAACATAAAGGAATACTTAATAAAGTAACCTCAAAGCATACTCTCACGATCGAGGGGTACCCCTTAGATTTAACAAGGCGTACAAGACCCCGAGAGGCTTCATACAAGCCACTCAGTATATTATAACATAAAGTAATAGAAAATATGCAGAAATTTAAAACATTTCAAATAATCGAAGTCTTTATAAAACAAGCTAAAGTCTAATACAATTCTCTAAAACCATCTAAACAACTTGAATAAATTAGGGGACACAGCCCATACAATAGTCTCAACATGAAAGAAAGAAACATAAGGAAACGGTGATCACATCCTCGAATACAATGAGGACTAACCAAATCTTCACTCCTTGATCAACTATGAACCTAAAACCGAGCGTGAGAATCAATGTTGTCGGACCCTACATTTTTAGAAGAAATGTAGGCAAGAGTATGTGTTAGTACAAACATGTACTAAATATGATCGCTAGTATCAACAACATAAACATAATGGTTATGCTTACATCATGGAAGGTATAACAGGCATAATCAATGCACATAAGTCATCATTATAATAAAGGAGGAATACTTCACAAGCAACCTCTACTTAACCTTACTCAAGACTTGGGTCATTAATTCATCATCATAATAAAGGAGGAATACCTCACAAGCAACCTCTACTTAACCTTACTCAAGACTTGGGTCATTCGCCTCTAGTCATGCTTACATCATGAAAGACATATCCAGCAACACTCCAAGCTATTAATATTCATAACATAGTCACATAATTCATACTTAATTTTGAAGACATGGAGATTCGCCTCTTTTCCTAACTTATAAAGGCTAATGGGTATCCATCTATTCCCTTACATACCTTAAGGTCATGGGTACTTGCCTCCATATCATTTCAGTAGGATCATGGGTGCTAGCCTCCATGTCCATTCATCATATTAGGAACATGGGGAATCATTTCATGTTCAATTCCAAGGAGTATGGGAAATCACCTCATATCCTTCTCATATGGAGGTCAAGGGTAGTCGCCTCTAGCCTCATCATTTACATAATATTTTAGTCTAGATTCATTTTAGGTGAGCAATCCTTTCAACCTAGAATTATTCATGTGAGTAAACATTTCATATTCATACAATCATGCTTAGTAATTCATTGTGGGAGGTATCTCTTCCACCACAGTAACATAAATTACCAATAATTCATATCACAAGCTTTACTCTCACAGCACTACATCTCATTATCATAATCTATGCTTTATTCTCAAGCAACTAACATCATAAATCATCATATATTATTCAATCTCAAGCATTTCTAATCATAATTAATCAATCATATAAGGAGACATCTAAACCCATAAAATTTCCCTTCAAGGCATCAACCATAGTTTAACTATTCTAGGTTAATATCATGAAATAGGCATGGGTACATGTGATTTCATCCTAAAATCATGTAATCTTATCAATTCAATCATAATAGTCATAATCCACTCAATTAGATGAACATTTATCCTAACCCACAAAATTGGAAGAAACCCTAACTAGAATTGGGGATTTAGACTTCACAATTTGGGAATTCTAGAGCACTCCGTGAGAGGAAGTATCCCATGGATGAAAAGCCATAATACCTTACTCACAAAGCCCACAATAGCTTGAATATTGAGATACTTAGCCTTGACCTAGCTTCAATCTCTTCCTTCTTGTTCTACCTTCTAGAGAGAGAATATTTGAGAGTGATTTTGGGGTTTTCTTTTGGATATTTTTAGAATAACTTTAATCAGTGAATTTAGGGGTCTAAATTACTTATATAGGTAGTATAGACTTGGGTAAAATGACATAGCTTCAATTTAATTAAAACTAGAAAAGACCCAAGTTCCCATAAAACTAACCGCCAGGCACAAACAACGGATCCCCAATTGACAGATCGTCGATAGACCCACAGTATATCCGGGTGGTCTGTCACTTAAGTTCAGAGAGTTTTTGGCCATCCATGGACCCTTGGACCACATACCCTCGGTCGACCTTCGGTCTATTGGCCAGGCCGTGGATCCCATCTGCCTAACTCCCTAAGGTGCCCAACCACGGACCCCTCCTACGGTCCGTGGTCCCCACCACGGTCCATGGATGGGCACCATTGGTTGGCACCTGCAACTTTTTAGAAATCTGCTATTTTGGGATCATTCATCCTCAAATGAGATTCTAAGCACGTTTCTAAATGAAAAGACTCAAAAGTAGCAGCCCATCATGCATACAACTCATCAAAATGCACAAAACTTAAGAGGAAACATCAACTCCAAGCTAAACATACTCAATGCACTATACAGAAGTAGGAACTACATCTAACAACCCAATATGCATGAGATTTTCAAATTCCTTACATTCAAGGAGGAACTATCATCACCAAACTTAAAAACATGCTCAACACAATCTCATGGAGCCTATATGCAATCTATACTCAAAGAACATATTCAAGGAGGAAATCTCCACTCCAAGTTAAGGCATGTTCAATAATTCATCTCATAAGTTTACAGGAAACTCATACTCAATGCACAACAACATGAGTAAAATAACTCACATAAGTCATTTCTTTCAAAACATAAGCAATTAATGAAAATGCATAATCATAAATAAATCATGGAAACACATATATCACATATGACTTCAAGTCATAGAGCAAACCAAGAGGAAATTCATTACCTCAAACTAGAGTAGGAGTAGAAGGAAAAAGATAAGGATATTGGGACTTCATATCGGCCTCAGCCTCCAAAGTATCACCCTCAACTAATAGTAATATAACCCAACCCAACCGAATGGGTTGGGGTCGAGTCCCAAGGGAGTTGTTCCTAAAAATTAATTGTTAACCACAAAAATGCTAAAGTTAACGGTAGCTAAAAATAATATCGAGTAAAACCATACTAGATTAAAAGAGTTTGACACGAATGTCAATTATCAATGGGGGGTTTGTAGTCAAGTAACAACTAAAAACAGTAAAATAATGAAAGATGTGAATATGGAGACGGGACTTTTGGGATGTGATAGGAATACGAGATAAACTAGACTATCAGGTACATGCTTTTGATAGTAAACTGTTGAACATTTGTGACTAGGCTAGACTATAGGGGGGTAAATTCTCTCTTGAGTAACTTATCCCTAATCAACTCGGTTTCTCTCGAACACCGAGTTGCAGCATTAAGCACAGCCTCCGTCTTAGCTCATTCACTCTCTCGAGCTGAATGTTTGGGAGAAGGACTAGGATACACTCTCTCGAGCTGAACCCATGTCGACCCAATACTACCGGATATCAATTTAGTAGTCTTAGTTTTACGACCTCTCACTCGAGCAAGCCAAAAACACTAAGATGAAATCGCATTTGCAACTACAATCCCATTAAGTTCATACACAACTACTAAATAAAATCACATTTAAACAACAAATAAACTATCAACAAGCAAGGCCCAACAGATAATTTAACCCATATTCACAAAATCACACCCCAAGAATTGGGGTTTTAGCTAGACATGTAAAAGAGGAAGAAAATGATATCAAATCGAAGTAACATCAACTAGGTATGATTTATTTTCACTTCAAACGAGTCTAGGATGAAGATTCTTCAAGACCCACACCCAATTTCTTGGAGATGAGAATCTTCAAATCTTTAAAGCTCAAGAACAAAGTCTCCAAAATGTAAAAAATATTCTATTCTAAAACTTGATTCTAAAACAGCTTGATACTAAACTAAAGGTTTTAAATGGGTATTTATAGTTATCAAAAAGTGTGCTGTAAAGGGTCACTCATTGTATTTAGTTGGGATCGCCGATGCACTCGGTGATCCGCCATTTGGTCTGTTTCATTGCCTTTCAGCTCTTGCCTTCAGCATCTTCACATTCTGGATCATTGGGCGGTATAGTATTACTTCGCAGAACTGCTCGGTGACACGCCGACTGCTCTATTTCATCGCCTACTTGATCTTTCCTTTCAAGGCTCAGCACACTGGAATAAAAGGTGAGATCGTCAAACCGTCTTTTCTCCTTTTTTCAGCCACTTTGTTCCTTTTTTGCTGGATAGCATCCATGCTTTGTCTCTCAATTCAAACACCTGAAACTTAAGGGATTGCATATGATATTGAGACAAAATATGCATTTGAGGACACTAATTCTATCAAAAACAAGCCTTAAATGAGTCCAAATCGTGGACTCATCAACACCACCAACTTAAACTTTTGCTTTTCCTCAAGCAAACTCAAGTTCAGTAGCTCAAAAGGGATGTCTCGAACAGTGCTACACAAGCCTCAATCATGAATGGACACAACAAAAGTCACTTTACTCATGCAAAGATAAATTGTGCACTCAAACATTCAAGTTGTGACTCACCATTATCAAAGAATCTCATGCTCACAATACTTGCTTAAAATGCAAGTTCAAGCTCAACCAAAGTGTTCAAATGCCCTCACTAAAAGAATGATTTCATATTCACACAATAGTTCGCAATTCAAAGCTTTAGAATCAAATGCAACGCTCACACTCAAAAAAAGGAACACAATGCATAATTTCACCCATAGGTTTTCCCGTACTTTCCAATCGACATTTGTTTCAGCTCACTCAAGATCAAAAAGGTCTTTTCAAGGCTTGTAATGAGGTTGAGTGCAAAGGTATGGTCATTTAGGCTCAATGGCTACATTCCTCATGAAATGTGGTGTGAACAACACTGCCTTTCATTTTCTTCATCATTCTCATTTGTGCTCACAAGTAGTCCCATTATTCACTTCCCATGGATAGTTGGAAACTCCATTTTCTTTTTGCATTTTCATAACTTTATTCCATAACTTTTTCTTTCATTTTCTTTTTCTTTTTCTTTCTTTTCTTTCTCTTTTTTTTTTTTGTATAGAGAGGTTCCATTTTTTGATTTCAAAACCATGGGTAAGAAGGGGCTTTCTTGTATTTCTTGGTTTACCATCTCTTTTCACCACACCCCCAACTTAGGCTTTTGGCCTAAGTTGGCTATTCAAACTAAACACAAATCATGAGGATTATGGGTATTGGGTAAAGAAAGGTCATTATTTTATCAAGTTTCTTCCAAAGAAAAGTAAGGCTCAAGGGGTGTTCAAAAGAGGTTCACACGCACTCACAAGGTAGGCCACAAAAGAGGTATATGCCAAATTAGCTCACACTCTTTAAAGTTGCGTAGGATCATTTCATGAGTTCACATCACTTAGTTAACTGGACCAACAGGGAAAATTCTAGGATCCATCATGCATGGTTCATAGTAAGCTCATCACACAAGGCATTGACACTACAGTCAAACAAGACTCCACACTTTCTCTAGTGTGCAGCGATCATCAAAAGAGACTCAATTCGATAATAGGCTAGTCACAATGAGATGCAAAGAGTTCACATATTGTCTATGCAACTTCACTTGGCTTCATCGTAGCCGCACATTCATGTTTGTTCGATAATAAGCACTATTCAAGTCATCAGTATTGATCAGAACCAAAACTCAAATTTGTGAAAGAACAGCCACATTCAACACAGAAGGGGTGGCAAAAAATTTTGAAAGGGTCAAAATCATTTTTGCAATTTAAAATATGGAGCCACAAGCTCAAACATCAACAAGAACGCAGTATTAACACAATTATAAATTCCAACCCAAATATATAAAAAAACAAATATGCACAAATGTGGGCCTCACCCCTCCACAAACAAAAATCATTTGTCCTCAAATGCAAATGAATTAAAAGTATCCAAAAAGTGAGCAAAAGTAAGATAGAGAGGGAGGTAAAGAAAGGATCTTGTCTATGCAGTTTCTCCATCTGTCTGGGCCTTAGTACCTGATGCAGCAGTCTGTACTTGGGCATCAGTGCCTGGAATAGTGCTCGAGATCTGGGCATCAATGCCCGGAGTCACCTCAGAGGGAATAGCAGTGCCAGATCCAATAAGAGCTGTTATGGATGTCTCAATCAGTGATATCTGGATCACCGGCAGCACAACCGTCTCTACAAGATCTGGCAAATCTCTAAATATGCTCTCCTCTCGGTGCTTTATCATCCCCGACAGCGGCGCCATTTTAATGTTTGTGTAATCAAGACACAACTTCCAATTCAAGTGTCTACGATCGTATAGTAGTAATATAACCCAACCGAATGGGTTGGGGTCGATCTCCAAGGAAGAGGTTCCCGAAAATTAATGGTTAAGCGAAAAAATGCTAAAGTTAACCGTAGCTAAAAACATTATCGAGTAAAAACACACTAGATTAAAAGAATTTGACATGAATGTCAATTATTAATGAGGGCTTTGTAGTCAAGTAACAACTAAAAACAGTAAAATCATGAAAGATGCAAATATGGAGACGGGATTATTGAGAAGTGATAGGAATACGGGATAAACTAGACTATCGGGTACATGTTTTTTATAGTAAATTTTTGAACATTTGTGACTAGGATAGACTATAGTAGGGGTAAATTCTCTCTCGAGCAACTTACCACGAATCAACTCGGTTTCTCTCGAACATCGAGTTGCAGCATTAAGAACAGCCTTCGCCTTAGGCCATTCACTCTCTCGAGCTGAATATGTGGGAGAAGTACTAGGATTCACTCTCTCGAGCTGAACCCATGTCGACCCAATACCATTGGCTATCAATTTCGTAGTTTTAGTTTTACGACCTCTCTCTCGAGTGAGCCAAAAACACTAAGATGAAATCGTATTTGCAACTACAATCCCAATAAGTTCAGACACAACTACTAAATGAAATCACATTTAAACAACAAATAAACTATCAACAAGCAAAACCCAACAATTAATTTAACACATATTCCCAAAATCACAGCCCAAGAATTCGAATTTTAGCTAAACATGTAAAAGATGAAGAAAATGATACCAAATCGAAGTAACATCAACTGGGTATGATTTATTTTCACTTCAAATGAGTCTTGGATGAAGATTCTTCAAGATCCACACCCAATTTCTTGGAGATGAGAACCTTCATATCTTCAAACCTTAAGAACAAAGTCTCCGAAATGTAAAAACTGTTCTATTCTAAGACTTGATACTAAACTAAAGGTTTTAAATGGGTATTTATCGTTGTCAAAAAGTGTGCTACAAAGAGTCACTCGGCACAGTTAATCGGGATCGCCGATGCACTCGGCGATTCGCCCTTTGGTCTGCTTCATCGCCTCTCAACTCTTGCCTGCAGCTTCTTCGCCATCTGGATCATTGGGCGGTTTAGTACTGTATCGCGAAACTGTTCGGCGACGCGCCGACTACTCCTTTTCATCGCTGACTTGATCATTTTTTAGGGGCTCAGTACACTGGAACTTTCGTCGAGGTTCAGGCCATTCGGTGACTCGCCTAATGCATTAGGTGATCCTCAGGCCTTCTTCTCTTCGTCTTTGCAGCTGTTTTGTTTGTTTTTGCGAAGTAGTGTCCATGCTTTATCTCAAGCTCCAAATACCTGAAACTTAAGGTTTTACATCATTTATTGAGACAAAATATGCATTTGAGGGCACTAATTCTATTAAAATCACGCCCTAAATGAGTCCAAATTGTGGACTCATCAATGGTATAGGCATGAGAGTTCACTTTACTGTTCAACGATGAAAAGTCATGTTTCATCCCTTTCAACAAGTCATCCGAACCTTGAATTTTATCAAGTATGCGTGACAACAGGTCATTCACCCGGGGACTACTTGCACACCCTTTTGATTTTGGGCTCTCACTCGAGTGAGTCTGGTTCTCATCATGATCATCTTCCATTCTCCAATAATCATTTTTCTCATCCCAATCTTGAGAGTTGCTCATTTGTTCTTCTCCCTTGTGATAGTTCCATATGAAGCGTGGGTGGAAACCCTCCTCATATCTCTTGGAGCTCCAACCTTTATTCTCCCCCGGCCTTGAGCAACTGGAAAAAGAACCCTCCTCAACTCTAAACACTCCATATGTCCCCTTCCCTTCATATGCTCTTGTAGAAATTCCATTTGGATCAACATCTTCTTGATGTTTTCATCCCTCTCTCTCTTTATCAAGTTGTTCTTGTGTTAATCTAAAACAAAATGGAGAGACTTGATCCTCTTGGTGTACCACGCTTGGTTTATTCTAGTCATGTCATCAAGAAGAAATGAAGCTACCTCAAATGATTGTAACATTATTCTTTCTCGTACCAATTGATCAGCCACTCCTGTATTAACCGAATCAAGACTCCGGTAAAAATATTGAATTAACAAATCGTTTGGTAGCCCATAAGTTGGGCATTTAAGTAGGAGTTTCTTAAACCTCACCCACGTTTCATGGATGAGTTCCCCCTCCCGTCGCTTGAAACCTTGAATTTCATCTCTAAGTTTCATCATCCTTGATGGAGGAAAGAACCTTATGTTAAATGCTATAATCAGCTCCTTCCATGATATGATGGAATTGTTTGGTAACTTGACCAACCACTTATTAGCTTCTCCCGTTAAGGACAGTGGAAATAACCGCAGTCAAATTGACTCTTGTGACACATTTTTGAATGAAAAAGGGCTGCAAACCGCTGTAAAATTTCTCACATGCTCATACGGGTCTTCGTGATCTGGCCCTCCATATAGTCCCCTCATTTGGAGTAGGTGAGGAGTGGTGCTAGTGACTTCAAACATCGCATTCTCATCAGCTTGTGGGATGCAAATTGCACCCATTCCACCCGATTGAGCTGGGTTATAGACACCATTGATATCGTCTATACCATCCGGTGACCTGCTTGGCTATCATTCATCTCCTCTTCACTCATGTTCACTTCTACGTAGTCCAACCAATACTTACACAAAGCAGCCAAAGCTAATTCAACTACAGCCAACAAATTTGAGAGTATCACATCTTCAATCAAAGAATTCTAATTAACGCTAATCCCCGGCAGCGGCGCCATTTTGATTAACATATCAGGACACTTCATCCAATACTAAGTGTCAACGCTCGTTAGTCAGTAATATAACCCAACTAAGTTAGTTAGGGTTGAATCCCAAAGGGAATAGTTTTTCCTTCAAATTCGAAGATGAAGATATGACAACGACCTCTTCAATTGAGCATGTATTACACCTTTTTGGTTTTAGTTTCAAATATCTGGATGGTATTATCACTCCAATTTCACACTTCAACAAGAAACGATCAAATAGTAAAATAAAACTTGGGGTAATGACCAACCAATTGCCAAATTTTAATTTAGTGGGTGAATGTCAATGCTCACAATAGGATAATTTGTCGTGGGTAGGTCGGACCATATGTAAAGTAACTTTCTCTCGAACAATTACCTTTTCTATGTCAAATTCTCTCGAACTTCGACACTAACCGGAAGATGCCCAGCCCTTGGTCCTCATCAAATCCACTCTCTCGAGCTAGATACAAATGATAGATCCCATGTTTCACTCTCTCGAGCTGAAATCATGGTGACCCACCTTTTGGCGAGGCGATCTTCCAAAGGTGAGAGGTGACAAAGGCAAGAAACGTATCACCTTTTGTACTTTCTTCGAACATGAGAGTTACTTCTACCTCTATTTTTTCTCACTGTTTTGACTTTTGTTTTGTTCTTTTCTATTCAAGTTCTCGTCTTTTAATATGTACTATCTATTTTTTAGTTTTGAATTGAAATATTTTCTAATATGTTATTGCTATTGAGATTTTCATAATTTATATATGAAATTGAATATTTTATTTTTTGTGCTAACTGACGCCACACTTTGAAAACATGAAAGGCGAGCAGCGAGACAGCGGCGAGACAACGGCCTCGCCTTGTGGCGCGGCAGACCCTTGTTGCCTTTTGTCGCCTTTCGCCGTCCAAAATGCTGCTTGTGGAGAAGTTGAAGGATTTTGTGCCAGCTAGAATTTTCACAAATGAAGATCATCCAGTTGAGTATCTAGTATTCTTGCCTTTATCGTTGCGATAATTGAATTATTTTCTTTTAGTATTGTCATAGATTTACTGTTGCATAAACAAACATGTAAATTATATTCCCAAGTACATATTTTCTGATTTATCTTTTCTCTCTGATTGGCCTTGGAGCATCTCATGTATCTGCTTTGTTGGAGGTACATTCTATGGATTTGAAATAGCATTCAGATGAATTTACTTGAATCTTGATAACTACTGCTTGTGAAGGAATTTAAATTTATGTATTACAACTTTTTGCTTATAATGGAACTTGATTTTATATATTTTCAATTTTTAAAGGTTGAACTTGAACTTGAACATGGTGAAATACTTGAAGCCTCACTAAAATAAAAGAGACTCTTCTATTAAGCTTCTTACGAATTGACACAAATATGGTAAAGCCTTATTTTAGTTTGTGTTTTCTAGAGGTGATGCCTCCCAAGTTTGGCTTGTGGTTTATTCTGATTTAATTTTCTTGAGTCTAATGTTATAGGCTACCATTCAACTTTGTGGCTTTGATATAAAAAAAATTCATTGCATATGAAGATACAAATTCTATTAAAAAGTATTACGCGAGATAGTTACATTAATAGAAGTTGAATCTCCTGAGCTCACAATAATACGACATCTTAGTTAGATAGAGATATAAAAATTTGCTTTTAAAAGCTGAACTTTTGTTTGGTTAGTAGCGCTAGGAATAGTGATATTCTGCTTGCTTACTGTTGTCATACATTATACAACACGTAGGAGAACAATATTGCGTGATTTGTAATATTGTCCCTTTGTTTTTATTGTGTTTACTACTATTTATAGCTTTGTTTTCATCATTGATTCTTTTTCTTCCTCATTTGTATTTTGTGCAATATTGCTTCTCATTTCTCCTGCAATTGTGTATGTTACTTTATAGGGGTATAAATAGTAGTGATTATCCTCATACACCACATTTGAGAATAAGAAGGTATGTTATTGTTATCATGATATCTTAAAGTATTAAATCAAATCATAATTATTTTTCTTTTATACAGAGTGTGGAAGATAGAAATCAAGACTAGTTACTAGAGATGTGCTTCTATAATGGTATTTTGAGAAGCAATATCCATTATTAAATTAGTTTATTTAATGTTTTGTATACTCGGTTAGTCGGTTAGACTTCAAAGTTGAATTAATTTACTTAATATTAGTTTTTCCTTAAAGAGTATGTAATGAGATATCATCTCATGAATGTCATTTTAGTTCTTAATTACTATATGATAGACTGTAAAAAAAAAATTAATTATTACCTTCCTTCTTTTTGTATGCTGTTATTTTAAATTTGTATATTGCTTGTCTTAAAATAAACTATTCCCAGTTATAAAGTTTAATATTTATGTACGTATTATTTATTAATTTTATTCTTAAAATTTTTTTTCTAGTTTACAGACACAATCTACAAATTCTAAATAGTTTCACTATACATTTATATCCTATTAGATGCTTTTGATTAGTGAAACATTATTTTATCCTCCGAAGCTTAATTTTTAGTGACAACTAAATTATATTTTCTGTGACAATCACATTTTTGTCACAAAAGTATGATATCATACTTTGTATTTTATGACAAATGTGATTGTCACTGATTATGACATTTTCTAGTGACGATTTGTTTTGTCGGCAAAAAATATATTTTTAGTGACGACATGATCATTTTCAAGTACAAATTTTATAAGAACCAAATTTGTCACTAATTTATACATTTAGGTACGGCAAAAAAATTCGTATGTAAATGATAATTTTTAGTGATGAAATAATAATTGTTCCACTACAAAATGCATATAACATTAGAGACAAGTGACTTCGTCACTGATTAAACTCAATACTTAGTGACACATCAATTTCGTCGGCCTTAATAACCTTTTTAGTGACGAAAAAAATAATTACCTACAAAATTTTATACATTCTATGATGAATAAGTTTGTCATCAATAGTATGTGTTTGGGGACAAAAAAAAAATTCGTAGTTAATACAATTCTATTTAGTGATGAAATACTAAGCTGTGTCTATACACATTTAGTGACCCATGCTTTAGAGACGAACGATTGACGAATTATTTAGGGTTTACGGTTTAGGGTTTAGGGTTTTGGGTTTTAGGGTTTAGGGTTTAGGGTTTAGGGATAAGGTTTAGGGTATAGGGTTTAGGGTTTAAAGATTTTCTCACTTAAGGATTCATAATGTTGAAAGGTTTTCTCACCTAAAGTTGAATCATGTTTTAGGAGCTATTCTGAATGAACTCTAGATTGGATTGGTTGCTTAATTGTGTCATTCCATTGATTAAAATATTTATGTTGTCACGACCCAAAGTAGACTCTAGAAGTGAAATGGCCCATAGGACCCCGAAAGGCTCTACACAAGACACTTAGCATAAATCATACAAGATAATAGAGTTTACGAGTTTAAAAGACAATTTATATCATAAAGAGTTTTTCAAAAAACGAAGAAGAAGTCTAACATAGTCTCACTGCCAGCTACTACATCAAGAGTGATAATGACATGTTGTCATTGCATGTCATTAAAGTTTTTTTTAGCATGACTGCATAACTCTTATGCATTGCTATCATACTTATTACATTTCATATACTAATACATACTTGTGCCCACAATGTTTCATAATGTAGGATATGACGCTCCTACCTGTCCTACTTGTGGCTAGTTGAGCTCTTAACACTCGAAAATTGGTGTGTCCTCATGTTTCGAACACCGATACACTTTTATATGATTTTATTTACATAACTTTTCAGACATTTGTATTTGGTGTATGAGTTACGTACCAACCACTTTCTTTTGATGTAATAGATGGCTTATTGAGACTATGTTAGACTTTCATTTTGTCAAACTCTTTTATGATATAAAAACTGTTTCTTGGAAATATTTACCTATAATATCTTGTATGATGTATGATAAGTGACTTGTGAGGACCTCTCGGGGTTCTATACACCATGTTATACCTAGGGTATACTTTGGTTCGTGACACTTCTGCACCCTGCAAATAATAGTATGAGTTCTCATCTCTAGTTTTGGATCTCGTGCGGAGAAACTCTTGGAATTCAGAGACATAGGTGAGCTTCTAGCATTTCGAATTGTCTTTCTCCCTCTGCTTTTGCTAGGACTAGTCTTTATTTTATTTCTGAAGACAATTTTATATTATGGTATTGTGATTTCACTCCTATTTTTAATGGTTGCTCAAATATCGGTCGATACTAGGTCTTGGGGTTGTTTCTGTTTTGATTTGTTTCTCTCCCTTTTCGTTGTTCCTTATTCTTACGGTAGTTTGTCTTCCACATTCTCTTCTTTCATGTGTTAGCCCGTTGCTACTAGTTCCGGGGTATGGGTTCAGTCTACCTACTGGTCAGACGTAATAGGTGCTATCATGACCTGAGACTTTGGGTCAGGACATTGAAATTCGCCAATAAAAATAACTTTTTTATCTTAAAACATTAATGCATTACTCTATTTGTTATTAAATATGTTTGTTCCAGGCAATTGAATATCAAATTACTCCATTAGATTTTATTTATTTAGAAAATTGCTCAATTAATCATCTTTTAGATCAAATATTTATATCAGAGCATGAGGTCACCATTTTAAATTTTTTAAAATATAAACCATGACTATATTCGTTATTAAATACTTCATAAGGTTGACTTGTTAGGATAATTACTCGATTAATCATCTATTATGATCAAACTACCATCTCATTGCATGAGTTCACCAGTAAGTCTAGCTTTTAACTTCAAAAGATCAATACATAACTAAATTTATTATTAAATATGATAAATACAAACAGTTGGTGTAATATTTATTGAAAGAAATCGATGAATTGTGTACCTTATTCATTTGCAGTGGAAGTCGATTGCTCCAAAGTCCTGCTTTGAATCACTAGGAATTAAAGATTGATTCACAAACTAAATATTTATCTTCAGGCAGAAAAAGTTTTTTTTTTCTTCTAGTTTGTGTTATCTTTTGTTGTTTTGTTTTTTACGTTGTTTTTCTCATTTTCTAACTTTAAAAGAAATCATTTTATTAAGAGGGGTTGGGTTGTTTTCAGTTTAATAATTGTTCCCCCCTTCTTTTTCAAATAAGAGATAAGTAATTCTTATCTCTAATCAGACAATTTCTTGGGTTGGGTTGGGTCGGGTCGGCCCCCATGGGCGACCCACGACCCAAAACATACATCTCCCACTTCGCACATGGTGGACAAGACCCAAGCTAATACAACATCAACTAGACACACAATTCATACAACAAATAGTTCGTATGACCTGTGAACACAAAGAGTTTAACTTTACGGTTTTCTCCACATAGGAATTCAATCATATTTGGAAAGAATTCACAACTTATATGAGAATACTATTACTCACAATATCCCAAACTTCATTCACTACTTTAGTAGTTACTTATTTGATCCCTCATCATCTTAAGGAAATTAACTCGAGTTCATATTTAACTTTATACACACAACAACACTCAATACCAATATGGTTAGTGCAATATCCGGATTGTGTATATAAATTTATTATTAATTTAATTGTCTTTCCTTTCTACTAGAATCTATCTGCTCCTATTCGGCTGCTTTCCTAGACATGCATTGCATTTTCGAATCATCCATGGCTATCAGTAACATGCTAAAGTAGCAACATCGATTCAAACTTCAAGAAACAACAAAAGGTCAAAGGGTATTACATTGAAAAATCATTTTAACTTTTCTGGGTCTCACACAATGAAGAAGCATGGAATATTCTTTCATTGACCTATTGATCGCTTGACACACGTGGTATGAAACACGTGTTACGATACTTTCACCTTATATTGGTGTATGTGTTTCATCCTTCCGATTATCCAACATCGTACATACCTCGATCTAAACACCTCATGATGTTTAAACCTAGTTTCTCTTTTTCAGTAATCCTTAAACTCATTTTCTTAGAGAAACATTCATATGTCTCATAAAACAAGTCATAATATAGTGATGGAACTCATCTCTTCACATTCCTCGACGTAAGAGGTGATTGCTCGTGTGAGAGAGCCAATCATGCGACTTGTTCGACACTTTATTTCTTATAAAATATCACATGCATACTGCATTTGAACATAAATTCAATAGTTTTATATATATAGAAGAAAATATTATAACAATCAAGCCATTTTACTATATTGAAATATCATCATACTCTACATAAACTTAGAGCTTTAACGTGTTTTTCAAACAAGTCTCCAGAGATGGTCTTCGTAAAAGGATCAACTATCATTTCACATGTAGGAATGTATTGCAAAGTTATTTCTCCACTTGCCACTACATCTCTCACAAAGTTATACACTATGTCGATGTGTTTGTTCTTGCTGTGATACTTAGGATCCTTTGTGTATGTGATAGCCGCTTGACTATCACAATATATAATCATGGGACCCTTAGAATTATTTGCAATACTCAAATGCTCAAAGAATCTCTTTAACCAAACAATTTCTTGTACTGTAGACCCACAAGCCACAAATTCAGATTTTATGGTTGAAAGAGCTATGCAAGTTTGCTTCTTACTTTTCCATGAAAAAGCACCACCATTTAGTAAGAAAGCATAACTGGATGTTGATTTTCTATCATCTCGATCACCAGCCCAATCAGCATCAGTATAACCTCTTATGAATAAATCAGATCCACTTTAACACAGTGTATGATCTGCAGTTCCCTTTAGGTATCGAAATATTCTCTTTACTGCTTTTCAATGATATTTTCTAGGATTGGATTGATACCTACTAACTAGACTCATGGCATAACAAATATTTGGGCGAATACACATCATAGTATACATCAAACTCCCTACAACACTAGAATAAGGAACTCGAACCATGTCTTTATTTTCTTTTTCATTCTTTGTACTCATTTCAAGGCTTAAATTTTCACCCCTTGCTACAGGAGTATCCATTGATTTTCAACAAATCATTCGAAAACGTTCCAATATTTTCTTTATATAAATTTCTTAAGATAGACTCAAAAATTTCTTGGAACAATCACTTTGGATCTTAACGCCTAATATATAGTGTGCTTCACTCATACCTTTCAGATCAAACGATTTTGAAAGCCATGACTTGACAACTTTCACATACTCCAAATTATTTCCTCCTAGTAAAATATCATCTATGTAAAGATAAAGAATTACAAAATGTCCATTGGACTTTTTCACATAGATGCAATAGTCTTCATCGATCAGGGTGAAATCAAATGGCATCACCTCCTTATGAAATCTTTGATACCACTGCCTTGAAGATTGCTTTAGGCCATAAATTGATCTTCGCAATTAACATATTTTCATTTCTTGACCTTTAACAACGAAACCTACTGGTTGTTCCATGTAGATTTCCTCGTTTAATTCTCCATTGAGAAAAACGGTCTTCACATTCATTTGGTGTAATTCTAGATCTAAACGTGCTATAATATTTAAAAGTAATCGTATGGAAGTAAACTTCACAACTGGTGAAAAGGTTTCCTCATAGCCTATTCCAACTTCTTGAGTAAAACCTTTTGCCACCAATCGTGCTTTGTGTCTTTCTATTGACCCATCCGATTTACCTTTAACTTTAAGAATCCATTTATTCCCAATAGCTTTACGTTCCTTAGGAGGTCAACTAGATCCCAAACTTTGTTGGTTTTCATGGACTCTAATTCTTCTTTAATCTCTTTGAACAAATCATCCCTTTCAAGTCTCGATAAGGCCTTAGTTACATAATTAGGTTTATCCAATTATATGAGAGATACTAGGAAAACATAATCCTCAATCTCATAAGATTGTTTAGGTACACCTCTTTTTGTACTCTTACGTATTTGAAGTTCAGATTCCTCTATAGAATTTTGAGATTCATAACTCCCACTCGGATCAGGAATCATTTCATGATCCATTGAATTATCAAGTGTGTTTGACAACATTATCTGATCTTCTGAAATCAACATTTCGTACAGAGGCTCAAATTTATCTATTTCACCCTTTTTGGGAAAATCATTTTCCAAAAATCTGACATCTCGTGATACAATTTCAGTAATCCTTCCATCCTCTAGTTTAACGATGAACACATGTCCTTTAGAGAGTTCAGAGTACCTTATAAAGTTACATTTATTTCCTTTTGGACTTAGTTGACCAAACTCACCAAAACAATCTTTAATATATGCTGCACAATCCCACGATCGTAGATCATTTAGGTTTGTTTTATGACCGGTCTAAAGTTCATAAGGAGTGGAAGACACTGATTTAATTAGAAGACACTTTGTTCAATATGTAAGCCGTAGTCAATAATGCATCTCCCAAGAAAGAGATAGACAAATTTGCCTGAGCCATCATTGATCTTGTCATGTCTAATAATATTATATTCTTTCTTTCAGCTACACCATTTTGGTGTGGTGTATGAGTGTTAATTGTTTAATAATACCCTTTTCAGTACATAATTCTTCAAATTGTTTTGACAAATATTCACGTCGTCGATCGGTTCTTAAAGCTTTTATGATTTATCTAATTGATTTTCAACTTCATTCATATATCTTTTAAAGCACTCAAGTGCTTCAGATTTATGAGAAATCAAATAGACATAACCAAAACGCGTGAAATCATCAATAAATATAATGAATTATGTTGCACCAGACCTTGACCTTACATTCATTCGACCACGAATATCAAAATGAATTAATTGAAGTTGGAACTCATCTCTCTTAGCCTTCTCATATGGTTTATGCGTAATCTTTCCAGCAAGACAATTTTCACAAGTTGTCATTTCGATTTTGGTGAATGAACCTAAATGCCCTTCTTTTGCCAACCTATACATTCGATCTTGCCCTATGTGACCTAATATTACACGCCATGTAATAACATCAACATCATTGTTACTTGAAGAACATGTCATTACACAATGGTCAACATAATAGGCATAAGTTGAAGGATTATAATCTAATACAAACGGTCATAACAAAGTACAAAACCATATAAACCATTAGCTAGAGTTATTCTAACAACATTACGACAAAAAAACAAATAAAAACCAACGTCTAAAAGAATAGGCACAGATACTAAGTTTCGTCAAATCTCTGGTGCATATATGACGGCATGCAACATCAAAGAATGGCCACCATGCAAGTCTACTTTGCAAGTGCCTATCCCTTTGACTTCTAATTTTGCATTATTTTCCACGTAGATCCACCTTGATTTAGATGAAACTCGACGAAACTCCACAAACGCTTCTCGAGCTCGACTCACGTGGTCGGTGGATCCTGGGTCTACAATCCACAAAGTATAAGATTCAAGTAGTATAGAACTGCTTGAAACATATGTAGCACTTAGAGATGCGTTTAGAAATGCTACCTTTTTAGGCACGGTACATTCACGAGCAAAATGCCCAAATTCTTGGCAATTGTAGCACTTCATTTTACTCTTGTCTCTCTTCTTGAAAAACCGTTTTCCTTTCTTGGATTTTGGCTTTTTCTTTTTCTTAGAGGGTCCTTCTCCAGTCTCTTTGTTTTTCCCATGTCTTTTCCAATTTTCTTGCACTTGAAGCCTGAAGATTTTGTACCACTTGACTCTACCACAAAGGCATTAGAAGCAGCTTTAGCAGCACCAAGGCGCTTATTTTCAAGTTCAACACATTGGAAAAAGTTTTGATGTTATCATTATGGGTCAAGTTAACCTTCAAATGTTCTCAATTGTTGGGAAGAGACCGAATCACTGCCTGAACTTGTTGCTCATCTAAAATAACATGGCCATCACTCTTTAGTTGAGCTATCATGTTTGACATCACCCTAAGGTGTTGTTTGATATTCTTATCATGGCGCTTTTTGTAAGTGTCAAATTTGATAGTCAACTGTCGGAAGCGGGTTACAGACGTACCTATATGTTCCTCATAGATGTGCCCACATAGCATGAGCAGTAGGAAATTGCTCACATTCATGTATAAGGTCATCAACTACAGAACTAACTATTATTTAACGTGCAGTGGAGTTAGCCTTTTTCCAAGCTTTGTAAGCTTTATGATCCCTTCTATGTTGTATAGTATTACCTTCTTCTGTTTGATTCAAAACATGATTTATACCTTCCAAAGCATTTTGCTCTTCCAGTACATACCATATTTTACGACTCCAGATGTCGTAGTTATCCCCGTTAAGTTTTTCACCTTTATTTAAGTCAGCAATGATGCTTTTTGATGCCATGTCTGTTATTGACATATAATTAGGCAAGAATTTTAATCAATTATGCATGCGACATACACATTCAAGAAAATTAATTCTCATAAAGATTTTATATTTAATATAAAATCGAAAAGACATGTATGCATCCAATCATCATCTACAAGCTAAATATTTAATCAAAATTCAAATATAATTTCTTAATGTGTATAATTAATATATTGAAGACTTTGATAACAAGAATTTTTAAGTCTAATAACATAATTTGAGAGAAAAACAAACTACATAATTCATATCTTGAAAAACAAATAAGCAATAAAAATTTACAAGTAATTCAAAGACTGAAATCCTCCCACAAGTCTTCAAGACAACAAATGTAAACATTAAAAGTTTGACTGGGTCAAATGTCATGATAAACATCAGTCAATCTACTACCCCAAGGTTCATGAAGTGCGTCTGTTAAATAAGCTAATGTTCTCCAATATGAAATTTCCTTATAATCAGCCAGTTCAGCCCATTTTATTTCAAAAAGGTGAATAAAATCACATGCTGAAATATTAGAGGACATCTTCAATTACTCAAACTCTTTGAATTTTTTCTCTTTTTACCTTCGAATGGCCCTTTGGTTCCTTGACAGATTTTGTGTTTCCCTGGGGACACCAATCTGTATGATTTCACGCCCTCGGAAACATGTCTTACGACGGCTTGCTCTCCTACCTTGTCGTTTTGCTAGACTTTGAAAACTCCCACTTGGAGTAATTTGAGCATGTTCCCGTTGAGCAATATTTGAAATGGAAACAAAAATAGAAATATGATTAATACCATTAATTATGGCAACGTATGTCACAAATTTCCCGTAGGAGAGAAGGAGTCGTTTAAGGAATTTAAAAGTCTAAGAGAATTTTTGAAGACCAATTTTAATACACATAATTAAAATTATAATCTAGTTAAAACAAGTTTCACTATTCTTCATTTAGGAAAGAATAACTCATGACCTTAAAAAAATTCAAAGTCAACCACAATTATTTGACCACATGAAAAATCGTATGTTAAAGTAAATTATAAAATAAATACTTTGTTAACATAAAAAAATACTACAAAATCATTGTCTATTTTTTATTTAAAAAATAGTTCTTTATGATTCCTAAGAAAATTGTATAAGTATTTTATTAATAAAAAAAATTGGACCATTTTCTTTTTTCCTTTTTAACACTTAACAGAAAAGGACAAAAAGAAACTTCCTTTCTCTTTTTCTTTTTATTTAAACAATGGGACCATCTTTTTTCCTCCTAAATCCTTATAGAAAAAGAAAAAAAAAAGAAAAAAAGGGAAGGTCCACACGTTCCAATAGGAAAAAGTTGTGGGACCATTTTCTTTTTCTTTTTTAATCCATAACAAAAGAATATGGCTTGTCTCTTAAACTATCTTTCAATTATTATTTTTTATTTATTAACAAAGAAATAGAAGTTGGCATTTTCAAGTCTTTATCCAACTCAAAGTCTTTTTCATTTTCAACCTATAAAATAACTCTTTATAAATATTACTCATCTTCTCCTGTTACTTCCATTAAAAAAAAAACGAGAAACAACAAACAAAACTTCAACAAAATTCCATGAAATGGCCACAAGGAAGAAATATACTCAGGTCAATAAAACTTTTTTTTCCTACTCATAATGAAATATCGAGTAACAAAAAAAACATATCGATAATGGACAGAAATAAACATATTTATTATCATATTTCAAATTTCTCGATTCATTCAACTAGAGCATTTCAAACATTATTGAAACAAGGAAGAATTAAACCTAGCTTTGATGCCATTTGTGGATTTATAAAAAGAAATCGACGAATTGTGTACCTTATTAATTTGCAGCGGAAGTCGATTGCTCCAAAGTCCGCTTTGAATCACTAGGAATCAAAGATTGATTCACAAACTAAATGTCTATCTTCAGACAGAAAAAGTTCTCCTTTTTTTCTTCTGATTTGTGTTATCTTTTGTTTTTTTTTTACGTTGTCTTTTTCACTTTCTGACTGTAAAAGGAATAAATCCTTCTATTAAGAGGGGTTGGGAAGTTTTCAGTTTAATAATTGTTTCCCCTTCTTTTTCAAATAAAAGATAAGTAATTTTTATCTCTTATCAGATAATTTCTTGAATCAGGTCGGATAAGTCTACATGGGCGACCCAAGACCCAAAATTATAGTTGATGACCAAAATAGTTTATTAAGATTGACTTGTTTGGACAATTTATGTAACAAATGTACTTTTTAGAAAATTCTCAGTAGTTGTTGGGGTCTCTGCAGCAAATTAACTTACAACAATTGTTTTATCAAATTTGATAATTATTTTGAAATGCTCAACAACTACAACAGTTGATTTATTAGATTTCATAAACGTTTTGAAATACTCAGTAAGTACAATAGTTACTTTATCAGATTTCATAATTGTTTTGAAATGCTCACTAAATACAGATGTTTCTACATCAATATTCATAATTATTTTGAAATGCTCAGTAAATACAATATTTGCTACGTCAAAATTCATACTTATTGAAAAATTATTCAAAAATTAATGTGCATAAAAATACATGATCACCATATATATATAAACAACAACAATAATTTGAAACAAGTTTCTACGAAGCAGTACGGTTCGTGCATGTGATTCGTTTTTGCCCAATTCTTTTGCTTATGAAGCATTTATTTTTCTTTGTTAGAAATGATTTTCTGATTGTTGACCTTCACTTCATCTCTCTTTTTTCGACCGGACCAGACTCAATATGTGGAAGATGTATTTTTTCCTCTAAAATATCCATATGAACTTCTTATGATGCTTCAGTATGAAAAAAGAAATGTCTCTACCTTATAATACAAAGAGGAGTAATGATAAATTCATCCCCATATTCTTCACCAAATTGAGAGCAAATTTCTGCCATATCATGTGGACAAAATATTTTATCTAGGTCAAACAGTCTACAACCATAGACCATATTGTAGATGGCGGCTGGCAACCAGTCATTGCCGGAGACTGGATTGCTAACATTGACAGAATTTCCCCCACTAACTGAGAAGAGAGATGACGCTTGCAAAATAAATTCACCTCACAAAACCCTATATGCTGATACAATTAGACCTACGAATACAATAGCAAAAAAAATAGAACCAGTTTTGATGAAACCAGTGACTATAGTTGAAGGTATACCAAGGATCAAATGGACCGAATCAGAAGTGGAAAGAATGAATATCAAACAGAATCTGGAATTTGCTATCATTGGCAAATTTTCATATGGATGGCCAGATTTAGAGTTTTTAAGAAAGGCAATTCCATCTCAGTGTGGAATTAAAGGGGAGTGCATGGTTGGCCTGTTACGGAATCGACATGTTCTTATTCGTCTCTCATCCATGGAGGACTATATCAACATAATATCAAAAGGGGTATATTACATAACTTGTAGTGAAGGATATTCATATCTAATGAGGACTCTAATCTATGATTCTAAGTTTAGGGTGGAGGAGGAAACATCGAGATCCATGGCATGGATTTCATTTCTGAATCTACTACCAACATTCTTCGAGAAGGAGTCCCTCTTTTCCCTGGCTTCAGCAGTAGGTATTCCTTTGCAACTAGATCAGGCCACTATC
Source organism: Solanum okadae (assembly GCA_036553675.1). Lineage (NCBI taxonomy): Eukaryota > Viridiplantae > Streptophyta > Magnoliopsida > Solanales > Solanaceae > Solanum > Solanum okadae. The sequence continues at coordinate 37,744,411 of CM071678.1, forward strand.
AACAAGACTCGGCCAAGTTGTGCCAGATTCAAAGTACTGGTGGATCTTCGTGCAGACTTGCCAAAAAAAGTTTACATGGATATTGAGAATGAGAAAACAGGAGAAACAAGATCTCAAGCAGTTCACATCAGATATGACTACATTCCTAAATATTGTGAGGAATGTAAATTGCAAGGACATAACAAACTAGAGTGTAGAATTTTAACTCCTGAACCACAGATGATTGACAAGGACAGGAAGTTGAAGGAGAAAATACATAGAGATAGTGAGGACAATGATAATAAGGATGGATTTCCTAGCAGACCTGAACCTCAACAATTTCAGGAAGGAAAAACAAGGGTGTTGTCCAGTGGAAAAGTGGTGGGTGACCCTGGAAACTGGAAAAAATTATAAATGATCGAAGCCTTCCTCAAGCAGTTAGTACCCAAGTAGAGGTTCCTGTCAGCAACATGTTTGATATTCTTAACAAGGATGAAGTTGAAGCCAACAGTACAAAAAGTCACAGCAATGACAGTGAGCAAGTAGAGAAAAAGGAGGCTAAGAGTGATAGAAAAGAGGAACAAGAAGCAGACAAGACAACAAAGGTGCAAATTGGAACAGTAATGCATGATTCTACAGTGAATGAAGCTATTCGGGCAACAAGTGGGTTAAATGACAACAATAAGGGTAGTATGACAAAGCAACAACTTCTAGGTGGTACTAGTAGAAGCAGCAACATCGCTTCAGACAATGGAAATCGTGCACAGCAAGTAACTTCTACTAAGGAGTGGATAAATTCAGCATTTGTGAACCACAATAAAAAAAATGAAGAATCCAAGAATCAACAAAAGAAAAGGTTAGCTACTACTCCAATTAACAAGACGATTGATGTGGTAAATAAAGAAGAACTTAGCATCGGGTTAGGGGTAGTTGAAATTCAGCAAGGAGATGATATTGTTATAAGTGACCAGATGCAAGAGGATAGAAGTATTGACAGTATGGCAATAGTTGAAGTCCCTACAGTAGTGCAAACAGATGATAGTTTTATGTTGATGTACACAGAGTCGCCTAATTCAACTTTGCATGACATTCTTACTCATAAGATTGTTGAACAAGACCCAGACCCAGAAGCTACAGAAGGTGCTAAGTTGATTGACAGTGCAATAAAATCAGAAGTAAATGAGGCACAAATATACAAAGATGCAGATGTATCACCTAGGGTTGCTAAAGCAATGAAATCAGCTATGAAGGGTAAAAATCAGGGTAATGGAGACTCAGCCCAATTAATTAGAGTGCAACCAAAGCGGAAGGTGTTTTCTCAATACTCAAGATGATGATTAAAGCTCTTATATGGAATATTAGGTCTGTAAAGACACAGAAAGCATTTCAAAGAGTGCAAATGTTGCATAATTATCATAAGTTTGCTTTTGTGGCTCTATTGGAACCTTTTCAGTATGTTAGATTCATCAATAAATATAGAAGAAGGCTCAAAATGCCTAAGGCGATGCATAATTGCAATGGAAAGATATGGATCTTTACTAACCATGGGTTTGATGTGACAGTAGTGAGTGATTCTCAACAACAACTCACAATTTTGATACAAAGTCAATCTTTTATCAGTAACATATATGCTACTATAGTGTATGCTAAGTGTGATGCTGCTAGGAGGATGGAGTTGTGGGATGACATTTACTCATTAGCCAGTGGAATGAGTAGTCCGTGGCTAATTGGTGATGATTTTAATGTAGTGCTAAGTGGAGAAGAGAAAATAGGAGGTCTTCCGGTGGTAGAGTCTGATCATGAAGATTTCAGAACTTGTATTGAGTCATGTGAGCTTGCACAAGTGCATTTCAAGGGTAGTCCCTTTACTTGGTGGAATGGTAGGTCAGGCAGTGATTGTATTTTTGAAAGGCTTGATAGAATCTTTTTGAATTCTGAAATGCAAAATATCTTTCCTCATTTTGAGGTAGATCATTTACCTAGAACAGGGTCGGATCATGCCCCTTTGGTACTCTCTTGTGAAGATAGAAGGATCAGATTTAGGAAGCCATTTAGGTTTCTTAAATTTTGGACATAACATGCATCTTTCAAGGATGTGATTAGGCAACAATGGGATACTGATTGCTCTTCTAATTCATTTTTGAACTTTAAGCTAAAGATCAAAAAGGTTAAGACTGCCCTAACTTCCTGGAGTAGGGAGACGTTTGGTGACATTTTTCAACAACTTATCATTAGAGAGGAAATAGCGAGAATTAAAGAGAAGTTATTTGAAGAAGATCCTTCTAGTGAGCATAGATCTGTCATGCAAAGAGCAAAAGCGGAGTATAATAAGTATCTACATTTTGAAGAAGTTTTTTGGCAACAAAAAGCTAGATATGACTGGTTTGTTAATGGTGATAGAAATACCAAATTCTTTCATAGTTTGGTGAAAGGTAGGAGGCAGAAGCTTAAAGTGAATAGAATTCAAAATTCACAGGGTGATTGGCTAGAGGAGGAAGGAGAGATTGCTTCAGAAGCAGTAAATCATTTTCAAAAGCAATTCACGCAAGAAAGAGATGCTACAAGCTTTTCTTTATTATCTCATATTCCTGAGTTGATTAGTGCAGAGGATAATGTTTTGTTGAGTGGGAGTCCTGATAGTGGAGAGGTTAAACGTGCAGTTTTCAAGCTTAATGGGGATAGTGCTAGTGGCCCGGATGGACTCACTGGAACATTCTACTAAGTCTGCTGGGATATTATTGGGTCAGATATTGCAAGAATGGTGAAAGATTTTTTTGCTGGGAACACTCTTCCAAAGTCTATTACTCATACTAATTTGATTCTCATACCCAAAAAGGATAACATACAAACCTTCTCAGATATGAGACCTGTTAGCCTGAGTAACTTCATAAACAAGATTCTTTCAAGAATTGTACATGATAGACTAGAAGGCATGTTACCAAAGTTGATATCTTCTAATCAAGCAGGTTTTGTCAAAGGAAGGAACATTATTGAGAATGTTCTTCTTACACAAGAGGTGATTACAGATATTACCAAAAGAGGAAAACCTGCAAATGTGGTCATTAAGCTAGATATGGCTAAATCTTATGATAGAGTTTCTTGGTTTTTCTTGATGAAGGTGTTAAAGAAGATGGGTTTTTCTAATAATCTAGTTGATATAATTTGGAGGCTGATCTCTAACAACCATTACTCAATTTTGCTCAATGGGCAATCTTATGGTTTTTTTCATTCTACAAGAGGAGTGAAGCAGGGAGATCCTCTCTCTCCTGCTCTTTTTATTATATCAGCAGAGGTTCTTACTAGGGCTCTCAACTCTCTATTTGATGATCCCCGATATGTTGGATATGGGATGCCAAAGTGGAGTGTTAATCTGAATCATCTCTCTTATGCTGATGACACCATTATCTTTGCTTCTTCTCATTCATATTCTTTGGAAAAAAATTGGTTACTTTGCAGGAATATGAGAAGCAATCAGGACAGAAGGTGAATAAAGAAAAGAGTTTCTTTTATTTACATCAAAAAGTGGCTGCAGGGATCGCTCAGCAAGTGGAGCATAGCACAGGCATGAGGAAGGGAGTATTCCTAATGAAATATTTAGGATGTCCCATCACTCATGGTAGGAAAAGGAAAGAACATTATTCAGAATTGTTGAACAGAGTGAAAGGTAGAATTCAAGCATGGAAAGGAAAGATGCTCTCTTATGGCAGTAAAGAGGTTCTTCTATCTAGTGTTCTTCAAAGCACTCCCATTTATACCTTATCTGCTATAACCCCTCCTATGTGTGTGATTAAGGAACTTCATAGGATTTTTGCTAGATTTTTTTGGAGTAACAAGGAAACAGGAAGGAGCAAGCATTGGTCGGCGTGGAATAAAGTTTGTTTTCCAAAGCAGGAAGGTGGACTTGGTTTCAGATCTATGTTTGATGTCTCTCAGGCCATGTATGCTAAGTTGTGGTGGAGGTTTAGGACACAAAATAATTTGTGGTCCAATTTCCTTTGGAATAAATATTACAAGAAGCAAATTCCGACTCTTGTTGAATGGAAAGGGGGCTCTCAAATCTGGAAATATATGCTAGAGAACAGGGAGATTATCGAGCAGCACTTATGGTGGGAACCAAAGGGAGGTACTTCTACTATATGGTATGACAATTGGTCTACATTGGGACCTCTTCATCTACTTCCTTTGGAGAGTCAAACATGTCATCTTATGAGAGATATTGAAGAATTTCTAACAACTGATGGCTGGGACATTGAAAATATGAAGAATTATGTTCCAGAGTATGTGGTGAATCATGTCACACTGAATTTGTGTAATGTTAAGCTAAGCGGACAAAGTGATAAACCGTGGTGGACTAAAACTAGCACTGGAAAGTTCAGTGTTAAAAGCGCTTGGGAATTGTTGAGGCAAAGAGAGGATATCAATGATGATTTTAAACTTTTATGGATGAAAGGATTACCTTTTAGATTCTCCTTTCTTTCTTGGAGAATTTGGCAAGGTAAGGTTCATGTAGCTGTTGTCATGCATTCTTGGAATCATAATATTTCTCAATTGTGCAAATGTTGTTCTATACCCGAGAGAGAAACAATTGAGCATTTATTTCTAAAAGGTGAAATTGCATCTATTGTATGGAATTATTTTGGTAGAGCAGCAGGCTGGACTGGCTCATTTGTTCAACTGAAGCAATCAGTGAAGAAATGGTGGGGTGCAAGTGGAAATGCAAGATTAAATGTGGTATTTCAAGCTGTTCCTATTGTGATTCTATGGTTTCTATGGAAAAGGAGAAATACTATCCTTCATGGAGGTTCTTATTCAGTTGGTAAAGTTAAATGGGAGATCACTGACACTATTTTGAAATTACTCAAAGAGAGATTTAATTGGGACTTCGGTTCCAATAATTGGCCATTGTTAATAGCATCTCTAGAGGGATACAAAGCTAACCACATCAGTAAGAGTGTTAGATGGTTCCCTCCTCCTACTGGTTGGCTAAAATGCAACACGGATGGGGCTTCTAAAGGGAATCCTGGGCCTAGCTCTGCAGCGTTTTGCATTAGAGATCAGAATGGGAATTTTCTGGCTGCTAAAGGAGTTAAAATGATTGATTCTACTAATTTAGTGGCAGAAGCAAGAGCTATTAGAGAGGGATTGATGTTCTATAAAGAGAATAGATTGACTAACGTACTGGTAGAGACAGACTCTCTAGCAATGGTTAATATCATAGAAGGGAGGTGGGAGATTCCTTGGCGTTTGAGTTTGGAGGTAAACACTATCAATGAGCTAATGAGGATTGTCTCAGCAAGAGTACAACATTCCCTCCGGGAAGGAAATACTCTTGCTGATTTTTTAACTAACTTGGTTTTTATTTTTGCAGGTGGCTTTCAATATAATCAATTCCAGGAACTTCCAAGTGAAGTCAAAAGAATCATTAACCTAGACAAAGTTGGCACTCCTCATATAAGAAGAATCTCCACAGATTAACTAGAAATTCATCAAACTCTTAATTATATGAAAGGAAGGTGAAAGTAAACAGTAGTCACTTCTCTAGAAGGCAAATAACAAAGTCTGAAGAAATTTCACATGGTTATAGCATCATGCACCTGGTGAGAGCTTTGGGGTGTCCTTTTGATGCTAAATCAAGACTTGGTTGAGTAATTCTAGTAAGTTGCTACTGTCTTGAAGAGGATCCTTCTTCACCTGTATCAAATGTACATAATATATTAGATCTCAATTTAGAGATTTTGGCCTATAATTTAGTTTTTAGATGGTGGTATTAATCTCCTTAGAGATTCAACCCATTAGAAGCTAGATAAAGGGCAAAATCTAGATCTTGAGAATCTAAGTTCTGGTTTTTAGTAATGGAGGAGAGAGCTTTGGTTCTTACACATTGTTGAGGTTATAGTTGGAAATTGAGAGGCTATAGGGGTCAGTTACTGTGTTTTGATGACTTTGACATGCTTTTTCCAAGCTCGATAATGGATTTTCCTCTTCACTAATGTATGATGAAGTCGAACAAGAGGTCAACTACAACAACAAAGAAACAAGCTTATCAATGGAAAAAAGACAAAGTGGAAAGGTTTCACCTATTTTTTCGTCTATGATTGGAGCAGTTCCACCTCTTGAAGAACAAGCTTTCGGATGGGTTAGAGGTGAAATGGTTGATTGATAGGTGGAGATGTGGATGAAGTTTTGAAGAGGACAACTATTCACTTTCCTCTTTCCACTGTTAGTTCTGTCCAGATTTTAATTCTTTTCCTTTCTAATTTCTCTTTATTTGTTTGTTTATTGTTTTCTTTATTTCATTCCTTATTGATTGGGCCTGCTGACTTGGGCCTGATCATTTGATGTATATTGCTTTTATTTTGATTAATAAAATCTGGCCCTTTGGCCTTTTAGTTAAAAAAAAAAGAAAAAAGTACATGATTTGAAAAGCAAATACATATAGTTGCAATTCCTTCGTGACCGGTGACAATATACTTGTAGTTGACAATTTGATGGAAAATAACTTGTTTACCAAACTGATATTTTTTCTATGATTATTTTAATTGAAGTGACGAAGATCATTACTGCATCGATGAACTCCATGCACCTTTGATGAAATATTTCTGGAAACCTCTAGTTTATTTAATCAAATAGAGTAGTATGAAAAATTCTCTTTCATCAAGAAATATTGTGTCAACCGACTCAACAATGTTTGCCACATAACATTATACCTGCAAAAATAAATAATAAAAATAACTAAATAATATAAACAAATGTAACAACTGAAAACATTCATAAGCCACTCAAACGCTATTTGAACAGTTGTTGCATCTGTTTAATCAATTATTGTTTATGTTGTGGAAATTTTTATATAGCTGTTGCTGAAATATACATAATAGTTTCTAAAACAAATGCATTCAATGGCTGTAATAAAATAGTGTTTTAGAAATAACAACAATAACAAGACGTACATGTTTCGCTAGAAGAAAGTCCTACTCCATATGTGAAATCCAATTCATTGAAGATGGTTGGCGGTCCCTTGAACCATATCTCTTATTTGATCAAAATGATCATTGCATACATCTAAATTATAAGCTTCCTCTGCTTGATAATAATGATAGATGACTTTAGCATTGTGAAATCTATTTTTAATATTTTCTCCATGACTCCTCATGCAAGAACTATAATGAGTTAAAGGGAAAACTTTTTAAATCACCTTTTTGATACTTAAACGCGAGTAAGAAATTATGCACAATTCTGGAGTATCATTTATAAAGCTTCGCATTTGTTTTAAAAAGTAATGATAAAAGGCATCACACTCAGAGTCCAATACACAAAATGCCACAAGAAAATTATGATTTTCTACATCATGATCAATTGTTTACAACAAAACTCCAATGAACATACTTTTCAAAAAATTTCCATCAAGAACAATGAGTTTTCTCATATGTGCAAAACAAAGAATCCAAGCTTCATAGGCCATAAAAAATATTTAAACTCACTGCTATCATCAACCTTCAAATTACTCTTTCTTTCAAAATTTACTATACTAAGCATATAATGGTACACATCAATCATTGCATACTTTAATGACCCTCATGGTCATTTACTTACTCTGTGTGCTTTTTATTGTTTAGTCCTATGTTGCTTCTAATAATTATGTGGTGCTGGGATGGATGACATTCTTCCCAAGGTGGTTGAGAGAATATGTGTGAGCTTTTCTCCTTTGGAGGTTTTCAAGTAAAGAGTTGACTTTGTTCAGCCTCAAAAAACCATGATGTCATATGGGATTTGCCTCAGCTCCATTAGCTCCATAATATTCATTTTTGGAGATTGACATGGTTTGTTTGGATCCCGAGGGCTTCGACGTGAGTTTGAGCTCTTAGGAAAGATAATTATTGATGTTTGGCCAACGGTTAAATTTGGCAACCATTCTTGGTAAACATGCTTCGATGAAAATTTCACTAGAGCGGTTAGCTTCATAATGCCAAGCTTTGTCTAGGATGACCTTTGGTTAGGATATCAAGGTGATCAGAATGATTTTGTGAAATTTGGGGTTTTATTATTATATTTACCCTCTAAGTGTTGACTTGAGTTAAATTTCAAACAAGACAATCTCTATTGGTTGTTTTGTCGATTCTATTGCATCTCAAATATCATTTTGGTAGGGTAGCATAGTCCGGTTGTGTTGTTGGAGTTCTGAATGAACCTCGAGGCCCCAACGACACATTTTTCAAACTAGGAGTGAGCTAATGCAGCTGATGTTTGTGCCACAAGACTTGCTCATCATGATCGCAAGTTTTAATCCACAATCTTGAAGAACAACTTTCTTGGTCAACGTGATAGCAATTATTGACCTTTGCAATAACGATGAAGGTTAGTGGACCCAGTGAAATTTAAGTGATTGCCCCTGGAGTCTCACAATTGTGATGAATTCTTTTGTTAAGTTAAATCAGTCCTTCAAGAACAAAGCATGCATAACTTAAAAACTTCTATGTCTTGGCGATTTGGAGAGAAAATTGAAGGAGGGGAATCAATAAGAATTTGTTGGGTTGTGTTGTTTGAGTGCGTAGGCGCATTCCGGGGTCATTATTGTTCTCTTAAATTGACTTTTTATCATATTTAAGCTTGAATTGGTAGGAGCTATTTTAGGCTTCATCAAAGCTTGGATTGTGCCCATTTTTGGGGTACAAGTTCCATTAGTTCTTTGGTACCTTGTGACGGAGTAAATTTGTGATTCTGGTATGGTTCCCATGATCGTATTTTGATCCAATTTTTATGCCTAAAACATTTATTGCAATGTGGGTATCGTTTTTCTTGTTTTGATGTTCTTGTCACTAATTTTATAGTGTGGCATAATTCAAAGGCCTTTAGGAAGAGAAAAGCTCTGGAATAGAGGTTCAAGTGTGCTTTCAGTCTTGAATTAGGTTTGGTTACTTCTTTTTAAACGTGGCTTAGTTGGTTTAAATATATATATTGAGTTGTTGAGATCATTAGGAAGACTGTAGGATTGGATTTTAGGTTTTCATGATCCTTAGATATATTTTGGTCATTTTTGGGTTATTTAGCTTAGTGTTTAGCTGATAAGCCTTAGATTAGACTGATCCTTATCTTTGGTTATCATTAGAAAATCCTTAGAATTCTCCTAGGTGACGTGAAACTTAGATTTATGTGCGTTGGTTTGATTTTGTAGTTTTATATACTATTTTAGTTATTTCTAAGTTTTATCTCTTTAATGATTGTAGTGTATTGGGCCTGAGGCCTTGGACTTGGACTGACTGAAGCTCAAGGTTAATGCAAATGTACTCTGATGGTTGTTTACCCAATTCTTGTATGGTGTAAAATCAATGAGAATGGTATGACTATGTTTTGTGTGAAATTCTGCTCACGAAAAAGTGTGTTTTAAGACTGCAGGAAAATGTTTTCAGAATGGGTTTCCACTTGTTCTTAAGCTCTGAGGGAGTGAGATGGTGTTTTACCATTGGAATTTGGTTTTTTCTAAAGGATGCACTAATTTTAAGGTTTTATGCACTACTAAGAGTATTATTGTTTTTAGTGAAAAAGGTTTTATTTTCACTTAATATTGTGAGAATGTGGAACAGTTCTACGTTTTATTACATGTATACTGCATATGTTGATAAGATCCAGGGGACTGCAGACTTAATTCCTACTTTTACTATTATTGCATTTGTAGTTTAGCTGAGGTCGATTCCGTAATTGTCCCACGGGTCCACGTGAAAACGAGTGAAATAATTTCTGAATCTTTTACTTTATTCATGCACTCGCGACATGAGCATCGATTCTTCTTGTGTTGTTGGTTGTCTGTGATTGGTTGACTTGAATAGTTTGGAAATGTTGTTGCCTTTTTTAATCGATAATGTTCATTTACTTTCAGTTGCATATCAATCTCTAGATCTGATTTTTCTTTCATGGTTCTTATTTATATATATATATATATATATGATCTTTCTTATCTAGGTCGACCTATGATTTCTACTTGGTACCCCGTTCTTTGGCACTCATACTACACTTTTGCATCTTTTTTTGTTGTAGCTCAAAATACTAGCCACCAATAGTGAACGTTGGACCTCTCTTTGTCTTCACACACTTTGATTATGCTGAGCTCTTGGCATCCAAACACTTGCTACTTTTTGTTCTTTTGTACTTGTCTATGTAATTTATATTTTGATTAGACAAACTTGATGTGTATAACCTTTCTACGCTTAGATGCTCCAGTATCGGTGACACTTGATCCGAAGATTGGTTCTTCTATATAGTTTGTCTTTCTTAGTCACTTTCGTGCCTATTTTGTACGTTTTGTATTGTATTTATATATCTATGGTATTGTCACCATTTTGTATCTTTATTTCTGCTTCCGCTTATTCATTTTTATTTGATTGTTGTTATCTGCAAATTTTGGATTTTGGCTTGCTTACTTGTGGTTTATAATAGGCGTAATTATGGACTGATTTCTAGTTGTGATAGCATGGAATCAGAGCTTTAGGTTCACCTATCTTTCCCCTACAGGAGCTACTTTCTAGTAGAGTCTCGTAGATAGATATGATGATGTTTGTAACCTATCTTTGAGAGACTTTGGGAATTCTTAGAAATACTTCACCTATGTTGGTTCTTATCATGTTTTATTGAATTTAGAAACTTTTGAGAATTGTTTGTTTCAATTTTCTCAGATTGCTACGACGTCGTCATCAACGAGTAGGCGAGATCCTCTTGAGCCTACAGATGGATCCCAAGCTAGGGGTAGAGGCCAAAGTTGACTTAGAGATTGAGGCAAACCATAGGCTGCAACACCAGCTCAAAGTCAGAAGTGAGCACAATCACTAGAGCTCATTGTAGAGGTTGAGCAAATTAAGTGTCAACTAGATGGTGCAGGGCAAGCCCAACCTCTACGAGGATTTGTTGCCACACCAGTTCTACATAATACTCTATCTAGGATCCTCAACTTTATGGAGGGTATGTCACCGACATGGACTTTTCCTAGTACTTCAGCTAGCCCCCAAATTTAAGGTGAGGCTTATACTTCAGACCATGTAGGGGCACAAGGTGTTTAGGCTCCAATGGTGCAGCCTAGTGTTGCGGCTCCTCGCTTAGTGGTATAGCCGGTACAGTTGATATCAACAGTTTCTCTTCTTATGGAAGTTAGGCCAAATACGTCTTTTTTAAGAGCAGAAGATATTTCAATGGTTCATTAGGTTGGGGCCTCCCAAGATGTTTGGTGTTGCGTGCTAGGATTCCCATGAGGTTCTAATGAGTTGTTAGGAGATGTTGCATCACCTTGGGTTGGTGGAGTTGCACGAGGTTGATTACACTTCTTTATAAATGGATGGGCCCATATAAGTGGTGGGGTAGTATCCTGAGTGCAGACTAGCTAGCTCACCTTCAATGACTGAGGCACAATTCTCTAACGCCTTCTTCGAGAACTAAGTACAAGAAAGCAATAGTAAACATAGTGAACAAAAAAGAAGAAAAAGCTGAATGGTTATTGATTATAGAAATTTAAATGCAAAAACTAAAACATATAATTATCCGATACCAAATAAAATAATAAAGATAAGACAAATACAAGGATATAATTATTTTCGCAAATTTGATTGTAAATCAAGATTTTATCACTTAAAACTAGAAGAAGAATCTAAAAAACTAACAGCATGCACTGTACCACAAGGATTTTATGAATGGAATGTATTACCATTTGGATATAAAAACGCACCAGGTAGATATCAACATTTTATGGACAATTACTTTAAACAAATAGAAAATTGTGTAGTGTACATTGATGATATATTATTATATTCCAAAACACAAGATAAACATATAAGATTATTAGAAAAATTTATATACATCATAGAATATTCAGGTATAAGTCTAAGTAAAAAGAAAGTTGATATAATGAAAAATCAAATAGAATTCTTAGGAATACAAATTGATAAAAACGGAATAAAAATGCAAACACATATAGTAGAAAAAATAATTAACTCAAATGAACAACTAGACACAAAAAAGAAATTACAATCATTCTTAGGACTAGTAAATCAAGTAAGAGAATACATACCAAAATTAGCAGAGAATTTAAAACCATTACAACAAAAATTAAAGAAAGATATAGAATATCAGTTTGATAAAAAAGACCAAATACAAATATAAAAGGTAAAATTATTATGTAAAAACTTACCTAAACTATATTTTTCGAATGAAAACAAAAAATTTACTTATATAGTAGAATCAGATGCGAGTGAAAAAAGTTATGGAGGAATATTAAAATACAGATATGATGGCAATACGATAGAACACCATTGTAGGTATTATTCAGGAACATTTAATAATACTGAAATAAAATGGGAAATAAATAGAAAAGAACTATATTCAGTGTATAAGTGTTTATTATCATTTGAACCATATATTGTATATAACGAATTTATTATAAGAACAGATAATACACAAGTAAAATGGTGGCTAACAAGAAAAATACAAAATTCGGTAACAACAAAAGAAATAAGGAGATTGGTATTAAATATATTAAATTTTACATTTACAATTGAAGTAATAAAAACTGATAAGAATGTTATTGCAGATTACCTATCACGACAAAGCTACTCAGACTGAGACTGAGGAAGAAGATAAAATTGAAAAGATACTCAAATCAATTACTACACTTTGTACAAAAGTGGATAGTATGGACAACGAGATACAAAAGCTAAAGACTGATGAAGATAATCTAAAGTCTAAAGCTAGTCAGCAGCATGATTATAAAAATGTGGAGCTACGTTGATCGGAAGACGGAAAAAACCTAGAGCTAAAAGGAGACGATGGGAAACTCCTTAAAACCCATAATGTTTGTTTAAATATAGCTGCAGGTACAAGAAAACAAGTTAGCGATAAACAACATAAAAATGCGAACTTAAACCAGCTATTCGTAAAACCATTTACCCAAAGGACACCAAGACATATGTCCATAGAACCACAAACATCTACATACGCAGATAGTTTGCAAAACCAAAGTGAGAAAAAGACATATAACTACATCACACGAACCTATATCGAAAATATACACAAAATCCAAACTTATTTAAACTGCAACCCCATATCAACTACAAAAGAACCAAACCAAGATTATTTGACGCAAAAGTTACAAGGATATAACAGGTTAATTGTACGATCAAAAACTAACGTTAATTTAGTAAGAACATGTTACAACTACGGATTGTTAAATACTGTATACACATACGACGGAGAAGAAGTTAGTGGAATACCGAAGCTACACAAATCATTAGTCAAATACAAAAGAGTTACAAAAGGAAATTTATTTTATATATACAGCACCAACGGAGATATTATACGAGGAAATAAAACCTCCAATACAAGTTATCAAGATAGGACTAACTAAAGATATGATTATACCCGAGGACATCGGACAACAAGAAGAGATAGGCAAAATAGACTTAACAATAATATATTCGCAGGAATTTGTCACAAATCTATAATAGCACAAAGAAAGACTATTTTATATCTAGAAATACAAATAAATAACTTAGAATATAAACTACAACATAATTTATAAATGAATAAAGACGAATATGCAGTAGATGAAAAAACATATGAAAATTATGACGGATTAAAAATAAAGATAATATTTTCTAATATAGGAAGAAGATATAAGAAAATAGGTTACAATATAAGTTTAATGTTAGAAAAAGAAACGGTAAAACTAGAAGATAGTTTAACTGCTATGATAAGAATAACAAAAGAAAATGAAGAAATAGATAGAAAAACGAAAATTGAAAAAATTAAACAACAAGCAAAATAGGAAGTACAACAATTAGAAGAAGTAAAAAATACCAAAATAATAGAGCTAGAAAAAGAGCTAGCAATATTAAAAGAAATATATGAAATTAAACAAAAAGAAAAAGAAAAAAAAACAAAATTAGCATATGAGATAATTAAATTTAAAGAAAAATTGCAACTAGAAAATGAATTAGAAGAAAATAACCAAGATAATCTACCCGAAATAAGAATTAATGAAATAAATGACGATGATCTAGAACAACATTCGGAAACAAGCGAAACATATACGGAACTTTTAGCAAACATAGATAATACAAAAAATTTAGAAATAAATACAGAAGACGTAGACATGGACGAAAAATCTAGCACATCAGGAGTAAAAAACCCAAAAAATTTTAATCCAAAATATTATAATGAAAATTATGAACAATATGATAAAGAAAAAACTAAATTGGATAAAAGATTAAGTAGAAAATGGATGCCTAAACCAATAACTGGACAACATGATTTTTTAGATTTAGACTGTGTAGTAGATATAAATAAAACAATTCAATTATGGATAGGATACATATCAAAACAATTAATAGATAACAAGATAGTAATAGCATAGGCACCAGGATACATAGAAAAAACACTTATAGGAACAGTAAAATTATGGCTACAAAATTTAACAAGTGAAAGCTTAACAACTTTAAGAAATAAGAAAAAAATTGATGGTGGAATAGCCACTACAACCATGGAAATATTATATAAAATACGAAATAGCTATAAGGAATGAATTTAGTAGTATGACAACAGAGGTAGAAGAACAAAATAAAGAAAAGATCATAAATCGAAATCTAATGACAAAATTAGCAATATGTAATATGTGTTACATAGATGAATATACATGTGCATTTAGAGAAAACTATTATAAAGGAACATATATCACAGAAGAAAGTAAAGAAATAAGAAAATTATATTTTACAAAATTACCAGAACCTTTTAAATAAAAAATAATAAAAAGTTGGAATGAATCAGAATTAACAGACACCTTAGGAGCTAGAATGAAATTCTTACAACGATGGTTCATGGAACTATGTGAAAAACATAAAGAAGAAATAAAAATGGAAAAAATATTAGTAAAAAACTTGGCATGTTGCAAAAATAAAACAGCACCTCAATTTGGTTTTATGGATAGGTATTATAAAAATAAAAAGAAATATAATAAAAACTATAGATGAAAATATAAATATAAAAAACCAAGAAGAAGGTACTATGTAAAAAATTACAAAACCAAAAGACCATATAGACCAAAAAGAAAACTAACGGAATGTACTTGTTATAATTGTGGGAAATTAGGACATATAGCTAGAGATTGTAAGTTACCTAAAAATCCAAAGAAAAAATAAATATCAGAAATAATAATAGAAGATGAAAAATATACGCAGATAGAATATATAGATTATGAATTAGAAAGTGAAGATAGCATATACGAAATATCAGAAAATGAAATAGATAATGACATAGAGATAGAATCAGATAATGAATTCTATAATATAACAAATGACTGAAGCAGACATACAAATAATAAATAAAGAAGAGCATCAAGGCGAAGAATCTTTAGAACATAAAATAATATTTGATAATAGTATATTTGAACAAATAAAAGGAAAAGAATTAGACCTAAGCGTAGCAAAAATATTTGAAATACCAACAATAAGAAACTGGTTTAAATGACAAAAAGAAGAATATTATGTAGTAAGTCAAAGAGAACATATCATAGATTGCAAATACACTAAAGGAAAGGCCAAAATACCAATAATAAATAAACGAATAATAAATAAAGAAATACAAGATATTAAGGTTAAAAATCCAATGAAATATGTACATTTAGGAGGAACAAAAATATTAATAAAAGCATGTTTTAGAGAAGGAATAGATACACCCATAGAAATTGACACACCCCAAAACCGGATGTGATGGCACGTGCCCAAACCCCACCGGACACGTCAGCTTAACACCCAAAAACCCGACAATACGAAATTAATAAAACAAGAATAAGATAGAAAGATAAGCGGAAGTCTTTAAATAAATTCAACTTAACCCTAGAATTGGTTGTCACATATAACACATTTAGCTCGTTTTATTCCCCATCTTTCATTTACAACAATTTCAATCAACAAATAAAACTCATCCTCAATCCCCATTACTCCCCAACACAATTAGGAAAGTAGTCATGTGTAGTCTAAGAGTTTAACAAAGTTTAGAAGTCACTTGCCTCAAAACACTTCAACTAGTAACTCAAATTTGAGTTTTACCCTTCCGAGCACGCTCCAAATCACCACAATCTATTCATAAATGGAATCCCACAATCAATACGAATCTAACAACACCAATATCGTGAAATTTGGAGAAAAAGGGTAAAATGGTCAAAAATCTCGTTCCGGAAAATATTCTCGAAATCTGGAAATTTTTAGTGAAAAATTTTCCCCAAGAAATTTAGAATCTAATAGTGAAAACTGTTTCGAAAAAGGAGTTGAAATGAGTTCACAAACTCAATTTGAAGGAAAATCCATGTTCTTGAAGAAGCCCAAAATATTCGAATCCGAAACCCCGACTCGAAAATGAAATATTTCTTGAAAAACATCTTACTCATGCTTAGATAAGTTCAAATATGAAATTTCATAAAAAACGGAGTTAAGATCGACCTTGAAATTCTCAATTTATCAAACTTTAACTTTATCAGGAAAGTCCAAATTATACGCGGTTAATATGATGAAAATAATCGATGAATCAATAATTTTATGTTAAAATCAGTTTACCCATAACATAAGGATCGTAAATATACCTTTTTCATAAAAAAAAAGGAGTCCAAATCGATAAAACCCCAATTTTTCCCAAGAAATTTACGGATAGGGAAAAAAAACTAGATAAAGAAATTATGAGAAAATGTCAAATTGAAGATTGAATACTAACCCTCATATTAATTCAAGAAGAAACTTGTAAGAATCACTCCATTCCGATCTCTAAAACTCCCGATATGCTCAAAATACCAAATGAACACAATCTGAGATTTTTATAACAGTACATGGCTGTTATGCACCAGAAAAACAGTAGTTAATCTTTCACTAAAAAGGCTATAATTTCCTCATACGATAGTGAAATGACCCGATTCTTTTTTGTAAATGTCTTAAATAATGATACGGACCTGCTCGTTCAATCGGAGCTCAATTTCATTCTCGTTTGCCCAGTCAAATATCATTTCTACTCGGTAAATAATTATTTCTTATTTGCGATAAAAGTCCAATCTCGGGTTAGCGAAAATGCACCAAAATTTGCAGATAAGTCTTATAATTCAAGCTCAAAATTTCAGAACCTTCGGAATAATTTTTCGACCTTTAAAACTAATAATGAACCCTTTAGTTGTCACAATTTGCTGAAATAGTGTCAAAGCATCCAAGAAGCTTAAAAGCTCACCCAAAACTCATTTGGCACTTCCCGAACACAAACCAAATATGCTACTAGCTTGAAAATGACATTTTGGACTCAATGAAATCGTCGGAATTTGAATTCGAGGTCTCCTTGACCCGGTATCCGATAAGGCGTCAAGAAACTAACTTTAGGCTCAAAAACTTGAAACGCACTCGGGGCCTCTAAAAATTCAACCAAAACTCATTCTAGACTTAGAATCACCCCCTGAATCCAACGGTGCCCTCGGAATTCCATTTCGAGCATCGGAACCTCGTTTGTTGACCAAAGTCTACTCTTGATCAAAATTTCACAATTTTAGCAACTTAGGACCTCAAATCTTCAGTTTAACTCCAAATTCGAGTCCGTAAATTCTCATAGATCCGTTTCGACATTCTAAAACTACTGGAATCGACGAAAATCCGATTCGAGTCTCGAAACTCCAAATGACTCGAAATAGCACTTTTAACCAAACTTTAACTCTTAAAAACTCAACTTTCCAAAAACTCAACTTTTCATCAATTTTCCTTCAAACCAACTTCGAAAATACAACAATTAGGACTCGGGGCAACTATCGGGAGGGGTAAAACGGTCATTTTATGAAAATTTCCAAAAATGACCTTTAGGGTCATTACAGAAATATACTTAGCGGATGATAGAATTATACAACCCATAGAAAAAAGTATAATAAGTGCAGTAAGAGATAACCTCATATACAAAAAATTTAAGTTTATAATAAGTGCTAACTACTTAGTAGCAATAAGTGACAGAAATATAGATAAATCACTAGTATTATACTGGCGAATGTTAGGGATAGAACTAGCCCAGGAAGTAAAATATTTACAGCTATATGTAAAAACTTATATGTTCTAACAACAAAACATAAAATAACAACAAAAAATAAAATAGATAAAATAAAAATAGAAAATCCCTTTGAAAGAATAGTTACAGTCATAGATAAAAACGATTATAGTTATAATGAAATTGATATAGAAGAAGATTTAGAAATAGTAAAAGAAAGACTAAGCATATCGAAAAGAATAAATAATGAGATACCCCAAATATCATCAAAAATGAGTACCTCAAGGAGAATAGATAAAACCCCACAAAAAATAATGGAAGAAGATATAAAACCACATCATTACTACATAACGGGAATAATGGAACAATGAAAATATTTAATATTAATAGATACATGACTAGAAGAAAACTATATGTGACGGAAGATGAAATAATAACTATTGAACAATAATGCCCCGAACTACCAAAAACATTAATGTATACCGAAGAAACAACAGAAAAGGAAATAATCATTGGATGAGTACCAATAGTGATAAAATTCAAAATATATCAAGGAAATGAAAATATCATTTTAGGAATAAAATGGCTAGAACAAGTAAAACCATATAATCTAGAAGACAAACAGTTAACAATAAATTACGAAAATAAAAGAGTAATAATAAAAAGGACTTTAGTATAATTAAAATATGAAAATATATATACTTGCAAAGATAATAATAGAAGGATATTACAACCGATATTATACATCAATGATAGATACGGGCGCAGAAGCTAATATATGTAAATACAATTATTTACCAGAAGATAAGTATGAAAAATTAAAAAAATCGATAGTAGTAACAGGATTTAATAATAAAGGAAGCATGATCACATATAAGACAAAAAATATAAAAATACAAATATGAGATAAGATATTAACTATAGAAGAAATATATAACTTTGAATTAACTACAAAAGATATGCTATTAGGTATACCATTTTTAGAAAAATTTTACCCGCATATAATAACAAAAACACACTGGTGGTTCACGACACCGTGTAAACAAAAAATAGGAGCAAAAAGAGTAAATAATAAAAAACGAAAAACAACAGAATGGATAAAAGGAAGTGAAAAAATTACACAAAAATTAGAAAATATAAAAGAAGAAGACCCTAAAATAGAATTAATTATATTCTCTATAGATAAAGTAAAAAAAAATCAAGATAAGTTAGAATTATTATATAGTGAGGATCCTTTACAAGGATGGGAGAAACATAAAACAAAAATAAAAATTGAGCTTGATACGCTCAAATTACACCTCCTTTCAGAAGCATAAGCGATCGTTATCAAGTAAAGAACCCAACTTGTAGGTTGAGATCGATCCCACGAGGAAAATGGTTTAGACTTTACTTTTAACCAACAATTATATTCAATTAGTCAAATTATTTCCAGAAACAGGTAATAAAAAGGGGGGTTGTGCTTGTGTGAAACAAATAGTAAGAACTTAATAAGTAATCAATAATTAAACTCAACTTTGGTTGTTATCAAGATAAGAGAAATAACTAGGGTATACGTGTTCCCCATAATCTCATAACGCAGTAATCCTAGTAATAGCAATTCTTTTCTAGTGTATTACATGCAAAGTGATAAGTTAGGTATCTCTAAATCCTTGGTCCGGCATCTAGAGAATTTCACCCCGCACCTTGGTCCGGCTACGTGTGTATAATTTACTAACCCTTACCTTTACCTCATATTAGACATCATAATCGATGTTTGGCTTAGTTATTACTTCGCACCAATCGACAATAGCCTATTAGATAGTATCACACTAAATCTATGTTGATAATTCTTTTCTTGTTAATTACCTCCTTGGTCCGGCAAGTAGTAACAAGGCGAGTTCTAACGTTGGCCACCGTTAAAAAGACTTCTAAACGAAAGAATTATCAATGCATGTAAACTACTAGTCAAGAATTGCTTATTTACTATTCATACTTTGTTAATTGATCATGGTTCCCACAACCCTAGTTGTGGATTTAGTTACTCATATTGGCAAGAACACAATTCATAATTGTAGATGAAGAAATCATGAATTTACTTAACGAGAATAATAAACCCAGAAAATTAACTTGAATTGCCAAGCCAAAATCTTCAAAATGAACTTGGGAAATCAATAATTGCTAGGGTTGCAAATTAATCTCCAAAGTTACAAAGCCAAAAAAAATAGAATAATAGTGTCTAACCCCCAAAAACGAGGTTTACATGTCCTATTTATAGAAAACAAGTCCTAAATAAAAAGGGAAACAAATTAAGGAAAGTTTTGTTCAGGTACGCGTCTTCGAATCCACGAGACTGACTTATGGACCGTCGATGGATCTACGGTCCGTAAGTCCCTTCCGTCACTCGAGACTTAGAAAATATTTCAGCATCCAACAATCAGCTTCTCTGAAGCAAATGACGGACCAGCAGCACGGACCGTAGATCGACCTACGGTCCGTCAATCCCTTTCGTAGCTCCATACTTAGAATCTTCAAAAATCAGGTACTGGAACCCTCGCAGTCTCACTCTACGGATCAACAGTACGGTGCGTAGATCAATCTACGGACCTCTACGGACCGTGAATGGGCACCGTGGTTCCACACTTGGTCAGATTTCCCTGATTTGTCCTCAACACCATTCCTGCTGATCTACGGTCATCACCTACGGACCGTGAATGGACCTACGGTCCGTAGATGACCTCCGTGGATGCCTTTTTCTGCATTTCCTTCAACTGTCTCTAAACTTCCGCGCCTAAACACCTTTCCTGCAAAACATGATAAAACACATAAAAACACCATATAAAAAGGCCCTAGACACACACAACTTGTAAGTGAAATGTATTAGAAATACCGTAAACTCACGGTATATCAACACCCTCAACTTAAATTCGTTGTTTGTCCTCAAGCGATGCACTAGAACTCTAAACGACACTTGTATAGAAGGAAGCATTTCTAACTCAAGCAATCACATGGCTCTCTACCTTCTCATTGTTCGGGTGCACATTCGTTCTCTTAGACTCGACAAGCCAACTCATGTGGATCACATCATGACACAGACCAACCAACTGACACACAACAGACACCTTCTCACTGTCATCCAGGTACCAACTTTCCAACGATGTAACCAGTGCCCTTACTTCAAACGAAATCCTCTTTTCACAAAAATTTAAATTTCATTTTTGGTATAAGGATTTATTCAACACTCACACTCAGAAATGATTTCAACTACAGTTAGTGCTTACTGCCATAAGCTTGCCCTTATTTTCACTGCTCAGACTCTTCAAACTAGAGTCCAGGATCACTATAGGACTTTATTGGCTTGTAACGTAGGCTTAGGGTCAGGTGTGGTACATTTGGGTACTGTTTAGTGACTTTCTGCCCTCCTTGTCATTACACTAGGCTTTTAACCTCTTTTTGCCCTATTTTTGTCATATTATTGCTTTCCCGCTTTCCCTTGATTTTCTTCAACCACAGATGTGACTTTAAACTTTGTAGCTCAATTTCCTTTTATTTTATTGCTCCTTTCTCTTTTAATAATTTACATCCTTTCCTTCCGTTTCCCCCATTTTTTTTATTATTTATTTATTCATTTATTTTATTTTTTTCATCCCCATTTTTCTTTCAGTTTCCTCTTTCATAGCCACCCTCAACTTATGGATTTTCCGTTAGTTGAAGTGCACATTACCCGATGTCAGGTTAGGGCCAAGATTGAAGTTACTTTTTACATTAGCCACCCTCAACTTAGGCTTTTGGCCTAAGTCAAAGTGCACATGTCGAAGGAGGGACCGGGGCCAACATAGTAGATTATGGGAAAGTGAGTTTGGAGTTTTAGAAAGAAATGGTTTAATTTTTAGGTTCAAAATTGGATCAAAGGGAACAGTTATTTCATTTGGTTGAATCCTTCTAGGCAATTTGTAGATTTTTCAGAACAACGGCCTATGATCACTTCCTATCCTCTAGATTGAATTGTCTTAGCAGGACTAACCGAGCAAGTTCTAGTTTTGCACAAAACTGTTTGAACAGTCAATGATTCTCACCCACTCTTGGCACATAGTTTCATTATCAGATTGTCAGATGACCCAGTTCAAGTTTCAGGTTTAATCATGCAATCAGGTCGATTGTTACTATGTCATACTCAGAGCCAACACAATCAACTAGTCGTAGCCTACTTCTAGCATACAACCCAGAATCTGACGGGTATCATTTTTTCTAATCCATCATGCTTCATTCTGTATCATGCTTCTACACACACAATCCTAAGACATGCCGGTTCAACAAAAATTAAACAGTCTCTTGGGGTAAAAGAACACTGGCAAGAAAACCCCAAGAGAGGATTCATGAGTTGGGTTACTCAGACTTCACCCTATCACTCACGATCCATTTACCCCACCCCCAACAAAATAGATGCAATTGTCCACAATGCATACATAGATAGTAAAAGTGAATGGATTTGAGTGAAGCAAACCTGTGGCGCAAAGCGCCGGCGAATCATCAACAAGCAGGGGGGTCCGGTTTCCCGAAGCCCTCTGGAACATTAGTGGGGGCACCCTCAGTAGTGTCCACCTCAGCAAACCTAGCACCCTCAGTAGTGCTCTCTATCACACGCTCCGCATCATTAGTGGTACTCGCAACGCCCCTCACAATAGGCTGAACCTCTGCAACTGGGGCAGAGCTCGATGCCCTTGCAGCTCTCTCACGCACCCTCTGCTAGCGCAACTCTTCGTCTGCAATCGAAGCTCTCCTAGCCTCCTTCTTCTGGCGACGCTGTCTTTTCTAAGCTTTCTTTTCCTCTGTGCGATGAGAACGGTACCGCTTGCCCTTTGCATGTGTCGGTGCAGGCCCCTCCTCGGCGATGCCATTGAATAGAGCATCTAGCACTGTATCATCAGCCAGCGCAGTAGGGGCAGCCTGAGTCTCAACTGAAGGTGCAGCAAGAATGGCATCAACATCAGTCCGGAGGCTGGCTATGGCATCCTGCAAAGCAGATAAGTCTGTGACCGGAACTGATCGCTCGAGAACTCGTAACTCAAAGGCGTCAAGCCGCTTATTAACCGCCAGGACCTTGCGGTCCATCATCCCCTCCATCCTGCGCTCCATTCTAGCCTCAGACTCGGCAATCGACCTTTGCATCCACGGCTGAATGTGATGCAGCAGTGTAGCCATCTGCGCCTCTAACTTTTGTACTCTGGCCATCGGGACAACCGTCGCTCCTAACTGTGGTGTGGACCGGGAAGAACTAGGAGCAACACTAGCTGCCTGAGAAGAGGAGCCTGGGACAGTGTCGGTGTGGTCTGGGATAATGGGGTCACCGCCCTGTGCCTGCCCCACAGTGTCTGCAAGATCGGAACCCAAGGGGGGTACCTCAATCTGGGGCTCTCTGCGAGGTGCTGCCACATTTGCGTCATCCCAAATAAGGCCGATGTCCAATGCCACTGTAGGGTGGACTAGCCTGTCACAATGCCAGATCGGCACTTCAGAGTCCCTACACAAGTGAAAGATCAGACAGGGGAAAGGGTACGTAGTGAAGGTCCTGAAAGCTCTCTCGTGGATCTCTGCCAGCAGCATTCGGGCAAAGTCGATCTCTACTCCCGCCACCAATGCAGCAACCATCACCGCTCTGTCCCAAGTGACCTGATTGTCAGCTTTTGTGGGTGACACTCTGTTGCGTACCAACAGCCAGAAGAACTTTGCTACAAAATTCAATGTGGCCTTCCGGATGCCCAATCGTGGAGCAGCAACCCATTCCGCTCGCTCACCATCTGCAACAATGTACCTGGCCAGCCATAGTATAACAGCCTCTCACTGCTCAGCATTCCTCTGGAAAGTGCCACTCTGCACGATGTCCCAGTGGTAATCAAACTCTGAAGTGTTAGGAAACCAAGAGTGGCTTGTGGTAGGACTATAGAGAAAACGGCGAATGGTGGCGGGTGATATATCCATCAGACACCCTCGAACCAAGGTGGAAGTGAGCGGGGCCTGAGCTAGTGGCTTTGACCGCTTGGAAATGGACCCACGGAGAGTAGCAACATAGGAAGCATAGAACTCCCGGACAATCTCCTCGTTATACGTCCCTGGGTCTCGAGCCATCCAGTCACGCTTGTGAAGTTTGAACAACCGGTGAATATCTGGAACAGTATGCAAGCTCCCCGTGAGGACTCTGCGCTCCTCTTGAATCAGTCGGGCCATCTTTTGTTTGTCATTGACCATCTTAGCATCCCGATAGATCTGCCATTGACCCTCTACGCACCACCTATTCAGCTCGCCGGCTACAGGAGTGGGCTCATCATTCCGTGGTGCAGGTATGGACTCTGAGCTAGTTGCCTCATCAGACGAGGCTGCTTGGTCATTCTTTCCAGACCCTGTGGATGATTTGGCGTTGGACCCTGTAGCATGGACAGACTCTGATTGTGAAGAGTGGGCAGATTGGGAGCCTGAGGCAGAAGCAGACTCGGATCCGGACATAGGTCCCTCTGAACTGGAAGCAGCCCCAGTTGGTGATTCGATCAGTGTGTGCTCCTCATCAGACTGGGAGACAGTGACTACGTCGGGGAGCACCTTTCGGGGGGTGCTTCTGGTTGCAGCGCGAGAAGCCCTTGGGTTGAGAGGCACATATGCTGGGTCAGAGTTGTTGTCGGTGTCCTCATCAATCAGCCGGAAACTAGGGGCCACGGACTTGGACTTGCCCCGTTTGGAGTAGGTGACCATCTTCTTGGGTGCCATCGTACCTGCGGGAACGGTATTAGTGCCAAACTGAACAATATGCAGCAAATGAAGCGTTTAGAATGGAGAACGACCCAACTTAAGTTCACAAATTTTTTTTTTGACAGTTGCTACAGTGGTCATCCACGGAGGAGACCTACGGTTCGTAGACTGATCTACGGTCCGTGGATCTCTTCCGTGGATCAGGGGGCCTGAGATATAGGTCGCAGATGGAAACCACGGAAGTGCAGAACGGTCCGTAGATGGATCTACGGATCGTAGTCCACCTCCGTGGTTTTACACTTGGTGAAAATTTGTAGGTGCATCTAATGACGAGCCCCATCTACGGTCCGTAGATGGATCTACGATCCGTAGACAGGGTATCGTGAAAGCCATCAGTGCCAGGTATCATACATTTTTGGCTGTTGGTTTCAACATAAACACAACCTCATCATGCAAATACACACTTAAAATATGCTAGTTCGTCATTCTTAAGATTCCGATCGATTATTATACCCAACAATTTAGACTAGATGTGGAACCCTAAGTCGAAACTAGCATACAGAATTTACGATCATATAAACTCACATTAAACTAATGCTCTACAATTACTATCTATCGTTCCAAGGGCATTGTAAAATTCAAGTTTATCATGCAATTTCACCTAAAAATTACCCAAGGTCAAGACCCAACTCCCGACCCTCTATATTCAATCTATGAATCGAAATTCAAAGTGAAGAGAAAGTCTATTACCTTACAAGCAACAAGGAGTGGGGTGATTGCGTGATGAAACTATGCTTAGCAAGACCAAGGAGTCACCTTTTCGTTATTGACCAAACACCAGACCCTTTTTGTTAGATTATGGGATGGGTTGATTTTGGTATGGAAGGGATTTTGGGTATATATGGAAGGGAGGATATTATGTGGTGGTTATGGAGTGATTTGGGGAGTTTAAAGAGTGGGTGTAACGGTTTTGGGAGTAATGGAGGGAAGAGAAATGATTTGAAACAATGGGGGTTTTAAGTAATGGGGGTCCGGGTCGGGTCAGTCAACTGTAGGGTTTGGACTCACGAGACCCCGTCTACGGTCCGTGAGTCGATCTACGGTCCGTAGATCACAATTATACTAGGACAATTTTAGGGACTTACCTGGGATCTACGGACACCATTGACGGTCCGTGGATCAATCGACGGAACGTCGATGGGGTCCTTAGACCTCTGCACCAGACCATTTTCTGCAGATTTCTTGCATAGTGTACCTGCACATGTAGCAACCAATAGTCTATTTTTTTCATTTTCTGGACACTTTTTAGACACGGACCCTATATTACTTCTAGCTAACACTAAGAACTAAAATACTGAAACCCCTACCTACATTGATACAAAGACGCAAGTAATCAAAGAAAGCTAAACTACGTAATGGAAAAAAGAACCCTATCATTGGCTAGATTGTACATCTTGGGTTGCCTCCCAAGCAGCGCTTGATTTAACGTCGCGGCACGACGCAGTTATCTTGATTACTCAGACTTCATCAAGATTACAGGCCTCAATCACTTCTTGCACAGTTTCAGCATTTCCCAGATAGATCTTGATCCTTTGCCCATTCATCACAAACCTTGTTCCATCCTTATTTTCAAGTTCAACCGCTCCATGCGAGAGCACTTTTGTGAGCAAAAATGGCCCTGTCCACTTGGACTTGAGTTTGCTTGGAAATAGGCACAACCTAGAGTTGAATAGCAGCACACGATCACCAACCACAAATTCTCGCTTTTCAATTCTTTGATCATGATACCTCTTCATCTTCTCTTTGTATAAGGCTGAACTTTCATAAGCTTTTAGGCGAAACTCATCAAGCACGTTCAAGTCATTCATCCTTTGATTAGACGCGGTGCCCCAATCCAAATTTAACTTCTTCATTGCCCACATAGCCTTGTGCTCTAGCTCTACTGGTAAATGACAAGACTTCCCATATACAAGTTGGTAAGGCGACATACCTATGGGGGTCTTATATGTAGTGCGATATGCCCATAGAGCATCATCAAGCTTCCTTGACCAATCTGTTCGATTAGTGTTCACAGTCTTCGCCAATATCTGCTTTATTTCTCTGTTGGACACCTCAACTTGACCGCTAGTCTGTGGATGATAAGGTGTGGCTACATTGTGATGGACACCATATTTCTCAAGTAGTGTTTTGAACAACTTATTACAAAAGTGAGAGCCTCCATCGCTAATAATAGCCCTCGGTGTACCGAATCTGGAGAGGATATTCTTTTTCAAGAATGTGGTGACACTTTTACCTTCGTTGTTAGGGAGTGCTACTGCTTCCACCCACTTCGATACATAATCAACCGCAACCAGAATATACTTCATCCCATATGAACTCACAAATGGACCCATGAAATTAATGCCCCATACATCAAACAGTTCGATCACCAGTATGGGATTCATAGGGAGCTCTTGCCTCTTTGAAATCCCTCCATCTCTTTGGCAATGATCACAAGACTTGGCGAAATCATGAGCATCTTGGTGGATGGTAGGCCAATAGTATCCACACTGCAAAATCTTATGTGCAGTCCGAATACCACTATGATGCCCACCAACAGGTGATGAATGGCATGCTTCAAGTACACTCAACATTTTAACCTCAGACACACAGCGACGAATAATCCCATCAGCACAACTACGATACAAATAAGGTTCATCCCAAAAGAATTTCTTCACATCATGCATAAATTTCTTTCTTTGGTGAAAAGACAAATCGGGTGGCACAATGTCACTTGCCAAATAATTAGCAAAGTCTGCGAACCAAGGAATCAAATCATTAGAAGCAGCCAATACCTGTTCATCTGGAAAAGCATCATTAATTTCAGCCCTATCTCCAAGCTTTAGCATGACCTCTTCCTCTAATCTGGACAAGTGGTCGGCAACTTGATTTTCGGTTCCCTTTCTATCTTTTGCCACAAAATCAAACTCTTGCAGCAGCAATACCCATCTAATCAATCGTGGTTTTACATCCTTTTTTGCCATCAAATACCTCAATGCAGAATGGTCAGTATGCACGATGACCTTAGTACCAAGCAAGTAGGAACGCAATTTTTCGAATGCAAAAACCACCGCAAAAAGTTCTTGTTCGATCACTGTATAATTCTTCTGGACCACATTCAGAGCTTTGCTAGCATAGTAAATAGGGTGAAGAATTTTCTCACGCCTTTGACCCAATACTACACCAAGCGCCACTCCACTCGCATCACACATTACCTCAAACGGTTGTCCCCAATCTGGTGAAATAATGATAGGTGCTGTAACCAACTTTTCCTTCAACTCTCCAAATGCTCTAAGACAAGCATTATCAAAACAGAACTTATTCTCCTTCTCAAGCAGTTTGCACAAGGGATGTGCAAATTTTGAGAAATCTTTGATGAATCTCCTATAGAAACCTGCATGCCCAAGAAAACTTCTAACACCTTTTACAGAGATGGGTGATGGAAGCTTTTCTATTACCTCGACTTTAGCTCTATCAACCTCAATACCTTTCTCTGAAATTCGATGACCCAACACTATACCTTCTTTTACCATGAAATGACATTTCTCCCAATTCAGCACCAAGTTGCAGTCTTCACATCTTTTGAGCACCTCGGCCAGATGTTCTAGACAATAATCAAATGAATCACCTACAACTGAAAAATCATCCATGAACACTTCAATAGTGTCCTCCACCATATCAGAAAATATCGAGATCATACATCTCTGGAAGGTCGCTGGAGCATTGCACAATCCGAATGGCATCCGTTTGAAAGCAAAAGTCCCATATGAGCAAGTGAAGGTGGTCTTCTCTTGGTCTTCCGGAGCTATAGAAATTTGATTGTAGCCCGAATACCCATCAAGAAAACAATACCAACCCTTGCCTGCAAGCCTATCTAACATCTGGTCCATGAATGGCATAGGAAAGTGGTCTTTCTCTGTCCACACATTCAGCTTCCGATAATCCATGCAAACTCTCCATCCAATGACAGGCCTCATTGGAACAGGCTCATTTCGTTCATTTGGAACCACAGTCATACCACCTTTCTTTGGTACACACTGCACAAGACATACCCAATTACTATCTGAGATGGGATAAATAACTCCCGCATCCAGCCACTTGATGATCTCCTTTTTGACTACCTCTTGCATAGGTGGATTTAATCTTCTCTGGTGCTCAACATTGGGCTTATGATCTGGCATGAGTTGGATTTTGTGAGAACAGATACCGGGGGGGATCCCAATAATATCTGCAATAGTCCACCCAATCGCTCGCTTGAACTTCTTTAATACAGTCACCAAACACTCTACTTGCCTTGCATTCAAATCTGCTGCAATGATGACTGGCAAAGTATTCTCTTCGCCTAAATATACATACCTCAAGTGCGGTGGTAGAACTTTAAGATATAATTTCGGTGCCTCCAGAATAGATGGTCTTGTGGGTGGGGACTCGCGATTCTTCATGTCTAGCTCATACTTCTTTGGTTTGGACCGGTATTCACACTTATCAAGTGCGGCTACCAACTCATCATACTCGTCAATACCATCACTACCAAAATTCATCATGACTGCTGCTAGTGCCTCAACACCTAACCGCTCTTCAATTTGCACCTCTGACCCACTCTCCACTCTGTAAGTTATAGCAGATACTGTTTGTAGCTCACCATTCTGCTTCATGGATTTACAGATATTGAAAGTTGCTTCTTCATTGTTCAGTTTGAACTTCATCTGTCCCTTTTCCATATCAACTAACACATGCCCTGTGGCAAGAAATGGTCTCCCAAGGATGATGGGAATCTCAAAATCAACCTCACAGTCAAGGATCACAAAATCCGCCGGAAAGATGAAAGACTCTACTTTCACTAGCACATCATGTAGCACACCTATGGGCCTCTTCACAGTCCGATCAACCATCAGTAACCGCATTGCAGTGGGCTTTGGATCCCCTAGACCCAACTTCTTGTAAATAGATAAAGGCATGAGGTTGATGCTAGCACCAAGATCACATAATGCCTTAGCAAAGTGTAATAACCCTATAGTACATGGGATCGTAAAAGCACCAGGGTCTTCCTTCTTCTGCACCAGAGATCTGGTAGCAATAGCACTACAATGCTGCAATCTATCATCATCTTCGAAACTCACAGACGTTTTCTTTGTCACCATATCTTTCATGAATTTTGCATATCCAGGCATTTGCTCCAAGGCTTCTATCAAAGGGACATTGATAGAAAGCTGCTTCAACATAGTGATAAACCTGCGATATTTACCATCTTCAGTCTTCTTCACTAACCTCTGTGGAAACGGTGGTGGCGGTCTAGGTATGGGAACCACTTTCTGAGGTATCTCCACTTCTTGTTCTGTCACAACCTCTGACTTTTCTCTAACTTTCACCACATCATCTTCTTTTCTATTCTCAACTTCCACCACAGACGGCATAGGTGGATCTATGGTTTGCTTACCTCCTCGAGTGGTAATTGCCATACAATGTCCATCATTCTTTGGATTCTGGATGGTGTTGCTTGGAAGAGTGCCAGGTTGACGCGGGTTCACTGTAGTAGACAACTGCGTCATCTGCTGCTCTAGATGCTTTATTGACACTGCATGGGCGTCAACCTTTTGACCAATACCAGATAAGTCGTTTCTCATCTCTTTCACATTCTCATCAGTCGCATCAAACCTTCTCATCATCTTATGCAGCATATCTTCGATACGCGTCATATTACCTCCAGCTTCCCTAGCACCAGATTCCCGATTTTGAGGGGGGACATAGGGTCCAACTCGATCATTTCTGTTGCCATAGTTGTTCCTGTTGTAGTTGTTGTCGCGATTGAAGTTCCCATCTCGGACATAGTGACCCTCTCGGTTGTAATTTCCATAGTTCCGACCTTGGTTCCCTTGACCTTGGCGCCAATTTCCCGTGTTGGATCCTTGGGCGTTTGGTCGGAAACCCCCCGTCTGATTGTTCACCGCATAAGTGTCCTCTTCATAGTAACACTCCTCAACTGGTGGTGGAGTTCTAGTTAGGTAGTTTACAACATTTACCTTTTCTGTTCCTCCACTCACATGCTTCAATGCCAACCCCAACTCTGTCCTCATCTGAGCCATCTCCTCACGAATATCATTTGCAGAGTTAACCGTAGCATTATGAACAACAAATGTGTTTCTCCCAGTATCTGACCTCCTAGTGCTCCACGCTTTATTGTTGCGAGAGATCCTCTCCAATTTTTCAGCAATCTGTGCGTATGTACAATCACCATATGAACCTCCAGCAATAGTGTCAAGTACTGCTTTATTGTTATCATCCTGTCCTCGATAGAAATATTCCTTCAGTGACTCATCGTCAATACGGTGATTTGGGACACTTCTTACGAAAGCAGTGAATCTGTCCCAAGAGCTACTCACAGACTCTCCAGGTAATGCCACAAAATTGTTGACCCTATCTTTGTGATTAAGCTTCTTAGACATTGGATAGTACTTTGCTTTAAATACCTCTGCTAGTTGGTCCCATGTGAAAATTGAGTTATAAGGAAGCTCAGTGAACCATACTGCAGCATCGCCTGTCAGTGACAGACGGAACACTCGTAATCCAATGACGTTCATATCCAAGTCTGGTCTACCTACACAACTTTTGCAAACCACCCTAAGCTCGGCCAAGTGAGCATGTGGATCATCCGATGGCGATCCTGAAAATAAACCTATTGCTGTAAGCATCTGCATCAAACTACTAGTCACCACAAATGTGGCCCTGGAGGTAGAAGAGGCAGGACGATGGGTCCATCGGAGTCTGCTATGTCGATGTTGCCCCGATAGTTGTCATGGTGTTGTTGGCCTGGTGGATCATGCACTTTCACTGCATCTCCCAATTGATTTTCAGCTAGACCCCGGTTTTCCCCACCAACTACTCTTGGCTGTTGTAACTCAACTGCTTCATCTAGATTTCCTCCGATAGGATGAACTGGAAGTCCTTGATTGTTCATTCTTCGCAAAGTTCTGTTTAACTCTGGATCGTACGGAGTAAGTGGTTCGCCTTGGCTCCGTGTAATTGGCATACACTAGAGTCGGAACCTGAGAGAGACAAAAACAAAGAAACAAGTAAAATTAGGAAATATTTGACTAACGTTCAATATTGTAGTTAAAACTAAATCTAAAAGCCAAATTCCCCGGCAGCGGTGCCAAAATTTGATACGCTCAAATTACACCTCCTTTCAGAAGCATAAGCGATCGTTATCAAGTAAAGAACCCAACTTGTAGGTTGAGATCGATCCCACGAGGAAAATGGTTTAGACTTTACTTTTAACCAACAATTATATTCAATTAGTCAAATTATTTCCAGAAACAGGTAATAAAAAGGGGGGTTGTGCTTGTGTGAAACAAATAGTAAGAACTTAATAAGTAATCAATAATTAAACTCAACTTTGGTTGTTATCAAGATAAGAGAAATAACTAGGGTATACGTGTTCCCCATAATCTCATAACGCAGTAATCCTAGTAATAGCAATCCTTTTCTAGTGTATTACATGCAAAGTGATAAGTTAGGTATCTCTAAATCCTTGGTCCGACATCTAGAGAATTTCACCCCGCACCTTGGTCCGGCTACGTGTGTATAATTTACTAACCCTTACCTTTACCTCATATTAGACATCATAATCGATGTTTGGCTTAGTTATTACTTCGCACCAATCGACAATAGCCTATTAGATAGTATCACACTAAATCTATGTTGATAATTCTTTTCTTGTTAATTACCTCCTTGGTCCGGCAAGTAGTAACAAGGCGAGTTCTAACGTTGGCCACCGTTAAAAAGACTTCTAAACGAAAAATTATCAATACATGCAAAATACTAGTCAAGAATTGCTTATTTACTATTCATACTTTGTTAATTGATCATGGTTCCCACAACCCTAGTTGTGGATTTAGTTACTCATATTGGCAAGAACACAATTCATAATTGTAGATGAAGAAATCATGAACTTACTTAATGAGAATAATAAACCCAGAAAATTAACTTGAATTGCCAAGCCAAAATCTTCAAAACGAACTTGGGAAATCAATAATTGCTAGGGTTGCAAATTAATCTCCAAAGTTACAAAGCCAAAAAAAATAGAATAATAGTGTCTAACCCCCAAAAACGAGGTTTACATGTCCTATTTATAGAAAACAAGTCCTAAATAAAAAGGGAAACAAATTAAGGAAAGTTTTGTTCAGGTATGCGTCTTCGAATCCACGAGACTGACTTACGGACCGTCGATGGATCTACGGTCCGTAAGTCCCTTCCGTCACTCGAGACTTAGAAAATATTTCAGCATCCAACAATCAGCTTCTCTGAAGCAAACGACGGACCAGCAGCACGGACTGTAGATCGACCTACGGTCCGTCAATCCCTTCCGTAGCTCCATACTTAGAATCTTCAAAAATCAGGTACTGGAACCCTCGTAGTCTCACTCTACGGAAAAACAGTACGGTCCGTAGATCAATCTACGGACCTCTACGGACCGTGAATGGGCACCGTGGTTCCACACTTGGTCAGATTTCCCTGATTTGTCCTCAACACCATGCCTGCTGATCTACGGTCATCACCTACGGACCGTGAATGGACCTACGGTCCGTAGATGACCTCCGTGGATGCCTTTTTCTGCATTTCCTTCAACTGTCTCTAAACTTCCGCGCCTGAACACCTTTTCTGCAAAACATGATAAAACACATAAAAACACCATATAAAAAGGCCCTAGACACACACAACTTGTAAGTGAAATGTATTAGAAATACCGTAAACTCACGGTATATCAGAGCTAATTGATAATAATAGTATAATAACCCAAAAACCATTAAAGTATAATTTTAATGATTTAACCGAATTTAAGATACATAAAGATGAATTACTAGAAAAAGAATTTATACAAGAAAGCAATAGTAAGCATACAAACCCGACATTTATCGTAAATAAACATAGTGAACAAAAAAGAGGAAAAAGCAGAATGGTTATTGATTATAGAAATTTAAATGCAAAAACTAAAACATATAATTATCCGATACCAAATAAAATACTAAAGATAAGACAAATACAAGGATATAATTATTTTAGCAAATTTGATTGTAAATCAGGATTTTATCACTTAAAACAAGAAGAAGAATCTAAAAAACTAACAACATTCACTGTACCACAAGGATTTTATGAATGAAATGTATTACCATTTGGATATAAAAACGCACCAGGTAGATATCAACACTTTATGGACAATTACTTTAAACAAATAGAAAATTGTGTAGTGTACATTGATGATATATTATTATATTCCAAAACACAAGATAAACATATAAGATTATTAGAAAAATTTATATACATCATAGAATATTCAGGTATAAGTCTAAGTAAAAAAAAAGCTGATATAATGAAAAATCAAATAGAATTCTTAGGAATACAAATTGATAAAAACAGAATAAAAATGCAAACACATATAGTACAAAAAATAATTAACTCAAATGAACAACTAGACACAAAAAAGAAATTACAATCATTCTTAGGACTAGTAAATCAAGTAAGAGAATACATACAAAAATTAGCAGAGAATTTAAAACCATTACAACAAAAATTAAAGAAAGATATAGAATATCAGTTTGATAAAAAAGACCAAATACAAATACAAAAGGTAAAATTATTATGTAAAAACCTACCTAAAATATATTTTCCGGATGAATTTTTTTTTTTACTTATATAGTAGAATCAGATGCGAGTGAAAAAAGTTATGAAAGAATATTAAAATACAGATATGATGGCAATACGATAGAACACCATTGTAGGTATTATTCAGGAACATTTACTAATACAGAAATAAAATGGGAAATAAATAGAAAAGAACTATATTCAGTGTATAAGTGTTTATTATCATTTGAACCATATATTGTATATAACGAATTTATTATAAGAACAGATAATACACAAGTAAAATGGTGGCTAACAAGAAAAATACAAGATTTGGTAACAACAAAAGAAATAAGGAGATTGGTATTAAATATATTAAATTTTACATTTACAATTGAAGTAATAAAAACTGATAAGAATGTTTTTGCAGATTACCTATCACGACAAAGCTACTCAGACTGAGACTGAGGAAGAAAATACAATTGAAAAGTAACTCAAAGCCATTACTACACTTTGTACAAAAGTGGATAGTATGGACAACGAGATACAAAAGCTAAAGACTGATGAAGATAATTTAAAGTCTAAAGCTAGTCAGCAGCATGTCTATAAAAATGCGGAGCTACGTCGATCGGAAGACGGAAAAAACCTAGAGCTAAAAGGAGACGATGGGAAACTCCTTAAAACCCATAATGTTTGTTTAAATACAGCTGCAGGTACAAGAAAACAAGTTAGCGATAAACAACATAGAAATGCGAACTTAAACCAGCTATTCGTAAAATCATTATCCAAAGGACACCTAGACATATTTCCATAGAACCACAAACATCTACATACGCAGATAGTTTGCAAAACCAAAGTGAGAAAAAGACATATAACTACATCACACGAACGTATATCGAAAATATACACAAAATCCATACTTATTTAAACCGCAACCCCATATCAACTACAAAAGAGCCAAACCAAGATTATTTGACGCAAAAGTTACAAGGATATAACAAGTTAATTGCACGACCAATAACTAACGCTAATTTAGTAAGAACATGTTACAACTACAGACTGTTAAGTACCGTATACATATACGATGGAGAAGAAGTTAGTGGAATACCGGAGCTACACAAAGCATTAATCACATACAAAAGAGTTACAAAAGGAAATTTATTTTATATAAAATTCTATACAGCACCAGCGGAGATATTATACGAGGAAATAAAACCTCCAATATAGGTTATCAAGATAGGACTAACTAAAGATATGATTATACCCGAGGACATCGGACAACAAGAAGAGATATGCAAAATAGAGATACCAAGTTTTTATGTCAACAAAAGGATAATTGGTATATCAACGATTATACAAGAGCTAACAAATAATTATTTAAACGGAAACGC
Source organism: Solanum okadae (assembly GCA_036553675.1). NCBI lineage: Eukaryota > Viridiplantae > Streptophyta > Magnoliopsida > Solanales > Solanaceae > Solanum > Solanum okadae. The sequence continues at coordinate 37,780,182 of CM071678.1, forward strand.
TATATGGAGCTACTATGCAAGAGACCAGCTAATGATTTATTCCAATTCAAGGGAGCTAAGGAAAACAGATGTGGATGAAGTCCAAAGATGGATTTTATCACTACTTAAGCCAGGAGAACGACCTACGACACGAGCACTAAAAGAATGATTTATTTCAGCAGAATTATTAACCACATATTGTAAGCTAATTGGTCGTAAATATCCGGATCATATATGTTCAAAATGCAACGGAGAAGATAATATAATTCCAGATGTCCAGTTGGAATGATTAAATGAGATAGAGACGGAAGAAGATAAAAAGAAGAAGAAGATAAAGTCGTAGATAAAAGAGATAAGGAAGAAGACATAGTCATGAAAAGTCTTAAAGTAAATAGTGGAAAGATAAAGTAAAGACAAAGGTTTTTGACTTATTGTGTAAATCATTGTAAAGTGTAGTAATATCTCCGCTGGTGCTGTATAGAATTTTATATAAAATAAATTTCCTTTCGTAACTCTTTTGTATGTGACTAATGCTTTGTGTAGCTCCGGTATTCCACTAACTTCTTCTCCGTCGTATGTGTATACGGTATTTAACAGTCCGTAGTTGTAACATGTTCTTACTAAATTAGCGTTAGTTATTGGTCGTGCAATTAACTTGTTATATCCTTGTAACTTTTGCGTTAAATAATTTTGGTTTGGTTCTTTTGTAGTTGATATGGGGTTGCGGTTTAAATAAGTATGGATTTTTTGTATATTTTCGATATAGGTTCGTGTGATGTAGTTATATGTCTTTTTCTCACTTTGGTTTTGCAAACTATCTGCGTATGTAGATGTTTGTGGTTCTATGGACATATGTCTAGGTGTCCTTTGGGTAAATGGTTTTACGAATAGCTGGTTTAAGTTCGCATTTTTTATGTTGTTTATCGCTAACTTGTTTGCTTGTACCTGCAGCTGTATTTAAACAAACATTATGGGTTTTAAGGAGTTTCCCATCGTTTCCTTTTAGCTCTAGGTTTTTTCCGTCTTCCGATCGACGTAGCTCCGCATTTTTATAGACATGCTGCTGACTAGCTTTAGACTTTAAATTATCTTCATTAGTCTTTAGCTTTTGTATCTCGTTGTCTATACTATCCACATTTGTACAAAGTGTAGTAATGGCTTTGAGTTACTTTTCAATTGTATTTTCTTCCTCAGTCTCAGTCTGAGTAGCTTTGTCGTGATAGGTAATCTGCAAAAACATTCTTATCAGTTTTTATTACTTCAATTGTAAATGTAAAATTTAATATATTTAATACCAATCTCCTTATTTCTTTTGTTGTTACCGAATCTTGTATTTTTCTTGTTAGCCACCATTTTACTTGTGTATTATCTGTTCTTATAATAAATTCGTTATATACAATATATGGTTCAAATGATAATAAACACTTATACACTGAATATAGTTCTTTTCTATTTATTTCCCATTTTATTTCTGTATTATTAAATGTTCCTGAATAATACCTACAATGGTGTTCTATCGTATTGCCATCATATCTGTATTTTAATATTCCTTCATAACTTTTTTCACTCGCATCTGATTCTACTATATAAGTAAATTTTTTGTTTTCATCCGGAAAATATAGTTTAGGTATGTTTTTACATAATAATTTTACCTTTTGTATTTGTATTCGGTCTTTTTTATCAAACTGATATTCCATATCTTTGTTTAATTTTTGTTGTAATGGTTTTAAATTCTCTGTTAATTTTGGTATGTATTCTCTTACTTGATTTACTAGTCCTAAGAATGATTGTAATTTCTTTTTTGTGTCTAGTTGTTCATTTGAGTTAATTATTTTTTGTACTATATGTGTTTGCATTTTTATTCCGTTTTTATCAATTTGTATTCCTAAGAATTCTATTTGATTTTTCATTATATCAACTTTCTTTTTACTTAGACTTATACCTGAATATTCTATGATGTGTATAAATTTTTCTAATAATCTTATATGTTTATCTTGTGTTTTGGAATATAATAATATATCATCAATGTACACTACACAATTTTCTATTTGTTTAAAGTAATTGTCCATAAAGTGTTGATATCTACCTGGTGCGTTTTTATATCCAAATGGTAATACATTCCATTCATAAAATCCTTGTGGTACAGTGAATGCTGTTAGTTTTTTAGATTCTTCTTCTTGTTTTAAGTGATAAAATCCTGATTTACAATCAAATTTGCTAAAATAATTATATCCTTGTATTTGTCTTATCTTTAGTATTTTATTTGGTATCGGATAATTATATGTTTTAGTTTTTGCATTTAAATTTCTATAATCAATAACCATTCTGCTTTTTCCTCTTTTTTGTTCACTATGTTTATTTACGATAAATATCGGGCTTGTATGCTTACTATTGCTTTCTTGTATATATCCGTTTTCTAGTAATTCATCTATATGTATCTTAAATTCGGTTAAATCATTAAAATTATACTCTAATGGTTTTTGGGTTATTATACTTTTATTATCAATTAGCTCAATTTTTATGTTTGTTTTATGTTTCTCCCATCTTTGTAAAGGATCCTCACTATATAATAATTCTAACTTATCTTGAATTATTTTTACTTTATCTATAGAGAATATAATTAATTCTATTTTAGGGTCTTATTCTTTTATATTTTCTAATTTTTGTATAATTTTTTCACTTCCTTTTATCCATTCTGTTGTTTTTCGTTTTTTATTATTTACTCTTTTTGCTCCTATTTTTTGTTTACATGGTGTCGTGAACCACCAGTGTGTTTTTGTTATTATATGTGGGTATAATTTTTCTAAAAATGGCATTCCTAATAGCATATCTTTTGTAGTTAATTCAAAGTTAAGTATTTCTTCTATAGTTAATATCTTATCTCATATTTGTATTTTTATATTTTTTGCCTTATATGTGATCATGCTTCCTTCATTATTAAATCCTATTACTACTATCGGTGTTTTTAATTTTCCCACTTATCTTCTGGTAAACAATTGTATTTACATATATCAGCTTTTGTGCCCGTATCTATCATTGGTGTATAATATTGGTTATAATATCCTTCTATTATTATCTTTGCAAGTATATATATTTTCATATTTTTATTATACTAAAGTCCTTTTTATTATTACTCTTTTAGTTTCGTAATTTTTTGTTAACTGTTTGTCTTCTAGATTATATGGTTTTACTTGTTCTAGCCATTTTATTCCTAAAATGATATTTTCATTTCCTTGATATATTTTGAATTTTATCACTATTGGTACTCCTCCAATGATTATTTCCTTTTCTGTTGTTTCTTCGGTATACATTAATACTTTTGGTAGTTCGAGGCATGATTGTTCAATAGTTATTATTTCATCTTCCATCACTAATTCTCTTGTAATATAGTTTTCTTCTCGTCCTGTATCTATTAATATTAAATATTTTCGTTGTTCCATTATTCCCGTTATGTAGTAATGATGTGGTTTTATATCTTCTTCCATTGATTTTTGTGGGGTTTTATCTATTCTCCTTGAGGTACTCATTTTTGATGATATTTGGGGTATCTCATTGTTTATTCTTTTCGATGTGCTTAGTCTTTCTTTTACTATTTCTAAATCTTCTTCTATATCAATTTCATTATAACTATAATCGTTTTTATCTATGACTGTAACTATTCTTTCAAAGGGATCTTCTATTTTTATTTTATCTATTTTATTTTTTGCTGTTATTTTATGTTTTATTGTTAGAACATATAAATTTTTACATCTAGATGTAAATATTTTACTTCCTGGGGCTAGTTCTATCCCTGACATTCGCCAGTAAAATACTAGTGATTTATCTATATTTCTGTCATTTATTGCTACTGAGTAGTTAGCACTTATTATAAACTTAAATTTTTTGTATATGAGGTTATCTCTTACTGCACTTATTATACTTTTTTTTATGGGTTGTATAATTCTTTTATCCGCTAAGTATATTTCTATGAGTGTATCTATTCCTTCTCTAAAACATGTTTTTATTAATATTTCTGTTCCTCCTAAATGTACATATTTAATTGGATTTTTAGCCTTAATATCTTGTATTTCTTTATTTATTATTGGTATTTTGGCCTTTCCTTTAGTGTATTTGCAATCTATGATATGTTCTCTTTGACTTACTACATAATATTCTTCTTTTTGTTGTTTAAACCAGTTTCTTATTGTTGGTATTTCGAATATTTTTGCTACGCTTAGGTCTAATTCTTTTCCTTTTATTTGTTCAAATATACTATTATCAAATATTATTTTCTGTTCTAAAGATTCTTCGTCTTGATGTTCTTCTTTATTTATTATTTGTATGTCTGCTTCAGTCATTTGTTATATTATAGAATTCATTATCTGATTCTATTTTTATGTCATTATCTATTTCATTTTCTGATATTTCATATATGCTATCTTCACTTTCTAATTCATAATCTATAAATTCTATCTGTGTATATTTTTCATCTTCTATTATTATTTCTGATATTTGTTTTTTCTTTGGATTTTTAGGTAATTTACAATCTCTAGCTATATGTCCTAATTTTCCACAATTATAACAAGTACATTACGTTAGTTTTCTTTTTGGTCTATATGGTCTTTTGGATTTGTAATTTTTTACATAGTACCTTCTTCTTGGTTTTTAATATTTATATTTTGATCTATATTTTTTATTATATTTTTTTTTATTTTTATAATACCTATCCGTAAAACCAAATTGAGGTGTTGTTTTATTTTTGCAACATGTCAAGTTTTTTACTAATATTTTTTCCATTTTTATTTCTTCTTTATGTTTTTCACATAGTTCCATAAACCATCGTTGTAAGAATTTCTTTCTAGCTCCTAAGGTGTCCGTTAATTCTGTTTCATTCCAACATTTTATTATTTTTGAATTAAAAGGTTCTGGTAATTTTGTAAAATATAATTTTCTTATTTCTTTACTTTCTTCTGTGCTATATGTTCCTTTATAATAGTATTCTCTAAATGCACATGTATATTCATATATGTAACACATATTACATATTGCTAATTTTGTCATTAGATTCCGATTTATGATCTTTTCTTTATTTTGTTCTTCTACCTCTGTTGTCATACTAATAAATTCATTCCTTATAGCTATTTCGTATTTATATAATATTTCCATGGTTGTAGTGGCTATTCCACCATCAACTTTTTTATTATTTCTTAAAGTTGTTAAGGTTTCACTTGTTAAATTTTGTAGCCATAATTTTACTGTTCCTATAAGTGTTCTTTCTATGTATCCTGGTGCCTCTGCTACTACTATCTTGTTATCTATTAATTGTTTTGATATGTATCCTATCCATAATTGGATTGTTTTATTTATATCTGCTACACAGTCTAAATCTAAAAAATCATGTTGTCCAGTTATTGGTTTAGGCGTCCATTTTCTACTTAATCTTTTATCCCATGTAGTTTTTTCATTATCATATTGTTCATAATTTTCATTATAATATTTTGGATTAAATTTTTTTGGGTTTTTTACTCCTGATGTGCTAGGTTTTTCGTCCATGTCTACGTCTTCTGTATTTATTTCTAAATTTTTTGTATTATCTATGTTTGCTAAAAGTTCCGTATATGTTTCGCTTGTTTCCGAATGTTGTTCTAGATCATCGTCATTTATTTCATTAATTCTTATTTCGGGTAGATTATGTTGGTCATTTTCTTCTAATTCATTTTCTAGTTGCAATTTTTCTTTAAATTTAATTATCTCATTTGTTAATTTTGTTTTTTGTTCTTTTTCTTTTTGTTTAATTTCATACATTTCTTTTAATATTGCTAGCTCTTTTTCTAGCTCTATTATTTTGGTATTTTTTACTTCTTCTAATTATTGTACTTCCTTTTTTGCTTGTTGTTTTATTTTTTCAATTTCCGTTTTTCTATTTATTTCTTCATTTTCTTTTGTTATTCTTATCATAGCAGTTAAACTATCTTCTAGTTTTACCGTTTCTTTTTCTACCATTAAACTTATATTGTCACCTATTTTCTTATATCTTCTTCCTAAATTAGAAAATATTATCTTTATTTTTAATCCGTCATAATTTTCATATGTTTTTTCATCTATTGCGTATTCTTCTTTATTTATTTATAAATTATGTTGTAGTTTATATTCTAAGTTATTTATTTGTATTTCTAGATATAAAATAGTCTTTCTTTGTGCTATTATAGATTTGTGACAAATTCCTGCGAATATATTATTGTTAAGTCTATTTTGCCTAAGTTCTAATTCTTGTCGTTTTGCTATAATTATTTCATTAAGTTTTTGTCTATAGTCGTTATTCTTGCTATTCATTGTATTTTTAAGTATTGAATATATTTATATTCTATTTTAGATATATTATCTATTAATTGATTTAAATTTTCGTTATCAGTCTTTGTGTTATTAAGTTGTTTATATTCCGGATATAATTTATTTAATTTTCTTCTTATTTTTCTTAATTTTCTACTCGTATGTTTCTTACCGTGTTTCTTATTATTCATAGCTCTGATACCATTTTTCGATGCGAAATTGGTAACTGAGGAATTCATAGAAGTGGTAGTGTGGTAGGTGAGTATTTTATTTTAAAGATTTTACTATAATATTTTTTGTTAAGTGTCTTAATTTTGATATCTCTTTAATGTTATTTTTTGGTAGTGTGAAATTCATGGTAAAATGTAATAATATTTATTGTAATATTCTTCCGATAGTTGTTTTAATCTGAATATTTCTTTAATATTATTTATGATATATTCTAGATATAACATATCTTCGGTTCTTTGGTACATATAGAAATTTTCCTCCATTAATTGTTCTAATAGTTTTATATCTTCCATAGATTTTATCCAATATTGTAAATATTCGTAGTTCATTTTAATCTGAATTTATTTCTAAATCATACCATTCTATTCTTTCGAAATCTAAATCATGTAGGTCTATTTCATACCATTCTTGATTTAATATATCTTCTGATTCGTAATCATTAAATATTTTTTCCCATATTATTCTTCTTAATTCGATTATTTCTATATTTTTAAGTACATATAAGATTAAAGTTTCGTAGTTTTTTATCATTTCATCACGCATGTATGTAGTCATGTTCTTTATTATGCAGGTTTTTTAATTTCAAATTATTCCTTCCTATCATATTCATAATTGATTAAATTCATATTAGATCCTCCTAGATGTGATATGGTGCATATGACCCCAAGAGGCCCTACACAAGCCACTTAGCATGGATCATACATGATATAAGAGTTTAAGCATTTAAAAACAATTTATATCATAAAGAGTTTGTTAAAAATAAAGCGCAGGTCTACATAGTTCAAAAGCCATCTTTTACATAGAGAGTGATAGAGATGTAACCCATAATCACATACAATATCTGAAAGTAAAGACAATAAGCAATAAAAGGTTCGGTCCTCGGAACATGAGGACTTACCACTTCTAAAAACCACTGCAGTGATCACTAGCCACGGGGGTGCAGAATCGAAGTGTCATACCCTACATTTGAGAAACAAAGTAGGAAAGAGTATGTGTTAGTACAAAAATGTACCAAGTATGATAGCAATGCATAAAGTTATAAACTAATGATAAAATAACATTTTTGTGATATGTAAAGACCAAGTTAAAACATAAGATAAGAGGTTTAAAGCATAATCATGATCAGGGTCAATGTAGGTAAAAATCATCTTTAAACACATGTGAGATAATTCTAGAAGTAACCTTAGTTCATCATTATTGTGGGAAGTAGCCTTAACCGACATAGAGACAATGTGAGCTATAAGATGAAATCCTGTCACACCCCAAAATCGGATGTGATGGCACGTGCCCAAACCCCACCGGACACGTTAGCCTAACACCCAAAAACCCGACGATACAGAATTAATAAAACAAGAATAAGATAGAAAGATAAGCGGAAGTCTTTAAATAAACTCAACATAACCCCAGAATTGGTTGTCACATGTACAAACCTCTAATATAGAATCTGAATAAAATATACAATTATCATAGTAAAGTTCTAGAATAGAACAGAACAGTAAATATAAATAACTTGAGGGCATGTCTGGAATGAACCGCTACCTCTCAAGTAAGTCTGGAAGCTCTAATCTGAAGATGAGTAAAAAGTCGGATCTGATAGAGCTGTCGACCTACACAACTGTGTAGAAGCAAGGGTGAGTACCAAAAGCAACAGGTACTCGCAAGTAACACTAAACTAAGCTAAACTAGCAGCTACAAACAACTCCTTTCAATCCCAACCGAACCACCGAAACTTCATTCTAACAGCGAACCAACAACCTATACTACACAATTCATAATCAACAGATATATCCAACAGTGTCTCAACATCAACCTCATATCCTCATATAAGAGCAAATAGATCATATATCACATGAAGAGGGGCAAATAGGTAAAATCCACACACCACAGACAAAGATGAAGTCAAATGCGATGCAAATGCAATAATGATGTCATGTAGTCGTGATGCATGTCTGTCCTACGATACACATCTGTTGACGTAATCAGTCCGCGCTGAATACTCAAATCAGAACCCATGGGGGCCACACATGGACCATGTATCACCGCCGGAACCAGATCCCATCGGCATCCAAATCACTAGCCGGAGCTAGTCCATCTCATATATCTCTAGCCGGAGCTAGTCTCAATTGTGTCTCATATCCATCCATCCTCATATTAGTGTCTCAGAACTCATGCAACAGATAGTTCACACATGAGATGAATAATGAATATGCACATGTCATCAATCACAATCATATCACGATCACATCATAGTATTACACATCATCTGTCTTAATCACAACCATATCACGACCACATCATAATATTACACATCATCTGTCTCAATCACAACCATATCACGACCACACCATAGTATTACACATCATCTATCTCGATCACAACCATATCACGACCACATCATAGTATTACACATCATCTGTCTCAACATCAATGTCTGTATCAATCATAGCCTATTCATGCTCTTCTATCCCCTCAATATCAGTTATCACATGACTTATTCAACAAATTCAAGTCACATATAACACATTTAGCTCGTTTTATTCCCCATCTTTCATTTACAACAATTTCAATCAACAAATAAAATTCATCCTCAATCCCCATTACTCCCCAACACAATTAGGAAAGTAGTCATGCATAGTCTAAGAGTTTAACAAAGTTTAGAAGTCACTTGCCTCAAAACACTTCAACTAGTAACTCAAATCTGAGTTTTACCCTTCCGAGCACGCTCCAAATCACCACAATCTATTCATAAATGGAATCCCACAATCAATACGAATCTAACAACACCAATATCGTGAAATTTGGAGAAAAAGGGTAAAATGGTCAAAAAATCACGTTCCAGAAAATATTCTCGAAATCTGGAAATTTTTAGTGAAAAATGTTCCCCAAGAAATTTAGAATCCAATAGTGAAAACCGTTTCGAAAAAGGAGTTGAAATGAGTTCACAAACTCAAATTTTCTATTAAATTCGGATTAGGCAAAAACCCCCAAATTTTACAGTTGAGATCTCAAATTTTGATGTTAAAATCCATAAATAATCGATGGAAATCAAAGATCTAAGTTGGAAATAACTTACCCAATGAATTCCTTGCGAAAACCCACTTGAAATCACCTATTTTCGAGCTCTCAAAGTCTAAAAATGGAGAAATGGGTATTTTTCAAGTTGGGGGAAAATAGTTACTGGTTTTTGACTAAAAAAGACTGCTATTGCAGCTGAAATTGCAGCTGAAACACAATAATAACACCAAAGTTTAAGTCCCCGTTGGACCCTCGGGATTCGTTCGGAATCTCGTGCACACAAACTAAATATGTACCCCCACTAAATTCGACGTTCCGGACTCAATGGAACTGTCGGAATTTGAATTCGAGGACTCCTTGACCCGAAATTCAATAAGATGCCAAGAAACTAGTTTAACGCCAAAAAAATTCGAAACTCAAACGGAGCGTCTAAAAATTCAACCAAGACTCATTCTAGACTTAGAATCGCCTCCCGAAACCAACGGTACTCTCGGAATTTCAATCTGAGCCTCGGAACCTCATATGTTGACCAAAGTCAACTCTTCATCAAAATTTCACAACTTTAGCAACTTAGGACCTCAATTCTTCGTTTCAACTCCAAATTCAACTCCGTAACTTCACACAGATCCATTTCGACATTCTAAAACTGTCGGAATCGATGGAAATCCGATTCGAGTCCCGAAACTCCAACTGACTCAAAAAAGCACTTTTTAACCAACTTTAACTCATAAAAACTCAACTTCTCAAAAACTCAACTTTTTACCAACTTTTCCTCAAACCAACTTTGCAACCACAAAACATGGGACTCGGGGCAACTACCGGAAGGGCAAAATAGTCATTTCCACGAAAAATTACCAAAATGACCTTTCGGGTCATTACAAATCCGGTGTCTACCCCAAACCAAAAAGGGGTATCCTTAACTTCTACCATACGTGGATCCACTAGCTAATTTCTATCTAAGACAATTATCCTATGGTGGCACATAGTTATGGGATAAGGAGATTGCTACTAAAAACCCAACCTCTAGCTACACGGGAGCTTCTATCTCAATACCCTCTTGGTGCTAACAATAAATCCCAGATAATAGTAATTATTATTTTACTTCTCTTATCATCCATGGAAGGCACATCAAGTAGCCAATACAAGCTAGGTTTCATTTAAATGTTGACTCAAAATTTAGTTGAGAAAGCCTTTCAAATCTAAGAATCCTTATGTGAGAAAATCCTTTCACATTCATGCATTGAGTAGTATGTCTGGAATCCTTTCAGAACAACAACAACAACAACATCTATTCTTCACTCTCAAAGAAAATCTTAAATCATTTTCATCAATTTCATAAAGAACATGCATATCTTCATAAACTCATTTTTCAAAGTTAAAAACCCACATTTTATCATCATAGCTTAGAAAACATGGGTTATGTATGGGTTTATGGGGAATTCTACTTAAAACATATAATTACCTCAATTCATACATAAGAAGACATACAACAATCTATTGGATCAACATTGAAAGGAACGCATGGCAATTGTGTAAAACCCTATTTTTATTGGGGAAGCTACCTTTACAAAATTGTAGAATTTAGCAACCCAATGTAGGAAAGAGCTCCAGAGGTGAAGACTATCATACCTTGGAATTCACCGCCCTTAAACAATTGGTGAATTTGGAGACTTCATCTTGAAACCCTAACTTTACTTCTTCTTCCTTAGAGAGAGAAATACTTGGGGAGGATGAATTTGATCAACTTTTGGAAATTTAAGAGAATGAATTCTATTGGGTAATTTGGGGGTTTAAAATTATTGAATAGGGCCCAGGGAAGAAGGTAAAACGACACAGTATTGAGTTAAAATGAATGGGAAAAGTCTGAAACAACCCTGACTTAAAACTGGCGAAATGACTCTCAGGAAGGGCTTAACGGGCCGTCTAGAGCACCACGACCCATCAAGTGGGTCATGAAGATGGTCTGCCTAATAGGGCTTCACTATTTTGGGGATAATTTTTTACTCCAAGATTAGAATTATGCAAACTCTGTGGCATTGGAAAGACGACTCATAGGTCTTTAATTTATTAGGTCAAACGACACCTAAATCATTTTGAGATGAAAGATATGATTGTTTGAAGTTGACCGTAAACTCTAAGTGTAACAAATTTCCTTCATGGATGACATCATGGTTCATGTGAAGCTTCACGGACTATTTAGACATCTATGGTCCTTTACAATGACCTTGGATAAAGTAAGTACCTCAAATATCACAACCCAAAGTACCCCCTAGATGTGATATGGTGCATATGACCACAAGAGGCCCTACGCAAGCCATTTAGCATGCATCATACAAGATATAAGAGTTTAAGCATTAAAAAAACAATTTATATCATAATGAGTTTGTTAAAAATAAAGCGGAAGTCTACATAGAAAAAACAATTTATATCATAATGAGTTTGTTAAAAATAAAGCGGAAGTCTACATAGTCTCAAAATCCATCTATTACATAGAGATTTAACGAGACGTAACCCATAATCACATACAATATCTGAAAAGTAAAGACAATAAGCAATAAAAGGTACGGTCCTCAAAACATGAGGACTCACCATTTCTCAAAACCACTACAGTGATCACTAACCACGAGAGTGCGGAATCAGAGCGTCGGACCCTACATTTGCGTAACACTGTAAGCAAGAGTATACGTTAGTACAAAAATGTACCAAGTATGATAGCAATGCATAAAGTTATAAACTCATGCTAAAATAACATTTTTGTGATATGCAAAGACCAAGTTAAAACATAAGATAAGAGGTTAAAAGCATACTCACGATCAGGGTCAATGCAAGTAAAAATCATCTTTAAACACATGAAATAATTCTAGAAGAAACCTTAGTTCATTATTATTGTGGGAAGTAAACTTAACAAACATAGAGACCATGTGAGCTATAACATGGAATTCGGTGTCTACCCCACACTGAAAAGGGGTGTCCTTAACTAATAGCATACGTTTATCCACTAGCTAATTTCTATCTAAGACAATTATCCAATGGTGGCACATATGTATGGGATAAAGAGATTGCTACTAGAAACCCGACCTCTAGCTACGGGAGAGCTTCTATCTAAATATCCTCTCTGTGGTAAGAATAAATCCCAGGGAATAGTCATTATTCTTTTACTTGTCTTTTCATCCATGGAAGGCACATCAAGTAGCCAATCCAAGCTAGGTTTCATTTAAATGTTGATTCAAACTTTAGTTGAGAAAGCCTTTCAGCTCTAAGAATCCTTATGTGAGAAAATCCTTTCACATTCATGTATTGAGTTGTATGTCTGAAATCCTTTTAGACAACAACAACAACAACAACATCTATTCTTCACTCTCAAAGAAAATCTTAAATCATTTTCATCAATTTCATAAAGAACATGCATATCTTCATAAACTCATTTTTCACAGTTAAAAACCCACATTTTATCATCATAGCTTAGAAAACATGTTTTATGCATGGGTTTATGGGGAATTAAACTTAAAACTAGCAATTACTTAAATTCATAAATAAGAAGACATACAACAATAAAATGGATCAATATTGAAATAAACCCATGGTAATTGTGTAAAACCCTAATTTGATTGGGGAATCTACCTTTACAAAATTGGAGAATTTAGGAACCTTATGCAGGAAAGAGCTTCATAGGTGAATACTATCATACCTTGGAATTCAAAGCCCTTAAGCAATTGGTGAATTTGAAGACTTGATATTGAAACCATAACTTGACTTCTTTTTCCCTAGAGAGAGATATTTGGGGATGATGAATTTGATCAACTTTTGGAAATTTAAGAAAATGAATTCTATTGGATGATTTGGGGACTTAAAATTATTGAATAGGGCCTAGGGTTGAAGGTAAAACGACACAATATTTAGTTAAAACAAATGGAAAAATAGTGAAACAACCCTGACTTAAAACTGACGAAATGATTCTCTAGAAGGACTTCACGGGTCGTCTAGAGCACCATGCCCCATCCAGTGGGTTGTGAAAATTCTTTGCCAAACAGGGCTTCACTATTTAGGGGATAACTTTTTACTCCAAGCTTGGAATTAGGCAAACTCTATGGCGTTGGAAAGAGGACTAAGAGATCTTTAATTTGCTAGGTCATTTGACACAAAAATCATTTTGAACTAAAAGATATGATCGTTTGGAGTTGACCCTAAACTCTAAGTGTAGCAAGTCTCCTTCACGAACGACTTCACAATTAGTTTGAAGTTTCACGGACCGTTTAGACATTTGTGGTCCTTTACAGTGAGATTGGATAACATCCTACCAATTAGGTGACTTGTACGACCCATTTTATGGGTCGCCACAATCACCACGGGCCGTCTAGGGTACCATCAAGGTGACCCATACTTGAGGCAGGTTCTGGAAATTTTCACAAGCCCCTTAACGGACCGTGGTCCCCTACATGGATCATCTATGGCTCCGTGGAGGCTTCCATTGTCCACTTTTGGATTCTTGACTTGTTCGCTTAACCCCTTTCTAGACTTTTTCTAATTCGAGGTGTTACAATATCTCCCCTTTGGAAACATTTGTCCTTGAATGAGTTTTCACGACATCAAATGGAGGGTAGGAACTAGACCTAGCAGCCCAACATGAATACAATCACATAAATGCACATATCCGAAAAGGAAACTTCAACTCCAAGCTAAAGCATGTTCATACATCATTTCATAAGGCCTACATGCAATTCATACTCAAATGCACATAAACATGAAGAAATCAATCAAGCTAACCCATTTTCTCAGAATCAAGTTTTTCATGAACATGCATAAATGAGGAATCATGGGAATATCTAAGACACATGACACCAAAAGAGTAAACCATGAGGAACTAGATACCTCAAGCTAGAGTAGGGACAAAGATAAAGAGATGAGGATAACATTATATCATATCGGCCTCAGCCTCCTAAGTAGCACCCTCAACTAACTGATTCCTCTAAAGAACATTTACCGAAGCAATTTCTTTATTTCTCAACTTTTGAACTTGCCAGTCCAAGATCTCAACTGAAACTTCTTCATAAGAAAGGCTATCCTTTATGCCAAGACTCTCGAATGGTACTATAGATGTCGGATCACCAACACAATTATAAACAAGGAAAAATGGAAAATTAGATGCACCGATGCAAAGTCATTAGGCAATTCAAGTTCATAATAAACTTTACCAATACGTCTTAGAATCTGATATGGACCCACATAATGGTGACTAAGCTTTCCTTTCCTCCCAAATCTCATGATCCTTTCATGGATAAAATTTTCAAGTAGATCCAATCATTCACATTGAATTCAAGATCTCTTCTCCTATCATCGGCTAAGGATTTTTGTCTACTTCGAGTCGTTTTCAACCTTTCTCTAATAAGCCAAACTTTCTCCATAGTCTCGTATACCAACTCTAGACCAATCAAAGAACCTTAACCCACTTCAAAACCAACCTATATGAGATCTACACCTTCTACCATATAAAGCATCAAATGGAGTCATACCAATACTCGAGTTATAACTATTATTATATGCATAATCATATATGATCATCCCAATTATTCTTAAAGTCAATTGCACACGCTCTTAACATATCTTCCAAAGTTTGGATAGTACGCTTTGCTTGCCCATTGGATTGCGGATGAAAGACTGTAAGAAGCTTAACATGAGTACCAAGCCCTTTTTGGAAAGATTTTCAAAACTGAGAAGTGAATTAGGCACCACGATCAGAGATAATGGACAAGGGTATTCCAGGCAACCTAACCATTTCTCTAAATGACAACTTAGCATAGTCCTCCATCGAATAAGAAATCTTGACGTGAATAAATGAGCCAATTTCATCATACAATTTTTTATAACCCATGATGAGTCATGTTGTAGCCACGTGTGGAGTAAACAAACAATGAAGTCCATATTCAAATCTTCCCACTTGCAAGTAGGAATACTGATATCTTGAGACAAACCTCAAGGTTTTTGATGCTCAACTTTCACTTGTTGACAATTCAGACACTTAGCCAAAAATTCCGCATTATTTTTCTTCATCCCATTCCATGAATAGACCTCCCGCAAGTAGCGGTATATCTTGGTGGCTCCCTGGTAAATGGAATATCGAAACTATGGGCTTCTGATAATATCTTCTCTCTCAAGCCATTTACATTAGTAACACAAATACAACCTTGATAATGAAGCACACCATTCCCCCTTGGGAGAAAGTCTCAACAGACATTTTACGCACCGCTTCTTTCAATTCAACCAATGTCGGATCAAGACTTTGCTTGGCTTTCACATCCGCCACAAAAAGATGATTATGAACCATAAAACCACCTTTGGTAGAGTAAACCAACCGAACACCCATTCGGGCCGATCTGTGAACATCTCGAACAAATTCCTTCTGACTATCCTCCATATGGGCCGCACTATCGATTTACAATCGACTAAGAGCATCCACCACCACATTTTCTTTAGTAATTCAAGCCACATTCTTTGGCAAAGATTTAGATCCTTCTGTTTAAACACATATTGCAAGCTTTTTTGGTCCGTAAAGACATCGACATGAACACTGTATAAGTAATGCCTCCAAATCTTCAAAGCAAACACAACTACTACTATTTCTAAATCATGGATAGGATAGTTCTATTTGAGCCTTAAGTTGCCTTGAGGTGTAGGCAATGAACCCATCCTAACCAGATTCTTGAAGCATCACAATAAGCAACAAACCCATCGGTTCCTTCTGGTAAGGTCAACACCAGACAGAAGTAAGTCTATCTTTTCATTCCTAAAATATCCTTTCACAAGCTTCCAACCATATGAATTTGGCTTTCTTTTAGGAAAATGGAGAGGAAATAAAGGAAAACCTTTCCACAAACCTTCTATAGTAACCGGCTAAACCTAAGAAACTTCTAATATTTGAAAGGGATAGAGATCTTGGTCAACTCTTTACCGCATCCGTCTTCTTTGGATCCACCTCAATACCCTTTTCGGAAACAATGAGACCAAGAAAAGCCACATACTTTAACTAAAACTCACAGTTATTAAACTTTGCAAAGAATTGTTGCTCCTTGAGGAATTTCAACACAATCCTCAAATGATCAGTATGCTCGTCTTCACTCCTTCAATAGATCAATATATTATCAATGAACACAATCACAAAAATGTCGAGGTATTGCATAAACACCCTATTCATCAAATCCATAAATGCGGCCGCATCATTGGTCAAGCCAAAGGACATCATCAAAAATTCATAATGACCATATCGAGTTCAAAAACCCATTTTAAGAATATCGCCCTCTTTCACCCTCAATTGGTGATAACCAAAACGAAGGTAAATCTTAGAGAAGTAACTTGCTCCTTGTAGCTTATCAAACAAATAATCTATCCATGGAAGAGGATACTTATTCTAAATTGTAATCTTGTTCAACTAATAGTAATCGATACATATAAGAAGAGAGCCATCTTTATTTCAATTAAACAAAACAGGAGCACCGCATAGAGATATATTCAATCGGATGAAATCCTTATCCAATAAATCTTTCAATTTCTCTTTTAACTCCTTATGTTTTGCAAGAGCTAATCGGTAAAGAGGAATAAAGATAGGTTGTGTATGTGGGAGAAGGTCAATACCGAAATCTATTTCTCTTCTGGGACGAATACAGGGTGATCATCAGGAAACACTTTTGGAAACTCATTCACAATGAGAACATACTAAAGAATAGGGGTTTTGGAATCCATATCCCTCACCCATACTATATGGTATAAGCAACAGTTAGAAATTATCCTTTTAGCTTTAGAAAAAGAAACAAACCGACCTTTCGGCATAAAATTTCCTCCTTCCCACTCTAGAATAGGGTCATTTGGAAACTGAAACTTGACCACTCGAGTTCTACAACCAATAGAAGCATAACAAGAATGCAACCAATCCATACCAAGAATGACATCAAAATCTAGCATTTCAAGCTCTACAAGATCAACATGAGTGACTCTATGGGATAAGGAAATGGGACAATTTCTATAGAATCTCTTACCCACAATAGATTCACTGATAGGAGTAGAGATAAAAAAAAGCTCTAACAACACATCCGCAAGAATATCAACCTTATAGCATATGTGGCATCACAAAAGATAAGGTAGTACCGGGATCAAGTAAGCCATAAACATCAAGATGAAAGACTTTCAACATATCGGTAACAAAATTGGGAGAACCTTCTTGCTCCTAGCTAGTCTGGAGTGCATAGAATCTGTTTTGCTTTAGAGGACTTGCACCCGAACTTCTAGGCAAAACTTGCCTACCTTCTCTTCCCTTAGCCATAAGTTATTGGACAATCCCTGATCTTATGGAAACTCTTACAACAACCAAAGACATCATATGTACCTGCTAAGCATTCACCCTTATGCTTTCTTCCACATTTAGCACAAGTAGACAATGAAAATCCACCACCATTTCCTCGAGATTTAGGATTAGACATCCTATTTTTGTTGAATCTAGGAGTAGTATTGGAATATCCTTGACCAATAAATCTTTATCAGAACCTAGGACAATTGTGCATCGGACCTCGAATGTGAAAAGTCACCATTACCGGTCCTTGCCTTCTTTGTCTCCCTAGATCTTCCCTTTATTTTCTCTTCTTATAGACATTCTTTGACTACCATCTCAGACACTCCTAAAAATAACTTACTAATCCTTTACCTAGGACTGGCAACCATAGTAGGAGCATTCCTAGACAATTATGTGAATTTCAAAGCATATTCCTTCACACTCATATTTCTTGACGGAGGTTTATGAACTTTAGTACCTTTTCCTCCCTCATCTCAGGGGGAAAGAACCTATCAAGGAAGGCAACATTAAACTTTTTTGAATTGAGAGGACCTGTGTCAATCGCCCTCCTTTCCTTCCATTTGTTGAACCAAACTAGCTTAACACGAGTACCAAGCCTTGTTTTGATCAAAATTGAAAAGTGAATTGGGTACCACGATCGGAGATAATGGACAAGAGTACTCCATGCAACCTAACCATTTCTATGAAGTACAACTTAGCATAGTCCACCGCCGAATAAGAAACCTTGACGTCAATGAAATAAGTTGATTTTGTCATATGTTCTACTATAACCCATATTGAGTCATGTTGTCGCCGCATGTGGGGTAAACAAACAATGAAGTCCATATTGAAATCTTCGCACTTCCAAGTAGGAATACTAATAACTTGAGACAAACGTCTCAATTTTTTATGCTCAAATTTCACTTGTTGACAATTACAACACTTAGCCATTGGTTCCACCATATCATTCTTTATTCCATTAACCAATAGACCTCCAGGAAGTCTCGGTACATCTTGGTGGCTCCCGAGTGAATTGAATATGGAGAACTATGGGATTTTGATAAGACCTGCTCTCTCAAGTCATATACATTGGGAACACATGAATGACCTTGATAACGAAGCACACTATCTCCGCATTGGTAGAAAGCCTCAATGGACTTTTTAAGCACTGCTTCCATCAATGCAACCAAAATTGGATCAATACCTTGCTTGGCTTTCATATACGCCAAAAAAGATGATTCTGAACCATTGTGGAACATAATACAACCTTTGTTATAGTCAACCAACCGAACACCTATTCAAGTAAATCTATGAACATCTCGAACCAACTCAATCTCACTATCCTCTATATGAGCAACACTACCCATTGGCAAACAACTAAGAGAATCCACCACCACATTTGCTTTGCTGGGGTGATAGAGAACACTCATATCATAATCCTTTATTAACTCATGCCACCTTCTTTGGAAAAGATTTAGATCCTTCTGCTTAAACACATATTACAAATTTTGTGGTCGTTAAATACATCGACATGAATACCGTATAAGTAATGCCTCAAAATCATCAAAGAAAACACAATTGCAACTAGTTCTAAATCATGGGTAGGATAGTTCTTTTCGTGCACCTTAAGTTGCCTTCAGGCATAGGGAGTGAGTTCCCCATTTTGCAAAAGGATATATCCTAACCTAATTCTTGAATGAACCATCACAAGAAACAATGAAACCATCAGTTCCTTCCGGTAAAGTCAACACCGGAGGAGATGTGAGTCTATCTTTCAATTCCTGAAAACTCTTTTCAAAAGCTTCCGACCATAAAAATTTGGCTTTTTTGGGTCTATGTCGTCAATGGAGAGGAAATCGAGGAAAACTCTTCCACAAACCTTCTATAGTAACCGGCTAAACCAAAGAAACTTCTAATATCCGAAGGGATAGAGGTCTAGGCCAACACTTTACCGCATATGTCTTCTTTTGATCTACCTCAATACCCTTTCTAGAAACAATGTCACCAACAAAAGACATAAACTTTTAATAAAACTCACATTTATTAATCTTTTCAAAGAGTTGGTTGTCCTTGAGGACTTGTAACACAATCCTCAAATGATCGGTATGTGCGTCTTCACTCCTTTAATAGATCAATATATCATCAATGAACACAATCACAAACATGTCAAGGTATTTCCTAAACACCCTATTCATCAAATCCATAAATGCGGCCAGAGCATTGGTCAAGACAAATGACATAAACAAAAATCTCATAATTACCATAGTGAGTTCGAAAAACCATTTTCGAAATATCATCTTCTTTCACCCTCAATTGGTCATAACCAAATCAGAGGTCAATCTTAAAGAAGTAACTTTCTCCTTGTAATTGATCAAACAAATCATATATTCTTCGAAAAGTATAATTATTCTTAATGGTAATCTTGTTCAACTGACGGTAATCGATACACATACGAAGCGAGCCATCTTTCTTTTGAACAAAAACAACTAAAGCAGCCCATGGAGAGATACTCGGTCAGATGAAACCTTATCAAATAAATCTTTCAATTTATGTTTTAATTCCTTAAGTTCTACCAGAGCCATTTGGTAAGGAGGAATAAAGATAGGTTTCATATCTGGGAGAAGGTCCATACAAAAGTCAATATCCTTTTTTGTAGGAATACCGGGTAGTTCATCAGGAAACACTTCCGAAAACACTTTCGGAAACTCATTTACAATGGGAACCGACTCAAGAGTAGGGGTTTCAGAATCCATATCCCTCACCCTAACTAGGTGGTATAAGCAACCCGTAGAAATCATCCTTCTAGCTTTAACACATGAAACAAACCGACCTTTCGGCATAGAATTTCCTCCTTCCGATTCTAGAATAGGCTCATGTGGAAACTGAAACTTAATAACTCTGGTTCTACAATCAATAGAAGCATACAAGAATGCAACCAAACCATACCAAGGATGACATCAAAATCTAGCTTATCAAGCTCTACAAGATCAACATGAGTGACTCTATAGGATAAGGAAATGGGACAATTTCAATAGAGTCTCTAACCTACAATAGATTCACCGATAGGAGTAGCCAAAAGAAAAGGTCTTTCAACACATCCGGAAGAATATCAAACCTCATTGCCATATAAGGCATCACAAGAGACAAGGTAGAATCCAGATCAAGTAAGACATAAACATCAAGATAAAAGACTTTCAACATACCGGTTTCCATATCGGGAGAACCCTCTTGTTCTTGGCAAGTCTGGAGTGCATAGAATTTGTTTTGCTTTGGAGTACTTGAACTTGAACCACTAGGCGGAGTTTCCTACCTTCTCTTCCATTAGCCGTAAGTGATGGACAATTTCTTATCTTATGGCCACTCTTACCACAACAAAAGCAACAATCGGTAC
This sequence comes from Solanum okadae, assembly GCA_036553675.1. Classification (NCBI taxonomy): domain Eukaryota; kingdom Viridiplantae; phylum Streptophyta; class Magnoliopsida; order Solanales; family Solanaceae; genus Solanum; species Solanum okadae. The sequence goes on from CM071678.1 coordinate 37,801,424, forward strand.
TGGCTTAGAATTTACCCTCATGCTTCCTTCCACATTTAACATAATTAGATGGTGAAAATACACAACCATTTCCTCCTTAAGGTTAAGTATTGGACACCTTATCTTTGTTGAATCTAAGAGGTACATTGGAAGAGCCTTGATCGAAAAATCTTTGTCGGAACCTAGGACGACCATGTCCATCAGACCTCAAATGTGAAAAGTCACCATTATCCTTCATTGCCTTCTTTGTCTACCTAGATCTTCCCTTAAGTTTCTCTTCTTATTTTTTTTAGAATGCACCATTAGTCGAGAAATGTCCATATAATTGATGAGCATGGCAATACGAAATTCTTTGACTACCATTTTGGACACTCCCGAAATAAACTTACCTATCATTGCCCTAGGATCGGCAACCATAGTAGGAGCATACAAAGATAAATATGTGAACTTCAAAGCATATTCCTTCACACTCATGTTTCCTTGACGGAGGTTGATGAACTCAAGTACCTTTGCCTCTCTCATCTCAAGGGGAAAGAACCTATCAAGGAAGTCAGCCTTAAACTTTTCTAAATCGAGAGAACCTGTATCAACTTCCCTTCTGTCCTTCCATTGGTTGAACCAAACTTGAGCAACATCCTTAAGTTGGTAAGCAGCCAATTCTGCCTTTTCTACCAGTGTCACTCCAATGATCATCAACACCTTATACATTTCATCAATGAACTCTAGAGGATCTTCTACATCCTTAGCACCATGAAACTCTGAGAGATTCATTCTAGTGAAGTCCCTTACTCTAGATGTCGTTGTATCCACATTTGGGTTCACGAGAACCACAACCTGTCTACTGTATTGAGATGTCATGGCTTGAGCCAACACTTGAAAAGCCACCCTAAACTCCACATTAGTCACTTGCTTGGCCAAAGGATCGACCGAAACTTGAGGATCTTGAAAAAGAGCTTCTTGTTACAGATTCCTTCTAACGTATGCTCTTCGAGGGGCCATTTCCTGAAAATCATCGGATATGGATTAAGAGAAAGGACTACTAGAGTTACACTATATCCCACCTCTTAGATTAATGAAAGAGTTGGAGTTTCCTAATCATCATCTAGCTTCTAATTCATAAATATGGCGTGTTTCACACTCATGGACTAGACTCTTCTCGATGTGGCTTCTGAGACATCCTAGGACCTTTCTAAACCATGTGATCATAATACCAAATTTGTCACGACCCAAAGTACCCCCTAGACGTGACATGGCGCATAGGACCTCGAGAGGCCCTACACAAGCTGCTTAGAATGCATCATACAAGATATATGATCTTAAGTGTTTAAAAGACAATTTATATCATAAAGAGTTTGTTAAAAATGAAGTGGAAGTCTACATAGTCTCAAAACCATCTATTACATCAAGAGTGATCGGGACATAAATCATAATCAAATACAATATATGAAAGTAAAGAAAATAAGAAATAAAAGGTTCTACCCTCAGATCGTGAGGACTCTCCACTTCTCAAAACTACTATAATGATCACTAGCCACGGAGGTGCGGAAACGAAGCGTCGGACCCTACATTTGGGAAAAAAATATAGGCAAGACTATGCGTTAGTACAAAAATGTACCAAGTATGATAGAAATGCATATAGTTATAAAATCATGCTTAAAAGACATTTTTGTGATATGCAAAGACTAAGAAAATGAAACCTCTCTACAATTCTCTCCCATTTCACTAGCTTTTCCATTTCCCATCCATGTTCTCTCTTTTCCTAAATAAATAAAAAGTTTATTGTAAGCATATTTTCTCTAATTATTTACGTTATATGTTTTCATGTTTTGAAATTTAAGTTTTCTTACTGCTTTCTTGTTCTTCTATTTTCTTAATTTTTGCTTTTGAGTTTTTTCTTGTTTTTCTCCCCTTCCATTACTCTGCCCAATTTTCTTTAGGATTAATTTATAATATAACTAAATATTTTATAGGAGAACCTCAACTTTTTCAATATAAAAGTATAGAAATATTATCTAATTTGTCTTGTTCAAAGTTGGAGGATTTTAGATGGTATATAGATATTTTCCTCAACAAAGTTATGATTAGAAAAGACTGTAATCATGAATATTGGAAGGAAAAATTTATTAATGGTTTACCAATACTATTTGCTGAAAAAGTTAAGATAAAATTAAAAGATAGGTTTGAGGGAAAATCCCTTATAATCAATTAACCTATGGTGATCACATAAGTTTTTTAAATATTGCTGGATTAGAATTATTTACAGATATGAAACTTAAAAAGTCAATTGAAAAAAGGTAAAAATTATCACGAAAAGAAGTAGGAGATTTTTGTCAAGACTTTGGATATACAAAATTATCTACCCCTTTAAATGAAGTTTCTAAAAAGGTTAAAGACCATCAGAAAAATTATAAGGATAAAAATGACAAACCTCATTATTGCAAAAGAAAATCTAGAAAATCTAGAAGATCTAAATTAGATAATAAATATAATCGCAACACTAATACGTTTTGGAAATGTGGGATAACTTGACACCATGCTAGAGATTGTCGAGCCCCTAATAAAAAGAAGGATAAGATAAATATGTTAGAACTAGAAGATGAAGTTATAAATGAATTATATTCAATCCTTGATGAAAATCAAACTAGTTCCTCTCCCAAGTAAGACCTAGTGAAGATGACCAACTTGATAAGATATATAATTCTTAATGTAATAATTCAACTGACTGTGGATGTGGGGTGCAATTTTCACCTGTCAAGACCACTCCATCAATGTCATTACCAGTAATAGTAAAGAAGATTTCTTTGATATGGTTGAACATATCAATGATTTGGATTATAAGAAAAAATATTTAATATCATTAAAAGATATCATTCTTAATCAACAATTTGATAATCATACTATTAAACCTTTTAATATGACAAATGAACTAAATAAATTTAAAGAACAAAATTTTGAAACAACTCTACAAGATCTTCCAATAGAATTAGTACATGTGAAGAAAAAAATTAAAGAAATTAAACAAAGACTTAACACTTTTGAAGAAGGATCTCTTACTAATATAACACCTACTCATAAGCTAAATTTACAATCAGAAATAGAACCTTTAGGAATGCCTCTAACGGCAAAATCAGGAGTTAATACTATCACAATATTTAAGGCACATAGCTATCATATACCCATTACTTTAGTTATAAATAAAAATTACAGTATCAACAAATGCATTATTAGACATTGGTGAAGATCAAAATTGCATCATTGAATGAATTATCCCTACTAAATATCTTTAAAAAAGTACTACCTAAATATTCTCCTCAACAGGAGAAAGTTCCTTGATATAAATCATGGCCAAGGAATCAAATAAAAGTCTGGAATAATTTAATCTTTTTGCTTAACAAACTTTAAAAGTTGTGGAGTTGTTTAAAGTGTTGATCAATATCTTCGGAATATATTAATACATCCTCTATGTAGACTATAGAAATATGACTATATTGATTACATATATTATTCATGATATTTTGAAATTCATACTAAGGATTTTTAGTTCGGAAGGCATTACATTCCATTCGTATTGTCCAAAAAGGATATTGAAGGTTGTTTTATATTTATCTTTTTCAGTGATTTGTATCTGACGAAATCCTGATTTAATATCAAACTTACTATAGATATTAGCGTTATAAGTTCTTTTAAGAAAATGATGTTTGTTAGGTATGATGTACCTAATCCTTTTTAATACTTTATTAAGAGGCTTATAATCGATAACTAGCCTTGGGGAACTCTTTCCTTTTCAACACTATTTTTAACATAAAAGACCGAGCAACTCCAGGGTGACTTAGATGGTCTAAAAATGATTTTAGAAAGTAATTCATTAATTGCCTTTTTACAATATTCCATTAGATCAGTGTTCATTTGAATGGGTCTATCCAAAGAAGAAATTGACCAGATAAAAGATAAAAATATCTTTAGAATAAATCTACTTTCCCAACAAATTAATTATTTAAAAGAAGACATCAAGATAAAAAGAATTGAGTCCTCTTTTAAAACCCTGAAGGTGGAAGATACAAAGAATTGTTATAAGAAATCCTTTTTTCCGGATATACAGTTCCGAGAAAATGAAACCTCTCTACTTTCTATCGACGTCACTCCTATGCTCATCAACACCTTATACACTTCATCAATGAACTCTAGAGGATCTTCCTCAACCTTAGAAGCATGAAACTCTGGGGGATTCATTATGGTAAAGTCCCTCACTCTAGATGTCGTCATACCCACATTTGGGTTCACGGGAATCACAACCTCCCTATCGGATTGAGCCAACACTTGAAAATCAGCCCTAAACTCTGCATTTGTCATTTGCTCGGTGAAAGGATCAATCGGAATTTGAGGATATTGAGGAGGAGCTTCTTGTTCCACATTCTCATTCACATTCATCCTAATGTATGCTCTTCGAGGGGCCATTTCCTGAAAAACAGCGAATAAGGATTAGGAAAAAAGACATATAGAGTTACACTATATACTACAACTTAGAGTAATGAAAGGAGTGGAGTATCCTAATTATCTTATAGTTTCCTATTAATATATGTGGCACGCTTCACACTCATTCACAAGGCACTACTCGATGTGGGTTATGAGACAACCTAGGACCTTTCTAAACGTTGTACTCTGAATACCAAGTTTGTCACTAACTAAAGTACCCCCTAGATGTGACATGGAACATAGGACCACGAGTTGCCCTATACAAACTACTTAGAATGCATCATACAATATACAATAGTTTAAAAGACAATTTATATCATAAAGAGTTTGTTAAAAATGAAGTTGAAGTCTACATAGTCTCAAAAGCCATTTATTACATCAAGAGTGATCGGGAAGTAACCCATAATCACATATAATATTTGAAAAGTAAAGACAATAAGCAATAAAAGGTTTGGTCCTTGGAACATGAGAACTCACCACTTTTCAAAACTACTAGAATGATCACTAGCCACGGGGGTGCAGAATCGTAGCGTCGGACCTTATATTTGGGAAAAAGTATAGGCAAAAGTATGCGTTAGTACGAAAATGTACCAAGTATGATAGCAATGCATAAAGTTATAAAATCATGCTAAAAGGACATTTTCGTGATATGCAAAGACCAAGTTAAAACATAAGATAAGAGGTTAAAAGAATAATCATGATCAGGGTCAATGTAAGTAAAAAAAATATTTGAACACATGTGAGATACTTCAATAAGTAACCTTAGTTCATCATTGTTGTGCGAAGTAGCCTTAACCGACATAAAGACCATGTGAGCTATAACATTGAATCCAGTGTCTACCCCACACTGAAAAAGGGGTGTCCTTACATTCCAAGGAAAGAACCTTAACTTCTAGCTTACGTGGATCAACTAACTATCGTCTATCTAAGAAAATCATCCTATGGTGGCACATAGGTATGGGATAAGGAAATTTCTACTAGAAACCCGACCTCTAGCTACGAGAGAGCTTCAATCTCAATATCCTCTAGGTGCTAAGCATAAATCTCACCGAATAGTAATTATTCTTTTACTTGTATCATCATCTATGGAAGGAACATAAAGTAGCCAATCAAAGCTACGTTTTATTAGAATAGCTCCTGAATCTTGATTCAAAGATTAGTTAAGAAAGACTTTCAATTCTAAGCATCCTCTAGTGAGGAACTCCTTTCACATTCATGTATTGAGTAGTGTGTGAGAAATCCTTTCACAACAACAACATTTATGCTTCACTTTTAAAGCAAATCTTAAATCATTTTCATTAATTTCATAAAGAACATGCACATCTTTATAAACTCATCTTTCATAGTTCAGAACCCACATTATATTATTATAGCTTAGAAAACATGGGTTATGCATGTATTCATGGGGAATTCAACTTAAAATATGCAATTACATCAATTCATGCATAAGAAGACATAAAAAAAAAATTGGATCAACATTCAAAAGGAACCCATGGAAATTAAGTAAAACCCTAGTTTGATTGGAGAATCTACCTTTACAAAATTGGAGAATTTAGGAACCCTATAGAGGAAAGAGCTCCATAGGTGAAGACTATCATACATTGGAATTCAAAGCCTTAAATAATTGGTGAATTTGGAGACTTTATCTTGAAACTCTAACTTCACTTCTTCTTCTTCTTCCTTAGAGAGAGAAATATTTGGGGAGGTTGAATTTTATCAACGTTAAGAAATTGAAGAGAATGAATTTGATGAGTCACATATTTTAACTCATTTAAGGTTTTGTTTCCATAGTTTTATTATCCTCAATGCCTAATTTATGCTCTAAACTGATGTTAAAGTGTTGATATGCAGCAATGAAGGCTATGGAGCAAGGAAAGGACATTATTGGGTAAAAAGGAGCGAAAAAGTTGAAGAAAGACAGTCCTAGAGATCGCCAAGACCACTCGGCGAACCACCGAGTGGCTCTTCAGCTCACCAAAAGCTCCAACATGCCAGCCCTGGGGAAGAACTAACTTGGCAATGGACATGGACAATCAACGAACCGCTGAGTGGATCGGCGACCTCTATCATGATAGCTTAAAGTCACAGAACCCTGAGGTTAAAGAGCCAAGGCAAACTAGTGATTGAATAGGACCATTGGCGCATCGCCGACTTGGTCGGCAATGCTCGACTAACCTCGCCTAGTGATCCTGAAGACCAAAATTTGGGAAATATAAATTTAATTTTAAAAAGCAGAAAAGGGGTCTTCAGTCCAATCTTGAATCCATTCATTTCCTGAGTAATTTTTCCATTGTAGAACTTTGAGCCTACTTTTTTTGAGGAGTTTTCAATTTGGTTTTAGAATTGAGTTGAATTGAAGCATTGTAGAGATTTGGGAACCATTACCCAATTCATGAATAACATAATTGTTATTCCTTTTTATGATGTGTTGCTAAAATTCTAATTCTTGGTGTGTGATCATGTGATTATTTGCTTCAATTAGCTTATAGGTATTGTTGTTTACTAATTTAAATGTTGATTTGAAGAGGGTTTAATTGATAGTTGTGTATTAATCTATGAATTGTAGTTGCAAATGAAACTCTAACTTAGTGTTCTGGGCTTGCTTGAGAAAGAAGATTTAGAACTAAGTTTTTGAATTTAATGATTGTAGTGATTGGGTTGTTGTGGGTTCAACTCAAGAGAGTGAATCTTAGCTCAATCCTACCTATCTAGCCCGAGAGAGTAGATAAATTGAGGTACTGGGTTGTTTACAGTGTTATGCTTGTCGTTGTTTGAGAGGACTCGCTTGAATCGTAATGGTTGTTCAAGAGAAAGCTATTGCATCTATAGTCTAGCCTACCTATTGAGATTCAACAATTGTTAATAAACTCCAATTACCCATATAGAGAATTTAGTCTATAATCGATCACATCCCCGAGAATTCCTCTCTACTTATTGATTCCCCTATTTTTGTAATTGTTATATTTGTTGATTGACAAAAAAAATCCCCCCATCTGACATTCGTGTCACCCCCTTTGATTTTCCTAAGTGAATTTGATAATTTGTATTCCTATAACTGATTAGACCACATTTATAACTTCGTAATTGAATTCAAACTTGTACCGCTCCTTGTGCGTTCGACCTCAACTCTTTGTTGGGTTTTATACTAGATTTCGATCGCCTACACCTAGTATTGGATGAGGTGTAGATGAGCGTTTATCAAAAATGCACCGCGGCCGGGGAGTGGTGTTTAGAATTCCATTATTAAAGTTTAGATTGTGATCTTTTGTGTCGTAGTTGAATTGACTTACATTGTTTTTTGTTTGTTATTGGCTGTTTGAAAATAGAGGACGAGATGAGTGTGAACGAAAGTAACGATAGCCAACTTGGACACCAAGATGACATGGGCAATTTGAATGATATTAATGAAATTAACTTAGGTGGTGTAGGTTCTATCCGGTTACTTCCTGTTGATGGAAATGTTGTGTTCCACGTGACTAGCACAATGTTGCAACTCTTGCAAATGAAAAGATTATTTGGAGGGCTAGCTCATGAGGATCCCCATGATCATATTCAGAACTTTGTGGACGTATGTGGTCTATTCTAATTCTAGAACATCTCTGAAGAGTCTATTCGACTCTGATTGTTCCCTTTTCATTGATGAGGGAAGCTACCAAGTGGTTAGCTGATCTACCGAGGGATTCCATTACCACTTAGGATGAACTTACTGAGGCATTCTGCATAACGTTCTTTCCTCCTTCGAGAATGATGTCATTGAGTGATAATATCCAAGGTTTCAAACACTTGGATGGTGAGCCAATCCACGAGAATTGGTTGGGATTTCAGAAATTATTGCTTTAATGTTTGACTCACGAGCTTCCAAACAACGTGTTGTTACAACACTTCTACAGGAGTCTAGACTCGGTGAAGAAAGGTTTGGTTAATTAACTTGTCTGGGGAGGTATCATGCAACAAACTTTTGAGATAGCGTCATCCCTCCTTCATGGGATGACGAAGATCAACTGAGCTTGGTATACTCGGGAGGATCAGGTGTCTGCTCTAAATTAGAGGATGACCAAAGAACAAAAAGAAAAAGACCAAGAGCGGGATCAAAACATAGCCAAAATGATGACCCAATTGGATCTTTTGTCGAAAAATGTAATGGGTAGTGGTACTAGAACTGTGAATGATGTTGGTGTTTGCGGGGGGAACCCCAATGAGGCACAATTTGATGCTTTATATAATGTGGAAGTGAGTTTCCTTGCAAATCCAGGAGGAGGTTTCCGTTCGAACTATCGAAGGCCAGGCGGGAATCAAGGTTGGAATAGAGAGTGTGATGACGGTTAGAGAGACTGTGACAGAGAATGGTGTGATCGTTGGACTAATTTAAAGGAACGAGATGGTGACAAGGAAAGATATGTTCCTCCCCATGAGCGTCAAAAGCCAAAAGAGCAAAGGGCTGACCCGAAGACCTTTCGAACATAAGATATGCTTGCATGCATTCTTAATAAAGTAGAAGGGTCAGAGAAAGAGTTAAAAGAAATAAAAGAGGATGTCTCCACACTCAATCAGACAATTACCTCTCACATACTGTCTATCAAACAACTGGAAACACAAACAGGTTGGTGAGCACAACTTAGACCACCGTTTGAACCACCCAGCTTGCTGGGGGTTCTATAAAACTTAGCGGGCTAAAGAAAGACTCGGCACACCACTGAATGGGTCGGTGATGTAAATCATTGTCGCCGATTGGCGCGCGAACTGAAGAGTCTTTAAGGCCAAACCATTTTTAAATTCAAAATCTCCCTCATTTTCATACTTTTCAAATTCCAAACTTTCAGAGTTGCATTTTCTTGCTTTCGTATTTATTTTTACTTGCTTTGTCTGTTGTATTGATTATTCGGGGTAGATTGTTGGATTCATTGCTAGCCTAGCTTTACAAATTCTCAGCACATAAGGTTGGTTTTTCGAACCCCGCTTTACATTTTGGTAAAAATGAATTCTTGAACGGTGTGTAGTTGTTCTCTGAGTATAAATGTTGATTTGTTGATTGTGTGATGTTTTTTTTGCCCGTAAATAGTCTTAATCATTGCTAATCGGCCTTAAGTTGTGAAATCTTGTGTCTAACCATGTTAAAATATTTGTGTTATGTTTATTTTACTATAGGTCAACTAGGGTGAAGTTTGAGTAACCCCGGATGGTGCTAATTGTCAGATTTTTCCTAATGATAGGGCGGTTGATGTCATTCTTAAAGGAATAAGACGTTGATTAATGTTCCAAACAAACCTCATCCAATTCTAGGTGCAAACAATCGTTAAACAGTATAAAACCCAAAAATTGAGTTGGGGTCAAATCCCACAGGGAGCGGTAGGTGTTCAAATTCAATTAAGAGGTACAAATGTGATCTAACTAGCTATAAATATAGAAATTATCAAAAAAGAAATGAAACAAATCAAAAGGGGTGACATGAATGTCAGATGGTTTTTTTTTGCAATTATCAACTATAACGCGGTCACACACAAATGAAATAACTATACGGAGAGTAATTCCCGGTATGTGATCGATTGTAGGCAAATTTTGATATATGGGTAATTTAAACTACTAGTAAACAACTAAATATCAATGGGTAGGCTAGACTATAAGGGAGATAACTTTCTCTTGAACAACTACTCTGAATTATGTGATTTCTTTAGAATATTAACAAACATAGCAATTAAGAATAGTCCACACCTCAATTCATCCACTCTCTCGAGCTAGATGGGTAGGATTGGGTTTAGAATTCACTCTCTCAAGATTAACTCATATCAACCCAATGCATACAAATCATTAATCAAAAACCTTAGTTCCAAAGCTTTTCTCTCGAGCAAGCCAAGAACACCAAATTAGAACTGCATTGGCAACTACAATTCATAAATTAAACCTCAGGTAGTGATTAAACCCACCTCAATATGGCATTTAAACTAGTAATTAACAATATCCATAAACTAATTCAACCCATAATCACATGATCACACCCCAAGAATTGGAGCTTTAGCCAAACACCATAAAAAGGTAAAAACGGTTACCAAATCGATTAGCCATCAACTGCGTACGAGTAATTAAGCCTTTACAATGCTCCAATTTGCAAAAAAATAGTAACTCACATGCAAAATCTCCAAATTGAGTCTCAAGAAACCTTAAAGTCTACAAAGAAACTTCTAAAAACTCAAAAGAAAACTATTCTAGACTAAGTCTCCACACTTTCTTCTCACTAAATTGACAGTTCAAAATCCAATTTATAGGTGCTAAAAATTATCCACGAAGGGCCATTAGGCGAGGTAAGTCAGGTTCAACGAACCGCCCTTTGCTCTCTTTTATTGCCTTTTTGCATTGGCTCTCAGCATCCTCAAGTCCTGTAACTTTCGACGATCAATCTTGTCATCACGAAACTAATTGGAGATTCACCAACTGCACCTTTCCTATCGTGGACTTTGTTTCTTCCCTCAGGGCTGGCACCCTGGAACTTTAGGCTGATTGAATAGCCAATCGGCGATTCGCCAAGTGCTCTTGGCGATCATAGACTTGCCTTTCTCCACTTCTTCAATTTGTTTTGTTCTTTTTTGCCTGTTAGTGTCCTTGCTTTTCTCCTCAATCCATTTACCTAAAAATCAAGGCTTTAACATCAATTTATGCCACAAATTAGGCATTTGAGGACAATAAATTTATATAAACAAAACCCTAAATGAGTCCAAATCTCAGACTCTTCAGACGTCAATTGGCCAATTTTTGCCAAATCAGGGGAAGTCTAAGTACCCCATGGACATGGGTAGTATGGGTCTGAGTCTAATTGCATGGAATAATTGTTTAATTTTGTTTTTATGGGTTGTGGGTTAGATTTTGAAGATCGAAGTAGAAATCTGGCAGGTTGGATAATTCAGTGAGCTGGGTCGAGCTCACTGAGTTGTTCGGTGGTTCGTCTAGTGACCCCTAGATCACCTTTTAATTCTCTATTATTTGGCTTGAATTTTGTAACTTTTGGCAATATGCCTAAGCTCGTTAAGTTCACTCGGTGACTCATTGAAAGTCCCTTCTGATCGCCCTTTTGCACCCGAAAACCCTAAAATAGTCCTGTAACATTTGGCGAATCACTTCTAGTTTGCCAAATGGTGTCGGCGATCTCTGATGCATACTTATGTTTGAATGATTTTACTTTGGAACATTCGGCGAGCCCGACTTGGCTCGCCAAAAAGGTTTGGCGAGTCTTTCTGTATAGTTTCCTACAATGAGTTTTATTTTAGACTTGCATCTAACGTGTGTTGTTTGTTTTGGAGAAATGGCTAGACCTAGGGTTGCAGGAAGGAATCAACTGCCTCGAAAGTGGGTTAGAGGGATCATATTTAATGAGGACGTTGCAGCCACTCGAGCCCCGGTTACTAAACTTATAAATGTGCTCTAAACGGGTATAGGAATAGAAACTATCGAATTCATTTAGGTAAATCAAAATGGCGGAAGGGAAAGGGCAAAGGCCATGTACAACCCACACTAGCAGAGGAGAGCTCTGATAGTGAGGGGATTTACACAACGTACCTCATTCTTTCTGACAGTGCGGGCCATTCACATGACAGTTCGCAACCTCCGTATCTGCATCGGAGGACGACCAGCTCCTATAGGCTAGGATAGTAAAGTTACGCTCAAAGGAAATTAATGATCCAACTAGGATCCCGGTGCCTCCTACGCCTGCTCCTCCTCCAACCCCAGTTGAGGTAGTTGTGCAGGCACCACCTCCAGTTCAGACACCTCCACCCTGGTCACTCAACAGACTAAAGTCCGAGGGTTTGAGTACAAATCTAGAAGAGAAGCGGTTGTCTACCAATGGTGTAGTAGACTGGTATCGGATGAGTCCACAAATTGGACTCATTTAGGGCTTTATTTTGATAATAATAGTGTCCTTGAATGCTTATTTTGTCTAAATATCTGATGAAAACTCATAAGTTTTAGGTATTTGAAGTTTTAGAGAAAGCATGGACACTTAGAAGTAAAAAGGAACAAAAAGGGTGAAAAGTACGAAGAAGCTGAAGCATGAGCATCGCCAAGCACACTTGGCAATTCACCGAAGGGATTTACTCCGCCCTTTGTTCTAGTACGCGAAGCCCTGAAAGAGAAGGATAAAAAAAGCGATGAAAGGAGCAGTTGATGCTTCGTCGAATAGTTCTGCAAAGTAGTACTATACCGCCCAATGGTCCAGAACGTGAAGATGCGGAAGCTAAGCACAAAACGGCGATGAAACAAACGAAGGGCGAATCGCCGAAGTCATTAGACGATATCGACTACTTCGCCGAAATATCCGCCTGCGCTATTTTCTAAAGTTTATAAATACTAAACTTATTATTAATTTTAGTAGAGTCAAAAATTTATTTTAATTTCCAGAATAGAATAGTACTTTTTGGATATTTTTCACTCAAGTTTGGAAAGGGTTTCCGGAGACCTGAAGAAAGAATAATTTCATCTTCCCCAAGTTGGAAATGGGTCTTCTCCATTCTTCTTCCTTTGCTTAAATCAAGGTTTAATTTCTTATACCCATTTGATTTTATTATCATTTTAGGTGTATTTTTTTATTTCTTGATGTGTTGCTAAAAACCCCCATTCTTAGGGTATGATTTAGCAAATATGTGTTGATATTATTGTTGGGTCTTGCTTGTTGATATGTTAGATGTAGTTTAATGGTGATTTAACCTAGTAATTGTGGTTTAATATAAAGGGTTTGCAGTTGCAAATACAGGGCCACCCATGTGTTTTTGACTTGCCCGAGAGGGAGGTCGCGAAACCAAGACCACTAGACTGATGGCTAAGGAGTGGGTCGACATGAGGTTCAGTCCGAGAGGGTGAGCCCTAGTCCCATATCCTAACACTCAGCTCAAGAGAGTGAGTGGGGTAAGGAGTAGGCTGGTCTTCATGCGACAAATGGGTGTCCGAGAGGAACGCATTTGAAACGGGGTAAGTTGCCCGAGAGGGAACTTATTTCCATTTAAATCTTAGCCTAGTCACTATTAACTTAAACATTTCCTTTCAAAAGCATGTACCCAACTACTTATCTCAACTTGTATTGCCGTCACACCCCAAGAACATTTCCCCATACTTGATTTTCTTGTTATTTTTTGTTGTTTTCACTACTTGTGACAAAAACCCCAAATCGATATTTGACACATTCGTGTCACTCCCTTTAATTTACTATATTTTTAATCGTTAATGTCTTTAGCTACGACTAGCTAGAGCTTAATTTTATTTTTCTATCAATTCTCAAAACCACTCCCTTGGGACACGACCCCAACCTTTAGTTGGATTACTATATTATCGACGATTGTAGACACTCATATCGTAGGTTAGTGTCGTTGGTCACAATAAGCATCAAAATGGCGCCGCTACTGGGGAGTGGTGTTATTTGAGAATTTTAGATTAGTGGAATTTTTGTTCTTATTAGTTGTAATTTACTAATTTAATTTTCAGTTTTGTTTTGACTATTTGTGTGCCATAACAGACCATATTAGTACAAATGGGGACAATAGCAGCCAAGCGGACCACTCAGCAGATGGTGCTTTTCATCGAGACGACATCAACGATGCTAATAGTGTTTATCATCCTGTTGGCATGGTCGAGATGAGTGAACTTGCATGCCACAAGCTGACAGAAATGTAATGTTTGAAGTTACCAGCGCAACACTCCAACTCATACATTCAAGAGGTTTATTTGGAGGGTTGGGGCATGGAGATCTGCACGATCATGTAAAGAAGCTTTGTGGAAATGTGCACCCCTTATCATTCACGAACCTCTCTCAAGAATCCATACGGTTTCGCTTATTTCCATTTTTATTAACTGGAGGAGCCACTAAATGGTTGATTGAGCGCCCGAACAACTCCATCAGATCATGGGCGGAGTTGGTTATGGCATTTTATGAATGATTCTTTCCTCCATCAAGAATGATGAAGCTGAGGGACGATATCCAGAATTTCAAGCAATAGGCGGGTGAACCAATTCACGAGTCATGGACAAGGTTCAAAATATCTTTGCGTAAGTGCCCAACGCTTGGGCTACCAGGTAAGTTGTTGCTCCAATACTTCTACCGTAGTCTGGACTTGGTGAATAAAGGAATAACTGATCAAGTGGTGCAAGGAGGAATAATGTTACAATTATTTGAAATAGCCTCATTTCTCCTAGATGGTATGACTAAAGTAAACCAAGCATGGTATACCAAAGATGATCAAGTCTCCCCACTATGTTTCCAATTAACGCAAGAACAGATCGAAAAAGAAAGGGAAAGGGACGAAAACATCAAGAAGATGTTATCTCAAATGGAAATGCCACAAGAACATATGAAGGGGACACATGGGGTGTTTCAAATTGAGGAGGGTTCTTCTTCCGGTTACTCAAGACTGGGGAAAAATAAAGGTTGGAATTCCAGAAGATACGAAGAGGGTTTCCACACACACAATCAACCGCGGGGTGGGAATCAAGGTTGGAGCTATTATAGAGGAGAAGAACCATAGAGATATTGGCAAGATTGGACTGAGAAGGATGGTCAGGAGGAGGACCACATTCACTTGAGTGAAAGCCCAAAATCTAAAAGGAGTGCAAGTAGTCCTCGGGTAAATGATTTGTTATCACGCATACTCGATAAAGTTGAGGTCTCTGATGATCTGCTAAAAGGAATGAAAGATGACTTTTTATCATTGAACATCAAAGTAAATTCTCATGCGGATGCCATCAAAATGCTGGAAGGTAAATTGAGTTTGTTATCAACTCAATTAACATCCACAACATCCATGGACCATATTAAAAGAGAGTTGGCTGTGGTTACTCATAGCGGTAAGGTGGCAATAGGGGATATGATGGAAGATGATGATACTCAAAAACATGAAGAGAGTCAAGGTGTGGAGGAACAAAATTTGCTTATTCAATAAGGCCTTACTAAAGAACCACAGGAGGAAGCAGATCAACAAGTTGTTCCAATAGTCATACATCCCTTACCCAAGATACCTCCACCATTTCCCCAACGTTTGAAAAAGAAGAATGAAGATGAGAAGTTAAAAAAAATTGTCAGTATTCAAGAGCTTATCAATCAACCTTCCTCTGGTAGAAGCATTGTTGGAAATGTCGGGATACGCCAAA
Source organism: Solanum okadae (assembly GCA_036553675.1). Classification (NCBI taxonomy): domain Eukaryota; kingdom Viridiplantae; phylum Streptophyta; class Magnoliopsida; order Solanales; family Solanaceae; genus Solanum; species Solanum okadae. The sequence goes on from CM071678.1 coordinate 37,816,997, forward strand.
TTCATGACAGAACTGGTTACAAAGAAAAGGAGCTTGGAATATGAAACGATGAGGTGCCCGATAGTTGCAGTACAATTATGACAAATGATTCAATCACTAAGAGAGAAGATCCTGGAGCATTCATAATCCCGTGCACGATTGGCATGCTCCAATTTGCTAAAGACTTGTGCGACTTAGGGGCAAGTATGAACTTGATGCCCTATGCAATATACAAGAAACTTGGTTTGGGTGAACCAAAGGCAGCCACAATGAGACTCCTCATGGCTGATCGATCAATCAAGCACCCAGTCAGAATACTCAATGACATATTAGTAAAAGTGGATCGGTTCATTTTTCTGGCTGATTTTGTGATTCTAGACTGTAAGATCAATGTTGAAATTCCCATTATTTTAGGAAGGCCTTTCTTAGCTACAGGGAGAGCATTGGTGGATGTTGATAGAGGGAAATTGAAGTTCCATGTGAATGATGATAAGGTGACCTTCAATATCTGTAAGTCCATGAAGCAACCAAGTAACATCCATGTGGTGTCCACTGAGGATGTGATAGATAAGGCAGTGGCAATTGTGAGTCATTTAATGCACAAGAATGAGCCCCTTGAATCTGTGCTTGCTAATTATGATGAATCTGAAGTTCAGGGTTACGAGGAAGTGGTAGCTATTTTATCAGTATTAGGAGCATATTCAAGGAATCCAATCAAATTGGATATCGATCTGAAAAATAGAGAAAGTACCCCTGCTAAACCATCAATAGAAGAACCACCAAATTTGGAGTTAAAAGTACTACCCTCTTATCTCCAATATGCCTTTTTAGGAGCCAATAATACTCTACCAGTAATTATTGCCACCAATCTGCTTGAAAGGCAGGTGAAATTTCTCATTGAAGTACTGCGGAAGCACATAAAAGCTATTGGATGGACAATAGCCGATATAGTAGGAATTCCTCCTGGCATCTGCACTCACAAAATCTGGCTCGATAAGGAATGCAAGCCTAGTATGGAACATCAACGGAGATTAAACCCTCCAATGCAACAGGTGGTAAAAAAGGAAATCATCAAGTGGCTAGATGCAGGGGTGATATACCTTATTGCAGATAGTAAGTGGGTAAGTCCGGTGCAATGTGTCCCGAAAAAAAGAGGCATAACCGTAGTCTCGAATACAAAAGGAGAACTTGTGCCAACAAGACCAGTGACTGGGTGGAGAGTATGCATGGACTACCAAAAGCTTAACTCATGGACCAAGGCAGACCATTTTTTGATGCCTTTCATGGATCAGATGCTTGACCGGTTATCAGAAAAAGGGTGGTACTGTTTGTTGGATGGATACTCCGGCTACAATCAAATCTCTATTGCGCCAAAAAATCAAGATAAAACCACTTTTACTTGCCCTTATGGAACTTTCGCATTCAAAAGGATGCCATTCGAGCTATATAATGCCCCAACAACATTTCAGCGTTGCATGCTGTCTATTTTTGCAGATATGGTTGAAGACTCTATAGGGGTGTTCATGGATGACTTCTCAGTCGTAGGGGATACATTCGAAGAATCCTTGACTCACTTAGGACAGGTACTCCAAAGATGCGTCCAAACGAATCTGGTTCTGAATTGGGAGAAATGTCACTTTATGGTAAAAGAAGGTATTGTTCTTGGGCATAAGGTGTCACAAAAGGGGTTGGAGGTTGACAAGGCAAAGATTGAGGTCATTGAGAAATTACCCCCGTCGTTTTAGTAAATGGTGTTCGCAGCTTCTTAGAGCATGCATGAATTTACAGAAGGTTCATTAAAGACTTCTCAAAGATTGCACTCCCATTATGCAAACTCCTAGAGAAGGAAGTGAAATTCTACTTTAATGATGCTTGTATGGCTGCATTTCAGTGTTTGAAAGAGAAGCTAATATCCACCCCGATCATCATCAGCCCTAATCGGTTTGAATCTTTTGAATTAATGTGTGATGCTAGCGGTATGGCACTAGGGGTTGTGTTAGGGAAGAAGCATAACAAACTGTTTCACCCAATCTACTATGCAAGCAAGACTCTAAATAGTGCCCAACAAAATTATACGGTCACCAAAGAAGAGTTACTTGCAGTAGTCTATGCATTTGAAAAATTCAGGGCGTACTTACTAAGCACCAAATCGTACACACTGATCATGTTGAGTTATTTGATGGCAAAGAAAGATGCAAAACCATGATTGATTAGGTGGGTACTACTATTACAAGTATTTGATTTCAATGTGAAAGATCAAAAAGGGTGCGAAAATCAAGTGGTTGGCTGTTTATCAAGGCTGGAAGCAAAGGAGAATGTCGAGCACGAGGTTGACATAGATGTCTCTTTCCCAGATGAACGGGTATTTGCAATATACCTTAAACATAAGCCATGGTATGCAGATTTTGCAAAATACATTATGTGTGGGCTGATGCCAGATGAGTTGACCTTTTACCAATAGAAAAGATTCCTGTTCGATGTTAAAAAGTACTTTTGGGATGAGCCATACTAGTTTCGAGATTGTGCTGACCATGTCATAAAAAAAGTGTGTTCCTGAAGAAGAAGTGGTAGAAATTCTCCATGCTTGCCATACATCACCAGTGGGAGGTCACCATGGTGGTGTTCGCACCGCCGCTAAAGTTCTCCAAAGTGGATATTGCTGCCCATCACTCTACAAGGATGCACATGAGTTTGTAAAGAAATGCTCCAAATGTCAGTAGCAAGGCGGAGTGTCTAGAAGACACGAATTACCTCTCACTCCTATTTTAGAGGTTGAGTTATTCGATGTATGGGGGATAGATTTTATGGGCCCATTTGTGAGCTCGTTTGGAAATAAATATATCTTGGTGGCAGTGGATTATGTTTCCAAATGGGTGGAATCCATCGCACTTCCACACAATGAAGGAAAAAACATTGTCCAATTATTGAAACGCTATATCTTTGCCAGATTTGGCACTCCGAGAGCAATCATAAGCGATGGGGGATCCCACTTTTGCAATAAGTGATTCTCAATGGCACTGAGTAAATATGGGGTGAAACACAAAGTAGCAACCCCATATCATCCCAAAAAAAGTGGCTAAGTCGAAGTGTCGAATAGGGAAATGAAAAGCATATTGGCCAACACAATAAATTTCAATAGAACTGATTGGTCTAGGAAACTCGATGATGCACTATGGGCATATCAAACTGCTTACAAAACACCTATTGGGATGTCTCCATATCGGTTGGTTTATGGTAAGGCTTGTCATCTACCCGTTGAGTTAGAACACAAAGCATTATGGGCATTGAAAGCTTTAAATTTGGACTGGTCAAAAACTTCAAGGGAAAAAACATAGCAGCTGAACGAACTAGATGAATTTAGACTCAGATCATATGAAAGTTCAGCCATTTATAAAGAAAAGATGAAGAAATTGCATGATGCTCGGATACTCAAGCGAGACTTCAAGGTAGGAGATTGGGTTCTGCTATACAACTCGCGACTTAGACTCTTCCTTGGAAAGCTCAAATCTAAATGGTCTGGACCATTTCGAGTAACACGAGTGTTCATCAATGGTATCATAGAAGTTAAAGATCAGGAAGGACCTCCATTTACAATGAACGGTCAACATCTAAAATTGTATCTGGAGATTGTCAAGAGATTTCGTTAGTTGAAGTGGTATATTTGGAAGACGCCTGAAGACACTGTTGCATCGTGCCATGACGTTAACTAAGGCGTTGTTTGGGAGGCAACCCAAAATCCCTTTAATTGCTTTACTTTTATTATTGTCAATAGTTATTTCCCGGTAATAAAATGGTATGTTGTTTGTGCAGGTAAAAGTACTAAAATGAATTTAGGATGGCAAATCTGTCGGCGAGTCTCCGAAGGGGTCAGCGAATCCGACCTTATTCGTGCGTTTGACTCAGAACATCGTAAACACTGAAGTCTGTTAAACTCGGTGAGATTTGGAGATTATTTGCGATTCACTGACAATTTTGGCGATCTCGATGAAAACCGTTGTTTAGATCTTCACAATGACTGCAGATTCTGTAAAACTCAGCGAGTCGAGTGCTCGCTCAGCGAATCACCAAGATATTCGGCTATTAGACCTAATATCACAAAACAAAAAAATAAAAAATAAAAAAAATTAACTGATGCCATGATAGATGGAGCAAACTCCATTAGCCAGGATCCCCTCTTTACCTCCCTCTCTATCTTTTTTATTTTGCCTCTTGAATTCCTTATTACCTGTATTTGAGGACAAATTGCTTTTTATTTGTGGTGGGGTGAGGCCCACACATTTGTGTGCTGTTTATGATTCATGTTTTGAATACATTTGGGTTGTTTGTTTATAATTGTGTTAATAACTGCTTATCGTGGATGTTTGAGCTCATGGCTCTCGTTTACTTTTAATTGCAAAATGATTTTGACCCTTCCAAATTTTTTTGAATTTTTCACACATTTTTGCCACCCCTCGTAAGTTGAATGTGGTTGTTCTTTTGCAAAAATTTAAGTCTCGGTTTTGATCAATACCGATGACTTGAATAGTGCTCTTAATTGAACGAACATGAATGTATGGCTACGATGAGGCCAAATAAAGTTGCATAGATAGTATGTGAACTCTTTGCATCTCGTTGTGATTAGCCATTTATCGAATTGATTCTCTTGTTATGACCGTTGCACACTAGCGAAAGTGTGTAGTCTTGTTTAACTTAAGTGTCGATGCCTTGTGTTATTAGCTTGCTTTGAACCATGCATGAATAAACCTAGAATTTGCCCTGTTAGTTTTATTGATTTAGAAAGGTGTCCTCTTGAAATGATCTTAGGCAACTTTAAAGAGTGTGAGCCAAATTTGACATATACATCTTTTGTGGCCTACCCGTGAGTGTGTGAAACTCTTCTGAACACCCTTTGAGCCTTACCTTTCTTTGGAAGAACCTTGATGAATCCTAGACCTTACTTTATCCACTACCTTTAATCCTCTTAATTTGTCATTTAGTGAATTGCCAACTTAGGCCAAAAACCTAAGTTGGGGTGTGGTGAAAAGGAAAAGGAGAAGTCAAGAAGTGCAAGAAAAAGTCCCCCTTAACCCAAGGGATTGCATAAGTGGAAACCCCTTCAATTCAATTAAAAAAAAAAATGAAATGTGAAAAAAATGAAATGTGGAAAAAATGAAAGGGAATCGTGTTTCAAGCAATCCATGGAGTAGAATAAAAAAGGGTGACTTAGAAGCACTAGAAAAAGAATTGATAAAGGAAAAGAAGGGAATGCCTTGAGAATACCACATCCTACGAGGATGAAAAAGTCACTGAGCCTAAATGACAATACCTTTACACTCAGCCCCATTACAAGCCTTAGAAAAACCTTTTAGATCTTGAGTAAGCCAAATCAAAAGTCTATTGGAAAATAAGGAAAAACCTATGGGTAAAAGCATGCATTGTGTTCCTCTTTTTGAGTGTGAGCGTTGCATCTGATTCCTGATCTTGAATTGATTAACCTCTGTGTGTAAATATGGAATCATTCTACATGAGAGGGAATTTAGATACTCTTTGTCGAGCTTGAACTCGCACAAGTATCAAGTATTGTGAGCATGAGAATCTCTGGTAATGGTGTGTCACAACTTGAATCTTTGAGTACACAGTTGATCTTTGCATAAATTTGAATCTTGTTGTGTATGTTCATGATTGAGTCTTGTGTAGCACTGTTTGAGACACCCTTTTTGAACGGCTGGACTTGAGTTTGCTTGAGGACAAGCAAAAGGTTAAGTTGGGGGTGTTGATGAGTCCACAAATTGGACTCATTTAGGGCTTTATTTTGATAAGAATAGTGTCCTCGAATGCTTATTTTATTTAAATATCTGATGAAAACTCTTAAGTTTCAGGTATTTGAAGTTATAGTGAAAACATGGACACTTAGGTGCAAAATGGAACAAAAAGGGTGAAAAGAACGAAGAAGCTGAAGCTAGAGCATCGCTAAGCGCACTTGGCGATCCGCCGAAGGGATTTACTCCGCCCTTTGTTCCAGTACGCGAAGCCTTGAAGGAGAAGGATCAAAAAGGCGATGAAAGGAGCAGTCGGCGCTTTGCCGAATACTTCCGCAAAGCAGTACTGTACCGCCCAATGGTCCAGAACGTGAAGATGCGGAAGGCAAGTACGAAACATCGATGAGACAGACTAAGGGCGAATCACCGAAGTCATTAGGCGATATCAACTAACTTCGCCAAAATATCTGCCAGTGCTATTTTCTGAGGTCTATAAATACTGAACTTATTATTAATTTTAGTAGAGTTGACATTTATTTTAATTTCCATAATAGAATAGTACTTTTTGGATATTTTTCTCTCAAGTTTGGAGAGGGTTTTTGGGAGACTTGAAGAAAGAAGAATTTCATCTTCCCCAAGTTGGAAGTGGGTCTTCTCCATTCTTCTTCCTTTGCTTAAATCAAGGTTTAATTTCTTATACCCATTTGATTTTACTATCATTTTAGGCGTATTTTGTTATTTCTTGATGTGTGGCTAAAAACCCCAATCTTGGGGTGGATTTAGCAAATATGTGTTGATATTATTGTTGGGTCTTGCTTGTTGATAGGTCAGATGTAGTTTAATGGTGATTTCACCTAGTGGTTGTGGTTTAATCTAAAGGGTTTGTAGTTCCAAATACAAGGCCACCCATGTGCTTTCGGCATGCCTGAGAGGGAGGTCGCGAAACCAAGACCACTAGACTGATGGCCTAAAGAGTGGATCGACATGAGGTTCAGCCTGAGAGGGCGAGCCCTAGTCCATATCCTAACACTTAACTCGAGAGAGTGAGTGGGGTAAGGAGTAGACTGGTCTTCATGCGACAAATGGGTGTCCGAGAGGAACTCATTTGAAACGGGGTAAGTTGCCCAAGAGGGAACTTATTTCCATTTAAAGCTTAGCCTAGTCACTATTATTTTACAAATTTCCTTTCAAAAGAATGTACCCAACTATTTATCTCAACTTGTATTGCGGTCACACCCCAAGAACATTTCCCCATACTTGATTTTCTTATTAATTTTTGTTGTTTTTACTACTTGCAACAAAACCCCTATATCGATATTTGACACTTTCGTGTCACAAACTTTAATTTACTATGTTTTTAATCGTTAATGTCTTTAGTTGCGACTAGTTAGAGCTTAATTTTATTTTTCTATCAATTCTCAAAACCACTCCCTTGGGACGCGACCCCAATCTTTAGTTGGGTTACTATACTATCGACGATCATAAGCACTCATACCGTAGATTAGTGTCGTTGGTCACGATAAGCATCAGTATCCTGAAGTGTGGAACACCCTAAAGTTCCACAAGTTTGAGATTTTCACTAAACCACAAGGCCTTTAGATTACTACTTGGGTCCGGGAATTCAACTTAGCATATGGCGAATTGGTACAAAAATGGAAGAATAAGGCGAGTACTTTGAAGTCGGTCGACTTTGTAGTAGTCCGGGGAAAGAATGTGAAGTGCAACAACTCGGATATTAATGAGGAACTCAGGTGTACAAGGGACTTCATGCACCACTACGTTGACAAGATTCAAAAGAAGACCCTTAATGATCTCAAGGGTTGGCTAGAAACTTTGATCTCCGATGTGGCCTTGAGGTGGATTGAGGCTGATGTGCCAATTGGCTTTATCAGCATCACCATCATGCCTTCACTAAATGAGTCAATCCTTCGGCACCTGAAGGCTGCATGTTTGGGTTGTATCATGGATTGCGAGAAGCTTAATTTGGGTCTCTTGTTGGAGCAAGAAATGGCCATGAGGGCCAATGTAACCCCCGAGGCTACCCCCTGGACGTTAACACAGGACCTAGAATCACGAGTGACCCCAAGCTAATCATGGTGTCATATCATAAGCATAATAAGATAACTGAAATAAGATAATTCTGTGCAGAAGCTTAAAACATATCATATGCTGAAATGATGAGGAATACCCATTCTAAGCCTGAATATAAAACTGAATTTAATCACAACTGAAAGAACAAACTCAAACTAAAATTTGAATCTATACTATATCTGAATGAAACTCTCTACTAATTAGAGATGATGGACATGCCCTAGCTAACTCTAGCAAAACTGAAACTAAAAGACTGAAAGTAGAAAGATAACATGTCAATCGTCCTCGAAGAATGAGGACTCACCACTGATGCTACTGAACTGGAGATCGGGAACCGATCAATTTGTGATCTGAATGATGAGGACCTGAACCTATATCACGAGAAGATGTGGCGCAGAGTATGCGTTAGTACTTGAAATGTACTGAGCATGCATGATAGGATAAAGTTAAATAAAACATATAACTTAACAAAACAACAAAAGCAATTATATAATCTAAACATGAGATAAGTACTGAAATTTACTGAATACTGAGCTAACTGAGTGTAATGACTAAGTATAAATATGTTAAGACTAAATACTAAACTATAACTGATAACCTAGTCGATAAACTAGAATCTGATTGTGGGAGCTACTATTAACCGATATAAAACCACGAGAGCTATACGTGGAGTCTGATGTATCGCTCCATGGAGAGGACCCAATATACCTTTCCAGGGGTATAAAGGCATGACTAGCGTGGTAACTAAAATCTGATGCCCATAGAGGGGACTGTCTTATGGGGGCACATAGTTCTGGACTATGAGGATGACTTACCCTTAGTCCACTTGGTATTTGTAACGACCCGAGAGCACCCCTTAGCCGTTACATGCGTATTCGACCTATCGGAGGTCTCATACAAGCCTTAGCATTCATTCATCGCATAGATCATAAAAGTCACTAAGAATTTTAAAACTTTCATTTCAAAGAAGATATTTCATTAAAAATAGGAAGCGGAAGACTTTCTAGACTTTATACATAATGTCTCAAAACCATCTAAAACTTGAATACAACAAAGGGACTAAGCCCATACAAGACTTAAACACAATACTAGAAATACATCAAAAGGAACATGTAGGGTATTGTCCTCGAATCAATGAGGACTCACCAAGTCTTCATCGTCAACATTTAGAAACCTATCAAGTAGCCATGACATGTCACCATCTCTCAATCCCTAACCTTTAGTCAAAAAGGGGAAGAAAGGGGTTAGAACAATTAAGTACTAAGTATGGAGACCATGCAAAAACATGCTTCAACTGACATTTACAAGGAATATATGCTTTCATATCATTTTTGATAAAACCTTCACTTCACAAGTATAAGAGATATAATACAAGTCAACATTAGCATATAAGACCACAGCCAACCATAAACATACTCAACATATCCATATCTAACCCATGCTTAACTTTAGAAGAACACATGACATTTCATTACCATAGGACCTCTACCTAATATAACCTTAAGACACGCTTGAGTGAAGCAAGAAGTGACCGCCCATACAACCTCTTCAAGCACAGTTAAGTGTTCCTCAAGATTACCTTAAATAAGGACATTTCCTTTACAACATAACATCAATAGACCAACATTCTTTAAGAAACCACTTAGGAGACCTTCAGGCACATAATGGAACTTTCACATAATAGTCGTTAGACTCAGGGAGCTCACTTTAGTATCTTCAAAGCCTACTCATGCCTTGTGTAGATAGCATCCCATACTACTACCTACACGTTGTAGAACCTATCTAATAACTATAGTGCACATCCCACATGATGGGAATAGGCATAACCGACATAGACCAAACTAGCTAGGCATGGAATTCGGAGTCTATCCTACTCCGTGGAGGTTGTTCTACTTGCCAAGGGTAGAACTAGTAAGCAACCCATGTAGGCACATGGTTTGGGGGATGTCCAAGGAAGTTCATTGTGCCTAATCTCATACTCAACTAGGCCACCTTCCTAACCACATCTACTCGGTGCTTGCGTTGTTTCCCATAGAATATTCAATCACATATGTACTTGAGAGGGTTTATTTTTTAGTTGACCCAACTAATAGTACCTCTTCCCAAGAAAGGCCCCATTTCATAGTCATAGCCAATCAAGGATCATAAGGATAGCTCATTTAACTTTCTTAGATAAGGATTCTCATGCCGTTCCGGCTCCATCCATCTCTAAGTCTATCATTTCACTCAAGAAGGGAACATCGCCCTAAAGCCCATCCTTCAAGGTTATACATTTACTTAGGAAAGATAGACTTATAAAAGGGCACCATTTCTTAGTTCTGCCGATTCAAGTCTTGGCTTAGAGTTCCTCTTTTAGCATTTATAGAGAGGGCATCATTTATTAGTTCTAGCCCACTTCACACATTCATGCATTCAAGACTTTAAGTAACAAGAAGAGACACTTTAGTCTACTAATAAAGTCACAACATTATCATTTGAGGACACTTCATAATCCAACATCATTACATATATACATCATGAGAAATCATACTTTAAATGACAATGCTATCCACTTTACATAGGATCATCACAAGATCACATAAACTCATTCACATCATACCTTCACATATAGCTTCACATAAAACTTTACATATAGCTTCATATAGAACTTTACCTATTAGCTTCATATAGAACTTTATATATAGATTCATATAGAACTTTACCTATTAGCTTCACATAGAACTTTACATATAGCTTCATTTATATATGAACACAATAATACAACAATACTCATATAATGCCCTTCATGGCCACGATCATAATTTAAAAGCAACACTTCCACCAAAGGTGGATCCAACCTAAGAAGCAATTATAGCAATATTAAGAGATCAAGCCATCTTACGACCTTTCAAAGGCCATAAGTCACAATACTCAATTCCATGCCACTTATAGAAAATTCATCAAGTTAGGTCAACTTACCCTCTTTCCATGGCTATCTTCATCATCCTCATTTTCCAACAATTAACAGTACAATAACAATGATAATAACAACATTCAACTATACAAGCTAAGCTAAACAATATCCAAAATCCAACATAAAGGCTAAGTCCCAATTTATGACCATTCAAGGCTACTACCTCGCATTATACAATTCAATAACAATTTCCAACAATTTGACATAGCTTAGATCATATAAGAACAGCCCACTTCTAACCACTCAAAAATCCTTCATCAATTAGTCAAAATCAATAGACCCACTTTAGACCAAATTTAGGGAATTTGAGAAGACATGAGTTCATGAAGCTTTCTTTCTTAAAACCATCAATAATCATTAATAACAACATAGAACATCATTTAAAAGGTTTTCATGCAAGAACCCATGCTAGAATTGAAATTGGGGTTTTTGGGAGAACTTTGAAAATACTTTGATTTGGCTCCTTGAATGGAAGAGGAATCAAGGATAAAGGATCCCCATACCTTAACCTTCATGAATCCCATGAAATTTGAGAAGAAAATACTTGAAACCTTCAACCCTAGCTTTAACTTGACCTAGCCTCCAATGGAGTTCTAGAGAGAACTTTTGGGGAGAGAAGGGGTTTGATTTGGAAGAATGAATTCTAAAATATAATATACAAGTTTAAATACCTTTAAAATACTTAAAAACACTTAAAACAATAACCCACATATTACCCAAACTACCCCTCACTTAGTTGGACCTTTTTAGACAAGTCTAACTTGAGTTTTATTTTTGCAGATTTCGTCGGGAAACAAGTCCGCAGCACAGAGGTTTTCCCACAAGTTTCTGAAAATTAAATTTCGAGACAAAAGAGTCCGCGAGGGGGACCAAACATTTGGCCCTTGGTGGAGCTAGTCCGTGACGCGGACATGCTCCCTCCAAGCACAACTTCAAGCTGCCTTGGCAGCTTGCTTGGCCAAGGTTGGGGCCTCCTCGGGGAGCCTTAGGGTGGCCCCCGCGGCGTCGTATCCGAACGTTTTGACCCTAAAAACATTTATTAAGGCACTAGGGTCACCTCCACTGATTTTAGACTCCAAACAACACATAAAAACTTGGACAACATACTAGAACATACCGACACGTAAAAGACTAGTTTCCGAACATCTTGGCCGTCCCTTGACGTTTGACTTCCAAACTCTTTAAACTTACTAAAAAGGCTATTCTTCATTATTTTAACAAGTTATTAATGCATAAAACCCATGTGAGGCTCTACTTTATCCTACTTCATTTTGAGGGGTGTTACAATATCCCCCACTTGGGAACATTCGTCCTCGAATGACACTTAAACACTTTTCAAGGAAAACGACCAAAGTAAACAGTCCATACTCATGCATACCATAATATAAACCATACACATAATAAGGAGGAACATCAGTCCATATCAAAGTCCCACAATAACTTCATGCAATTCAAGGAAGTAGGCACAACATCTACTAACTCCATATGCATCATCTTTACCTTTTCTCATGCTATTGAAGGAACTTCCTTCTCCAATTCACATCATGCTCATTCTGACATTATTAAGCACATTATGCAATTTTCTCATAAAAGCACAATTATGCAACATTTACCATAACGCACATTTAAGCAATTCTCTCATAAAGGCTCAATACACAACTTCTTAATAACACATAAGGCATGCTAAGAAAGTCAACTCATGCAACATTTAGGCAAATCATTATAGATGCACATCAACATGAGGAACATAACTTTATGAAAACCCATTTTCTTACTTTAACAAGAATTCATTTAAAACATCCTAATACAAGGAGACCATGGAAAACTCGTTTTCACCTAAGACTACAAGACATGCTACAAGTTTCTAGGAACTCTTTGTTTTAGGCTTGAATAGTCACATAAAGAAAAGGTAAGGATGTCAACACTCCTTAACCCCCTCACTACTCAACTTACCATCCCCCACTTAAGGGTAAACCAAGCTAAGGTCAACATGGACATGCCATAAGAATCTCAAGGGAGAGACCATCAATCTTACAAAAAACCATTCTCACCCAGCTGTTCAATTCCCTAAGCCTCTTGTAATGAGAACATCTTTCAAGCCTAACTCATGACTGCAAAGATTCTCAAAAAGCCTTACAATAAAGACACAACATCCCCAATTAGAAGGAACTCATACTAACTCTTTCAATTTCACCTCCTTGCACCTTATGGATCACCATAACACTAAACTTCCAGACTCATCACACCTATGCCCTTTAAACACCACACTCCATTATCTTTTTCAACACATCTCAACTCACATATCTAAGTCGGATTCTACCAAGAACACACAAAACCATAAAGCAACCCATCCAACCTAGAGTCATCATCACAACCTTCCTCACCACTTCATCAAGTCACAATGCCATAGCTGGCCTCACAACCAACCTATTCCTCTCCCTCAACCCTTGCAACCACAATGTATCAAAGGTCACACTATAAGGACCATCACATAAGGAACAAGGAAAGACATTATAGAGAGAAACTCCATGGCACGACTAAAATAATGAAGAAGTGAAACTTTCTTAGCACCCAATAGCCTACTATTCATAATGTGGCGCGCTTCACATTATGAACAAGACTCTACTAGATGTGTTTATGAGACAACCTAAGACCATACCGTGAACCTTATGCTCTGATACCAAGTTTGTAATGACCCGAGAGCACCCCCTAGCCGTTACATGCATATTCGACCACTCGGAGGTCCCATACAAGCTTTATCATTCATTCATCGCATAGATCATAAAAGTCACTAAGAATTTAAAAACTTTCCTTACAAAGAAGACATTTCATTAAAAATAGCAAGCGGAAGACTTTCTAGACTTTATACATGATGTCTCAAAACCATCTAATACTTGAATACAACAATGGGACTAAGCCCATACAAGACTTAAACACAATACTAGAAATACATCAAAACGAACATGTAGGAAATACATCAAAAGGAACATGTAGGGTATTGTCCTCGAATCTATGAGGACTCACCAAGTCTTCATTGTCAACACTTAGAAACCTATCAAGTAGCCATGACATGTCACCATCTCCCAATCCCTACACTTTAGTCAAAAAGAGGAAGAAAGGGGTTAGCACAATTAAGTACTAAGTATGGAGAACATGCAAAAACATGCTTCAACAGACATTTACAAGGAATATATGTTTTCATATCATTTTTGATAAAACCTTCACTTCACAAGTATAAGAGATATAATACAAGTCAACATTCGCATATAAGATCATAGCCAACCATACACATACTCAACATATCCATATCCAACACATGCTTAACTTTAGAAGAACACATGCCATTTCATAACCATAGGACCTCTACCTAATAAAACCTTAAGACACGCTTGAGTGAGACAAGAAGTGACCACCCATACAACCTCTTCAAGCAGACTTAAGTGTTCTAAGATTACCTTAGATAAGGAAATTTCCTTTCCAACATAACATCAATAGACCAACATTCTTTAAGAAACCACTTAGGAGACCTTCAAGCACATAAGGGGACTTTCACATAATAGTTGTTAGACTTAGGGAACTCACTTTAGTATCTTCAAAGCCTACTCATGTCATGTGTAGATAACATCCCATACTACTACCTACACGTTGTAGAACCTATCCAATAACTATAGTGCCCATCCCATATGATGGGATTATGCATAATTGACATACACCATACTAGCTAGGCATGGAATTCGGAGTCTATCCTACTCTGTGGAGGTTGTTCTACCTACCAAGGGTAGAACTAGTAAGCAACCCATGTAGGCACATGGTTTGGGGGATGTCCAAGGAAGTTCATTGTGTCTAATCTCAACCTCAACTAGGCCACCTTCCTAACCACATCCACTCGGTGCTAGCCTTGTTTCCCATAGAATATTCAATCACATATGTACTAGAGAGGGTTCCTTTTCTAGTTCAACCAACTCATAGTACCTCTTCCCAAGAAAGGCCCCATTTCATAGTCATAGCCAATCAAGGTTCACAAGGATAGGTCATTTAACTTTCTTAGATAAGGATTCTCATGTCGTTCCGGCTTCATCAATCTCTAAGTCTATCATTTCACTCAAGAATGGAATATCGCCCTAAGTCCCATCCTTCAAGGTTATACATTTACTTAGGAAAGCTAGACTTATAAAAGGGAACCATTTCTTAGTTCCGCCGATTCAAGTCTTGACCTAGAGTTCCTCTTTTAACATTTATAGAAAGGGCACCACTTCTTAGTTCTAGCCCACTTCACACATTCATGCATTCAAGACTTTAAGTAACAAGAAGAGACACTTTAGTCTACTAATCAAGTCACAATATTATCATTTGAGGACACTTCATAATCAACATCATCACATATATACATCATGAGAAATCATACTTTAAATGACAATGCTATCCACTTTACATAGGATCATCACAAGATCACATAAACTCATTCACATCATATCTTTACATATAGCTTCATATAAAACTTTACAGATAGCTTCATATAGAACTTTACCTATTAGCTTCATATAGAACTTTACATATAGCTTCATATAGAACTTTACCTATTAGCTTCATTTACATATGGCTTCACTTATATAAGAACACAATAATACAACAATACTCATATAATGCCCTTCATGGCCACGATCATAATTCAAAAGCAACAAGCAACACTTCCACCAAAGGTGGATCCAACCTAAGAAGCAATTATAGCAATATTAAGAGATCAAGTCATCTTACCACCTTTCAAACGCCATAAGGCACAATACTTAATTCCATGCCACTTATACAATATTCATCAAGTTAGGTCAACTTACCCTCTTTCCATGGCTATCTTCATCATCCTCATATTCCAACAATTAACAGTACAATAACAATGATAATAACAATATTCAACTATACAAGCTAAGCTAAACAATATCCAATAACCAACATAAAGCCTAAGTCCCAATTTATGACCATTCAAGGCTACTACCTCACATTATACAATTCAATAACAATTTCCAACAATTCAACATAGCTAAGATCATATAAGAACATCCCACATCAAACTACTCAATTTTTTTTTATCAATTACTCAAAATCAATTGACCCACTTTAGACCAAATTTAGAGAATTTGAGAAGACATGGGTTCATGAAGATTTCTTTCTTAAAACCATCAATAATCATTAATAACAACATAAAACATCATTTAAAAGGTTTTCATGCAAGAACCCATGCTAGAATTGAAATTAGGGTTTTTGGGAGAACTTTGAAAATACTTTGATTTGGCTCCTTGAATGGAAGAGGAATCAAGGATAAAGGATCCTCATACCTTAACCTTCATGAATCCCACGAAATTTGAGAAGAAAATACTTGAAACCTTCAACCCTAGCTTTAACTTGATCTAGCCTCCAATGGAGTTCTAGAGAGAACTTTTGGGGAGAGAAGGGGTTTGATGTGGAAGAATGAATTCTAAAATACAATATACAAGTTTAAATACCTTTAAAATACTTAAAAAAACTTAAAACAATAACCCACATATTACCCACACTACTCCTCACTTAGTTGGACCTTTTTAGACAAGTCTAACTTGAGTTTTATTTTCGAAGATTTCGTCGGGAAACAAGTCCGCGACGCGGAGGTGTTCCCACAAAATTTTTGAAAATTAAATTTTGAGACAGAAGAGTCCGCGATGCGGACAAAACATTTGGCCCTTCGTGGAGCTTGTCCACGACACAGACATGTTCCCTCCAAGCACAACTTCAAGCTGCATTGGCAACTTGCTTGGCCAAGATTGGGGTCCTCCTCGGGGACCCTTAGGGTGGCCCCCGGGGTATCGTATCCGCACGTTTTGACCCTAAAAACATTTATTAAGACACTAGGGTCACCTCCACTGATTTTAGATTCCAAACAACACATAAAAACATGAACAACATACTAGAACACACCAACACGTAAAAGACTAGTTTCCGAACGTCTTGGTCGTCCCCTGACGTATGACTTCCAAATTCTTTAAACTAACTAAAAAGGCTATTATTCATTATTTTAACAAGTTATTAATGCATAAAACCCATGTGAGGCTCTACTTTATACTACTTCATTTTGAGGGGTGTTAAAGTATTCATCCTACTCCCAATTGATTATGTAAATAACACATTATGACTACATTTCTAAAATACTGAATAGCTTAAAATACTGACAAGCTAGCTGAACATGCAACATTAATATATTGATAATGAAACATTCTTAACTAAGGATGTCTATCTAAATAGACTGACCTAGCAATTGTAATTCATGAAATAAATGAATCTACATAGCTAGGGTTTTGTGTTTCATGCAAAGAACTAAGTAACAATTCTACGAAAACATAATAATCTAATTTGGATTACTCTAATAACTGAATCACAACATAAATTCTGAAATTCTAGAAACCCTAGGTCTAACATGATATAGAGAATAAATAATCTGACTAAATTCTAGGGACCTAATAGGTTAAAGGAACCCACTAGTGAAATCCCACATACTTGGTGACAAAATTCACGGAGAACTCTTTCGATCTAGGGGCTGGAATTGAAGAACACTTGTTGCATTCTTTGAGAGGCCTTGGTCGACTGTTTCTCTTTCTTTTTGTTCAACATGACGAATTTTTGGAGAATGAGTTGACTAAGTTAAGTTTAAATTAAGTTAATAGGCTAAAACTGATTAAATGACGTAGTGTAGGGGTTAAACGATGTAGTTTAGTGTAATGCCCAGAAACTAGTAGACCTAACCAGAGCCTCAAGCTAGGGTTCTAAGGTTTGATGTATGAGGAATAGAATCGTAGATGAGACTTTATGTGCTTACAATGAGGGGTTTAGTGATTAAACGTCAAGGTATGTGTTAGACCCCATAATTTAGAAGATTATCGAAGGTTTGCATAAGAGTTGCAAGGGCAAGTGTTAAGGCAAGGGGGAAAAGCCTAAGCCAAAGGCCAAGGCTGCCCAACCTTGGCCATGCACTGCCTAGCGTTCACGGCCAGTGGTCTTGACCACGGTCCGTGAAGGGGTCCGTGAAGACCCCTTAGTCTTGTGGAAAATCAAGCCTTGAGGCCTAGCTACTGCCCAAGGGATCACGAGCCACTTCACGGCCAGTGGTCATGACCACAGCTCGTGGGAAAGCTATGTTCATGCCTTAGTATTTTAGGAGCTTGGCTAATTGAGGGGAGCCACTGGTCAAGGGACCACGGGCACCACCACTGGCCGTGGTGCACTTCATGGCTCTTGAAGAGGGCCATGTCCCCTGGAAATGGGCTGCCTAGTGAGGGGTCTTTTAATAATTTCCTTTTTAATTAGTTAATTAATGGGGTCATTTTATATGAGTTTTATTCACCTATATAAAGTAGTATAAGTCATTAGCCACCCCAACTAAGTAATTTAGAATCAAAACCCCAAATCACTCCTCTCTCAAATATTTCTCTCTCTAGAAAACCCAAGAAGAAGAAGAAGAAGACACTACAAGAAAGTGGAGATACAACGACATTTTCTAAATGTCGTATTATGATGTTTAAATGTCACAAATTTGTTTACTGACATTTATTTTACAGTTGGACCAAATGTCGTAAATTTTAGTGTCGGGGATTTTTTCGACATTTAGGTAATTGTCGGGAAGAATTTGTGAAATTTATTTTGTGACATTTAGGTAAATGTTGAAAAGAATTTGTGTCATTTACTTTGCAACATATATGTAAATGTTGGTAAGATTATTACGACATTTATTTTTTGACATTTATGTGAATGTCGATAAGAAATATATGACATTTAGGTGAATGTCAGTATGAGATATATGACATTTATTTTTGACATTTAGGTAAATGTCAGTATGAAATATATGACATTTATTTTTGACATTTAGGTAAATGTCAGTATGAGATATATATGACATTTATTTTTGAAATTTAAGTAAATGTCGATATGAGATATATGACATTTATTTTTGACATTTACTTAAATGTCGGTATGAAATATATGACATTTATTTTTGACATTTAAGTAAATGTCGATATGAGATATATGACATTTATTTTTTCGACATTTATGAAATGTCACTAAAACTTTCTGACATTTAGATTAAATGTTGGTAAAACAAATTTCAAGACACTTACTTGTGACATTTATAAAATGTCACATTGAAATTTCTGACAATTTAGTTAATGTCAACAAATGCTATTATTGAATGTCATAAAAATTGGTGACATTATTTTATATTTTGCTAAATGTCATATTAATATTCTAATGTCGCTACCAAATTTCTTTAAACATCCCAGAAAAACCTATATATGGTTTTTCCAAGACACAAATACATACAAACAATCCGTGCATTCAAAACTATCTTCTTCATGATAAGCAAGAAATATTATATAAAGCAAATATTTTCTAATATTATAATCAAATAATAAAATAGCAATATAATAAGTTTTTGCAAAACTAAACAATGTCTAAACAAATTATCTTTTCTATCTCAAGTAAAACTGAGATCTAACTAAATATAATAATCTCAACATAAAACCAACTAATTAACTCCTAATTCAAATGGAATTAAAATCTCCAATAATTTTGCAATAAATCTTTATGAAATCATCAATCCAAAAGTCGAGCATGTTGAAGTCGATACTTGACCTCAATTTCCTTAAAAATTCTGCACAAGAAATGCAAATAAGAAAATTTATAACTATATAATAATAAAAATTAGATCCCCATTAACTAGAACAATTTGAGATATCAAAAATGACTAATTGAATTTTTCTAAAAACAAAAATATTAAGGAATTGATGCAAAAGCAATAATTATATATATGAAATTTTCCTCCTTATGAAAGAAAAGAAAAATCTTGTAGTTTTTTTCAAATATACCCACTTCTTTTTATTTGTGCCAACTACGGTAGTTCCAGTCTTCTTGATCATGTTAGCCTGAGAAAAAACATTAAATTAATTATTTTGATACTTAACGAAATACAAAACTTAACATTTTATTGAATACAAAAGTGTGCCAATTTTTCCAGAAGGAAAAAAAATAGATACATGATTGCTTCAACAGAGCAAACACATGGTGCTGGGACAAAGATACGAACATCTTTTTTGATGAAGTAAGAAGAATGTCATTAACAAAGCATCAAGCAAATGCATAAATTACAAAAGAAAGAAATATCAGCTCCCAAAAAGGCAAAAAAAAGCTATCTAAACAGCTAACATAGGTGTTGGGACAAAGATACAAACATCTTTTTTGATGAAGTAAGAAGAACATCATTAACAAAGCAACAAGCAGATGCACATATTACAAAAGAAAGAAATATCAGCTCCCAAAAAGGCAAAAAAAAGCTATCTAAACAGCTAACAACAGAATCATGCATGTGTAATCTCTAGAACTAACCATCTCTTTTAGTTGCATGCAACAAGTTCATAGAACTGAATACATATTTCAATACGTTATTACCGACATCTGCATTGGTACTACACGAGCTTCAAATATACTTGAACTAATCTTAAAAATATATTCGCACACATCAAACAATATAAGACCTCCTGAATAAGGTCCCAAATCTAATGTAAGAAGATCCAAACTGTACAAACATATCTATGATTCGTTCCAGTGATAACTTGACAACGACAAATTCAGTAACAACATTTAGAGAGTTCAGTGTCACATTTTCGTTGTTGCACATTATTAATAAATCAATATTCAGACTGGGTCTATTCAAACACCAAAAAACAAACCTGAAAATATCTGAACAAAACTACATCCAGAATTATCTGGTAATAAACAAATACGGAGGAATCATGCTATTTGCTTCGACTAATTTCCTGGACAAGGAAAAAAATAATCTAGATGGATTCAAGGGAAATAGTGGATGTTATCTCATGGTTGTACTTGGACTACAAGCTCTCAAACAATAATAACTCTACATTTCTTACATCTCAAAGAAACATGGAAACTGTCTCAGATATTGGTTTTGCTCAAGAAAAAGACAACCAGAAGTACACATGATCTATAATTTTGAGAAATACCGGTGTAGCTAAGTCAAAGAATAAAAAAGAGAGTAGGAAGAGGACAACAAAAGTCAATCAAAGAATTGTAATCGACCCTGAATGGAGCGACACCTTTAAAGCTGTAAAACAAATTGCTCTTCCAAAAGTTATGCTAGACCACAGACCTGTACTTCTGGAAAATGGTGACTAGAAGACAATCCTTCCTATTTTAAATTTGAAAACATGTGGTTGTAAGAGGAAGGATTCTTAGATAAAATTAAAGAATGGTGGCAGAACTACTCTATCAGGGGTAGTCCAGATTTTATTTTATCTCAGAAATTAAGGTGTCTTTAAAAAGATATCACCGACTGGAACAGAGAAATCTTTGGCAAGATGAAACCAGAAAGAGCAAAGCACTGGATGAACTTATGGCTATTGAGCAGGCAATCGAAAATAGGCTCCCATCCCAAGCAGAAAAAGAAAATATGATGGTCCTAACAATGGAACTACAATAGATCGCTAAGGCTGAAGTAGTGTCATAGAGGCAAAAATCTAGGTGTTTATGGCTTAAGGAGATATGGAATGGAGGGTAATAGCTTATGCAAGGAAGTGGTTGCAGCCAAGCATGGTGAACTAAACCACTGGTGTACTAAGAAAAGCAATTCTCCACACGGGGTAGGGGCATGGAAACATATACGCAGATATTGGGAAGATTTCGTTCAACAAATTTCATTCAAAGTTGGGAATGGCCTGAATGTGAAATTCTTTAAAGATAGATGGCTTGGGAATTTCATTTTGAAAGAGCTTTACCCAATTCTCTTCCTAATAGCACGGGATCCTGACTCTACAGTTGCACAGAATAGAGAGGACAGTCAATGGAATCTACTTTTCAGGAGAAACTTCAACGATTGGGAGCTTGGCAGTCTATGTGAATTAATGGGTAGACTGGAAGGTTACAACATAAATCCACAAGCTTCGAATATCATTTGTTGGGGTCGTAAGGCAAAGGAATACACGGTAAAGAAAGGATATAAATTGTTGCATGCCCAGAATGATATTACAGATTTATGGCCATGGAAACTTATCTGGAAAATAGAGCTACCACCGAAGGTAATATGCTTCAGCTAGTTGGCATTAAAGAATGCTTGTTTGACACTGGACAATCTATGTAGAAGAAACTTCCAGCTGGCCAACAGGTGTTATTTATGTCAGAAAAGTGCAGAATTAATAAATCATCTTTTCTTGCATTGTGCGGTGGCTGCAAACATATGGCATATGTTCCTTTCCCTTTTCAGTTTGAACTGGGTGATGCCTCAAACTTTCACAGAAGTTATTGTGAGTTGGGGCCACTAGAGAGTTGATAGGGCCATCAGGATCACCTGGAGAATGATTCCAACATGTATTTTTTGGTGCATATGGACAGAAAGGAATCAACTATGTTTTGATGGAATTTCAACTCCTAACCATTCACTCAAAGCTAAATGTTTGTTCAGTCTATTCTGTTGGTCCAACCAGTCTTATGCTAATAGTTCTACTACTATTTTAGATTTTTTGGTATTTATAAAATTGAGGAAATGACTTGTGTTCTAGAAGTGCTACTCTAATGATTTTGGATATGTTGAGGCTGTATAATATCATAGTTTATTTTCCATTTTGTGTTGTGTCTACAATTTTAATAGCAGATACATTTCAAGCGTCTCCTTGATAAATTGGCATCTCTTACATCTTTTCCTATGAATTCCAATGTCCTGATGTGTTTCTCCTTCCTTTATCCTTACTGTGTTAGTATTGTGCAGCTGCCTGTATGACGTGGGAATTGGTAGAGTCAGGAAAGCACTTCATCACTACAATAATAAATGGTTCTGATCTGGTGCCTACATTTTCAACCGATTCTGTGTTACCAACCCCTATATCCCAAAATCCTCCATCTATGCCTAATATACTTGCAGGTATGGACAATGAAGGAAATACAAAGGCCTCTAAGATCACAGGTATTGACTAAATACTCCCATTACCCCTCACCCCTTCAGATAATTATTCCACTTTGGAGTGTTGGATGGAGGGTTGAAGGAGATCATTACTAACTTGCAGAAGGGGTATCTAATGGGGAGGGGGGGGGGGGACTTTCTGCATCATGATGTACATGAGAATTTACACACTGACCCTAAGAAAGACCCTAGATATTCTGCTACCACTTCTCATCAGACCACACAAGAGAACCCACACAATCAGCTCATCCATCAGGGAAAGGTTTCTGGTCAGGGACACAAATTATGAAATGAAGAAGAAGAAGAAGAAGAAGAAGAAGAAGAAGAAAAAGAAGAAGGAGAAGAAGAAGGAGAAGGAGAAGGAAAAGGAGAAGGAGAAGGAGAAGGAGAAGGATAAGGATAAGGAGAAGGATAAGGAGAAGGAGAAGGAGTAGAAGGAGAAGGAGAAGCAGAAGGAGGAGAAGGAGGAGAAGGAGGAGAAGGAGGAGAAGGAGGAGGAGGAGAAGGAGGAGAAGGAGGAGCAGGAGGAGGAGAAGGAGGAGCAGGAGGAGGAGAAGAAGGAGAAGGATAAGGAGAAGGAGAAGGAGAAGGAGAAGGAGAAGGAGAAGAAGGAGAAGAAGGAGGAGGAGGAGGAGGAGGAGGAGGAGGAGGCTAGGTCGAAATTCTCCATTGAAGAAAGCTTGGTAGGGATTTTATTTAAGGTATGTTTAAATTATTCATCTATGGGTTCTTCTACCTATAGAGCCCCATAGAAATCCCCCAATTGTGAAATAAAAAACCCAATTCTAGCTAGGGTTCTTCTTACATTGTGGGTAGAGTTTGGGTATGATTCCAATCTAGTGGATAATACTAAATTATGATTGACTTAGCTTTGTTTAGTGATAGTATGATGAATTTATGTGAATTCTATGGTTAACCCTAGTTTACTTGATGAATTTCATGTTTTGTGGGTTTATGCCATTAGAGGTGAAATTGAACGTTCATGAGTGATCTTTCTAAATGAATGTCATGAGTAGTAATTGTTAAAAGTTAGGAATATATAACCATATATTGAACTAGACCTCATTGAATATGATTGATCTTGACATGTAAAGTTGAATTTGAACCTTTATGATCATTTGTGACTAGAATTACCTAGTAATGCAAGATGTGATCAAAATACCTTTAAATCTAGGTATAAAAAAGATATTAAGAAAGAAACCTTGAGAGTAAGGTTTGTGATCATGATATCTAGGTCTTTAGGGTGAAGCTAATGTGATTAACTATTGATGTAGAGACTTTGAGAGTAAAGTCTAAAAGAGAATAGAAGTCTAATAGGTTGGACTGTGGTGAAAGGCCTATACTCACCTCACCTACCCTATAAGTGCTTGATTGATGAAAGTGATAGAAGCACTTGAGCATGGATTGATTGTCAAGGACATCCTTCTATAAGAGATGAGTGTTAAGCAAGGCTTAACAAAAAAACCTTGGGGTGTATGCTTAGCCTCAAGTGGATATTGACAATGAGATGGAGTGTCACACAAGAAAAGGTCTGGGCTCCATGTCGAAAGGAAAATCACACCTAGTTGATGTGAGGACTATCCAAGTTAAATGGGGAACTCTTACGTAGTAGAGTGTGGGTTTTCCCAAAGTTAGGTCTCATGAGATGGGAGCCTTCACATAGTTAAGGTTTCTAGTAGCAATCTCCATATCCAATGAACTAAGACATGCTTGAGAAGCGTCTCATAGTGTTTAAAAGCATAATGAACTAAGACTTACTTAATGAAGTAACTCATAGTGTCCAAGAGTGTAAGTGGACTTAGACATGCTTAAAGTAGTATCTCATAGGGTCCATGTGAAGAAGGAACTTAGACATACTCAAGAGAGAGTATCTCATAGTGTTCATAGTATAATTGGATTTAGACATGCTTAACTAAGTATCTCATAGTATCCCCGCTAATAGTGAACTTAGACATACTAAAGGAAGTATCTGATAGGGTTCAATTTAATAATGAACTAAGATGTGCTTAACAGAGTACCTCATAGTGTTGTAAACTTAAAGAGAGGAACTAGGCTCCAAATCAAGAAGTATTACTATGAGGACCTAAAATTAGTACTTAGCATGAGTAGTATTATGGGGTTCTATTCATGCATTGCACAAGTATGACTTAGGGTTACTAATGAAGAGTTTTGAGATAGGATTGTGCTATAGTTGCCTTTCTTGCTATAAGTGACTAAAGGTGAGAGATTCCCATGGTTATGAAAGTTAAGCTAGTAATGAGGCCAAAGGAGGGTGAATATGATCAGGTTGACTTCAAGGTTATGCTTAATGTGAAGGGTAGTAATGGGATGCCTTTCATGTATTGAGTAAGTGTGCCTTGAGGTTACTTAGGAGTATGGTACCCTTATGGAAGGGAAGTTTAAGAGTTGATCATGTATATAGACTATGATGAACATGACTAAAAAGGGGTACTTTTCTTGGGTGGTATTATGGGATGACAATTCATGCTTTGCACATGTATGCTTTTGAGGTTACTTGAGAATGGTGCTATTATGGTATAGATAAGTAATAGTCAATTATGCTTATATGATAATGGCTTATCTCCCATGAAGACTAATCTAGCTGAACATAGAGGTAAAGAGCTGCAAACCCTACCACTAAGTACTAGAAACTAAAATCTGACATAATTAAGTTCCAAGAATATGAAAATACTTTGAAAATGCATGTACAACTGACAGAACATGATATTAAGACTGAATCTACTCATGAATGACTGAAAAATGGAGAGGAAATATTACCTCAAGTTGGAATGGAACATGAAGGAAAGAGATGAGGATACTTGACCTTCATGGCTGATTCTGCTTCCCAGGTAGCTCCCTCTACGGACTGACTCCTCCACAAAACCTTAATTGAAGCGACTTCTTTGTTTCTCAACCTTCAAACTTGATAATCAAGAATCTCAACTGGCACATCCTCATAAGTGAGATTATCCTTCACAACCACACTTTCCAATAGTACTATGGATGCGGGATCACCCACACACTTCTTCAACAATGAAATGTGAAAGATAGGATGCAGTGTTTCTAGTTCTGCTGGCAACTCTAACTCATAAGCCAATTTACCAACTCTTTTCAAGATCTTGTAAGGGCCTACATATCTAGGACTGAGCTTCCCTTTCTTGCCAAATCTCATCACCCCTTTTATAGGTGACACTTTCAGGAAAACCCAATCATCAATTTGGAACTCCAAGTCCCTTCTCCTTACATCTGCATAGGACTTCTGGCGACTCTGGGTTATCTTAAGTCTATCTGTCATGAGTTGAACATTTTCCATAGCGTCATGAACCGAATCTGGCCCTATCAAGGCTGTTTCACCTACTTCAAACCAACCAACTGGAGATTTACATATACACCCATACAATGCCTCATAAAGGGCTATCTAAATGTTAGAATGGTAACTATAATTGTAGGAGAACTTTATAATAGGAAGGTGATCATCTCAACTACCCTTGAAGTTGATCACACAAGCTCTCAACTTGTCCTCTAAGGTCTGAATGGTACGCTCTTCCTGATCATCCGTATGTGGGTTAAATGTTGTGCTAAGATTAACCTGATTACCAATACCTTCCAGAAATGAGAGGTAAACTGAGGACCTCTAACTGAGATGATAGACAAAGGAACCCCATGAAACCTTACTATCTCATTAATGTAAAGCTTGGCGTAGTCCTCCGCTGAATCTGTAGTCTTAACAACCAAAAAGTGTGCAGACTAAGTAACTCTGTCAACTATCACCCAAATGGAGTCATGTGGTCTGCGGGTACGAGGTAAACCTGTAATGAAGTCCATGTTTTTCACTTCTTAGTTCTATGTAGGAATGTTAATCTCTTAAGTCATACCTCTTGGTTTCTTATGTTCTACCTTCACTTGCTTACAATTAGGGCACTTAGCAAAAAATCTACGATATCCCTTTTCATGCCATTCCACCAAAAGACTTCTCACATATCACGGTACATCTTAGTGGTGCCTGGATGAATAGAATACTTAGAGTTATGGGCTTATGCAAGAATCTACTATCTCAACTAACCCACCTTAGGGACACATAAATGACCCTAATAACGAAGAACATCATATCCCCCTTGGGAGAAAACCTCAACTCTCTACTGATGAACTGCACCCTTCAGTTGAAGCAATATATGATCACTATCTTGCTTTTCCTTAACCTCCGCTACTAATGAAGATTGTGACCCATTCTGAGCTGTTACACCACCATCTTTTATGCTCATAAGGCAAACTCCCATGCAAGCAAGCTGGTGAACATCTTTTGCTAGTTCCTTTCTTTCTTCCTCAACATGCGCTACACTACCCATAGATAGTCTACTAAGAGCATCATCTACTACATTGGCCTTACCAGGATGGTAAAGCATATTCATATCATAATTATTGAGGAACTCAAGCCATCTCCTCTGGCGAAGATTCAACTTTTTCTTGGTGAACACATACTGAAGGCTCTTATGGTCTGTGAACACATCTATGTTAACACTATACAAGTAATGTCTCTCAATCTTAAGTGCAAATACTACGGCTGCAAGATCGATGTCATGAGTCAGATAGTTCTTCTCATACACCCTAAGCTATCTAGAAGCATATAATATAACCTTACCTCACTAGATCAACACACAACCTAGGCTGACTCTGGATGCATCACATTAGATCACATAACTGTATGAACCCTTTGATAGAGTCAAAACAGGAATTGTAGTCAGCGTAGTTTTCAGTTCTGAGAAGCCCTTCTCACAATCATCTGACCACTACAACTTAACCTTTTTCTGAGTCAACTTAGTCTATGGAAAAGCTATGTATGAAAATCCTTCCATGAACCTTCTGTAATAACCTACTAAACCCAAGAAACATTTGATATCTGTAGGAGAGGTAGGCCTGGGACATTGCTTCACTTCCTCTATTTCCTGAGAATCCACTCAGATCTCTTCACTTGACACTATATGACCGATGAAACCAACAGATTGCAACCAAAACTCACATTTGCTAAACTTAGCAAATAACTGGCAATCTTTGAGATTTTGCAGAACCACTCTAAAATGAGTCGCATGTTCTTCCTCAATCCTAGAGTAAATGAGGATATCATCAATAAAGATGATAACTCACAAGTCCAAACACTGCTTGAACACCCTGTTCATCAAATCCATGAAAGTTGCAGGAGAATTGGTTAGTCCAAATGGCATAACTACAAATTCATAATGACCATACTGAGTTTTAAAGGCTATTTTCTGAATGTCACAATCTCTGACTCTAGGTGGATGATAACCGTATCTGAGGTCTATCTTCAAGAAATAACTAGCACCCTGGAGTTGGTCGAACAAGTCATAAATCCTTGGGATATGATTCTGTGACTTTATTCAATTGTCGATAGTAAATGCACATCTTGAGAGAACCATCTTTCTTTTTCACAAACAACACTGGTGCACCCCTAGGGAAATACTAGGTCTAATGAAGCCCTTATCTAGAAGGTCTTTCAACTACCTTAAGGTAAGAAATGAATCGGCCCATAGGCACTGAGCTACTACCCTTACATTCTAAGATTGGCTCATCTTGAAACTGAAAACGAACGATCCTAGTTCTACAATTGACTCAGCCATAACATGAATGTAACCAATCCATGCCTATAATGATATCAAAGTCTACCATTTCTAACTCTACAAGATTTGCTGAGGTGACTTTATAAGAGACTGTGACAAGGCAATTTTTGTATACCCGTCTAGCTATAACTGGGTCACCGACAGGAGTAGAGACTAAGAAG
The DNA here is from genome assembly GCA_036553675.1 of Solanum okadae. Taxonomy (NCBI): domain Eukaryota; kingdom Viridiplantae; phylum Streptophyta; class Magnoliopsida; order Solanales; family Solanaceae; genus Solanum; species Solanum okadae. The sequence goes on from CM071678.1 coordinate 37,845,538, forward strand.
GGTTCGGAGAGAGTTTCTAGACTGACACTAAAGTTTACTGCAGTATATGGAGTTACAAAATAAAGAGTAGCCTGTGGATCTAACAATGCATAAACATCTAACTGAAAGACTCGCAACGTACCAACAACTACATCAGGAGAATCTTCCTGGTCCTAGCGAGCCTAGAGAGCAAACAACCTATTCTGGCTCTTACCACCACCTGTACCAGATGAGTGACCATGCTGAGTCAAGTGACCTGTTGGTGCTGCTAGAGTTGTAGACTGAGCCCTACCATTGTTACCTCCTTTACCATGTTTATAAAAAAGGCAATCCCTCAACTTGTCACCAGCCTAACCACACCCAAAACATCCATATTTTCTTGCAAGGCACACGCCCAGATAGTTCTTACTGAACATTGGACAAGTTTGGTAGGTTCTAATAACGGAAACAGTTCCCTTAGACTTAGAGCCTAATACCCTACCTTTCTGATCCTGTCGAAACCTGGAAGATGGAACACTAATTGATGAAGGTGTTGGAGCTGAAGATTTCTGCTAAAACAGTGAGTGATTTCCACCACCCAATTTCTATTGAGATTACTCATAGTTGCCTGTCCTAGCCTTCTTGTTATCCTTGGCATGTTCCCTAAGATTATCTTCATTAACCTGCTGAGCATGAATCATGAGTCTAGAGATGTTCATATCTTCCAGTAACATAGCATTTCGGCACTATGTTCTCACCAAGTTAGATACGCAATATGGGGAGCATACCTGGAGAGCTGGGTGAACTTAAGTCCATACTCTTGGACTGGCATGGAACCTTGCCTCAAGTTCATGAACTCCTGACCTTTTGCCTCTCTCAACTCTCTTGGGAAGAACCTATCCAGAAAAGCTCTAGTAAAACACTCCCATGTCACACGAGTTGCATTATCATCCATGTTGTATTTCCACTACGTAAACCATATGTGAGAGACATCCTTAAGTTGGTAGGACGCCAACTCTACCCAGGTGGGTTCATCCTAACAAAATTACGGATCCTAGCTGTCGCTGATCCCCCACTAGCATTTGCAGGAACTAGAACCTGCTGATTGTTCTGGTTAGCAAAACACTGGGCCAAAAGTTAGATGGCCTTCCAAAACTCTACATTCAAAACTTCCTGATGACCTGGGAATGGAGGAGATGCGTTAGTTTTGTGTGCATTAGCAATCCTGGGGTAAGCTTTACGATGAGGCATGATCTGAAAACACATAAAGATGGATTAGAAAGAAAATCATACCAACGCACGATAAAAATATCAAGAAAGTGAAGTTTTTTTAAGTCACTTTGTAGACTCCCCCTCATAACGTTTCACACTCATGAAAGGGACTCTACATAGTGCGGCTTTTTCAGAAATCCTAGGACTCTTGAACCTAGTGCTCTAATACCAAGTTTGTCATGCCTTAAAGCTACCCCTGGACGTTAATACATGACCTAGGATCACGAGTGACCCCAAGCTAACCCTGCTGGCATATTATAAGCATACTAAGATAACTGAAATAAGATAAGTTTTATGCAAAAGCTTAAAACATATCATAAAGTGAAATGATGGGAAATACCTATTCTAAGTATGAATATATAGAACTGAGTTTAATGATTAAGGGTGAGTGACCCTTAGTCCACTAGGTATTAGGCCTACTCCCAACTGATTATGTAAATAACACATTATGACTGAATTTCTGAAATACTGAATAGGCAAAATACTGACATGCTAACTGAAAATGCAACATTAATATACTGATAATGAAACATTCTTAACTGAAACATGTATATCTGAAAAGACTGAACTAGTAAGTGTAATTCATGGACTAAACAAATCTAAACAACTAGGGTTCTAAGTTTCATGCAAAGAACTAAGTAACAATTCTATGAAAACATCATAATCTTATTTTGATTAGTCTAACAACTGCAGCACAACAAATATTCTGAAATTCTAGAAACCCCAGGTCTAACATGATATAGAGAATCAAGAATCTTACTAAATTCTAGGTACCTAATGGATGAAAGGAACCCACTAGTGAAATAGCACATACCTGGTGATGAAATTCATGGAGAAATCTTTCGATTTTGAGGCTAGCACTAAAGAAAGCTTTGTGCGTTCTTGGAGAGGGATTGGTCGACTCTTCCTCTTTCTTTTTGTTCAACTTGATGAATTTTTAGAGAATGAGTTGACTAGGGTAAGTTCTAATTAAGTTTCTAGGCTAAAACTGACTAAAACCATGTAGTTTAGGGGTCCAATGCATAAGGAAAAGACCAAACGACCCCTGACTTAAAAGCTGTTGGGGCCAACCGACGGACTAATCGACGGACCTTCGACTTACCCATGGTCCTTTCTGTCAACCGCTGTTGGCTTTCAGCGAAGGGTTGCTGAGGGTCTTGATCCACGGACTAGGACCACAGCCCGTTGTCTAACCTACGGTCCATGGGTCCAGCCTTAGGTCGACCCTTCGACAGTTTCCTCCTGAGTTCAGGGAGGGAGTTGCAGGTGGCCATCCATGGACCCCACCTACAGCACATGGGTCTCTCTACGGTTCATGGGTGGAGCCCTTCGGTGGCACCTGCAACTTCTTAAATTTGCATTCTATTTTGTCTAGAATACTGGGTGTTACAGCCAAACACAGATAAACCTCTCTTCCTTTCCCAGTGCTTATCACCGAGCTGTGCAGGCGGGTCCATGTCCCTAGCAATAAAAAGATGGATGTGGAAGTGATCGCCACCACCTCTACTGACATCCAACTCATTGAGGATGAGTATATAAAGGATGAGGTCGATAGGAGGATAGTTGCATCGGTGGATATGTCCCTGGTAGTTTATGTTGATATGTTATTGACCGAGGCAATACTTCCTCCTCAGGCTAGTGAGCAAACATGTATATCTGGCCCCTCTACTTCTGTACCTCCTAGTTCTTTTGAAGTACCCCCTCGTACTACTGTTGTTGCTCCCACTGCCTCCAGACCCCTTATCACCTAGGCTATGTTTTACAAGATGGGCCATCTGACTTTCTCCGCTGATGTTCGTGCCTCTCAGATACAGGTCGTTGTGCGTAGGATGATAGATCAGGCGATTGTTGTTCCTGTGACGGCCTTGAAGGCCGATGTTATTGGGTTGACTAAATATTTGGACGAGCTGAAGTCCATTGATTTGTCAAAGATATTAGGCATAGTTGAGATCCCCAACATCCTGATCATAGATGTCCTTGCTAGTACAAAGATTCCTCCCGCTACTACGACCAGAGATGTTGATAGAGAGAGTGCAGTTTTTTAGTCAGATGAGGAGACTGATGAGGAGGATCTTAGTGTTAGAGACGCCGTCATGTATGATGATTTGGCAGATCTTGAGGGAGCCATGGTTGAGACAGTTGCGTAGGCTTCTTTGAGGGAGACGTTTATGGTTGTCTCCAATAGAGCCAAGGTTGCTGATGGCTAGACAGATAGAGTCACCGATATGCAGAGCTCACCCCAGGCTATGACCTATTTTTACTCCATTTCTGTTGTTTTTATATTGTTTTATTCCTTCTGGGCATTTAAAGACAACTGCTAGTCTAGTTTGGCGCGGTAAGGTATTTCTATACTACCTTTTTTGGGCTATTTTGTGGATTTTTACTATTTGTGTTTTGTGAATGTCGGATCCTAATGTGAACCAAGTTAAATCTATAAGAGATTACGGGTTAAAAGTGATGAATAAGATTGGGCCGAGTAAAATGTTGGAGTATTTTATTTGGGATCCAGGCCCAATTAGCATTTGGTTAAAAGCAGGAGTGGGTTTGAAAGAAGGGGTATGCTTATTGAATAAAAATCGTTGTCCTCTCTTCTTCTTCTTCCAGAATCTAAGTTTCTCATCCCCATTCTTATTGTTATGTTAGTTACTTGTTATTTCAATATTTCCGTAGTTTGAGTATTGCAATCACAATTCTAAAGTTGCAATTATGTTTTAGTTCTCTTATCAATATAGTGAGCAATTCGAGTTTGTTACATTGGTGCTTTCATCGATCATACTCCAACAATGGCGATGTTTCTACCTAGATTTAGTGGCAACAACAACCCATAGAGTTGGATTTTTCGGGCTGAGTTGTACTTCACATACCTTGGCTTTGATGCGAATGACTGATGTTTGCGTAATCAAGACACAACTTCCAATTCAAGTGTCTACAATCATAAAATAGTAATATAACCCAACTGAATGGGTTGGGGTTGAGTCCAAAGGGAGCGGTTTCTGAGAATTAAGAGTTATGCGCGAATATGCTAGATTTAACCATAGCTAAAAATATTATCAAGTAAAAACATAATAAATTAAGGGGTTGACACGAATGTCAATTATCAATGGAGGGTTTGTATTCAATTAATGAGCAAAAACAGCGAAAATAAAAAGATGTGAATTAGGGAGACGGGATTCTTGGGATGTGATAGGAATATGGGATAAACTACACAATCGGGTAAATGCTATTGATAGTCAATTGCTGAACAATCGTTACTAGGCTAGACTTTAGTGGGGGTAAATTCTCCTCGAGTAACTTACCCCGAATCAACTCGGTTTCTCTCGAACATCGAGTTGCCGCTTTTAAGCACAACCTCCGCCTTAGCCCATTCATTCTCTCAAGCTGAATGTGTGGGAAAAGGCCTAGGATTCACTCTCTCGAGCTGAACCCACGACGACCCAATAACCACCGGCTATTGATTTAGTAGTCTTAGTTTTAAAACCTCTCTCTCGAGCAAGCCAAAAACACTAAGATGAAATCATATTTGCAACTACAATCCCATTAAGTTTCAACACAACTACTAAATGAAATCTCATTTAAACAACAAATAGACTAACAATAATCAATACCCAATAGGAAATTTAACCCATACTCACAAAATCAAACCCCAAGAATTGTGATTTTAGCTAGACATAGAGAAAAGGAAGAAAATGATACCAAATCGAAGTAACATCAACTAGGTATGATTTATATTCCCTTCTAACGAGTCTAGGATGAAGAATCTTCAAAACCCACTTCCAATTTCTTGGAATTGGAAGCCTTCAAATCTTCAAAAGCTAAGCAAAAAATGTTCTCTATTTGAAAACGTAGAAAATAAAATGTTGTCTCTCAAATTTTTCATCAAGAAAAAAATTCAAACTAGTATTTATAGTTGTCAAAAAAATGTGCTGCGAAGGATCACTCGGCGCAATTAGTCGGGATCACCGATGCACTTGGCGATCCGCCCTTTGGCTACTTTATCGCCTTTCAGCTTTTCCCTTCAACATCATCGCTATATGGATCATTGGGCAATATAGTACTGCTTCACGAAACTGTTCGGTGATGCATCGACTGCTCCCTTTCATCGCCAACTTGATCTTTCCCTTCAGGGCTCAGCACGCTGGAACTTTGGGCGAAGTTAAGGCCATTCGGTGATTCGCCTAATGCATTAGGCGATCCTCATGCCTTCTTTTCTTCGTCTTTTCAGCCTCTTTGTTCCTTTTGGCCAAGTAGTATCCATGCTTTGCCTCAAACTCCAAATACTTAAAACTTAAGGTTTACATCAGTTATTGAGACAAAATATGCATTTGAGGACACTAATTCTATTAAAATGAAGACCTAAATGAGTCCAAATTGTGGACTCATCAATGACTGGCTTCTGCTTCCTTCATTCTACCTTGAGGGTGAAGCTCTTGTCTGGTTCAATAGATTATTTTGCAACAAGCTATTTTTGGATTGGACGCATTTTAAGGTTAAATTTGCTCAGCGTTTTTGCCAACAAACCAACAGCGAGGTGTCGGGGTGTCTACCTAATTCTTCATACGTTCATTTTTACGATGTTAATTTTTTCCATATAGTTTCACAATTAGTTGTGGTGTCTCCCCTTCCTTTTCTCGGCCCTGTTTCAAAGTCTCCTACGTCTGCATTAGCCTACAACACTGGAAGCTCACTGGCACACCATGTGTTCGATAAATTGCCAGTGCAATATAAATATGTAGAGTCTGTGGCATTGATTAATGAAAACAATGTTGAGTTTGAACCTCCTGAAGACATAGATACACAACAAACTGGGAATGTCAACTCAGTAGAAGCAAATTTGGTACATGAAACTTCTTGCATTACCGAAGATCAGGTGTTCGGTGATAACGTTCAAATATACCTCTTGAAAAGAAATATAAACGATCATATGCAATATATTTTCCCAACTATGAGTCGGGGTCGATCCCACAGAGAATATGGAAGAATATTGTCAATAGCAAATATTTAACTCGATAGTCGTTATATAAAAATGTGGGGATTTAAATTGAAATAAAATAAAAACAATAAAAAGATAGCTTTGAACTAAGTATTTATTTATATTCAGATTATTAAATGTAACTACGAATGTGTTCCCCATAAGCTCATAGCGCGGTAATCCTAATAATAGTAATCCTTTTCTAGTGTATTACATGCAAAGTGATAAGTTAGGTATCTCTAAATCTTTGGTCCGGCATCTAGAGAATTTCACCCCGCATATTGGTCCGGCTACGTGTGTATAATTTACTAACCCTTACCTTTACCTCATATTAAACATCATAATCGATGTTTGGCTTAGTTATTACTTCGCACCAATCGACACTAGCCTATTAGATAGTATCACACTAAATCTATGTTGATAATTCGTTTCTTGTTGATTACCTCCTTGGTCCGGCAAGTAGCAACAAGGCGAGTTCTAACGCGTGGACTCGTTAAAAGGATTTTTAAACGAAAGAATTATCAATGCATGCAAAACACTATTTAAGAATTGTTTATTTACTATTCATACTTTGTTAATCGCTCATGGTTCCCACAACCCTAGTTATGAAAGTTAGCTACTCATTATCTCAAAAACACAATCAAAATTTATTAAAATAAATATGCTTGTGTTAATCATAAAAATTTAAGAACAATAGCTAAACTATCTTTCATTAATCACGAATACAAATAAATAATAAAGGAGAAGAAAGAATAAACCACAATTCTCCGGCGGCTCTTCCAAAGTTCCTAAGCTAGAAGAAAATTTCTAGTGTCTTGTATCTTAGTTCTTGGCCTCACTAAAGAATAATTTTTCATGCCCTATTTATAGACATAGAAAACCTGAATAAAATAATTAAGTTCAAGACAAATTAGGAAAACGAAACCCAATTAATTGCTCGCTAGATTTCAATTGTTGGCGGCATAGGGGCGGTTAGCTATAGACACGTGGCAGCAGCGAGCCAAATTCAATTTGAATTGGCAATTCGTTCACATTGGCCTCATATGTATAAATATATTATTTTAATAAATTTAATCCATTAAGCTGTCTGTTTGATTTTCTTCTTCAACTTTCCATCTTTAATTCGTTTTAGCTCCAAACTTCTTCATATTTTCACCAATTTAATCCTACACATAAAATACACAATTTAGTACAATCCATAAAATTCATGCTCAAAAAGGACAAATATAAATAATAAATGTGAGGAAATAATGATTAAAAATTTGTATTTTTAGCCTCACATCATTCGGTGAAATTTCACACACAACAGTAAGTTCCAACGTTCATGATCTAAATGTTATTGTCCATGAGATTGAACACTCTGTACTTCTTGTTGTGTTACATGATAGGGACGGTTCTAATAATGTGGAGGATGAAAATTCACACGATAATGTAGCTTTGTTTAAAAAATCCCCACTACGGAATACATCTGGTTTGTTGGTTTCTCTGTCTTTCCAAGGAACTGTGATATCAAATGCAAGTGCCCAACTCGCTAAAATCGGTTATCCATTTACTGATACTTTATGGCTTCACTCGATTCCCTATTGCCATAATTCCCTTAAAGAAGTTTTTCGGGGTAACTGAAATGAAGTGTCGCCTTGCCTTGACCTTTGCTTACGCAAATGCAATTGGATTGATACTGGGCAGGAGTGTACTTTTTTGGTATTTTTGTTTTCTTGTATAGGCGTTCACTGGAAATGCAATAGTCTAGCTATGTCTATGTGAAGTGTCTTTGTTTTGTGTCGAATAATACGGTCAAGTAAGGTTTCTTTCAAGGCATTGCTACACACCTCACCTACTGTGATAAGTGACGAGGTAGAAACTGGTACATTGATTTGCAAAAGGAAAAAAATATATTTCCAGGGGAAAAAAACGTATTGAAGCTCTATGTCTTGATAACTCTTCTATGGAGGATGAGATTTCCATTGCGACAAGTGAAATGCATTATGTTGAATTATATCATGAAGCTGAAAATGGAAAATTTGATGAGGGATTTAATGGTTAATATAATTTGCGTCAATTTCCATTTTTTCCGGATGCTAACTTCCTTATTGTAACCATTTCCCTGACTGCAGTGGATCATCATGTCTAGGATCCAGGAACAGGTTTCGAGTTCAGGCCTTTGAGAAGTTATACAATGTACAATGTGGAGGAATTGCTATTGTTGGGATGTGCTGACAATAATTTTTTGATTGTGTATTCGAACTCTATGAGTAGAGTGTGGGATCCTAGACAATCATGGTTTGTAAATTCCTACTTCTCCAATTAGTGCTCCATTATCTATAACTTCATTATGTTCACATATCCTTTAATTGCATATACAATAGTCGGATATTATTATGATGTAAAACATGAGGTTTTGGCAGCCAACTTCAAGCACACGTCAGTTTTAAATCTTCCCTGTATGATTGTGCTTGTAACAATGTTACTGGAGTGGAAGCTAATAATATTAAGGAGTGGATATTGGGTTAAGGTTCAGGTTGAACACCCTTCTGCAAGTTACACACTTTATGGTGTTATTGAGATGGTCGTGTGGGCTACACGTCATAGATTACATCATAACTTAGGTACTGCATTAGTTTCTGCTATGCTCTTGAACAAGTGTATGGTTGTAGGGCAAGTTATAACTGAACTCCATTTGAGAATGTCGAAGAGTTTTACTGTAAATAAAAAAGAACACGATTGTACTTGGTTGATATCAATTCCAACAGAGATAATTGGTGGAAGGAGAGATTCTAAAACTAGTCATCGATATTTCGAGCTGAATATTTCAGTTAATAGTAAATGAATTAATGTTAAGGAATAATGGCGTGGAAAGGGAATTGCAGCTCCTGCTAGCCATATGTGCATGTTGCTGTTAGAAAATATGACACAGGTTCCTTATGTTGCTGCTAGTAGTACTTCTATAAGTTTTGGTGATATCCTAAAGTGCATTACTCTTTTGGACACATCTCACATTATCAAACATCCTTGCCACGTTATTTTGGAGCTAAGCAAGAATAATGCAGTCATGTCTAAACTACTCCAAGCTGTCAACCAAATTATGATATTGTTCCTAAAGGTTTTTGCTTGTTTTAGCTAATTTTATAATCCTCCCAGTTGCCAGATGATGTTTTATGATTTGAACCTTGAGGACAAGGTTTTTCTTTTTTTGGGGGGGGGGGGAGGAGTGTATTGTTGTGAACCAAGTTAACTCTATAAGGGATTACGGGTTAAAACTGATGAATGAGATTGGGCCGAGTAAAATGTTGGAGTGTTTTATTTGAGATTCAGGCCCAATTAGCATTTGGTTAAAAGTGAGAGCGGGTTTGAAATAAGGGGTATGCTTATTGAAGAAAAATGGTTGTCCTCTCCTATTTTTCTTCTTCTTCTAGAATCTATGTTTCTCATCCCCATTCTTATCTCTATGTTAGTTACATGTTATTTCAATATTTCCGTAGTTTGAGTATTGCAATCACAATTCTAAAGTTGCAATCGTGTTTTAGTTCTCTTATCAATATAGTGAGCAATTCGGGTTTGTTACAAATCCTTTATTGTGTCTCCTTATATATATATATGGTTTTGATCCATTGTGTGTGTCCTTTGTTTTGAATTCCAAATGGTTTTGAACTGATTTTAAAATTTGCCACCTCTTGATGTATGTGAATGTGATTGCTCTCTTGCAAATTTGAGTGTTGGTTTTGGTAAATATCAATGACTTTAATAGTGCTCTCAATTGAATGATATGAGTGTACGGCTACGATGAGGCAAATTGAGTTACATAGGTCATATGTGAACTCTTATCATCTCGTTGTGACTAGCCGGTTGTTGAATTAATCTCTTGTGATGATCATTGCACGCTAGCTTAAAATTGTAGAGTCTTGTTTGATTATTGTGTCGAAAGCCATGTATGGTGAGGTTGTCTTGAACTATGTGCTTGATGATACCAAGAACTTGCCACGTTAGTCTAATTAATTAGTGGAAGCGAGCGATTGAAATGATCTTAGGCAAAAATTTTGAAGAGTGAACCAAAACTTGATAATATACCCTTTTTTTGGCCACATTGTGAGAGTGTGAACCTAGTTTACACCTTTTGAGCATATCCTTTTCCTTGGAAGAAACTTGAACAACTTTGGCCTATTTGTCCCATCACCTATAACCTTCATGAAGTATTGGTTCATTTGAATAATCAACTTAGGCCAAAAGTTGGGGTATGGTGAAAAAGAAGGAAAATCAAGCAATGTGAAAAATCTACCTTTGAAGGATCATGCTGAAAAAGATGGAACCCGTCCATGTTAAAAAAAAAAAGAGAAAGAAAAGAAAAAGATTGAAAAAAGAGAAGTGTTTGTGAAATAAAGTTTGTGGAATGAGCAAAAGAAATGGTGTGTCCAATGAGTCATGTTTAAATGAATAATAGGGTGGATTGTGAACATCATAGAAGGAGAAAAGGGATTTGCAGGCCATACTTCATAAAGGTAGAAGTAACTAATCTAAAATGATCATACCTTTGAACTCAACCCCGTTACAAGCCTTGAAAGACCTTTGTGATCTTGAGCAAGCTGAAAATAATGTTGATTGGAAAATAACGGCAAGCCTATTGGTAGAATCATGCATCTGATCATCTTTGGGAGTGTGAGAGTTGTATTTGATTTTGAAATTATAAATTTTTTATGAACTTTGCGTGAGCATGGAATCATTCCTAGTATGAGGGTATTTGAATGCTTTTGTTAAGCTTGAACTTGCCTTTGAAGCAAGCATTGTGAGCTTGAGTACATTTGATAATGATTAGTCACAATTCTAAACTTAGAGTGCATAATTTAAAATTGCATGCGAAATTTAAACCTCTTGTGTGCATTCGTGTTGAGTCTTGAGTAGCACTGTTTGTTGACATCCTTGTTGAACTGATTGATCTTGAGTTTTACTTGAGGAAAAGCAAAAGTTCAAGTTCGGGGTGTTGATGAGTTTCAGATTTTGACTCATTTAGGGCTTTGTTTCCATAGTTTTACTGTCCTCAATGCCTAATTTATGGTCTAAACTTATGTTAAAGTGTTGATTTGCAGTAATAAAACCTAAGTAGCAAGGCATGGACATTATAGGAAAAAAAAGAGCGAAAAAGCTAAAAAAGTTTAAGAATGGCAGTACTGGAAATCGTCTAGTGGCTCTTCAGCTCACCAAAAGTTCGAGAGTGCCAGCCCTGGGGAAGAACCAACGTAGCGATGGACATAGACAGTCGACGAACAACTGAGTGGATCGGCGACCTCGATCATGATCACTTAAAGTCACAGAACCATGAGTTAAAAGAGTCAAGGCAACCCGCCGATTGAATGAGACCATTGGCGCATTGCCGACTTGGTTGACAATGCTTGACTAACCTCGCCAAGTGATTCTGAAGACCAAAATTTGGGAAACTATAAATTGAATTTGTAAAGGCAGAAAAGGGTTCTTCAATCCAGACTTGAATCCATTCATTTCTTGAGTAATTTTTTCATTATAGAACTTTGAGTTTAGTTTGGAGACTTTGTTTTACTTGGTGTTGAGGAGTTTTCAATTGGGTTTTTGAATGGAGTTGGATTGAAGCATTGTAGATATTTGGGAACCATTGCCCAGTACATGGACAACATAATTGGTAATCGTTTCTTCCTTTTTATAATGTGTGGTTAAAACCTAAATTCTTGGGGTTTGATCATGTGATTATTTACTCTAATTAGATTATGGGTATTGTTCGAGTTTGATTTTGTGATTATTTAGTTTAATTAGATTATGGGTATTGTTGTTTACTGATTTAATTATTGATTTGAAGTGTAATTGGTAGTTGTGTATTAATCTATGAATTGTAGTTGCAAATGCAATTCTAACTTGGTGTTCTGGTCTATCTTGAGAAAGAGGTTTTAGAACTATGGTTGTCAATTAATGATTGTAGTGATTGGGTTGTTGTGAGTTCAGCTCGAGAGAGTGAATCTTAGTTTGATCCTACCTATCTAGTTCGAGAGAGTAGATAAATTGAGGTATTGGGTTGTTTATAGTGCTATGTTTGTCGAGGTTTGAGAGAACTCGCCTGAATCGTAGTTGTTCGAGAGAAAACTATTGCATGTATATTCTAGCGTGCCTACTGATATTCAGCAATTGTTAGTAAATTCCAATTACCCATATAACAAAATTAGCCTATAATCGATGACATCTCCGAGAATTCCTCTAAACATATTGATTCCCCTATTTTCGTAATTGTTATAGTTGTTAATTGACAAAAAAATCCCCCTATCTGACATTCGTGTCACTCCTTTTTGATATACTTAAGTGAATTTAATAATTTCTATTCCTACAACTTATTAGACCACATTTATAACTTGGTAATTGAATTCAAACTTGTACCGCTCCCTGTCTGTTCAACCCCAACTCTTTGTTGGGTTTTATACTAGATTATGATCGCCTACACCTAGTATTGGATGAGGTGTAGTTGAGCGTTTATCAGAACTCTATTGGGTGATTTAGGGGTTTAAAATCATTAAATATGGCCTATGGTAGAAGGTAAAACGAAATAGTATTGAGTTAAAATAATTGGGAAAAGAGTGAAATGACCCTAACTTAATACTACCGAAATGACTCTTTGGAAGGGCTTCACAAGCAGTCTAGAGCACCACGACCCGTCAAGTGAGTCTTGAATATGTCTACCCGACAAGTCTTTACTATTTTGGGCATAAAATTTTACTCTGAACTTGGAATTACAAAAACTCAATGGCGTTGGAAAGATGACTGAGAGATTATTAATTGATAGGTCATGAGACACCTAATTCATTTTGAGTTGAAAGATATGATAGTTTTAAGTTGACCTTAAACTCTAAGTCTGACAATTCTGTTTCACAGACGACTTCACTGTCCGTGTGAATCTTCACGGACCGTTTAGACATTCGTGGTCCTTTACAGTGACCTTGGATAACACCCTACAACCTAGCCTTGTATGACCGATTTGAGGGGATGTGAAGATCACCACGGGATATCTAGGGCAACGTTAAGGTGACCCCTGCCTAAGGCAGGTTCTGGAAATGATCACAAACCTCTTAACAGATTGTGATCCCCTACACGGCCTGTTTAGGGTTCCATGGAGGGTTCCATGGTCCACTTTTGGGTTCTTGACTTGCCTACTTAACCCCTTTTCTATCATTTCTTTAATTCGAGGTGTTACATCAAATCTTGAGGGATAGATTGCGAGATAAGTTCAGTGACTTGATGTAGGGATCGATGTAAGTTTGAGACTATGAGATAGGGTTCCATGATCTAGCCAAGCATGCAACTATGCTTATGACAAAATGCATGAGAGGGTGCATAGGTTCGTAAGAGGGTTCACATTTCCCCTTATATTGGATATGGAACAGATGGTTGTGTTAGGTAGTTCGTTCCATCAGATAGGTCATCATACATACACCATTGAGGGGATACATTGTGAAGCTTATAGGGGCAGTGGCAAGAGGCTACAAATATATGGTAGATTTAGCGAGTCTTAGTCATTTGGTAGAGGTTTCTTGGGATGAGGTTATCTACCACAGTTTTAGCTAGGTAAGTCGGTCAAGGTTGCTTTACAGATTACATATGGTGGCTCTCTGAGTACTAGTATTCAGGGTAACTAGTCTCCAGGCAAGACTTCTCGAGATTCACATTTGGGGTGTTCACGTCGTGTTGTCCATGAAGTTCTAGTTGAGTCATATCAATAGGCTGCTTCCTTTAGGGGTTGCTATGAGTGCAATGAGTTGGGTAACTTTGCTAGAGAATGTCATAGAATCGTCCTTTCAAACAATAGGGTTAGCAAGTTTAAGTACATAAGGATCGATTACTTTTGACTAGAAGCAGTGCACAGGGTAGCAGGGGTGGTCCTTAGGGTACTCGGTGTGGTCCTTACTGAGGAAGGTCATGACGTCAAGGTAAACGCGGCCATATGTATGCTTTCCTAGGTAGGCCAGAGGTGGAGTCTTCGAATGCTTCCATAATAGGTACAATCTTCATCTCTCATGGGCCTGCTTATGCTTTGCTTGGTGCACTGTACATATTCATGTGTCTGCTTATTAAGCTATGCATTTGTAGTTATCTTGTGAGCCTTTGTCTATGGATATGTGTGTCTCTAACCCTGTAGGTGATTCTTTAGTAGTGTATTAAGTATATAGATCTTGTGTGGTGACAATCTTGGGGTATGACACTTGGGTAGACCGGATAGTATTAAATATAATGGATTTTAACATTATTCTAGGCATATATTGTCTATCTCCTTATTATGCAGTCTGGAAATGCTTTTCAAAGATTGTTACTTTATGCATGCCCGATATTCCTTCAACTATTTAGACGGGTACTAATAACCATATGCCAAGGTGTGTGATTTCATTTATGGGAGCTCGACAATTAGTAAAGAGGGAGTGTCTAACCTATCTTTCTTATGTTCGTGACAGTACTACCGACACACCTCATCTTGAGTCAGTTGTAGTGGTTAAAGAGTTTGTTGATGTGTTTTCGACCAACCAATCTGGTCTTTCTTTTGATCACAATATTGATTTTGGCATAGATGTTGGGAAAGACATACAAGCATTTTCTATTTGGCCATATTTGATGGTTCTAACTGGGTTAATGGAGCTTGAGGAGAAGCTCTAGGATCTTTTTATTATTAGGTTCATTAGACTGAGTGTGCCTCTATGGGATGCTCTTATCTTCTTCATGGAGAACAAGACTGTTGTCTTGCATCTGTGTATTGACAATAGGCAGTTGAACAAGGTGACCATCAAGATCATGTATTATATGCCATCTATTGATAATTTATTTGACCAACTTCATGGTGTAGCGGTGTTCTCTAAGATAGACTTGATATCGGGCTACCACAAGTTGAGGATTAGGGCAGCGGACATCCCTAAGACTTCTTTTAATACTCAATACAACTCTCATGAGTTCATAGTCATGCTTGTTTGGTTGACCAATTGAAACGACCCAAAAAGTTCTTAAAAATGTGCTTCGGAAGTTACCAGAAACTTGTTTAGCTATATCTAGAAAAAATCCATTTCGTTTTACGAAAATCCAACTTCATATTCTTGTTTAGGGGGTCAAATTGAGTGGGAAATGGGTCTAACCCAAATTTTAGAGCAACCGTATCAAAATCCGAAATTTCCAAGTGAAGCCTTTTTCGAGGGTCTACTTTGGAGGGTCATATCTCCTAGCACACAAATAATTGGGTGGCCCATAACATATCCATGGAAATCCCTTTGAGTTAGCTACCTAACGCACTTCATTTCACCTCATTCGGAGTTCGGACGAATAAGTTATGCCCATTTTCGTAAAATCTGTCCGGCAGGAAATGCAATTTCCAGTGAGCGTTTTTACTGTTCACCCGCCTCATTTTTTTTTCTAAGTGTTGGACCATTTTTCCAAAGGGCATATGTTATTTCCTATATACCATTAGTTCAATTCCCATCTCTAAAACATTTCCCAAAACACCTCTCCCATACTTAGACACATTTTCTCTCAAGTTCTCTCAAGAACCCTAATCCAAAACCTTCCTCAAGATTGAAGAGACTCTTGCTCCAAGTTCCAAGCTTCCATTGAAGACACTCTCAAGACCTTCATAAAAACTCAAGGTATGTGGTGTTGAACTCATGGGTCCTTCCACCCATAGTGCCTAGACTCTATTCTACTCACTAATTCATGGTTTAAGTTAAGATTCATAAATTAGTCTTGTTCTTTGTAATAATTTCCTGCACATTGAATTTTAAACATGAAAAGTGATTGTTTTGAGCATGTTGTGACTCTAGAACTTGAATCTAAATTTGGAATGGATGTGGAGATTTTCATGTGGTATTGTGGGTGTTAAAAGGTGTTGTTGTAGGTTGTTCACTGGTTTGGCTGCATAATTACTACCCTATTTTCCATGCTCTTTGATTCCATTACATGCCTTCAAGGTGTTTGACAAAATGTCCAACTATGGAGAATTGATGAATCGATGCTTTAGAGCTTGAGTTATGAGATGTATGGAAATCCAGAGATGTGTTGATGACAAACTAAGCTTGTGTATATGTTCATTCCATACGTGAGATTGCATTAGAGCCTAATGGGAATTTCCTATATAAAGTGTTGCATGACCATGCCCGGTCCGGGGAAAAGAACCGGACAACCATGTGAGAGGTTTATATCTCACCACCTAGGATTCTTGGGGTGTGACCAACATCAACCATGTGAGAGGTTTATATCTCACCACCTAGGATGCTTGGGGTGTGACCAACATCAACCATGTGAGAGGTTTATATCTCACCACCTAGGATGCTTGGGGTGTGACCAACATCAACCATGTGAGGGGTTTATACCTTGCCACCAGGGTGTCCGGGTGTGAACGGCATCCCCCATCCTAAGTTGGGGTTATAGATTGGTTGGATCATGCGTACACATATGATATCTACTATTAGTATAGATTTACTTAAACATGTTTTGACTTCACTTTGATCATGCATCCTCATATTGTTATTCATAATGCCTATGAAACTATTTCTTGTATTTCGATTGTGTCCTTGTCTATTGTTGTGTTGCACCCCGCATACTTAGTACATTCCAAGTACTAACACATATTTTGCCTACATGATGTCACCATGTAGGGACCGGAGCTACTCTTGATCCTTCTCTCCATTCACGTGGCTAGTACGGTGCTTATCCGAGTTTGTTGGTGAGTCCTCAATGATTCGAGGGCTATGTTATGTTTCCTACTCTTATGTTTTGAGACTTTAGCTTGCAATTGTATTTTGACTATGAGGGGAGCCGGTAGTATGTCATGGCCCCCGTCCTATCTATGTATGTAGAGGTGTGCGTTGGACAAATATTTTGTAAATGAGCTTGACTCTTGTTCTATGATGTCATTTTGAAGTGGTTTGCCCTTAGTCCCTATTTTCCCGTTATTTAATGTTGAATGTACTTCCGCGACCGATGAAGTGTGATGACAAGTTTGAGAGGCTTGTTTGGGGTTCATTCGGGTTCCTCATTCGCCATGTCACGTCTAGGCCCTAGGCTTGGGTCGTGACAAGCTTGGTATCAGAGCACTAGGTTGTTAAATCCTCGGAGTCCAACACACCGCGTTGAGTAGAGTCCTAATCATGGTTGTGAAGCGCGCCACGACTATGAATGGGAGGCTACAAAACGTTTTAGGAATGGTTTACCTTCTTCATGTTCTATGTCATGCTTAGAGTGCGATAAGGTGATTCCTCCCTAACGCTTGTTCTTTGGATTGCTAGATCATCATGCCAAACATGAGAGGAAGACGGGCCCAATCACCGAAAGAGCCACCCACCAATGGTGAGCTCCGTGATGCACTCACCATGCTTGCACAAGTGGTAGCTAACCAAGTGCAACAAGGAGCCCAAACTCCTCGAACTACCAACCCGGGGGAAAGGGTGAGAGATTTCATGAGGATGAACCCTCCGGTCTTCCATGGTTCAAAGGTGGATGAGGACCCGCAAGAGTTCATCGATGAGGTATGCAATATCTTGACCATTATGGATGTTGGTGCTTGTGAGAAGGAGGAATTGGCGGCCTACCAACTCAAGGGGGTTGCTCAAATTTGGTTTGATCAATGGAAGGGTGAGAAAGGTAATGGCTATGTGGTGTTGTGGGAGGATTTTAAACTTTCTTTCCTTAATAGGTTCTTCTCTCTTGAGCTTAGGGAGGCAAGGTTGGTGGAGTTCATGAACTTGAAGCAAGGAGCTATGAGTGTGAGGGAGTATGCCCTCAAATTTGTCCAACTCTCCAAGTATGCACCTCACTTGGTGGCCGACTCTAGGTCGAGGATGAACAAATTTGTGATGGGTGTATCCGACTTGGTTAGTGAGGAGTGTCGGTCCGCTATGCTCATTGGAGATATGAATTTGTCTCGGTTGATGACTTATGCCGAGCAAATGGAGGAGGAGAAATTGAGGAAGAGAAGGGGGCACGAGGCCAAGAGGGCCCGATTGGAGAATAGGTTCCCTGAGGGTGCTAGATTTCATCAAGGCCGAGGAAACCCTCATGTCAACTGGGGATTTGCTATCAATGTTCCTAGACCTCAAGGGGCAGGTGAAGTGGGTTCTATGGATGTATGCCCTAAGTGTGGGAGGAAGCATGGTGGTCCTTGCATGAAGGGTTCGGGTGCTTGCTTTGAATGTGGAGAAGTGGGTCATAAGAGGTTTGAGTGTCCCAAGATCCGCAACAAGGTCCGAAGTGCTAACACTACTCCTTTGGGTAGAGGTGCTTCTCAAAGTGGTGCCCCAAGGGACAATCGATTTTATGCTTTGCATGGTAGACAAGGTGTTAATGAGACTCCGGATGTGGTGATCGGTATGTTGCAAATCTTTGATCCTCATGTTTATACTTTGATTGATCCGGGTGCCACCCTTTCCTTTGTTACCCCCTTAGTTGCTAGAAAATTTCATGTCGAGTCGGAATTGTTGCATGAGTCATATGCAGTATCTACTCCCATTGGTGTCTCTATTGTTGCTAGAAAAGTGTATAGAAATTGTCCGGTTTGCATATTGAATAAGTTGTTGCCTTGTGATCCTGTTGAGTTGAACATGGTAGATTTTAATGTTATTCTTGGGATGGATTGGTTGCATGCATATTATGCTTCTATTGATTGTAGGACTCGTAAAGTCAAGTTCCGATTTCCTAATGAACCCGTCCTTGAGTGGGAGAGCCGGGATGTTGTGGTGAAGGAGAAATTCATTTCTTGCATTAAAGCCCATAGGTTGATTTCCAAAGGGTGCTTGTACCATATTGTGAGAGTCAATGATGTGGAGTCTAAAGTCCCTCCTATTGTGTCTATTTCGGTTGTTAATGAGTTTCTAGATGTCTTCCCAGAAGACCTTCCCGGTGTCCCTCCCGAAAGGGAGATAGATCTTGGTATGGACCTCCTTCCCGATACTCAACCTATTTCTATCCCCCCTTACCGTATGGCCCCGGCGGAGTTGAAAGAGCAATTAAAAGATTTGTTAGAGAAGGGGTTTATTAGACCTAGTCATTCTCCCTGGGGTGCTCCGGTTTTGTTTGTGAAGAAGAAAGATGGGTCTCTTAGAATATGTATTGATTATCGACAACTTAATAGGGTCACCGTCAACAATAGGTATCCTCTTCCAAGGATTGACGATTTATTTGACCAATTGCATGGGGCTAATCACTTCTCTAAGATTGATCTTCGGTCAGGGTATCATCAAGTGAAGGTGAGGGAGTGTGATATTGTCAAGACGGCCTTTCGTACTAGGTATGGGCACTATGAGTTTGTGGTGATGTCTTTTGGGTTGACTAATGCTCCGGCTCTCTTTATGGATTTGATGAATAGGGTTTTCAAACCCTACCTTGATTCTTTTGTGGTGGTGTTTATAGATGACATCTTGATCTATTCTCGGGGTGAGGAAGAGCACAAGGGTCACTTGAGGGTTGTACTCCAAAGATTGAGGGAAGAGAAGTTGTACGCTAAATATGAAAAGTGTGAGTTTTGGTTGAAGAAAGTTGCTTTCCTAGGCCATGTGGTGTCGGGGGATGGTATTAAGGTGGATTCTAAGAAGACCGATGTTATTAGGAATTGCCCTAGACCTTTGACCCCGTCGGGTATAAGGAGTTTATTGGGTTTAGCAGGTTATTATAGGAGATTTGTGGAAGGGTTTTCTTCTCTTGCTTCTCCTATGACTAAGTTGACTCAAAAGAAGACTAAATTTGTGTGGTCGGATGAGTGTGAGGAAAGCTTCCAAACTTTGAAAGAGAGGCTTGTGTCCGCTCCTATTTTGTCACTTCCGGATGGGTTAGAAGGTTTTGTTGTTTATTGTGATGCTTCCCGTATTGGTTTGGGTTGTGTGTTGATGCAAAGTGGTAAGGTTATAGCCTATGCTTCTAGGCAACTTAAGGTTCATGAAAAAAATTACCCAACCTATGATCTTGAATTGGCCGCCGTGGTTTTTGCTTAAATATTTGGCGTAATTATTTGTATGGGGTGCATGTTGATATCTTCACCGACCATAAGAATCTCCAATATGTGTTCATGCAAAAAGATCTTAACTTGAGACAAAGGAGGTGGTTAGAATTCCTTAAGGATTATGATATGAGTGTTCACTATCATCCGGGGAAAGCTAATGTGGTGGCGGATGCATTGAGTAGAGTGTCCATGGGTAGCTTGGCTCGTGTGGAGGAAGGTAGTAAAGAGTTGGCTAAGGAGGTCCATCGGTTGGCCAAATTGGGTGTTAGGTTAGAAGGGGTGGATAGTGGATGAGTAGTTGTTGTTGATGGTTCAAGGTCTTCCTTGGTTGATGAGGTGATAGTCAAGCAAGATCTTGATCCTTCTTTGGTAGAATTAAAGGCTTCGGTGAGTACTGGTAAGGTGGAGGTTTTCTCCCAAGGGGGAGATGGTGCCCTTAGGTACCAAGGTAGATTATGTGTTCCTTGTGTGGATGGTGTGAGGGAAAGAATCCTTGATGAGGCTCATAATTCTTTTTATTCTATTCATTCGGGGTCAACAAAGATGTATAGAGACTTGAGGGATGTGTATTGGTGGGGCGGTATGAAGAAGGACATTGCAAAATTTGTTTCGGGTTGCCATAGTTGTCATCAAGTCAAGGCCGAAAATCAAAGGCCGGGTGGCCTAACTCAAGACATTGAGATACCTACTTGGAAGTGGAAAGAAATCAACATGGATTTTGTAGTGGGCTTACCCAAGGCTAGAAGAGGCTTTGATTCGGTTTGGGTGGTGGTAGATCGGATGACAAAGTCGGCTCATTTCCTACCAGTTAAAACTACTTACGGGGCTGAAGAGTATGCCAAGTTGTACATTCATGAATTGGTAAGGTTGCATGGGATTCCTTTGTCTATCATCTTGGATCGTGGTGCCCAATTCACTTCTCACTTTTGGAAGTCATTCCAAAGGGGTCTTGGTACAAAGGTAAAACTTAGCACGACCTTCCACCCTCAAACGGATGGCCAAGCCGAAAGAACAATTCAAACCTTGGAGGATATGCTTAGAGCTTGTGTATTGGAGTTGAAAGGTAGTTGGGATGATCATCTTCCTTTGATTGAATTTGCATACAACAATAGTTATCATTCTAGTATCGGTATGGCTCCTTTTGAGGCACTTTATGGTAGACGGTGTAGGTCACCGGTTGGGTGGTTTGAAGTTGGAGAGGTGGCCTTGTTGGGTCCGGATCTGGTCATGGATGCTCTTGAGAAGGTAAGGATGATTAGGGAGAGGTTGAAAACAGCCCAAAGTCGTCAAAAGTCTTATGCCGATGTGAGGAGACGGGATCTTGAATTCAAAGTGGGTGATTGGGTTTATTTGAAAGTTTCTCCAATGAAAGGTGTGGTTCGTTTTGGTAAGAAGGGGAAATTAAGTCCTAGGTATGTCGGTCCTTATGTGATAATAAGAAGGGTTGGTAAAGTAGCCTATGAGTTGGGGTTGCCCAAGGAGATGGAATTAGTTCATCCGGTATTCCATGTATCGATGTTGAGGAAATGTGTTGGTGATCCTAACGCTATTGTACCTCTTGAGGTTGTGGGTGTTGTAGAAGATAATTTGACGTATGAAGAAGTCCCGGTTCAGATCTTAGATAGACAAGTTAAAAGGTTGAGGAACAAAGAAGTGGCGTCCGTTAAGGTGCTTTGGAGAAATCAACAAGTGGAGAGTGCTACTTGGGAGGCCGAAGCGGACATGCAAAGACGTTATCCTTATCTATTCAACTCCACTCAAGCCTAAGGTATTAAATCAAGTCCTTTGTACTCCATCGAGTCTTACATTTCAGCCCCTGAATCATTAATGTGCATATATGTTTAAATTGATGAGTTATGGATGCTTTACACTAAGTTTTGAAATCTTGAAGTGATGTTTAAATAAAATTTTTGCATTCATGTTGGGGCTGATATGTTCTTACTAAGTCTTGCCTTGTACGTCTCTTCCACATTCGGGGACGAATGCTCCCAAGGGGGAGATATTGAAATGACCCAAAAAGTTCTTCAAAATGTTCTTCGGAAGTTACCAGAAACTTGTTTACCTATATCTAGAAAAAAAAATCCGTTTCGTTTTACGAAAATCCGACTTCATATTCTTGTTTAGGGGGTCAAATTGAGTGGAAAATGGGTCTAACCCAAATTTTAGAGCAACCGTATCAAAATCCGAAATTTCCAAGTGAAGCCTTTTTCGAGGGTCTACTTTGGAGGGTCATATCTCCTAGCACACAAATAATTGGGTGGCCCATAACATATCCATGGAAATCCCTTTGAGTTAGCTACCGAACGCACTTCATTTCACCTCATTCGGAGTTCGGACGAATAAGTTATGCCCATTTTCGTAAAATCTGTCCGGCAGGAAATGCAATTTCCAGTGAGCGTTTTTACTGTTCACCCGCCTCATTTTTTTTTCTAAGTGTTGGACCATTTTTCCAAAGGGCATATGTTATTTCCTATATACCATTAGTTCAATTCCCATCTCTAAAACATTTCCCAAAACACCTCTCCCATACTTAGACACATTTTCTCTCAAGTTCTCTCAAGAACCCTAATCCAAAACCTTCCTCAAGATTGAAGAGACTCTTGCTCCAAGTTCCAAGCTTCCATTGAAGACACTCTCAAGACCTTCATAAAAACTCAAGGTATGTGGTGTTGAACTCATGGGTCCTTCCACCCATAGTGCCTAGACTCTATTCTACTCACTAATTCATGGTTTAAGTTAAGATTCATAAATTAGTCTTGTTCTTTGTAATAATTTCCTGCACATTAAATTTTAAACATGAAAAGTGATTGTTTTGAGCATGTTGTGACTCTAGAACTTGAATCTAAATTTGGAATGGATGTGGAGATTTTCATGTGGTATTGTGGGTGTTAAAAGGTGTTGTTGTAGGTTGTTCACTGGTTTGGCTGCATAATTACTACCTTATTTTCCATGCTCTTTGATTCCATTACATGCCTTCAAGGTGTTTGACAAAATGTCCAACTATGGAGAATTGATGAATCGATGCTTTAGAGCTTGAGTTATGAGATGTATGGAAATCCAGAGATGTGTTGATGACAAACTAAGCTTGTGTATATGTTCATTCCATACGTGAGATTGCATTAGAGCCTAATGGGAATTTCCTATATAAAGTGTTGCATGACCATGCCCGGTCCGGGGAAAAGAACCGGACAACCATGTGAGAGGTTTATATCTCACCACCTAGGATTCTTGGGGTGTGACCAACATCAACCATGTGAGAGGTTTATATCTCACCACCTAGGATGCTTGGGGTGTGACCAACATCAACCATGTGAGAGGTTTATATCTCACCACCTAGGATGCTTGGGGTGTGACCAACATCAACCATGTGAGGGGTTTATACCTTGCCACTAGGGTGTCCGGGTGTGAACGGCATCCCCCATCCTAAGTTGGGGTTATAGATTGGTTGGATCATGCGTACACATATGATATCTACTATTAGTATAGATTTACTTAAACATGTTTTGACTTCACTTTGATCATGCATCCTCATATTGTTATTCATAATGCCTATGAAACTATTTCTTGTATTTCGATTGTGTCCTTGTCTATTGTTGTGTTGCACCCCGCATACTTAGTACATTCCAAGTACTAACACATATTTTGCCTACATGATGTCACCATGTAGGGACCGGAGCTACTCTTGATCCTTCTCTCCATTCACGTGGCTAGTACGGTGCTTATCCGAGTTTGTTGGTGAGTCCTCAATGATTCGAGGGCTATGTTATGTTTCCTACTCTTATGTTTTGAGACTTTAGCTTGCAATTGTATTTTGACTATGAGGGGAGCCGGTAGTATGTCATGGCCCCCGTCCTATCTATGTATGTAGAGGTGTGCGTTGGACAAGTATTTTGTAAATGAGCTTGACTCTTGTTCTATGATGTCATTTTGAAATGGTTTGCCCTTAGTCCCTATTTTCCCGTTAATTAATGTTGAATGTACTTCCGTGACCGATGAAGTGTGATGACAAGTTTGAGAGGCTTGTTTGGGGTTCCTTCGGGTTCCTCATTCGCCATGTCAAGTCTAGGCCCTAGTCTTGGGTCGTGACAATGTCTATGGCGCTCTGCGGTAGTGTGTGTTAGGCCGAACTTATTGCCGGACTCCTTTTTCTTCGTGATATCTACCAGTGCTGGGAATAGTGGTGCCATGTAATCCAAATTCTCTTCCGGTACACCTGCAACATAATAGAGTCTAGTGATGAGACAACCAAATGTATACCTGCACCCTTTATGAACCAGGGTCTTCCGCATTGCCGATTTGAAAACAGCCCCAATATTCAACTCTGTGGGCATCATCAAAGCATAGAGCAAACATACTATGTCTCAGGTGATGTCCGTGTAATAGAGCCCCGGTATCAAATAAACGTCACAATTTTTAGCCAAACCCAAGCCTCTTTGAGCATGTGCGCGTAGGGTAGAGATTGGTGATATCTATTCCCATTATGCTTGGTCCACTGTACCATGGACTGAAGACTGTAAAGTGTGTGTCGAATGGCCCAGTAGGATAGGCATATGTTCAGCCCTGTGAGCACCAACGGATCAACATCCGGTGACGTACGAACAATCACTTTAAGAATCCCTGGAGTGAGAGTCACATCCACCCCCCACACTTTGATAAAATGGGATCTCGATTTCGTTGCCCAGTTGGCGTAGAAATCACAAACCATATGCAAGTTGCACTCACTCGGGTCTGCAAAAATGAACTCCATTTGCAACTCCTGGACACGTCTCAGGATTCTGGTAAACTCCTGTGCCAAGCTATCCCTGTCAATGCAAACATCAGAAAAATATCTAGCCTTCCACCATGTTTTCCCTTCCTTGGCCACGGCTCGCACCCCGAATGGCCTGGTTTAACCCCTGGGTACTGCAGGTGCAGGAGGTACATTTCCCTCACTCCAAACACGGTTTCTCTGTCTTGAGGTTGCAACTTTCTTACCGAGTCTTTGAGTTCAAGACATGACTACTTGCACAATGAATATAGGGTAGCTCAAGCAAATTACATGACAGTGAGAAACAAAGGTGGTGTGCAAACACCACCCCACAATTATTTCATTTAGTGAATCAACCTTTGTACTCATACTTCCCAAAGGTTAATACGCACCACCCAAAACAAACAACATAACAACAAAGGAACACATTCATATTACACGTTTGAGCACTAAATCAAATTCACCTATGCCCTGCACACCTTCCAACAGTCCACACCAAGCGACTAGGATAGTGCTATTCAAGACTTCACACTAACATGCACATTCAACAAAATTTCACCCACAACCCACCTAGGATCAACACTAAGTAATTTTGCACACGACATTGATGGCTATCGCTACCAATGACAATAACCTACGGTATGAGTGTCTATGATCGTCGATAGTAAGTAACCCAACTAAAGGTTGGGGTCGTGTCCCAAGGGAGTGGTTTTGAGAATTGATAGAAAAATAAAATTAAGCTTTAACTAGTCATAGCTAAAGACATTAACGAACAAAAACATGGTAAATTAAAGTGGGTGACACGAAAGTGTAAAATATCAAATTGGGGGTTTTGTCACAATTAGTAAACATAGCGAAAATTAGTAAGAAAATCAAGTATGGGGAAATGTTCTTGGGGTATGACTGCAATACAAGTAGAGATAAGTAGTTGGGTACATGCTTTTTGAAAGGAAATTTGCAAAATAATAGTGACTATGCTAAGGTTTAAATGGAAATAAGTTCTCTCTTGGGCAACTTACCCCATTTCAAATGCGTTCCTCTCGGACACCCATTAGCCGCATGAAGACCATCCTACGCCTTACCCCACTCACTCTCTCGAGTCGAGTGTTATGATATGGTACTAGGGCTCACCCTCTCGGGCTGAACCTCATGCGACCCACTCCTTAGGCCATCAGTCTAGTGGTGTTGGTTTTGCGACCTCCCTCTCGGGCAAGCCGAAAAGACATAGGTGGCGTTGTATTTGCAACTACAAACCCTTTAGATTAAACCACAACCACTAGGTGAAAACACCATTAAACTACCTGTAACCTATCAGAAAGAAAGATCCAACAATAATATGAACACATATTTGCTAAATCACACCCCAAGAATAGGGGTTTTTAGCCACACATCAAGAAATAACAAAATACACCTAAAATGATAGTAAAATCAAATGGGTATAAGAAATTAAACTTTGATTCAAGCAAAGGAAGAAGAATGGAGAAGACCCACTTCCAACTTGGGAAGATGAAATCCTTCTCTCTTTAAGTCTCCCAAAAAACCCTCTCCAAACTTGAGAGAAAAATATCCAAAAAGTACTATTCTTATCTGGAAATTAAAATAAAATTTTGACTCCCTTAAAAATAATAATATCTTCAGTATTTATAGAGTTCAGAAAATAGTGCGGGCGTATCTTTCGGCGAAGTTAGTCGATATCGCCGAATGAGTTCGGTGACTCACCCTTTGTCTGTCTCATCGCCATTGCGTGCTTGCCTTTAACACCTTCACGTTCTGGACCATTGGGCGGTATAGTACTGCTTTGCAAAACTATTCAGCGAAGCGCCGATTGCTCATTTCATCGCCTTTTTGATCCTTCTCCTACAGGGCTTCGCGTACCGGAACAAATGAAGGAGTAAATCCCTTCGGCGAATCGCCAAGTGTGCTTAGCGATGCTCGGGCTTTAGCTTCGTCATTCTTTTTAGCCTTTTTGTTCCTTTTTGCGCCTAAGTGTCCATGCTTTCGCTAAAACTTCAAATACCTCAAAAAGAGGAACACAATTCATGCTTTCACCCATTGGTTTGCCCTTATTTTCCAATTGACTTTCGTTTCGGTTTACTCAAGATCAAAAAGATCTTTCTAAAGCTTGTAATAGGGATGAGTGCAAAGGTATGGTCATTTAGACTCAATGGCTCCTTCCTCGTGGGATGTGGTATTCTCAAGACATTCCCTTCTCCTCCTTTATCAAATCTTTTTCTAATGCTTCTAAGTCACTTGTTTATTCACCTTCATGGATTGCTTGGAAACCCAATTTCCTTTGTACCTTATTCCACATTTTTTTGAATTGAAGGGATTTCCACTTATGCAATCCCATGGGTTAGGGGAGACTTTTTCTTGCACTTCTTGACTTCTCTTTTTCCTTTTTACAACACCCCCAACTTAGGCTTTTGGCCTAAGTTGGATATTCACTAAATCACAAATTAATAGGATTGTAGGTAGTGGGTCAAGTAGGGTCTAGGGTTCATCAAGGTTCTTCCAAAGAAAGGTAAGGCTGAAAGGGTGTTCAAAAGGATTTCACACACTCACGTGTAGGCTACAAAAGATGTATATGTCAAATTTGGCTCATACTCTTTAAAGTTGCCTAAGATCATTTCAAGAGGACACCTTTCTAAATCAATCAGACTAACAGGGCAAATTCTAGGTTTATTCATGCATGGTTCAAAGCAAGCGAATCACACAAGGTATCGACACTTAAGTGAAACAAGACTACACACTTCCACTAGTGTGCAACGGTCATTACAAGAGAATCAATTTGATAAATGGCTAATCACAATGAGATACAACGAGTTCACATATTGTCTATGCAACTTTAATTGGCCTCATCGTAGCCGTACATTCATGTTCATTCAATTGAGAGCACTATTCAAGTCTTTGGTATTGATCGAAACCGAGACTTAGATTCTGGCAAAAGAACAACCACATTCAAATCACGAAGGGTGGCAAAAATGTGCGAAAAATTTAAAAAATTTCAGAAGGGTCAAAATCATTTTGTAATTAAAAGCAAAAGAGAGCCACGAGCCCAAACATTCATAGAAAAGCAGTAATTAATATAATTATAAACAAACAACCCAAATGTACACTAAAACACAAGTATCCGAAACAAGGAAAACAAGGTGGGACTCACCCCACCACAAATAAGATCATTTGTCCTCAAATGGAAGTAATAAGAATCCAAAAGTAGATGTAAGCGAGATAGAGAGGAGGGTAGAGAAATGTCCTGGCTACGCAGTCTCTTTATCTGCTGGGGCATCAGTGCCCAGAGTAGTCTCAGATGGAAAAGCAATGCCAGATCCAGTAGGGGCTGCTATGGACGTCTCGGTCGGCGATGTTTGGATCAGAGACTGCATAGTTATCTCTACTAGATCTGGCAGATCTCTGAATATGCTCGCATCTTGGCTCTCTCTTATCTCCTCAACCTGTGTTGCTATCAACTTCTCGTAGGATTCTGCATTCGACTTGCCTGTGCTGCACCGTACCCTTGCACATCTCCGGTGGTCACAGGAACATCCTTATCATCCGCCCTCTTTATAAGTGAAGTGAAGTCGGTAGACTTAAGGTAGTCTACGTCCTTCCTCCAACTTGCAATCTCGGTTTTTAAAGCCGTTACCTCAGGGGTTTCTCGCTATCTACTCTCACAAGTCATAACTCTTGCTGTCAAGACATCAACAAAAGTCGGAATGTGATTAACTGCTGCTAGTATGGCCCTGTCAAACATTTCTGGAACAGATCTTTCCAGTCGGGTAGCTCTCACATTAGCTGAGTAGGCCAACTGCCCCATGTTCAGGATCATGGCCTGAGTGATTCTGGCAGGCTGGGAGGATGAGGAAGCACCTGGAACCTGTGAGGAAGAAAAAGAAGGATTTGGTATACCTGAGGTTTCAGAGGCCGGGGTGGACGAAGGTGCTTCTGCTGATAATAAGTCAATATTGACCTCTGGAGAATTATCTGCTGGGGTTGCTCGTTTCCTGTCATCCTCCTCTCGTGTAAATTTGGCCTCTATATGCCGAATATCAGTGGAAGGAGATGGAGTGACCTCTATATAGCTACCAGGATCTCGGGGTACTCCAGAATGCCGGCATAATTCGATGACCAGAACAGGAAAGGGAAGAGACGTCTTCGTCTGTTTGGCTCTAATGGCCATCTCCTGTGAAACCAGTAGCCCCAAGTCAATCCTCATCGTAGCCATGATAGACCCAAGGCAAGCAGCCTTATGATGCCGCAGTATGGACTCGTTCTGAGATGGCATGATAGTGCTGCTGATGAAACCAAACCAGTACTGGGAGGCAATGTTCATGTCCCTCTTCTCAATCTGAGCACTTTTATCCATCCACCTTGGGGTGGTGTTAGAGATCATCGGAGCTAGCCAACCCTTCAACTCATCCAGGGACTGAGCAGTAGGCAAACCCTGGTAGGGCAGTACCGAGTGCAGCGGTTGACCCAATACAACATTTATTTGCTCACTATGACACTCAATTTCCTTGCCTCTGACCATAACCGACTTCATCGGTCGAAACTCACTAGCCTTTTTCTTATTTCTTGGGACCAACTCCCCATAAGCTAGGTAGAATTCTCGAACCCAGGAAGGGATGTAAGAGCCCCGTGGTCTAGTGAACTGCTCGAACTCGTGATACCTGAGTGTGTCAAGCACCTTAACATGCTTACCTTTCAAACCCTCCACAAATAGTAATTTTTCTTCTAGAATGGTTCGTAAACACCACCTTTTAATCTGTTTGGCAATCTAGGTGGATGTGGAGCTACGGGGAGTGTAGGGGCCACTGGAGGTGATGCCGAAGCTGGCACTCGTTCAGTCGTATGAGGAGTTATGGATGATGGAACTCTGGTGGGTGTAGATTGATGTCTATCCCTGAGCCTATTTTATCGGTGAACCAAGGATTATTCATCATCTGATTTCTAGAAGTTTGGCTAAATAGTTGACCATTTTTTAGTGATATGCTTTTTTCATTTGCCTTTATCTCCTGGTGGAAGATCTTGCTTTCTTTTCTTTGAAGGACGTGATCCTCCTTTATTGATTGAAATTCCCTTAACCCTGCTCTGAGGTGGTGCGTTCAGGTTTGTGCATACCATATCTACAAAGGTTTGTGATTAGTCAGAAGAACAATCACAGTAAAATGCAGAAAATCTGAAGTAGAAAGGTTCGCCGATCAGTCGGTGAATCGCCAAATTTTGTTAGCGAGCTAGGTCAAACTCGCCGAAGGGATTAGCTTGAAAACTAGGTCAATAACCTATGAAAAACTCTATTTTGTGAGATGCCGAATACTTTTGGCGATGACGAAGGAGTCCGCCAAAAGATACAGCGAGAGAGGGTAGATGAGGCATGCGAAAGGCGGTCTAAAGTGCTAACGGTGAGATGCTGACTATCTTCGGTGACCACGATTTGTCCGCCGAAAGTTACAGATCTCTAAGCACTATGGCCATGAATGAAGAGCGATATAAGATCAGTAGGCGAACCGCCGAGTCATTTGGCGAGCACGACCCAACTCTCTGAATGATTCACCGTGCCTATTTTTCAACCCACTTCTTAGAATTGACCATAAAAGCACTGAAAACGAAATTAAAGCATGCAGACATGAAATTCACACAAGACCGATACTTCCCATCATTCCAGAATACTCAGACTTCTTCCGATCCTGCCAAATTTTAGCCATTTAACTACGATCACCTTTAAGAATGTCGTCACCCATTCTTTTGTTGAGCAATTTTCGTTGTTCAGCACAAATGTGGGACTCTTAGGTTTTACCCACCAATATAATGACAATCAGGCCACACCCAGTACAAGCTCAATCAAATTAAAGCACAAAGAACAAGGCATTCGACTATTAAAATATTTCAGGCAATTAAGCTCGAATTACTCATAGCATATCAACTTATTTCTATCAGAAAGGCCCAACACACGTCATCCTGATACTACAATTGCAAAATAGTGCAAAAACTTTTAAGATAAATTTGGGGTTTTATCGACTAACCTTTAATGGCGATCAAATTGCTTTTTGAAATGTTAGGCAGCAAAGAGATCCAACCCCAAGAACTATTTACCAATTGAAATACTAATGGAAAGTTAAAACTCTAAGAATAAGTACCTTTGGTGTGATTTTGAGGAGTTTAAGAAAAGGGAAAGTGAGAGCTTCAAACATTTTGGCTTTCTGCCTTTACATAACCGTTCAGTGCTCTGTCATTCGGAAACGTTAGTCTTATCGCCGATAAAATTGGTGACACGCCGATCACAGACTTACCTCACCGAGGTTTACAGGACATCTCTTATTTTGGGGTCCCAATGGTGGGTTAAGTCGGAGTCGCCGATAGAATCGGCGACTCACCCACTAGGTCCTTGGCTTGCCAACTTGCACTTCTCAACACCTTTCTCATTTTACCCTACAAAATTAGCACAACATTATTCGAACAGAATAATTAAAAGCAGTAAAACCTTGGGTTGCCTCTTAAAAAATGCCTTATTTTACGTTGTGGCATGACGTAAGCTTTGTCTCACTCTCCGTTATTTGGGTTTGCCCCAGTGTCATTAGGTGACCCCAATATGTCATTTTGGTGGAGATGAGGCACTGCAAAACTCAGGAATGACCTAATTAGCTGGATTGATCTAGAGTGGTATCCAATTATTTGATGCAGCACTTCAATATTCTCTTTCATTTCTTCCAACAACCGATCCTGATCGGTGACCTTTTGGAGAATGATTTGAAGTGTGTCCTCAACATGATTTTCTCTCCCATCTCTAGACATCCTCCGCTCATGAGGGGGTATATACCTCTCCTTGTTGTTGCATTGGACTTCCACCTTCGAGACTTTGGTGGCCAGTTTGTTTAGTTGAGATGCCAGTGCGGTTAGCGTGAGGTCCTTTTGGACTACTTGGCTCATTTCCACCAACTTGCCACTACTCTGCTCAGCCATGTTCATATAAGTGGACAACTCAACAAAAAACAAAACTAAAAGTAAAGTTAGTTAACTACAACTAAGAATAACAAAAATTCTATTAATTTGAAAAATTCTCAAATAACACCACTCCCTAGGAGTGGCGCCATTTTTGATGGCTATCGTGACCAACGAGACTAACCTACGGTATGAGTGTGTACGATCGTCGATAGTATAGTAACCAAACTAAAGGTTGGGGATGTATCTCGCTTTAGGAATCATGCACTTTATCTTGTAAAACGGATGTTCATCAACTATCGAATCAATGATCACAGGGTTAAATGTATGATTATGGTGTCCCGACACCTAATCGCCTACAATAAATGGCAACCTAACAATATCGTTGAGCGGGGATATGTTGGATCAATTACTAATTATTATGATTTCTTCATGTATAATGACCAAGAAAGGTTTCTAGGTATATCCCTATCCTAGATACAAATTAACTCTAATTCTTAAGAGAAAATCATGCTCCTCATGCCCCGCGTTCTATCCTCTTATTCGTCTCCTGAGTTTAATTCAGACAATATGTTTATTTCAGTGGTGATCAAGCATGAAATACAAATAACAAGAATATAAGAGAGATTCATATGATAGTTAATGGCAATCAACAAAAACTCAATAAGTTACAATCATCCTGTAGCGACAACCCTAGAACTAGGGAAATTAACTACTCATAATAGTAATTTTGATCAAACAAAGTTTAAGTATCATAAATATATCGAAAGTAGAAGAATTTAGGAATGAACCCTAAAAAAGTATGAAATAGCTCTCCAAATCGTCTTTCTTCAAAACCCAGAAAAAGAATAATAAATAAAATAAAATATTAATCTATTTAAAGTTAAGTCAAAATGGCCAAAACTGGAACTCTAGGGCATGACACAGAGGCATTTTTCAGATTCGCTTCATGGCAATCAACTCTTCTCCATGACGCGGTCACTCCATGGACTACTCTGTCTCCTTCAACTTTACAAACCAAATTACAACTTCCTCTCCATGACGCGGAGAGGACACAAACCTATCTGCCTCAACTTGTATTTCAAGAACAGAAGGAAAAATCCCTCTCCGCGGTGCGGACATGTTACAGACTTGCCTTCATAATTTTCTTCTTTTCTCCTTTCTTGCTACTTTTTGACTTGGATCCTTTTGTGCTTCCTAATGCCTGTTTTATTGCTCGTTTCTTCATTTAATCTTACCTACACAACTAATCATGTTGGTTAGCATATATGCAATCAAAAGACTAGACATGACATTAAATAAACATAAATTGATTCCAAACTTGGCTTAAATTTGGGTATTATTCGGTTCCTAGGCATATAAATATGCCTAATATCAAAATACAATAACGAAGAGACCCAATTATGGCATAAATATTCCATTCATTAGGCATATGAAAGTAGTAGATGCATTCGTATGCCCAAAAGACATTACTAAAAACTCATAATGCCCATACCTTGAAAGCATCAGAGGCATTCGTAAGCCAAAAAGACATTACTAAGAACTCATATTGTCCATACCTTGTTCGAAAAATAGTCTTTTCCACATCTGCTGCCTGTATTTTCAGTTGATGATAACCGGACCTTTGAGAAGACACAAGCACCCTGTAATTGATCAAACAAGTTATCAATACGACGAATGTGGTACTTGTTCATAGTAGTCACTTTATTTAGCTTCCTGTAGTCTATCCATCTGTGAAAACTACCATCCTTCTTTTTTATAAATAAAAATGGAGCACCCGAGGAGAGACGCTGGGTCTAATAAAACCTTTACCTAACAACTCCTGAAGTTGGGCTTTCAACTCCCTCAACTTAGCCGGGGCCATTCTGTAAGGTGGAATAGAAATAGGGTGAGTCCCCAGCTTCATGTCAATACAAAGTTCAATATCCCTATCTCGTGGCATACCATGCAGGTTTGCAGGAAAAACAACCACAAACTCACAAACTATCAAAACAGACTTGATCAAAAGCACTTTGGAAGTGTTATCCCTGAGATGTGCCAAGAAAGGTGAACAACCCTTATTCACTAACCTCTTAGCACGAAGAAAAGAGATAATACAAACTAGGAAAGGAATATAGTCACCTTCATACAGATCTATCTCAGGCTTGGCCAAGGTCACAGTTTTAGCATTACAATCTAATAACAAAATTTGGAGAAAGCCAAGGCATACCCAGAATTATATCAAAATCAACCATCTCAAGAATAATCAAATCTACATAAGTTTTGCTCCCCACAAAGGTTACAAGGCAAGACCTATACACCTTTTCAACTAACACAAACTCCCCAACAAGAGTAGAGACATGAATAGACATGTCAAGCAAGTCACAATGCAAATCAAGTCCATTAGATAATGAGAAAGATACATAAAAAACCTGGATCCAGGATCAAACAATACAGAAGCCATATGATCACAGACCAGAACAGTACCTGTGCTAACAACATCGGATGCCTCTGCCTCTTGAGGAAAGCATAAGAATGGGCTCTGTCACCTGTCTGTCCATTGCCTCTTCCAGGCTGCACTCCAGTAGTTCCAACCTACCGCCACCCCGACCAAATTGGTGATTGATGTGCTGGAAATTTATGGTATTTTTTATGCTTTAAACTTAGAGTTTTGCATGAGTCTTAGGAATTTTGTTATTAGATGTGATGGTATTTTTGTTTAATTCTGTAGGAAATAGGTTTAGGAGTAGTTGGTATTCAAAGTGTTGAAATATCAAGATTTTTGGTGACAGACGAACCAACCAACAAGCTGTCATTCCTTCGACAAGCCGTAGGTGGAAGGCATGGGTGAAGTTGTGAGAAAATGGAACTAAGTGTTGAGCGATAGAAGCAATCCATGAGCTGTAGCCTTCAATAAGAGTTGTGCATGAAGAGTAGTAGATAACTTCAAGAAGGATGAGTTCCAATCCATGAGTGACGGTTGAACATGACGGGTGGTGCTCAGACTTATGAACCGTAAGTCATGCCCATTGACGGCACCCACTGGAATGTTGACTAACTGCTGAATGATAAAGGCATCTACGAGTCATCGTTCCTTTGACGAGTCGTAGGTGGCCAATTGTATGCGACACTGCTAAAGACCAAATTTCCTGAGTCTTCATTTTCCTGCTTGGTTTAGGATTTATTTTCTATAAATATTAGTTGTAAATTTTGTTTTTGGATCTTAGACCTTTTTCAGATACTTTGTTTTAGCTTTGAGAATTATATTGCAAACACTTTTGACATTTCATTCTTGAAGTTTTGTTTACGAAATTTGCGTTTGTTCTTCAATTCACGATTCCAAATTTCATCTATTCTAATTGTAAGTTCATGATTTATATTAGTAACCCTATAATAAATTGTGATAAATCAAGCATGAATAACTAAATCCACAACTAGGGTTGTGGGAACCATTAGTAATTAACAATGTAAAACTAATAATTAAGTAATTTTGAAATAGTGTTTATGCATGTATTATTGAGCTCTTCATTTTGAATTCTTTTTAACGGTGCGGAATGTTAGAGCTCTCCTTATTCATGCTTGGCCAACCAACGAAATAATGAATGAGAAAGAGATTAAACAGCAGAGATTTAGCATTATAATCCACGCTCTAATAGCCTGACCCACAGACCGTGGGGCTAATTAGGGCATAATGGTAAGGGTAGTAAAGCATACACCCGTAGACCGACAAAGTGTCGTGGAGAAATTCCTACTTGGAAGAACAATCACGTAGGAGATACCTATCTTACCAATATTGCATGTTTACACTAGGAAAGAGTTACTATTATTAGGATTATTGCGTTAAGAACTTGTGGGGAACACATTTGCCCTAGTTTCATCTCATATTGATTTTACAAACTGTGAATCCTGCTTACTTGTTACTTGTGACTACAAATCAATCAATAATTACTTTATTTCCACATCACCCTTTTATGAAAGTCATCCTACTAATTCAAAGAACCATAAATTATCCTAAGTCTAGACCATATTCCTCGTGGGATCGATCATAACCTCAGTTAGGTTATTTATTTGACAACGACCACTTATCTTCTTTAGGGAGGTGTAATTTGGGCGTATCAAATTTTGGCGCCACTGCCGGGGAATAAAACTTTTAGATTAGACTAATTTTGTTATTTAACTTTAGTCAATTATTTCATAATTTACATTTTTTTCATTTTTGTTTTCTATAGGTCTTATATCTAGTGTATGCTAAGTACACAAAGTCAAGGCAATCCCCTACAATCCTGAATTAAGAAGAACATTGAGAAAAATGGTGGGAAGAGGCCAAAATCTTGAGATACATGATCATCCAATCAAAGAACCCTCAAGTTAAAAATGCCGAATGAGAGCAAAATCAGCAAGCACATGATGTGTGTGGTAACTTCAAGGTTGATTATGATGTTGTGGGGTCGACTGGTGCTATAGTTATTCCTCCACTACCTCCTAGACTTACATTTGTGGTTACTATCAGTATGATGCAAATGCTTACATCTAGAGGGTTATTTGTTGAGTTTCCTTCAGAGGATCCATATGCGCATCTAAGCAAAGTAAAGAGTGTTAGCAGTGTGGGATGATCGGATTTAGATGTGGATGCAATTTGCTTAAGGGTGTTTCCACTTTCATTGACAAATAATGCTACTATATGGTTGTTTGAGTTGCCATATAACACAATCACCACTTAAGAAGGGTTACATAAAATATTCCTGGATAAATATTTCCCATTTTCAAACAAGTTGAATCTGAAATATAAACTCAACAACTTCATAGCGCTACATGGAGAGCCAGTCAGTAACTCTTGGGATAGATTTACACTGTTTATTAGAAGTGTGCCTAACCACCACATTGATGACGAGTTTCTAAAGGAGTATTTCTACAGGGGGATGGATGAGAATAGGAAAGTTGTGTTGGAAACTATTTTTGGAGGTTCTTATGGGGTAAATTCAGTTCAGGAGATTGCTAAGAAACTTGAAAAGATCTCTAAGAATAACAAGGGATGGAGCACTAGAACTTCAGCTGCAACAAAGAGCACATTTTTGATACAAGCAACCTGCCACAACCTAGGGTTACCCCCTAGATGTAACATGGCGTATAGAACCTCGAAGGACCCCATAAAATCCACTTAGCTCTCATAACATAAGAAATAGAACAATAAGAGTAAAACAATGGTCCAAGTCCAATAGTTTTTATAAAGAAAAGCAGAAGTCTAAAACACTTGTCTCAATATAACCATCTAGTACAATAGAATGAAATTAGGCATAGGCAATACATCATGTGCAAAAGTGAAATACATGAATGAAACTGAAATAAAAATTCATCGTCGAAGAATGAGGACTCACCAAAGCTTGGGAATCTCGAAAGGTCAATAATCTGATTTCCACCACTACTAGTAACTGCCATACAATTCCCGTCATTCTTTAGATTCCGAATAGTGTTACTGGCAATCTTCCTTGTTGACACGGATTTGCAGTTGTGGATAACTTGTTTAGCTACTGCTCAATTTGTCTAATCGATACTTCATGTGACTCAACTTTCTGACCAACATCCGATAAATCAGTAGCATTTCTTTGACATTATCATTAGTTGAATCAAACCTTTTCATCATCTTGTTTATCATATCTTCAATGTGACTCATACTCGATCCTCCATCTTGGTTACCTAGTGGAACATAAGGTCCACTCTTTTCATTCATGTTGCCATACCCAATCCTATTATAGTTGTTGTCATGATTATAGTTCCTATCACGTACAAAGTTCCCTTTGCGATTGTAGTTACTGTACTTCCAACCTTGATTTACTTGACCTTAGCGCCAATTATCTGAATTGGATACTTGGGCATTGTTCTAAAAACCTCCCGCCTGATCATTTAGAATATTCACATCCTCCTCATAAATATACTCATCAGGCGGTGGTGCTCTAGTCTGATAGTTCACTACATTCACTTTCTCTGTATTCCACTCAAATGTTTCAACACCAATCCAACCTTTAATCTAAACTGAGCCATCTCCTCACGAATATCATCAATAGACGGATTTGGGATTGTGTAACATCCCGTATTTGGAAAAGGGAAATGAAGAAAATTTGGGAAGTTGCAGGTGCCAGCCATGGAGACAAACCACGGAGGCCAACCACAACATGTGGGTAGGACCACGGACCGTAGTGTGGTCCGTGTACTGGTCACCCTCTCAAGTATGTAGAGGCTCAGGACCTCGACCTGACCAACAGAGCGTAGGTCAGACCATGGTCCGTGGTTCACCGGCCCAAAACCAAGCTACTGTCCATGAACGACGGTCATGCCGGATGACCCATCGTCCTGACCAGGGCCCGTCGTTAATGGTCGGTTGGTGGGCAGCTGGAAGTTAAGTTCAGGGTTAGTTTAGTCTTTTCCTAATTAATTAAATCCTATACAACGTCGTTTTACATTTCACTAAGACCCTTATATAAGTATTTTAACCCCCAAATTTTCCAATAGAAATCATTTTCTCAATTCACCAAAAAGAACTCTCTCAAATATTTCTCTCTCTAGAACTTGAAGAAGAAGAAGGATTCAACCTAGGGTTCCAAGTCAAAGTCTCAATTCCTCCATTGAAGATAAGTTTGGCTTTAAGGTATGATAGTTTTTATCCATGAATTTTTTCCATTCATGGAGTTCCCTAATTACTCTATTTCAATGTTAGAATTCCCCAATTGAGTTAGGGTTTTCTTCAATTATCATGGGTTCTTTTCATTGTTGATTTAAATGATTGGATTATGATCTCTTATGCATGAATTGATGAAGTACTATGATTTTATGATGATTTCTCCCATGAACCCATGTATTCCTTGTTCTTTCAAGTTATGATCATGTGATGTGGGATTTTGATTATAAAGAAAGAATTTTATGAATTTAAGCACGTATTGCTAGCTTTACATGAATTTATGATGAAATCCATATCTAACCCTTTATTTCTAAATGTTGATGATTGGAAGTGGGTTTTGACTTTGAAAAGGTAAATTATGGATTTATGCATTTTCTTATGAAATCTATGCAAATGCTTTAAGGATGCTTTGAGAGTAAAGTATCCATGATGATGATCGTGATGTGTTATTGAAAGGACTTTCTCATATACACATAAAAGGAAGATGTGAAAGGTTTTCTCACATAATAAAGGATTCTAAGGTTGAAAGGTTTTCTTACCTAATTGAATCAAAGATTAAGAGCTATCCTAATGAATCTAGCTTGGATTAATTTTAGAAATATACCTTTCCATGGATGATGATTTAGCTTGGATTGGCAAGATGACGTTTCCATGGATAATAAGAAGCCTTCCTAGCCGCCTTCTCCTGCCTTCACTGTCTCTTTTGGGTGTTTTCCTCCTTAGTGCAACTAGAATAGTGTCTCTTACCTTTAGTATGTCTAGGCTCAGGCTCCTCCTCTACGCTCGTCTGTAATAAGTCAGGCCATCTTTTGTTTGTCATTTATCATCTTGGCATCCTTAACAACTAGCCACAAAACTGAGAAACCTGACTATCGGACCCTACATTTGGGGAAATGTAGTCAAGGGTATGCGTTATTACAAAACAATCTACCAAGTATGATAGCTATGCATAACAAATTTAAATCATGCTAAAGAGCAGCATTTCATTTCATGACATGGAATTGACCAAGCTAAAATATGATATAAAAGAGTTGGAAAACATAAGTCGTAAAATCATGGTCAGTGCAAGCTAACATCATATGAAGCCTTTGAACACATATGAGATACTTCTTGAAGTAACCTTAGTTCATTATTAATGTGGGGAATTAGCCTTAATCGACATAGAGACCATGTGAGTTATAACAGGATCCCTTAGTGTCTTCCACACCGAAAAGAGTTGTCCTGCTTTCCAAGGTAAGGACCATAACTTCTAGCTTAGGTGGATCCACTAGCTAATGTCTATCTAGAAAATCATCTTATGAGGTCACATAGGTAAGGGATAAGGAGATTTCTTCTAGAAATCCGACCTCTACTAATGGGAGAGCTTCCCTCTCAATATCCTCTCGGTGCTAGTTCGTGAAGGATTGGGTCACTAAAAAGAGGGCTGTCGGTTTTGAAGGTGATGACAAATTACAGCATTATAATGCTATTGCTACTAGATCACTAGTGCAGAAGAAGAAGGACCCTCGAGCTTTTACCATTATAATTGGTATGTTACATTTTGTTAATGCCTTATGTGACTTGGGTGCCATAATTAATCTAATGCCGTTGTCTGTATACAAAAAATGCTTAAGATCCCCCAAGCTGATTGCATTGTGACTACTTATGGCTGATCATATTGTGAAGAAACTGATTAGGGTGATTTAAGATGTCCTTGTGAAAGTTGAGGCGTTCATCTTTCCGGTGGACATTCTGGTACTAGACTGTGAGGTTGACTTTGAAGTCCCCATCATCTTAGGAAGACCATTCCTTGCTACTGGGAGTTCTTTGGTTGATATGGAATGAGGGGAGATGAAGTTCTGACTGAATAATAAAGAGGTCACTTTCAATATTTGGATTAGGATGCCGCATCAAGTCAAAGAATGAATGAGTTGTAGGATCTCGATGAGTTTCACCTAACATTATATGAAAGTTCAGCCTTGTACAAGGAGAAGTTGAAGTGGTACCATGATCAAAAGATTGAAAAGCGTGAATTTTTTCCCGGTGATTTGGTACTCCTATTCAATTCAAGGTTTCCCTTGTTCCCTGGCAAGCTTAAGTCTAAGTGGATGGGGCCATTCAAAGTGGTGCAAGTGTTTTCACATAGAGCGGTTGAACTTGAGAATGAGGAAGAAATGAGATTCAAGGTGAATGGTCAAAGAATCAAAATCTATTTGGGTCAAACGGAAGAGGTCAAAGAAGTGATAGAAGAATAGGATCTTGATGAAGTCTATGTAATCAAGGGATCTATGTCGTGCCACGACATTAAATCAAGAGCTACTTGGGAGTCTACCCAATATGTAAAATCTAGTTAATTGTAGGAATTTTTAGTGATTTTTATGCTTATGAAGGATTGTCTATTGGGTTTTATGTTTTATTGAGTCTTAGTACTGGCTAGATTATGGTAGTATAGCGTCCGTGTCCAAAAAGAGTCAAGAAAATGTAAAAAGTATGTCCCAATGTTTGCTATGCATGCAGGAAATCAAGGAAAAAATATAAAAAAATTGCAGGTGTAGAAGGTCTACGGTTCCCATAGACGGTTCGTCATTCCATCGACGGATCAAAAATGGCATTCGTAGATCCCAGGTATGCTTCCTAATTTTTCTAAGTATAGAGGGAAGTGACGGAACCCATCAACGAACCGTAGTTCTTACTACGGACCGTCGATGGGGAATCGTCGGTCCAAGAGAGTGTATTGATTCGAATTGACCCGTGACCTAAAATCAATAAAACCCTCCATTTTTTAAGACATCCCCCATTTCCCTCTTTTCCCCCCAACCGTTACAAACTCTTAAAAAATAGTTGATCATCCATATTTCCACCCTTTCACATCCATACCCAACCCATCAATCACCCACACCCTCTTATATATTTCTCTTCCTTCCCTTATCCCACATCCTTACTCATCTCTCTCATTTTTTCCACAAAGATCTTTTCTTCTAAAAACATCACCAGTAGCGGGTCCGAAGTTTAAGAAGTTACTTGTTGAGGCTAAGCACACACACACTCACAAAACTTTGAATTTCTTCTGAAAGGTACAGATTCAGAACCGATGTACTAATTTGTAGTTGGAATCAAAAGTTGTTACTTGACCTTTGGTATAAATTGTTTGTTGAATTTGATATTAGTAGTTTAAAAGTACCCATCGAACGATAGTATTTTGATTGTTGTGGAATTTTGATATAAATAAGTGAGTAATTGACTTCAACATGTATTCTTAACTTAGGATTTCATTTTTATTGTTGTTCTTTTGTCTAATTTCATGATTGAAACCCTCGAAATGATAGAATAACATGGAAATATGTTGAA
Organism: Solanum okadae; assembly: GCA_036553675.1. NCBI lineage: Eukaryota > Viridiplantae > Streptophyta > Magnoliopsida > Solanales > Solanaceae > Solanum > Solanum okadae. The sequence goes on from CM071678.1 coordinate 37,887,365, forward strand.
ATGCATGTTCTAGAAGTTCTTTGGTAGTATAATTGATAAAATTGTGATGTTGAATGAAAAATTAAAAAGTTAATTCGAACAGTAGTAACTGACAACCACGACCTACGGCTCATAGGGCAACTTACAGAACATTGTTCAGGTTCTGTTGGTCCAAAGCACAAATTAGTAGGCTAAATTGTGAACCACAATTTGGCTTATCGGAGGCCACGATACAACATTTAATTTACAGCCTTTCATATGCACAACCGATTAATACATCTAAGTATGACTACCAGATGGGGGTGGTGCAAAATAGAGCTTCTATGCGTTAGACTGATCACAGAGAGATCTTGCTACGATGGATGGCTAAGTACATTGCTGATGAGGGAGAGAACACTGAGTGGGTTCGTGACATGACGCTTTCTATAAAGAAGACGACCATGAATTTTTGCAACCAAGTTCTGGTGGTCCATTATTTGGGTCAGATTTTCCCCCACATTGGTCGATAACATTATGACTTAGGACCGTGATGTGATGCTTACTTCATTGATGGTGGGGCACGAGATAGACTTCTCCAAGATTATGAAGCTGGGATTCATGAGACGGCTTTTCGGGAGAAGACCACATTGCCATTCCCCTGTTTGATATTCCGCCTTTAAAGAGAATCCACTATTCTAGTGTGGGGATGTGATGTTGATTGAGGTGACCAAGATAATGGGCGTTGGTTGATACATGATGATGCAAACCCCACGGCTCCACGAAAGGGTATCCCGATTGATTTACCGCCTTTGGTGAGGCACTTGATACTGATCAGGCAGATGAGGGCACCATTCCTGCCCATACTGAGGAGCCTGACATGAATGCTCCACCTTCCACTTTGTCCGGCCCAGCTTCGAGCACACCATGTGCTCCTTCCCCTTTTGGATTTTCCATGATGCCACTTGCCAGAATCCAAAATTGGAGACTCAAATGGAAACTCTATTGTAGGAAATTCGACCATGGATGAGGAATTTTGTCGAAGAATCTGAAGCACGGATAGAGATGGAAGTTGAGGTCAAGATCCAGGCAGGGCATCAAAGGATTGATGCGTTTGAGCTGAGGATGCTGGAGAGGCCTCAGCCTGGGCCTACTGTTTATGTTGTGTAACACCCCGTATTCGAAAGAGGACAAATTGCAGCTTTCTAGGTGTTGCAGGAGCCAAACCATGCCGGCAGGAACCACGAACCGTAGGTGTGGTCCGTTGTTGGACTGCCAAGCACTGGTCTAGGAGCCAAGAACCACGACCTGACCAATGGTCCGTTGGTCAGAACATGGTCTGTGGAACATGCCTGTGGTTCGAAACCCCCAAAACATAGTCGCAAACCACTATCCATGAGTGTACAGGATGGACCGTAGGTCCATCCACGGTCCGTCGGTGGGGTCTTGTGGTTCACTGCTGGTAGTTACTTTTTAGGGTTAGTTGGGTTTTTTTCCAAATTAACTAATTCATATACTATGTCATTTTTCCTATATTTAGGTCCCCTACATAAACCTTTTTAACCCCAAATTCACCCCATTTACTTCATTCTTCTAAATTCACAAAAGAAACCAAATTCCTCTCAAATATTCTCTCTCTAGAACTTGAAGAAGAAGAAGAAGGAATCACCTAGGGTTTTAAAGCTAAGGTTTCAATTCCTTCATTGAAGGCTAGTAATTGGAGACAAGGTATGATATTTTTCATTCATGGATTCCTTCCATCCATCGAGTCCCTAAATCTCTCTTTTTCAAATGGTAGAATTCCCCAATTTATTTAGGGTTTTCTTCAATTAGCATGAATTCTTTTCATTATTGATTTAAATGAGTTAATTATGATCTTGTATGCATGAATTGATGAATTGGAATGCTTTTATGATGAATTCCCCTATGAACCCATGTGATCCCTATGTTTTCAAGTTATGCACTATATGTTGAGGGATTTTGATCATAAAGGAAGATGTTTACGAAATTGAGCATGTATTAATAGTTTTATATGTATTTGTGATGAAATCCATATCTAACTTTTGTTTTTTAAGAGTTTATGATTGAAAGTGGGTTTTGACCTAAAAAGGTAAAGTATGGACTTATGCCTTGATTATGAGAATTATGTCAATGTTTTATGGGTGCTTTGAGAGTAAAGTACCAATGATGATGTTGTTGATGTGTTTTTGAAGGAACATTCTCATATACACATAACTAGCATGATGCGAAAGGTTTCCTCACATAAAAAGGATACTTAGGTTGAAAGACTTTCTCATCTAATTGAATCAAAGACTAGGAGTTATCTTAATAAAACTAGCTTGAATTGGTTGTCCAGGGTCACCTTTCCATGAGTAATGAAGTCAAGTAAGAAATGACTATTCCATGGGAATTTATGCTTAGCACCGAGTGGATATCGAATTTGAGATGGAAGCTCTCACGTAGTAGAGTCCGGGTTACCATAGTAATCTTATTGGACGGAATCTTTCACGTAGTAGAATCCGAGTTTCTAGTAGCCATCCCCATATCCCATGATTATGTGCCCACATAGGTTGATTAGCTTGTGGATCCACTTAAGCTAGAAGTTCAAGGTTCTACCTTAGGCAAGTAGAACACCTTTTTTTGGTGTGGGGTAGATGCCAGATTTCATTTGTAGCTCACATCAGTTAAGGCTATTTCCCACAAAAAGATTAATAATGAACTCAGGATTACTTAAAGAAGTATCCCTTAGTTTTCAAATGTCTCAAAGATGAAGTTAGCTTGAATTGACCTTGATTTTATGATCTATGTTTTATAAAGATTTTATATTATGTTTAGCTTGGTCAATTTCATATTATGAAATGAAATGTCCCTTTTAGCATGCTTTAAATGATTTATGCATGGCTATCATACTTGGTACATTGTTTTGTACTAACACATACTCTTGCCTACATGTTTTCTCAAATGTAGGGTCCACCAGTTAGGGTTCATAGTTTTGTGGCTAGATCTTGGATTTGTGTAACACCCCAAAAACTAGTAGGATAAACTAGAGCTTGACATTAGGGTTGGAGTCTTGAATGTAACTCACCGTACCTAAAAATATAGGGTTTCGTGTTATATTGTCAAGGTGCGACCCCCCCAAGGATAAACCATGGGTCCTTGAGGAGGACCCTAGAATTGCCCAAAAATAGTGCCACCCACGCCCCATGGATGGACACATGCCCCTTAGGTGGGCAACGTGGGTGACTCATCCTTGAAGTTTGCCTAAGGAAGTAGCCATGGGCAGGATCCACGCTATGTGGTTGTGCTCAGTAGGTCAAGCCCCCCATTTTTCATGCCACAGACCCCAACCCGTACTCAACCAGCACAGGTAGTAGGTCAAGCCATTCCCCATGGTCAGGGTCTTGTGGATGGGGCATTAGGTTGGTTAGTGAAAACTTAATGAGTCTCTTCGAATTTAATTAGAGGTTAAGTGGTGTCGTTTTACACTAGTTTAGATCACCTATATAAAGACTTTAGACCCCTAAATTCAGTAATCCAAATCATTATTTCTAAATCCCCAAAAAAAACCCAAATCCCTCTCAAATATTCTCTCTCTAAAAAGTGAAGAAGAAGAAGAAGAAGAGGGTCAAGCTAGGTCAAGTCAAGACTCCATTGTTTCAAGCTTGCTAGGCTTTATAATCAAGGTATGATGTCTTATTCATTCATGTATTCCTTTCATCCATGAAGCCCTCATATTTCCCCCAATTGTGAAGATGAATCGTCAATTCTAGTTAGGTTTCCTTCCTATATTGTGGGTATTGGTGTATGTTGAACCAATTGAGTGGATAATAGTTCTTTATGACTTTTTATGATGTAATTTCATGTTTTTAGTATGATTATACATGTATTCTTGATTAACCTTAGATTCTAGGGTGAAATTAATATAGTTTGATTTTACGCCATGAAAGGGGAAATTGAGGGCTTAGATGTGACCTTCTAAGATTGATGAATTACTTTAGTAATTTCTTGAGATTAGATCACCTAGATATGAATTTGATTAAATGTAAAGCTTGTAGACATGAATTTATTAGATTAGGGCTTATATGATGAATCATGATTACTAATGTTGAGATTGAGTTTATATGATGATACATGACTAAATTTGCTTAAGAATGAAGCATGTGGTTAGATTGTCTTGAGAATTAGGCATATATGATGACCATGTGTAGTATTTCTTGAGAGTAAGGCTTGTAGTATGAATTTGATTTCAAGGGACTTGAGGGTAAAACCTAATATGAATAAAATAGGAATGTTAACACTTTAAGAGTGAAGCTATTATGTATGTTGATTTCTATATGGTATTATTGTGGGAGGACTTTACCCACATGACCTATATTATGAGTATTTGAGATTATACATATAGTGATTTGATTACCTGAATTGTGATTTTATCCATGTCTAATGTAGTGAATTCTAGATGTGTTGATTGAATATGATCCTTGACCCTTGAAAGGGAAATATATGATATTATGCATGTTTTATGAGATTTATGTATATGCTTTAAGAAACACTTTGAGAGTGAAATGTCCATGATTAAGATAATGTTGTTGTGTTGATTGAAAGACTATTCTCATGAACACATAATGAACATGATGTGGAAGGTTTTCTCACATAATAAAGATTCTAGGTTGAAAGACTTTCTCACCTAATTGAGTCTAATGTTGAATGTAGACATGGACGGTGAAAGGTTAGTCTCACGTATGATCTAATGAGATATTCTAATGAAACAAGTTATGATTGATACGCTCAAATTACACCTCCCTAAAGAAGCATAAGCGATGGTTATCAAGTAAAGAACCCAACTTGTAGGTTGGGGTCGATCCTACGAGGAATATGGTTGACTTAACTTTAACCAATGATCATATTCGTTTAGTCAATGTATTTCTGAAAAGAAGTAATAAAAAGAGGGGATTTGTGAAACAAATTCAGGAAATTATGTAAGTAATGAATGAGCAAGATTCAAACTTTAGTTGTTATCAAGATGAGAAAGTAACTAGGGTATATGTGTTCCCCATAAGCTCATAACGCGGTCCTCTTGGTTGTGTTTTGTTTTATTTCGTTCTTTTAGATATTTTGTTGTTTTGTTACTTTTTGTTTGAAACATCTCCATGATTGTTTTAATAGTGAATGTTTTCTTTGAATCATTAGTCTTTCTCTTGAATGCTTGATTGTGATGTGATTGTTGTTCTCTTGTACATTTGAGTGTCGAATGTGAGCAATATCGATTACTTGAATAGTGCTCTTGATGAACGATATGCTTGCGCGTGTCCAACGAGGCAATTTGAGTTACATAAATATTGTGCGAACTCTTACCATCACATTGTGACTAGTCGGATTGTCAAGTTGTGAGCTTAATTGCTATATCATTGTGTGATCACTTTTTAAGCGTGTGAACCTAGCTTGGCACTATTTGAGCTTAACCTTTTCTTTGGATGAAACATGAACGCAAATGGCCTTTTCCTCCCCACCGAAAACCTTCATAAAGCATTGGTCTGTTTGAATAGCCAACTTATTAAAAAGCCTAAGTTGGGGTGTGGTAAGAATGAGGAAAGAATTCAAGCGAGAAGTTTCTGAAATTTATCCTTGGAAGCATGTGGATGAATAATAGATGGAACACCTCCATTTAAAAAAAGAGAGAAAAAGAAATAAAAAATTGTATAAATTGTGCATTGCTGTTAAAAAAAAAGGGGTGTCCGATGAGCTATAATAAAAAAAAATTGTGGGTTACGAATAGGCCAAGGATGAGTTGTTAAGATGAAAACAATTAAAGAAAAGGAAAAAAAAGTGAAATTTGAGCCATGCTTTATGAATGTAGAAGTCACTAAGACAACATGATCATACCCTTACCCTCAGCCCAATTACAAGCTTTGAAAGACCATTTTGATCTTGAATGATCCTAGTGATTTGTTGTTGGAAAATACGGGCAAGCTTATGGGTAAAATGATGCATGTTTTCTCATTAGGATTGTGAGAGTTGATTTCGATTCATTATTTGTAATCCTTGATTCGCTTTGTGAGAGCATAGAATCATTTTTGTTGTGAGGGCATTTGAATACTCTTGTTGGGCATGAAAATGCGTTTGAAGTGAGCATTGTGAGTTTGAACCTTACTTGATGACGGTGAGTTCATAGTTTGAAACTTTTAGTGAACAATTGAATATTGCATGTGTGGATTGAACATTGTGTGCATTCATGTTGTGTCTCAAGGAGAACTATTTGTAGACATCCCAGTTGGCCAGATTAATCTTGTGTTTTACTTGAGGACAAACAAAATTTAAGTTGGAGGTGTTGATAAGTCAGGAATTTTGACTTCTTTAAGGCTTATTATTAAATAAATTTGTGTGCTCAATGCCTATTTTTTGCTCATAACTGATGTTAATTCGTTTATATGTAGTAATGAAAGCTTAAGCACAAGGCAATGACATTATGATGCGTAAAGAAGCAAAAAAGTTGAAGAAAAGAAAGTTTGGAGCTCGCAAAAGCCACTCGGCAAAGTGACCAGTGAGCCTCAATCTCACCTAACATTCTAGTTAAGTAGCCCATGGATCAAGCCAAATCTGTGAGAGAAAAGAACTTGGGCGACGCGCCCTATGGAACGGTGATAACGACTCTGCTCATCAAATCTTCCAAAATGATTTGATGCAGAAGAAAAGCCAAAAGGCGAGAAGAGGGCCTATTGATGGATCGTCAAGTTGTTCTGCTATCTCGACTAATGTCGCCAAATGGACTCTATGCTGAGATTTTGGGATGTTTTCTGAAACATATAAATTTATTTTTGAAAAGAGAGTTAAGGAGTTACACTCTTTTTAGAACTTTTTACATAATTTTACATGACGGAACACTCTTGGAGAAGATTTGGATCTTGGATTTGATGATTTCTGATTCTAGTCTTAATTTTTGCATTGAGAATTGAGGATTGAGCATTGAGCATAGAGGACCCTCATTGAGCATTGAGCATTGAGCATTTAGGATTGAGCATTGAGCATTGAGGATTGAGCATTGAGCATAGAGGAAGAAATGATGCATGTTTTCTCATTGAGCATTGAGCATAGAAGACCCTCATGATCACATTAGCAATTTTGTGGATGTGTGGGGACCGTTCTTCTTCAAGAACATCACTCAGGAGTCAATTCGACTCCGTTTGTTTCCATTTTCTCTAATGGGGGAAGCAACGAAGTGGTTGACTGAATTACAAATAGAATCTATTTCTTTTTGAAAGGAGCTAATGGAAGTGTTTTATGAAAGATTCTTCCCTCCTTCGAAGATGGTAAAGTTGAGGGATAGCATTAAAAATTTAAAGAGGATTGATGGTGAACCTATTCATGAGACGTGGTTGAGATTTCATAAGATTATTCTCGAACCCACTACCTTGGGACTCGACCCCAACCTTTGGTTGAGTTATTATACTATTGCACGATCGTAGACACTTGCATTGGTAGTTGTGTCATTGATTATGTAGACATCAAAATGGCGTCACTGCCTGGGAGTGGTGTTATTTGAGAATTCTTAGATTATTAGAATTTTTGTTCTTATTAGTTTTAGTATACTAATTTTATTTTTAGTTTTGTTTTGTTGGTTTGTTTGTATCTAAATAGAGGGAATGAGCATGGCGAGCTATACTCAAGAGCCAATGGAGTTTCCCCCATTAGAGGTAATGATGTTCAGGGATCGTATCCTCACCTTCAAACAAGTGGAGGGTGAGCAGATCCACAAATCATGGGCAAGGTTTAATGAACTGATCATTCAATGCCCAAATAATGACATTCTCGACATAGTTCTCCTTGACTGTTTCTACAGAAGTCTTGGTCCTGGAAACAAGAGGTTAGTCGACCAACAAATCCCAGGAGGCATCGCGAAACAACCATATGTGATAGTAGCTCGACTGCTTAATCAAATGGCTGAGATTAATCAAGAAGTAGAAAAGGACTTCATGATGGCCGCCCTAATGACTTAGATGGATGAATTGGCCAAAAAGATGGTGAAGATTGAGGTTCAGTGTAAGAAGAAGGATAAATACATCCCTTCTCTTGAGCACAAAAGTCTCGAGGACAATGAGGTTAAAAGTCTTGTGGGAATGCTCTCAATCATTCTCCATAAGGTGACTAAGCAAGATAGAGAGCTGAAAGAAATGAGTACTGATTTACGTCGTGCCACAACGTTAAATAAGGCGTTGTATGGGAGGCAACCCAAAACCCTTAAATGCTTATAGTATGTTATTATCGAAATAAAAGTGTCTTGATTGAGTAGGATTGGGCATGAAAAGTGTGTGAAAAGAACAGGATGAGTTACACAAGTTCAAATAGTGAATCGCCGACTAGATCGATGATCCCGACAAAGACCGCCGTTTGGACCCTCACCTTAACAGAAGGTCCTGCAAAACTCGACGATGTAGATAGACACACGGTGAATTGCAGAGTAGCGGATTGGAAGTAACTATGTCCCCAAATGGGTGAGATCTAAATTTGTATAAGGCCACGGGGTTTGACTTTTAACCTTTGTCACATTCTCTCACCCTCATTTTTTGCAAAATCACACCTATTTAGTATTTTAAAGATTTTTGTATCTCTTGATTATTCTAGCTGATTTATTATCATTTGGATATGTACTAATCTGCTACCTAGCATCACAGTCTTAACTTGATCTGCCTAAAAGGTTAGTCCTCAAAACTCTGCATTTAATTGTGATAATTATACTCTCATTGCAAAGCATATTTCATCCCATGTTGTGTATGGTGTCTTTATGACAACTTTAGACTATTCAAGTGCTTCTTTTGATTAGCTAATCCAACCCTTCTGCCTTAAATGTTGGAATCCCGTGCTGATGATTTTGCATGATTGAAATTTTATGAGGTGCTCCTGTATACTGTTTTTGTTGAGCAAAAAGAAAATCTGTAAGTATGATTGATCTAGTGCATGGTTTAATTTTGTATTCAGGGGTTGCAGGTTGAAATCGAGAAAATAGATGGGAAATAGGCATGATGGGCCGATTGGCGAGCTAGATCGATCTTGCCAAATCATTTAGGGGTTTGCCTATTAACCCATCTCACCTTTAATTCCATGCTACTTGAGATATGGATTATGTCGCCTTTGGCGAGAAATCTCTGATCGCCAAAAAGCATTCGGCAAATCGCGGAAAGTATCCTAGATCACTCCTGGTCGGTACCTTTACTTTTATTGCAGTGTAACTTTTGGTGAACAAAACATTGCTCGCCAAAGCAATTAGGCGACTCACCGATCTATTCTACGAGATAATCTACAATCGTGTCCCTCTGAATTTTATTTAGTTGATTTAACTTCTTCCCAAATATTTTTATTTTGTAGAAATGGCTAGAACTAAAGTTGCAAGAGGAAGCAGGTCACCCAAGATAAACCAAAAGGGATTAAAATCAACGAGGATGCTGCTGCATCCAGAAGCAAGGTTGGTAAACTTTCCACAGTTGGTGGGAGAGGCAAGGGCAAGGATAAGATCCGTGAACTATCAGATACAAGCACTGACATGGATGGCTTTTACAGAAACGATCCTAACCAATCTGAAAGTGAGGATATCGGTTCTGATGAGGATGATATATTAATGGCTCCGAGGGCTGACCGGCGAATTAAGAAGCTGAATGATCCATCCAGGATCAGAAATACCCAGTTTACCACTCCTACATCTATAGTTCCAGAGCAGGCAATGGTATTAGCACCTCCAGTATAGGGTCCTCTGCATAAGTCAACTAATCGAGTAAAAGTTGAGGCATTGAGAACAATTCTGGAAGAAAAGCGGCTATCCATAGATGGGGTTATAGTCAGACACCCAGAGATAATGGAATGCCTGAGATACCATAAATTCCAAATTTTCACCAAGGCCCGCGACCCTAATATTCCAACATGGGTAAGAGAAGTCTATAGTGCATCCAGTGCACTAATCCCCCAGAAAAAGCAACTAGCAGCAACCTTCAAAGTAGTAGACTATGTGGTTGTTAGAGGTAAGAGGGTGAACTGTGATAGTGAGGCAATCAATGTGATCTTGGGCATGTCCACGAATATTTGAGATCATTGCTAGCACTTGATCAGAACGAAGAAACTTGATGAGATGAAAAAATGGTCAGCCCCACTAATTTCAGACGAGACTCCGAAATGGTTATCGGAAGGAGCTCCTATTGAAAAGAAAGAACTAAACGTAACAACAAGATTCTAGTTTGGTTTTATCAGCAACACAATCATGCCATTCCATAATGAGTTGATTCTTCGCCTTGCCAAGGCTAGTTACATGGGCTTCATCGTAGAGAGAACGCGGATAAATTTGGGAGAAATCATCGCTTCAGAGATACTCATGTGTGCAAGATAGAGCCAGACCTCACTTCCATTCCCAGTATTAATCACAACATTGTGCAGACAAGCTCGGGTACCTTGGGATGCAATGAAAGAGGTGGAAATAATGCCTACAACATCTACTGATATCCGGCGGAACAAAGCCGAGTGCCTTAAGGATCAAGAAGGAAAGAAGAAGGTGACATTGATGGATTCAAGAAACACAGGATCATCACTTGCAGATGCGCCTGCAGATTCTTCCGCTGCTACAACGTCTCCTAGACCTAATGTTGTTGCTGCTATTTCCCGACCTCTACTCATCTAGGCTTCCCTACTTCGGATAAGACATCTTGCCCTTTATGCTGATCTTCGGGCTACCAGTGTAGAAACCTCTATCCGAAGAATGATCCAGATTACCCTAGATGATGCTGTGACACCTCTGAGGGCAATCATTACCACCCTAGCAGCCAAGATAGCTGTGTGTAAGCAAAACCAAGGGGCCACAGATGAGGTGACAACTTTAAAGGCTGCCATTGCTGAACTGCGAAAAGATGTAAACCACCTGAAGTCCACATATATGTCCATTATATTTGGAACAGTGGGAATTCCAGACACTCCTATGATGCCTCAGAGCACCACTAGTCATGGGGATGGAGCAAAACATATAGTCGATCTTGACCTAGAGGACGAGACTGATGAAGAGATGTTTGGGGGTGCTGCAGCGGACAACATAGCCGAGACCAAAGAAATTATGATAGACGCTAATGTACAAGTTTCCTTGGCAAAGGCTCCCGCTGCTAGATCCAGTGGAGCTTGTCGTTATGAAAGTCACTTTGTGCACTAATACCCACATAGATGGAGCGACTATTGGGACATGATCCCCTTTTTATCTCCCTCTCTTTCTTTCTTTATTTTGCCTTTTGGATTGTGTGCTAATTGTGATTTGTGTTTTGTATATATTTGGGCTATTCTGTTTAACATTGTTGTTACACTACTTTTTGTGGAGGTTTGAGCTCGTAACTCTCTTTTGTTTTAAATTACATAAATGATTTTGACCCTTCCAACATGTTTTGTATTTTCACACATTTTTGCTACCTCTTGTGTGTTGAAAGTGGTAGTTCTTTTGCAAAATTTAAGTCTCAGTTCCGATCAATACTGATGACTTGACTAGTGCTATCAATTGAACGAACATGAATGCGCGGCTACGACGAGACCAAATAAAGTTGCATAGACAATATGTGAACTCTTTGCATCTCGTTGTGATTAGCCATTTATCGAATTGATTCTCTTGTAATTACTGTTGCACACTAGCAAAAATGTGTAGTCTTGTTTGACTTAAGTGTCGATGCCTTGTGTGATTAGTTTACTTTGAACCATGCATGAATAAACTCTGATTTTTCCCCGTTAGTCTAATTGATTTAGAAAGGTGTGCTCTTGAAATGATCTTAGGAAACTTTAAAGAGTGTGAGCCAAATTTGGCATATACCTCTTTGGTGGCCTACCCGTGAGCGTGTGAAACTCTTTTGAACACCTCTTGAGCCTTACCTTTCTTTGGAAGAACCTTGATGAACCCTAAACCTTACTTGACCCACTACCTATAATCATTTTGATATGTGGTTTAGTGAATAACCAACTTAGGCCAAAAGCCTAAGTTGGGATTGTGGTGAAAAGGAAAAGAAGAAGTCAAGAAGTGAAAGAAAAGTCTTCCTTAACCCCTGGTATTGCAAAACAAAATGGAAACCCTTAAAAAAATGCAAAAGGAATTGTGTTTCCAAGCAATACATGGAGAGTGAATAAAGGTATGACTTAGAAGTGCTAGAAGAAAAAGTGATAAGGGAAAGGAAAAGGACGTTTTGAGAACACCACACCTCACGAGGATGAAGAACTCACTAAGCCTAAATGACTATACCTTTGCACTCAGCCCCATCACAAGCCTTGAAAAGACATTTTTGATCTTGAGTAAGCTAAATCGAAAGTCGATTGGAAAATAAGGGCAAACCTATGGGTGAAAACATGCATCGTGTTCCTCTTTGTGAGTGTGAGTGTTGCATCGGATTCCTGATCCTGAATTGATTGACCTATATGTGTGAATATTGAATCATTATTTATATGTGGACATTTAGATACTTTTTGTTCAGCTTGAATTGCACAAGTAACAAGTATTGCGCGCATGAGAATCTTTGGTAATGGTGTATCACAACTTGAATCTTTGAGTACACAATTGATCTTTACATGAGTAATTTGAGTCTTGTTGTGTACATTCATGATTGTGTCTTGTGTAGCACTGTTCGAGACACCCTTTGTGATCAACTGAACTTGAGTTTGCTTGAGGACAAGTAAAAGTTTAAGTTGGGGTGTTGATGAGTCTACAAATTGGAGTCATTTAAGGCTATATTTTACTAAAAATTGTGTCCTCAAATGCTTATTTTATCTCAATATCTGATGAAAACCCTTAAGTTTCAGGTATTTGAAAATGAAGGAAAGAATGGACACTACTTCGCAAAAAGGAACAACAAGGCTAAAAAGAACGAGGAAATGAAGGCCTGAGGATCGCCGAGTTCACTTGGCGAATTGCCGAAGGGTCTCACTTCACCTTTTGTTCCAGTGTGCTAAGCCTGAAGAAAAGGATCAAGTTGGCGGAACAAGAGAGTAGTCGGCGCATCGCCGAGAAGTTCAGCGAAGCAGTACTATATTGCCCAATGGCCTAGAGCACGATGATGCCTGATGCTTATCATGACCAACGACACTATCCTACGGTATGAGTGTCTACGATCGTCGATAGTAGAGTAACCCAACCAAGGGTTGAGGTTGTGTCCCAAGGGAGCGGCTTTGAGAATTGATAGAAAAATAGAATTACATTCTAACTAATCGTAGCTAAAGATATTAACGAACAAAACATAGTAAAAAAAAAGTGGTGAAACGAAAGTGTAAAATATCAAATGGGGGTTTTGCAACAAGTGATAAAACAACAAAATAAATAATTAAATCAAGTATGAGGAAAGGTTCTTGGGATGTGACCGCATACAAGTTGAGATAATTTTTTGAGTACATGCTTTCAATAGGAAATTTGCAAGACAATAGTAACTAGGCTAAGCTTTAAATGGAAATAAGTTCCCTCTCGGGCAACTTACCCCGTTTCAAATGCGTTCCTCTCGAACACCCATTTACCGCATGAAGACCTGCCTACACCTTACCCCATTCACTCTCTCGAGCTGAGTGTTAGGATATGGGACTAGGGCTCACCCTCTCGGACTGAACCTCATGTAGACCCACTCTTTAGGCCATCAGTCTAGTGGTTTTGGCTTTTATTTGCAACTACAAACCCTTTAGATTAAACCACAACCACTAGGTGAAATCACCATTAAAATATATCTAACCTATCAACAAGCAAGACCCAGGCGACTTTCATGGACCTTATGAATCGTGTGTTTAGAAATTTTCTAGACTCATTTGTTATTGTCTTTATTGATGACATCTTGATATACTCTAAAAGTGAGGATGATCACATGAATCATTTGAGGATAGTATTGCAGGCCCTCAAAGATCACCAACTCTATGCTAAGTTTAGCAGGTGCGAGTTTTGGCTAAGATTGGTAGCTTTCCTTGGTCACATTGTTTCTAGTGAGGGTATAGAAGTTGATCCAAAGAAAATCGATGAGGTCAAAAGTTGGCCTAGACCTTTGAATCCTTCCGACATCCTAAGCTTTTTGGGTTTGGCCGGTTACTACCGGAGGTTTGTTGAGGGATTTTCATATATTGCATCTCCATTAACGGCCTTAACTCAAAAGAAGTCCAAGTTCGAATGGTCGGAATCTTGTGAAAATAGCTTCCAATTGTTGAAAGATAAGCTCACCTCCGCTCCGATTTTGACCTTACCAAAGGGCACCGAAGGATTTGTAGTATATTGTGGCGCTTTCTGAGTGGGTTTGGGTTGTGTCCTCATGTAGCATGGTAAGGTGATAACTTATGCCTCAAGACAACTCAAGATGCATGAGCAGAATTATCCAACTCATGACCTTGAGCTATCGGCTGTAGTCTTCGCTTTAAAGATTTGGAGACACTATCTCTATGGGGTACATGTAGATGTGTTTAACGACCACAAGAGTCTTCAATATATTTTTAGCCAAAAAGAATTGAATCTCCGACAAAGGAGGTGGTTGGAACTCTTAAAAGATTATGATATGAGTGTCCTTTACCACCCCGGAAAAGCAAATGTGGTTACGGATGCTTTGAGTCGTATATATATGGGTAGTGTTTCACATGTGGAAGAAGAGAAAAGGGAGTTAGCCCGTGATGTACATAGGCTAGCCCGGTTGGGTGTCCGACTTAAAGATTCCCCAAAATGGGGTGTCTTGGTCCGTCATAATTCCGAGTCATCGATTGTTGTTGAGGTGAAGTCTAAGCAACATCTTGACCCTATTTTGATGGAACTAAAAGAGTCGATTCTCAACAAATCAATAGAAACTTTCTCTCAAGGAGAAGATGGGGTGCTTAGGCACCAAGGAAGATTATGTGTGCCGAATGTGGATGGCCTAAGAGAGACAATCTTAGAGGAGGCCCATAGGTCCCGATACTCCATCCATCCGGGAGCCACCAAAATGTATCGCGACTTACGTGAGATTTATTGGTGGAACAGAATGAGAAAAAGACATAGCAGATTTTTTGGCTAGGTGCTCAAATTGCCAACAAGTCAAAGCCGAGCACCAGGGATCGGGAGGTCTAACTCAAGATATTGATACCCCTATTTGGAAGTGGAAAGAGATCAATATGGACTTCGTGGTAGGTTTGCCTCGAACCCGTAGGCAACATGATTCCATTTGGGTCATTGTGGATAGATTCACTAAATCAGCCCATTTCCTTCCCGTTGAAGCTGCTTATTCGGCGGAAGATTATGCTAAGTTGTACATTAAGGAGATTGTGAAATTGCATGGGGCCCCGTTGTCGATTATTTTGGATAGAGGTGCCCAATTTACTTCTTATTTTTGGAGGTCTTTCCAAAGTGGGCTTGATACTCAAGTGAAACCTAGTATCGCATTTCACCCTCAAACGGATGGTCAAGCGGAACGCACCATCCAAACCCTAGAGGACATGTTGAGAGCATGTGTCATTGACTTCAAAGGTAATTGGGATGACTACCTACCTTTAATAAAATTTTCCTACAACAATAGCTACCACTCGAGTATTACTATGGCACCCTTTGAAGCACTTTATGGTAGAAGGTGTCGATTTCTGGTTGGGTGGTTTGAAGTAGGTGAATTTACTCTTCTTGGTCCCGAAGTAGTCTATGAGGCTACGGAAAAAGTTCAACTTATAAGGGATAGGTTGAAAACGGCTCATAGTCGGCAAAAGTCTTATGCCGATAATAGAAGGAGAGATCTTGAATTTGAAGTAGGTGATTGGGTCTACTTAAAAATCTCACCCATGAAAGGGGTGATGAGGTTTGGTAAGAAGGGGAAACATAGCCCCTGGTATGTTGGGCCTTATGAGATCTTGAAGTGTGTCGGAAAGGTCGCTTATGAGTTGAAATTGCCCATCAAATTGGCCCCGGTTCACCTGGTGTTCCATATTTCTAGGTTAAAGAAGTGTATAGGTGACCCGGTGTCCATTCTCCCTCTAGAAGGTTTAGGGGTGAATGAGAACCTTTCTTATGAAGAGGTTCCGGTCGAAATCCTAGATCGTCAAGTTAAGAAGTTGAGGAATAAAGAGGTTGCCTCCGTAAAAGTAGTATGAAGAAACCACCTAGTTGAGGGTGCAACATGGGAGGCCGAGGCCGACATGAAGTCCCGCTACCCTCATCTTTTTCCTCCTACTCCTAGCCAAAGTTGAGGTTAGTAGTCTCTCTTAATTAGGTATAAATTGAAAATCATGTGTGTTGATGATTATGACATGATTTCCTTGTATGTGTATATTTTTGTGAAAATTCATGCTTAATGTTGTATTTTGAGTATTCATGAATTTTGTTTCTCATGATTGAAAATTGCACCCATAGATGTTGTGTGATGTTGTCTTCATGAGATTTGTAATGAGCAAGTTTGATGTTGTCTTGCTAAAGAAATGTCTTTTTAATTGCTTAATATATATGTTGATGCTCAAATGGAGAAGGTAGTTCCTCCTATACTTATGTGAAGTAAAGAGTTTGAGCATAGTGATGTTGTGGATTAAATTCCTATATGATATGATGATATGATGTTGTTGATGTGACTGGTTGTTGTACTGCTAGTTTGAGTCATTGTCTCCCTAAAAAGCGGTCCAAGTGACATTCGGGGACAAATGTTCCTAAGGGGGGATATTGTAACACCCCGGAAATTCTATGACTTAAGTTAGAGCCTCACCATATGAATAATGACTTAAAAATAGTTAAAATGATGTTTATAAACCTAAACTAATGTAATTGACTTGGTTTGGAAGAGTAAAAGTCTAAACGTCAAGAAAAGACCACGACGTTCGGAAACTAGAGTAGAATGTGTTCTACTGTGTCCTTAGGTTTTTAGGCAGGTTTGGGAGTGTCGTATGATAGTATAATCTGGTGAAAAGGTTTTAAATAGGTAAATATATATTCCCAGGGTCAAAAATTTTGAATACGATGCCCCGGGACCACCCTAAGGGGCCCCGAGGAGGACCCCAACCTTGGCCAAGCAAGTTACCAAGGCAACTTGCAAATTGTGCATAGAGGGAACCATGGAGCATCGCAGACTTGCTCCCCCAAGGAGCAAAAAGTCAGTTCGCGATGCGGTCGTGTCGCGGACTCTACTGTCTCAAAATTTAATTCCAAATATCTTCAGGGAACAACTCCGCATCGCGGATTCTACTGTCTCAAAATTTCATTCCAAATATCTTCAGGGAACAGCTCCGCATCGCGGATTTGTTCTGCAACGAAAATGCAGAAATTCATAAATCTATCTTTCCTTCATTATAGAGTCCATTTAAGTGAGGGGTATTTAGGGGACGTGTATATAATGATTTTTAAGTCAATTTACCTCACTATTATCACTCAAGCAAAAAACCCCAAAGATCTAAACCTAAAGTTCCTCCTTCTCTCTACTCTCTCTGTCTTCTCAAGAACTCCATTGAAGAAGATTGGAGCTTCAAGAAGTAGACCAACTCTCCAAGGTTTCAACTCGGATTTTCGTGGTTAATTCGTCAATAAGGTATTGTTGCTTATCACTCTTGGGATTCCTTTCCCCAAGAGGCCCCTTCAAGATGAATTTCAAAATCTCCCATTTCTAGGTTTCAATCCAAAAATGTGGGTCTTCTTTCTAAAAGTGAAATTGATGTTATAAACTGACTTTGATTGATCTTATATGAACAATTATGGATGAATTTATGTTGCATTGGTGGTTTCTTGAAGAATTCCCTATGAAACTCATGTTTCTCCTTCTTTTCCTAATTCTAACCCTAGTTTGTGTTGGATATTGATTGAAGGCTATGAATTGAACGTGATGTTATGTAATTCATGTTTGTATGATGATTCTACCCTAGGTTATGTATAATTTCTATGAAATTAGGGTTGAGTCTTTAAATGAAGCCTTGAAGGCTATGAAGGGAATATGTCAATTACTTATATTGATGTTGATTATGTTATTACTTCATGAATTACCTTGTATTATGTATTGGTTATGAATTGCTTGGTAATTGAAGTATGCATGTCCCACGAAGGGCAAGAAGGTATGAAGGTTGGCTCTTCTTTGAACTCAAGTATGAAAGGTGAATTACATAGATTGTAATAATGCTATACCTAATGTGTTATTGTGGTGTTGATGACCTAGTTTCCTCATCCTTAACCCTCTACACTTGAATTAGCTATGAAGTATATATGTATATTTTGGTATGATTGCTATATGATTGAAAGGTAGTTCTCATGATTGTAGTGTAATGTAAACTGAAAGGTTTACTCACTTGCTAAGTGTCTCTAAAGTGAAAGGATTGTTACTCACTTATGAACACATATGAGCTATTATAGTAAGATGTCTACATAAGAGTCTAGTAAAGGCTAATGTGAACTTATATGATGACTAAAGATGATTACTAAAGGGAATTAGATGCTAAGCACCGAAAGGGCATATAAATGAGATGAGGGTCTCATGTTTAGTAAGTCTGGCTCCCCACATGGGTTTCCTCACGTTTAGCAAGTCTGGATTACCTACGGTATGTGTTGTCTCATAAGATGGAAACCCCCATGTTTAGTAAGTTAGGGTTTCTAGAAGCAATCTCCTTGACCCTTAACTATGTGCCCACATAGGACTCTAGCTTAGTGGATCCACCTAGATAGCTATGTACGAATGGTTACACTTAGGCAAGTGTTAACCCTCTCTTTTCGGTGTGGGAGTAGAACGTCGGATTCCATGTAGCTCTCATGGTCTATGTCGGTTATTGCAATATTTCCCTAATGTAAAAGTAAAAGAAGGTATGAAAGGTGGGAACTCTTACTAGGGCTTTCTTAAGGGTTTCTACATAGTGTAAGGGAGGGTATGGGACTTCTCTTGCACATTGCACTTGTGGAATCCTAAGGGATGGTTGTAGTAGTGTTCTCTTATGATTATGATGATTACGACTTATGTATGTTGAAGCTATGTTATGTATGATCATTATGAATTTGGTAAATTATGATGAAATATGATCTTATGAATGTATGCATGAAGTAGGTTACTTAATGTGATACTTGGCTTTGAATAGGGTTATGGGGTTCTATTCTTTGCGTTGCACTAGTATTGCTAGGGCTGTCTACATGTTGGGATGATATTATGTTGGTTTGGATTATGATACTTAATTTGTGTGCATATTGGATTTACTTGGCAAAAAGCATGTTTTGACTAAAATGTCCTTTTATGCATGTTTCAATGGTTTTTATGCATAGTTGCCATACTTAGTACGTGTGTTGTACTAACCTATATTTTATCCCTTTTCCCAAACATTTAGGTTCGGGCCGTTGAGGATTCAAGCTTACTTCTCAAGACACTTGGAGTTGCTTCCCCAAGTTGGTGAGTCTTCAAGTCCGAGGACAAGACCCTATGATCTAGCTTCTATGTTTAGCTCTTTTCTTATGTTGAAAGACATTGTTGTACTTCCTATTTTCAAGACTTCTTATTGATGTAAGGGATACGTCCCATTTTCGATATTTCTATGTCTAGATGGTGCATTGTGACGAAGTTAGGTTCTATTTTTCATATATGAAGTGAAGTTGAACTTCCAAAGTAAAAGTTTTAAATTTTCCACAAATTTTTATTCTATGATACATGCTATGACGAATGCTAAGGGCTTGTATAAGACCTCTTCGAGGTCGAACACGCCGGTAACGACTACGGGGTGCTCTCGGGTCGTTATATGGATAAAATGCTTTTGATCTCACGATTTGACACCTCAACTTGTCCGCTCGTTTGGGGGTGATATGGAGTAGTGACCTTGTGTTGTACTCCGTATTTTCTCAATGCACTGGAAAACCACTTATTGCAAAAATGCGATCCTCCATCCCTAATGATTGCTCTTGGAGTGCCAAACCGTGCAAAGATGTAGCGTTTCAAAAATTGGACAATGCTTCTTCCTTCATTATTCGGGAGTGCGACCGCCTCCACCCATTTGGACACATAGTCCACAGCTACTAAGATATACTTGTTTCCAAATGAGTTGACAAATGGGCCCATCAAATCAATTCCCCACACATCAAATAGTTCAATTTCCAAAATTGGTGTAAGGGGTAACTCGTGTCTTCTTGACACTCCGCCTTGCTGCTGACATTGAGGACATCTCTTTGCAAAATCATGGGCATCTTTCTAAAGAGAAGGCCAATAATAACCACTTTAGAGAATCTTAGTTGCGGTACGGTTTCTACTATGATGACCCCCTACTGGTGCTGTGTGGCAGGCCTGGAGGATCTTTGTTGATTCTTCTTCTGGAACACACCTTCTTATGACATGATCAACACATTCCCGAAATAAGTATGGCTTGTCCTAGAAGTATCTTTTAACATCAAATAGGAACCTCTTTCATTAGTAAGAGTTTAACTCATCAGGAATCAACCCACATACAATGTAGTTTGCAAAGTCAGCATACAATGGCACACGTGTGAGTGACAGTGCGAATATCTTCTTGTTTGGGAATGAGTCATTTATTTCCTTTTCTTGCTCAGTACCTACTTTACTCTCTAATCGCAATAGGTTATATGCAACTTGATTCTCGCAACCTTTTGGATCTTTCACCTCAAAATTGAATTCTTGTAAGAGTAGCACCTATCAAATCAGTCTTTGCTTCACATCTTTTTTTGCCATGAGATATCAGAGTGTTGCATGGTCTGTATGAACAACTACTTTAGTGCCTAGCAAGTATGCCTGAAACTTTTCGAAAGCATAGACCACTAATAGTAACTCTTGTTCAGTAACTGTGTAATTTCGCTGGGCACTATTTAGAGTCTTGCTTGCATAATAAATTGGGTGAAATAGTTTGGTACGTGTCCCAATATTACACCTAATGCCATCCCACTAGCATCACACATTACTTCGAATGGTTCTGACCAATTGGGGCTGATGATAATTGGTGTGGATATCAATTTCTCCTTCAAACATTTAAATGTTTCCATACAAGCGTCATCAAAGTAGAATTTCACTTCCTTCTCTAAGAGTTTGCATAGCGGTTGTGCAATCTTTGATAAATCCTTAATGAATCTCCGGTAGAAAGGCTGCATGGACCAAGAAACTGCGAATCCCCTTTACTGAGATCGGTGTGGTAGTTTCTCAATAACCTCAATTTTTTCTTTGTCAACATCTAGCCCTTGTTGCGACACTTTATGCCAAAGAACAGTGCCTTCTTTCACCATGAAATGACATTTCTCCTAATTTAGGACTAGATTAGTTTCCACACACCTTTGGAGCACTCGCTCTAAATGTGTCAAGCATTCTTCAAATATGTCCCCCACGACTGAGATATCATCCATGAAGACTTCCAGAGAATCCTCAACCATATCCGCAAAGATGGACAACATGCATCGTTGAAAAGTTGCCGGTGCATTACAAAGTCCGAATGGCATCCTTTTTAATGCAAAGGTCCCATAAGCGCATGTGAAAGTGGTTTTCTCTTGATCTGCTGGTGCGATAGATCAAACATCTGGTCCATGAAGGGCATTGGAAAATGGTCATTTTCAGTCTATGAATTTAGCTTTCGATAATCCATGCAAACCCTCCATCCCGTTACATGTCTAGTCGGCACAAACTCTCCTTTAGCATTTGGGACCACTGTTATGCCACCCTTTTTTGGTACGCATTGCACTGGGCTGACCCATTTGCTGTCTGAAATCGGATAGATTACTCCTGCATCAATCCACTTGATGATCTCCTTTTTTACTACCTCTTGCATCGAGGGTTTCAACCTTCGCTAATGCTCCACACTGGGTTTG
The DNA here is from genome assembly GCA_036553675.1 of Solanum okadae. Taxonomy (NCBI): domain Eukaryota; kingdom Viridiplantae; phylum Streptophyta; class Magnoliopsida; order Solanales; family Solanaceae; genus Solanum; species Solanum okadae. The sequence goes on from CM071678.1 coordinate 37,909,032, forward strand.
CATTCACTGTCCAGCTGAATCTTATGGGTGCTGATACTGGGCGGGATGCCCATGATATTAGCTATGGTCCATCCGATCACTTTTATGTTCTCCTGCAGTACTTCAACAAGCACTTTTACCTGCCCTTCACTCAGATTTTCTGCAATAATCACTGACAGAGTGTTGTTAGTTCCCAAGAAAATATACTTCAGATGGGATGGGAGTACTTTCAGTTCTAGAGTTGGTGGCTCTTCAATTGATGGCTTTGCAGCTAGGCTGCATCGGTTTTTTAGGTCGATAGCCAGCTTAATTGGATTTCGTGCATATGCTCCTAACCCTGTTAGGGCTACGATCATTTCATCAGATTTCTGAATTTCCGATTCGTCATGATTTGCAAGTATTGACTCAAGAGGCTCATTCTTGCGCATTAGTTGGCTCACACTTGCCACTGCCTCATCTATAAATTCTTTAGTAGAAAGTACATGTATATGACTTGGTTGCTTCATGGATTTGCAAATGTTGAAAGTTACCTCATCGTCATTCACACGAAATTTCAACTTGTCGCTTTCAACATCCACTAATACTCTACCGATTGCTAAGAATGGCCTTCCCAAAATAATGGTGACCTCAACATCAACGTCACAGTCTAAAATAACAAAGTCAGCTGGAAATATGAACCGATCTACTTTGACCAAGATATCGTAGAGGATCCCAACAGGATGCTTGATCGATCGATCTACCATGAGAAGTCTCATTGTAGTTGCCTTTGGTTCTCCCAATCCAAGTTGCTTGTATATGGCATATGGTATCAGGTTGATGCTTGCTCCTAGGTCACATAAAGCCTTGGCCAATTAGAGCATTCCAATAGTACACGGGATGGTGAAAGCACCAGGGTCTTCTCTTTTAGTGATTAACTCCTTAGTCATGATCACACTGCAACTATGAGGAACTTCAATCGTTTCATAATCCAAGATCCTCTTCTTGGTGACTAGCTCTTTCATGAATTTAGCATACCTTGGCATCTCCAGCAATGCTTCCACCTAAGGAAGGTTGATGGACAACTTCTTGAACATAGACAAGAATTTTTTAAACTTCTCATCTTCATTCTTCTTTTTCAAACGCTGGGGAAAAGGTGGAGGTATTTTGGGTAAGGGTTGTATTATTTTTGGAGTTTCATTGTGCTGATTAATTCCTTTTTGTGCTTTCTTGCTGATATTTTGATGGTCGGTAATTTCTGCTTCTTCCTCACCTTGATTTTCCTCACGTTCTTCTCCTTCATTACCTATCGCTACCTTCCCGCTATGGGTAATTACAGCCAAGGCTTCTTCCTCACTTTCCTTTGGCATCTTGGTTGTTATTTGAGCTGATAGGAGATTCAATTGACTTTCCAGCATCTTGATGGCATTAGCATGAGAGTTCACCTTGCTATTTAGTGAAGAAAAATCATTTCTCATTCCCTTTAGCAAATCATTAGAGCATTCAACTTTCTCAAGAATTCGTGTGAGTAGATCATTCACCCTAGGGCTGTTGTCACTCCCCCTTGATGTCGGGTTGTCACTCAATTGAGTTTGGTATTCTTCATGATCGTTATTCTCAGTCCACTCTTGGAAATATTGCCTAGGTCCTTCACCTCTAGGGTGGTTCCAACCTTGATTTCCAACCTAATGTAGTGAGGTCATAAAAACTATTTGCATCATCAATGTCATCTCGGTGCAAGTTAATATCAATGGGTTGTTTGCGTGGAAATTTTCACCCACGTCCTCACTCATAATTTCTGTTTTCAACACAAACAAGCAAAGCAAAGCTAAAAATTAAGTTAGTAAAGCTAAAACTAAGAAAACATAAATTCTTGCCAATGATCCTTGGGATTACATACAATCAGAAACTCAAAGAAAAACAAAACTAAGAGTGAAGTTAATAATCTACGATTAATAAGACGAAAATTCTAGTGAACTAAAAATTCTCAAATAACACCACTCCCAGGCTGCGACGCCATTTTGATGCTTATCGTGACTAATGACACTATCCTATGGTTGAGTGTCTACGATCGTCGATAATATAGTAACCCAACCATGGGTTGGGGTCATATCCCAAGGAAGCGGTTTTGAGAATTGATAGGAAAATAGAATTACATTCTAACTAGTCGTAGCTAAAGATATTAACGAACAAAAACATAGTAAAAAAAATGGGGTGAGATGAAAGTGTCAATTATCAAATGGGGGTTTTGTAACAAGTGATCAAACAACAACATAAACAAGAAAATCTAGTATGGAGAAAGGTTATTGGGATGTGACCGCAATACAAGTTGAGATAAATTGTTGGGTACATGCTTTCAATAGGAAATTTGCAAGACAATAGTGACTAGGCTAAGCTTTAAATGGAAATAAGTTCCCTCTCGGGCAACTTACCCCGTTTCTAATGCATTCCTCTCTAACACCCATTTGCCGCATGAAGACCAGCCTACGCCTTACCCCACTCACTCTCTCGAGCTGAGTGTTAGGATATGGGACTAGGGCTCACCCTCTCGGGCTAAAACTCATGTCAACCTACTCTTTGGGCCATCAGTCTAGTGGTTTTGGTTTCGCGACATCCCTCTCGGGCAAGCTGAAAACACATGGGTGGCTTTGTATTTGCAACTACAAATCCTTTAGATTAAACCACAACCACTAGGTGAAATTACCACTAAAATACATCTAACCTATCAGCAAGAAAGACCCAACAAGAATATCAACCCATATTTGCTAAATCACACCCCAAGAATGGGGTTTTTAGCCACACATCAAGAAATAAGAAATTATACGTAACATGATAATGAAATCAACTGGGTATAAGAAATTAAACGTTAAATTAAGCAAAGGAAAATGAATAGATAAGACCCACTTCCAACTTGGGGAAGAAGAACTCCTTTCTTCAAGTCTCCACAAAAACTATCTCTAAACTTGAGAGAAAAATATCAGCTAAAGTGTGTTTTGAAGTGAAAATAATAACAATAATTGTTCCACTCCAAATTTTTCTCCCAAAATAAAATTCTAACCAGTATTTATAGGTTTCACAGATTGTGTTGTGGAGAATTGTTCGGTGACATTAATCGAGATCGCTGATTGACTCGGTGATCTGCCTTTTGGTCAGCTCATCACCTTCATTGATTTGCCTTTAGCATCCTCGCATTCTGGATCATTGGGCGGTATAGTACTACTTCACGAAATTGATCGGCGACGCGCCGACTGCTCCTTTCCTCGCTTTTTGATCCACTTTTTTCAAGGCTTCACGTACTAGAACGAAGGGCGGTTCATGTCGTTTCGGCGACTCACCAAGTTGAACTCGACGATCCGCAGGATTCCATTTCTTGTTCTTTTCAGCCCTATTTGCGCCAAAGTGTCCATGCTTTCACTAAAACTTCAAATACCAGAAACTTCACTTTTTAATAAGGTATTGAGACAAAACATGCATTCAAGGACACTATTTCCATTAAAATAAGGCCCTAAATGAGTCCAATTTGTGGACTCATCAATGCCGATGGATGGTGCAAGAAGATGATGAACTACACAGAAGGGCGAATTGCCGAGTCGATCGGCGATTCCGATTAATGTCGCCGAATGATCCGTCGCTGCACAGATTTTTGAAAACTATAAATACTCGTTGAGAGTTATAGAGAAGAGATCATTAGACAGTATCAGAATCTTAATATAATTTTTAGTACTTTTATTTTTGCTCTGAGTTTTGAGAGGGTTTTGGAAACTTGAAGAATAAGAGGGTTTCATCTCCAAGGATTTGGACTTGGGTCTCTTGGATTCTTCATTCTTGGCCTGTAACAAAACTTAAATCTTCATACCCATTTGAATGCAAGCTCAATTGGGTTTAAATTTCTACCTCTTGATGTGTGGAAAAAAAAACCCTATTCTTGGGGTGTGATTTAGCAAATATGTGTTGAGATTATTGAGGGGTTTTACTTGTTGATAGGTTAGATGTATTTTAATTGTGATTTCACCTAGTGGTTGTGGTTTAATCTAATGGGTTTTCAGTTGAAAATATAAAGCCACCCATGTGTTTTCGGCTTGCTCGAGAGAGAGCTCGTGAAACCAAGACCGCTAGACTGATCTCCTAAAGAGTGGGTCGACATGAGGTTCAACCCGAGAGGGTGAGCCCTAGTCCCATATCCTAACACTCAGCTCGATAGAGTGAGTGGGATAAGTCATAGGCTGGCCTTCATGTGGAAAATGGGTGTCCAAGAGGACTCTTTTCGAAACGGGGTAAGTGGCCTGAGAGGGAACTTATTTCCAACTAAAGCTTAGCCTAGTCACTATTATCTTATAAATTTACTATTGAAACCATGTACCCAACGATTTAAATCAATGTATATTGCGGTCACACGCCAAGAATCCCCTCTCTTTTATAGATTTCTTTTTTAATTTTACAGTTTTAGCTATATTTGTGACAAAACCCCCCAATCGATATCTGACACTTTGTGTCCCTCCTTTTAATTTACAATGTTTTCAATCGTTAATGTCTTTAGCTATGACTAGTTACAACTAAATTTTATTTTTCTATTTATTCTTGAAACCACTCCCTTGGGACTCGACCCTAACTCATGGTTGGGTTATTATAGTATTGCATGATCGTAGACACTTGCATTGGAAGTTGTGTCGTTGATTACGCAAACATCGCAACCTAAGTTTTATTTTGTGTTAATTCAATAACGTTTAATGGATGTGTAGGTTGAAATTTGAAATGGTGAGGAAAATCAATTGGGCGAGCTCATAGCTCACTCGGTGAGCCAGTTCAAGATCACCTTTTGAACAAACAGAAGAGATGATTTTTTTGCCCAATTTGGTTGGATGAGGTCCACTTAGCAAGTTTCCGAGTGGATCGGCGGCATTAGTAAGACTCGCTTATCGGGGGCAAACTTAAGGGTCAAGAACCCTCCAACCCTTTTAAATTCAAAATATCTCCTTCGTTTGAACTTTTCGACTCTTGCACTGTGTCAATCAAACTTTAGATTACCGTTTTAGTTTAAATATCATGTTTGCCTTTGTGTGAAATCGCAATATGAAGTGTCATCAATTCTCCCCTTTTTGCCTAAGTGTCTCATTGTCTTTAGTTGATGTTGGTTTTATGAATTTTCTTTAATTACATCATTTATAGAAAGCATGCAAATGAGTAGTTAATGTATCTATCGTGTGTCTCAATTTTGTGCCTAATCACTCGTATCAATTTAATTTGAAATCGAGCATGTTAGATAACTCGTTTTGCCTAAATGGTTTGAATTATTTTAATTGTGGTTGTGCATGTTGAGTAGTGTACGGTAAAGACTGAGTAGCCCGAATTCGGCCAAATGTCTTGAATTAGCCCAATGATGGATAGGGTGACGTCAGTATTATGGGAAAGATCATTTTTGGGTGATTTTAGCCAATTGGGGAAGTCTGACTACCCCAACTTAGATATTCATCGTTGTTAAGGTAAAATTGTTTGGAATTGTGCATGAAATGGTTTATCATAGGTTGTTAGTTTCGAATTGGAATTCGGGTTTGGAATTTGACACGCCAGGGCACTAGGCGAGCTGAGTCAAGCTTGCCAAGTGGCATAACGGATCGCCTAATACCCTCACCCCCTTATTGCCTAGTTGACCTGAATTGTTGGTGAAATTTTTTTTGTAACCGTCAGCGATGCTCTGTTGGTGGCCACTTAGACTCAGTGACTCACCTAATTTCTCTGACATTTCCTTCCTGATCTCTTATTTTGCTAAATGTGTTAGTGACTTTCGGCGATACCTCTCTTTCTCATCGAATAGGTTTGGCGACACATCGATTGGACTTTTGTCTCGCTTCTCTTCGCTGGATATTTGCAAAAAAATTCTATAACATTCGGTGAGTCTTCTGTTGCTCGCTGAATGGACTCGGCGACTCGTCGAGCTGGTTGGTATGTTTATCAACAATATTTTGAGAATTTTATGTCACTAACCTTCTGCAACCGCATGTGTTTCGTTTGTGTGCTTTGACAGGTATGGCTAGACGCAAAGTTCCTAGAAGAGGACCACCACCCCGGAAGAAGTCCAAAGAGGTTGTGATAGCAGCGGAGGTTGAGCCTTCCCGAACTACTCGTCCAAACTCTCCTCTAACGAGTTTCAAGGGCATGAGAAAGAAGCATGTGGTCACCAATTCGAGCTCATCTGAAAAATGGGCATCAACTATACCCATCTCACATCCTCTAGGTTTAAGAGTGAGGAGGACGCGGGATCCACCACTCTAGTACACACACAGGCAACATAGTAGAGTCGCTAAAATGGAGGCGCTTTGAGCAATGTTCTAAAAAAGTTCATAATCTATTGGCCCAACTTCCAGCCCCTCTAACGCCTGTTGCACCTCCAGTCTCTCAGGAACCTCAAGTGTCCCCGACCACAATACATCTTACTCGGCCTATAAATTGACTAAAATCCATTAGCTTACGAACTATTTTGGAGGAGAAGCGGTTTCCCACAAAAAGAGTGGTTGACAGATACCCATATTTATTGGAGACATTGCTTTTCCATGAATTCCAATAGTTCACACAACCTTGATGTCGATATATGTCCACATGGGTGAGGGAGTTTATGAGGGCTATGCACAGTTGATCGAGATGGATAAAAAAAAGGATGGGTCAATAGCATCTATTGACTACGTAGTGGTGCGGGGTAAACAAGTTAAGTGCAGCAAAACGAATATTAATAATGAGTTAAATTACACAATCTGTTTTGTCCATTTTTTGACCAATAAGGTCAAAAGCAAGATAATGGATGACTTAAAGAGGTGGCTTTCCCCATTACTGAGTGATGTCAATCCCTTATGGATAGAGGCGGGAGTTATGATTGAGAAGAAGGATTCAAACATTGCGGCTCCGTACTAGTTTGGATTCATCATTAGCACTTTGATGCCTTCCTAAAATGAGTCTCTTATCTAGCATCAGAAGGCTGCACTTCTAGGATGTATTATTGAATGGGAGAGGCTGAACTTGGGATCTATTATTGAAAAGGAGATGGATTTGAGGGCCAAGCAAAATGAAATCTCATTGACATTCCCGGTTCTGATCAGCGCTTTATGTTAAGGTTACTCCTTCCTCGTCTTATGACATTCATCATATTAAGGTAGAGTACATGAAAGATAATGCCGAGAGGAAGAAGAACGCTCTAGTGGACACTTATCTGTTTGTCGATGTAAAGTTCATGAAGGTTGACACTACTCAATCTACTCCGGTAGTTGAGCTAACAGGTACACCGAGCTCTTCCACTTCAACCGCACCTGCTTCTACTACTTCTTCCTACTCCCCTTTTGACGCAATCCATGATCTACAAAATGGGAAACCTTGCTCATTCGGTTGATGTGTGGACTTCTCGAGTTGAGGCGACTATCCCGTCTAGGATTGATTCAGCCATAGCTGATGTACTTGCTCCCATTCGGTAGGACTAGAGGTGGCAGCAGGAGATGATCAAATGAAACCTGTTACAACTTGATGCTTTCACTGCTCTAGTAGAGGCATGTAACACGATAGACCACAATTCCATATATGTGAAAGACTTACAAGTTGATATTGGTTTTTTCCCTAAGAATGTGGATGAGATGAAATCCACTGATATTTTGATGTTGTGGGGCGGTGTAGATAATCCCGAGGACCCCAGTGCTAATATTCCTAATGCTCCAGCTACTTCTGAGATCTTTCCATCTATTTTACGGGAGATGCTTGATGTGTGCGTAATCAAGATACAACTTCTAATGCAACCAAGGGTTGGGGTCGAGTCCCAAGGGAGTGGGCTTGAGAATTAGTAGAAAAATAAAATTTACTTCTAATTAGTCATAGCTAAAGACGTAATCGAATGGAAACATGTTAAATCTAAGGTGTGACGCAAGCGTCAATTATCAATGGGGTTTTTTGTCACAGGTAAGTAGAAACAGCAAAAATGCAAAGAGTACTAATAAAGGAGATGGATTCTTGGGGTGTGATAGGAATACGAGAAAAATTAAACTATTGGGTACATGTTTTTGACAATAAATCTGTTGAATATTTGTGACTATGCTAGACTATAAAGAGTATAAATTCTCTATTGAGACACTTACCCTGAATCAAATGGGTTCCTCTCGGACACCCACTTGCCGCATGAATAGCATCCTCCGCCCTAGCCCACTCACTCTCTTGAGCTGAGTGTAGGGGAATAAGACTAGGGCTCACTCTCTTGAGCTGAACCTCATGTCGACCCAATCCCACTGGCCATCAATTTAGTAGTCTTAGTTTTAAGAAGTCTCTCTCGAGCAAGCCAAAAACAGAAAGGTGAAATCGTATTTGAAACTACAATTTCTTTAACTTCCACCACAACTACTAAATGAAATCACATCTAAACAACAAATAAATCATCAACAAGCAAGACCCAACAAATAATCTAACCCATATTCACAAAATCACACCCCCAGAATAGGGGTTGTAGCTAGACTTGTAAGAGAGATAGAAATTTATACAAAAATGAGTTTGAATTCAAATGGGTTTGAAGATATAAGTCTCAAAACAATCCAAGATTGAAGAATCCACAATACCCAAGTCCAATTTCTTGGAATTGAAACCCTTTGAATCTTCAAGATCTTCAAAACCCTCTCCAAACATAGAACTCAAAAATAGAAGCCAAGTCTGAAAATTTTTTGTTCAAAGATAAAAATTCGATACTAAAATAATAATTCTCAATGAGTATTTATAGTTTTTAAAAATTTGTGCTGCAGCGGATCATTCGGTGTCATTAGTCGAGATTGTCGATCAATTCGGCGATCCGCTATTTGGTAGGTTTCATCGCCGTCTTGGTATGTCCTTCAGCATCGTCGTGTTTGGATCATTAGGCGACATAGTACAGCTTTGTGAAACTACTCGGCGATATGCCAACTGCTCCTTTTCACCGCCAATTTGATCTTTTCCTTCAGGGCTCAGCACACTAGAACAAAATGCGAGGATAAGACCTTTTGGTGACTCGCCGAATGGGTTCAGTGATTCTCAGATCTTCATTTTTTCGTTCTTTTAGCTGCCTTTCTTCCCTTTTTTGCTAAGTAGTGTCCAAGCTTTCCTTCAAACTCCAAATACCTGAAAGTTAAGGGTTTTCATCTGATATTGAGATAAAATATGCATTTGAAGACACTAATTCTATCAAAATATAGCCCTAAATCCAATTTGTGAACTCAATAACACCCCCAACTTAAACTTATGCTTGTCCTCAAGCAAACTCAAGTTTACCCGTTCAAAAAGAATGTCTTAGACAATGCTACACAAGACTCAATCATGAACGCACACAACAAGACTCAATTTACTTATGCAAAGATCAAATGTGCACTCAAAGATTCAAGTTGTGACTCATCAATATCAAAGAACCTCATGCTCACAATACTTGCTTCAAATGCCCTCACACAAGGATTGATTTCAATTTCACACACAAAGGTTTATAGTTTAACGCTTCGAAATCAGATGCAACGCTCACACTCACAAAGAAGAACACAATAAATAATTTCTCCCATATGTTTGCTCTTATTTTCCAATCAACATTTGTTTCAGCTCAATCAAGATCAAAAATGTCTTTTCAAGGCTTGTAATGGGGCTGAGTGCAAAGGTATGGTCATTTAGACTCAGTGACTTTCATCCTCATGAAATGTGGTGCTCACAACACTTCCTTTCCTTTTCCTTCATCATTCTCTTTAGTGCTCATAAGTCATCCTATTAGTCAATTTCCATGGATTGTTTGGGAATCCAATTTCTTTTGTGCTTTATTCCACAACTTTGTTTTTCATTCTTTTTTCTTTCTCTTTCCCTTTTCTCTTCTTTTTTTTATATGGAGGGGCTCCATTTTTTCTTAAAGCCATGGGTAAGAGGATACTTTCCTTGCACTTCTTCACTAGCCCTTATCTTTTCACCACACCCCAAACATATACTTTTGGCCTAAGTTGGCTATTCAACTAACCACAACTTCATGAGGATTATGAGTGATGGATAAATAAAGGTCTAGTTTTCATCAAGTTTCTTCCAAAGAAAGGTAAGGCTCAAGGGGTGTTCAAACGTGGTTCACACACTCACAAGGTAGGTTACAAAAGAGGTATATGTCAAATTGGCTCACACTCTTAGAAGTTGCCTAAGATCATATGAACAGATAGCATCACTTAGTAGACCGGACCAACGGGGAAAATTCTAGGATGTATCATGCATGGTTCAAAGTAAGTTCATCACACTAGGCATTCACACAACAGTCAAACAAGACTCCACACTTTCTCTAGTACGCAATTATCATCACAAGAGATTCAATTCGATACTAGGCTAGTCATAACGAGATGCAAAGAGTTCACATATTGTCTATGCAACTTCATTTGGCCTCATCATAGCCGCGCATTCATGTTCGTTCAATTGAGGGTACTATTCAAGTCATCGGTATTGATCAGAACCGAAACTTAAATTTTGCAAAAGAACAACCACTTTCAACACACGAGATGTGGCAAAAAATTTTGGACGGGTCAAAATCATTATGCAATTTTAAACAAAAGGATCCATAAGCTTAAACATCAACAGAAACAGTGTAAACACAATTAAAGCACAAAGCCCAAGTATAAAGAAACATGAATATCAATAGCACACAAAGGTTGGCCTCATCCCACCACAAATAAAAAAAAATTGTCCTCAAATGCAAATAACACAAAATCTGAAATGTAAAATGAAGAAAGATAAAGAGGGAGGTAAAGAGGTGATTTTGGCTAATCGGTCGCTCCATCTACCCGGGCTTTAGTTCCCGAAGTGACTCCAGAAGGGCCAGCTCCACCCAATCCAGCAACAGGTCCTAAGGAAGCCTGGACGACATCATCTATCATAGTTGCTTCCATCTTGGTCAAGTCTTCATCTGCAACTCCCTCAGTCTCCTCATGCATCTCTTCATCATTCTCTGCTTCTGACTCAGGATCAGCTGTCTGCTCCATTCTATCCCCATGTCCAGTGGTGGTCTGAGGCATCTCAGGCACGTCTGAAATTTCCACTGTTCCAAATACCAAGGATACATCGGTGGAGTTTAGGTGGTTTGCATCTTTTCACAACTCAGCAATGGCAACTTTTAAAGCTATCACCTCCTCTGTAGCCCCTTGATTGTGCTCACACACTGCTATCCTTGCCGCCAGAGCATTAATGACAGTGTTCAGAGGTGTCACAACATCAACTAGGGACATTTGGATCATGCTTGGAATAAAGGCCTCTAGACTGGCAGCCGTCGATCAGCAGAAAGGGCCAGTAGTCCCATTCAGAGTAGGGAAGCCTAGGTGAGCGGAAGTCGGGAGACAACATAAGTAGGTCTACAAGGTAGTTCAGTAGTAGAATAACCTGGAGTATCAGAAGAAGTAACAATAGGGATACCTGAAGACCTAGAGGCTAGAGTAGGCAAAGATACCTTTAGAGGTACTGATTATGTGTCCATCGGGGCTGCCTTCTTCTTTTCCTCCTGATCTTTAAGGTACTCAGCTTTGATCCTCCGAATATCAGTGGAGGATATGGGAATCACTTCCACATCTTTCTTTGTATCTCTTTGTACCCGAGCCCTTCTACACTACTCGATGATCAATACCGAGAAAGGAAGAGAGGTATGGGTCTACTTCGCACGCATATGATTCTCTAAAGCCATGATCATCCCCAAATTTATTCTAGTCTTCTCCATGATGTAACCCAAACAGGTTGGTTTAGCAAGGAAAATAATTGACTCATTCTGGGATGGCATAATTGTACTGCTGATAAAACCAAACTAGTATCTTGCAGCTACATTCAAGTCTTTCTTTTCAATTGGAGCCCCTTATGCCAACCACTTCACAAAACCGTCTGAAATTAGTGGGGCTAACCACTTTTTCATTGTGTACAACTTCTTTGTTCTGATAAAGTGCTGGCACTGTTCCTCAATAGTCGTGGACATGCCCAAGATTGTGTTGATGGCCTCACTGTCAAAAATTACCTTCCTTCCTCTAACAACCACATAGTCGACTATTTTGAACATTGATCTTAGCCTCTTCCTTTGGGGAACTAATGCACTGTATGCACTGTAAAATTCTTTGACCCAACTTGGTATGGAAGAGCCACGGGGTTTTGTGACGATTTGGAACTTGTGGTGCTTCAGGCACTTCATTATCTCCAGGTACATGTCGATAACCCCATCTAGACAGACGTTTTTCTGTAGGATTGTCCTCAGCCCCTCAGCCTTCGATCTATTCATTGACTTGGGCGGAGGACCTTATACAGGAGGTACCAACACTATTTCTTGTTCTGAATTTCTAAGTGTAGGAGTGATAGACTGGGGACTACGGATCCCAATGGATTATTTAGCCTCTTAGATCGCAATTCAGCTCCCTGTGCCATTTTGTGCTCATCCTCTTCAGATTATGTAGTCTGAGGCTCCTGATGTTCCTCTTCACTATCACATGGACTGTGGTAAGAAGCATAAAATCTCTCACTGTCGGAGCTTGCATTTGATAACTTAGGTGCTTTGCTTTTGCCTTTGTTTTTCCTATCAGATGTGGAAAGTTTTGCGGTCTTGTGATTTGATACCGCTGTGCCTTCGTTGATTTATATCCCTTTTTCCTTATTTCGTGGTGGCATGACTCTACCTGGAGCCTTTGGTCTAGCTATGTCTGCAATATACTATTTTTTTTAAATGATACAATTGATGTGCTCAGACAATCTACTACAGATAGACTCACCAATCCAGTCGGCGAATCGCTGAACCACCTTGGCGAGCTAACTCGGGCTCACTGAAGGGATTGGCTCAAAGGTTAAAGCAAGTAGGCGATGAGAAGGCCTTTTCGGCGTCTCAGCGACTACTTTTAGTGAACAATTATTTGTTTGCCGAAAGTTACAGTGCAACAAGAGAACATGGAGGCAGAAAAAGGGCGAACTAGATATCTTTTGGCGAGTCGTTGAGTGCTTTTGGCGACCTGAGGCTTTTCACCCAAAGCTGCATCATCTCAAGTCAAATTTCGAATGAAATTAAAGTCGAGAAGCATATTTTTTAATCGAACCACCGAGTAATTTTGTGAGCACGACTTAGCTTGCCAACTGCCCAATGTGCGAATAATCGACCCAACATCTCCAATTCAGCTCTGCAATACCCGAAAATAAAAATAACACTTGCGCTAGAGAGATTTACTTAAGACCCATAACACCCATCATTCCGGGATACTCGGATGTCTCCGGGTTCTGCCAACTTGATAGCACGCAAGTAAAACCACACTATTTGACTCATTTCAATGCACAAGTATACGGAATTTCAAAAATTAAGATACAACAAATAAGTTTTTAGACTTAAGATATGCATTCAACATTCTAATCCTACCAGATAGGACTAGCACACGACAAGAAGATATGAGTATTGCAAATGAGCAAAAGATTCTTATAAATAAACTCGGGGTTCAGAAACTAACCTTAAATGATTATTAATACAAATTGAAATGCTAGGCAGCAAAGTAATCCAACTCTGAGCACAAACCGTCGACTAAAATACTCACAAAGATGCGAAACTATAAATGCGAGTGAGGGAAAATGAAATTTTAAACCCTTTGACCCAATTTACCACCCGATTCGTGCCCATTCGGCGATATTAGTCGTGTTCGCCTATGTAATTGGCGACATGCCCATTGTTTATTTACCTCGTCAAGTTTTGCAAGACCTTTATTAAATGTAATAATCCAAACGGTGGTCTGCATCGGGATCACCGACCTGGTTGGCAATTCACCAAATTTCTCCTTCGCTCACCGAGTTTTACAGGCCCAAATTACTATGATTTTGAGCCAAACGACATATTCAATCCGGCATGCTAATCCTTTCGGTGATGCACCAATTAGGTCATTCTTTTGCCTAGCTGCACTTTGAAAACACTTTCCCACTTAAACCTAGACAATCAACACAACATTATTTATAAACTCAAAATAAGAACAAGTGGGTTGCCTTCTAAACAACGCCTTAGTTAACGTAGTGGCACGATGTAAGCTAGCACTCAAAATCCATTTTTAGGGTTAACCGTAGTATCACTAGGCAACCCCTTATTTTGTTGGAGGTGGAGATCGGGCAACACATAACCCATGAGGTTCTCGAGCAGCTGGACAACTGTGGAATGAGACCAAACCATCCGCTTCATTCCTTCAATGTCTTTCTTCATTCCTTTTAGCTTTCTATCTTGCTAAGTCACCTTGTGGAGAATAATTGAGAGCATTCCCTCAAGGCGTTTAACCTCATTGTCCTTGAGACTTCTTCGCTCATGAGGAGGGATGAATTTATCCGTCCTCTTACACTGGACTTTGATCTTCACCATCTTTTTGGTCAACTCATCCATCTGAGTCATTAGGGCGGTCAACATGAAGTCCTTTTCTACTTTTTGGTTCGTTTCAGCCATTTGATTAAGCAGTTGAGCTGCTATCACATATGGCTGTTTCGTAATGCCTCCCAGAATGAGTTGGTCGACCAACCTGTTGTTTCCAAGACCAAGACTTATGTAGAAACAGTCAAGGAGAGCTATGTCGAGAATGTTATGATTTGGGCATTGATTGGTCGGTTCAGTAAACCTTGCCCACGACTTACGGATCCATTCACCTTCTAATTGCTTGAAGGTGAGAGTATGATCCCGGAACATGATTACCTTTAAGGGAGGAAACCCCATTAGCTCCTAAGTACAGCTTGCCATGCTCACTTTCTCTGTTTGGATACGAAAAAACCAACAAAACAAAACTAAAAATAAAGTTAGTAACCTACGACTAAGAAAAACAAAAATCTTACTAAACTAAATATTCTCAAGTAACACCACTCCCTGGAAGCGGCGCCATTTTTATGTTTGCATAATGAAGACACAACTTCCAATGCAAGTGTCTACGATCGTACAATAGTAAGCTAACCCAACCAAGGGTTGGGGTCGAATACCAAGGGAGTGGGCTTGATAATTGGTATAAAAATAAAATTTAGTTCTAATTAGTCATAAATAAAGACATCATCGAATGGAAACATGTTAAATCTAAGGGGTGACGCAAGCATCAATTATCAAAGGGTTTTTTTTTTTTATCAGAGGTAAGTAGAATCAACAAAAATGCAAAGAGTACTAATCAAGAAGATGGGTTCTTGGGATGTGATAGGAATACCGAAAAGACTAAACTATTGGTTACTTGCTTTTGACGATAAATCTATTGAATATTTTTTACTAGGCTAGACTGTAGAAGGGATAAATTCTCTCTTGAGCAACCTACACCAAATTAAATGGGTTCCTCTTGGACACGCACTTGCCGCATGAAAAGCAACCTCCGCCTTAGCCCACTCATCTCTCGAGCTGAGTGTGTAGGAATGAGACTAGGGTTCACTCTCTCAAGCTAAGCCTTATGTCAACCCAATCCCACCTGACATCAATTTAGTAGTCTTAGTTTTACGACCTCTCTCTCGAGCAAGCCAAAACACAAAAATGAAATCGTATTTGCAACTACAAGTTCATTAAGTTCCACCACAACTACTAAACGAAATCACATATAAACAACGAATAAATTATAAACAAGAAAGGCCCAACAAATAATCTAACCATATTCAAAAAATCACAACCCAAGAATTGGGGTTTTATCTACACATGTAAAAGAGATAGAAATTTATACCAAAATGAGTTTGCATTCAAATGGGTATGAAGATTTAAGTCTCAAAACAAGCCAATATTGAAGAATCCACAAGACCCAAATACAATTTCTTGGAGTTAAAACCCTTTGAATCTTCAAGTTCTTCAAAACCCTCTCCAAACTTAGAACTCAAAAATAGATGCAAAGTCTGAAAAATTTATTTTCAAAGCTAAAAATTCGATACTAGAATAATAATTCTTAACGAGTATTTATAGTTTTCAAAAATATGTATTGCAGCGAATAATTTGGCATCGTTAGTCGAGATCGCTGATCAACTCGATTATTCACCCTTTGGTAGGTTTCATCGCCGTCTTGCTCTATGCTTCAGGATCATCGTGTCTGGATCATTGGGAGACATTGTACAACTTCACGAAACTGCTCGACGATACGCCAACTGCTCCTTTTCACCGGCGATTTGATCCTTTCCTTTAAGGCACAACACACTGGAACAAAAGGTGAGGATAAGACCTTTTGGTGACTTGCCGTATGGGTTATGCGATTCTTAGATCTTCATTTCTTCGTTCTTTCAGCTGCCTTTGTTCCTTTTTTTGCTAAGTAGTGTCCATGCTATCCTTCAAACTCCAAAAACATGAAACCTAAGGGTTTTCATCATATATTAAGATAAAATATGCATTTGAGGGCACTAATTCTATCAAAATATAGCTCTAAATGAGTCCAATTTGTGGACTCATCAATGCTGTTGTAGCTGATGATGATGAAGAGTCCGACACAATCGAGATGGATGAGGAGGAGGTAGAGGCTCGTGATAAGGTAGTGTATAAGGACTCAGAGGACATAGACGGTGACATGGCCTGGTTAGTCACATTGACTTCCCTGTGCGGCACATATATGATTGGGTCTAGTGGGTCTTATCCCACGAAGGAGGTTGCCGCACACCCGTCTAGTTTTGGAACTGAGCCAGGCATTGATGCTCAGGTAGGTGCCTCCCTAGTGACCCAGAGTTCACATCAGGCCTAGCCTAAACGGGGAATTTTTTCTATCCCTCCATTTTATGCATTGTCGATACTTGCAGTGTCTATTTTACATTGAGGACACTATTTAGTAATTTAGTGGGGTGAACGTATCTATATACCTATCCTCTTGGTTGTGTTTTGTTTTTATTTCGTTCTTTTAGATGTTTTGTTACTTTTTGTTTGAAACATCTCCATGATTGTTTTAATAGTGAATGTTTGCTTTGAATCATTAGTCTTTCTCTTGAATGCTTGATTGTGATGTGATTGTTGTTCTCTTGTACATTTGAACGACGAATGTGAGCAATACTGATTACTTGAATAGTGCTCTTCTGAAGGATATGTTTGCGCGTATCCAACGAGGCAATTTGAGTTACATAAATATTCTGTGAACTCTTAGCATCACATTATGACTAGTCATATTGTTAAGGTGTGACTTGTGATTACTATTTCACGCGAGTTTAACTTGTAGAGTCGTGGTCGATAATTGTTTATGATACCATGTGTAATGAGGTTTACTTTAAGATGTGCATAATGATACGTAGAACTTGACTTGTTGTTTGAATCTTCTAGCATTGGTGAATGAAGGAAATGATCTTAGGCATAAATTTTTGAGAGTGAACTGAATTGCTATATCATTGTGTGATCACTTTCTGAGCATGTGAACCTAGCTTGGCACTATTTGAGCCTAACCTTTTCTTTGGATGAAACATAAACGCAAATGGCATTTTTCTCCCCACCTAAAACCTTCGTAAATCATTGGTTTGCTTGAATAGACAACTTATTCCAAAAGCCTAAGTTGGGGTGTGGTAAGAATGAGGAAAGAATTATAGCGAGATGTTTTTGAAATTTATTCTTGGAAGCATGTGGATGAATAATAAAAGGAACCCCTCCATATAAAAAAAATGAGAGAAAAAGAGAAAGAAATAAAAAAAATTATATTAATTGTGTATTGTTGTTCAAATAAATGGGGTGTCCGATGAGCTATAACAAACAAAAAAATTGTGTGTTACGAATAGGCCAAGGAAGAGTTGTGAAGATGAAAACAATCAAAGAAAAGGAAAAGAAGTGAAATTTGAGCCATGCTTTATGAAGGTAGAAGTCACTTTGCCAATATGATCATACCCTTACCTTAAGCCCAATGACAAGCTTTGAAAGACCATTTTGATCTTGAATGAGCATAGTGATGTGGTTGTTGGAAAATACGGGCAAGCTTATGGGTAAAATCATGCATGTTTTCTCATTACGATTGTGAGAGTTGATTTCGATCCATTATTTGTAATCCTTGATTGGCTTTGTGAGAGAATATAATCATTCTTGTTGTGAGGGCATTTGAACACTCTTGTTGGGCATGAATTTGCATTTGAAGTGAGCATTGTGAGCTTGAACCCTACTTGAAAACGGTGAGTCATAGTTTGAAACTTTTACTGAACAATTGAATATTGCATGTGTGGATAGAACCTTGTGTGCATTCATGTTGTGTCCTAAGTAGCACTAGTTGTAGACATTGCAGTTGGCTAGATTGATCTTGTGTTTTCCTTGAGGACAAGAAAAATTTAAATTGGAGGTCGGGAATTTTGACCTGTTTAGGGCTTATTATTCAATAAATTTGTGTGCTCAATGCCTATTTTTTGCTCATAACTGATGTTAATTCGTTTATGTGTAGTAATGAAAGCTTAAGCACAGGGCAAGGACATTATGATGCGAAAAGAAGCAAAAAAGTTGGAAAAGTTGAAGAAAAGAAAATTTGGAGCTCGCAAAAGCCACTCGGCAACGCGACCAGTGAGCCTCAATCTCACCAAATAATCCAGTGAAGTAGCCCATGGATCAAGCCAAATCTGTGAGAGAAAAGAACTTGGACGACACGCCCAATGGAATGGCGATAGAGACTCTGCTCGCCAAATCTACCATAATGATTTGATGCAGAAGTAAAGCCAAATAGCGAGAAGATGGGACGTCGATGGATCGCCGACTTGTTCGGCAATCCCGACTAATATCGCCAAGTGGACTCTGTGCTGAGATTTTGGGATGTTTTCTGAAACATATAAATTTATTTTTGAAAAGAGAGTTAAGGAGTTACATTGTTTTTATAACTTTTTACATACTTTTACATGATGGAACACTCTTGGAGAGAATTTGGATCTTGGATTTGAGGATTTACGATTCTAGTGTTAATTTTTGCATTGAGCATTGAAGATTCTTGACAATTCGGATGGATATTATTTTTGGTAACGATTTGTTTCGTTTTGTGATGTTTGGCTAAAATCCCTTCCCTTAAGTGTGTGATCATGTAATCAAATACCTAAATTAGCTCATGGGTATTGTTAATTGCTGAATTTAATGTTGTTTTTGAAATGGGTTCAATTGTTTATCCAATTTTTCATTGATTAACTAAAGTTGAAATTTTGGTTCTAGCTTAGCTCTCTATGCTTGCTTAAGAATGATGCGTACGATAGAATGAATTATTGATAGTTGTATTGATTTGCCTCTTTACAACCAAGCTTGAGAAAGTGGTTAAAATTAAGGAACTGGGTGGATTTGTATTGTTTAGCTTGTTGAGGTTCAAAAGAACTTGTTTGAAACAATATAGTTGATTGAGAAATAGCTATCATAATTACAACCTATCCTAACCATTAAGATTCAACAACTTAAAGCAATTAATAATTACCCATTAAGAGAAATTAGTATTCGATTGATCACACTTCTAAGGTCCTCTCTCTAATCGTTCAATTCCTGTGTTAATTACCTTTGCTTAAAATTGGTTGCAGTATCCACCCGTTTGATATTAATCATTAAAACTCATTGATTTAGTTTATGCTACGTAGTCTTTTACTTCTACAAGAGATTAGAACACTTCTACACTTTGTAATTGAATTTTGTTTACTGCATCACTCCTTGTGGGATCGACCCCAACTCATCGTTAGGTTTATACTTGTTAGCACCGACACTTTGAATCGGAAGACGTGTAGTTGAGCGTGATAAAAAATGGCGCTGTTGCCGAGGAGTGTTGTTTAGAATTCTTTTATTGAAGTGTTTTTGTGAACAAATATTTTGGTAGTAGAAATTTTATTAGTGTGTTTTCTTATTTCTCTCAATAGGTGAAGATTTGAGTGTGACTAGGAGCAATGCAAGTTAACTTGGGAACAATGTCGGTGCTATTCGATTGCCTCAATCTGTGGGAAATGCAGTGTTTCATGTGTCCAGCACTGTGTTGCAGTAGTTGCAGATGAAAGGTCTCTTTGAAGGACTTTCTCAAGAGGACCCTCATGATCACATTTGCAATTTATGGATGTGTGGGGACCGTTCTTCTTCAAGAACATCACTCAGGAGTCAATCTGACTCTGTTTGTTTCCATTTTCTCTAATGGGGGAAGCAACAAAGTGGTTGACCGAATTACGAAGGGAATCTATTATTTCTTGAAAGGAGTAAACGAAAGTTTTTTAGGAAAGATTCTTCCTTTCCTCGAAGATGGTAAAGTTAAGGAATAGCATTAAAAATTTCAAGAGGATTGATGGTGAACCTATTCATGAGACGTGGTTAGATTTCAAAAGATTATTTTCCAATGTCCAACTCTGGGTTCTGGACAATGTGCTTCTACAATATTTCTATCGGAGTCTTGACACCGTCAACAAGGGAGTAGCTGACCAACTTATTCAGGGTGGAATCGTGAAACAACCATTTGTCATAGTGTCCGCTTTGTTTGATGAGATAACCAAGATTAATTGTGCATGGTATACAAGGGAAGATCAAGTGTCTCCTCTAAGCCTCAGACTGACGAAGGAACAAATGGAAAGAAACAAAGAACGTGACGAAAATATGGCCAAGATAATAACCCAAATGGAATTGTTAACAAAACATGTCATGGGAGGTAGTTCTAAAGCTGTGAACGTGGTTGGTGTGAGTAGTGGTGTGACTCCGGATGACACACAATATGAGGTCATGTACAATGAAGAGGTACAATTCCTGTCAAACCAAGCGGGGTGGGGGGGGGGGTCTTGTCTGGGCTATCCAAGGTCAGGCGGGAATCAAGGTTGGAATATAGATCGTGATGATTGTTAGAGAGATCAAGATAGAGAATGGCGTGATCGCTGAACAAATTAGAGAGATAGAGATGGTGATAAAGATCGTTAAGCATCACCTCATGAATGTCGGAAGCTGAAGGAACCAAAGGCTGACCCTAAAAACTTTTGGATAGAGGATATACTTGCTCATATTTTTAACAAGGTGGAATGAATGATTAAGGTACTCAAGGAGATGAAGGATGATTTCTCCTTGTTAAATCAAATGGTGACCTTGCATTCGGTTCCATAAAGCAGCTTGATACTAAAACGGGACAAATCTTAGCTTACTTATAAACAAGACTGAAACGGGGCTTCCTAGTGATACCTTAGGCAACCCGAAGAATGATGCTTGAATTCATTTCAGCGCCATGCCAAGATGTTACATAAGGCGCTTCTTGGGAGGAAACCTAAGTTTTATTTTGTGTTATTTGAATAAAGTTTGTTATATGTGAAGGTTCAAATTTGAATTTTGAAGGAAAATCAATTGAGAGAGCTCATGGCTCACTCGGCGAATGGCCGAGTGGCTCGATGAGACTGATCAAGTCGCCTTTTGAACCAACTGAATAGCTGACTTTCTGCCCAATTTTCCGGTCTGAGGTCCACTCTGTGACTCGCCGAGTGGATCGGCGACGTAAGTAAGACTAGCTGATCAGGGCGTGAACTTAAGGGTCAAGAACCCTCCAACCGTTTTAAATTCATAACATCTCCTTCATTTGAACTTTTCAACTCTTGCACTCATTCAATCAACTTTAGATTATCTTTTTAGTTTAAATTTCATGGTTGTCCTAGTGTGTGATCGGAATCCGAAGTGTCATCTATCCTCCCCTCTTTCCCTAAGTGTCTCCTTGTCTTCATTTGGTTGGTTTTCTAAATTTTATTTAATTTCATTATTTATACTGAGCATTCTATTGAGTAGTTAATGAATCTATCATGTGTCTCGATTATGTGCCTAATCAGTCATTGAAATTTAATTTGAAATCGAGCATGTTAGATAACTTGTTTAGCGTAAATTGTTTGAGTTTCACATTTGAATTGATTGAATTGTGGGTGTGCATGTTGGGTAGTGTACGTGTAAAGTTTTGGGTAGCCCGAATTCATCCAAATGGCTTTAGGTTGCTCAATTATGGATTTTGTGACATCATTCTTATGGGCAAATCGTTGTTTGGGTGAATTTAAACCAATTGGGGGGGGGGGGGGAGTCTGAGTACTCCGGCTTAGATATTCATCGTGGGTAGGCTAAAATTGTTGGGAATTATGCTTGAAATGGTTTGTCGTAGGCTGTTAGTTGCGAATTGATTTAATTTATATTGCTTAGTCTTGTACTTCGACAAGAGATTAGAACACTTCTACACTTTGTAATTGAATTCTTTACCGTATCACTCTTTGTGGGATCAACCATAACTCATCGTTGGGTTTATACTTGTTAGCAACCGACTACATTTTGAACCAGAACAAGTGAAGTTGTGCGTTATCATTAATCTATGCCAATCTTATAAGTTTCATCAATATTAAAGAACTTTACTTACGGATATGAAGCTTAAAAATTAAATGAAAAAGGACAATAATATATCTATAAAATAAATCAAGCTTTTGTCAAAACTTTGGAGACGTTCAATTATTTGCTTCTTCAAAAGATAGCTCCAAGAAGATTAAGAGAAAAAAACAGTCATTCTAAGGATAAAAGAGTAAAAGTGCTATTTTAAAGGAAGGTTTATTAAACCTAGATAAAAAATAATAAATTACTTTTAAAAAATAAAACTAATAATTGTTACAACTATGAAAAATTAGGACACAATGTCAAAGACTAGATAATCGCTATAAAAAAGAAAGACAAGATGAATATGATAGAAATAGAGGGGAAAAATTATATTCTATTTTTGACGTAAATAAATTCCGTTCTTCCTCTGAACAAAGCTTCAGTGATGAAGACCCGCTCGATATTACATACAATTCTGAAAGTAGTAACTCAAGTAATCAAAGTTGATGAATAAGAGCAATATGCACATGTGAAGGTCAATCCGTAAATCTAGTTACTAGTAATAATAAATAAATCATGTTTGACATATCTGATGGTATTCAGGATGAAGATCTTAAAAGAAAATATTTTATAAACCTAAAAAAATTAACAATCAACAACAAGTTAGAAAAAATTATTGAACCTTTTAATATGTAATATTTTTTAAACAAATTTAACAAACAAAGATCCAATATAATGTTACAAGATCCTCAAGCTAAAGTACAAAATATAAAAAAATGAAGTCAAAGAAGTTAAGCAAAGACTTAACAATCTAGAAATAGAATTCTTTTCTAATAAATTATTAAACAAACTAAATTGATTGTCAGAACGTGGATTTACATATCAATAAGAACCTACTATAACCCACGAGTAGGTTAGTCAGCCCATACTTACAATAACAAGTAATGAGTACAACGGTAGAACTAAACAAAAATAACATTAGCAACAACGACAAGAAAAAAAATGGAAGCAAACAAAAACTATATATAAGAAACCCTCCCAAAACCTAGAAGTGACGAGTATAAAATTGTCTAATATGGTAATACAAGTCCCATAAGTGGACCACAAAGTGCGATATCAGAGGCAAATGACTAGCTAATACATATACCGAAGGAGATAGGAAAATCTAGGACGCCAAGTGCTCATCCTCGTCTCGGATATCCCCAAACTTGCGAAAGATGGCACGAACGATAACCATTTGTAGCTATTACTAGGACCTGCATCACAAAAAAAATGCAGTGTAGCGTTAGTACCACAAAAAAGGTACTCAGTAGGCATCATATGCCAACTGATCAACATAGGTAAAAGCAATAAGAAAGATAGATTCTAGTCACAAACAGGGGTAAAATAAGATAAGAAAGAAAGCACACAAGCATATCGAAAGAAAATCTATATATAGCTAAACTAAACCTAACTGGACCCTCTTAAGTCAGAAGATGCACTCATATGCAAGTTTAAATTAAACCCAAATTGACCCTCAAATGCCCTATAGGTACACTAAATAGCTACGACTACAAGAGTGAAGTGACTAAAATCTAGATCCAATAAGTGTACTCAAGGCCAAAACCCATGTGATGGCCTCTGACTAGATGTGATGGCCTCGAACAATATAGGATCAACCACAAACGGGTAATAACAACTTTGAACTATGAACATTAGCCTTGGACAAGAGATAAGGATCTCAAACCGTAAGCATCAACCTCAAATCAGAAATAATCACAACATCCAGTCAAATCCAAGTCCATCTAGCAAAATTTACAAAGGCATACAAACTTTGAAGACGATCCAATATCAAGACTAAGTCATCATGGATCAATGACATCCCATAAGTATCAATATAATGCTCCAAGCATAGGAAAATCCAATTACAAGTTTCCACAAAAGAACAAAACCTCTAGATATGCATCAGACCCACAAAGATAGGGAGAGAAGATAGAAAGTCAACAACGTTGTGACTTCTACTAAAATCTACACATGTCTAGTCCATTTGAAATGATTTCGGACATGATAACAATGCTACAAGACTTGCTAGTCTAAGGCACCACTAGTATATCGTAGACTTAGGCCAAACATGCTAAAAAAATAAGAAATAACTAAATTAATTCACCATTGCATGTGACAAAACACATTAAACCTCAAACTAGCATGATACTACCCCCGAAGCAGGGTCAATCAACCTGAAAACGTGGTCTTTTAATAAATATGCAAGAATGACTAGGTACCACACCCAATTCAGGCTACTATTTATGAATTCAAACATTTAGGCTTAATGTAATTAGAAAGGAAACTGTACCCTACCTATGGGCCAACTATGCATGCTCCGAATCACTGAGCCGGAGTTGTTCCATTCCAAATAGCCTCCAAATGTTTCCACACTATCAAGAATATAATCATAATGTTAATATGGTCATTTGGATACAAAAATCAGATAAGACATCACATCAATTTCATAGACAAACAATAATTGTGGGATCCATGCTAGAATTTCAAGAATTGAATCGATCAAGAGCTCCTTAACTATGCCCAAAACTTGTGTTGTATAATAAAACAAAATATGAAGCTTGGAAATAGCAAACAACAACACATGCACAAAAATATAAAATTTATCTAAGAACACAAAAAGGACATCAACTATGATGGAAAATTCACTTCAAATAGAGGTCCACCAACACGTTGTGATCACACCACAATGAAGTCTCAACATTTACGGATGTGTGGGGCTTCAAAAAACAAAATTCTGAGCTAAAACAAGGGAGAAAATTCAATTCCAAACTTCAAAATATTGGTGCCATCAGGACAGGTCTTTAAGTAAGACAAGTCTAATCTTCTCTCCATGAACACAGAGAGCCTCCGCAAAAATAGGCCTCTCAAGCGTGATGAGGTTCTCATGAACGTGGCCAAAGGGGAATTGATACCCAGCGATTACAGTAGGGGCATAGTGAATGCGATGTCCGTGAAAGCGGCAAGGGCCATGCGAACATGGCCCTCATATCACATGAACTTCGTGGTTACCGCTAAAGGCCCATGAACACGAACACCAAAAGTGACATACACTAGCTTATTCATATATGCTGGTATGACAAGTTTCCTAACCTCTGATTCGGTGTTCCGAATTCATTCTGATCTCGGTACATGTAGATGAGATATGCAACCCTACAAAGTTTGGTATTTCATACTCAATTAAGCAGCCTAAACCCCATAAGAGGTCATCTTGGTTGAAAGCTCATCCCTCCCCCAAACGTTATTTTAAGCTGAAATCCACAAGGGTTCTAAAATTGGCCAAAAAGCCTCGAGATCAAAATGAAGGGTCATTCTAAACCAAACTCAATGTTTCAAACCTAACCGTGCTTAGTAAATTCTCTATCGGGCTTGTTTACTCATAATGAAGACTAAAATTAAACTAAGGCCTTAACTTGAAAGTTAAATGCCTAATTGCATAGACTCACATTAAAAGCCTTGAATGTCATGCCGACTAAGCTACTATCCTTAAATGACTCTTTCTGAGATGATGGAATTGATAGAATTAGATTCTAAGATCATCTTCTTAAACATTTCACCAAAATTGACCGTTCAAGAGCTCCCAAACCAAAACTAACATAAAAAGCTCGCAAACCAAAACTGACATAAAAACAAAACAAATGACCAGATGACAAAACTATTAGTCTCACGAAATCATAAATGACTTGGGGTCATTATTGGAATGCTCTAAAAAGTGAACATGAGGCATAAACATTGAAATGATCTAAGGTCCATTATAGCATCTACTACTAAAAAGGACTTTCGTCATCCAATGTAATAGTTAAAAAATACTTAAAGGCTTAAACAAGCCGAGAAATTGATCCCACATGACATGCATGGCCTCCCGGTTAGCCTACATAATTGTATTATGGCTCCAATGCACATTAACCACATAAATGTCTCTCGAATGTAACCATCTCATATCTCTAGCCTGAATGGAAACTAGCTTCTCCACGAAGGTTTAGTGGTCATCCAACTCTATTGCAACATACTGAATTACATAAGACTCATCAAGACCATCCCGCTGTAGAATCGAAACATGGAAGACTAGATGAATAGCTTAGAGCATTGGAGGCAAAGTTAACTTATAAGAAACATCTTCAACAATTAGGAGGATGTCAAAATGACGAATATACATAGGGCGAGGCTTGGCACTCCTCCCAAATATCATCAAGCCTTTCATGGGTGACACATGGAAAAAAACTCTATAACTATCGGAAATCCCCAAAGGCTACCACCTGTGATCAACCTAACTCTTGTGCCTGCTCGAAATTGTCCAAACTCTATCCTAACTCACGCTCACCTGGTCCAAAGACTCTTGAATCAAATTTGTACCACAGTGTCTAAGATTAAAAGACTCTAACTAACCAACTGGAGTGCGATAATACCTACAATATAAGGCTTTGAATGGAGCCATCTAAATGCTAGAATTTTAGCCCTTGTTTTATGCATACTTTGCATGGGTATGAACTTGTCCCACTTCCCTCAAAACTTCAAGACACAAGCCTGGATCATATCTTCCAAAACATGATTAGTACATTCCAAATGCCCATCCCTGTGCGATTGAAATGTTGTGCTAAGGTCAACATGAGTGAAAAACTTCTCCAGAAAGGTCCTCTTAAATCTATAATTATTTTTAGTAGCCCGATCAGATATAATTATACCGACACACAATGAAGATGTAACACCTCTCCAATGTAGATAGGGGCCAACCTCTTTGTCTAGAATGAAGATAGAACTTGAAAGAAATGTGATGACTTGGCAAATCGATCACAATGATCAAAATATTTTCAACACCTATAGTGATGTTATCCCACTTCCACTCCGGAATGGGTAACTTTTGACACTTAGTGCTAGGTCTAAAGTACTCGACCTTCACATGTTGGAAACTCAGGCAATGAGAGACATAATCTGCAACGTCTCTACTAATGCTACCCCAAGTCAGGATACATTTTTGTAGTGCCCGAATAAAAAGAGTATCTACAATCATGGGCCTCACGAAGTATCTACTGGACCAAAGCCCCAACTCTCAGAACCCAAATGTGGCCTCAAACCTTAAAACCCCGTCTGAGTCTAAGGTAGCCTAACCAGCATTACCTACTAACACCTAATCTTGAAGTGCAATGAAGGCTTCATCCTCAAACTGAAGGTTACAGATCTGACTAAACAAAAAGAACTAAACTCCTACATAAGATAGAACACGCCTTGAATATGAAACATCGAATCAAATTATCAGATTAGGTAAGGACTACAAATATAATGTTAAAGGTCCTTCACTGTAGATAGAAAGGCTAGACTATCCATACATCTAGCTAAAGGCATCTGCTACTATATTCTACTTTCTTAGATAACAGCTAATCGAGAGGATTGATATTGCTCAAACTATTCTTAAGAAAAAATCTAATCAATAAGTGATCGTAGTGAATAAAAATACCCTACGAAGAGTTTGTGTCGAATCCCACAGAGAGTGTCACGACCCAGAGGTACCCCCTAGATGCTACATGGCATATAGAACCTTGAAGAACTCTATACAAGCCAGTTAGTTCTCATCACATAAGAAATAGAATAATAAGAATAAAATAGTAGTCCATGTCTAATAGTTTTGTAAAGCGAATAGCGGAAGTGTAAAACACTTGTCTCATCATAGCCATCTAATACAATAGAATGAAATTGGGCCTTACCGATACATCATGTGCAAAAGATAAATATATAAAACAACTAGAAAATAATGAAATTTTTCCTCAAAACATGAAGACTCACCAATGTTTAGAATCTTGAACTCAACCACTAGCCACGAATACAATAGTATGAAATTTGGGGAAATGTAGGCAATAATATGTGTTAGTACAAAACAATGTACCAAGTATGATAGCCCTGCATAAAATAGTTCAATCATGCTAAAAAAGACATTCCGTTTCATGACATGCAATTGACCAAGCTAAAACATGATATAAAGTGTTGGAAAATATAAGTTATAAATCATGGTCAATGCTAGCTTACTTCATTTTTAAAACTTTGAACTCATATGAGATACTTCTTGAAGTAACCTTAGTTCATTCTTTTAATGTGGGGAATTAGGCTTAACTGAAATAGGGACTATTTGTGCTATAATATGATTCCCCAGTGTCTCCCACAAGTGTTGTCCTACTTACCAAGGTAGAACCATGAACTTCTAGCTTAAGTGGATCAACTAGATAATCAACCTATGGGGGTACATAGTTAAGGTATAAGGAGATTGTTACTAGATACCCGATCCTTACTAACAGGAGCTCTTCCATCTTAAGAGATTGCTTCTAGAAACCCGACCTCTACTAATGAGAGAGCTTCCATCTCACTTTCAATATCTACTCGGTGCTAAGCATAATCCCACGTAGTAGTTTTAATGTCTTGATTTATCTTATCATCCATTGAAAGGTGTGCTTGGACAACCAATCAAAGCTAGTTCATTAGGATAGTTCTTACTCTTTGATTCAATTAGGTGAGAAGCCCTTTCAACCTAAGAATTCTTTTTATGTGAGAAAACCTTTCACATCTTACTCTTATGTGTAAATGAGAAAACCATTGAATAACACATAATGATCATCATCAATGGTACTTTACTCTCAAAGCATCCTTAAAACATTTGCATAGATATCATAAGAAAATGCATAAGTCCATAATTTACCTCTTGATGTTAAAACCAACTTTCAATCATAAATACTTAGAAAACATGGGTTAGATATGGATTTGATCATAAATTCATGTAAAACTAGTAATACATATTTAATTTAATAAAACTCTTCATGAAGATAAATATCCCACGCCATATGATTCGTAACTTGAAAACAAGGGGATTACATGCGTTCATGGGGGAAATCATTATAAAATAATTGAAATTTGTCACTTAATGCATAAGAGATCATAATTAAATCACTGAAATCAATATTAAGACTCCATTATAATTCACAAAAACCCTAACTCAATTGGGGAATTCTACCTTTTCAAATAGAGGAATTTGGGAACTCCATGGATGTAAGGAATCCATAGATGAAAACTATCCTACGGTCCGTCCTGGTGGACCGTCTTTGGTCTTCAAAAAGCTTATTTTGGGTCATCGAACCACGGACCGTGGTCTGACCTATGGTCAGTGGGTCAGGCCATGGTCCCGAGCCTCTAGACCATCCTTTGGTAGGACCATCCACGGACCACACCTATGGTTCCTGGTCCCATCCACGGGCAGTGGGTGGCCATCGTGGCTTGCACCTGCAACTTTTCAAAGTTGGTTTCATTTCCTTTCTTTGGATACGGGGTGTTACAATATGTTACCTTTGGAATCATTCGCCTTGAATGAGATTCAAACTTGTTCTAAAAGAGTAGGAGAGGAATTAACAACCCAACCTATCATGCAACTTCATCTAAATGCATATAACCAAGGAGGAACTATTGACTCCAAGCTAAGTCTAACAACCCATCATGCTTGCAATTCATAAATCAAGGAGGAAACATCAACTCCAAGCTAAACACACTCTATGCATCAAAAGGAAGTAGGAACTATATCTACCAACCCAATATGCAAGAAATTTCAAATTTTTTGATGTTCAAGCAGAAACTACCTTCTCCAAGCTAAAAGCATGCTCAACACAATCTCATGGAGCTCATATGCAATTTACTCTAAAAACGCATAGCTAAATCATGTTCATCAATTCATCTCATGAAATCTATAGGCAACTCATACTCATTGCACAACAACATGAGGAAAATCAATCGTGTACACTCATTTTTCTTTCAAAACACAAGTTTCCATGAACACGCATAATCATAAGAAAATCATGGAAACACATGACTCAAAAATAAAAGACAAACCAATAGGAACTCATTACCTCAAGCAATAATAGGAGTAGAAGGAAAAATATGAGTATATCGGGACATCATATCGGCCTCGGCCTCCTAAGTAGTATGCTAAACTAACTGATTCCTCCACAACACTTTATGAAAGCTAATTCCTTATTTCTCAACTTCTTGGCTTGCCGTTATAAAATTTCAACTGGAACTTCCTCAGAAGAAAGGCTCTCATCAACTCCGAACCCTTCGAATAGAACTATGGATGTTAGATAACCAACACATTTCTTCAACATAGTGACATGGAAAGTTGGATGCACCGATGCCAAATCATTTGGCAAATCTAATTCATAGGCAACCTTACCAAAACACCTAAAAATCTGATATGGGCCTACATTTTGGGGACTAAGCTTCCCTTTCTTACCAAACCTCATGACACCCTTCATGGTTGAGATTTTTCTATAAACCCAATTGTTAACATCAAATTCAACATCCCTTTTTCTCATATCGGCATAAGAATTTTGCCGACTTTCTCTTATAAGTTGAACTTTTTGTATGGCCTCATGTACCAATTTTGGATCTATTAGGGAAGCTTCATCAACCTCAAACCAACCTATATGGGATTTACAACTCCTACCATATAGGGCCTAAAACGGAGCCATATAAGTACTTGAGTGTTAACTATTGTTATAAGAAAACTCAATCAATGGCAAATGGTTATCCCAATTACCCATAAAAATAAATCACAGATTCCCTTAACATATCTTCCAAAGGTTTGATAGTATGCTCCGCTTGCCCATAGGTTATGGGGTGGAAGGGAGTGCTAAGCTTAACACGAGTACCAAGACACTTTTGGAATGATTTCCAAAATTGAGAAGTGAATTGGGTACCACAATCAGAAATAATGGACAAGGACACTCCATTCAACCTTACCATTTTTATCAAGTACAATGACCTGGAAAATGAATAGGTAAAACTAGAGCCTAACGAGTTTGTCTTTGAGTTGATGTGAGTTTGGGGTTGTAAAATGTTGTCCCGAGCTTTGGTTGAGAGGTTTAAGGGTTAAACGTCAAGGTACGAATCCCCAATGACCAACCAAGAGGTCCTTGAGGAGGACCCTAACGTCTAACCTCAAAGCTTACCAAGAACCAAAAAATTGTCAAAAAATGAGGACCTACGGATGGGACCTATGCCCCGTAGGTCCATCAACACTCCGTAGGGCTTATTCTGTAAGTCAAGGACCCAAAATTACAAGTTGAAGACCTGACCCACGAAACTGTAGGATGGGGCGTTAGCCCACCTACTATACGTAGGTCAAGGGGTGTCAATGACACCTGCTTGTTGTCCAAATTGGGATTGAGTGAGGGGTGATTTGGTAAATCACTAATTAGTTATTTAGGGTTTGGGGACAGTTATTATTTATTTATAAATGTATTTTAAGGGTTTTGAAAGTATTAAACTCCTTTTTCAAGTCATTATTTCAAATTACAAATTAGAATTGACCTCCCCTCTCCAAAAGTTCTCTCTCTAGAAACCCTAAAAGGTATGGTAGTCTTCATCCGTGACTTAGTTTCTTTCAAGGAGCCAATTTCAAAGATGATTACAAGTGTCCAAAGTTCCCCAAAAACCTTAGTTTTAAATCTATGCATGTGTTCAATTCTAAAACATTTACAAAAGGTTTTGTATGATGAATTATGAATGGATTGTTGAATTATTTATGAATTATGGTCAATTTATTCTATGGACCCATGTTTTCCCTAAATTCTTAAGTTGTGAATTGTGATTGGGAATTGATGGATAATGAAAGTATGTTGAATTGTTTATGTTTATATTGAATTAGTTATTGAAATCATGTTAATTCCCTTATATATTGTAGTATCTTAGATGTTTGGGTTGTGATTGATGTATGGCCTTGGAGGAAAATTTCATGAAGGATCTATGAAAGATCATGATGTGAAGTATATGTGTGTGATCTCAATGAATGTATTATGATCATGTTGAGAATGGAATTGTGTTAGTATGGAAAGCATATTCTCAATTTAACTCTTATGAATAATGATGATATATGTGAAAGTTTATTCTCACATACACACACACTCATGAATGAAGAATGAAGGATGTGTCTAAGATTATGTTAATGATGGTGTGTTGATTGAAAGACTTTTCTCAATTGTACACTAATAAATGATAATGACTTGTCGTGAAAGGACTTTGTCACAATATGGGGATTCTTAGTTGAAAGGCTATTCTCATCTTTGAATCTATGAGTAATCCAATGAATGAATGTTGGGTTTGAGATGGATACTCAACTGTGAGTTGAGGTGGGGTATCTAGTAACAATTTCTTATCACATAATAATTAACTAAAGTAATGAATGTTAAGTACTCTGTGGGGAATAATGCTATACACCGAGTGGATATGAATTGAAGTGGATGCTCATCTGTGAGTTGAGGCGGAGTATCTAGTAGCAACCTCTTGAGATGGATGCTCATCCGTGAATTGAGGCGGGGTAACTAGTAGCAATCTCCCTATCCCATAAATATGTTCCCACATAGGATATTAGCTAGTGGATCCACCTAAGCTAAAAAGTAATGGTCCTACCTTTAGGCAAGTAGGAATCCCTTATCTGGTGAAGGTGACACCGGAATTCCATGAATTGCTCACATGGTCTATGTTGGTTAAGGCTTACCCCCCACAAAGAATGTTAATGAAATATGGCTTCTCAGGAATGTAGTGCTTAGTGTGGGTGGTAGTATTGGATGCCATCCTTGCATTGCACAACTGGGCTTTTGGATGGGTTATGGTGTGTTCCTTTATGTTATAATGTTAAATGAAGTGAATGTGCTCTTATGATGAGATTCTAAGCATGTTTCTAGGAAAAAAGACTTAATAGTAGCAGCCCATCATTCACGCAACTCATCTAAATGCACACAACTAAGGAGGAAACATGAACTCCAATCTCAACATACTCAAGGCACCATAAATGTTAGGAACTACATCTAAAAACCCAATATGCATGAAATTTCAAATTTCTTACTACAAGAAGGACCTGCCATCTCCAATTCAAAAGCAATGCTCAACACAATCTCATAGAGCTCATATTCAATTCAATCTCAAAAACCACAAATTCAAGGAGGGGATCTCCAATCCAAGTCAAGGCATGTTCTATAACTCATCTCGTGAAGTCTATAAGCAACTCATACTCAATACTAAACAACATGACAAAAGTATATCATAAAAGCCATTTCTTTCAAAACTTAGGCTTTTTCATGAACATGCAATTTAAGGAAATCATTGAAACACATAGAACACAAATGAATTCAAACAAAAGCAAATCAAGAGGAACTTATTAACTCCAACTAGATTTGGAAGAGAAAGATGAGAATATTGGGAGATCATATCGGCCTCGACCTCCCAAGTAACACCTTCAACTAGATGGTTTCTCCATCACACCATACGAAAGTTACATCTTTAATACTCAACCTCTTAACTTTCCGGTCTAAGACCTCAATCGGAACTTCTTCATAAGAAAGTTTCTCTTTCACTTCTAACCCTTCTTGGAAAATTATGGATGTCGGATCTCCAACACACTTTTTCAACATACAGACATGGAAAATTGGATACACCGATGCCAACTCATTTGGAAAATAAAGATCATATGCAACCTTACCAACATGTCTCTAAATTTTATATTTGTCTACAAAACTAGGACTAAGTTTCCTTCTGTTACCAAACCTCATTACACCCTTCTTGGGTGAGATTTTCAAGTAAACCCAATCAAGCACATCAAATTCAAGGTCTATTGTTCTAACATCTGCATAAGAGTTTTGTCGACTTTGGGTGGTTCTCAATCTCTCTTTAATGAGTCAAACCTTTGCAATAACCTCATGAAAAAACTCGGGTCCTATCAAAGAAACCTCACCCACCTTAAAAAATCCTATAGGAGATCTACATCTATTACCATAAAGAGCCTCAAACGAAGCCATACCAATCCTGGATTGGTAGGAAAATTCTTTCAAAGGAAACTGGTCATCCCAATTTCCCTTAAAATCTAAAATTGGCAATTATTATAGGCAAATTCTATCTATATCTAGCCAGCACTAAACATAAAAATAATAAACAAATATCTAAAAAGCTAAAAGTTTAAGCAAAGTCCTATGTCGAAAAGAAACTCCTATAGTTGGCTATATTGTACATCTTGGGTTGCCTCCCAAGCAATGCTTGATTTAACGTCGCGAAATGACGCAGACCCCTTGGTTACTCAGACTTCACTAAGACTCCATTCCTTTATCACGTCATTGATACTCTCAACTTTCCCCAAATAGACTTTTATCCTCTGAATGTTCTCCTTCAACTTCATTCTTTCCTTGTTCTCAAGTTCAACCATTCCATGTGGAAATACTTTGGTTACTCTGAATTGCTCAGTCCTCTTGAACTTGAGTTTGCCAGGAACCAAGTGCAACCTTAAGTTAAATAATAATACAAGATCACCAGGAGCAAATTCGTGCTTTTCAATCTTTTGATCATGATATATCTTCATATTTTCCTTGTACAAGGATGAACTCTCATATGCTTTTAAGCGAAACTTAACGAGCTTATTCATCTCATTCAGTCTTTTAACTTGAAGTGGCATCCCAATCCAAATCCAACTTCATGAGTGCTCACATTGCTTTATGCTCTAGCTCTAAAGAAAAATGGCATGACTTCACATATACAAGTTTGTAGGGAGACATACCTGTGGGAGTCTTAAATGCGGTGCGATAGTCCCATAGAGCATCATCAAGCCTTCTTGACCATGAGCCAAGAATGTTATTTTTTATTAACGTTTCAAAGACACTTCATTAAATTATAAGTGTTAAGGATCGTAAATAAGTATATAACCCAACTAAATCAGTTGGGGTCGAATCCCACAAGGAGCGATACATGTTTCAGATTCAATTGGGAAGTATGACAATGGTCAAATCAGTCATAGCAATAAATATTATTGAATAAAGACATCATTCAAATTTAGGGGTGACATGAATGTCAAAGGGGGGATTTTGGTTTTGATTTAACAACTACAAACAGTCACCAATAATACAAATTAACAATAATGAGACAGGTTCTTGGGATGTGATGGATTATAGGATAAAATAGACAGATGAGTAATTGCAACTATTAGAATATAGCTAGATATTAGTTAGTAGGCTAGGGTATAGTGGAGGTAAATTTTCTCTCGAACAATTTACCCCAAATCAAGTGATTTCCCTTGAACATCAACAAGCATGGAAAATAAGAGCGGCCCACACCTTAATCCATTCATTCTCTCGAGCTGAATGTGTGGGAGTGTGTTTTGGATTCACCCTCTCAAGTTGAACCCAGGTCAACCCAATATCCACAATCTATAATCAATAATTTTAGTTCTAAAACGTCTATCTATTGCAACCCAAAAACACAAACATAGAACTGCATTTGCAACTACAATTCTTAAATTAAACTACAATTAATGATTGAACTCACCTCTAAATAGCATTTAAACTACAATTAGCAATACCCATAAACTAAATTAGCCTATAATCATATGATCACACCCAAAATATTAGGGTTTTAGCAAGGTATTAACCGTTACCAAATTGATTATCCATCAACTGGGTAAGAGTAATTTCGTCCTTACAATGCTCCAATTTAAAGAATTTCAAAGACCCACTTCCAATTTCTCAAAAGCGAATTTCTTCAATCCCTCAAAGCTAAGGAAGCTAGAGAAAACTGTCTCTAGATGCTCAAAACTTAATAGTAGATTATTTTAAAGAGTAATTGATACTAAACTAAATGTTCAAAAATGTAATTATAGTCGCCAAAATTATGTTGTGAAGAGTCAATTGGCGAAGCAAGTCGGGCTCTCCGAACCACTCGGTGAGCCGCCCTTTTGTATCTTCCTTTGCCCTTTTGCCTTGGTACTCAGCATCCTCAAGGTCTGTAACTTTGGGCGAGTTATATTGGCTTCGGGGTATCACTCGGCGATCCGCCGACTGCTCATTACCCTCGCCAACTTGGTTCTTTACCACACGGGTTGGCACACTGGAACTTTAGGCGGTTTGATGAAACACTCGACGACACGTCGAATGCTCTTGGTGATCTTCAGGCTCCTCCTTCTTCATTTCTTCAACCTGACTTGTTCCTTTTTGCCTGTTAGGGTCCTTGCTCTGTTCCTCAATCCATATTCTTGAAAATCAATGATTTAACATTAGCTATTGGCAAAAATAAGCATTTGAGGACATTAAATCAATATAAACAATGCCCTAAATGAGTCCAAATCTTGGACTCATCAAACCCCAAACTAAACCTTTTGCTTGTCTTTAAGTAAAACTCAAGTTTAGCAGCTCAAAAAGGATGTATCAAACAGTGCTACAAATGAGTCAACAATTAATGCACACAACAAGACTCAACTTACTCATGCAAGGATCAATTGTTCACTCAAAGATTCAAGTTGTGACTCAATGATGCTTATGGTTACCAACGAGATTAACCTATTGTAGAGTCTCTATGATTGTCGATAATATAACAACCCAACCAAGGGTTGGGTTCGTGTCCCGAGGGAGTGGTTTTGAGAATTAATAGAAAAAATAAAATTTAGTTCTAATTAGTCGTAGCTAAAGATATTAACGAGTAAAAACATAGAAAATTAAAGGAGTGACACAAATGTGTCAAATAACAAATAGGGGTTTTGTCACAAGTTTAGCAAAATCAGTACAAACAACAAAGAAATCTATAAGTAAAAAGGGATTCTTAGGGTGTGACCACAATATACATTTATTTAAATCGTTAAGTACATGCTTACGATAGGAAATTTGCAAGATAATAGTGACTAGGCTAAGCTTTAGATGGAAATAAGTTCCCTTTGAGGCAGCTTACCCCGTTTCAAATCGGTTCCTCTCGGACACCCATTCGCCACTTGAAGGCCAGCCTACGCCTTACCCCACTCACTCTATCGAGCTGAGTGTTAGGATATGGGACTAGGGCTCACCCTTTCAGGCTGAACCTCATGTCGACCCATTCCTTAGGCCATCAGTCTAGCAATCTTGGTTTCGCGACCCCTCTCTCTCGAGCAAGCCAAAAACACATGGGTGGTTTTGTATTTGAAAATACAAACCCATTAAATTAAACCACACCCACTAGGTGAAATCACCATTAAAATACATCTAACCTATCAGCAAACAAGATCCAACAATAATATAAACACATATTTGCTAAATCACACCCCAAGAATGGGGGTTTTAGCTAGACATGAACAAGAGATAGAAATTTAAACCTAAATGATTTTGCATTCAAATGGGTATGAAGATTTAAGTCTTGTTACAAACCAAAAATTAAGAATCCAAGAGACCCAACTCCAAATCTTGAAGATGAAATCCCTCTTCCCCCTTAAGTCTCCAAAACCATCTCAAGCTTAGAGCGAAAATATCAAAAATGTACTATTCTATTGTGAAATTTATAATATTGGTCCGACTCTCTAAAATTAATAAAAAGTTTAGTATTTATAGACTTCAAAATATAGTACTGGTGGACCATTCGGTGAGGTTAGTCGAAATCACCGATTAACTTGGTGATTCGCCTGTTGGTGTAGTTTGTCGTCGTCTTGCACTAGCCTTCTGCATCGTTGATTTCTCTGTCATTGGGCGATGTAGTAATGCTTCGCGAAACTATTCTGTGAAACGCCGATTGCTTCTTTCATCACCATTTTGATCCTGCTCCTTTAGGGCTTCGCGTAATGGAATAAAAGGCGGAGTGCGTCCCTTCGGCAAATCACCAAGCATTCTTGGCGATGCTCAGGCTTCAGCTTCTTCGTTCTTTTCAGCCTTTTTGTTCCTTTTTGCACCTAAGTGTCCATGCTTCCACTAAAACTTCAAATACCTGAAACTTAAGTGTTTTCATCTGATATTTAGAATAAATAAGAATTTGAGGACACTATTTCTATTAAAATAAAGTCCTGAATGAGTCCAATTTGTGGACTCATCAACACCCTAACTTAAACTTTTGTTTGTCCTCAAGTAAAACTCAAATTCAGCAGTTCAAATAGGATCTCTCAAATAGTGCTACACAAGACTAAATCATGAACATACACAACAAAACTCATATTACTCAATCAAAGATCAACTGTGTACTCAAAGATTCAAGTTGTGACACACCATTACCAAAGATTCTCATGCTCGCAATACTTTCTACTTGTGCAAGTTGAAGCTCAACAAAAAGTATCTAAATTCCCTCACATAAAGAATGATTCCTCATTCACACAAATAGATTAACCAATTAAATATCAGGAATCAGATGCAACACTAACACTCAAAAAGAAGAACACAATGTATGTTTTCACCCATAGGCTTGCCCTTATTTTTCAATTGATCTTCTGTTCGGCTCACTGAATATCAAAAAGGTCTTTCTAAGGCCTGGAATAGGGCTGAGTGCAAAGGTATGGTCATTTAGGCTCAGTGACTTTTTCCTCACGAGATGTGGTATTATCAATGCATTCCCTTCTTTTCCTTTATCAATTCTTTTTCTAATGCTTCTAAGTCATCTTTTTTGTATATTTTTATATTTTTTTAATTGAAGGGTTTTCGTTGTTTTGCAACATCATGGGTTAAGGGGGACTTTTCTTGCACTTCTTGACTTCTCATTTTCCCTTTTCACCACACGCCTAACTTAGGCTTTTGGCCTAAGTTGGCTATTTACTATACCACACATCAAGAGGATTATAGGTAGTGGGTCAAGTATGGCCTAGGGTTCATCAAAGTTCTTCCAATGAAAGGTAAGGCTCAAGGGGTGTTCAAAAGAGTTTCACACAATGACGGGTAGCCCACAAAAGAGGTATATGTGAAATTTGGCTCACACTCTTTAAAGTTGCCTAAGATCATTTTAAGAGCACACCTTTCTAAATCAATCAGACTAACGGGGTAACTTTTGGGTTTATTCGTGCATGGTTCAAAGTAAGCTAATCACACAAGGCATCGACACTTAAGTCAAACAAGACTATACACTTTTGCTAGTGTGCCACAGTCATTACAGGAGAATCAATTCAATAAATGACTAATCACAACAAGATGCACAGAGTTCACATATTGTCTATGCATCTTCATTTGGTCTTCTCGTAGTCGTACATTGTAAATACTATTGAAGTCATCGGTATTGATCTAAACTGAGACCCAATTTTTTGCAAAAGAACAACCATATTCAACATATGAGAGGTGGCAGAAATGTGCGAAAATTTTGGGTCAAAATCATTTTTCAAATAAAAATAAAGGAAGCTACAAACTCAAACATCCACAAAAAATTGTATTGACACAATTTAAAATAGAACAACCCAAATATATACAGAAAACACATGTCAAAAATAGCACACAAAAGGTGGGTCTCACCCCATCACAAAAAAAAGTATTTGTCCTCAAATGCAAATAAAATTAACCAAGATTTTAAAGATAGTGAAGGACAAAGAGGGAGGTAAAGAGGGGATCCCGGCAAATAGGTCGCTTCATATGTCTAGGAATCAGTACCCAGAGTGACCACAAGAAGGACTAGCTCCACTGGATTCAGCAGCAGGAGACTTTGCCAAAGAAGCTTGCACAACAACATCTATCATGATTTCTTCAATCTCGGTTATTTTGTCCATTGCAGCTTCCTCAAACATCTATTCGTCAGTCTTTTCTTCTGATTCCGAGGGGGTTATCTGCTACAATCTATCCCCATATCCAGTGGTTATCTGAGGCATTGATGGCTATCGCGACAAACGACACTAACCGCAATACAAGTTGAGATAAGTAGTTGGGAACATGCTTTTTGAAAGGAAAATTGCAAAATAATAGCGACTAGGTTAAGTTTTAAATGAAAATAAGTTCCCTCTCGGGCTACTTACCCTGTTTCAAATGCGATCCCCTCGGACACCCATTTGTTGCATGAAGACTAGCCTACGCTTTACTCCACTAACTCTCTCTCGATAAGTGTTAGGATATGGGAGTAGGGCTCACCCTCTCAGACTGAACCTCGTGTCGACCCACTCCTTAGGCCATCAGTCTAGTGGTCTTGGTTTCGCGACCTCCCTCTCGGGCAAGCCGAAAACACATGGGTGGCTTGTATTTGCAACTACAAACCCTTTATATTAAACCACAACCATTTGGTGAAATCACCATTAAACTATATCTAACCTATTAGCAAGCAAGACCCAAAAATAATATCAACACATATTTGCTAAATCTCACCCCAATAATGGAGATTTTTAGCGACACATCAAGAAATAACAAAATACACCTAAAATGATAGTAATA
Source organism: Solanum okadae (assembly GCA_036553675.1). Taxonomy (NCBI): domain Eukaryota; kingdom Viridiplantae; phylum Streptophyta; class Magnoliopsida; order Solanales; family Solanaceae; genus Solanum; species Solanum okadae. Next base: position 37,949,337 of record CM071678.1, read on the forward strand.
TCAAATGGGTATAAGAAATTAAACCTTTATATAAGCAAAGGAAGAATAATGGAGAAGACCCACTTCAAACTTGGGGAAGATTAAATCTTTCTCTCTTAAAGTCTCCCACGAAACCCTCTCCAAACTTAGGAGAAAAATATCCAAAAAGTACTATTCTATTCTAAAAATTAAAATAAAATTTTGACTCCTAAAAATAATAACTAAGGCTAGTATTTATAGCTTTCAGATTTAGTGCTGCGGCGGATCATTCGGCGAGGTTAGTGGGAATCGCCGATCGATTCGGCGATTCGCCCATCATTTTATTCATCGCCTTCTGTGCTTGCCTGAAGCATATTCATGTCTTGGACCATTGGGCGGTATAGCACTACTTTGCGGAACTATTCAGCGTAGCGCCGACTGCTCCTTTCTCCGTCGAGTTGATCCTCTTCCTTCAGGGCTCAACGTGCTAGAACAAAAGGCAAAGTGTGTCCCTTCGCCGACTCGCCAAGTGTGCTTGGCGAAGCTCAGGCTTCAGTTTCTTCATTTTTTTCATCCTTTTTGTTCCTTTTTGCGCGTAAGTGTCCATGCTTTTACTCAAACTTCAAATACCTGAAACTTAACATTTTTCATCAGATATTAAGATAAAATAAGCATTTGAGGACACTATTTCTATCAAAATAAAGCCCTAAATGAGTCAAATTTGTGGACTCATCAACACCCCAACTTAAACGTTTGCTTGTCCTCAAGTAAAACTCAAGTTTAGCAGTTCAAATATGATCCCTAAAATAGTGCTACACAAGACTCAATCATAAACATACACAACAAGATTCAAACTACTCATGCAAAGATCAACTTTGTACTTAAAGATTCAAGTTGTGATACACTATTACCAAAGATTCTCATGCTCACAAGACTTGCTACTAATGCTAGTTCAAACTCAACAACAGTATCAGAATGCCCTCACACAAAGAATGATTTTATATTTGCACATAGTGGTTAATCAATTTAAGATCAGGAATCAGATGCAATGCTCACACTCAAAAGAGGAAAACGATGCATGTTTTCACCCATAGGTTTGCCCTTATTTTCCAATCAACCTTCGGTTCGGCTTGCTAAAGATCAAAAAGGTCTTTCTAAGGCTTGTAATAGGGATGACTGCAAAGGTATGGTCATTTAGGCTTAGTAACTAACGATCCTCATGAATTGTGGAGCTTTCAACACTTCTTTTTCTTCACCTTCTTCTATCAATTTTTCTTCTAGTGCTTCTAAGTCAACCTATTCTTTACTCCATGAATCTCTTGGAAACCCCATTTCTTTTGGACTTTTATTCCACAATCTTCTTTTTCATTATTTTTTTTCTTTATCTTTTTTTGAAGAGTTCCCATTATTCTGCAACACCAGGGGTTAAGGGGGAATTTTCTTGAACTTCTTGACCTCTCCTTTTCCTTTTTACCACACCCCCAACTTAGGCTTTTGGCCTAAGTTGGGTATTTTCTAAACGAAAAATCAAGAGGATTATAGGTAGTGGGTTAAGTAAGGTCTAGGGTTCAGGAAGGTTCATTCAAAGAAAGGTAAGCCTCAAAGGGTGTTCAAAAGAGTTTCACACGCTCATGGGTAGGCTACAAAAGAGGTATATGTCAAATTTGGCTCGCACTCTTTAAAGTTTCCTAAGAGCATTTCAAGAGCACACCTTTCTAAACCAATCAGACTAACATGGCAAATTCTAGGTTTATTCATCCAAGGTTCAAAGTAAGCTCAGCACACACGTTATCGACACTTAAGTCATAAAACACTACATACTTTCGGTAGTGTTCAACGGTCATTAAAAAAGAATCAATTCGATAAATGGCTAATCACAACGAGATGCAAAGAGTTCACATATTGTCTATGCAACTTCATTTGGCCTCATCGTAGTCGTACATTCATGTTTGTTCAATTGTAAGCACTATTAAAGTCATCGGTATTGATCGAAACCGAGACTCAAATTTTGTACGAGAACAATAACTTTCAACACAAGCTATGGCAATCTTTTTTGAAAAATACTAACAATTTTTTTTTGGAAGCGTCAAAATTTGCAATCAATTAAAATTAGGAAGAAGGCATAAGCTTTAACAATCGCAAAAATAGTTTTAAAAACATAAACCCCAAATATCAGCAAAAAATTTGAGATGCAAATAGCACACAAAAGGTGGGCCTCACCCCACCACACATAAAAGCAATTTGTCCTCAAATGCAAATAAAATTAGCCAAGAGTAAAAATAGAGAAGAACAGAGAAGGGGGTAAAGAGGTATCCTGTCTATGCAGTCGTTCCATCTGTCGGGGCCACAGTGCCCGATGTAGTGCTCTGAATATGGGCATTAGTGCCTGGAATTACCTCAGAAGAACCATCACATGACAATACGATATGATCATTGCAAATGAGTACCAATTTTGTTTGCAAAGGAGTACCAAATTTTTGAAAGAAAGCTTGGGGTTCGGAAAACCAACCTTTGTGCCGATTAAAGTACTTTGAAATGCTAGGTGACAATGAAATCCAACTCTGAGCACAAATCAACAACCAAAATACTTATGGAATGCAAAAATATTTAGGATACTAACTAGGTGCGAGATTTGGAAGATTTAACGCGAGGGAAAGTGAAACAGTTGGAAGTTTAAACCTTTAGCCAGTTAAGAAACCGTCCAGTTCTCTCCTATTCGGTGACATTAGTCGTGGTCACTGATCCATTCGACGACACGCCGAGTAGATACTTACCTCGCCAAGTTTTACTGGACCTCTGGTTAAACAAGGGGTCAAAACGGCGGACTAGATCGCAATCGTCGACCAGGTCTGCCATTCGCCAATAAGTTCTTGGGCACACCTAGTTTTAAAGACTCCACTTTGATGTTGACTTTAGTCCAATGGCAGTTTAAGTCGCGGTCGCCGACTTCTTCGGCGATGCGCCAACTGGACCTTTGGCTAGCCCATTTGCACTTTTCCCTCACTTTCCATACATTGACCTACACAAACAACATACCATTATTTCTTAATGCAAAAATAAAGCGGTAAAACATTGGGTTGCCTCCCAAGACGCGTCTTATTTAACGTCATAGCATGATGCAATTCCTCACTCTAGTTCCATTAGTGAGGTTTACCTCATTTTCATGAGGCCACCCCTCTTTTGGCTCTGGATAGATAGAAGATAACACTTGGTCCATTTGGGACCTTTGTCATCATTCACACTCATTCTTCCTGTTTCAACACACAAACAAGCAAAAAAAAACTAAAAATTAAGTTAGTAAAACTAAAACTATTAAAAACAGAAATTCTACTTAACTAAGAATTCCCATATAACACCACTCCCTAGCAGCGGTGCCATTTTTGTTATGGCTATCTTGACCAACGACACTAACCTACGGTATGAGTGTCTACGATCGTTGATAGTATAGTAACCCAACTAAAGGTTGGGGTCGTTTCCCAAGGGAGTGGTTTTGAGAATTGATAGAAAAATAAAATTAAGCTCTAACTAGTCGTAGCTAAAGATATTATCAAATAGGGGGTTTTATCACAATTATTAAAAATAGCAAAAATTAACAAGAAAATCAAGTATGGGGAAATGTTCTTGGGATGTGACCACAATACAAATTGAGATAAGTAGTTGGGTACATGCTTTCTGAAAGGAAATTTGCATAATATTAGTGACTAGGCTAAGCTTTAAATGGAAATAAGTTCCCTCTCGGGCAACTTACCCCGTTTCAAATGCATTCCTCTTGGACACCCATTTGTCGCATTAAGACCAGCCTACGCCATACCTCATTCACCCTCTCGGGCTGAACCTCATGTCCACCCACTCCTTAGGCCATCAATCTAGTGGTCTTTTGTTTCGCGACATGGCACTCGGGCAAGTTGAAAACACATGGGTGGATTTGTATCTGCAACTCCAAACCTTTTAGATTAAACCATAACCTCTTGGTGAAATCACCATTAAACTACATCTAACCTAGCAGCAAGACCCAACAATAATATCAACACATATTTTCTAAATCACACCCCAAGAATAGGGATTTAAGCCACACATCAAGAAATAATAAAAATACACCTTAAATGATAGCAAAATCAAATGGGTATAAGAAATTAAACCATGATTTAAGCAAAAGAAGAAGAATGGAGAAGACCCACTTCCAACTTGGGGAAGATGAAATCCTTCTCTCTTCAAGTCTCCAACGAAACCCACTCCAAACCTGGGATAAAAATATCCAAAAAGTACTATTCTATTCTGGAAATTAAAATAAAAGTTTGACTCATAAAAATAATAACTAGGGCTAGTATTTTTAGCTTTCAGATTTAGTCCTGCGGCGGATCATTCGGCGAGGTTAGTGGGAATCACTGATAGACTCGGTGATTTGCCCATCGTTTGAATCATAGTCTTCTGTGCTTTCCTTAAGCATATTTATGTCTTGAACCATTGGACGGTATAACACTGCTTCGTGGAACTATTCGGTGTAGCACCGATTGCTCCTTTCTCCGCCGAGTTGATCCTCTTCCTTCAGTTTCTTCGTTCTTTTCATCCTTTTTGTTCCTTTTTGCGCGTAAGTGTCCATGCCTTCACTCAAACTTCAAATACCTGAAACTTCATAATTTTCATCAGATATTAAGATAAAATAAGCATTTGAGGACACTATTTCTATCAAAATAAAGCCCTAAATGAGTCCAATTTGTGGGCATGTCAGTCATGTCTGGGATTTCCAGTGTTCTAGAAACCATGGACACATTAGTGGACTTCAGGTGGTTTACGTCCTTTTGCAGTTCAGCAATGGCAGCTTTAAAGGTCGTCGCCCCTTCTATGGACCCTTGGTTGTGCTCACACACTGCTATCCTGACCACCATGGCATCAATGGTAGTGATCAGAGGTGTCAACATCAATTAGGGGAATCTGAATCATGCATGGAACAGAGGCCTCTAGGCTAGTAGCTCGTTGATCAACACTTAGGGCCAGCTATCCTATTCGGAGTAGGGACACCATTGTGGGTAGAAGTCGGGGATTATCAGCAACAGTGGTGGTTCTTGGTGATTGTGCAGCATCAAAATAATCTGGAGAATCAGTAGGAGTCATAGTGGAAATGGCTATACTAGATCGTGACCAACGACACTAACCTACGGTACAAGTGTCTACGATCATCGATAATATAGTAACCTAACCAAGGGTTGGGGTCGTGTCCCCAAGGAGTGGTTTTGAGAATTACTAGAAAAATAAAATTTAGTTCTAATTACTCGTAGCTAAAGATATTAATGAGTAAAATCATAGTAAATTAAATGGGTGACACAAATGTGTTAAATAACAAATGGGGGTTTTGTCACAAGTGTAGCAAAATCAGTAAAGACAACAAAGAAATCTATAAGTAAAATGGGATTCTTAGGGTGTGACCACATTATGTATTGATTTAAATTGTTGTGTACATGCTTACGATAAGAAATTTATAAGATAATAGTGACTAGCCTAAGCTTTAGAATGAAATAAGTTCCTTCTCAGGCAACTTACCCCATTTTAAATGGATTCCTCTCGGTCTTGGTTTCACGACCTCTCTCTCTCGCAAGCCGAACACACATGAGTGGTTTTGTATTTGCAACTACAAACCCATTAAACTCAACCACAACCACTAGGTGAAATCACCATTAAAATACATCTAACCTATTAGAAAATAAGACCCAACAATAATATCAACACATATTTGCTAAATCATACCCCAAAAATGGGGGTTTTAGCTAGACATGAACAGGACGTAGAAATTTATACCTAAATGAGTTTGAATTCAAATGGGTATGAAAATTTAAGTCTTGTTACAGGCAAAAAATAAAGAATCCAAGTGCAATAAACTAAATCGAAAGTCAATAAAAACAACAGAGAGGGAGGTAAAGAAATGTCATGTCTACACAGTTGCTCCATCTGTCGGGGCATCAATTCTGGGGATAGCAGCAACACTAGCTCCACTAGAGCCTTCCATGAATGCCTTTGTCAGCGATGTCTGAATGACTGACAGTACAAACGTCTCCTCTTAATCCGGTAGGTCTCCATAGATGGCTGCCTCATAAGTATACAGCTGCTCCTCATCCGTACCCACCTCTGATTCGTCAGCTACCATATCTTCCATATGCACATCTCCGGTGGTAGTCGAAGGCATCTCAAAACATTCCATCTACGCCTACCTACTGATGGACCGTCATAGGAACTACGGTCAGTAGGTCATTCCGTGGGTTATAATGATCCATATATTGACTACACTTATGACTTATGCTTTTCCAGTACCTTCATGATGTTGTTTAAACTTATTAAATGGCATGCATTCAAATAATATTGCCCTCGTAGAATGTTTTCAATATTTTTATGCATGTTTATCATACTTAGTGCATTTTTGTACTAACGTCTAGTTTTCCTACATTTTTCCCAAGTTTATTCTACTAGCTTGTTGGCGAGTCCTTGTGATTCGAGGATGAATGTTATCTCATTGTACTTCATTTCTTGTATTTCCTTTTTTGACTAGGTTGTGTCCCTTTTCACTTCGAATATTGTAATAGATGGCTATGTTGAGACTTAGAGTCTAGACTTCCACTTTTCTTTTATGAAAAACTTTTTAAGAGTTGAAATGTGTTTTAATCTTTACTATTCTAGTAATTTCTGTTATGATATTCTAGGTGGATTACATGGAGCCTTTCTGTGTTCTATGTGCCTTTTAAGTTCTAAGGGATACCCCTGGGTCTTGACAATAGTGGTCTCTGAGATGTCCACTAATTTTATTTTTTTCAAGAAGGTAGCCGGAAATGGGGCTGAGCTAATGGCTTAGATCGTTTAGATATAGCATTATGGACAGTTGCGGCGTAGGAGACATTGAACTCTCGGGTGATATCCTTGTTATATTTTCTTGGAGTTCGTGCCATCCAGTCGCACTTGTGCCTCCTAAACAACTCCTCAATAGTAGTTACCATGTCAAGACTCCTAGTAAGAACCTGACGCTCCTTAGAAATAATGTGGGACATCTTCTGATGTTCGTTAACCATCTTTGCTTCAAAATAGATTTGGTACTAGCCCTTGACGCACCACCTATTCGGCTTTGTGGCACTACAAATTAGCTTAGCTTTGGGTGGTACAAGGGCATCAGAGGAAGAAGCGGAACCCCTTCTGGAACAGGAGATGGAATGTGACTGAAAACTGCACTGCGACTCTTCTACAGATAAATCCCCATCTTTAGACTGGGGGGCAATGACCCCGACCTTATCACTGGATGAAATAATGTGGCTGGCCCTGTTCCTCATTGTCCGTGGGGCAAGAGTTGCTCGTGGTCTCTAGGATGTACTTATGCTCGCTGCCTTAATCTAACAGACGATAGAAAGGGGCAATTGCCTTAGACTTCCAAGGGTTTTATATATACAAGATTCAGCCAATTATGCAAGGGTTTTAATCAACCAAGGTAAAGTTTAACGTTGTGACTTCTATTTTAAACAATAAAAGATTCAAAGTTTTGGAAAAATCAATTACCTTACAAATAAACAATGTTGGTGAGTGTGTGATCAAGTGCAAATGCTCCTAGACCAATTGGTGACACCGAACCTGGAAATTGAAAGCTTTTTGAGAGAGTGGATGTGAGGGAAGGAAACTTTGTGAATTTGGGAGAATGTGGGAAATAGAATTTGAAGGGAAGGATATGGGGGAGTAAATAAGGGAGATTAACTGGTGAATATGGGGTAATTTGTCAGTTTGTAATGGTTGGGGGGGGAGAGAAAAGTGGGAAATGAATTTAAAATAAAGGGTTATATTTAATTGGGGGTCCGGGTCGGGTCATTAGCAAACCTAACTTGGACCCAGTAGACCTTGTCGACGGTCCATAGGTCAACCTATGGTTCATTGGCGGGGATCGTGGTTTGCTCCAACACTTATAATTTTTTTTGAATACATACCTGGGATCTACGGATACCACCCACGGTCCGTGTTTGACCAACGGAACGTCAAGAGGATTCCTAGATTAGTGCATCAGCTTATTTTCTATTGATTTTCCTTTTTGTCCCTACACACATAGCAAACCTTAGGACATCTTTTTTTACATTTTCTGGACACTTTTTAGACACGAACCCTATTCTATCTATATCTAGCCAACACTAAACATAAAAATAATAAACGAATATATAAAAAGCTAAAATTTTAAGGAAACTCCTATAGTTGGCTAGATTGTACCTCTTGGGTTGCCTCCCAAGCAGCTATCGATTTAACGTCGCGAAATGACGTAGACCTCTTGGTTACTTAGACTTCACTAAGACTCCATTCCTTTATCATAACATTGATACTCTCAGCTTGCCCCAAATAGACTTTTATCCTCTGATTGTTCACCTTGAACCTCGTTCTTTCGTTGTTCTCAAGTTCAATCACTCCATGTGGAAGAACTTTGGTTACTCTGAATTGCCCGGTCCTCTTGAACTTAAGTTTGCCAGGAAACAAGCGCAACCTTGAGTTAAATAATAATACCAGATCACCAGGAGCAAATTTGTGCCTTTCCATCTTTTGATCATGATATTTCTTCATCTTTTTCTTGTACAAGCATGAACTCTCATATGCTTTTAAGCAAACCTCAACGAGCTCATTCATCTTATTCAGTGTTTGACTTGAAGTGGCGTCCCAATCCAAATCAAACTTCATGAGTGCTCACATTGATTTATGCTCTAGCTTTACAGAAAAATGACATGACTTCCCATATACAAGTTTTTAGGGAAACATACTTATGGGAGTCTTGAATGCGGTGCGATAGTCCCATAGAGCATCATCAAGCCTTCTTAACAATGAGCCAAAAATGTTATTTTTAATTTATGTTTCAAAGACACTTCATTAAATTCTAAGTGTTAACGATCGAAAATAAGTATATAATCCAACTAAATTAGTTGAAGTCAACTCCCACAAGGAGCGATACATGTTTCAAATTCAATTAGGATGTATGACAATGGTCAAATCAGTCATACCGTGCAGGAGTGATTGTATGAGGCTAAAAGTCAGGGAATGTGGAAGCTTTTGTAAATTTAAGTCTTTGGCCTTTAAAAAATGTTTAGTTTGCGGCTCTTTCGACGATATTAGTCGTCCTATCTAAACCAATCGATGACAGACTGAGTGATTAGTTACCTCACCGAGTTTTACAAGACGTCTAGTTATTATGGTGATCCAAATGGCGGACAAAGTTGGGCTCGCCGACATATTAGGCGAGTCGCAAACTCGTCTATGAGACCGCCGTGTGTTAAAAACCCTCACCTGTGATTTTTGTGAGTCCAATGGCCGCCCAAGTCGGGGACGCCGACTTCTTCGGTGAGTCGCCAACTAGACTCTTGGCTCGCTAACCTGCATTTTTCAAACACATTCCACACTTAAACCTACACAATCAACACACGTTATTCCAAAAACCAAAATAAAGAAATAAAAACATGGGTTGCCTTGCAAGAAGCTTAATTTTTTGGGTTTTCCATAATATCACTAGGAAACCCCCCTTGATATCTTGGGTTTAAATATGATAAAATTTGACCCATTTGGCTCTCCAACTGCTTGATAGAGACAAAATGAGAGGTCACCGTATGATTGAAAGTCGATACGTATTCATTCATTTCCTTTAAAACATTATCGGACCCTTCAACCTTGTTAAGAATACGTGAGAGCATATCCTAAGTCTGGCCACCCTCAGAATCTTTGGGCTTTTGACCCACGTGTGGAGGAACATACCTATCCTTCTCCCCATCACTTTCATTCCAAGTGGCATTACGATCTCGCCACTCTCTATCAGGGTCTCTCTAGCCATCATCTCTATTCCAACCTTGGTTACCACCCGGCCTTAGGTAGTTTGCACAATAACCTCCTCCTTGGTTAGCTAGGACGTTCACTTTATCATTGTACAATGCTTCAAATTTCGCATCTTTGGCGTTTACACCACTAACACCGACCACCTTAACACTCCTAGTACCAGCACCCATGACGTTCTTGGCCCACATGTCAAGTTGTGTCATCATTTTTGCCATATTTTTGTCTATCTGTTGATCTTTTTCAATCTGCTATTTTGTCAACTTTTAAGTAAGAGGAGATACCTGATCTTCATGGGTGTACCATGCCCGGTTCATCTTGGTCATGCCATCAAGGAGCTGGGTTGCTATCCCGTAATGCTCTTGCATTAAACCTTCTGGAGAAACTTGATCAGCCACTCCCGTGTTCACCGAATCAAGGCTTTTGTAAAACTATTGCAGCAAAACATTGTCAGGGAATCCATGAGTTGGGCATTGCAGCACCAACTTTTTCAATATTAGCCAATTCTCTTGGATTGTCTCACCCTCCAAATGCTTGAAGCTTTGGATGTTGCCCAAAGAGTCATCATCTTCGAAGGGGGATAGAATCGGATTTGAAATGCAGTAATGAGCTCTTCAAAAGAAGTGATAGAATCTCTTGGCAACTCAGCCAACCATTTGCACGCTTCTCCCATTAGAGAAAATGGGAACAACCTCAACCGGACCGATTCTTAAGATATTTTCTTAATGAATAATGGTCTGCATACATCAATATAGTTCCTTATGTTCTCATGGGGATCCTCATGAACCTGCCCACCAAACAACCCTTTCAATTGTAAGAGGTGCAACATGGTGCTTGTAATGTGAAACACAATGTTTCCTTCAGCTGGGTCTCATCTTGGTGGCCCACTTGGCTACCATTGCTTCCATTGACATTCATTTCTTCTGTTTTATATCAGAAACACAAAAACCAAAGCTAGAAGTAAGTAGATTCAACTATGACTAAAAAGAACACAATTCAACTTCACCAAAATAATTTCAAACAACACCACTCCACGGTAGCGGTTCCATTTTTTAATAACGTTCCAAAGTCACTTCATCCAATTCAAAGCATCAACGTCGTAAATCAGTATATTCCCCAACCAAATGAGTTGGGGTCGACTACCACAGGGAGTTCTACGTGTTTCAGATTCAATTGGGAAGTATGACCATGGTCAAATCAGTCATAGGAAAAAACATAACCAAATAAAGACATCATTCAAATTCAGGGGTGACATAAATTTTCTATTGAAAGCATGTACCCAATAATTTAAATTAACCCGTATTCCGGTCACATCCCAAGAGTTCTCATTACTTAGATTTCTTTGTTAATTTCGCTGTTTTTACTTATTAGTGACAAAACCCCCATTGTTAATTGACACTTTTGTGTCCCCCCTTAATTTACAACGTTTTTAGTCTTTAATTTTTCTAGCTACGACTAGTTAGAACTAATTTTATTTTTCTATTAATTCTCAAAACCACTCCCTTGGGACTCGACCCCAACCCTTGGTTGGGTTATTATACTATTGCACGATCATAGACACTTGCATTAAATGTTGTGTCGTTGAATACACAAACATTACTGCTCAGCGGCAAAGGTCAACGTTATACTTTTGTAGTTGTATTCAAAGAAAGCTACTCTCTGTGGGATCGACCCCAACTTAGTTGGTTAGGTTATATATTGACTAACGATCATTGACACTTAGAATTAGAACACCCTATCTTTGTTGAACTTAGGAGGAGCATTGGAGGAACCTTGACTGGAAAACCTTTGTCAGAACATAGAACGATCATGTCCATCAGACCTTGAGTGTGAGAAATTACCAACATCGTTCTTAGACATCTTTACCTCCCCAGATTTTTCCTTAATTTTCTCCTCTTCAATTTGTTGAGCCTGAACCATGAGATGACAAATGTCCATATTTTTAGTAAGCATGGAGGTACGACGCTCATTAAATATCATTTCAGACACCTGTGAAATGAACTTACTCATCATTGACCTAGGGTCGTCAATCATAGTATAAGTATATCGAGACAATTGTGTGAACTTTAAAGTATATTCCTTCACACTCATACTTCCTTGATGAAGGATGATGAATTCTAGCACGTTTGTCTCCCTCTTCTCAAGGTGAAAGAATCTATCAAGGAAAGCAACTTTAAACTTTTCCCAATCGAGAGGACCCGCATCTTTCGGTCTCCCTTCCTTCTATTTGTTGAACCATATTTGAGCAACACCCTTAAGTTGATAAGCGCCCAGTTCTGCCTTTTCCACCGACGTCATTCCCATGATCATCAACACCTTGTAAACCTAAACAATGAACTCTTGAGGAATTTCCTCAACCTTAGAACCATGAAACTCTGGAGGATTCATTCTAGTAGAGTCCCTCACTCTAGACACCGTTGTAGCCACATTTGGGTTCACTGGGACCGCAACCTCCCTATTTTCTTGAGCCGTCATAGCTTGGGAAATTACATGAAAATCAACCCTAAATTTTGCATTAGTCACTTACTCGGCCAAAGGATCGGCCGGAAAAGGAGGAGCTCCACAATAATTACTTGCTCGGCCAAAGGGTCGGCCAAAACAGGATGAGCTTCTCATTCCACATTTTCTCCCGCATTCATTAGAGCATAAGCTCTTCAAGTAGCCATATCATGTAGAGAATCAGATAAAGATTAGGAGAGAGGACTTATAGACTTAAACTCTATTGCACGACTTTAGAGTAGTGAAAGAAGTGGAGTTTTCTAAACATCTTGTAGCCTCTCATTAATAAGTGTGGCGCGCTTGACATTCATGAACAAGAGTTTACTCGACGTGGCTTGCGAGACTTCCTAGGACCTTTCCAAACCTTGTGCTTTAATACCATGTTTGTCACTATTCAAGGTAGCCCCTACGCATAAGATGGCGTATAAGACCCTAAGAGGCCCCATACAAGCCACTTAGCTTTAATTATACAGGATAATAGGATAAACATATTAAATACAGTTTAAATTTATAACAGTTTTTTAGAGAAAAGCAGAAATATAAACATCGTCTAAGCAATATTGTACATATGATTGAATATGTTTGTAGCTCGTACATCATGTTCCACAACTGAAAGTAAGGAAGGACTGAAAACAGTAAGTGTGTGTTCCTCGAAGCATGAGAACTCACCAAAGCTCGGAATCTCCTTAAAGAACTCTAACCATGAAACTGGGAACCATGACTATCAGACACTATATTTTGGCAAATGTAGGCAAGAGTATAATCCTTCTGTGTAATTTCAGCTATCATCTCCACCAACTGCATTGCAAACTTATTTTCTGCAAACATGATACAAACACATTATTTCTAATACAATATAGCCCTAGACACACACAACTTCTAAGTCAAATGTATCAAAAATACCATAAACTCACGGTATATCAACACCCTCAACTTAAACTTGTTGTTTGTCCTCAAGCAACATATTAAAACTCTAAACGACACTTGTGTAGAAGCAGACATACAACCACAAGCAATCACATGTCCTTTTTAGTACATTCCCTTCTTAATGCAAATCTCTTCATTTAGAGTCAACAAGCTAACTCATATGGATCAAAACATGACACAGATCGGCGAACAGACATCACAACATACACATTTCACAATCACCAAGGTATCAACTCTCCAACAATGTAACTAGTGCCCTCTCTTCAAAAGAAATCCTTTTTCACACACAATAGATATGCCTTCCAAGTTTTATGGATTCATTCCACAATCACGCTTAGAAGTGACTTCAAGTACATTTTGTGCTCAATACCATAGGATTGCTCTTATTTTCACTATTTAGACTCTCCAAACTATTTGCTAGGATCACTATAGGAATTTCTTAGATCGTAAGGTAGGGTCAGAGTAAGGTATAGTATATTTGGGTACTTTTTAGTGACTTTCTGCCCTCCTTGACATTACATTGGCTTTTTACCTCTTTTCTCGACCTATTCTTGTCATCCTTTCATTTTACTATCTTTCCCTTGACTCTCTTCAACACTGATGTGACTTTGACTTTATAGCTCTTATTTTTCACTTTCTTCTTTTTCTTTCACTTTACTTTTCTTTATTTCTTTCGCCGCTTTTGTGTTTCACCTTTATCCTTCTTTCACACAAAGTCACTCTTATTCTTTTCTGTTTCTCTCTTCAATACAAAACTCTTTCCATACCCTTTTTCTTTCTGTTTCCTCTTTCACAGCCACCCTCAATTTATATGTTGAGCATGAGTTGAGGTACGCAATATCCGATGTCAGATCAGGGCAAAGATCAAGGTAACTTTTTGAATTAGCCACCCTTAACTTAGTATTTTGGCTTAAGTCATGGTGCACATGTCCAATGAAGGACCGAGGCCAAAACAATTAATTTAGGGAATGTGAGTTAGGTGAATTGAAAGAAGTACTCTATATTAGGCTCAAACATTTGGATCAAAGGAAACATTTATTTCAGTTGGTTGGATCATTTTAGGCTTGACTGGACTAATTTGAACAAGATCCTATGATCATTTCTCCACTTCTAGCCTAGATTATTATAGCAGGACCAACGGGGTAAGTTCTAGATTTGCACACATTGTATGAACATTCAAGCTTTTTCACACACTTGGCACATTGTTTAATTTTCATATTATTCGATTACCCGATTCAAGTTTTAGCTAATGTGATGAGGTCAAATGGGCTCCTTATCATGTCATATTGATATCCAGCACATTCAATTTATTAAGCCTAAAGATCTAGCACATTTCATATTTTTTGAACGTGAATAATTTTTTTCATGCTTTTTATGCCATCATCCTTTTCATTTTTATACTAACTTATACACATACATTCCTAAATAAGACAATAAAACATACATTAAAACAGTCTCCTAGGGAAAAAGAACACAAGTAAGAATACACCAAGAGAGGATTATGAGTTGGGTTACTTAGACTTTACCCTATCACTCACAATCCATTTACCCCACCCCAACAAAATAAGGTGCAAATGTCCCCAATGCACAAAAATCAAAAGTAAATTTTAGGGTGAAGAAAACCTATGGTGTATATGCGCCGAAGACCTCTCAAGAAGCAGGTGGGTCTAGTTGCACGGAGCCCACTGGATGAAAACTAGGAACACCATCAGTAATGCTCCTATCAACTATCTCAGCACCCTCAGTACTGCTCACACTGCCAGATGGGCCAAGACATATCTCCCTACCCTGTTGCTTCCTCATCTTCTCATCCATTAACGACGCCCTCGTGGCCTTCTCCAACTGCTGGCGCTCATTCTTCCTCAATCTCTGAGCCTCAGTATCATCAGAATTATAATCGGATCGGTGGCGCTTCCTAGAAGCATGGGAAGAGTCTGGTGGTGGCATGGAATCGCCAAATAGGGAAGACATCATCACGGTATCAATCTCCTCTGTAGGGGCAACCTTTGGTGCATACTTAGGAGGGGCTAGGAGGGTATGAAGATCAGCATAGAGGTTGTCCAACTTTGTCTGGAAGGTAGCCAAATCAATAGTCGGGGCCAGCCTCTCCAAGACTCACAACTTGAATGCGTCCAGGCACTTATAAACGGTCTGAGTCTCCTGGTCCATCAATTGTTCTATCTGATTTCACGTATCAGGACACTTCATCAAATACTAAGTGCCAACGTTCGTTAGTCAGTAATATAACCCAACTATGTGAGTTAGGGTAGAATCACAGAGGGAGTGGTATGTATTTCAGAATCAATATAAAAGCATGAATATGCTCAGGTCAATCATAGGTAAACACATTTACGAATAAAAGTACGGTCCAAGTTTGGGGTAACACAAGTGTCAACTAACAGGGTGGTTTTGGTTATAATTATCAACTACAACAACAAATAACAGGAAAGAAACAAGTATAAAGACGGGTTCTTGGGATGTGATTGGATTATGGTCTAAGGTAGACAAATGGGTGATTGTAATTAATAGTAAATAGTTGTAAACGAGTGAATAAGCTAGAATTTAGTAGGGATAAACTTTCTCTCGAACAATTTACCCCGAATCAAATTGGTTTCTCTCGAACACCAATAAGTAGCAATTAAGAACAACTACCATTTACTCAATTCACTCTCTCAAGTTGAATGTGTGGTAAAAGGTTTAGGATTTACTCTCTCGAGCTGAACCCATAACAACCCAATACCCACAGACCATCAAATCAGTAATCTTGGTTTTAAAACCTGTCTATCGAGCAAGCCAAAAACACGAAGGTAGAGTTGCATTTGCAGCTACAACCCTTTAGATTAAGCGACAATTACTGAATGAAATCACTTTTATACATCATTTAAACTATCAATTAACAATACCCAGCACGTAAATCAACCCATAATCACATAATCACACCCGAAGAATTGGGTTTTAGCTAGACATCATAAAATGATAAAAATTATTACCAAATTGTGTTACCATCAACTAGGTAAGATTAATTTCATCTTTACAAAGTTCAAGGTTAAAGAATCTCAAAGACCCACTTGCAATTTCTCAAAAATGGAAATCTTCAAATTTTCAAAGCTAATGAAAATATTGTCTTAATACTGTCAGTTCTCAGCCATCAACTTCAAAACTAATAATTATGATTCTATATATGAAAACTAGATTATGATATATAGACAGATAATAAACTAAAAATTCAAAAATGTATTTATAGTTGCCAAAATGTGCTGCAAAGGACTATTCGGCGTAATAATTTCGGATAACAGATCGACTAGGCGATCCGTCCTTTGGTCAATCCCATCGCCTTTTTGCTTTGGTCTTCAGCAACTTCAAGTTCTGTAACTTTGGGTGATATAGCTCTGCATCGCAGAACCGTTTTCCAACTCACCGACTACTTCTTTCTATCGCCGATTGGATCTTTTCCTTCAATGCTTGGTAAAGTGGAATTTCAGGTGAGATCATGGCTATTCAGCGACTTGCCCAATGGGTTAGGTGATCATCAGGCCTTTCTTTCTTCAGTCTTTCAGCTGCCTTATTCCTTTGTGCTCATTAGTGTCTATTCTTTGTTCCTCAATCCAAATACCTGATAATCAAGGATTTACATCATTTATTGGCACAAAATATACACTTGAGGAAACTAAATCTATTAAAATAAAGCCCTAAATAAGTCCAAATCGTGGACTCAGCAACACCACGAACTTAAACTTTTGTTTTTCCTCAAGTAATACTCAAGTTCAGCAGTTCAAAAACGATGTCTCCAATAGTGCTACACAAGACTCAATCATGAATGCACACAAAAAGACTCAACTTACTCATGCAAGGATCAATGGTGCACTCAAAGATTCATATTGTGACTCACCAGTATCAAAGATTCTCAAGTTCACAATACTTGCTTCAAATACAAGTTCAAGCTCAACAATGGTATTCCAATGCCGTCACACAAAGAATGATTCCATATTCGCACACAATGGTTCAACAATTTAGAGCTCTGGAATCAAATGCAACACTCACACTCACAAAGATGAACACAATGTATGATTTCACCTATAGGTTTGCCCTTATTTTCCAACCAACACTTGTTTCAGCTCATTCAAGATCAAAACGGTCTTTTCAAGGCTTGTAACGGGATTTAGTGCAAAGGTATGGTCATTTAGGCGCAATGGATGTAATCCTCATGAAATGTGGTGTAAAAAACATTTTCTTTCCTTTTATTCATCATTTTTATTTGTTCTTACAAGTCACCCCATTAATCATCTTCCATGGACTGTTGGACACCCTATTTTCTTTGCACTTTCACAACTTTATTCCACAACTTTTTCATTCTTTTCTTCTTTTGCTCTCTTTTTTCTATATGGAGGGGTTCCATTTTTCTCAAAACCATGGGTCAATGGGGACTTCCTTACACTTCTTGATTTACCTTCTCTTTCACCACACCACCAACTTAGGCTTTTGGTCTAAGTTAGCTATTCATACAAACCACAAATCATGAGGATTGTCCTAAAATGCAATCAAAATAATATCCAAGAGTCAAAATAAAGTAAGATAGAGAGGGATGTAAAGAGGGATCCTGTCTAAACAGTCGCTCCATCTGTTATAGCATCAGAGCCCGGTGTGGTGCTCGGAGTTTGGGCATCAGTGCTCGGAGTCACGTCCACAGTATCATCAGCTCTACTAGGGTCAGCCAAAGTCATATCTACCAAAGAGGTCTGCATAGTTGCATCGATCATGGACTCCTCAGTCTCTGTAAGGCCCTCATACGAAACCTCCTCAGCAACTCCAAGCATCTCCTCATCTGTCTCCGCCTTAGACTCGGGATCAATTGTCTCCTTAACACTAGCCTTATCTTCGGTGGTAGCCGGAGGCATCTGTGGCACATTTGGAATCTCTATAGTACTAAAAATCATGGACATGTCGGTGGACTTTAGTTGATACACATTACTCCTCAACGTAGCAATAGCGGCCTTTAAAGTGGTCACCTCCTCGGTGGCTCCTTCGCCACGCTCACACACCATTATTCTAGCCTTAAGGGCATCAATAGTGGCATCAGCCAGGGCAGTCTAAATCATGACCGGAATGGAGCCCTCGAGTTCTATAGCACGATGATCGGCAAAATGGGTAAGCCCCCCATCCGAAGTAATGCAGCCTGAGTGAGCGGGGTTCGGGAAACAGCAATAACAACACCTCTGGGAGGCAATATAACGGCAGAGAAAATAGGGATGGTATAAGGAATAACAATAGAAGAACTTGAAGGCCCAGGGGCCAAAATAGGCAAAAATGCCTCTGTAGGTAGTGAGTTTGTGTCCACAACTAGGGAAGAGTCCATCCGGGATGTCTTCTTCTTTGTTTTTGCCTCATCTTTCTAATACTCTCCCTCGATTCTCCATATTGCAGTATAAGATATGGGAATCATTTCCACATTCTTCTTTGCATATCTAGGAACCCGAGATCGTCTGCACATCTCGCTGATCCACATCAGGAAGGGAAGTTAAGTCTGGCGCTGCTTGGCCTTCATGACCATCTCCTGTGCCGTAGTTATCCCCTGATTTATCCTTGTCTCCTCGATGATACAACCTAGACAGGCTCCCTTGGTTAGGCAAAGGATCAACTCATTCTAGGATGGCATGAAAGTGCTACTGATGAAGCCAAACCAGAACCTTGCAAGTAGATTAAGATTTTTCTTTTCAATTGATGCTCCAATCTCCAGCCACTTAGGAGTACCGTCTGATATTAGCGGGGCTAACCACTTCTTCCTATATTCTATTGTCTTTGTCCTAATCAAATGTTGGCACTCGTCATTAATATCATTCGAACAATCCAGGACAACATTAATAGCCTCACTATCACACTTGCCATTCTTTCCCCGGACAACTACATAGTCAACCGGTTTAGTTGTTGTTGCCTGCTTCTTTCTCTGTGGTATCAAGGACACATAAGCAGCGTAGAACTCTCGAACCCAATTTGTAATACACGGGCCATAGGGCTTGGTTAAGATCTGGAAATTATGAGACTTCAGATAGCTCATAAACTCTGGGTACTTTTCTATGACTTCATCAGTGGACAAACACTTCTCCTCAATGAATGTCCTTAGTCCCTCAGTCTTTAATATGTTAATAGACTTAGAAGGAGGACCTTGTACTAGTGGTGCTAAGTCCAATGCTTGTGTTGGAGCTAGACGAGAAGTAGTGGTGGCTTGAGAAGTCCTGATCCTAGACTGATCATTCATCCTTTTGGACCGCAGCTCTGACCTCTGTGCTTCTAACAGTTCATTATCCTCGTGCTCTGAAACTACAACATGTTGCTCTTAGTGCTCACCATCACTCTCAGAGGTAGTGAGGTATGTGGTGTAGATACTGTCACTATCGGAGCTGGCCTACGGTGACGCAGGTGCCTTTCCTGTTCCCTTGCTTTTCCCACCAGTTGTGGAAAGCTTGGTTTCCTTGTCTTTGGATACAACTGCATCCTCGTTGGGTTTTATCCCTTTTGCCCTTTTTCAGGGTGGCATGTCCCTACCAGCAACCTTTGGTCTAGCCATGTCTACAAATACATCAAGAAAGGTAAGAAATAATTCAACCAAATGCACAGAAAAACAGTTGCCGACAGACTCGGCGAGTCACCGAATCTCTTTCGCAAGCTAGATCGGGCTCGCCGAAAGGATTGGCTCAAAAATCTCAGAAAAATTTGGCATGTTGGCGATGGAAGGGCCTTTAGGCGAGCAAGGATTAGCTCGCTGAAAGTTACAGTGCAATTAGGGTTCTGGGGTGCAGACAAAGGGCTATCAAGAAGGACTTTCAGCGAGTCTCCGAGTGCTTTCAGCGACCTCAAGCTTTTCGCCAAAAGTTAAAGAACCAAAATACTCACTTAGCGTGAAATAAAAGGCGAGATGGGGAAATTCGGCGAACCGCCGAGTAGTTCGGTGAGCTCAACCCAGCTCGCTAAACGACCCAACGTGCCTACTTTCAACCCAAATTCTCAAATTCAACCTCGTAACCCCCAAAAACAAAATCAAAGCATGCACTTCTACAATTCAACTAAGACCCATTACACCCATTCCCTCGGGATACTCAAAATTCTCCTGGTTTTGCCAAATTTGGCCACTTGACAACTTTTTCCCTTAAGAATGACATCAACCGCTCCATCATTGGGTAAAATATGTCATTTGGCACAAATACAGACTACTTAGTCTTCACCCTACTTGACCCAAAAACATGCAAGCACAACCCCATAAATTTTAACAAATCACGGTAATTCTACAATATAAGCATTACGGGCAAGATTATCAATTTAACACAGGCACATACAAAAACAATTAAGATCAGAGAGGCCCAACACAAGACATTAAGATAAAAGCATTGCAAATGAGTACAATGTCCTAAGAATAAACTCGAGGTTCAGAAAACCAACCTTAGATGCCGATTAAAATAATTTGAAATGCTAGGCGGTAAATTAATAAACTCCGAACACAAATCCGATGACTAAAACACTCTAAAATACAAAAAAGTATGGAAAATTAAAGTGTGGGTACGAGTTTGGGAGGTTCAAAAGTGAGGGAAAGTGAAAGAGTTTGAAGTTTAAACTTTTGGCCTTTAAAAACTGTCCAGTTCTCGCCCATTTAGCGACATTAGTCATGCTAGTCAACCCACTCGGCGATATGCCCAGTGAGCTCTTACCTCGCCGAGTTTTACGGGACCTCCAGCTATTGTGGGGGTCCAAACGACGGACTAGATTGTGATGGCCAACCTGGTTGGCGATTCACCAAGTTGCTCCTAGGCTCGCCGAATTTTATAGACTCCATCTTAAAATTGTCTTGAGTCCAACGGCGGTCTAGGTCGGGTTCACCGACCTCTTCGGTGATGCACCGAATAGACTTCTAGCTTGCCAATCTCTACTTTTCAAACACCTTCCACACTTTGACCTACACAATCAACACACCATTATTCCTAAATAAAAAATAAATCAGTAAAAACTTGGGTTTTTTCCCAAGAAGCGCCTTAGTTAACGTCGTGGTACGACACAACTCTCTACTTAAGTTCCATTAGTGGGGTTCGCCTCATTTTCATAAGGAGACCCCTCTTCTGGTTTTGGGTAGAGGTCATTAAACACTTTCTCCATTTGAGACCCTAGTAGCTGAATGAGCATCGAATGAGAGGTCGTCATCTAGTTCAGCATCAAGACATTCTCTCTTATCTCATCCAACACGCTGTCATGTTCTTCGACTTTGTGTAGAATGAGTAAGAGGACCTCTTCAAGTTTCCCACCCTCTTGATTCTACATCTTTCGAAGCTCCTGAGAGGGGATGTACATGTCCTTCTTCTTGGACAATACCTCTAATTCCATGACTTTCTTGGCCAAGTCATCCATTTAAGTCAACAAAGTGGTTAATCCGTGGTCTTTTTCTTTCTCCTTGTTGGTCTTGGCCATGTTATCAAGGAGTTAGGCTGCAGTCTTATAGGAATTTTGCATCAAGCAGCCTGAAGAGAGTTGGTCAGCCTTGATTCTATTTTTGGGGCCAAGACCCACCGGTTGAAACATTCACGAAGTATCTTATCTGGAATTTCATTAGTTGGGCATTAGTACAATAGGATTTTAAACCTTTGCCACAACTCATAAATGGACTCACCCTCCAATTGTCTAAAATTTAGGATGTTATCCCTAAGAATCATTCATCTCAAAGGAGGTGGTCCATTGGGTCACTACTGCTATAAGATATGCTCCAATTTTCTGCTCAAAACAGCAACACACAAAAATCAAAACTAAAAATTAAGTAAGTTGAACTATAATTAGAAAGAACAAAATCCAACTTAACTACAAATTCTCAAGTAACGCCACTCCTTGGCAGCGACACCATTTTGATTTCATGTATCAGTACACTTCATCCATATGAAGGACCAACGATCGTTAGTTAGTATTATAACCAACTAAGTGAGTTGGGGTCGAATCCCACAGGAAGGGGTACGTATTTGAGAATAAATAGAAAATCATTAATATGCTCAAGTCAATCATAGGTAAAAATATTTATGTATAAAAACATGGTTCAAGTTTGGGGTAACACAAGTGTCAAATAACAGGGAGGTTTTGGTTTTAAAAAGAAACAAGTATAGAAATGGGTTCTTGGGATGTGAATGGATTATGGGCTAAGGTAGACAAATGGGTGATTGCAATTAATTGAAAATAGTTGTAAACCAGTGAATAATCTAGACTTTAGTGGGGATAAACTTTCTCTCGAACAATCTACCCCAATTCAAATTGGTTTCTCTCGAACACCAACAAACAGCAATTAAGAACAACCTACTCTTTAGTCCATTCACTCTCTCAAGCTGAATGTGTGGAATAGGATTTAGGATTCACTCTCTCGAGCTGAACACATAACAACCCAATACCCACAGACAATCAAATCAGCAATGTTGGTTTTGAAACATCTCTCGAGCAAGCCAAAAACACAAAGGGAGAGTTGCATTTCCAACAACAACCCTTTAGATTAAGCCACAATTACTGAATGAAATCACTTTTAAATAGCATTCAAACTATCAATTAATAATACCCAGCAGCAAAATCAACCCGTAATCACATAATCACACCCCAAGAATTGGGGTTTTAGCTAGACATCATCCAAATATAAAAATCGATACTAAATTGCGTTTCCATCAACTAGGTAAGATTAATTTCGTGTTTACAATGGTCAAGGTTGAAGAATCTCAAAGAGCCACTTCCAATTTCTCAAAAATGGAAATCTTCAAAGCTAAGGAAAATATTGTCTCAATACTCTCAGTTCTCAGCTCTCAACTTCAAAACAAATAATTATGATTCTATATATGAAAACTAGATTATGATAGATATATAGATAATAAACTAAATATTCAAAAATGTATTTATAGTCACCAAACATGTGCTGCGAAGGACCATTCGACACAATAAGTCGGGATCACTGGTCCACTCGGCGATCTGCCCTTTGGTCAATTCCATCGCCTTTTTACTTTGGCCTTCAACAACTTCATGTTCTATAACTTTGGGTGAAATAGCACTGGTTTGCGGAACCATTCAGCGACTCGTCGACTGTTTCTTTCTAACACCGACTATTCCTTTCTATCGCCTACTTGATATTCTCCTTCAGGGCTTGGCACACTGGAACTTTAGGAGAGATCATGGCCGTTCGGCGACTCACCCAATGGGTTAGGCGATCATCATGCCTTCTTTTCTTCATTATTTCAGCTCCATTGTTCCTTTTTTCTCATTAGTGTCCATGCTTTGTTCCTCAATCCAATTATGAGAAAATCAAGGATTTACATCAGTTATTAGCACAAAATATGCATTTGAGGATACTCAATCTATTAAAATAAATCCCCAAATGAGTCCAAATAGTTGACTCATCACCATCTTGGCCTCGAACTGCTAGATAGAACAATGCATCTATGGCCCAATATGATGCAGCAGTGTGGCCATCTGTGTGTCCCACTTCAAAACTCATGCTACAGGAACGGGAGTTGATCCTGAAGATGGAGTAACTCGGGAAGTGCTCGGGACTTGGCTAGTGACTGGAGATGGTGGAGCTGAAGAATCTGCTGACGGGCCGAAATAGTAGTGTCTTCGGCCTGGATCTGCTCTACATTCGCAGCTAGGTCATCCCCCAAGGGTGGTACAACAAGATGTGGCTCCCTCCGTGGGGCAGATAAGTTGGTGTCATCTCGAATAAGGCCAATGTCTAGATGCTTGGGCGCAGTTAGAAACGGCTCAAAATGACAAATAGGGATAGAAGCATCCTGGCATAGTTGGAAGATGAGGCACGGGTAGGGAAGGGTGGTGGCCTTGAAGGCCCTCTCATGAATCTCCACAATCAAGATGCAAGCAAAGTCAACCTCCAAACATGCTAGAAGGGTTGCATTTATCACGGCCCGGTACCATCTGACCATATATTCTTCCTGAATTGGGGATAGTGGATTTCGGACCAGCAACCAGAAGAATTTTGCAGTGAAGCTCTGTGTAGCCTTCTTGATACTCAGGATAGGAGTCTGAAGCCACTCAGCACGGTCCGCATCATCGATAATATGACAGGATAACTACCTCAACAGAGACTCTCTCTGATCAGCATTGCACTAAAATGACCCACTATATATGATGTCCATCCTATAGTCATACCCAGTCGTATTAATCAACAGAGTTTTAGAAGGGCCATAGATTATGCTTCGGATTGTGGGCTCAGAGATGTCAACTGTGAAACCTCGTACTAGTTTACCCTCAAGTGGAGGCTGAGCCATCAGCTTGGCCCGTTTGCTAATGGACTTTCTAACATTACGAGCATACAAGGCTTAAAACTCTCGCATTTTCTCTTTGTTGTATGTACCTGGGATTGGTACCATCCAATAACATCTATACCGTCGGAAGAGGTCCTCAATGACCGGTGTGGTGTGAAGGCTACCTCTGAAAACTCGACGTTCCTTGGTGACTAGTCTAGCCATCATATCGTGCTCATTCATCATGTTAGTATCAATGTATATCTGATATTGGCCCTCTATGCACCATCTGTTTGGCTCTGTAGCAACCAGAGCACGCTCAGAACTGGGGGCACTAGAACATCTCCCGTGCAATAATCCTTAGAGGAAGAGGCGGTGCTACTGTTAGTGCTAGAGCCAGACTGAGCTAGCCTTTGATTCTTTGGCGTGGCCCCCTCCTCAGACTGAGGGAAGTGACCGCATCGGAGCTCACTTGAAGGGCTCTGTTCCGGGTAGTGCGGTGAGCATTAGGGGAGGTCCTAGTGGGCGGAGGAATGTACTCTTCATACCCTAATCGATCAGACATCGAGAATGAGCTAAGAAATTTGACTTGCTCTTTGCGGCATAGGTGGGAGCTTTCTTAGGAGCCATGGTACCTATGGAAGATTAGTTAGTACCAAAACAAGGCGATAAAACACATGGAAGAATTTTAGAAGAAGAAACGAATCCAAAATTAAGAAATATTCTAGACAGTAGGTGAACTGTGGACCCACGGTGGGGACCTATTGTCCGTCGATGGAACGACGCTCCATGGGTCCTCTCCATAGGTCAGAGTATCCAAAATTTGGTCTCTGATGTGGGAACAACATATATCAATAATGGTATGTCGATGGAACGATGGAATGTATGCCACACCGTTGTTCTACACTTGGTCAAATATTTTTGTGCAGTTGACCCACAGACCCCGACCAATTGTCTGTAGGGTGACCTACGGTCCATGGGTGGGAGTCGTGGGTCAGTTTTTGTGAAATTTCAGAACTTGACTACCACTTCATGTCTTTTTTCAACAATTACACAAACAAACTTGGCCTATATATGCATTTCAACATATAATATGGTAGTTAATCATCCTTAGGCTTTCGTTGACACAAATTTCACATTTTAACAAAACATAACATATGAACCCTAGGTCAAAACTTCCAATTCGGCCTATTACTTTATTCTGTTGGTTAAAATTTACGAGAAACTCACATACCGTAGTTTCAAAGGTTTTTGTAACTACAATTTAACATTCAAGCACATGATTCAAAACCAAAGGTCAAGTTCATTGTTGTGATTTCAACTTGAAACTATGAAATGTTCAAAATTTGGGAGAAATCAACTTTCCTTACAAGCAATCAGCAATGGTAGGTGTGTGATCGACTGCACAAAGTCCGGAACCAACATGGACACTGAACCCAGACCATGTAATCAATTTGGGGAAGAAAATAGAGAAGGGAAATAATTTTGGAAGAGCAAAGAAAATATGGAGATGGAAATTGATTTGGAGATCACTGAGGGATGATTTTGTGGGTTATTAAAGGTAGAAAGTGAGTATATGGAAGGTTAGAAATAGTTGGGAGGGAAATATGCAAGTGGGGGAAGTTTGAAATGAAAGTTTTTATTTATTTATATGGGGTCCGGGTCGGGTTAGGTACAACCATAGATTGGACCCACGAGATCCCATTGATGGTCTGTGGGTCGACTTATGGTCCGTAGGTCACTCTGACACTTAGAAAAATTTAGAACACTTAACTGGGATCTACGGACGCCATCCACGGTCTGTGGATTGACCAATGAACCATCGATGGTGTCCGTAGATCACAACACAACTTTTCTTTTTACATTCTGGACACTTTTTAGACACGGACCCTATTTTATATCTAGTAAACACTAATATAAAAGAAACACCTATCTAATTAGCTACAACAAATAAAAATAAAAGACAAAAAACTCATATATCGAAAAGAAAAACATACAATTGCCTAGATTGTACATCTTGGGTTGCCTCCCAAGTAGCGCTTGATTTAACATCGCGGCATGACGCTGACACCTTAATTACTCGGACTTCATCATGGTGACATGCCTTTATTACTTCATTGACACTTTTCGAATTTCCCAAGTAGCTTTTTATCTTTCGGTAGCTAGCCTTGAACCTTGTCTCTTTCCTTTTCTTGAGCGCAACTACTCAATGTGGGGAAACCTGGGTCACTCTAAATGGTCCGGTCCACTACGACTTGAATCTTCTTGAAATCAGCGCAACCTTGAGTTTTACAACAACACCAGATCACCAGGAGCTAGTTCGCGCTTTTCTATATTTTGATCATGGTGCTTTTTCTCCTTGTACACGGCTGCACCTAACTTATTCTTACTAATAAATTCAGCACCTTGTCCCACAATGTGACTTAGCACAGAGACCGATTTAAGATCACTCTCTTACTTCATAGCCCTACAGATGTTAAAGGTCACCTCCTCCTTATCAGTCGGAACTTTATCTTCCCTCTCTCCATGTCGAGTAAGGCGTTCCCAGTAGCAAGGAATGGTCTCCCTAAGATAATGGGTACCTCAAAGTCAACCTCACAATCAAGTATCAAAAAGTCCGCCGAAAAAATGAATAACCCCACTTTTAGAAGTACATCTTGAAACACTCCAATAGGCTTCTTCATAGCTATATCAATCATAATTAAATGCATTGTAGTTGGCTTAGGAGCCCTTAAACCCAACTTCTTATAAATCGACAATGGCATCAAATTAATGATGGCACCCTAATCACACAATGCCTTGCCTTTACAAACTGCATCTAACCGGTGGTGCAAGGAATAGTGAAAGCTCCATGAACCTCTTTCTTTTGCACCAGTGACCTCATAGAGAGGGCACTACAATGCTACAACCTCTTAAAATTCTCAAAACTTACATCCCTCTTCTTGGTTACCAAGTCCTTCATGAATTTTGCATACCCAGGCATTTGTTCCAAAGCTTCTATCAACAGGACATTGATGGAGAGCTGTTTTTAACATATTTATGAACCTGTGGTATTTTCCTTCTTCGGTCTTCTACACTAACCTCAGTTGAAAAGGAGGTGGTGGTCTAGGCATGGGAACAACTTTTCTGCGTCAACTCAGCTTCCTTTTCTGCAACATCTTTTTTCTCTCGAGTAACCTCTATCTCATCCACATCAATTTCAACCATTTTTTCAACATCAGATGGTAAGGGGGGGGGTCAACAGTCTGTTTTCCTCTGTGAGTCGTAATTTCCATACAATGCCCATCATTTTTCAGATTCCGGATAGTGTTGCTGGGAACTATGCTTGGTTGGCGTGTATTCATTGTAGTAGACAAATGACTAAATTACTGTTAAAGTTGCTTTATCGACACTGCATGAGCATCAACTTTCCGACCAATCCATAACAACTCAGTGCATGTTTCCTTCACATTCTTATAAGTAGCATCAAACACGTTCATCAACTTCTGCATCATATCCCCAACGCGGGACATACTACCCCAAACTTCTTTATTACTAGATTCCCTATTCAAAAGTGTCACGACCCCAGAGCACCCCCTAGTCATAACACGGCGTACTCGACCCCAAATAGGTCTTATAGAAGATTCAGAATCATTCATTGCATTCAATAATGAAAGTAGCGTGGAATTAAAACTTTTTATTCAAAACTACAATATTCATAGAAAATCTTTCAAAAGACATAGCGGAAGACTAAGTCTCACATGGCCATCTTAGACAAACTTTAACAATATAGGGTCACGCCCCTTTACAATCGATGTATAGACAAAAGTCTTAAAACATAAGAACTAGAAACATACACACCTACACTTTGTAGAAAATATAGGAAAAATATGGATTACCACAATTAAGCATTAAGTATGATGCCCATGCAAAAACATGCTTTTAAACAGACATTTTGGTTGGAAACCCATGCATATGGTATTTTGAGAAATCTTAGAAGTCATGAACAATAAAAGCATAGTGTACATCACAACCAACATATAAAGAATTTTACTTCATATTTACACTTCACCTCAAGAAATGATGCTTCACAAGTATCAATATGGCACACATAACATGTACACCAAGTAAGATACAAGTTAACATCCTAGGGTCTCTATCTAGAGTTATCCTAAGGCACACTTGAGTGAGACATGAAGTGGCTGCCCATACAACCGATTCATACACACCTAAGTGTTCCTTAAGGCTACTAAAAACAAGAACCTTTACATTTCAGTATAACATGCTAAGTAGTTCATTTCCTTAATATAAGAGAGACATGCAATATACTATAAGGATGGAAAGTCAACATTCTTCTTTAGAGTCATTTAGGACACATTTATGCCATTACAGGACTTTCATACATTAGCCATAAAGGCTTAGGGAACTCATTTTAGTATCTTCAAAGCCTACTCGTGCCATGTGTAGATGACATTCCATAACTAGAGTGCACATCCCACATGATGGGAATAGGTATTAACCAACATAGACCATGCAAGCTAGACATAGAATCCAGCGTCATAAATCCCACACCGTGGAGGGTGTTCTAGTTGCTGAAGGTAGAACTGGTAAGCAACCCATGTAAGCACATGGTTTAGGGGATATCCAAAGATGTTCATTGGATTCTTACCTTTTCTACGGGAAGAGACACCATCTTAACCATATCCACTCGGTGCTAGCCTTAGATTCCATAGAGTAATTTTATTCACACATACGTACTACAGAGGGAACCCACATTAGGTCTAGCCGACCCATAGTAGTTCTACCAAGAAGGGCACCATGCTTAGGTCTAATTGAACGAGGTTCATTAAGGATAGCCCATTGACTTCCTTAGAGAGGGATTTCTACCGTTCCGGCCCACCAACTCCAAGTCTATCATTTCACACATTGAAAAGGTCATCACCTTTAGGTCCACCCCTTCAAGGTTTCACATTCACTTAGGGGTTTAGACTAATCATAAAAGGGGACCATGCTTAGGTTTAGCCGATTCAATGTATAGCCTAGAATGCCTCTTTAGTCATTAATAGAAAGGGCACCATGCTTAGGTATCGCCGATTCTAGACATTCATTCATCCATTACTCAAGAAATAGATGCCTAATCCTTACCAAGTCAAGAGATCACATTTAAGACACTTTCAATTATCAAAAAGAGACACCTAAGTCTACCAAATCAAGATACAATATCACCTTATATATAGACCCTTCATAGTCTATCATCATCACCTATGAACATTAAGAGAGAACATACTTTCAATCACAATACAATAACACTTTATACAAGATCACCTTGAGATCACATAAATACCTTCACATTATACCATAACATGATGATACTTCAAATCACCACATAATGCCTTCAAGGCCATGTTCATAATACAATCAATATATAAACACCTCCACCATGAGTGGATCACACATAAATGTATCACAAATTCTATATCAATTCAACATTAACAATAAAGTTAGGTCAAACTTACCATTCTCCGAAGCCATAAACACCATTACTCAAATCTCCTACAATTCACCATATATAAGAATAGATAAGAATAGAAGTCAATAAATCAATTCAATCTAAGAAGAATTCCTCAACATCCAATCATAATCATGAAACCCATTTCATAAGTCAAATTTAGGAGTTTAGTGAAAACATGGTTCCTTGAAGGAATTCCATATAAAATAATCTTAAAATCATCAATCAAACCTTAATTCATCAATGTAATGTCTTTGAAAACGTTTTACCAATGAACCCATGCTTTGAATAGAAAATAGGATTTTTCTTCTTTGAAATCCTTTTGATTGGACTCCTTGAAAGAAAGATTGTTCAAGGATCAAGGGTCACTATACCTTTACTAAGAATCCCGAAGCAATTTGAGGAAGAACCACCTTGAAATCATCAAACCCTAGCTCCAATGGCCCTCTTCTTCTTCTTCTCTAATGGAGAAATTCTAGTGAGAGAAATATTTGAGAGGAGATGGGTTTCTTTTTAATTCTAATAGGAGGGACTTAAAATGAAGGGAATTAGGTCATAAATGGTCTTATAGTTGTTAGGAAAGGAATCGAATAACATAGGGTGAATTTTGGAAAAGAACTAAAGACCCATCAAGTTTTAACTTAAAAATTCAGCCCATGATGCTTTGGTTCACCCATTAGAACACAAGGGCTCGCCAAGTGGTTAGGCGACTCGCTTAATGCACCTTGGTTTCGTCCATTTTAACAATAACTCACTTTTGGGGCAGCTTCACTAGGCGATGGGGAGGGTCAATGTGTGAATCGCCAAACCCTTTGGCGACCCATGACCTTGTTCGCCCGTTTCTCCAGCACGTTGGCTAACTGGGACAGCCCAATAGGCGACCCTAGTGTATTTTGGCGCATCGCCAAACCACTTTGGGCGACCATGCTGCCCATCGCCAACCTATCCAAGGAGAGAAGAAGTTCTCCTTCACCCATCCTTGATAGTTCAGGTTCCCAACTTCACCCTAGACATCTGCCTTGCTCCGTTTAGGTTCTAAAATTGCCTAGACATCAACCTAAGGTCACACTAACCCAGAAGTGAAGGCTCTAGTTCATCCTACTTCATTTTTAGCGTCACTACATTATCCCCCACTTGGGAACATTCGTCCTCGAATGATAGCTAAAACAGATTAAGGGTAATGACTCAAGACTAGCAGCCCACAACCATAAAAACAACATTACAAACCATTCACATAGCTAGAAGGAACATGAACTCCACATAAAAAGTCTCAAACAACTTCATGCAATTCAAGAAAGTAGGAACACATCTACCAACTCCATATGAATCAACTTTACCATTTCTCATTTCATAGGAGGAACTTCCTTCTTTAAACTATGCACATTATGCAAATTTTTTATAAAAGCACAATTATGCAACATTTTCAAGATCACATTTAGGTATGTTCAACAAGTCAACTCATGCAACATTTAGGCAAATCATCATAGATGCATATCGACAGGAAGAACAACATTTCTGAAAACTTATTTTCTTATTTGACAAGAATTTGACTAGAACATGCATATCATAAGGAGACTTATGGAAACTCATATTCACACAAGACTCCAAAACATGCATCATGCTACTAGAAACTCTAAGTCTCAAGCTTGAGTAGAATAGACGGAAAGAGACAAGAACCTCAACAGTCTTAACAACCTTGCCATTCAATATTCCATCCCCCACATAGGAGAAACCCAACTATGCTATCATGAACGACACATAAGGATCTCATTACAAAACAAGGAATGATAACTTATCGGCACCCTCATCCGGATTTGTTTCCTTGTTAGCTTGGAGATCATAGAAACGGTTCCTCTTTGGAACATCAAGATCCGGGCCACTAAGAGAAGCTTGATTGGCCTCCCTTGCTCTAGCCATATGGGTAGGACAATCTCTCACCTTGTTGTCACTTTTTCCACAACCATAGCACCCATTAGTACCGGCTATATATTTCCCATAGTGCCTCATACCACAAGTGGTGCAAGGAGGCTTAACAAATTGAGAACCACCACCTCTATCTACGTTACCCTTAGGAGCAGTTGAGGAATCTTGGTTAGGAGCTCTATTTTTAAACCTTGGTTGACCTTGCTCATCAGACCTACCTCTCTTCAAATCTCTACCCAACCTCTTAATCTTGGACTCCTCAATGGATTGAGCATACACCATGAGTCTAGAAATATCCATATCATTATGGAGCATTGTCGTACGACACTCTTCCTTGACTAGGTCGGTTACACCGGTCACAAACCTACTCATCTCATCCCTAGGGTTAGACACCAAGGATGGAGCATATATAGACAACAAGGTAAACTTCAAAGAGTACTCCTCCACATTCATGCTACATTGCCTAAAATTTATGAACTCCTCAATCTTACACTCCCTTTTCTCACATGGAAAGTACCTTCCTAAGAAAGCTTCCTTAAACTCTTCCCATTCTATAGGACCCGCTTCAACAGGCCTATTGGCTTTCCATTGTGGGAACCAAACTTGGGCCTCCTCTTTCAATTGGTAGGAAGCCAACTCCGCCTTCTCCAAAGAATATACATCCATAGCATGTACTATCTTATAAACTTCATCCAAGAATGCTTAGGGATCTTCTCCCACTCTAGAGCCAAGGAAGATAGGAGGATTCATCCTCACGAAGTCTCTCAATCTTGATCTCATGGTACTCTCAATAGCATTCACCCTAGGCCCCACATCTTTATTCGCTTAAGCCGTCATGGCTAGGGCTAGGGTTAGAAAAGCCATCCTAATGTCTTCATTGGTCTTGTCCGGGGGAGCCATCGGAACCTCATTCCCTTGAGGCACTTGGTCACCTTGAAGACCTTAATCACCTTAGGAAGGAACTCCCTCATTAACAATGTCCTCTTCCACTCTCTTCGGGTTAGCCTTTGTATTCATTTTCTATAAACACAACAGAATGATTAGGAAAAAGACACTTATAGAACTTCACTCTAAGGCATGACTTCCAAAATATTAAAGAAGTATAACTTTCTAACGTCCTATAGCCTCTCGTTCAAAGATGTGTCGCAACTCATATCGATGAACAGGATTCTACTAGACGTGGCTTGTGAGACTTTGATCCTAAAAAATATTTCCAAATTATTATGCCCTGATACCATGCTTATCACTACCCGAGAGCACCCCCTAGTCGTAACATGGTGTACTCGACCCCGAAGTGGTCTTATATAAGCCTCATAGTCATTCATTGCATTTAATTATGAAAATAGCGCGAAATTAATTTTTTTTATTCAAAACCACACTATTCAAAGTCATTCAATATTCATAGAAAGTATTTCAAAAGACAGCGGAAAACTAAGTCTCACATGCCCATCTTAGACAAACTTGAATAATATAGGGTCACCGCCCTTTACAATCGATGTATAGACAATAGTCTTAAAACATAAGAACTAGAAACATAGAATCCTTGTCCTCGAACATATGAGGACATACCAAAATATTTTGAGAGGACTCTAATCCCAAGCTTCAACTCGAGCTAGATCAATCACTTCCCCGCACCTACACTTTGTAGAAAATAGAGGAAAAATATGGATTACCACAATTAAGCACTAAGTATGATGACCATGCAAAAACATGCTTTTAAACGGACATTTTGGTTGGAAACCCATGCATATGGTATTTTGAGAAATCTTTCAAGTCATGAACAATAGACTCATAGTTTACATCACAACTAACATATAAAGCATTTTACTTCACATTTACACTTCACCTCAAGAAATGATGCTTCACAAGTATCAATATGCAACACATAACATGTACACCAAGTAAGATACATGTTAACATCCTAGGGTCTCTATATAGAGTTATCCTAAGGCACACTTAAGTGAGACATGTAGTGGCCACCCATACAACCTCTTCATACCCACCTAAGTGTTCCTTAAGGCTACTAAAGACAAGAACCTTTACATTTCAGTATAACAGGCTAAGTAGTTCATTTCCTTAATATAAGAGAGACATGCAATATACTATAAGGATGGCAAGTCAACATTCTTCTTTAGAGTAATTTAGGACACATTTATTCCATTAGAGGACTTTCATACATTAGCCATAAAGGCATAGGGAACTCACTTTAGCATCTTTAAAGCCTACTCGTGCCATGTGTAGATGGCATACCATACTACTACCTACATGTTGTAGAACCTATCCAATATCTAGAGTGCACATCCCAGATGGTGGGAATAGGTATTAACCGACATAGACCATGCAAGCTAGACATGGAATCCGGCGTCATAAATCCTACGCCGTGGAGGGTGTTCTACTTGCCAAGGGTAGAACTATTAAGAAATCCATGTAGGCACATGGTTTAGGGGATATCCAAAGATGTTCATTGGACTCTTGCCTTTTCTACGGGAAGAGACACCATCTTAACCATATCCACTAGGTGCTCACCTTAGTTACCATAGGGTAATTTCATTCACATGTATGTACTAGAGAGGGAACCCACTTTAGGTCTAGCCAACCCATAGGACTAATACCAAGAGGGCACCATGCTTAGGCCAAACCGATCGAGGTTCATTAAGGATAGCTCATTGACTTTCTTAGAGAGGCTTTTCTAACTTTCTGGCCCACCAACTCCAAGTCTATCATTTCACACAAGAAGAAGGTCATCACCTTTAGGTCCACCCCTTCAAGGTTTCACATTCACTTAGGGGTCTTGACTCATCAAGAAAGGGCACCATGCTTAGGTCTAGCCAATTCAAGGTATAGCCTAGAATGCCTCTTTAGTCATTAATAGAAAGGTCACCACTCTTAGGTCTCGCCTATTCTAGACATTCATTCTTTCATCCATTACTCAAGAAAAGGATCCCTAAGCCTTACCAAGTCAAGAGATTACATTTAAGACACTTTCATGTATCAAGAAGAGACACCTAAGTCTACCATATCAAGATAAAATACCACCTTATATAGAGACCCTTCATAGTCTATCACCATACCTATGAACATTAAGAGAGAACATACTTTTAATCACAATACAATAACAATTTATACAAGATGACCTTGAGATCACATAAACACCTTCACATTATAGCATAACATGATGATACTTCAAATCACCACATAATGCCTTCAAGGCCATGATCATAATACAATTATTATATAAATACCTCCACTATAAGTGGATCACACATCAATCTATCACAAATTTTATATCAATTCTACGTTAACAATGAAGTTAGGTCAAAGTTACCATTCTTCTAAGCCATAATCACCACTACTCAAAATCTCCAACAATTCACCATATATAAATATAGATTACAATAGAAGTCAATAAATCAATTCAATCTAAGCACAATTCCATTAACATCCAATCATAATCATGAAACCCTCTTCACAAGTCAAATTCAGGAGTTTAGTGATAACATGGGTTCTTGAAGGAATTCCATATAAAATCATCTTAAAATAATAAATCAAACCTTAAGTCAACAATGTAAAGGCTTTGAAAATGGTTTACCAATGAATCCATGCTTAGAACAAAAAAGAGGATTTTTCTTCTTTGAAAGACTTTTGAAATTCGTTTGATTGGACTCCTTGAAAGAAAGATTGATTAAGGATCAAGGGTCAACATACCTTTACTAAGAATCCCCAAGAAATTTGAGGAAGAACCACCTTGAAATTGTCAAACTCTAGCTCCAATGGCCATCTTCTTCTTCTTCTTCTCTAGTGGAGGAATTCTATTGAGAGAAATATTTAAGAGGAGATGAGTTTCTTATTAATTCTAATAGGAGGGACTTAAAATTAAGGGAATTAGGTCATAAAAAGGTCCTATAGTTGTTAGGAAAGGAATCAAATAACATAGGGTCAGTTTTGGAAAAGAACTAAGTACCTATCAAATTTTAACTTAAAAATTTAGCCCTTGCCGTTTTGGTTCGCCCATTGGAACACTAGGGCTCACCAAGTGGTTAGGCGACTCATCTAATACACCTTGGTTTCACCCATTTTAACGGTAACTCAGTTTTGGGGCAGCTTCACTAGGTGATGGGGAGGGTCAATGGGCGAATCTCCAAACCCTTTGGCGACCCACGACCTTGTTCGCCTATTTCTCCAGCACCTTGGCTAAGTGGGACAGCCCACTAGGTGACCCTACTGCTCTTTGGCGGATCTCCAAAACACTTTGGGAGACCATGCTACCCATCGCCAACCTATCCAAGGAGAGAACAAGTTCTCTTTCACCTATCCCTGATAGTTTAGGTTCCCAGCTTCACCCTAGACATCTACCTTGCTCAATTTAGGTTCCAAAACAGCCTAGATATCAACCTAAAGTCACACTAACCCATACATCAAGGCTCTAGTTCATCCTATTTCATTTTTAAGGTTATTACAAAGAGTGGAACATAGGGACCAATTATATCATTCATGTTACATAGTTGTTCTAGTTGTAGGTGTTATCACGAATGTAGTTCCCATCCCGAACAGAGTCTTATTATCAATTATAATTTCCATACTTCTGAACTTGGTTTCTTTGACCTTGGCTCCAATTATCTTAGCTGGAACCTTGGGCATTTGTTTGGAAACCCCCCGTCTGATCATTCACCAAGTACACATCCTTCTACATTGCCGTTCACATACTTCAATACCAACCCAAGTTCTGATCTCATTTGAGCCATCTCCTTACGAATGATTTGCACATTAACATTTAAGCATCAGTTTAGAGCACAAAATAGGCATCGAGGACAGTAAACTATGAATTATTGTAACACCCTCGATCCGAACGAGGGGATCCTAGAACAATTGTAACAATTACAAGTGCCATCCACAAGGTCCAACCATGGGGTTGAACCACAGACCATGGGTGGGTCCGTGGATTAGCAATTCCTAAATTAGTCCAGGTCATGAACCACGGCTGGACCTACGGACTGTAGGTGGGTCCATGGTCCGTTGTTCAGTGGTCTTTGGTCTAGGAAAAAACTCCCTGAACTTATTGACAAACGTGCAGGACGGATCGTAGTTCCATCTATGGTCCGTCGGTGGGGGTCTCGTGGTCAAAGCTGATAGTGAAGTTCCGGGGTAGTTGGGTCTTTTCCTAATTAATTAGTTCATATACTACATTGTTTTACCTATGTTTAGGGGGACCCCTATAAAAGTATTTTTACCCCCAAATTCACTCAATTCAATTCATTCTACCAAATTCCCAAAGAAAACCAAATTAGTTTCAAAATATTCTCTTTGTAGTACTTTAAGAAGAAGAGGAGGATTCCTCTAGGGTTTCAAGCTAAAGTTCCAATTTTTGCATTGAAGGATGGTTTTTGGATTCATGGTATGATAGTTTTCATACATGGAGTTCCCAAATTCCTCTATTTCAAAATGTAGAATTGCCCAATTGAGTTAGGATTTTCTTCAATTAGCATGGGTTCTTATCATTATTGATTTAAATGATTTTATTATGACCTTTAAACATGAATTGATGAATTGTTATGGTTTTATGATGTTTTCCACCATGAACTCATGAAATCCCCATGTTTTCAAGATATGAATCATACGATGTGGGATTTTAATCTTAAAGGAAAAGATTTATGAAATTTAGGATGTAATGAGAGAATTGCATGAATTTATGATGAAATATATTTCTAACACTTGTTTTCTAAATGTTGATGATTGAAAGAGGGTTTTTGTCCTTCAAAGGTGATTATGAAATTATGCATGTTTTCATGAGAATTATGTAGATATTTTAATGGTGGTTTGAGTGTAAAGTAGCTATGATGACATTGTGTTGTGGAAGGACATTCTCATAAACACATACTAGCACGATGTGAAAGGTTTTCTCACATAGAAAGGATACTTATGTTGAAAAGCTTTCTCACCTAATTGAATCAATGAATAAGAGCTATCCTAATGAATGCACATGGATTGTCAATATGACATGCCTTTCCATGGATAATGAGAATAAGTAAGAAAATACTATTCCATGGGATTTATGCTTAGCACCGAGTAGATATTGACATTGAGATGGAATCTCTCCCATTAGAAGAGGTCGGGTTTCTAAAAACAATCTCTTGAAATGGAAGCTCTCTAGTTAGCAGAGGTCAGGTTTCTAGTAGCAATCTCATTATCCCTTAAATATGTTCCCCCATAGGTTGATTAGGTAGTGGATCCACGTAAGCTAGGAGTCCATGGTTCTACCTTAAGCAAATAAAACAACCCTTTTCGGTGTGGGAGACACTGAGATCATGTTATAGCTCACATGGTCTCTATGTAAGTTATGGCTAATTCCCCACATTAATAATAAACTAAGGTTACTCAAGGAGTATTTTATATGTATTCAAAGGCTTTAAATATAATGTTATCTTGAATTGACCATGATTTATGACTTATGTTTTATAACTGTTTCATATGATGTTTAGCTTTGTCAATTGCATGTCATGAAATGAAATGTCCCTTTTTAGCATGATTTAAATGTTTTATGAATGGTTATCATACTTGGTACATTGTTTTGTACTAACGAATACTTTTGCCTACATTTTCCCAAATGTAAGGTCCAACAAACAATTTTCCAAGTCTCATGGCTAGTAGTTGAGTTTGTGATTTTCCTGAGCTTTGGTGAATCCTCATACTTCGACCATAGAGTTATTGTTTTGGTATCTTCTATGTATTTCTCTTTTGAACATGATGTATGGGCTAGGCCCAAATTTCATTTTATTGTATTAGATGGCTATGATGAGACAAAAGTTTAGACTTTCACTTTTTGTTTTATAAAATGTTTTGGATTTGGACTATTTTTTTACTCTTATTGTTCTAATTCTTATGTTATTAGAGATATGTGTCTTGTATGGAGACATTCGAGGTTCTATACGCCATGTTACATCTAGAGGTACCCCTGGGTCGTGATAAACTTGGTAATAATAGCACAAGATGATTAGGAAATTCCACTTCTTTCAATACTCTTAAGTTGTACGATAGAGTTTAACTCTATAAAGTCTCTCTTCTAATTCTTATTCTATGTTCTTCAGAATATGGCTACCCAAAGAGCTTATTCTAGAAGGAATGTGAGGGAGAATATGGAACAAGAAGCTCCCTCCCCCCCAAGATCCTTAAGTTTTGGTCGATTCTTTTATCGAGCATGTGTGTAAGGTGAAGTTTAGGGATTCTTTTCAAGTGGTTGTTGAATCCGTGACGGTCCAAGAAAATAGAGAGGTTGCGGTTCGAGTAAGCCCGAATGTGAGTATGGCGGCTTCAAGAGTGAGGGACTTCACAAGTATGAACCCTCCAGAGTTCTATTGGTCTAAAGTGGAGGAAGATCCTCAAGAGTTTATTGATCAGGTCTATATGATTTTGATGATCATGGGAGTGACATTAATAGAGAAGGCGTAGTTGGCGTCTTATCAATTGAAAGTTGTTGCTCAAACATGGTTTAACCAATGGAAAGAAGGGAGATCGGAAGATCTGGGTCCTCTAGATTGGGAGAAATTTTAGAGTGGTTTTCTTGATAGGTTCCTTCCCCTTGAGATGAGGGAAACTATGGTTCTTGAGTTTATCAACCATTGACAAGGGAGTATCGACAAGGGAGTACTAGTGTGAGGGAATATGCTCTAAACTTCACTCAATTGTCTAGATATTCTCCAGTAATGGTTGCGGATTCAAGGGCTAGGATGACTAATTTTGTGTCAGGTGTGTGCAAAACGATTGTTAAAGACTGCCAGACTGTAATGCTCATTCATGATATGGACATCTCTCATCTCATTATGCATTCACAACAAATTGAGGAAGAGAAACTCAAGGAAATCTCTAGGGAGGTAAATAGGGCTAAGATGAGTGATGGTAATGTCTCATATGCAAGGTTCGATGGGCAAGGTCATCCTAGATTTTGGCAAAGGTTTTTCGGTCAAGGTTCCTTCAATGTTCCTTCTAAGTTCAACAAAGATATAGTGTATAACCGTAAGCCTCAAGGAGGTAATGGTGGTGGTTCTTCATTACCTATGTCTACTTGTGTTAAGTGTGGTAAGAAGCATGAGGGTAAGCATCTAGCCGGTATGGATGGTTTCTTTAGTTGTGGTAAGAGTGGTCGCAAAATGAAGGTTTGCCCAATGCTTGCGGCAAAAGGAAGAGAAGGTAAGTAACCTCCTCTTAGTTGTTCAAATTCCAATGCTCCTAAGCAAAAAAAATTGTAGTCTCTCAAAATTCAAGGTGAAGAAGAGAATTCTCCAGACGTGGTCACCGGTATGTTAAAAGTATTCCAAATAGATGTATATGCTTAGCTTGATCCCAGTGCTACTTTTTCCTTTGTGACACCATATATGGCGATGAGGCTTAATGTGCTCTCTGACATATTATTAGAACCTTTTTTTGTCTCTACTTTTGTTGGTGATTCTGTTGAGGCTAAAAGGGTCTATAGAAGATGTCCTATTTTCTTTTTACCATAGGTTACTGTTGTTGACTTGGTAGAGCTTGATATGTTAGACTTTGATGTTATCTTTAGTATGGATTGTTTGCATTCTTGTTATGCCTCTATTGATTGTAGGACTCACATAGTCAAGTTTCAGTTTCCAATTGAGCCTATCCTAGAGTGGAAGGTGGGATATTCTATGCCTAAGGGTCAATTTGTCTCTTGTCTTAAAGCTAGGAAAATGATTTTCTAGGGGTTGCATTTATCATCTAGTTTGGGTATGGGATATTAATTCTGAAACCCCTACTCTTGATTCGGTCCCTATTGTAAATGAATTTCTGAATTTGTTCCTAGATGATTTTCTCGGTATTCCTCCCTAAACAGAAATAGACTTTGGTATTGATTGTCTCCCAGATATGCAAACTATTTATATTCCTCTTAAGATAATGGCTCGGGTAGAACTAAAGGAGTTGAAAGAACAATTGAAAGACTTGTTGGATAAGGGTTTCATCCGACCGAGTATCTCTCCATATTGTACTCTAATTTTGTTCTTTAGAAAGAAAGATTGGTTCTTCGTTTGTCTATTGAGTATCGTTAGTTGAACAAGCTGACAACTAAGAATAAGTATCCTCGTACAAGGATAGATGATTTATTTGACCAACTTCTATGATTAATTTTCTATCTTGTTATCACTTATTGAGGGTGAAATGACATTCTGTAGATGACTTTTCGTACTCGGTATGGTCATTATGAGTTTTTTGTAATGTCATTTGGGTTGACTAATGCTTCAACGACGTTTATGGATTTGATGAATATGGTGTTTAGACAATACCTTGATATGTTCGTAATTGTGTTCATTGATGATATATTGATCTATTCAAGAAGTACGAATGAGCATATTGATCGTTTCAGGATTATGTTGCAAATTCTCAAGGACTTACAACTTTTTGCAAACTTTAGAGACTGTGAATTTCGGTTAAGTTTTGTAGCTTTACTTGGTAATATTGTTTCAAGCAAGGGTATCGAGGTAGATCCTATAAAGTAGGATGCGGTCAAGAGTTGGCCTAGACCTCTAACTTCTTTGGATATTAGAAGCTTCTTGGGTTTTGCCGGTTATTATAAAAGGTTTTTTTGAGGGATTTTCTTCAATTTCCTCTCCTTTGACGGCTTTTACTCAAAATAAGGCTAAGTTCATTTGGTGCAAAGATTGTTAGCAGAGTTTCTACGATGTGAAAGAGACGCTTACTTTTGCTTCGGTGTTGACCTTACCGGAAGGTGCAGATAGTTTTGTGGTTTATTGTGTTGCCTCAAGAATTGGGTTAGGATCTGTGCTTATGTAAAACGGGAAAGTTATTGCCTATGCCTCAAGGAAAGTTAAGATTCATGAGAAGTATTATTCTACCCATGACCTTGAATTGGCGGAGGTTATATTTGCCTTGAAGATTTGGAAGCATTACTTCTATGGTGTTCATGTGGATGTATTTACCGACCATAAGAGTTTGCAATATGTGTTTAACCAAAAGGATTTGAATATTTGCCAAACAAGTTGGCCTGTTATGATGAGTCCAAGATTTGGGCTCTTTTAGGGCTTTGTTTTGATAGTTTTAGTGTCCTCAAATGCCTAATTTATCCTATAAACTGATATTACAACATTAATTTTCAGGTATATGGGCTAAGGAACAAGCCATCGACTCTACTAGGCATAAAGATGCAAAACAAGCTAAAGAAGTACATAAAATAAGATCCTGGTGATCGCCAAGAGCACTATGCGAACCGCGGAGTGGCTCTTCAGCTCTCTTAATGGTCCATGTGCCAGTCCTGGAGGATGAAACCAAGTCGGTGACAAAAATGGGCGGTCGGTGAGTCGCCGACTAGTTCCGCAACAATAAGTTGAATCTCACAATGTTAAAAAACATGGGATGCTGAGGACCAAACCAAAAAGACGATGAAAGTGAGTAAACGACTGATCACTGAACCACTGAGCGAAGCATGACTTAACCCGTTGAGTGGACTTTTGAGACAAAAAGCTGAAAACTATAAATTGATTTTGGAAAGATGTTTTGACGTGTGGTTACCCATATATTACAGTTCATAATATAGAGTTAGAGTTTTCTCTATGTTTTTGAGTGATTATTGTAAAATTGGTGAGAATTTTGACTTGAGTTTTTGAACTTGACGATTTT
This sequence comes from Solanum okadae, assembly GCA_036553675.1. Classification (NCBI taxonomy): domain Eukaryota; kingdom Viridiplantae; phylum Streptophyta; class Magnoliopsida; order Solanales; family Solanaceae; genus Solanum; species Solanum okadae. The sequence goes on from CM071678.1 coordinate 37,991,844, forward strand.
GGAACATTGTAATGATTGGGAGACTGTCACCCAGTTGATGGCTAATTTAGTTGGTAATTGTTTTAACCTTTTTAGGATTTTTGGCTAAAACCCCAATTCTTGGGGTGTGATTATGTGATTATGGATTGAATAAGCTTATGGGAATTGTTAATTACTGTTTTAAATGTTGAATTGAAGTGGGTTTAATAACTAGCTAAGTTTTAATTTATGAATTGTATGTGTAAATGCACTTCTAATTTTGTGTTCTTAGCTTCAACGAGAGAGAGGTTCTGGAACCAAAACTTTTGATTAATTGTTTCTAGGTATTGGTTGATATGGGTTCAGCTCCAGAGAGTGAATCCTAAACCCAATCCTACCCATATAGCTCGATAGAGTAGATGGATTAGGTGTGGGCTATTCTTATTTGTTATACTTGTTGATGTTCGAAAGATATCACTTGATTTGATATAGTTGTTCTCAAGAAAGCTATTCCCCTCATAGTCTTGCCTACCCCTTGATATTTAGCTATTTATTAGTGGTTACAATTACCCATATAGCAAAATTTGCCTATAATCGGTCACATACCGAGAATTCCTCTCTATATTGTTATTTCACCTTTTTTTTATTGCGTTGTAGTTGATAATTGCAAACCAAAACCCCATACATGACATTCGTGTCACCCTCTTTAGACTTGTGTACATGTCTTTTTTGTTAATTTCTATTCCTATTGTAGATTAATCACATTTGCACTTCCTAATTGAATTCGAACATGTACCACTCCTTGTGGGTTCGACCCCAACTCATTGTTGGGTTTTATACTGACTAATGATAATTTGCACCTTGAATTGGATGAGGTGTAGTTCAAACGTTAAATCAAAATGGTGCCGCTGCCGAGGAGTGGTGTTGTTTAAAATTCTTTTATTGAAGTTGAATAGTGATGTTTTTGGTTGTAGTTGAATCGACTTACTTTAGTTTTTGTTTTGTGATGCTTGTGTTGAACAGAGGAAGAGATGAGTGTAAATGGGAGTAATGGTAGCCAAGTGGGCCACCAAGGGGAAATTGGGAACCTTAATTGTCACGACCCGGGATCACCCCCTAGTCGTAACCGGCGTACTCGACCTCGAAGAGGTCTAATACAAGCCTCTTAGCATTCATTCATCGCATAGACACTAAAACCATAAGGCATTAAAAACTTTCTTTACCAAGAAAACATTTCATAAAAAAAACAATAGTAAGCGGAAGACTTTTTAGACTTTATACATGATGTCTCAAAACCATCTAATACTTTAGAATACAAAATTCGGGACTAATCCCATACACAACTTAAACAATACTAAAGAGACATAAAAGAACATATGGGGTATTGTCCTCGAATATATGAGGACTCACCAAGTCTTCATCTTCAACACTTAGAAACCTATCAAATAGCCATGACATGTCATCATCTCCAAATCCCTACACTTTAGTCCAAAAAGGGAAAGAAAGGGGTTAACACAATTAAGTACTAAGTATGGAGACCATGCAAAAACATGCCAAAAAGGACATTTTCAAGGAAGTAAATGCTTTCATATCATTTGATAAAACCTTTCCTTTACAAGTATAAGAGACATAATACAAGTCAACATTAACATATAAGACCATAGCCAACCATGCATATACTCAACATATGTCCATATACAACCCATGCTTAACTTTAAAAGAACACATGTCATTTCATTACCATAGGACCTCTACCTAATATAATCTTAAGACACACTTGAATGAGACAAGAAGTGACCGCCCATACAACCTCTTCAAGCACACTTAAGTGTTCCCCAAAATTACCTTAGATAAGGACATTTCCTTCACAACCAAACATCAATAGACCAACATTCTTTAAGAAACCATTTTGGAGACATTCATGTATTTAGAGGACTTTCATATATTAGCCATTAAGGCTTAAGGAACTCACTTTAGCATCTTCAAAGCCTACTCGTGCCATGTGTAGATAGCATCCCATACTACTACCTACACGTTGTAGAACCTATCCAATAACTAGAGTGCACATCCCACATGATGGGAATAGGCATTAACCGACATAAACCATGCGAGCTAGACATGGAATCCGGTGTCATAAAGCCCTACACCGTGGAAGGTGTTCTACTTGCCAAGGGTAGAACTAGGACCCATCCCATGTAGGCACATGCTTTAGGGGATATCCAAAGATGTTCATTGTACTCTTGCCTCATACTCGGGAGAGCTACCATCTTAACCATATCCACTCGGTGCTTAGCCTTAGTTCCCATGAAGTAATTTCATTCACATGTATGTGCTAGAGAGGGCACCATCATTAGGTCTACCGACCCATAGCACATCTACCAAGAAGGGCACCACAAAGATCTACCGATCAAGGTTCATTAAGGATAGCTCATTAAATCCCCCTGGAAGGGTGCCTTAGGCCTACCGATTTTTCATTAAGGGTGCCTTAAGCCTACCGGTCCAAGGTTCATCATTTCACACATGAGAAGGGCTACCACCATTAGGTCTACCGATTTCATGGTTTTACATTTACTTAGGAAAGCTAGACTTATGAAAGGGCACCATTTCTTAGTTTTGCCAATTCAAGTCTTGGCCTAGAATTCCTCTTTTAGCATTTATAGAAAGGGCACCATTTCTTAGTTCTGCCCACTTCACACATTTATGCATTCAAGACTTTAAGTAACAAGGAGGGACACTTTAGTCTACCAACCAAGTCACAACATTTTCATTTAAGGGTACTTCATAATCCAACATCATTTCATATATACATCATGAGAAGTCATACTTTAACTCACAATGCTATCCACTTTACATAGGATCATCACAAGATCACATAAAACTCATTCACATCATACCTTCACATATAGCTTCACATAAAACTCATTCACATCATACCTTCACATATAGCTTCACATAAAACTCTACATATAGCTTCATATAGGACTTTACATATAGCCTCGTATGTGTATAATAATACAACAATATAATAACATTTATATAATGCCCTTCATGGCCTCAATTCACAATAATACAACAAATAACCACTTCCACCAAAGGTGGATCAAACCAATCAATAACAATTATATCAATACTAAGGGATTAAGCCATCTTACCATTCTCCAAAGCCATAACCAACATTACTCAATTCCCAACAATTCTATCACCACAAGGTGATTCACCCATAACTTTCCCATAAGGCCACAATCCTCAATTCATCCATATACCAACAATTCATCATAAATAGGTATAGAAAACCATATAAATCAACAATACAATCCAATCTATAAACACCTCCACCTTTCAAGTGGATCAACATCAACAACAATTCTACTAATAATATGAGATTAAGTCAACTTACCATCCTCCAAGCCACCTTCACCATTCTCATGATCAAACAATTCACAATAGAAAGCATAGGTAATCATGGTATTCAACTATACCATTTAAGCTAAGCATAAGCCCATAATCAACATGAAGACAAATTCACAATTTTTGCCCATTCAAGGCCAACATCCCACATCCTTCAATTCAATTAAGATTCTTACCAATTCACATATATAATACCATATATGAACAGCCCCTACCATACTAAACACAATTTTTATAATCATCTACTCAAAATCAATACACCCACTTTATGGTGAAATTTAGAGAATTTGAGAAAACATGGGTTCATGGGGATATCTTTCTAAACACCATTAATAATCATTAATAACAATGTAAATCATCATTTAAAACCCTTTTTATGCAAGAACCCATGCTAGAATCAAAATTAGGACTTTAGGATTTTTAAAGAACTTTGAAAATATTTTGAATTAGCTCTTTGATTGAAAAGGGATCAAAGATAAAGAGTCCCCATACCTTAATATTAAGAAAACCCACGAAAATCGATGAAAGAAGCCTCCAATTGAAACCCTAGTTCTTCACCCTTCTTCTTCCTTGAACTTGAAAGAAATATATGAAAGGAGATGGGTTTCTTTTTAATTCTAAGAGGAGTGACTTAAATGAAAGGAATTAAGTCATAAAAAGGTCTTATAGTTGCTAGGAAAATAATAAAATAGCATAGGGTCAATTTTGGAAAAGGACTAAGGACCCATAAAGTCTTAACTTAAAATTTATGCCTCTTCCCGTCTTAGTTCGCCCTTTTCTTCAGCCTGACAGTGCTTCAATATTTCGGGCATAACTTTTTACTCCAAGGTCGGAATTGGGCAAACTCGGTGGCGTTGGAAAGAGGACTCAAAGACCTTTAATTGGATAGTTAAAGGTCCACCTAATTCATTTTGAGCTAAAATATATGACCATTTAAAGTTGACCCTTACAACTCACTAGTTCAAATGACTAGTTTCCGGACGTCACGGTCATTTCTCATCATTTCATCAAGTTTTCAACTCCAAACTCACATGTGAGGCTCTAGTTTCACTAGTTCGTTTTTAGGGTCTTTACATTATCCCCCACTTGGGAACATTCGTCCTCGTATGACACTTTAAACATATAAGGGGTAACGACTCAAGTAAACAGCCCATCAACACGCATACAACATCAATACAAATGCATAAATATAGGAGGAAACATCAACTCCACATCAATGAGGCTCCAACAACTTTATGCAATTCAAGAAAGTAGGAATACATCTACCAACTCCTTATGCATCAAACTTTACCATTTCTCATTTCTCATTTCATTTCATTGGAGGTACTTCCTTCTCCGAATCATCTCATGCACATCATAACATCAAAGGACACAATATGCAATTTTCTCATTAAAGCACATCATGCAACCTTCTCCAAAACTCAAGTAAGCATGCTCACATTATCACCTCATAAAGAAAATAGACAACTTATGCTAAATGCACATTATGCAACTTTCTCATAGAAGCACTTTAGGCAACATCATCAAAACACTTTTAAACAAGCTCATAAGTCAACTCATGCAACATTTAGGCAAATCATTATAGATGCACATCAACATGAGGAACATAAATTTATGAAAACTCATTTTCTCATTTAACAAGAATTCATTTAAAACATGCATGACATAAGGAAACCATGGAAAACTCATTTTCACATAAGACTCCAAAACATAACCCAAGCTTCTAGGAACTCTTTGGTTTAGGCTTGAGTAAGCACATATAGAAGTAGGTAAGGATATCAACACTTCTCAACAACTTCACTACTCAACATACCATCAATCTTACCAAAACTATTCTTACCCAACTCTTTAATTCACTAAACCTCTTGTAATGAAAACATCCTTCAAGCCTAACTCATAGACATCAACCACACTTAAAGACCTTATCATCTAACCACATATATCCCCCACTTAGGAGAAACTCTTACTAGTTCTTTCAAATTCACCTCCTTCCATCCTAAGGTCGGATCAAAACAACACTAGGCTTTTATACTCATTACACCTACCATTTCTAAATCACCACACATTTCACAAATTCCTTCAACACATCACAAAACTTCCTCATGACTAAGCCGGATACTACAAACAACACGCATAACCAAGGGAATCCCATTCATACTAAAGTCATCACCACAATCTTTCACCTCACACCTACTAAGTCACCAAGTCATAGTTGGCATCACAACCAACATTCTCTCTCCCTCAATCCTTGCAACATTAAACTTCCTCAAAGGTTACACTCAAATGACCATCACCTACGGAACAAGGGAAGACATTATAGAGAGAAACTCCATGGCACGACTAAAAGAATGAAGAAGTGAAACTTTCTTAGCACCCAATAGCCTCATATTCATAATGTGGCGCGCTTCACATTATGAACAAGACTCTACTAGATGTGGTTTTGAGACAACCTAAGACCATCCCGGAAACTTATGCTTTGATACCAAGTTTGTCACGACCCGGGATCACCCCCTAGTCGTAACCGGCGTACTCGACCTCGAAGAGGTCTAATACAAGCCTCTTAGCATTCATTCATCGCATAGACACTAAAACCATAAGGAATTAAAAACTTTCTTTACCAAGAAAACATTTCATAAAAAAAACAATAGCAAGTGGAAGACTTTCTAGACTTTATACATGATGTCTAAAAACCATCTAATATTTTAGAAAACAAAATTCGGGACTAAACCCATACACAACTTAAACAATACTAAAGAGACATAAAAGAACATATGGGGTATTGTCCTCGAATATATGAGGACTCACCAAGTCTTCATCTTCAACACTTAGAAACCTATCAAATAGCCATGACATGTCATCATCTCCAAATCCCTACACTTTAGTCCAAAAAAGGAAAGAAAGGGGTTAGCACAATTAAGTACTAAGTATGGAGACCATGCAAAAACATGCCAAAAAGGACATTTTCAAGGAAGTAAATGCTTTCATATCATTTGATAAAACCTTTCCTTTACAAGTATAAGAGACATAATACAAGTCAACATTAACATATAAGACCATAGCCAACCATGCATATACTCAACATATGTCCATATACAACCCATGCTTAACTTTAAAAGAACACATGTCATTTCATTACCATAGGACCTCTACCTAATATAATCTTAAGACACACTTGAGTAAGACAAGAAGTGACCGCCCATACAACCTCTTCAAGCACACTTAAGTGTTCCCCAAGATTACCTTAGATAAGGACATTTCCTTCACAACATAACATCAATAGACCAACATTCTTTAAAAAACCATTTTGGAGACAATCATGTATTTAGAGGACTTTCATACATTAGCCATTAAGGCTTAAGGAACTCACTTTAGCATCTTCAAAGCCTACTCGTGCCATGTGTAGATAGCATCCCATACTACTACCTACACGTTGTAGAACCTATCCAATAACTAGAGTGCACATCCCACATGATGGGAATAGGCATTAACCGACATAAACCATGCGAGCTAGACATGCAATCCGGTGTCATAAAACCCTACACCGTGGAAGGTGTTCTACTTGCCAAGGGTAGAACTAGGACCCATCCCATGTAGGCACATGCTTTAGGGGATATCCAAAGATGTTCATTGTACTCTTGCCTCATACTCGGGAGAGCTACCATCTTAACCATATCCACTCGGTGCTTAGCCTTAGTTCCCATGAAGTAATTTCATTCACATGTATGTGCTAGAGAGGGCACCATCATTAGGTCTACCGACCCATAGCACATCTACCAAGAAGGGCACCACAAGGATCTACCGATCAAGGTTCATTAAGGATAGCTCATTAAATCCCCCTGGAAGGGTGCCTTAGGCCTACCGATTTTTCATTAAGGGTGCCTTAAGCCTACCGGTCCAAGGTTCATCATTTCACACATGAGAAGGGCTACCACCATTAGGTCTACCGATTTCATGGTTTTACATTTACTTAGGAAAGCTAGACTTATGAAAGGGCACCATTTCTTAGTTTTGCCAATTCAAGTCTGGGCCTAGAATTCCTCTTTTAGCATTTATAGAAAGGGCACCATTTCTTAGTTCTGCCCACTTCACACATTTATGCATTCAAGACTTTAAGTAACAAGGAGGGACACTTTAGTCTACCAACCAAGTCACAACATTTTCATTTAAGGATACTTCATAATCCAACATCATTTCATATATACATCATGAGAAGTCATACTTTAACTCACAATGCTATCCACTTTACATAGGATCATCACAAGATCACATAAAACTCATTCACATCATACCTTCACATATAGCTTCACATAAAACTCATTCACATTATACCTTCACATATAGCTTCACATAAAACTCTACATATAGCTTCATATAGGACTTTACATATAGCCTCGTATGTGTATAATAATACAACAATATAATAACATTTATATAATGCCCTTCATGGCCTCAATTCACAATAATACAACAAATAACCACTTCCACCAAAGGTGGATCAAACCAATCAATAACAATTATATCAATACTAAGGGATTAAGCCATCTTACCATTCTCCAAAGCCATAACCAACATTACTCAATTCCCAACAATTCTATCACCACAAGGTGATTCACCCATAACTTTCCCATAAGGCCACAATCCTCAATTCATCCATATACCAACAATTCATCATAAATAGGTATAGAAAACCATATAAATCAACAATACAATCCAATCTATAAACACCTCCACCTTTCAAGTGGATCAACATCAACAACAATCCTACTAATAATATGAGATTAAGTCAACTTACCATCCTCCAAGACACCTTCACCATTCTCATGATCAAACAATTCGCAATAGAAAGCATAGGTAATCATGGTATTCAACTATACCATTTAAGCTAAGCATAAGCCCATAATCAACATGAAGACAAATTCACAATTTTTGCCCATTCAAGGCCAACATCCCACATCCTTCAATTCAATAAAGACTCTTAACAATTCACATATATAATACCATATATGAACAGCCCCTACCATACTAAACACAATTTTTATAATCATCTACTCAAAATCAATACATCCACTTTATGGTGAAATTTAGAGAATTTGAGAAAACATGGGTTCATGGGGATATCTTTCTAAACACCATTAATAATCATTAATAACAATGTAAATCATCATTTAAAACCCTTTTTATGCAAGAACCCATGCTAGAATCAAAATTAGGACTTTAGGATTTTTGAAGAACTATGAAAATACTTTGAATTAGCTCTTTGATTGAAAAGGGATCAAAGATAAAGAGTCCCCATACCTTAATATTAAGAAAACCCACGAAAATCGATGAAAGAAGCCTCCAATTGAAACACTAGTTCTTCACCCTTCTTCTTCCTTGAACTTGAAAGAAATATATGAAAGGAGATGGGTTTCTTTTTAATTCTAAGAGGAGTGACTTAAATGAAAGGAATTAAGTCATAAAAAGGTCTTATAGTTGCTAGGAAAAGAATAAAATAGCATAGGGTCAATTTTGGAAAAGGACTAAGGACCCATAAAGTCTAAACTTAAAAATTATGCCTCTTCCCGTCTTAGTTCGCCCTTTTCTTCAGCCTGACAGTGCTTCAATATTTCGGGCATAAATTTTTACTCCAAGGTCGGAATTTGGAAAAATCGGTGGCATTGGAAAGAGGACTCGAAGACCTTTAATTGGATAGGTAAAGGTCCACCTAATTCATTTTGAGCTAAAAGATATGACCATTTAAAGTTGACCCTTACAACTCACTAGTTCAAATGACTAGTTGCCGGACGTCACGGTCATTTCTCATCATTTCATCAAGTTCTCAACTCCAAACTCACATGTGAGGCTCTAGTTTCACTAGTTCGTTTTTAGGGTCGTTACATTAATAATATGAATGACCCAATCCAATTGGGTGGAGTTAGTGCAATTGGGCATCCTCAAACTTAAGAGAATGTTGTCTTTCGTGTTGGTAGAGTAAATACCAAAGAAACTCATTTTGAAGGGCTTTACAAGGAGGATATCGATCAAACTATCCAAGTCAAGTCGGCGACACGATGGACAGGTCAGCGTTCCCCGACTTTGACTGCTATTGGAACCACTAAGCTTGAAGGGGAACTCTTTAATACTTTGCAGGCAATATGCTCAATAAGCAACTCATCGAATAAGTCAGCTAGCCCGACTTTGTTCGTCGTTTAAACCTCCAAATTGTTGAGAGACCTGAAAAACTTGGTGAGCTAGGATACCATTCGGTGATCGTCTAGTGGTTCGACGAGCATGACTTATGCCGCGAAGAGAGAGAAAACTGAAAGGTTTTAAGGGCTAAACAATTTAAAATTTCGAAATCCTTCATATTAAACCATTTTAACCCCCGTACTTTCACTCCCCACTTTTGATCTCTCATACTTTCTTGTTTTTTCCCTCGTATATTGTGAATTCTTTGCTTGGTTTGTGAACTTTTGTTGCCTAGCTTTACAAATCCATATTCGGCATTAATGGTTGGTTTTTCCGAACCCCAAACTCCATATGTTGTTGAACTTGAATGCTAATCGGTATTTTGTCGTTGATTTTTGTTGGGTAGTTGATTATAATTGTTGTTTAATTGTTGGATTGCCTGTAATGAATTATAATGAGTTCTTTATTATGCATACTTGGTTGATTCTCGTGTCTTGCTTGTTAAAATAGATTCTAAATCTTTGGGTTGCGGTGTAAATGTGTTGGGTCTAGTGGGGTGAAGTCTAAGTAACCCCGAATTGTGCTAAATGACAAAATTTTCCAAAAGATGGAGCGTTTGACATCATTCTAAAGGACAAAAGTTGTTATATGGCCAATTTTGTACAAATCGTACCTCGAAGGAATGGGTAGTATGAGTCTACTATTTACTTGAGAATGTATGTGTTTAATTTTTTTTTGGGGGCTGCGGGTTGATTTTGAGAAATGGGGGCACGAAGTGCCATTCGACGAGCTAAGTTGGGCTAGCCGATTGGTTCGACGGTTCACTAAAGTCCCTCATAGATCGCCCTTGATTTCTAAATTTGGTTGATTTCTGTTGAGTCCACAAATTGCACTTATTTAGGGCTATGTTTTAATAGAAATTGTTTCCTCAAATGCCTATTTTATCTGAATATCTGATGAAAACCCTTAAGTTTTAGGTATTTGAAGTTTGAAGGAAAGCATGGACACTACATCGCAAAAAGGAACGAAGAGGCTGAAAAGAATAAAGAAAATGAAGGCCTGAGGATCGCCGAGTCCACTTGGGGAGTCGCCGAAGGGTCTCACTTCGTCTTTTGTTCTAATGTGCTGAGCCCTGAAGGAAATGATGAAATTGGCAGAAAAAGGGAGTAGTCGGCGCATCGCTGAGAAGTTCCGCAAAGAAAAACTATGTCACCTAATGACCCAGAGCACGATGATGTCGAAGGATGGTGCAAGACGAAGATGAACTACACCAAAGGGCTAATCGCTGAGTTGATCGGTGATTCCGACTAATGTCGTTGAATTATCCGCTGGAGCATAGATTTTTGAAAACTATAAATACTCGTTTAGAGTTATAGCTTAGTATAAGATTTTCAATATAGAACAATTAATATAATTTTAGTACTTTTATTTTTGCTCTAAGTTCGAGAGGGTTTTGGAAACATGCAGAAGAAGAGTGTTTCATTTCCAAGTGTTTGGACTTGGGTCTCTTGGATTCTTCATTCTGGGCCTGTAACAGGACATAAATCTTCATACCCACATGAATGCAAGATCATTTAGGTATAAATTTTTATCTCTTGATGTGTGGCTAAACACCCCAATTCTTGGGGTGTGATTTAGCGAATATGGATTAAGATTGTTGTTGGGTCTTGCTTGCTGATAGATTAGAAGTAGTTTAATGATGATTTTGTCTAGTAGTTGTGGATGAATTTAACAAATTTATAGTTGCAAATACAATTTTATTTATGTGTTTTCAGCTTGCTTGAGAGAGAGGTCGCGAAACCAAGACTACTAGATTGATGGCCTAAGGAGTGGGTCGACATGAGGTTCAGCTCGAGAGAGTGAACCCTAGTCCCATATCCTAACACATAGCTTGAGAGAGCGAGTGGGGTAAGGTGTAGGCTGGTCTTCATGCGGCAAGTGGGTGTTCGAGAGGAACCCATTTGAAATGACATAAGTTGCTCGAGAGAAAATTTATTCCCACGTATAGATTAGTCTTGTCACTATTACTGTATACATTTTCTATCGGTAGCATGTACCCAACAATTTAGATTAACATGTATTTCGGTCACATCCAAAGAATCCTCTCTCATTCATAGATTTATTTGTTATTTTTACTATTTTTGCTATACTTGTGAAATTGATATTTGACACTTTTGTGTCCCCCTTTAATTTACAATGTTTTTAATCGTTAATGTCTTTAGCTACAACTTGTTAGAACTAAATTTTATTTTTCTATTAATTTTTGAAACCACTCCCTTGGGACTCGACCCCAACCTTTGGGTGGGTTATTATACTATTGCACGATCGTAGGAACTTGCATTGGAAGTTGTGTCGTTGATTACGCAAACATCAAAATGGTGCCGCTGCTAGGGAGTGGTGTTACTTGAGAATTCTTAGATTAGTAGAATTTTTGTTCTTATTAGTTGTAGTCTATTTACCTAATTTTTAGTTTTGTTTGTTTGTTGTGTGAATATTACAGAAAGCATGAGTGTTAATGGTAGAAACAGTAGCCAAGTAGGCCACCAAGATGACATCGGAGATCTCAACGATGTCCAAGAGCCCAACATCAATGGCCCCCATCTTGGGAGGTGTTAGAGCCATCTGTTTATCCCCAGCCGAGGGAAATGTAGTGTTCCACATAAGGAGCACCATGTTGCAACTTTTTCAACTAAAGGGACTTTTCAGCGCACTGGCCCATGAGGATCCTCACGAGCATCTTCGAAACTTCGTAGATGTGTGTGGATCGTTCTTGTTCAAAAACATCTCTCAGGAGTCGGTCCAGTTAAGGCTATTCGCTTCCTCGTTGATGGGAGAGGCTTGCAAGTGGCTAGGCGAGCTACCAGGTGAATCCATCACTTCTTGGGAGGAGTTGGTGACCGCATTTCAAGTGCGATTTTTCCCTCCTTGAAGATGATGTCGCTGCGGGATAGTATCGAGAGCTTTAAACATCTAGAAGGTGAGCCTCTGCACAAAACTTAGCTAAGGTTCAAAAAGTTGGTGCTACAATGCCTAACCTATGGTTTGCCAGACAACGTGGTACTTCAATACTTTTATCGGAGTTTGGATTCGGTAAACAAAGGTTTCGCTAACCAACTGTCGCCTGGAGGATTAATGCAGCAGTCGTATGCAGTAGCAACCCAACTTTTAGATGGTATGACAACCATTAACAGAAAATGGTACACTCGTGAGGACCAAGTTTCCCCTCTCACTTTCAAGCTATCCAAAGAGTAGATTGAAAAAGACAATAATAGAGACCAGAACATGGCCAAAATCATGACATAACTTCATATTTTATCCAAAACCATCATGGGGGCCGGTGCCCGTAGTGTCAACGCTGTGGGGGTTGGGGGAACAAATCCAGAGGAGATGAAGTTTGAAGCCTTATATAACAAATAGGTAAATTTTCTACCCAACCAAGGCAGTGGCTACCGCTCAAATTACCCAAGGCAGGGTGGTAACCAAGGTTGGGCTACGGATGATGGTTGGAAGGACCGAGATCATGAATGGAGGAACCGTAATCCAAATTGGAAGGATGGAGAGAAGGATAGATACGTGCCTCCCCATTAGCGCCTGAAACCAAAGGATTCAGACGGTGGTATGTTTGAGGATATGCTCTCGCGCATCCTCAACAAAGTTGAAGGGTCAGATAAAATGCTAAAAGGCATAAAAGAAAATGTGTTTACCCTTAGCCAGACCGTTACCTCTCATTCAGTTTCAATCAAGCAGTTAGAGACCCATATGGGTCATATCTCATCGCACCTAAATCAGAGACAGCCAGGGGGTTTGCCGAGTGATACCATGGCTAACCCCAAGAATGAGGTCTAAAAGAAAACTTGCATCCTGCCACGATGTTAACTAAGACGCCGTTTGGGAGGCAACCCAAAATCGTTTATTGCTTTCTTTTACTTTGATAAAATAATGGTGTGTTGATTGTGTAGATGAAAGTGTGGAGAGTGAATGAAAAGTGCAGATTGTCGAGTAATAGATCTAGTCGGTGAGTCACCGAAAGGGTCGGTGAAACCAACTCTATCCGTCATTTGACTCAAGACAACGTCAACATTAGAGTTTGTAAAACTCGACGACCGTTGGAAATTGTTGGCGAATCGCCGACAATGTTGGCGATCACGATGGAAATCGTCGTTAGGACCCTCGTAAACCAGAGGTTCTATAAATTACTGCGGAGAAACCAAATAGTCGGCGTTCCGCCGAGTGAGTAGGCGAGTTTGACTAATGTCATCGAGTGGGCAAAAACTGGACGGTTTTTGCAAGCCAAAGGTTTAAAAGTACCCGCTTCAATCACTTTCCCTTACTTTTTATCTGTTCAAAACCCACGCCTGCACTCTAGTTTTATAATTCTTGCACTTCTGCAATATTTTGATTCATTGGTTTGTGTGTGGATTTGGATTGCATTGCCGCCTAGCTTCTCGGTAGTATTTCAATTAGTACAAAAGGTTAGTTTCTTAATACCCATAATTATTTTGTCAACATTGTACTCATTCGCACACTCTTTGACATTGTTAAGATCTGCTGAACCTCCCTGATTGGATAGAATTGGTTAAGTGTCGATTGTTATTCGATAACCTTGCTTAAACGGTGAAATCATGTTCTTCGATGTATCCAGTCAAGTTAATGTGTGATGGGTGGTATTCGTATGTTATGGGTCTTGGTTAAATTTGTGCTATTGGTGCTTAAATTCTGTTTGCGGGGGCTTGCAGGGCCAATTTCAAAAAGTTGGGTCAAAAGTAGACACGATAGGTTATTTGGTGAGATGTGAAGAGCTCGCCGAACCACTCTGTTGTTCGCCTAAGTATCGCATCTCGCCTTTACTATCATTCTCTATTTGTTGTGGCTGCTGTAACTTTAGGTGAGAAGCACAGGATCACCAAATGGACTAGGCGAATCGCTGAATGACACCTTAATCGCCCTTTGTTTGCACCTCTAACTCTTTCGGCACTATGACCTTCGACGGATTATCTATGGCTCACAGAATGTATTTGGCGGTACGTCGAAAGGATTATCTAGTCTTTTGCAGATGAAAATGTTTGTTTAAGTTGTTCTAACATTATCTCAAAGAATTTGCAGACATGGCCAGACCAAAAGTTATAGGAAGGAATATACCACCCAGACACAAAAGAGAACAACAGTTCAGAAGAACTGAAAAGAGCAAGAGCAAGGAAGCAAGATCTAGTACGAGGATTCACATTGACCCTGTTGTCCCTTCATGGGCTCGAGGGTTCGTCAATGCGATACATGCCTTCAGAGCAACACATGATTTGTATAACATGGTTGAGGCAAACATTGCTACAGAAGCTGAAGCTGAGAGAAGAAAAAACAAGAATCGGAAGGAGACTAACAACACTCTGGGCACTGATGCCCAGACAGATGGAGAGACGGCGTAGATAGGATTTTTCTTTATCTCCATCTCTGTAATCCGTTAATTTACTTTCTAGATATTTTGTTAATTAGATTTGAGGACAAATGTTTTTATTTGTGGTGGGGTGAGGCTCACCTTTTGTGTGCTATTTGTGATTCGTGTTTTGTGTATATATTTGGGTTGTTCTGTTTAAAATTGTTTTTACACTGCTTTCTGTGGATGTTTGAGCTTATGGCTCCCTTTTGTTTTAAATTACAAAAATGATTCCGACCCTTTCGGAAAATTTTAAATTTTTGCCACCTCTTGTGTGTGAATGTGACTATTCTTTTGCAAAATTTAAGTCTCGGTTCCGTTCAATATCGATGACTTGAATAGTTCTCTCAATCAAACAAACATGATTTTGCGGCTACGACGAAGCCAAATAAAGTTGCATAGACAATATGTGAACTCTTTGCATCTCGTTGTGATTAGCTATTTATCAAATCGAGTCTCTTCTGATGATCGTTGCACACTAGCGAAAGTGTGGAGTCTTGTTTGACTTTAGTGTCAATGCCTTGAGTGATGTGCTTACTTTGAACCATGCATGATGGATCCTAGAATTTGCCCCGTTGGTTCGGTCGACTAAGTGATGTTATCTCTTGATATGATCTTTGGCAACTTCGAAGAGTGTGAGCCAATTTGACATATACCTCTTTGGTGACCTACCATGTGAGTGTGTGATTCTCTTTTGAACACCCCTTGAGCCTTACCTTTTCTTTGGATGTTTTATGATGAAAGCACAACTTTTCTTTATCCACTACCTATAATCCTCTTGAATTGTGGTTAGTTGAATAGCCAACTTAGGCCAAAAGCCTAAGTTGGGGGTGTGGTAAAACGAAAAGGGGAAGTCAAAAAATGCAAGAAGAGTCTTCTCTTACCCAAGTATTTAACAAAAATGGAACCCCTCCATATAAAAAAAAAAGACAGAAAGAAAAAGAAAAAGAATAAAAAACAAAGTTGTGGAATAAAAATACAAAAGAAATGGGGTTCCCAGCCAATCCATGGAAAGTAAATAATAAGATGACTTATGAGCATTAAAGAGAATGATGAAGGAAAAGGAAAGGAAGTGTTGTGAGCACCACATTTCATGAGGATGGAAGTCAGTGAAACTAAATGACCATACCTTTGTGCTCAGCCCCATTACAAGCCTTAAAAAGACCTTTTTGATCTTGAGTGAGCTTAATCAAATGTTGATCGGAAAATACGGGCAAACCTATGGGTGAAAGTATGCATTGTGTTCTTCCTTGTGAGAGTGAGCGTTGCATCTGATTCCGAACCTTTTAATTGTGAACCATTGTGTGAATATAGATTCATCCTCTCTCGGAGGGCATTTGAACACTATAGTTGAGCTTGAACTTGCATTTGAAGCAAGTATTGTGAGCATGAGACTCTTTGATATTGGTGTAGTACTATTTGAGACACCTTTTTGAACAGCTAAACTTCAGTTTGGTTGAGGAGAAACAAAATTTTAAGTTAGGGGTGTTGATGAGTCCAGAAATTGGACTCATTTAAGGCTATATTTTAATAGAAATTGTGTCCTCAAATACTTATTTCATCTCAATATCTCATGAAAATCCTTAACTTTCAGGTATTTGAACTTTTAAAGGAAAGCATGGACACTACTTTGCAAAAAGGAACAAAAAGGCTGAAAAGAACGATGAAAATGAAAGCCTGAGGATCGACGAGTCCACTTGGGGAGTCGCTGAAGGGTCTCACTTAGCCTTTTGTTCCAGTGTGCTGAGCCCTGAAGGAAAGGATGAAGTTGGTGGAAAAAAGGACTAGTCAGCGCATCGCCGAGAAGTTCCGCAAAGCAGAACTATGTCGCCCAATGACCCAGAGCATGACGATGCCGAAGGATGGTGCAAGACGGAGATGAACTACACCAAAGGTCTAATCGCTGAGCTAATCGGCGATTCTGACTAATGTCGCTGAATGATCCGCTGCAGCATAGATTTTTGAAAATTATAAATACTCATTGAGAGTTATAGGTTAGTATCATATTTTCAATATAGAACAATTATTATAATTTTAGTACTTTTTATTTTTGCTCTGAGTTTGAGAGAGTTTTGGAAACTTGAGGAACAAGAGGGTTTCATCTCGAAGGGTTTGGACTTGGGTCTCTTGGATTCTTCATTATTTCCCTATAACAAGACTTAAATCTGCATACCCACTTGAATGCAAGCTCATTTACGTATAAATTTCTACCTCTTGATGTGTGGCTAAAAAACTAATTCTTGTGGTGTGATTTAGCGAATATGGGTTAAGATTGTTGTTGGGTCTTTCTTGCTGATAGATTAGATGTAGTTTAATGGTGATTTCGTCTAGTAGTTATGGATGAATTTAACAAATTTGTAGTTGCAAATACAAGTTTATTTATGTATATTCGTCTTGCTCGAGAAAGAGGTCACAAAACCAAGACTACTAGATTGATGGTCTAAGGAATGGGTCGACATGAGGTTCAACTTGAGAGAGTGAGCCCTAGTCCCATATCCTAAAACTCGACTCGAGAGAGTGAGTGGGGTAAGGCGTATGCTAGTTTGCATGCGACAAGTGGGTGTCCGAGAGGTTGTTTGAGAGTCATCGAGAATACCTGTTCATATGGAAAGGCATCATTTATGTCAATCTCCATCTCATCATTTTGTTTGCCCTCTAACCTTGATAAGTAGTAAGCCACCTGATTTTCACAACCTCTCATATCTTTGACTTCAAAGTTGAATTCTTGCAATAGTAGCGCCCACCTTATCAATCTTGGGTTGACATCTTTTTTTGCCATCAAATAACGCAGTGCCGCAAGATCAGTGTGAACAACCACTTTAGTGCCTAGCAACACTACAAGAAGCAACTTTATTTAAGACCAATATTAGGGACGAGTTAATAATCCCGTCTTAAAAAGTACATATATTGGGACGAGATTTTATTTTGGTCTTTCATTTCATATGTTATTGTGAAGGTTCTAACTATGGTCTCTAGAAAAAGTAGTAACTCGTCCCAAATTAAAACTAATTGGGTCATAAGAAATATATTGGAAGGTGGGAACATATTTTCACCAAAAAATTAGCCACCTAAAAAATCATCAATTCATTAAAATTCTAAAAGGAAAAGAAAACAAAGAAAAGATGCTTCAGTTTGTTTCTCAATGAAATAAAAAAAACCCTATACAAGCGATCTTCCCTAGCTAACAACCAGCTTCCCTTACAGCGATCTTATTGTACGTAGCTCTCAATTAAAAATCTGTGTTTTCTCAAAACAGAGAAAGCACAAGTCTGCCTAGCAGCAAACATAACCCAGATCTCATTGATCAGTGTTTCATCTCTGTTTTCTCACAACAGAGAAAGCAGAGGTTTTCCTTGCAGTGATATCCACTCAATATATATCTTCCATTCACTCGGATCTCAGGTATGCCTCCACTTCTATGAGTTGATTTAATTTTTTCTGTGCAATTGATTTGCTGTTTGTTTTGTTTGAGTTATAACTCGTCTTGTTTGAGTTCTTGTTCTCTAAGACTAGATGTTGATCGTTTTCTTAAAAAAGATTCAGTTTCGTAGTGTGATATAATGCCAAAAGTGAAGGAGATCGATTAGTCCTTCAAGAAGTATATGTTCCTAAAGATAAATAATAATGAATAAACTTGAAAAACGGCACTAACAACTCAATGAGCTAAAACAATATTAAGAGATAATATAGAGAGTGTTCTGTTTAAGTTGAGAAATCTGTTATGAATTACAAGTGAACTACTAACAGGGCAAGTGAGACAAGTTATTGCGGAATGTTACAACTGAATAAGTTAAAAAAAGATAGTTTCATTTGGGTCTGAAACTGATGATATATGTAAAACACAATAGAACTGATGCAAACTGATCTCCTGTGGTGTTGCACAAAGAAGATTGAATGAGTGATAGTTTTGTTTGGGTCTGAAAATTGGAAAGCTTGATAACTTTCCAGAAGATGCATTCTAATAGTTGTTTAAAATATTCTTTCAATTTTTTTCTAATTGGTTCTCTTATTTCTGTCTATTTATATATCAGCTGTGCATCCTCTTCTGTGAGTTTTTTTCCTTCTCTAAATTTAATTTGTTGATTGTTTTCTTCTTTTAGCATAGTGTATAGTGTGTGCCTAAAGAATTGTTCATATTTTGACGATTAAATTAACATGAGCTGATGAACGATGAAGAAAGCAATAGAAAACTGATGCAAATTACCTCTTGTATACGATGTATATAGTAGGTAGAAACAACGATAGTTTCATTTGAGTTTCAAATCTTGGAAAACTCAAGATTTTTCAATAGTTGTACCATATTTTTTTTTGTTATTGTACAACAGAATCACTAGCTATTTTCTGTTTGTTCCACTTTCTGGTAAACTTCCTCTTTTGGGAGCTGATTTTTTCTCCTTCTCTATATTTAATATGTTCGAGTTACACTATAATTGTTTGAATCTCTTCATCTTTGAGATTAGCTGGTCAATTTTTTTGAAGTATATCATAGTGTTTTGTGTGTGTGTCTAAGGAATCAATCATATTCATTTACAATCAAATTAACTCGAACTCACAAAATATGTAAGAACAAACAAAACAGATACAAATTACCTCATGCAGTGTTGTACATAAAAGGTAGAAATAGTTATAGTTCCATTTGCATTACAAACTTACCAAACTCGAGATCTTTCAAGAGATAGGTTCTTATAGTTGCACCATATATTTGTCCATTCCTATCAAACTCTCAATCACCACAAATTTATCAAAAAAAACTGTCAATAACAGATTGTAAGACCAACACTTAGGGATGAGTGAATTATCATTTCTCTAAAAGTATATCTATTGGGATGAGATTATATTTTGGTCCTTATTTGTACAGTATATTGAGAAGGTAATAAATCTAGTCATTAAAAAATTAATTCACTGGTACCAAATTCTATTGAGGACCTTGATCGGGAGAAAATTTCGCCATTCATTTTTGACAAAACTTTAGGGGCCAAAAATTTTATACAAAGAGATAAACGAAAAGACCAGTTGTGCTTCATCGATATTTTTTCTACTCAAAATTGCAGCTGGTCCTAAATGTTTCCCTAGTTTGAGCTCGATCTTAAGAACGCATTGCAACTGATCAAGGTCGTCAATCTGCCCTAATCTCAACATTTTTAGCTTAATCTCTACGTTCCTCTACACTAATCGTTTCTTTTTCTTTGTACATTGTTGCTTTGCTCTAATCGTTTCTTTGTATCATTCCACTACAACTTTTTTGACACAGAATTCTCTGATCGAGTTGTTGTGTTTATGTTTTATTGATGTCCTCTGCCCTAATCATTTTTTTTCTTTGTATCAGTGCTGTTCTGCCCTAATCGTTTCTTTGTATTGTTCCACCCCAGCATTGCTCGAAACAAAATTTCAGGTTGGTTCGTCTTCTGATCAAGTTGTTGTGTTTCTTCCATATGTTTTATTGATGTCGTGTTTTTCATTGTTTTATTCAAGTACACTTTTTGTTCTTCCTCTTTTTTTAGCAATAAATAGGTTAATAGTTCCAAAATTTGGTCTCTTTTCTATTGTAAGTTTAGTGGGAAGATTATTGGATTACAATTTTAATAAACATTTTGATTTTATAAAGTGTATTTTGTGTCTCATGATTTTTTTAACTTTTTTTGAAGTATAACAGCCAAGTAAACTTATTGATTAGGAAACCTGATACTGATCACTGAAAACACTAGGTTCAGAATATTTTAATTGAGTTGCAAGAAAGGTACATTATTTTAAGTAATTGCGGGTCAATCATAAGCACGTTACAGGATGAATTCACGAGCAAAACGAGTGTATCTGCATCAATTTCACTAGCCAAAATTGATTCCTTGAGCCAATGATAGTTCAATTCCATAGTTGATTGTACAAGTTGAGCATCTCATATATTGTTTCGAAGAATCACTTCCTGCATAACAGCCACCACTAGTACCTTTCTCACCTCCAAAAGCACCGCCAATTTTAGCTTCATTTGTTGGGATATTTACATTGACAATGCCACAATCACTTCGTTGAGGTTTAATCCACTTAAATATATATTATATGTATTTAAGGTGAAGATGGAACTACTTAAACCTTGAGGGACAGAGTTGTTGATTTCAACTGCTTCTTCGAAAGTCTTAAACTTCATTGCATACAAAACTGGAGCAAACAATTTTTCCTTCACAATTTCAGCATTTGAAGAAATTTCAGCAATTGTTGGATGCACAAAATTATCCTCAGATTCTACGACTGAACCACCTGTAAGGATCTTTCAACCCTGGGACTTAATATTGTGGATTCCCTTCTCCATGTTTTCCCAAAAAGTTTTCTCAAGATTCATATTTCATATAGAGTCCTTATAAAATTTTAAGAAACTCATTATTTGATGAATAAGATACCAGTTTGTATATATACCACTACGTAGGATCGCTCCTGATCAGTAGGCATAAATGTAATAGTCATATCATGGTGTATACTCCACTGATTTGGATCAGAACTTATGTTGGTAAATTGAACAAAACGACAATGTTTGTCTAATGTTATATTAGCATAAAGTATATGCCTATAATTTTAAAAAACCTGCCTGATGTAATCCTCATCTTGAGTTCCAGTAATTTAAAATTATTCTACAATACATTATCAAGGTGCGAGGAAAGATCAGAGGATGCTATTTGTATCTTGTTAGGCATTTAATTATACTAATATACTTGATATATGGTAGTTGTCAGTTGATAAAACACTAATATTAAATGAATGTCCTCTATTCAGTAACGAAAATAATAGATCTAATGAGTGTACCTCGTTTTTGGGAAAAGTGCTAGCACCAGTTATAGCAAAGTCTTGCTTCTTTCTTGTACCCCTATCAGTAGACGTGATAGAAAGAATACCGTTGGCATCAATGTCGAATTTCACTTCAATATGGGGGAACACCGCTGGGAACTGAAGAGATTCCATCCAAGCAGAACCTTCCAATAGACTTGTTATCTTGTACAAACTCTCTTTCACCTTGACGCACATTAATCTCAACACTGGTTTGCCCATCTACTGCAGTTGAAAAAACTTATGTCTTTGAAGTTGATAGTGTTGTATTTCTTGGGATGATTTTAGTTTACAATGAAAAAAGTCATATAACTAGGGGTCATCCTCATTTTGAGTTCCAGTAATTTGATATGAAGCTTGCATTTGGCCTCCAACATTCTTCTTGTTAGCTGCAGAATTGATGTGTCTATACCTAGTGGAGCAAAACTTTCAATTTATCTAAGGCATAGTGCTAAACTGATCACTTGCATCCACAAATCTAACAAATTGACAGCCCCGTTATGTGCCATATTTCTCTATTTATTACCACCTTAACTCCATTGATTGAGGTATAGTTGGCCCTGAATGTCTTCTGAAACATGTAATCTATGAAATCAGCTGTCAGGTCACCTACAAAAATATAATACATTTAGTAGTATTATATGAATGTTTTTCACCAGAATCATCAAGTCCTGCCCAGTTGATCCTAAAATTTTGCTTAATATTAGGCATCAAGGTACAATTCTATACTTGTATTTGTGCAACTGCATAACTAATAAATCGATATATAGTGAGGGAAAATGTAGTGTTCTGGAGTTTGGACTTATAGCAAATGTAGCATATAGTTGCAATTACTAGTTTTCTTGATTTTTTTTCTTTATGCATTTGTTTGAGGATGCGACTAAGTCATTCTTAACTTTATGAAAAGTTAGTTATGAGCGAAGACTTTTTAATCACAAGCAACTACAAACAAGAAATTTTTTTAATAGCAAACGAATATTTTGTATAAGTACAAAGCTATAGAAGATTACATGTTTTAATATGAGTAATCTTTTATGTTTCTTAGTGCAATCTGATTATTATTTTTTGTTAAAAATTGTATTTCATTCATTTTTGGAATCCAAAAAGTCACGGGTGATAGTGAGTTGTACAATAAGCCTCCCTATCAGATGATTATATACTCCATCTTATCTTATCTTAAGATAGGTTAAATGAAACACCATGAATAATGTCTTTAGACAAATAGTATAAGTTGTAACTAGTGGTGTATCAATCATAACACACATTTCTGTTTTGCGCATCTAATTATAACAAGTTATATTGATCATAGTATTTTTCTTATCGTTTATCTTTTTTAATCTAGCTTTTTATGTACTATTCAAGGTTATGGCTCCTAATAAGCAATGGATGCAACTAGTGGACCATTGGCTCGATGAAACCTATTTAGTAGGTGGGCAAAAGTTTTTTGATTATGCTTTTGAAAGAACATGAAAAAAATATGAAATACGATGTCCATGTGTCAAATGTTACAATACAACTTTAGGAACTCGTAAGATGGTTGAAACACATTTGCAAGTATATGGAATAATTAAGAATTATACTTTGTGGTATCACCATGGAGAACGTTTGGGTGAGCCATTGTTAGAATCTGAATGTGAATTTGAATTTGCATTGGGAGATGGTATTGAAGTAGAAGAATGTGAGAGTGAGGATGAAGTAGAAGAACTGTTGAGAGATTTATATCCTACTCTTGATGGAGGAACTACACACGCTGATGGTGATGATTTACTTAAGGAGGAACCAAATGTTGAACCAAAAAGATTTACAGCCTATTGAAGGATTTCGAGCAACCACTATATCAAAATTCCAAAGCTTCAAAGCTTTCCTCTTTGATTAAATTGCTTCACATCAAAAGTATGGGTCGTTGGAGTAATGCTTCATTTACAATGTTATTGAATATGTTGAAAGAGGAGTTGTTGCCTAATGGCACTAATTTGCCAAACTCATAGTATGAGGCAAAGAAGATAATCAAAGAACTCGGCCTTTCTTATAACAAAATTGATGCTTGTACTAATGATTGTATGTTATACTGGAAGGAGGATAGCCAACTCGATTCTTGCAAAGTTTGTGGGGCGTCTAGATGGAAGATAGATACACATAGCGGGGAAACAAGGAATAAAAAAAGAAAAAGGATAGCATCAAAGAGCTTACACTATTTTCCTTTATAGCCTAGACTTCAAAGGTTGTTTATGTCTACAAAGACATCTACTCTTATGAAATGGCATAAGCATAAAAGAGTTGATGATGGAATAATCACCCATCTGATTCAATGGTATGGAAGTCATTTGATGAACCTCATCCTTCATTTGCAGTCGAGCCTCGTAATGTTCGACTTGGACTTACTAGTGATGGATTTCAACCATTCCGAAATTCGAAAACCCCACATAGCATTTGGCCTGTGGTTCTTATTCCTTATAATTTACAACTTGGTTGTGCATGAAACAAGAAAATTTTATTTTGTCAATGCTTATTCCTGGTCCAAATGGCCCAGGAGATGCAATTGATACATAGAGGAATTGAAGGAATTGTGGGAGGTTGGTATTGAGACCTATGATGCATTAGCTAAAAAGAATTTTAAGTTGCATGGTTCTTTGTTGTGGACCATCAATGACTTTCCAACATATGGAAATTTATTTGGATGGAGTACAAAAGGAATATTGGCTCCATGTTGCAATAAAGACACTTCATCAACTCGATTGTCTAATGGTAAGAAGCAGTGTTATATGGGTCATCGACGTTACCTTCCTCATAATCACAAATGGAGGAATGAGAAGAAGTCATTTGATGGTACAGAGAAGAGAAGACCCCCGCCACAAATGAGTTGTGGTATTGAGATACTTAATCAAGTGGAGGATCTTGAGGGCTACAATTATCAAAGGTGTAACATCCGACAATTTGAAGTGGCTTTGAAGAAGCTTGAAATTGGAAAGTAGTCATTTTTTGGAAAAAATTAGAATCTGGAAATTTGGTTTAGTATGGAAAAAAAAATGAGTTTTTGGCCAACTTTGAGTAGTCGTAACTCCTAGCTCAGGATGAGTTAGGAGTAGTTCCAGTTATGGTTGTGAAGCTCGTGGAATGACCTTTTCAACGCCACCGAGTTTGCTCAATTCCGAGTTCGTATGAGGGAGTTATGCGCTTTAGAAGTTGGGCAGTTGGAAGGGAAATCCGTTCGGAAATTTAAGGGCATTTTGGTCTTTTCACAAATTATTTCTTTTGAGATTACATTGTGTGTTAGGCTGATCTTGGATCATTTTTTTTCATCCCATTTTAAAAGAGAAAGAGTTAGGGTTCTTGAGGGTGAAGAAGAGAAGAAGCGGAGAAAGGAGATGAACAAGTTTACGTCGTGGATTATCGTCGGGGGTGATCCCTAATAGGTATGTGAGTTTTTGTGTGGGTTGATCCTTTCCCCCACACACACCAAGCTTATTCTATGATTTGAGAAAAGATTGGAATTTGTTGTTGAAGTTGTAGAAGTTGTAGAAGTTTTTAGTTGTTATTGTATGTTGAGGGAATTATGATTCTAAGAGTTATGACCCTTTTTAAGTTGATTCACCACCAATTTTCAGCAAATTTTGGTTATCGATTCCCTTCGACGGGCGTGACCTACGGACCGTATATCGATTGACGGTCCGTACTGGTCAACCGTCAATCGGGACAGAAGCTGGGCTTTTTGGGGCATCGATCTACGGGTACGACCTACGGTCCGTAACCTGACCTACGGATCGTAAGTCCGGACCGTAGGTCAACACTTAGTCATTTTTTTAACTGAATTCTGGGGAAGTTTCTGACGCGATCTACGGACGTGCAGGACGGACCGTAAGTCCATCTACGGTTCGTCGATGGCGTCCGTAGATGCCATCTGTGTCACCAAAAATCTGCAGTCTCAGCCAAGTTTCCCCCATTCTTTTCTCACTTTCTCATGCATGTTCTTAAGTATTATACCTATGTTGTATCGTTGTTTCCGACACTCCAAAGTACGTCTAAGCATTCAAGAATCCCTCCATAACATGTGATCGAACACCTTGAATTCATAATTCCGATTCAAGGAAAGATAGTTTCCAAGTCAAGTGAAGTTAGAAGTCAAGTAAAAGAGTATAGATTTTCAAGCTAAGTAAGAGTCTCAAGTTGCAAGTCGAGTAAGAGTCTCAGTTCCAAGTTAAGTCAAGAGTTTAAAGTTGAGTTCATTTTTAAAAAAAAGGGCTATTAGGGAACTAAGTATTCCCAAAGGAATTTATAAATGTTGTACATTTGAGTAAGAGGGGAACCTTGTTTTTTTTTCAAAGGAGCCTTTGGGCTAAGTTTTGAGTAATTATCTCAACTAAAGAAAAAATGTGTTTAAAGACAATTATGAGCCAAAGTATTTTTGGGAGTAGTATTGAGCACCGAATTGGGGACATGAGTTCTGATTTACTCAACTCTCCATAAGAACCATGCGCCAACATGGGATTTCTCGGATCATACTTTTTAGATGATCACGAAAGTTAATCTAGTGGATCCACTAAGTAAAGTTAGCTTCCTATATCACGGCAAGGTATAGGATGGTCCTTGGGCAACGCGAGGTAAAGTGTTGTATCATCACTAGGGCTCATAGTGGTGGTTGTCGGTTAAAGAACCTCCCACATAAGTTATTTTACTTTTATATAAGTAAATTTGAGTTGTTATTGTTTTATCATTAACAAGCTAAGTTGTTTATACTGTTTTACAAGCTTTATATATTGCATGCGTCTTATTACTTTAAATATTGAGTTCAGTTAGTCATGAGTCGTACAGAGCCGAGATAAGTGTTCTCTTGTATTTCCTTTCGAGCTTAAGTTGTGGTTTGGCTTTCCCTTTTGCATACTCGTACATTTCATGTACTGATGCTAGTTGGCCTGCATCATTTGATGATGCAAATTCAGCTACCCCGAATCAGCATCCTGCACGTCGTTGATCCAGCTGAGCACTCCAGAGTCAGTGGTGAGCCTCCTTGCATTCCGGAGGACTCAATTATTTTGTGTTCTTAGTTTTTGTCTTATTAGGATGTTGCGGGGTCTGTCCCAACATCCATCTCAGTATTTTAGAGGCTTCATAGACAGACAGTTAGTCAACTAGTTTTGAGTCTCTTATCTATGTATATATGTAAATACTCTATTTTGAGACCCGAGGTGCCTTTATGGCCAAATTTGTATCAGTTAAGTTATCTTATGATTTTTCTTTGCATGAAGTTATTTTGTTGAGTTAGGTTTCCGTTGAGTTAAGAAAGCCAGACCAAGGGTTTGCTTGGGGCCAGCGATGGTCTCCGAGTGCCGGTCTCGCCCAGGGTGTAGGCTCGGGGCGTGACAAAAGGATCCAAAGAAAAGGAAGAAGATATCACATGAAAATTGAAAGGATAATTGAAACAAAAAAAAAAGCTTTTTTGAACTTCCAAATTGGAAGAGTCTCTTGTTGCGGCATAATTTGGATGTAATGCATATTGAAAAAAAATATATGTGATAATATTATGGGGACAATCATGAATGTCAAAGGAATGACCAAGGACACAATTAAAACTCGGTTAGATTTGCAAGAAATGAACATTAGGCCAGAATTGCACCCTATCCAAAAAGGGGAGAAAATTGAAGTTCCAACTACATGCTACACATTGTCTTATGAAGATAAGCACAAGTTATGCCTTTTCCTAAAGAATCTAAAGGTTCCTGATGGATTTTCATCTAATATTTCTCAATGTGTAAACTTGAAAGATCACAAGATATCTGGGTTGAAAGGTCATGATTGTCGTGTTTTTCTGCAACATCTACTCCCTCTTGCACTTCGTGGTATGTTGTCCAAAGAAGTGTGTGAACCTCTTATTGAGTTTTCTTTGTTTTTTTTTTTGTATTCTTGGATCAAAGGAGTTGAGAATTGATAACTTCGAACATATTGAAGCTCAAATTCCCATTACACTTTGCAAGTTAGAAAAAATCTTTCTTCCTTTATTTTTCGATGTCATGGTTCACTTACCTATTCATTTAGCTACTGAAGCTAACATTGCTGGACCGATTCATTATCGATGGATGTATCATGTGGAACGGTGGTTATATTTTCTTAACTCTTTCATTGGTAATAGGGCATTAACTGAAGGTTGTATTGCAGAAGGCTACATTGCAAATGAATGTATGACCTTATGTTCAAGGTATCTACATAGAATTGACACAAAATTTAATCAGCCTGAAAGAAATTATGATGGGGTTTAAAGCAACCTAATGGAGGCTTATCACTATTCTGTCAACCCGGAAAAACTCTGGAGCTAAAACTCCATTTAAGTTTGAAGCAGATGAATTAGAACAAGCACACATATACATGTTGAAGAATTGTGATGAAGTTTTACCATATCTCGAGTATGGAGTGTTATTTCATATCATCTCATTATTATTTTCGTAGGATTATTTATATTTTATATAAAATTTATGGTTCACTTAAATTTTGTAGAGAGTTTGCACAAACTCATGAAAATGCTCGCCACCTGTCATATGTAGAATGGAATCGACAATTTATTGAATGGTTTAAAGATAGGGTGAGTAATACATAAACATAAAAGTTGATATTTTAATATTGTAATACTCATTATAAAGTAATCATCCTATTCTTGATGATAGGTTGCATAATTGCATAATGGAGATTGTAGTCGTATCATGGAAGATCTGCTCTCGCTTTCACGCGGTCCTACATGATATTCGACGCATTCTAATAGTTACACTTTTAATGGATATAAATTTCATGTAGAAAATTATGATAAAAAGTTAAGGACTCAAAATTGTGGTGTCGTTGTATTGGATGAGAATGATAAAGATAGTGAGAACCTTGATTACTATGGTGTTTTAATAGATATGATTGAGTTGCAATTCGTCATGGATAGAAGAGTGGTTTTATTTCGTTGTAATTGGTTTGATGTGTGTGATGAAATAAAAGGAGTTAAGAAAGATCAGTATGATTTCGTGAGTGTTAATCCCGATAGATTCTTGAAAACAAATGAGCCATTTGTTTTAGCAGACCAAGCATCTGAAGTGTTTTATGCTAATGATAATTCCAACAAAGGTTTGCAAGTAGTGAGGAAGACTGAACCTCGTGATTCCTACGAGATTATTGAATAAATAGATGATGATATTGTAGAGTTAGGAAGTCCTTCAGAAAAGAAACGTAAAAGAACTAATGAGGTGAAGTATATTTTTATGAATTGATATATTCACTATTACACTTTACGATGAGATGATTTCTTTTATTCCTACATTGTCTTAAATTTTTTCTTATTACTATTTATATTTGGCTCGTTTTGCAGGTTCAAGATGAAACCATTGAAGACTGAAAATGAGGTCGACTCATCTATGAACAGTACTATTAGATATACATTTGTCACACCTGGTGCTATTGGAAAGGGACGAGGACGAGGGCTTAAATCTTTGGCTTAGAGAAGAGGCTTGTCAACTAAGAGTTTTGTGTCTCAATCTAGTGATCTGGTTAATGAGTACATGCAAGAAATTGAAACAAGTAAGATATTTTATAACCTGTTCAAAATTGATATTCATAGCTCATATTATGTAGCCGTTCTTATTTCTTACAGCTTCTCGCTGTCAAAAGGAATATTCTAAAGTATTAATAATATAATTTGTTTTCTCCATGTTATGTAAGGAAGGATCGAGGGCAAAGACTTACAAACTCTACTGTGTTAACTAGTCAAGGAATGACAACGATACCTAAGAACTCCATCGATCTTGAGAAAGAGAACAAGCAAATTAACCGTTCAGCTCATGCATCGACTAATCTAGGTAACCAATACACCCAAGAATTCGAGACAAGTAAGATTTTTGAAAATCTTCTATGTTTTCAAATAAAATTTCCAAGTATCTTTTGTGTACATTCCATTTGTATTTGCTTGGAAACTGTTCTTGGTCTTGGGACTCATTGAAATGTATCATACTTTTATCATTTTTCTACCCTCAAACGAGTCGATAGTGAAAAGTGAGCCCTTGTTTTTTTTTATATAATGCTCTGTTTTTTTTCTGTCTCAAAATCTAATCTTATTTTTGAGTCGTTATTTCTTACAGCTTCTCGCTCTCAAAAGAAATATTCTAAAGTATTAATAATATGATTTGTTTTCTCCATGTTATGTAGGGAAGGGTCGAGGACAAGAACTTACAAACTCTACTTTGTTTACTAGTCAAGGAATGATAACGATACCTAAGAACGGCATCGATCTTGAGAAAGAGAACAAGCAAATTAACCCTTCAGCTCATGCATTGACTAATCTAGGTAAGCAATACACCCAAGAAGTCGAGACAAGTAAGATTTTTGAAAATCTGCTATGTTTTCAAATAAAATTTGCAAGTATCTTGTATGTACATTCCATATGTATATGCTTGCAAACAGTTCTTGGTTTTGGGACTCGTTGAAATGTATCATACTTTTATCACTTTTCTACCCTCAAGCTAGTCGATAGTGAAAAGTGAGCCCTAGTTATTATTTTTTATATAATGCTCTGTTTTTTTCTGTCTCAAAATCTAATCTTCTTTTTTAGCCATTGTTATTTCTTACAGCTTCTCGCTCTCAAAAGAAATATTCTAAAGTATTAATTGTATGATTTGTTTTCTCCATGTTATGTAGGGAAGGGTCGAGGACAAGGACTTACAGACTCTACTTTCTTTACTAGTCAAGGAATGATAATGATACCAAAGAATTCCACTGATCTTGAGAAGGAGAACAAGCAAATTAACCCTTCAGCTCATGAATCGACTAATCTACGTAAGCAATAGAGGTCGAGACAAGTAAGATTTTTGAAAACCTGCTATCTTTTCAAATAAAAGTTCCAAGTACCTTTTGTGTATATTCCATATGTATTTTTTTGCAAACTGTTCTTGGTTTTGGGACTCGTTGAAATGTGTCATACTTTTATCACTTTTTTGCCCTCAAGTGAGTCGATATTGCAAAGTGAGCCCTTGTTATTTTTTTTAATATATAATGATTTGTTTTTTCTGTCTCAAAATCTAATCTTTTCTTTGAGCCGTTGTTATTTCTTACAACTTCTCGCTCTCAAAAGAAATATTCTGAAGTATTAATTATATGATTTGTTTTCTCCATGTTATGTAGGGAAGGGTCAACGAAAAGGACTTACAAACTCTAATTTGTTTACTATTCATGGAATGATAACGATACCTAAGAACTCCATCGATCTTGAGAAAGAGAAAGAGCAAACTAACCCTTCAGCTCATGCATCGACTAATCTAGGTAAGCAATACACCCAAGAAGTCGAGACAAGAAAGATTTTTGAAAATATGCTATGCTTTCAAATAAAAGTTCCAAGTTTGTATGTAATACCTTTGAACTATTTTCAATTCCTTACTTTCCAGATGTAGCACATGGTAGCATCCCAAAGAGCAACCACAACTTTGATCCGTCTTAAACTTCTTCTAGTTAAAGAAGAGGATGAAACATGCTTGATATGCTGAAACATATATTCATATTTTCACACCTCCAACTTATGTGCACAATAAAATTAGTAGTAACACTATCTTACTTTTATAAATGTCATAGATTTTTCCTATTTCATGGCTGCATCCATTTTTTTCTACCTTGTATTCCTATGTCATGGCTGAAATAATATGCTAAAGTATTGGTAATATGATGTGATTTGTGCAGGTTCTATAGGGAAGGGGCGCAGACAAGGACTCAAAAGCTCTACTTTGTGTACTAGTCAAGGAATAGGAATGAAATATAACAACTACATGACTTCTGAATCTGAGGTGGGATGTATCAACAAGAGTGCTCTTTATGCTAATCAGCATATTAAAACTCCTTCTATAAGCAAAAGAGAAAATTCGACCATGTCGTCTAGTCAAGAAATGAGAAAAAATGGATAAATCGATTCTTGAGAAAGAGGATATTCAAACTAATCTTTCATTGCCTCCATCTATTGATCAAGTTATGGAACATTCTCAAACAAGTGAAAAAGGTACGATATTTTCAAGCCATATCTTATTAATTTGTAAACCTAAATTTGATTGCTATAGTTTTTGCTAAATTATGCACCGTAGTTTCATCTAATCCTACAAAGGTAAGAAGAGTTAGAGGGAGCAACATGTGCAAAGAAGTTACTTCACTTGAAAATGGAGAAAAATTGAAAGTAACATTTTCAATAATCAAACTGTTGGAACAAATAGCAAATTTTTTTTTAGGCATTTGGGAAAAATTGTTTGTGACCGTAATATATGTCCGTTGGGAGTAACCTCGTGAAGTGATACTAAGCAAGAGAAGTTAAATTACATGAGGGCAGCTGTTGAAGTAACAAATTTAAACTCCATTCAAATCTTTCATTAACATAAGTTTCACACCATACTCATGTGTTACTGAAATCTTATTTACTCGAGATATCGAATAGAAAAGTGCCATGGTACCTCTATCTAATAATATTTTCAAGGTGACAAGGATCAACCTGTAATATTGATCCAACAAATGTGTTATTGTTCTACGAGCACTTCAGTCCCTGAAGTGAGAAGCGAGACTTCAGTAACAGTGGGAAAATACTTTGTTTTGCAATTTCTCATGTTTTGTTTTTTTTCTGTTTTGCAATATAATCTTTGATCTGATTTTTTCTTTCAGTTTTGTAATTTTTTTTCTCTGCTTTGTATTGCTTTCTCTGTTATGCTCAGTAACATTACATCCATATTCACAAAACCAACAGTAACATTACATTGATAACAATAACATTACATTACTCTCTATCAGATGATTAAGAGTGTACTCTAATTAGGAATGAGTTTACATGTTGTACTCGACCTGCATAAGATAGGTTTTTAGAAACCCATGTGTTCACTCAACTACTCATCTTGTTAATCAAATCTTCATAATCAATTGTAGAGATCTTCTTTGCAGATATAAGGATACCCACGTATTTAAACTGTAGTTTCCCTTTCTCATACCCTGCTAGTTCACTCTATTTATTGCTTAAAAGTTAAATGAGGAGTGTTCTAAAAAGCGAGACAAGTAATCCTTAATCTTACACAATTAACATCCTAAATGAAATAGGATAGTAAAAGAACTACATCTAACGAAAATTCCTAGTCTTTTTATCTTATTTACTATAGAATCGCTGCTTATTCTACTAGAAGCACATATCTTTTTTATTTTGTTGTCCTTTCTTAATTCTTCTCCCGTGGTAATAACTCAACTCATGTCCCAATTTTTGTAGCACAAATTTGAGGTTGTTGACATGAATGGTAATCGTGATCATATCTTGGGATGGATAAATGAGTTATGGAACAAATAGAGATTACACTTGCATGAAAAATATGTGAAGGATAAGCCCATTCAACAATCTCTCAAGAATATCCCAAGAGGAGTAGACAAAAAAGAATGGGAATGGTTAGTAAAGGAACAGTATATTTCTGAAAGTTTTCAGGTATGTATATTGGTTAAGTCTATTACTAGGAAACAACCTAGAAGTTTGTTAAGGCTGTAAATGCCTTATGTTTTAAAAATTTTGTTATAATTATTCTAATTAAGCTTATTGTTTCACAAGTACAGGAAAGAAGCATTAGGAATGCAACAAACCGATCTAAGTTAAAGATGTTTCATCATATTGGTAGGAAAACCTATTCAAGAGATTATTTATCAAAAGGTATTGTTAAAAAAACTATTTTCCTTGATGGGTGGGAAAGATGGCAATCCACCAGATTTGGTGACTATTTTCTTTGAGACTCGTTAGAAAGATAACAAGTTTGTTGAACCTGAATCATTTGAAAAACATGTACGAAAAAGGGTATCAGAGCTATGGATAATAAGAAACACGGTAAGAAACATACGAGTAGAAATTAAGAAAAATAAGAAGAAAATTAAACAAATTATATCCGGAATATAAACAACTTAATATCACAAAAACTGATAACGAAAAATTAAATCAATTAATAGATAATATATCTAAAATAGAATATAAATATATTAAATACTTAAAAATACAATGAATAACAAGAATAGCGAATATAGACAAAAACTTAATGAAGTAATTATAGAAAAAACGACAAGAATTAGAACATAGGCAAAATAGACTTAATAGTAATATATTTGCAGGAATTTGTCACAAATCTATAGTAGCACAAAGAAAGACTATTTTTTATCTAGAAATACAAATAAATAACTTAGAATATAAACTACAACATAATTTATAAATTAATAAAGAAGAATAAGCAATAGATGAAAAACCATATGAAAATTATGACGGATTAAAAATAAAGATAATTATTTCTAATCTAGGAAGAAGATATAAGAAAGTAGGTGATAATATAAGTTTAATGTTAGAAAAAGAAACGGTAAAACTAGAAGATAGTTTAACTGCTATGGTAAGAATAACAAAAGAAAATGAAGAAATAGATAGAAGAACAGAAATTGAAAAAATAAAACAACAAGTAAAAAAGGAAGTACAACAATTAGAAGAAGTAAAAAATACTAAAATAATAGAGCTAGAAAAAGAGCTAGCAATATTAAAACAAATGTATGAAATTAAACAAAAAGAAAAAGAACAAAAAACAAAATTAGCAAATGAGATAATTAAATTTAAAGAAAAATTGCAATTACAAGATGAATTAGAAGAAAAAGAAGAAAATAACCAAGATAATCTACCCGAAATAAGAGTTGATGAAATAAACGATGATGATCTAGAACAACATTCGGAAACAAGCGAAACATATACGGAACTTTTAGCAAACATAGATAATACAAAAAATTTAGAAGTAAATACAGAAGACTTAGACATGGACGAAAAACCTAGCACGTCAAGAGTAAAAAACCCAAAAAAATTTAATCCGAAATATTATAATAAAAATTATGAACAATATAATAAAGAAACCACTACGTGGGATAAAGAATTAAATAAAAAATGGACGCCTAAACCAATAACTGGACGACATGATTTTTTAGATTTAGACTGTGTAACAGATATAAATAAAACAATTCAATTGTGGATAGGATACATATCAAAACAATTAATAGATAACAAGATAGTAATAGCAGAAGCATCAGGATACATAGAAAGAACACTTATAGGAACAGTAAAATTATGTCTACAAAATTTAACAAGTGAAAGGTTAACAACTTTAAGAAATAATAAAAAATTTGATGGTGGGATAGCCACTACAACCATGGAAATATTATATAAATACGAAATAGCTATAAGAAATGAATTTAGTAGTATGACAACAGAGGTAGAAGAGCAAAATAAAAAAAAATTATAAATCGGAATCTAATGACAAAATTAGCAATATGTAATATGTGTTACATAGATGAATATACATGTGCATTTAGAGAATATTATTATAAAGGAACATATAGCACAGAAGAAAGTAAAGAAATAAGAAAATTATATTTTACAAAATTACCAGAACCTTTTAATTCAAAAATAATAAAAAGTTGGAATGAAGCAGAATTAACGGACACCTTAGGAGCTAGAATGAAATTCTTGCAATGATGGTTTATGGAACTATGTGAAAAGCATAAAGAAGAAATAAAAAAGAAAAAATATTAGTAAAAAACTTAGCATGTTGCAAAAATAAAACAGCACCCCAATTTGGTTGTATGGATAGGTATTATAA
Source organism: Solanum okadae (assembly GCA_036553675.1). Taxonomy (NCBI): domain Eukaryota; kingdom Viridiplantae; phylum Streptophyta; class Magnoliopsida; order Solanales; family Solanaceae; genus Solanum; species Solanum okadae. The sequence goes on from CM071678.1 coordinate 38,027,250, forward strand.
AAATAGAAAGAAATATACTAAAAAATATAGATCAAAATACAAATATAAAAAACCAAGAAGAAGGTACTATGTAAAAAATTACAAAACCAAAAGACCATATAGACCAAAAAGAAAACTAACGGAATGTACTTGTTATAATTGTGGAAAATTAGGACATATAGCTAGAGATTGTAAATTACCTAAAAATCCAAAGAAAAAACAAATATCAGAAATAATAATAGACGATGAAAAATATACACAAATAGAATACGTAGATTATGAATTAGAAAGCAATGATAGTATATATGAAATATCGGAAAATGAAATAGATAATGACATAGAAATAGAATTAGATAATGAATTCTATAATATAACAAATGACTGAAGCAGATATACAAACAATAAATAAAGAAAAACATCAAGACGAAGAATATTTAGAACAGAAAATAATATTTGATAATAGTATATTTGAACAAATAAAAGGAAAAGAATTAGACCTAAGCATAGCAAAAATATTCGAAATACCAACAATAAGAAACTGGTTTAAACGACAAAAAGAAGAATATTATGTAGTAAGTCAAAGAGAACATATCATAGATTACAAATACACTAAAGGAAAGGCCAAAATACCAATAATAAATAAACGAATAATAAATAAAGAAATACAAGATATTAAGGCTAAAAATACAATTAAATATGTACATCTAGGAGGAACAGAAATATTAATAAAAGCATGTTTTAGAGAAGGAATAGATACACCCATAGAAATATACTTAGCGGATGATAGAATTATACAACCCATAGAAAAAAGTATAATAAGTGCAGTAAGAGGTAACCTCATATACCAAAAAATTAAATTTATAATAAGTGCTAATTACTCAGTAGCAATAAATGACAGAAATATAGATAAATCGTTAGTATTATATTGGAGAATGTCAGGAATAGAATTAGCCCCGGGAAGTAAAATATTTACAGCTAGATGTAAAAATTTATATGTTTTAACGACAAAACATAAAATAACAGCAAAAAATAAAATAAATAAAATAAAAATAGAAGACCCTTTTGAAAGAATAGTCACAGTCATAGACAAGAATGACTATAGTTATAATGAAATTGACATAAAAGAAGATTTAGAAATAGTAAAAGAAAGATTAAGTACATCAACACCAAAAAGAATAAACATGAATGAAATATCACAAACCTCATCAAAAATGAGTACCTCAAGAAGAATAGATAAAACTCTACAGAAATCAATGGAGGAAGATATAAAACCACATCATTACTACATAACGGGAATAATGGAACAACGAAAATATTTAATATTAATAGATACAGGACGAGAAGAAAACTATATTACAAGAGAATTAGTAACGAAAGATGAAATAATAACTATTGAACAATCATGCTCCGAACTACAAAAAGCATTAATGTATACCGAAGAAACTACAGAAAAGGAAATAATCATCGGAGGAGTACCAATAGTGATAAAATTCAAAATATATCAAGGAAATGAAAATATCATTTTAGGAATAAAATGATTAGAACAAGTAAAACCATATAATCTAGAAGACAAACAGTTAACAATAAATTATGAAAATAAAAGAGTAATAATAAAAAGGACTTTGGTATAATAAAAATATGAAAATATATATACTTGCAAAGATAATAATAGAAGGATATTACAACCGATATTATACACCAATGATAGATATGGGAGCAGAAGCTAATATATGTAAATACAATTGTTTACCAGAAGTTAAATGAGAAAAATTAAAAACACCGATAGTAGTAACAAGATTTAATAATGAAGGAAGCATGATCACATATAAGGCAAAAAATATAAAAATACAAATATGGGATAAAATATTAACTATAGAAGAAATATATAACTTTGAATTAACTACAAAAAATATGTTATTAGGAATGCCATTTTTAGAAAAATTATACCCACATGTAATAACAAAAACACACTGGTGGTTCACAACACCGTGTAAACAAAAAATAGCAGCAAAAAGAGTAAATAATAAAAAACGAAAAACAACAGAATGGATAAAAGGAAGTGAAAAAACTACACAAAAATTAGAAAATATAAAAGAAGAAGACCCTAAAATAGAATTAATTATATTCTCTATAGATAAAGTAAAAATAATTCAAGATAAGTTAGAACTATTATATAGTGAGGATCCTTTATAAGAATGGGAAAAACATAAAACAAAAGTAAAAATTGAGCTAATTGACAATAACAGTATAATAACCCAAAAAACATTAAAGTATAATTTTAATGATTTAACTGAATTTAAAATACATATAGATGAATTACTAGAAAAAGGATATATACGAGAAAGCAATAGTAAGCATATAAACCCGGCATTTATCGTAAATAAACATAGTGAACAAAAAAGAGCAAAAAAGCAGAATGGTTATTGATTATAGAAATTTAAATGCAAAAACTAAAACATATAATTATCCGATACCAAATAAAATACTAAAGATAAGACAAATACAAGGATATAATTATTTTAGCAAATTTGATTGTAAATCAGGATTTTATCACTTAAAACTAGAAGAAGAATCTAAAAAACTAACAGCATTTACTGTACTACAAGGATTTTATGAATGGAATGTATTACCATTTGGATATAAAAACGCACCAGGTAGATACCAACACTTTATGGACAATTACTTTAAACAAATAGAAAATTGTGTAGTGTACATTGACGATATATTATTGTATTCTAAAACACAAGATGAACATATAAGATTATTAGAAAAATTTATACACATCATAGAATATTCAGGTATAAGTCTAAGTAAAAAGAAAGCCGATATAATGAAAAATCAAATAGAATTCTTAGGAATACAAATTGATAAAAACAGAATAAAAATGAAAACACATATAGTACAAAAAATAATTAACTCAAAGGAACAACTAGACACAAAAAAGAAATTACAATCATTCTTAGGACTAGTAAATCAAGTAAGAGAATACATACCATAATTAGCAGAGAATTTAAAACCATTACAACAAAAATTAAAGAAAGATATAGAATATCAGTTTGATAAAAAAAACCAAATACAAATACAAAAGGTAAAATTATTATGTAAAAACTTACCTAAATTACACTTTCTAGATGAAAACAAAAAATTTACTTATATAATAGAATCAGATGCGAGTGAAAAAAGTTATGGAGGAATATTAAAATTAATTAGAACATAGGCAAAATAGACTTAACAATAATATATTTGCAGGAATTTGTCACAAATCTATAGTAGCACAAAGAAAGACTATTTTTTATCTAGAAATACAAATAAATAACTTCGAATATAAACTACAACATAATTTATAAATGAATAAAGAAGAATACGCAATAGATGAAAAAACATATGAAAATTATGACCGATTAAAAATAAAGATAATATTTTCTAATCTAGGAAAAAGATATAAGAAAGTAGATGATAATATAAGTTTAATGCTAGAAAAAGAAACAGTAAAACTAGAAGATAATTTAACTGCTATGGTAAAAAAAAACAAAAGAAAATGAAGAAATAGATAGATAAACGGAAATTGAAAAAATAAAACAACAAGTAAAAAAGGAAGTACAACAATTAGAAGAAGTAAAAAATACTAAAATAATAGAGCTAGAAAAAGAGCTAGCAATATTAAAACAAATGTATGAAATTAAACAAAAAGAAAAAGAACAAAAAACAAAATTAGCAAATGAGATAATTAAATTTAAAGAAAAATTGCAATTACAAGATGAATTAGAGGAAAAAGAAGAAAATAACCAAGATAATCTACTCGAAATAAGAGTTGATGAAATAAACGATGATGATCTAGAACAACATTCGGAAACAAGCAAAACATATAAGGAACTTTTAGCAAACATAGATAATACAAAAAATTTAGAAGTAAATACAGAAGACTTAGACATGGACGAAAAACCTAGCACGTCAAGAGTAAAAAACCCAAAAAAATTTAATCCGAAATATTATAATAAAAATTATGAACAATATAATAAAGAAAAAACTACGTGGGATAAAGAATTAAATAAAAAATAGACGCCTAAACCAATAACTAGACGACATGATTTTTTAGATTTAGACTGTGTAACAGATATAAATAAAACAATTCAATTGTGGATAGGATACATGTCACGACCCGATTTATCAAGTTATGATGGCACCTACTATAACCCACCAGCAGGTAAGCCAACCCGTAACCCGGAACAACAAGTAATGGGTCTGAGGGTAGAAATCAAACAAAAGTAGGAAAATAACAATATAAACAGGCGGGTATCCCTGGTGACCACCCCTACGGTCCAATCCCTGGCCTCTGCCTCTAGTTGGAGGTGCTGGCGCATGCCTAGCTGCCTGTGGAGCGGGTAAGTCTAACCTGCGATGGGGACACTCGCGGGCCCAATGATCTAACTCCCCACACTCATAACACCCCTGGGACTGTCGACTGAGAGCTGGAGGTCGGCTACCCCGGCCAGAAGAACCCATCTGTGAACTATCTCGGCCCCGACTAGGACCGGCACTAAAACCAATATGGCGGTGCTGATCACCCTCCGATGCCTGGAGAGAAGCCTGGAAGGGGCTACTAGACTGACCCGACTGAAACCTCTGCTGAGATCTATCATAAGACTCTCGGGGTCTGAAACGGCGCCTATTATGGCTATCCTCCTGTCTAGCTCTCTTGCCGCTGCCCCCTTGGGCCTCACGACGGAGCTGCTCGATACTGCGGACATGGTCCACTACATCCAGAAATGAGCGGCCCGCTGAGACTAAAGACTGAGTCTCAATCCGCAACTGTAGTCTCAAACCCCGAACAAAACAACGAACCCTCACCTCCTCAGTAGGTAATATCATGGCGGCATGCCTGGAGAGCTCGTGGAATCGGGCCTCATACTCTGATACTGTCATGGAGCCCTGCTCTAACCGAGCAAACTGATCTCTGATGCTCCTGGGAATAAATCGGGACAAGAAAGCCTCTGAAAACTCAGTCCATGTGACCGGTGGAGACCCAGCTGGCCTGGTCTCTAAGTATGTACGCCACCACTGCCTGGCGGGACCGTCTAACTGGTACGCGGTGAAGTCTGCTCCTCTCGACTCCACTAAACCCAAAGTCTGTAGCCGCTCGCGGCAAGTAACTAAAAACTCGTGGGCATCCTCCCACACTGCCCCAGAAAACCTCGACGGTGATAGTCTAAGGAACACCCCGAGCATCTTCTTCTCCCGTAGTGGCATGACGCCCTCCAGATCGTTAGGCTGAACAATCGGTGCCGCTAGCTGCTGAACAACCGGTACCGCTGGTGTAGGCTGGCCCTGCGGTACTGGAACGGCTGGAGCTGGGGCCTGCTGCATACCCCCAATGGCAGCTAGTATCTGTACGAGCATCGCCTGTATATCTGGAGCTGCCACAGGCTCGGGCGGTGGCTGGGCTGGTCCCGGGCCCATCGGCTGCTGCTGTGCTGGAGCTGCTGGTGGCTCTATCACCGGCTCCGGAGTTTGCTATCGGTCCTGGGCTGGTGCTGTAGCTCTGGCACGACCTCGAGGTCGGCCTCTACCCCTAGCTGGGGCCCTACCACGCGTGCGAGCCATCCCTATAAAAGAGTGGTACAAGTAAGATTTTCAGAAACCGATAAGACACACAATGCACGACAGTGAAACAAAAGCGACAAGTTCCTAAAGACATCCTGTAGCCTCCCGAAGATAAGTAACGGACGTCTCTGTACCGATCTGCAGGACTCTACTAGACATTAGCTCTGTACAAGTGAGATCGACGAACCTGGGGCTCTGATACCAATTTGTCACGACCCGATTTATCAAGTCATGATGACACCTACTATAACCCACCAGCAGGTAAGCCAACCCGTAACCCGGAACAGCAAGTAATGGGTCTGAGGGTAGAAATCAAACAAAAGTAGGAAAATAACAATATAAACAGGTGGAAGCAAACCAAAAATATATATACAAATAAAGATCCCTCCCAGAACCTGGAAGTCATCAGTACAGAGCTACTACTAAATGAGTACAAGTCCCAAAACTGGACAACAGAGACTGGACTGTCTCGAAAGGAAAGAGACAAGTCTATATATACAGATGGAGACTGAAATAGTACAAAACGCCGTTTGCACACCCCCGTCTCCGGATAAGTCTACTCCAAGCTCGATCAATGCTGGCTATTAGTGCTCGGACCTGCATCACAAAATAGATGCAGAGCGTAGCATGAGTACCAAAACAACAGGTACCCAGTAGGCATCATAGGCCGACTGAGCAAGATAAGCAAAACTGAACTGAAATGCAAATAAAGTGTCACATCACGTGCAAAGAGTAGTAAATGGGGGTATGTACACGAGCGTACAGGAAACAAAGACATGTAATCTAACTAACTCCGCCGGGCTCCCATAAACCCGACGGGTACGCTCGTGCACAATAAAAGAAACCACCTGCACGGACCCCCATAAGCCCGGCAGATGCACCGGCAGTTGAAGGAAAATAATGGAGCTAGAAGGTCTATCACAATATTACCAATTTCCGGACTTTTAACTGAACCGTTCCCACTCATATTCCAGGATCTCATTACGTCCCACACTTTAATCGGAATCTCTCACACCTCCAAAACCTCAACCTATAGATGAGAATAATCAAGACTAACTGAAGCTTTAGTGAGGAATTGGGAATACACCACGTGCAAGCTGGACCACGGACTCGAACCGGGTACTTTAGCTAATGAGTCAACCTATATGGGCTGGACCACGGACTCGAATCGGGTGCTGTAGCCAAAGGCCGGGCACGGGTGGGCTGGACCACGAACTCTAACCGGGTACTGTAGCCAAAACCAGATCACAGGTAAGCTAGACCACGGACTCGAACTGGGTACTGTAGCTAAGCCTGGACATAAGTAAGCTGGACCACGGACTCTAACCGGGTACTGTAGCCAAAACCAGATCACAGGTAAGCTGGACCACGGACTCGAACCGGGTACTGTAGCTAAGCCTGGACATAAATAAGCTGGACCACGGACTCTAACCAGGTACTGTAGCTAAGCCTGGACAAAAGTAAGCTGGACCACGGACCCTAACCGGGTGCTGTAGATAAGCCTGGACATAAGTAAGCTGGACCACGGACTCTAACCGGGTGCTGTAGCTAAGAATCAATGTCCAACCATACGTCGCGGGAAATATCACCAAACCGATTACCATAAATAATCATTTCAGTCCGACCCTCATATACCCCAAATCGCCGAGGAAGTATCCACAAATGAGTAAGCTAGACCACGGACTTTAACCGGGTATCTGTAGCCGATAGAAAAGCAGGGCATTATGGATACAAGGTCATAGGCTGAGTTATCGTCTAGCTAAGGCTCAGACTATCAGACTCAAGTCTGCTATATCAGTCTACAAGGAGTTAACCGTCCGAAACGACGTCGGAAAAAGTTCTACTGCCCAACGACATCCAAAACCTCGCAAGTCTATGGCAACACTAGTCTAAGCTTAGACTAAGGCCAAACATACTTCAAATCAATATTATCATATATACCACAAAGTATGGATGTTCAATAATATCAAGAGACATGCTGTCACAATCCAACAATTTCCCGAAATAAGGTCTAAGGCAGGAATTATAGAAATTTAGCATGCTCGACACCCGAACCCCTCCATACTCAAGCAAATCAATAAACAAATGCCTAAACATGCTCAATATCACGAGAGAAAGCCATAGCCTACCTAAAAGCCGACCACGCGTGCTCCAACTCATGGTACCGAATCCTTTCCGCTCCGAACGGTCTCCGAATGCTTCCCAACTAACAAAAGGTTAATCATCGCGTCATTACGAATATATTGACACTAAAATTGTATTTTTTGGAGACGGACCAAAAATTGGGTCTAAAACGGGATTGTGGGGCCCACAATTGGAATCTCGAAATCGAATCCGTGGAAACGTCCCAAATACCTTACTAAACTAATACCCCAAAATTTTAGCACAAACAGATGCCTAAAACACAGCAAATCAGCCACAACAATTAAAATAGGCAGCCCCTTGATCACCAATTTTTGGAAAAATGAGACCCTTTCAACACAAACAAATTATACCACGATGATCCTTGCGAAAAACTCTATAAGTTAGCCTCAAGAATGACTCAAAACGGACCTAAGATGATCAAGATCTCACATTTCAAAATTCAACAACAATTCAATCCGGAAATCATCCTAGCAGTGGCTAAATTAGATTCCTTACCTCAAACAAAGCCTCCCCTCGTGTTTCTGAGATCACCGCTAGATTCCCCACGAAATTCTCTTGAAGTTAGCCTCTTGAAGCACCTAATTTGGACTCAAAATGAAGGAGAAATCTTATGTTGAATTTGAGGGAAAAAATTGGACGAACTCGTCCTAAAATCTGGAAATTTCCAGATTTCCAGCCGTTGCCACGTGGCGTCGCGTGGCTCTGCCACGTCACCACCGCGTTAGAATTCTACAACCCTTCAAACTTAAATTTCGATGTTCTGGACTCGTTCAGAGTCGGAAAAATACAAACTATTTATAGAATTTGATTGGAAACGATATTTCGGACTCAACGGTGAAGGTGGAATTTCCATTTGGAGATTTCTTCGATAAAAGTGGGTCCCACACCCAGTATTGTTTGAGCCAGATTCCACAACTGCAATCTAAAGCCTCGGGAAGTGAACAAAGGGTCGTTCTAGACCAAAATCGATCTTCCGAAGCTAACCTAGCTGTCATAATTTTCATCTGAGCACGACTCCCAAGAAGGTTGACCAAAGTCAACTTTTCAAGATATAAAAATCTCCAAAACAGGGAAACGGGCCTAAAACCCAAACGAACGACCAGGCGACCGAACAGTCAGTGCCAGCAAGTCATAAAATGACTTGGGGTCGCTACAGGAACGCTCTAAACGACGCAATGACTGCTTTAATTTAAAAATGACCTGGAGGGTCATTACAATATCCACTACTAAAAGAACTTTCGTCCGCGAAAGTAAGAGTCAAGAAGTACCTGAATGCTCAAATAAGCCGGGGAACTGTGCCCGCATCTCATTCTCGATCTCCCAGGTAGCCTCCTCAACTGGACGATATTTCCAATGGACCTTAACCACAGGAATGGCTATGGAACGCAACCGTCTGACATCTCTGGCTAAAATAGCAACTGGCTCCTCAATGTATCTCAAACTGTCATCCAAGTCAACTGCATCATACTGAATCACATGGGACTCATCTGGAACATACCGGCGCAACATCGAAACATGAAAGCTGGGTGAATAGCTGAAAAGGCCGGGGGCGAAGCTAACTCATATGCGACCTCCCCAACTGTCCTCAATATCTCAAAAGGACCTATATACCTGGGGCTAGGCTTGCCCCGCCTCCCAAATCTCATTACACCCTTCATGGGCGACACACGGAGGAATACTTTATCACCAACAACAAATTTCAACGGTCGACGCCTACGGTCTGCATAACTCTGATGTCTACTTTGGGCTGTCCTAAGCCTATCTTGAATCACCCTCACATGATCTAAAGCCTCTCGCATCAAGTCTGTATCGCGCGGCCTGGGCTCTGTAGACTCAAACCAACCAACTGGAGAGCGACAACGCCTACCATATAAGGCCTTGAATGGGGCAATCTAAATACTCGAGTGGTAGCTGTTGTTAAACGCAAACTCTGCCAAAGACAAATACTGGTCCCACTGACCCCCAAAATCCATAACACAAGCTCGCAACATGTCCTCAAGAACCTGAATCGTGCGCTCCGACTGACCATCAGTCTGCGGGTGGAAAGCTGTGCTAAGGTCAACACGGGTACCCAACTCATCCTGGAAGGTCCTCCAGAAGCTAGATGTGAACTGTGGGCCCCGATCTGAGATGATGGAAACAGGCACACCATGAAGACGAACCACCTCTCGAATGTAGATACGGGCTAACCTCTCAGCACTGTAGGAAGTATGGACAGGAATAAAGTGTGCTGACTTGGTCAATCGATCTACGATGACCCAAATACTATCAAGACCACGGGAAGTGCGGGGTAATCCTACAACGAAGTCCATGGTGATCCTCTCCCATTTCCACTCAGAAATGGGTAATCTCTGAAGCTCACCACCAGGCCTCAAATGCTCGGCCTTAACCTGCTGACAACTCAAGCAACGCGATACATAATCCGCAATATCTCTCCTCATGCCGCTCCACCAGTAGTGCTGTCTCAAGTCCCGATACATCTTAGCTGTGCCCGGATGAATAGAATATTTGGAATCATGGGCCTCGGTAAGAATCATCTGAATCAAACCCCCAACTCTTGGAACACAAAGTCGATCACCAAATCTTAAGACCCCATCTAAATCTAAGGTAGCCAGGCCAGTGTCACCTCCCAAAACTCGATCTCGAAGTGCCACTAAGTCTTCATCCTCAAACTGACGGCTGCGAATCCGATCCAGCAGGGATGACTGAGCATCCATTAGCCTTGCCCGGATGGTAGAGAATAGAGAGGTCGTAGTCCTTCAGGAGCTCAATCGAACGACGCTGTCTCGAATTAAGATCTCTCTGGCTCATAATGTACTGAAGGCTCCTGTGATCAGTATAGATCTTTCATCGAACTCCATACAGGTAATGCCTCTAAATCTTAAGCACAAAAACCACCCCCGCCAACTCTAAGTCATGAGTGGGGTAGTTGCGCTCGTGCGACTTAAGCTGCCTCGACGCATAAGCAATAACGCGGCCCTGCTGCATCAGTACACAACCCTAACCAACGCCGGATGCTTCACAATAAACCGTGAAGCCCTCGCCCTCAACTGGAAGAGTCAATATAGGAGCAGTGGTCAATAACTCCTTGAGCCTCAAAAAGCTCGCCTCACACTCCTCTGACCATACAAAGGGAACATCAACACGAGTCAATCGAGTCAACGGGGCTGCAATAGTAGAAAATCCCTCAACAAAGCGTCTGTAATAGCCTGCTAGTCCGACGAAGCTCTGAATCTCAGTAACTGAAGTGGGCCTGTGCCAATCACGAATAGACTCAATCTTCGCCAGATCAACCCTAATACCCTCCTTGGACACCACGTGCCCCAAGAAGGCTACAGACTCAAGCCAAAACTCGCACTTTGAGAACTTGGCATAAAGCCGCTGATCTCTCAAAGTCTGGAGTACTATCCTCAAATGCTGCTCATGCTCACTCCGGCTCCGTGAGTATACCAGTATGTCATCAATGAAGACGATGACAAATAAATCAAGGTATGGCCTGAACACACGTGTCATCAAATCCATGTAGGCGGCAGGGGCGTTAGTCAACCCAAAAGACATCACAAGGAACTCATAGTGGCCATAACGAGTCGTAAATGCAGTCTTAGGGACGTCCGCTGCCCTAATCCTCAACTGGTGGTAGCCGGATCTTAAATCAATCTTAGAAAATACCACGGCACCCTGAAGCTGATCAAACAAATCATCAATACGAGGCATGGGGTAACGGTTCTTCACCGTCACCTTGTTAAGCTACCTGTAGTCAATGCACAATCGCGTAGTACCGTCCTTCTTCTTTACGAAGAGGACTGGGGCACCCCAAGGCGATACACTAGGCCGAATGAATCTCTTATCTAAGAGATCCTGAATCTGAACACTGAGCTCCTTGAGCTCTACGGGGGCCATACGGTACGGTGGTATAGAAATGGGCTTAGTGCCCGGCTCTACTTCAATAGAAAAGTCAATGTCACGATTAGGAGGGAGACCAGGCAGATCAGCAGGAAACACATCTGTAAACTCTTGAACAATAGGTACTGAATCAACGGTAGGACCCTCCCTACTAACATCTCTAACATAATCCAAATAAGCCAAACACCCGCTAGCCATCAACCTCTGGGCCCGAACAAAAGATATCACCCCAACGGGCGTGCGACTACAAGAGCCCTGCCACACCACTGGTGGAATACCAGGCATGGCTAAAGTAACGGTCTTGGCGTAGCAATCCAAGACCGCATGGTGGGGAGATAACCAATGCATACCCAAAATCAAATCAAAATCCACCATATCAAGCAAAATAAGATCAACCCTAGTGTCTCGCCTCTGAATAGTCACCACACAGGATCTAAATACCTGATCCACTACTAAAGAATCACCTACCGGGGTTGAAACACGCAACGGCTCAACCAATTGCTCTGGGATCATACTCAATCGAGGAGCACAATAAACAGATATATAGGAATAAGTAGAGCCTGGATCAAATAAGGTGAATGCGGGCTGATGGAATAATAACACTGTACCTGTGATCACATCGCCCGAGGTCTCACATCTGCTCTAGCTGGAGCTGCATAAGAGTGGGCCTGGACTCCCCGACCCTGTGCATCGGCTCTGCCCCCTAATCTGCCTCCTCGGGGACCACCCCGTATACCCTGGTGACCACCCCTACGTTCCTATCCCTGGCCTCTGCCTCTAGTTGGAGGTGTTGGCGCATGCCTAGCTGCCTGTGGAGCGGGTAAGGCTAACCTGCGATAGGGACACTCGCGGGCCCAATGATCTAACTCCCCACACTCATAACACCCCTGGGACAGTCGACTGAGAGCTGGAGGTCGGCTACCCCGGCCAGAAGAACCCATCTGTGAACTATCTCGGCCCCGACTAGGACCGGCACTAAAACCAATATGGCGGTGCTGATCACCCTCTGATGCCTGGAGAGAAGCCTGGAAGGGGCTACTAGACTGACCCGACTGAAACCTCTGCTGAGATCTATCATAAGACTCTCGGGGTCTGAAACGGCGCCTTATCATGGCTATCCTCCTGTCTAGCTCTCTTGCCGCTGCCCCCTTGGGCCTCACGACGGAGCTGCTCGATAGTGCGGACATGGTCCACTACATCCAGAAATGAGCGGCCCGCTGAGACTAAAGACTGAGTCTCAATCCGCAACTGTAGTCTCAAACCCCGAACAAAACAACGAACCCTCTCCTCCTCAGTAGGTAATATCATGGCGGCATGCCTGGAGAGCTCGTGGAATCGGGCCTCATACTCTGATACTGTCATGGAGCCCTGCTCTAACCGAGCAAACTGATCTCTGATGCTCCTGGAATAAATCGGGCCAAGAAAGCCTCTGAAAACTCAGTCCATGTGACCGGTGGAGACCCAGCTGGCCTGGTCTCTAAGTATGTACGCCACCACTGCCTGGCGGGACCGTCTAACTGATACGCGGTGAAATCTGCTCCTCTCGACTCCACTAAACCCAAAGTCTGTAGCCGCTCGCGGCAAGTAACTAGAAACTCGTGGGCATCATCCCCCACTGCCCCAGAAAACCTCGACAGTGATAGTCTAAGGAACACCTCGAGCATCTTCTACTGCCGTAGTGGCATGACGCCCTCCAATTCGTCAGGCTGAACAACCGGTGCCGCTAGCTGCTGAACAACCGGTACCGCTGGTGTAGGCTGGCCCTGCGGTACTGGAACGGCTGGAGCTGGGGCCTGCTGCATACCCCCAATGGCAGCTAGTATATGTACGAGCATCGCCTGTATATCTGGAGCTGCCACAGGCTCGGGCGGTGGCTGGGCTGGTTCCGGGCCCATCGGCTACTGCTGTGCTGGAGCTGCTGGTGGCTCTATCACCGGCTCCGGAGTTTGCTCTCGTTCCTGGGCTGGTGCTGTAGCTCTGGCACGACCTCGAGGTCGGCCTCTACCGCTAGCTGGGGCCCTACCACGCATGCGAGCCATCCCTATAAAAGAGTGGTACAAGTAAGATTTTCAGAAACCGATAAGACACACAATGCACGATAGTGATACAAAAGCAACACGTTCCTAAAGACATCCTGTAGCCTCCCGAAGATAAGTAACGGACGTCTCCGTACCGATCTGCAGGACTCTACTAAACATTAGCTCTGTACAAGTGAGACCGACGAACCTGGGGCTCTGATACTAATTTGTCACGACCCGATTTATCAAGTCATGATGGCACCTACTATAACCCACCAGCAGGTAAGCCAACCCGTAACCCGGAACAACAAGTAATGGGTCTGAGGGTAGAAATTAAACAAGAGTAGGCAAATAACAATATAAACAGGCGGAAGCAAATCAAAAACATATATACAAATAAAGATCCCTCCCAGAACCTGGAAGTCACCAGTACAGAGCTACTACTAAATGAATACAAGTCCCAAAACTGGACAACATAGACTGGACTGTCTCGAAAGGAAAGAGACAAGTCTATATATATACAGATGGAGACTGAAATAGTACAAAACGCCGTGTGCTCACCCCCGTCTCCGGATAAGTCTACTCCAAGCTCGATCAATGCTGGCTACTAGTGCTCGAACCTGCATCACAAAATAGATGCAGAGCGTAGCATGAGTACCAAAACAACAGGTACCCAGTAGGCATCGTAGGCCGACTGAGCAAGATAAGCAAAAGTGAACTGAAATGCAAATAAAGGGTCACATCACGTGCAAAGAGTAGTAAATGGGGGTATGTACACGAGCGTACAGGAAACAAAGACAAGTAATCTAACTAACTCCGCCGGGCTCCCATAAACTCGACGGGTACGCTCGTGCACAATAAAAGAAACCACCTGCACGGACTCCTATAAGCCCGGCAGATGCACCGGCAGTTGAAGGAAAATAATGGAGCTAGAAGGTCTATCACAATATTACCAATTTCCGGACTTTTAACTGAACCGTTCCCAATCATATTCCAAAATCTCATTATGTCCCGGACTTTAATCGGAATCTCTCCAACCTCTAAAACCTCAACCTACAGATGAGAATAATCAAGACTAACTGAAGCTTTAGTGAGGAATTGGGAATACACCACGTGCAAGCTGGACCACGGACTCGAACCGGGTACTATAGCTAATGAGTCAACCTATATGGGCTGGACCACGGAGTCGAATCGGGTGCTGTAGCCAAAGGTCGGGCACGGGTGGGCTGGACCACGGACTCTAAACGGGTACTGTAGCCAAATCCAGATCACAGGTAAGCTGGACCACGGACTCGAACTGGGTACTGTAGCTAAGCCTGGACATAAGTAAGCTGAACCACGGACTCTAACCGGGTACTGTAGCCAAAACTAGATCACAGGTAAGCTGGACCACGGACTCGAACCGGGTACTGTAGCTAAGCCTGGACATAAATAAGCTGGACCACGGACTCTAACCAGGTACTGTAGCTAAGCCTGGACAAAAGTAAGCTGGACCACGGACCCTAACCGGGTGCTGTAGATAAGCCTGGACATAAGTAAGCTGGACCACGGACTCTAACCGGGTGCTGTAGCTAAGAATCAATGTCCAACCATACGTCGCGGGAAATATCACCAAACCGATTACCATAAATAATCATTTCAGTCCGACCCTCATATACCCCAAATCGCCGAGGAAGTATCCACAAATGAGTAAGCTAGACCACGGACTTTAACCGGGTATCTGTAGCCGATAGAAAAGCAGGGCATTATGGATACAAGGTCATAGGCTGAGTTATCGTCTAGCTAAGGCTCAGACTATCAGACTCAAGTCTGCTATATCAGTCTACAAGGAGTTAACCGTCCGAAACGACGTCGGAAAAAGTTCTACTGCCCAACGACATCCAAAACCTCGCAAGTCTATGGCAACACTAGTCTAAGCTTAGACTAAGGCCAAACATACTTCAAATCAATATTATCATATATACCACAAAGTATGGATGTTCAATAATATCAAGAGACATGCTGTCACAATCCAACAATTTCCCGAAATAAGGTCTAAGGCAGGAATTATAGAAATTTAGCATGCTCGACACCCGAACCCCTCCATACTCAAGCAAATCAATAAACAAATGCCTAAACATGCTCAATATCACGAGAGAAAGCCATAGCCTACCTAAAAGCCGACCACGCGTGCTCCAACTCATGGTACCGAATCCTTTCCGCTCCGAACGGTCTCCGAATGCTTCCCAACTAACAAAAAGTTAATCATCGCGTCATTACGAATATATTGACACTAAAATTGTATTTTTTGGAGACGGACCAAAAATTGGGTCTAAAACGGGATTGTGGGGCCCACAATTGGAATCTCGAAATCGAATCCGTGGAAACGTCCCAAATACCTTACTAAACTAATACCCCAAAATTTTAGCACAAACAGATGCCTAAAACACAGCAAATCAGCCACAACAATTAAAATAGGCAGCCCCTTGATCACCAATTTTTGGAAAAATGAGACCCTTTCAACACAAACAAATTATACCACGATGATCCTTGCGAAAAACTCTATAAGTTAGCCTCAAGAATGACTCAAAACGGACCTAAGATGATCAAGATCTCACATTTCAAAATTCAACAACAATTCAATCCGGAAATCATCCTAGCAGTGGCTAAATTAGATTCCTTACCTCAAACAAAGCCTCCCCTCGTGTTTCTGAGATCACCGCTAGATTCCCCACGAAATTCTCTTGAAGTTAGCCTCTTGAAGCACCTAATTTGGACTCAAAATGAAGGAGAAATCTTATGTTGAATTTGAGGGAAAAAATTGGACGAACTCGTCCTAAAATCTGGAAATTTCCAGATTTCCAGCCGTTGCCACGTGGCGTCGCGTGGCTCTGCCACGTCACCACCGCGTTAGAATTCTACAACCCTTCAAACTTAAATTTCGATGTTCTGGACTCGTTCAGAGTCGGAAAAATACAAACTATTTATAGAATTTGATTGGAAACGATATTTCGGACTCAACGGTGAAGGTGGAATTTCCATTTGGAGATTTCTTCGATAAAAGTGGGTCCCACACCCAGTATTGTTTGAGCCAGATTCCACAACTGCAATCTAAAGCCTCGGGAAGTGAACAAAGGGTCGTTCTAGACCAAAATCGATCTTCCGAAGCTAACCTAGCTGTCATAATTTTCATCTGAGCACGACTCCCAAGAAGGTTGACCAAAGTCAACTTTTCAAGATATAAAAATCTCCAAAACAGGGAAACGGGCCTAAAACCCAAACGAACGACCAGGCGACCGAACAGTCAGTGCCAGCAAGTCATAAAATGACTTGGGGTCGCTACAGGAACGCTCTAAACGACGCAATGACTGCTTTAATTTAAAAATGACCTGGAGGGTCATTACAATATCCACTACTAAAAGAACTTTCGTCCGCGAAAGTAAGAGTCAAGAAGTACCTGAATGCTCAAATCAGCTGGGGAACTGTGCCCGCATCTCATGCTCGATCTCCCAGGTAGCCTCCTCAACTGGACGATGTCTCCAATGGACCTTAACCACAGGAATGGCTCTGGAACGCAACTGTCTGACATCTCTGGCTAAAATAGCAACTGGCTCCTCAATGTATCTCAAACTGTCATCCAAGTCAACTGCATCATACTGAATCACATGGGACTCATCTGGAACATACCGGCGCAACATCGAAACATGAAAACTGGGTGAATAGCTGAAAAGGCCGGGGGCAAAGCTAACTCTTATGCGACCTCCCCAACTGTCCTCAATATCTCAAAAGGACCTATATACCTGGGGCTAAGCTTGCCCCGCCTCCCAAATCTCATTACACCCTTCATGGGCGACACACGGAGGAATACTCTATCACCAACAACAAATTTCAACGGTCGACGCCTGCGGTCTGCATAACTCTGATGTCTACTCTGGGCTGTCCTGAGCCTATCTTGAATCACCCTCACATGATCTAAAGCCTCTCGCATCAAGTCTGTATCGCGCGGCCTGGGCTCTGTAGACTCAAACCAACCAACTGGAGAGCGAGAACGCCTACCATATAAGGCCTTGAATGGGGCCATCTAAATACTCGAGTGGTAGCTGTTGTTAAACGCAAACTCTGCCAAAGACAAATACTGGTCCCACTGACCCCCAAAATCCATAACACAAGCTCGCAACATGTCCTCAAGAACCTGAATCGTGCGCTCCGACTGACCATCAGTCTGCGGGTGGAAAGCTGTGCTAAGGTCAACACGGGTACCCAACTCATCCTGGAAGGTCCTCCAGAAGCTAGATGTGAACTGTGGGCCCCGATCTGAGATGATGGAAACAGGCACACCATGAAGACGAACCACCTCTCGAATGTAGATACGGGCTAACCTCTCAGCACTGTAGGAAGTATGGACAGGAATAAAGTGTGCTGACTTGGTCAATCGATCTACGATGACCCAAATACTATCAAGACCACGGGAAGTGTGGGGTAATCCTACAATGAAGTCCATGGTGATCCTCTCCCATTTCCACTCAGGAATGGGTAATCTCTGAAGCTCACCACCAGGCCTCAAATGCTCGGCCTTAACCTGCTGACAACTCAAGCAACGCGATACATAATACTCTGATACTGTCATGGAGCCCTGTTCTAACCGAGCAAACTGATCTCTGATGCTCCTGGGAATAAATTGGGCCAAGAAAGCCTCTGAAAACTTAGTCCATGTGACCGGTGGAGACCCAGCTGGCCTGGTCTCTAAGTATGTACGCCACTACTGCCTGGCGGGACCGTCTAACTGGTACGTGGTGAAGTCTGCTCCTCTCGACTCCACTAAAACAAAAGTCTGTAGCCGCTCGCGGCAAGTAACTAGAAACTCGTGGGCATCTTCCCCCACTGCCCCAGAAAACCTCGACGGTGATAGTCTAAGGAACACCCCGAGCATCTTCTGCTCCCGTAGTGACATGACGCCCTCCAAATCGTCAGGCTGAAAAACCGGTGCCGCTAGCTGCTGAACAACCGGTACCGCTGGTGTAGGCTGGCCTTGCGGTACTGGAACGGCTGGAGCTGGGGCCTGCTGCATACCCCCAATGGCAGCTAGTATCTGTACGAGCATCGCATGTATATCTGGAGCTGCCACAGGCTCGGGCGGTGGCTGGGCTGGTTCCGGGCCCATCGGCTACTGCTGTGCTGGAGCTGCTGGTGGCTCTATCACCGGCTCCGGAGTTTGCTCTCGGTCCTGGGCTGGTGCTGTAGCTCTGGCACGACCTCGAGGTCGGCCTCTACTGCTAGCTGGGGCCCTACCACGCATGCGAGCCATCGCTATAAAAGAGTGGTACAAGTAAGATTTTCTCAAACCGATAAGAAACACAATGCACGATAGTGATACAAAAGCAACACGTTCCTAAAGACATCCTGTAGCCTCCCGAAGATAAGTAACGGACGTCTCCGTACCGATCTGCAGGACTCTACTAGACATTAGCTCTGTACAAGTGAGACCGACGAACCTGGGGCTCTGATACCAATTTGTCACGACCCGATTTATCAAGTCATGATGGCACCTACTATAACCCACCAGCAGGTAAGCCAACCCGTAACCCGGAACAACAAGTAATGGGTCTGAGGGTAGAAATCAAACAAAAGTAGGAAAATAACAATATAAACAGGCGGAAGCAAACCAAAAATATATATACAAATAAAGATCCCTCCCAGAACCTGAAAGTCACCAGTACAGAGCTACTACTAAATGAGTACAAGTCCCAAAACTGGACAACAGAGACTGGACTGTCTCGAAAGGAAAGAGACAAGTCTATATATATACAGATGGAGACTGAAATAGTACAAAACGCCGTGTGCTCACCCCCGTCTCCGGATAAGTCTACTACAAGCTCGATCAATGCTGGCTACTAGTGCCCGGACCTGCATCACAAAATAGATGCAGAGCGTAGCATGAGTACCAAAACAACAGGTACCCAGTAGGCATCATAGGCCGACTGAGCAAGATAAGCAAAAGTGAACTGAAATGCAAATAAAGGGTCACATCACGTGCAAAGAGTAGTAAATGGGGGTATGTACACGAGCGTACAGGAAACAAAGACAAGTAATCTAACTAACTCCGCCTAGCTCCCATAAATCCGACGGGTACGCTCGTGCACAATAAAAGAAACCACCTGCACGGACCCCCATATGCCCGGCAGATGCACCGACAGTTGAAGTAAAATAATGGAGCTAGAAGGTCTATCACAATATTACCAATTTCCGGACTTTTAATTGAACCGTTCCCAATCATATTCTAGGATCTCATTACGTCCCGGACTTTAATCGGAATCTCTCCAACCTCCAAAACCTCAACCTACAGATGAGAATAATCAAGACTAACTGAAGCTTTAGTGAGGAATTGGGAATACACCACGTGCAAGCTGGACCACGGACTCGAACCGGGTACTATAGCTAATGAGTCAACCTATATGGGCTGGACCACGGACTCGAATCGGGTGCTGTAGCCAAAGGTCGGGCACGGGTGGGCTGGACCACGGACTCTAACCGGGTACTGTAGCCAAAACCAGATCACAGGTAAGCTGGACCACGGACCCGAACTGGGTACTGTAGCTAAGCCTGGACATAAGTAAGCTGGACCACGGACTCTAACCGGGTACTGTAGCCAAGACCAGATCACAGGTAAGCTGGACCACGGACTCGAACCGGTTACTGTAGCTAAGCCTGGACATAAGTAAGCTGGACCACGGACTCTAACCGGGTACTGTAGCTAATCCTGGACATAAGTAAGCTGGACCACGGACTCTAACCGGGTGCTGTAGCTAAGAATCAATGTCCAACCATACGTCGCGGGAAATATCACCAAACCGATTAACGTAAATAATCATTTCAGTCCGACCCTCATATACCCCAAATCGCCAAGGAAGTATCCACAAATGAGTAAGCTAGACCACAGACTTTAACCGGGTATCTATAGCCGATAGAAAAGCATGGCATTATGGATACAAGGTCATAGGCTGAGTTATCGTCTAGCTAAGGCTCAGACTATCAGACTCAAGTCTGCTATATCAGTCTACAAGGAGCTAACCGTCCGAAACGACGTCGGAAAAAGTTCTACTGCCCAACGACATCCGAAATCTCGCAAGTCTATGGCAACACTAGTCTAAGCCTAGACTAAAGCCAAACATACTTCAAATCAATATTATCATATACACCACAAAGTATGGATATTCAATAATATCAAGAGACATGCTGTCACAATCCAACAATTTCCCGAAATAAGGTCTAAGGCAGGAATTATAGAAATTTAGCATGCTCGACACCCGAACCCCTCCATACTCAAGCAATGAAATAAACAAATGTCTAAACATGCTCAATCTCACGAGAGAAAGCCATAGCCTACCTGAAAGCCGACCACGCGTGCTCCAACTCATGGTACCAGATCTTTTCCCCTCCGAACGGTCTCCGAATGCTTCCCCACTAACAAAAGGTTAATCATCTCGTCATTACGAATATATTGACACTAAAATTGTATTTTTTGGAGACAGACCAAAAATCGGATCCAAAACGGGATTGTGGGGCCCACAATTGGAATCTCGAAATCGAATCCATGGAAACGTCCCAAATACCTTACTAAACTAATACCCCAAAATTTTAGCACAAACAGATGCCTAAAACATAGCAAATCAGCCACAACAATTAAAATGGGCAGCCCCTTGATCACCAATTTTTGGAAAAACGAGACCCTTTCAACCCAAACAGATTATACCACGATGATCCTTGCGAAAAACTCTACAAGTTAGCCTCAAGAATGACTCAAAACGGACCTAAGATGATCAAGATCTCACATTTCAAAATTCAACAACAATTCAATCCGGAAATCATCCAAGCAGTGGTTAAATTCGATTCCTTACCTCAAACGAAGCCTCCCCTCGCGTTTCTGAGATCACCGCTAGATTCCCCACAAAATTCTCTTGAAGTTAGCCTCTTGAATCACCTAATTTGGACTCAAAATGAAGGAGAAATCTTATGTTGAAGTTGAGGGAAAAAATAGGACGAACTCATCCTAAAACTGGAGATTTCCAGATTTCCAGCCGCTGCCACGTGGCGTCGCGTGGCTCTGCCACGTCACCACCGCGTTAGAATTCTACAACCCTTCAAACTTAAATTTCGATGTTCCGGACTCGTTCAGAGTCGGAAAAATACAAACCATATATGAAATCTGATTGGAAATGATATTTCGGACTCAACGGTAAAGGCGGAATTTCCATTTGGAGATTACTTAGACGAAAAGTAGGTCCCACACCCAGTATCGTTTGAGCCAGATTCCACAACTGCCATCTAAAGCCTCGGGAAGTGAAAAAAGGGTCGTTCTAGACCAAAATCCATCTTCCGAAGCTAACCTAGCTGTCAGAATTTTCATCTGAGCACGACTCCCAAGAAGGTTGACCAAAGTCAACTTTTAAAGTTATAAAAATCTCCAAAACAGGGAAACGGGCCTAAAACCCAAACGAACGACCAGGCGACCGAACAGTCAGTGCCAGCAAGTCATAAATGACTTGGGGTCGCTACAGGAACGCTCTAAACGACGCAATGACTGCTTTAATTTAAAAATGACCTGGATGGTCATAAAAAGGATCTTAAATTATGCGGAATTATAAAGAGAAAGAACTTACAAACAACTGATGTTTATTGATGAACTTCAAACATTGCAAGCAAGAACATAGGAAAATAGATTACAAAGAGAGAGAGAGAGAGAGGTTTTCAGAGTATTGGAAACTATCTGATGCCTCTAAAAGAAAACTTAATGCTCCTTATATAGGAGAAATGGGAAACTGCCTTTGTATCTTAGGCATACATGTGGATGGCTAGGATGTTGCCGACAATAAAGTGGGTCCTCATTAAAAGATAGTGGAAACAACATGCTTTACTTCTTTTGTTGAGGACGGTTGAGTGGGAATCTACTTTTTGAAAAGCAGAGGTAATGGAAATGCTTTTCCCAAAGTATTTTGTCTTGTAGCTTTTCCATGAAAGCTAATCTAGAATAGTGAAATGCCACTAAGGAAAAATAATTCCGGCTTTGCCTCTATTTTTCCCCAAGGGTCCTTTTTCCTATTCATAATTAGGCTCCATGTAAGCCAAGGCTAAACCTTTAGGATTACACATATCGCCATTATCTTCACTACTGCTTTCTGTAGAAGCAGCATCTTCAATCATCTTCATGATTTGGTCTTCATCATAATCGTCTAAGTTATCCATTGCTTCTTTCAATTTTTGCTTGAGAGCTGCTTTGGATAATTTCTTGGTAGAAGAAGTTCTTGCCTTCTCTTGGACTTTAGTGCTTGGTTGTTTGGGAACCCAACCTTTGACCTGGATTTGCTTACACAAATATTGAATACGATCCATATTAGTCTTGGAAAAATTCCAAGTAATAATATAAGATATCCTTTTTTGAATAAAAAATTTGCATAATTTAATATGCTCTGGTAATGTAGAAATTCCTTCCTTGGTCTGGAACTCTTCAAACCTGTTGAGGAATTGTTGTGGAAGAATCTTCTCAATTCCTCCAAATAAGTTCCACCATTCATAAAACCATCTGGGAATGGTAGCCTTAGTGATGTTTGAACAGTACTTCACGAACCAAGTATGTCTTGGCCTTAAATAAAGAAAGTTCATCCATGCAGCCTTATAATCATACCAATTATAGGTCTGAGGTTTGTGAGCCATTGTTAATGCAATCGGGGTATGGAGGTGATCTGCAAACCACTCAAATGGGTCCAAGATTTTCTTAATAGTAAACCTTGAATATTGGATATAATTGTTAGCATCTCTGGAATGCTCAATTTCTATAGATTCTGTGTCTATAAGAATTGCTTCATAAAATCTCCTGGTCTTCAATGGATTTTCAGTATCCACATAGTTGAAATCTGTGTAACATGGTTTAATCAATGTCAATACTTTCGTATTCTTTGTTGAGTGCCATTAGAGGCAAAGCTTGTGAGACAATGAATTCAAAAGATTCTTCTTTTGGAGTGGTTTTAGTGGGGACAGTTCTTGTTAACTCAGGGTTAACGGCTTGGGCAAAGGATTCGGGTGCTTTCATAGCATAACTTTCCTTGGTTTGAACAAAACTGGGAGATGCTTCTTGAGCAGGAGGTCTTGTCGGCCTAAGATTGATTAATTTTGGCTGAGGTGGACAAAGGAGCTTTGGAAGCTTTGGTTGGGGAGGGCAAGGTAGCCTCGGAAAATCAGCTAATGCTGAGAATTTGTTTTGAAATGCTAGTTCGGGTCTTAGCGAAGGTTCGGCCTTTGCAGGAGTGAGTGGGGGATGAACAAATGGTCTAGCCATTTTTGCCTTTGGGAGGTTGTTGTCTCCTTTAGAAGGAGTAATTGGTCTAAACGGCCTCATTTTTGCCCTGCAGAAATTCACGCGTTAGAAAATCGGGTAGAGAATTGTTTTCTCCTTTAATAAATTCAATCTCAAAATCAAAACTAGATAGTAGAGCTTGCCATCTAGCAAAGATTTGTTTTGAAACAAGATTTTTGACATCTTTTTGTAAAATTTCTTTGGCAGATTTACAATCCACTCTTAATAAAAATTCTTTATTAATAAGATCATCTTGAAATTTCGTGATACATAGCACGATAGATAAGATTTCTTTTTTAACAGTAGAATAATTTTTTTGTGCGGAATTCCAGATTCCGGATGTGAAACGAACTAATTGCTCTGTAGACTCACGGTCTAATTTTTGTTTAAGAATTCCTCCATAACCTGCATCAGAAGCGTCAGTTTCAACAATCATAAAAGCATCAGGGTTAGGGATTCCTAGACAAGGGATAGTTTGTACTAGGGCTTTAACCTGAATGACTGCTTGAGTTTGTTCAGAACTCCAGGGGACAGGATTTTTCCTAAGCCTCTTATACAATGGTTCACAAGTTTGTCTGACTTTTGGAATAAAATCAGCTACATAATTAAGACTTCCTAGAAACCTCTGTAGTTGGGTTTTGTCAGGAATTTCATTTGGAAATTTAGAAGAGAACTCTATGGCTCTGCAAATAGGTTTATAAGTGCCTTGGTAAAGGTCATGGCCCAAAAATCTAATGGTAGTTTGGAATAACACCATTTTCTTAGCACTGACAACTAGACCATTATTTTTGACAACTTTGAAGAATGTGTTGAGGTGCTTGAAATGGGAATCAATGTTCTCTGAAAAAATTAACACATCATCAATATAAACTATTGACATATAAGAATAATCATTGAATATGGAGTTCATGATATTCTGGAATTCAGAAGGGGCATTTTTGAGCCCGAAAGGCATTACATTCCATTCATATTGTCCGAACGGGACATTGAAAGCAGTTTTATACTTATCTTTCTCAGAAATTTGAATTTGCCAAAATCCTGACTTCATATCAAATTTACTGTAAATATTGGCTTTAAAAGTTCTTTTTAAAAGATCTCTTTTGTTGGGTATGGGATACCTGATCCATTTTAAAACAGAATTTAAAGGCTTGTAATTGATTACAAGTCTTGGTGCTCCTCTTTCTTTTTCTGCGTTTTTGTTAACGTAGAAAGCAGAGCAACTCCAAGGGGATTTGGAAATCCTAATTATTTTGTTCTTTAGAAGAGTGTTGATCTCTTCTTTACAAAATTCCATCATTTCATGATTCATCTGAATAGGTCTTGCTTTGGTGGAAATGGCCTGTTCATTGAATCCTTCAATGTATGGTAAATCAACAATATGCTTTTTACGATCCCAAAATGCATTAGGAAAATCAGAACATATTTCTTTTTCAAATTTTTCTTGAAGATCAGCTATTTTAGTAACTATCTCCGGGGTTTTCAAAATCTGTTCGATTTTTTTAACACGAATTTCATCCTTTAAAAAGGTGATATGTTGTGAAAGGTTATTAATCCTGAAAACAGTGTTTTCTCTTACAAAATTACTTTCATCTTGTGAAAGGGTTTTGACAAAAGGAAAATGTAAATCTTTTCCAAGAATAGTAGCAGTAATACCATCAAGGTCAGTAAAATAAGGTTTTATCTGAGTGATAAAAGGTATTCCAAGAATGATATCTTCATTGATATCTTCAGTAATAACAAAATCATTTGTTAGACAAATACCATTATTGCAAATATGAGCTTTAGAAAGCTTATAATTGATTTTCAAAAGTTCTCCTGTAGCGGAGTATAGTTTTGAAGTACTTTTTTGTAAATACTTGGTTGGAACAATACCTTTTACAATGCAATTCCTATCTGCACCGCTGTCAAGCAAAGCAATTTTGTTAATAACAAAATGTTTACTAACCACTATTTTTACAGGTATATGATGACTCTGAGGTCTGATAGAGGAAATTACCGTTACTCCTGGTGCTGCAGAAGAGGAGGTGTCATTACCTGTATTAGTAATAAAAGGCTCAACTAAATGATCAACATTAATATTGGAAGGATCAATACCAATGTTGTCATCAAGGTCTTCGTGAGAAGAACTCTGGTTAGACTCAAGGTCATGGAAAGCAGCCCTTTTAGGGACTTGAATATCGGTTTCGATAGTACAAAGTCGAGATTTAATGTTTTTAATCTCTTCTTTAAGGGTAGATACCTCATGACGAAGATC
The DNA here is from genome assembly GCA_036553675.1 of Solanum okadae. Classification (NCBI taxonomy): domain Eukaryota; kingdom Viridiplantae; phylum Streptophyta; class Magnoliopsida; order Solanales; family Solanaceae; genus Solanum; species Solanum okadae. The sequence goes on from CM071678.1 coordinate 38,053,477, forward strand.
TGAGATGGATGGTTCAGAAGATTTATCAGATCGATTCATGATCTGCTTCATGCTGAAAGGTTCAATTATCGGACGGGTTTTGGGTTTATCCGAATTGAGAAGAAGATTTTTGAGTTCTAGGAGAAAACGATTCCTAGCCTCATCATCATTAATGTGTTGGATGACATCAAAGAGAGCTTCTTTCGAATGATCAGAAAGTACTCTAATATGGGGTGTACTATCACAAGTACAAAAAGCTTCAGTACAAGTACAATCTTTCCCTGATTGACTGGCGTCTGAATCATAATCAAGATCAATGTCTTCGTCATCACTATAATCATCAGATGCATCTGAAGATTCAGAAAAAGGTTCATCAAGAATAGCAAGAAGCTTACCTTTGGTTTCTTCGTCGATATTAAGAAGATTAATCTTCTTTTTCTTGGTTTTGGAGCGACATTCATTGGCTTTATGACCAGTTTTGCCACAAGTCCAACATACATCTACTTTGGCATCATTAGGTCTCTTAGACCTAAATTTCTTTTTCTTAGGTCTGGTAGAATCATCTCTCCTTCGAGACTTCTTCCTATGGGATTTTTCTTTATTGTCTTTATTGATTTTATCTGGTGGAGTGATAAAACCAAAATCCCTACAGAAACTTCCAAGTTCCTTTCTGGATGAGGATTGTTCTTTCTTGAGCTGATGTTTGAGTTTAATATCTGTGCAAAGCTCAAGAGCTACAATATTGATGGTGCTTACTAAATCACCATAAGTAAGATTGCCATAAGGAATATTACCATTATTGCGATCTTGGATTTTTGTCCTTACCTTATCTGCAAAGAGAGGGGGTAATCCACTGATGAATCGTTCTTTCCAGAAATCCAAATTGCAATCTGGGCGAATCATAACCTTACTGAGAAAGGCATGTTTGTAATGGATAAATTTGTCTAAGTTTGGACAACTTAGATTGTTTAGGATTTGAAGGCTCCTGTCTTGGAACAATTTTGGTTCTCCAATAAAATGCTTGGCAATATGGTAGAGTAGGGTAGCACAAGCATCTTCTCTTGTGATAGTAGAAGTGGATGGTGTATTACCTTCCATTTTTACAACTGTCTCTGTTGCAGTAGCATTAACAATGAGTTGCTTGATCTCATCAGTGCAATAATTATCCCACCAATGTTTCAGCATTCCTGTGAACCCTGCAATGATCATGTTTGCAGCATCTCTATCTGCTGACCCACGCAATTTATATGCAGTAATAGCAACACCCATTTCATGGAGCTTATTGTAAACTTGATGCTCAGCTAGGCCATCAATATTCCATTCTGTGATGCTTCTTCCTTCGTGAGAGGAAGTGGATAAGAAGGCATTTTCCTCATATTGTAAGTCTGGGAAAGATGGTTTATCATGGTAGTTTTTCATATTGTGAAAACGACTACTGGCTAGCTTTTGGAGAAGGTTGGATTTCTCTTTGGCTTTAGGATTGGATTCTTCATGAAGGGTAGAAACCTTTTTTGAAGTTTTATCCTCTTTTACAGAGATATTGAAATTGTTGAGTTGTGCATTGATTTTCTCAATGATGTTTCCGGTTACTTCAAAAGTATCAGAAAGCTTGGGGAATTTTTCTTTAGAAAATTCAGGGATTTTGAATCTTGGATAGGTTTCAATGTTATGATTAGAAGAAGTAGAAGCCGGGGTTGGCCTCCCACTGAGGTTAGGTTTAGTATCTTCTATCTGTCTAGAGATAGTATGAAGGATTTGGTTAGAGTAATTGTTTTGTTCAACTACTCTGTCAATATCTGCAGAAGTTAGTGGCCCATCTGCTTTATCACTTTTCTCTTTGAAGGGAGAAGCTTTGATTACTGTACCTGCAATAGGAATATTAATTCCTTCCAAAGGAGGGGTGATAGATTCGACAATTTTATTAGAAGCAGTGTACCACTTGTTAATGATAACTTGTAATGACTCAGTACAATTCTCAATCCTACCAGTCATTTCAAACCATTTGAAGAATTCAATTTCACAACCAATTCTTCTCATATCCTTCATCCATAAATCTCTAAAGGATTCTCTTTGCCTAAGAGTATAAGAAGAAACATACCATTTTCTCTTTACTTGATTGTCAGGATGAGTCCATTGCTCTTGTAGAATGCCAGAGTTGGGTTCAAAGGTTTTATTTACCTTGAGCATTGTTAACCATGATGGTTTTTCCTTGGGAGGTTCCATCTCACTTGCAGTAGGACTACCTGGAATATCTTGGTAAAATACTTTGGGTATGTTACCTGAAAAGTCTACTCCTGTAACTTTACCTTTACTGTTGTCAGTAACGGAAACGATTTCATCATCATCATCTACTTCCTCCGGGGTTTTTGAAGAAGAAGGTTGTCTGGGAACGGGTCTTGAAGGACACGAGGTAGAAGGGGACCAAGACGACCTTCGATTAGAAGAAGATCTTCTTGCCGGATTGTCTAAGAACTTAAGTTCTATAGAACCATCTGGAAACTGAATGACTCTTTCGATTTGGGATCGTTCAGAGTGTGAAGCAAAGGGTTGAGCTATGTTTTCAAAGCGCCAATCATTACTGGAGAGTATATCTTTCCATTGCAAAGTTCGGGGAACAAAAATAGAACTATGTTCATGATTGGCTTCCATAAGCATAGTTTCACCCCTGATACTCGTATGACGAGCTTTAGGAGCAAGGTGGGTTTTCATGAGACGATAGTAAACTCGGTAAATAATAGCTATTTCACGAGTATTGATTTTGCTGTTCAAGTTTTTGGTTTTGACATTGAGGGTCAAAGAATCCATGACATTAGGATCATTAATGTCAACTGAGAAGTTAGGATAGCAATTAAAGTAAACTGGCCCATCAGCAAGGTTACTCTGCAAAACTCCTAACATAGAATCATCAAAGTTCAAAAACCTGCCATCTCTAAGGATGACACAAACAGGAATATCGAGACCTTTTCTAAAGAGAGGCTTAACAGCAACTTGCACTAAACCAATATGCAAATAATTGTAATCAGATTTATAACGATTTATATCATTATCTTTTAAGAGACGAATAATTTCTAAAGAATTATTGATAGCAATAGTAGATTCACAAGTCTTAATATTGCGACGAGTAAGATAACTAAAATTACCTAAATGGTAAATCTTTTTAAAAGGTTCCTCTGGTATGCTCCAGTTTTGTAAATCATTTTCTAATCTGGCAATCTTAGTAGATTGTGAAGATAGATTTATGCTATTTAAAATAGTTTGGTTATTTTCCATATGATTTAAAATACTGTCTAATGGACTTACAGGACAAAATTAGTTTTAACAAGTATAAAAATAATAGACAGCATGCTAGTCTGTAAATAAATGATATTAAAATACATATCAAAGATCCAAACAGAGTTTCTAAAGGAGGTTCTCTTGGTTTTACAACAATTCTTTTCTTAGAGTCATCTTAGCTACGGGACCACCATCAAACAGGTCTAAACGCCCTCCTGGCTACAGCGACCTTAGAATACGGCTGACCAACGTACGCTCCGGATATTAATCGGATACCTCATACTCTTAGGAAAGAACGAATACCTCACACCAATTATAGAAACAAAGTATAGGAACATGATAAGTATGATAATAAACAATATATACAAATAGCATGTCGGAATTATTAAAATACTATATTAAAATAATTTTGCCATGCCTTAGACAGCATATGTATTTAGCTGCTCATACTAAATACGTATACTGCCAACCTGGCTCTGATACCATAAAAAGGATCTTAAATTATGCGGAATTATAAAGAGAAAGAACTTACAAACAACTGATGTTTATTGATGAACTTCAAACATTGCAAGCAAGAACATAGGAAAATAGATTACAAAGAGAGAGAGAGAGAGAGGTTTTCAGAGTATTGGAAACTATCTGATGCCTCTAAAAGAAAACTTAATGCTCCTTATATAGGAGAAATGGGAAACTGCCTTTGTATATGTGGATGGCTAGGATGTTGCCGACAATAAAGTGGGTCCTCATTAAAAGATAGTGGAAACAACATGCTTTACTTCTTTTGTTGAGGACGGTTGAGTGGGAATCTACTTTTTGAAAAGCAGAGGTAATGGAAATGCTTTTCCCAAAGTATTTTGTCTTGTAGCTTTTCCATGAAAGCTAATCTAGAATAGTGAAATGCCACTAAGGAAAAATAATTCCGGCTTTGCCTCTATTTTTCCCCAAGGGTCCTTTTTCCTATTCATAATTAGGCTCCATGTAAGCCAAGGCTAAACCTTTAGGATTACACATATCGCCATTATCTTCACTACTGCTTTCTGTAGAAGCAGCATCTTCAATCATCTTCATGATTTGGTCTTCATCATAATCGTCTAAGTTATCCATTGCTTCTTTCAATTTTTGCTTGAGAGCTGCTTTGGATAATTTCTTGGTAGAAGAAGTTCTTGCCTTCTCTTGGACTTTAGTGCTTGGTTGTTTGGGAACCCAACCTTTGACCTGGATTTGCTTACACAAATATTGAATACGATCCATATTAGTCTTGGAAAAATTCCAAGTAATAATATAAGATATCCTTTTTTGAATAAAAAATTTGCATAATTTAATATGCTCTGGTAATGTAGAAATTCCTTCCTTGGTCTGGAACTCTTCAAACCTGTTGAGGAATTGTTGTGGAAGAATCTTCTCAATTCCTCCAAATAAGTTCCACCATTCATAAAACCATCTGGGAATGGTAGCCTTAGTGATGTTTGAACAGTACTTCACGAACCAAGTATGTCTTGGCCTTAAATAAAGAAAGTTCATCCATGCAGCCTTATAATCATACCAATTATAGGTCTGAGGTTTGTGAGCCATTGTTAATGCAATCGGGGTATGGAGGTGATCTGCAAACCACTCAAATGGGTCCAAGATTTTCTTAATAGTAAACCTTGAATATTGGATATAATTGTTAGCATCTCTGGAATGCTCAATTTCTATAGATTCTGTGTCTATAAGAATTGCTTCATAAAATCTCCTGGTCTTCAATGGATTTTCAGTATCCACATAGTTGAAATCTGTGTAACATGGTTTAATCAATGTCAATACTTTCGTATTCTTTGTTGAGTGCCATTAGAGGCAAAGCTTGTGAGACAATGAATTCAAAAGATTCTTCTTTTGGAGTGGTTTTAGTGGGGACAGTTCTTGTTAACTCAGGGTTAACGGCTTGGGCAAAGGATTCGGGTGCTTTCATAGCATAACTTTCCTTGGTTTGAACAAAACTGGGAGATGCTTCTTGAGCAGGAGGTCTTGTCGGCCTAAGATTGATTAATTTTGGCTGAGGTGGACAAAGGAGCTTTGGAAGCTTTGGTTGGGGAGGGCAAGGTAGCCTCGGAAAATCAGCTAATGCTGAGAATTTGTTTTGAAATGCTAGTTCGGGTCTTAGCGAAGGTTCGGCCTTTGCAGGAGTGAGTGGGGGATGAACAAATGGTCTAGCCATTTTTGCCTTTGGGAGGTTGTTGTCTCCTTTAGAAGGAGTAATTGGTCTAAACGACCTCATTTTTGCCCTGCAGAAATTCACGCGTTAGAAAATCGGGTAGAGAATTGTTTTCTCCTTTAATAAATTCAATCTCAAAATCAAAACTAGATAGTAGAGCTTGCCATCTAGCAAAGATTTGTTTTGAAACAAGATTTTTGACATCTTTTTGTAAAATTTCTTTGGCAGATTTACAATCCACTCTTAATAAAAATTCTTTATTAATAAGATCATCTTGAAATTTCGTGATACATAGCACGATAGATAAGATTTCTTTTTTAACAGTAGAATAATTTTTTTGTGCGGAATTCCAGATTCCGGATGTGAAACGAACTAATTGCTCTGTAGACTCACGGTCTAATTTTTGTTTAAGAATTCCTCCATAACCTGCATCAGAAGCGTCAGTTTCAACAATCATAAAAGCATCAGGGTTAGGGATTCCTAGACAAGGGATAGTTTGTACTAGGGCTTTAACCTGAATGACTGCTTGAGTTTGTTCAGAACTCCAGGGGACAGGATTTTTCCTAAGCCTCTTATACAATGGTTCACAAGTTTGTCTGACTTTTGGAATAAAATCAGCTACATAATTAAGACTTCCTAGAAACCTCTGTAGTTGGGTTTTGTCAGGAATTTCATTTGGAAATTTAGAAGAGAACTCTATGGCTCTGCAAATAGGTTTATAAGTGCCTTGGTAAAGGTCATGGCCCAAAAATCTAATGGTAGTTTGGAATAACACCATTTTCTTAGCACTGACAACTAGACCATTATTTTTGACAACTTTGAAGAATGTGTTGAGGTGCTTGAAATGGGAATCAATGTTCTCTGAAAAAATTAACACATCATCAATATAAACTATTGACATATAAGAATAATCATTGAATATGGAGTTCATGATATTCTGGAATTCAGAAGGGGCATTTTTGAGCCCGAAAGGCATTACATTCCATTCATATTGTCCGAACGGGACATTGAAAGCAGTTTTATACTTATCTTTCTCAGAAATTTGAATTTGCCAAAATCCTGACTTCATATCAAATTTACTGTAAATATTGGCTTTAAAAGTTCTTTTTAAAAGATCTCTTTTGTTGGGTATGGGATACCTGATCCATTTTAAAACAGAATTTAAAGGCTTGTAATTGATTACAAGTCTTGGTGCTCCTCTTTCTTTTTCTGCGTTTTTGTTAACGTAGAAAGCAGAGCAACTCCAAGGGGATTTGGAAATCCTAATTATTTTGTTCTTTAGAAGAGTGTTGATCTCTTCTTTACAAAATTCCATCATTTCATGATTCATCTGAATAGGTCTTGCTTTGGTGGAAATGGCCTGTTCATTGAATCCTTCAATGTATGGTAAATCAACAATATGCTTTTTACGATCCCAAAATGCATTAGGAAAATCAGAACATATTTCTTTTTCAAATTTTTCTTGAAGATCAGCTATTTTAGTAACTATCTCCGGGGTTTTCAAAATCTGTTCGATTTTTTTAACACGAATTTCATCCTTTAAAAAGGTGATATGTTGTGAAAGGTTATTAATCCTGAAAACAGTGTTTTCTCTTACAAAATTACTTTCATCTTGTGAAAGGGTTTTGACAAAAGGAAAATGTAAATCTTTTCCAAGAATAGTAGCAGTAATACCATCAAGGTCAGTAAAATAAGGTTTTATCTGAGTGATAAAAGGTATTCCAAGAATGATATCTTCATTGATATCTTCAGTAATAACAAAATCATTTGTTAGACAAATACCATTATTGCAAATATGAGCTTTAGAAAGCTTATAATTGATTTTCAAAAGTTCTCCTGTAGCGGAGTATAGTTTTGAAGTACTTTTTTGTAAATACTTGGTTGGAACAATACCTTTTACAATGCAATTCCTATCTGCACCGCTGTCAAGCAAAGCAATTTTGTTAATAACAAAATGTTTACTAACCACTATTTTTACAGGTATATGATGACTCTGAGGTCTGATAGAGGAAATTACCGTTACTCCTGGTGCTGCAGAAGAGGAGGTGTCATTACCTGTATTAGTAATAAAAGGCTCAACTAAATGATCAACATTAATATTGGAAGGATCAATACCAATGTTGTCATCAAGGTCTTCGTGAGAAGAACTCTGGTTAGACTCAAGGTCATGGAAAGCAGCCCTTTTAGGGACTTGAATATCGGTTTCGATAGTACAAAGTCGAGATTTAATGTTTTTAATCTCTTCTTTGAGGGTAGATACCTCATGACGAAGATCTGAGATGGATGGTTCAGAAGATTTATCAGATCGATTCATGATCTGCTTCATGCTGAAAGGTTCAATTATCGGACGGGTTTTGGGTTTATCCGAATTGAGAAGAAGATTTTTGAGTTCTAGGAGAAAACGATTCCTAGCCTCATCATCATTAATGTGTTGGATGACATCAAAGAGAGCTTCTTTCGAATGATCAGAAAGTACTCTAATATGGGGTGTACTATCACAAGTACAAAAAGCTTCAGTACAAGTACAATCTTTCCCTGATTGACTGGCGTCTGAATCATAATCAAGATCAATGTCTTCGTCATCACTATAATCATCAGATGCATCTGAAGATTCAGAAAAAGGTTCATCAAGAATAGCAAGAAGCTTACCTTTGGTTTCTTCGTCGATATTAAGAAGATTAATCTTCTTTTTCTTGGTTTTGGAGCGACATTCATTGGCTTTATGACCAGTTTTGCCACAAGTCCAACATACATCTACTTTGGCATCATTAGGTCTCTTAGACCTAAATTTCTTTTTCTTAGGTCTGGTAGAATCATCTCTCCTTCGAGACTTCTTCCTATGGGATTTTTCTTTATTGTCTTTATTGATTTTATCTGGTGGAGTGATAAAACCAAAATCCCTACAGAAACTTCCAAGTTCCTTTCTGGATGAGGATTGTTCTTTCTTGAGCTGATGTTTGAGTTTAATATCTGTGCAAAGCTCAAGAGCTACAATATTGATGGTGCTTACTAAATCACCATAAGTAAGATTGCCATAAGGAATATTACCATTATTGCGATCTTGGATTTTTGTCCTTACCTTATCTGCAAAGAGAGGGGGTAATCCACTGATGAATCGTTCTTTCCAGAAATCCAAATTGCAATCTGGGCGAATCATAACCTTACTGAGAAAGGCATGTTTGTAATGGATAAATTTGTCTAAGTTTGGACAACTTAGATTGTTTAGGATTTGAAGGCTCCTGTCTTGGAACAATTTTGGTTCTCCAATAAAATGCTTGGCAATATGGTAGAGTAGGGTAGCACAAGCATCTTCTCTTGTGATAGTAGAAGTGGATGGTGTATTACCTTCCATCTTTACAACTGTCTCTGTTGCAGTAGCATTAACAATGAGTTGCTTGATCTCATCAGTGCAATAATTATCCCACCAATGTTTCAGCATTCCTGTGAACCCTGCAATGATCATGTTTGCAGCATCTCTATCTGCTGACCCACGCAATTTATATGCAGTAATAGCAACACCCATTTCATGGAGCTTATTGTAAACTTGATGCTCAGCTAGGCCATCAATATTCCATTCTGCGATGCTTCTTCCTTCGTGAGAGGAAGTGGATAAGAAGGCATTTTCCTCATATTGTAAGTCTGGGAAAGATGGTTTATCATGGTAGTTTTTCATATTGTGAAAACGACTACTGGCTAGCTTTTGGAGAAGGTTGGATTTCTCTTTGGCTTTAGGATTGGATTCTTCATGAAGGGTAGAAACCTTTTTTGAAGTTTTATCCTCTTTTACAGAGATATTGAAATTGTTGAGTTGTGCATTGATTTTCTCAATGATGTTTCCGGTTACTTCAAAAGTATCAGAAAGCTTGGGGAATTTTTCTTTAGAAAATTCAGGGATTTTGAATCCTGGATAGGTTTCAATGTTATGGTTAGAAGAAGTAGAAGCCGGGGTTGGCCTCCCACTGAGGTTAGGTTTCGTATCTTCTATCTGTCTAGAGATAGTATGAAGGATTTGGTTAGAGTAATTGTTTTGTTCAACTACTCTGTCAATATCTGCAGAAGTTAGTGGCCCATCTGCTTTATCACTTTTCTCTTTGAAGGGAGAAGCTTTGATTACTGTACCTGCAATAGGAATATTAATTCCTTCCAAAGGAGGGGTGATAGATTCGACAATTTTATTAGAAGCAGTGTACCACTTGTTAATGATAACTTGTAATGACTCAGTACAATTCTCAATCCTACCAGTCATTTCAAACCATTTGAAGAATTCAATTTCACAACCAATTCTTCTCATATCCTTCATCCATAAATCTCTAAAGGATTCTCTTTGCCTAAGAGTATAAGAAGAAACATACCATTTTCTCTTTACTTGATTGTCAGGATGAGTCCATTGCTCTTGTAGAATGCCAGAGTTGGGTTCAAAGGTTTTATTTACCTTGAGCATTGTTAACCATGATGGTTTTTCCTTGGGAGGTTCCATCTCACTTGCAGTAGGACTACCTGGAATATCTTGGTAAAATACTTTGGGTATGTTACCTGAAAAGTCTACTCCTGTAACTTTACCTTTACTGTTGTCAGTAACGGAAACGATTTCATCATCATCATCTACTTCCACCGGGGTTTTTGAAGAAGAAGGTTGTCTGGGAACGGGTCTTGAAGGACACGAGGTAGAAGGGGACCAAGACGACCTTCGATTAGAAGAAGATCTTCTTGCCGGATTGTCTAAGAACTTAAGTTCTATAGAACCATCTGGAAACTGAATGACTCTTTCGATTTGGGATCGTTCAGAGTGTGAAGCAAAGGGTTGAGCTATGTTTTCAAAGCGCCAATCATTACTGGAGAGTATATCTTTCCATTGCAAAGTTCGGGGAACAAAAATAGAACTATGTTCATGATTGGCTTCCATAAGCATAGTTTCACCCCTGATACTCGTATGACGAGCTTTAGGAGCAAGGTGGGTTTTCATGAGACGATAGTAAACTCGGTAAATAATAGCTATTTCACGAGTATTGATTTTGCTGTTCAAGTTTTTGGTTTTGACATTGAGGGTCAAAGAATCCATGACATTAGGATCATTAATGTCAACTGAGAAGTTAGGATAGCAATTAAAGTAAACTGGCCCATCAGCAAGGTTACTCTGCAAAACTCCTAACATAGAATCATCAAAGTTCAAAAACCTGCCATCTCTAAGGATGACACAAACAGGAATATCGAGACCTTTTCTAAAGAGAGGCTTAACAGCAACTTGCACTAAACCAATATGCAAATAATTGTAATCAGATTTATAACGATTTATATCATTATCTTTTAAGAGACGAATAATTTCTAAAGAATTATTGATAGCAATAGTAGATTCACAAGTCTTAATATTGCGACGAGTAAGATAACTAAAATTACCTAAATGGTAAATCTTTTTAAAAGGTTCCTCTGGTATGCTCCAGTTTTGTAAATCATTTTCTAATCTGGCAATCTTAGTAGATTGTGAAGATAGATTTATGCTATTTAAAATAGTTTGGTTATTTTCCATATGATTTAAAATACTGTCTAATGGACTTACAGGACAAAATTAGTTTTAACAAGTATAAAAATAATAGACAGCATGCTAGTCTGTAAATAAATGATATTAAAATACATATCAAAGATCCAAACAGAGTTTCTAAAGGAGGTTCTCTTGGTTTTACAACAATTCTTTTCTTAGAGTCATCTTAGCTACGGGACCACCATCAAACAGGTCTAAACGCCCTCCTGGCTACAGCGACCTTAGAATACGGCTGACCAACGTACGCTCCGGATATTAATCGGATACCTCATACTCTTAGGAAAGAACGAATACCTCACACCAATTATAGAAACAAAGTATAGGAACATGATAAGTATGATAATAAACAATATATACAAATAGCATGTCGGAATTATTAAAATACTATATTAAAATAATTTTGCCATGCCTTAGACAGCATATGTATTTAGCTGCTCATACTAAATACGTATACTGCCAACCTGGCTCTGATACCATAAAAAGGATCTTAAATTATGCGGAATTATAAAGAGATCGGACGGGTTTTGGGTTTATCCGAATTGAGAAGAAGATTTTTGAGTTCTAGGAGAAAACGATTCCTAGCCTCATCATCATTAATGTGTTGGATGACATCAAAGAGAGCTTCTTTCGAATGATCAGAAAGTACTCTAATATGGGGTGTACTATCACAAGTACAAAAAGCTTCAGTACAAGTACAATCTTTCCCTGATTGACTGGCGTCTGAATCATAATCAAGATCAATGTCTTCGTCATCACTATAATCATCAGATGCATCTGAAGATTCAGAAAAAGGTTCATCAAGAATAGCAAGAAGCTTACCTTTGGTTTCTTCGTCGATATTAAGAAGATTAATCTTCTTTTTCTTGGTTTTGGAGCGACATTCATTGGCTTTATGACCAGTTTTGCCACAAGTCCAACATACATCTACTTTGGCATCATTAGGTCTCTTAGACCTAAATTTCTTTTTCTTAGGTCTGGTAGAATCATCTCTCCTTCGAGACTTCTTCCTATGGGATTTTTCTTTATTGTCTTTATTGATTTTATCTGGTGGAGTGATAAAACCAAAATCCCTACAGAAACTTCCAAGTTCCTTTCTGGATGAGGATTGTTCTTTCTTGAGCTGATGTTTGAGTTTAATATCTGTGCAAAGCTCAAGAGCTACAATATTGATGGTGCTTACTAAATCACCATAAGTAAGATTGCCATAAGGAATATTACCATTATTGCGATCTTGGATTTTTGTCCTTACCTTATCTGCAAAGAGAGGGGGTAATCCACTGATGAATCGTTCTTTCCAGAAATCCAAATTGCAATCTGGGCGAATCATAACCTTACTGAGAAAGGCATGTTTGTAATGGATAAATTTGTCTAAGTTTGGACAACTTAGATTGTTTAGGATTTGAAGGCTCCTGTCTTGGAACAATTTTGGTTCTCCAATAAAATGCTTGGCAATATGGTAGAGTAGGGTAGCACAAGCATCTTCTCTTGTGATAGTAGAAGTGGATGGTGTATTACCTTCCATTTTTACAACTGTCTCTGTTGCAGTAGCATTAACAATGAGTTGCTTGATCTCATCAGTGCAATAATTATCCCACCAATGTTTCAGCATTCCTGTGAACCCTGCAATGATCATGTTTGCAGCATCTCTATCTGCTGACCCACGCAATTTATATGCAGTAATAGCAACACCCATTTCATGGAGCTTATTGTAAACTTGATGCTCAGCTAGGCCATCAATATTCCATTCTGTGATGCTTCTTCCTTCGTGAGAGGAAGTGGATAAGAAGGCATTTTCCTCATATTGTAAGTCTGGGAAAGATGGTTTATCATGGTAGTTTTTCATATTGTGAAAACGACTACTGGCTAGCTTTTGGAGAAGGTTGGATTTCTCTTTGGCTTTAGGATTGGATTCTTCATGAAGGGTAGAAACCTTTTTTGAAGTTTTATCCTCTTTTACAGAGATATTGAAATTGTTGAGTTGTGCATTGATTTTCTCAATGATGTTTCCGGTTACTTCAAAAGTATCAGAAAGCTTGGGGAATTTTTCTTTAGAAAATTCAGGGATTTTGAATCCTGGATAGGTTTCAATGTTATGGTTAGAAGAAGTAGAAGCCGGGGTTGGCCTCCCACTGAGGTTAGGTTTAGTATCTTCTATCTGTCTAGAGATAGTATGAAGGATTTGGTTAGAGTAATTGTTTTGTTCAACTACTCTGTCAATATCTGCAGAAGTTAGTGGCCCATCTGCTTTATCACTTTTCTCTTTGAAGGGAGAAGCTTTGATTACTGTACCTGCAATAGGAATATTAATTCCTTCCAAAGGAGGGGTGATAGATTCGACAATTTTATTAGAAGCAGTGTACCACTTGTTAATGATAACTTGTAATGACTCAGTACAATTCTCAATCCTACCAGTCATTTCAAACCATTTGAAGAATTCAATTTCACAACCAATTCTTCTCATATCCTTCATCCATAAATCTCTAAAGGATTCTCTTTGCCTAAGAGTATAAGAAGAAACATACCATTTTCTCTTTACTTGATTGTCAGGATGAGTCCATTGCTCTTGTAGAATGCCAGAGTTGGGTTCAAAGGTTTTATTTACCTTGAGCATTGTTAACCATGATGGTTTTTCCTTGGGAGGTTCCATCTCACTTGCAGTAGGACTACCTGGAATATCTTGGTAAAATACTTTGGGTATGTTACCTGAAAAGTCTACTCCTGTAACTTTACCTTTACTGTTGTCAGTAACGGAAACGATTTCATCATCATCATCTACTTCCTCCGGGGTTTTTGAAGAAGAAGGTTGTCTGGGAACGGGTCTTGAAGGACACGAGGTAGAAGGGGACCAAGACGACCTTCGATTAGAAGAAGATCTTCTTGCCGGATTGTCTAAGAACTTAAGTTCTATAGAACCATCTGGAAACTGAATGACTCTTTCGATTTGGGATCGTTCAGAGTGTGAAGCAAAGGGTTGAGCTATGTTTTCAAAGCGCCAATCATTACTGGAGAGTATATCTTTCCATTGCAAAGTTCGGGGAACAAAAATAGAACTATGTTCATGATTGGCTTCCATAAGCATAGTTTCACCCCTGATACTCGTATGACGAGCTTTAGGAGCAAGGTGGGTTTTCATGAGACGATAGTAAACTCGGTAAATAATAGCTATTTCACGAGTATTGATTTTGCTGTTCAAGTTTTTGGTTTTGACATTGAGGGTCAAAGAATCCATGACATTAGGATCATTAATGTCAACTGAGAAGTTAGGATAGCAATTAAAGTAAACTGGCCCATCAGCAAGGTTACTCTGCAAAACTCCTAACATAGAATCATCAAAGTTCAAAAACCTGCCATCTCTAAGGATGACACAAACAGGAATATCGAGACCTTTTCTAAAGAGAGGCTTAACAGCAACTTGCACTAAACCAATATGCAAATAATTGTAATCAGATTTATAACGATTTATATCATTATCTTTTAAGAGACGAATAATTTCTAAAGAATTATTGATAGCAATAGTAGATTCACAAGTCTTAATATTGCGACGAGTAAGATAACTAAAATTACCTAAATGGTAAATCTTTTTAAAAGGTTCCTCTGGTATGCTCCAGTTTTGTAAATCATTTTCTAATCTGGCAATCTTAGTAGATTGTGAAGATAGATTTATGCTATTTAAAATAGTTTGGTTATTTTCCATATGATTTAAAATACTGTCTAATGGACTTACAGGACAAAATTAGTTTTAACAAGTATAAAAATAATAGACAGCATGCTAGTCTGTAAATAAATGATATTAAAATACATATCAAAGATCCAAACAGAGTTTCTAAAGGAGGTTCTCTTGGTTTTACAACAATTCTTTTCTTAGAGTCATCTTAGCTACGGGACCACCATCAAACAGGTCTAAACGCCCTCCTGGCTACAGCGACCTTAGAATACGGCTGACCAACGTACGCTCCGGATATTAATCGGATACCTCATACTCTTAGGAAAGAACGAATACCTCACACCAATTATAGAAACAAAGTATAGGAACATGATAAGTATGATAATAAACAATATATACAAATAGCATGTCGGAATTATTAAAATACTATATTAAAATAATTTTGCCATGCCTTAGACAGCATATGTATTTAGCTGCTCATACTAAATACGTATACTGCCAACCTGGCTCTGATACCATAAAAAGGATCTTAAATTATGCGGAATTATAAAGAGAAAGAACTTACAAACAACTGATGTTTATTGATGAACTTCAAACATTGCAAGCAAGAACATAGGAAAATAGATTACAAAGAGAGAGAGAGAGAGAGGTTTTCAGAGTATTGGAAACTATCTGATGCCTCTAAAAGAAAACTTAATGCTCCTTATATAGGAGAAATGGGAAACTGCCTTTGTATATGTGGATGGCTAGGATGTTGCCGACAATAAAGTGGGTCCTCATTAAAAGATAGTGGAAACAACATGCTTTACTTCTTTTGTTGAGGACGGTTGAGTGGGAATCTACTTTTTGAAAAGCAGAGGTAATGGAAATGCTTTTCCCAAAGTATTTTGTCTTGTAGCTTTTCCATGAAAGCTAATCTAGAATAGTGAAATGCCACTAAGGAAAAATAATTCCGGCTTTGCCTCTATTTTTCCCCAAGGGTCCTTTTTCCTATTCATAATTAGGCTCCATGTAAGCCAAGGCTAAACCTTTAGGATTACACATATCGCCATTATCTTCACTACTGCTTTCTGTAGAAGCAGCATCTTCAATCATCTTCATGATTTGGTCTTCATCATAATCGTCTAAGTTATCCATTGCTTCTTTCAATTTTTGCTTGAGAGCTGCTTTGGATAATTTCTTGGTAGAAGAAGTTCTTGCCTTCTCTTGGACTTTAGTGCTTGGTTGTTTGGGAACCCAACCTTTGACCTGGATTTGCTTACACAAATATTGAATACGATCCATATTAGTCTTGGAAAAATTCCAAGTAATAATATAAGATATCCTTTTTTGAATAAAAAATTTGCATAATTTAATATGCTCTGGTAATGTAGAAATTCCTTCCTTGGTCTGGAACTCTTCAAACCTGTTGAGGAATTGTTGTGGAAGAATCTTCTCAATTCCTCCAAATAAGTTCCACCATTCATAAAACCATCTGGGAATGGTAGCCTTAGTGATGTTTGAACAGTACTTCACGAACCAAGTATGTCTTGGCCTTAAATAAAGAAAGTTCATCCATGCAGCCTTATAATCATACCAATTATAGGTCTGAGGTTTGTGAGCCATTGTTAATGCAATCGGGGTATGGAGGTGATCTGCAAACCACTCAAATGGGTCCAAGATTTTCTTAATAGTAAACCTTGAATATTGGATATAATTGTTAGCATCTCTGGAATGCTCAATTTCTATAGATTCTGTGTCTATAAGAATTGCTTCATAAAATCTCCTGGTCTTCAATGGATTTTCAGTATCCACATAGTTGAAATCTGTGTAACATGGTTTAATCAATGTCAATACTTTCGTATTCTTTGTTGAGTGCCATTAGAGGCAAAGCTTGTGAGACAATGAATTCAAAAGATTCTTCTTTTGGAGTGGTTTTAGTGGGGACAGTTCTTGTTAACTCAGGGTTAACGGCTTGGGCAAAGGATTCGGGTGCTTTCATAGCATAACTTTCCTTGGTTTGAACAAAACTGGGAGATGCTTCTTGAGCAGGAGGTCTTGTCGGCCTAAGATTGATTAATTTTGGCTGAGGTGGACAAAGGAGCTTTGGAAGCTTTGGTTGGGGAGGGCAAGGTAGCCTCGGAAAATCAGCTAATGCTGAGAATTTGTTTTGAAATGCTAGTTCGGGTCTTAGCGAAGGTTCGGCCTTTGCAGGAGTGAGTGGGGGATGAACAAATGGTCTAGCCATTTTTGCCTTTGGGAGGTTGTTGTCTCCTTTAGAAGGAGTAATTGGTCTAAACGACCTCATTTTTGCCCTGCAGAAATTCACGCGTTAGAAAATCGGGTAGAGAATTGTTTTCTCCTTTAATAAATTCAATCTCAAAATCAAAACTAGATAGTAGAGCTTGCCATCTAGCAAAGATTTGTTTTGAAACAAGATTTTTGACATCTTTTTGTAAAATTTCTTTGGCAGATTTACAATCCACTCTTAATAAAAATTCTTTATTAATAAGATCATCTTGAAATTTCGTGATACATAGCACGATAGATAAGATTTCTTTTTTAACAGTAGAATAATTTTTTTGTGCGGAATTCCAGATTCCGGATGTGAAACGAACTAATTGCTCTGTAGACTCACGGTCTAATTTTTGTTTAAGAATTCCTCCATAACCTGCATCAGAAGCGTCAGTTTCAACAATCATAAAAGCATCAGGGTTAGGGATTCCTAGACAAGGGATAGTTTGTACTAGGGCTTTAACCTGAATGACTGCTTGAGTTTGTTCAGAACTCCAGGGGACAGGATTTTTCCTAAGCCTCTTATACAATGGTTCACAAGTTTGTCTGACTTTTGGAATAAAATCAGCTACATAATTAAGACTTCCTAGAAACCTCTGTAGTTGGGTTTTGTCAGGAATTTCATTTGGAAATTTAGAAGAGAACTCTATGGCTCTGCAAATAGGTTTATAAGTGCCTTGGTAAAGGTCATGGCCCAAAAATCTAATGGTAGTTTGGAATAACACCATTTTCTTAGCACTGACAACTAGACCATTATTTTTGACAACTTTGAAGAATGTGTTGAGGTGCTTGAAATGGGAATCAATGTTCTCTGAAAAAATTAACACATCATCAATATAAACTATTGACATATAAGAATAATCATTGAATATGGAGTTCATGATATTCTGGAATTCAGAAGGGGCATTTTTGAGCCCGAAAGGCATTACATTCCATTCATATTGTCCGAACGGGACATTGAAAGCAGTTTTATACTTATCTTTCTCAGAAATTTGAATTTGCCAAAATCCTGACTTCATATCAAATTTACTGTAAATATTGGCTTTAAAAGTTCTTTTTAAAAGATCTCTTTTGTTGGGTATGGGATACCTGATCCATTTTAAAACAGAATTTAAAGGCTTGTAATTGATTACAAGTCTTGGTGCTCCTCTTTCTTTTTCTGCGTTTTTGTTAACGTAGAAAGCAGAGCAACTCCAAGGGGATTTGGAAATCCTAATTATTTTGTTCTTTAGAAGAGTGTTGATCTCTTCTTTACAAAATTCCATCATTTCATGATTCATCTGAATAGGTCTTGCTTTGGTGGAAATGGCCTGTTCATTGAATCCTTCAATGTATGGTAAATCAACAATATGCTTTTTACGATCCCAAAATGCATTAGGAAAATCAGAACATATTTCTTTTTCAAATTTTTCTTGAAGATCAGCTATTTTAGTAACTATCTCCGGGGTTTTCAAAATCTGTTCGATTTTTTTAACACGAATTTCATCCTTTAAAAAGGTGATATGTTGTGAAAGGTTATTAATCCTGAAAACAGTGTTTTCTCTTACAAAATTACTTTCATCTTGTGAAAGGGTTTTGACAAAAGGAAAATGTAAATCTTTTCCAAGAATAGTAGCAGTAATACCATCAAGGTCAGTAAAATAAGGTTTTATCTGAGTGATAAAAGGTATTCCAAGAATGATATCTTCATTGATATCTTCAGTAATAACAAAATCATTTGTTAGACAAATACCATTATTGCAAATATGAGCTTTAGAAAGCTTATAATTGATTTTCAAAAGTTCTCCTGTAGCGGAGTATAGTTTTGAAGTACTTTTTTGTAAATACTTGGTTGGAACAATACCTTTTACAATGCAATTCCTATCTGCACCGCTGTCAAGCAAAGCAATTTTGTTAATAACAAAATGTTTACTAACCACTATTTTTACAGGTATATGATGACTCTGAGGTCTGATAGAGGAAATTACCGTTACTCCTGGTGCTGCAGAAGAGGAGGTGTCATTACCTGTATTAGTAATAAAAGGCTCAACTAAATGATCAACATTAATATTGGAAGGATCAATACCAATGTTGTCATCAAGGTCTTCGTGAGAAGAACTCTGGTTAGACTCAAGGTCATGGAAAGCAGCCCTTTTAGGGACTTGAATATCGGTTTCGATAGTACAAAGTCGAGATTTAATGTTTTTAGTATGAGCAGCTAAATAAATATATCAGTCTACAAGGAGCTAACCGTCCGAAACGACGTCGGAAAAAGTTCTACTGCCCAACGACATCCGAAATCTCGCAAGTCTATGGCAACACTAGTCTAAGCCTAGACTAAAGCCAAACATACTTCAAATCAATATTATCATATACACCACAAAGTATGGATATTCAATAATATCAAGAGACATGCTGTCACAATCCAACAATTTCCCGAAATAAGGTCTAAGGCAGGAATTATAGAAATTTAGCATGCTCGACACCCGAACCCCTCCATACTCAAGCAATGCAATAAACAAATGTCTAAACATGCTCAATCTCACGAGAGAAAGCCATAGCCTACCTGAAAGCCGACCACGCGTGCTCCAACTCATGGTACCAGATCTTTTCCCCTCCGAACGGTCTCCGAATGCTTCCCCACTAACAAAAGGTTAATCATCTCGTCATTACGAATATATTGACACTAAAATTGTATTTTTTGGAGACAGACCAAAAATCGGATCCAAAACGGGATTGTGGGGCCCACAATTGGAATCTCGAAATCGAATCCATGGAAACGTCCCAAATACCTTACTAAACTAATACCCCAAAATTTTAGCACAAACAGATGCCTAAAACATAGCAAATCAGCCACAACAATTAAAATGGGCAGCCCCTTGATCACCAATTTTTGGAAAAACGAGACCCTTTCAACCCAAACAGATTATACCACGATGATCCTTGCGAAAAACTCTACAAGTTAGCCTCAAGAATGACTCAAAACGGACCTAAGATGATCAAGATCTCACATTTCAAAATTCAACAACAATTCAATCCGGAAATCATCCAAGCAGTGGTTAAATTCGATTCCTTACCTCAAACGAAGCCTCCCCTCGCGTTTCTGAGATCACCGCTAGATTCCCCACAAAATTCTCTTGAAGTTAGCCTCTTGAATCACCTAATTTGGACTCAAAATGAAGGAGAAATCTTATGTTGAAGTTGAGGGAAAAAATAGGACGAACTCATCCTAAAACTGGAGATTTCCAGATTTCCAGCCGCTGCCACGTGGCGTCGCGTGGCTCTGCCACGTCACCACCGCGTTAGAATTCTACAACCCTTCAAACTTAAATTTCGATGTTCCGGACTCGTTCAGAGTCGGAAAAATACAAACCATATATGAAATCTGATTGGAAATGATATTTCGGACTCAACGGTAAAGGCGGAATTTCCATTTGGAGATTACTTAGACGAAAAGTAGGTCCCACACCCAGTATCGTTTGAGCCAGATTCCACAACTGCCATCTAAAGCCTCGGGAAGTGAAAAAAGGGTCGTTCTAGACCAAAATCCATCTTCCGAAGCTAACCTAGCTGTCAGAATTTTCATCTGAGCACGACTCCCAAGAAGGTTGACCAAAGTCAACTTTTAAAGTTATAAAAATCTCCAAAACAGGGAAACGGGCCTAAAACCCAAACGAACGACCAGGCGACCGAACAGTCAGTGCCAGCAAGTCATAAATGACTTGGGGTCGCTACAGGAACGCTCTAAACGACGCAATGACTGCTTTAATTTAAAAATGACCTGGATGGTCATTACAATACATATCAAAACAATTAATAGATAACAATATAGTAATAGCAGAAGCATCAAGATACATAGAAAGAACACTTATAGGAACAGTAAAATTATGGCTACAAAATTTAACAAATGAAAGCTTAACAACTTTAAGAAATAATAAAAAATTTGATGGTGGAATAGCCACTACAACCATGAAAATATTATATAAATACGAAATAGCTATAAGAAATGAATTTAGTAGTATGACAACAGAGGTAGAAGAGCAAAATAAAAAAAATAAAAAAAATCGGAATCTAATGACAAAATTAGCAATATGTAATATGTGTTACATAGATGAATATACATGTGCATTTAGAGAATATTATTATAAAGGAACATATAGCACAGAAGAAAGTAAAGAAATAAGAAAATTATATTTTACAAAATTAGCAGAACCTTTTAATTCAAAAATAATAAAAAGTTGGAATGAAGCAGAATTAATGGACACCTTAGGAGCTAGAATGAAATTCTTGCAACGATGGTTTATGGAACTATGTGAAAAGCATAAAGAAGAAATAAAAATGAAAAAAATATTAGTAAAAAACTTAGCATGTTGCAAAAATAAAACAGCACCCCAATTTGATTGTACGGATAGGTATTATAAAAATAGAAAGAAATATACTAAAAAATATAGATCAAAATACAAATATAAAAAACCAAGAAGAAGGTACTATGTAAAAAATTACAAAACCAAAAGACCATATAGACCAAAAAGAAAACTAACGGAATGTACATGTTATAATTGTGGAAAATTAGGACATATAGCTAGAGATTGTAAATTACCTAAAAATCCAAAGAAAAAACAAATATCAGAAATAATAATATATGATGAAAAATATACACAAATAGAATACGTAGATTATGAATTAGAAAGCAATGATAGTATATATGAATTATCGAAAAATGAAATAGATAATGACATAGAAATAGAATCCGATAATGAATTCTATAATATAACAAATGACTGAAGCAAATATACAAACAATAAATAAAGAAGAACATCAAATACACTAAAGGAAAGGCCAAAATACCAATAATAAATAAATGAATAATAAATAAAGAAACGCAAGATATTAAGGCTAAAAATCCAATTAAATATGTACATCTAGGAGGAACAGAAATATTAATAAAAGCATGTTTTAGAGAAGGAATACTAATGTCGTGTTGCTTGCATCACACATCACTTTGAAAGGTTATGACGAATCGGGGATAATGATAACCGGGGTGGAGACCAAATTTTCTTTCAAGCACTTGAAGGCTATCATGCACGCATCATCAAAGTGGAATTTCACCTCTTTCTCCAAGAATTTGCATAGAGGATGTGCAATTTTTTAGAAGTCTTTGATGAACCTCTGATAAAAGCCAGCATGCCCTAAGAAACTACGAATTCCCTTCACCGAAATTGGTGGTGGTAGCTTCTCAATCACTTCAATCTTCGCTTTATCAACTTCCAGCCCTTTTTGCGACACTTTGTGTCCAAGTATGATGCCTTCCCTTACCATGAAGTGACATTTTCCCCAATTTAGGACTAAATTTGTCTCCACACATCTTTGGAGAACTTGTCCCGAGTGTGCCAAACATGCTTCAAAAGTATCACCCACAACTAAAAAGTAATGGATAAAGACTTCCATTGAATCCACTACCATATCAGCAAATATGGACAACATGCAATGTTGGAATGTTGCTGGAGCATTACATAACTCAAACGGCATCCGTTTGAAGGCAAAAGTTCCATATGGACAGGTTAACATGGTTTTCTCTTGGTCTTCCAGGGCAATGGAGATTTCGTTATAACCAGAGTAGCCATCCGTAAAGCAATACCAACCTCTCTTTGAAAATCAATCAAGCATTACATCCATGAAAGGCATGGGGAAGTGATCTTTTTCGGTCCAAGAGTTTAGCTTTTAGTAATCCATGCAAACTCGCCATTCGATCACTGGTCTCATAGATACATGTTCCCCCTTTTCATTTGGAACTATTGTCCCTTTTTCGGTACACATTGCACTAGACTTACCCATTTGCTATCTGCAATAGGGTAGATCACACCTGCGTCCAACCACTTTATTATCTCCTTTATCACCACCTCTTGTATTGGTGGATTCAATCTCTTCGATGATGTTCAACACTCGGTTTACAATCACTATCAAGCTGAAGCTTGTGAGTGCAAATGTCGTGAGAAATGCATACTATGTCAGCAATAGTCTAACATATAGCTTTTATATGTCTTTTTAACACCTCAAGGAGCAATTTTACCTGCCATTCAAACAAGTCAACTGCTATGATCACCGGTAAGGTGTTATTTGCCCCCAAGAAAGCATATTGGAGATAGGAGGGATGTACTTTCAACTCTAGATTCGGTGGTTCTTCAATTGATGGCTTTGCGGGAGGACTTTCTTGATTTTTTAGATCTATGTCCAACTTTAGTAGGGTCTTTGGATATTTCCCCATGCCTGAAAGAGCAGGTTCTACCTCATTGTAGCCTTGCACTTAGAATTAGTCATAGTTAGCAAGCGCAGCCTCCAGTGGTTCACTCGGACACATCAAATGGCTCACACTAGCCACCGCCTCATCAATAACATGTAAGGTCGTGTAATATTAATTAACTAATGATATAAGGTCGTGTAATGTTAATTAAGTCACCTATAAATACTTAATAAGACCTCTAAAACTAAAAAAACTAACTCATTCTGACAAGACCCAAATCAAAAGTTTTTCCCTCCAAAATATTTCTCTCTAAGACTCTATTGAAGAGCAAGAACAAAAACAAGCTTAGGGTTCAAGGAGCAGCCTTTTCACTCCAATTTTGTGAGGAAAACATCAATTAAGGTATGGTAATCTTGATCCATTGAACACTTTCTTCCATGGAACCCTTCAACTCTCCAATTTAAAAATAGGAAAAATCTTCAAAGACCTAGGGTTTTCTTCCAATCATGGATTCTTTATAAAATTGTTTTCAAAGGATTAATTGACATATATTATGGATTAATTACTGTTTTTAGGATTTTTTATGATGAATTTACCATGAATCCATGAAATCCACTCTAACCCTAATTTTATGAATTCAATGTGGGTGAATGTTGTAGTAAGGTTGATTGTATTGAACTGTTCTTGTTGTAATGTGGTTGCTTGATCATATTATTATCCATATTGAATGTAATAACCCTATATTGATTGGGGGAATGAAATCCTTGATCCAAGATGAGTAAGACATGAAAATTATGTCAAATTTTGGACTACATGTATATGCACTTTATGAACATGATTACAACTTAATTATTGTGTTAATTGAAAGTTAATTCTCATAAACACATAATGATCAATATGTGAAAGTTATTCTCACTATGTTAGGAATCTAAGGTTGGAAGTCCATTCTCACCTAATGAACCTATGAGCTATTGTTATGAATTGTGTTGGATGGAGGGTAAGATACTCCTTCATGCTTGTAAATTTAGTTCAAATACTAAATATCTAATTGTGGGAAGTAATACTTAGCACTGAGTGGATATTGAATATGAGATAGAGGCACTCCCGTCAATTAAATTGGCCGGGTCTCTAAAGGTAATCTCATGAGATGGAAGTACCCCTGTTAAGTAAGGTTGGGATTCAAGTAACAATCTCTATATCCCATAAGTATGTGGCCCCATAGGTCTTTAGCTACTAGATACACTAAAAGCTAATGCATTTAGTTCTACCTTACACAAGTAGGACACCTCTTTTCGGTGTGGGGCATGACAACAGATTCCATGTCTAGCTTACATGGTCTATGTTGTTTGAGGCTAATTCCCAAAGTAATAACGAAGGTAAAGTATTAACTATGTTTTCTTGAGGAGTTTACTTAGCATGGGTAGGATTATGGGGTCTTACATATGCTTGGCAGAAGTAGACTTTGAGAGTATTCATGGTGGGTTCCTACTACGAAATAATGACTTATACATTGGTTATGTTTATGATTCATGCTTTTATACCAATTTTCATCATGTCAGACTTTATAAAATGCATGCTTTTCAACTAAATTGTCCCGTTTTAGCATATTTTCATGTTTTTATCTATCATTATCATACTTAGTACATTAAATGTGCTAACCCATATTTCTTCTCTTTTTCTAATAAGTATTGGTCCTGGCGTGTGAGGTGATTCTCCCTTCTAGTTCAAGCTTGGGTTGACTACTCTCAAGCTTCTGGTATGTCCTTATGGATCCGAGGACAAGAGCTTTTATTGTTGTTTCATTTCTATAGTAGTACTAGACATTTTCATATTCTCTATTGTAACATCTGTGACCCTATTATGTTGAGACTCCCATTGTAGTAGATGGCTTAATGAGAATATGTCTAGACTTCCACTATACTTTTGCAAGATTTTCTTAATGAATTGAAATTATGTTTTATTCTCTATTATTTTATACGTATGTGATGATGATAAGCTAAGTGGCTTACTTGGGTCCTTTCGGGGTTCCATGTGCCATGTTACATCTAGGGGGTACCTTTGGGTCGTGACACTAAGCCTAAATGACCATACATTTACAGTCAGCCTCGTTACAAGCCTTAAAAAGGCCTTTATGATCATCAATTAGCTAAAACGAATTGTAATTGCAAAATAAGGGCAAGCCTATGGGTGGAGCCATGCATATGTTCGTCTTTTTGACTGTGAGAGTTGTATGTGATTCCATAACTTCAAATTGTTGAAGAATTGTGTCTAAATATGGAATCATCTTTATTGGGAGGGCATTCGAGTACCTTTTTTAGCTTGATGTATTTGAAGCAAGTATTCTAAACTTGAGTTCCCTTGATAATGGTGAATCACATTTTGAATCTTTGAGTGCACAATTGAGCATTGTATATGTAGTTTGAACCTTTTGTGTGCATTCATGTTGAGTTTTAAGCATCACTATTTGAGGCATCCTTATTGAACTGTTGATCTTGAGTTTTACTTGAGGCTAAGCAAAAGTTTAAGTTGGGGATGTTGATGTGTCCAGGATTTGAGCTTCTTTAGGCCTTTGTTTTGATAGTTTTAATGTCCTCAAATGCCAAATTTATGCTATAATTTGATGTTAGATAATTGATTTTCAGGTACATGAGCTAAGGAGCAAGGCATGGACGCTACTAGACTAAAAGGAGCAAAACAAACTAAAGAAGTGGAGAAAATGATATCTTGTGATCGCCAAGACAACTCGATGAACCACCAAGTGGCTTTTTAGCTCGCTTAATGTTCCAGTATGTCTTCCCTGGAGGATGAAACCAAGTCAGTGACAAAAATCGATAGTCGGCGAATCGCCAACCTATTTCGCGACAACAAGTTGGATCGCCCAAAGTTTCCAAACTTGGGATGTTGAGGACCAAAGCAAAATGGAGATGAAAGTGAGCAAATGGTGGATCACTGAATTACTCGGCGTAGAATGACTAATCATGCCAAGTGGACTTTTGAGCCAAAAAGCTGACAACTATAAATTAATTTTGGAATGGAGTTTTGACGTGTTGTTACCCATATATTAGAATTCCCTCTCAAATGTTACAGTTCACATTCTATATTTAGAGTTTTCTCTAAGTTTTTGAGTGATTATTGTAAAATTTATGAGGATTTTGAGTTGTGTTTTTGAACTTGACGATTTTGGAACATCGTAATGATTTGGAGACTACTACCCGGTTGATGGCTAATCGAGTTGGTAATCGTTTTTACCTTTTTATGATGTTTGGATAAAACCCCAATTCTTGGGGTGTGATTATGGGTTGAATTACCTTATGTGTATTGTTAATTACAGATTTATATGCTTACTTAAGTGGGTTTAATCATTACTGAGTTTTAATTTATTAATTGTAGTTGCGAATGCAGTTTTAATTTTGTGTTCTTATCTTGCTTGAGAGAGAGGTGTTGGAAAGAAAGCTTTTCATTAATGGTTTATAGGTATTGGGTTGATATCGGTTCTGCTCGAGAGAGTGAATCCTAATCCCAATCCTACCCATCTAACTCGAGAGAGTAGATGAATTAAGGTGTATGTTGTTCATTGCTATGCTTGTTAATGATCGAAAGAAATCACTTGATTCGAGATAATTTTTCAGGAGAAAGTTATTTCCCTCATAGTCTAGCGTACCCACTGATATTTAGTTATTTATTAGTAATTACAATTAGAAATATAGCGAAATTTGCCTATAATCGATCACATCCCAAGAATTCCTCTCTATATTGTTATTTCACCATTTTTTTATTGCGTTGTAGCTGATAATTGCAAACCTAAACCCCCCATCTGACATTTCTGTCACCCCCTTTAGACTTGGCTTCATGTCTTTTTCGATAAATTCTATTCCAATAGTTGATTAGATCACGTTTGTACTTCATAATTGAATTTGAATACGTGCCACTCCATGTTAGTTTGACCCCAACTCTTTGTTGGGTTTTATACTGACTAACGATCGTTTGCATCTAGAATTTGATGAGGTGTAGTTGATATGTTAAATCAAGTTATCGAAAGATTATGATATGAGTGTTCTCTATCACCCCGATAAAGAAAATGTGGTGGCAGATGCTCTTAGTAGGTTATTTATGGGTAGTGTTGCCCATATTGAGAATGAAAAGAAAGAGTTGGTTTGAGATGTTCATAAATTGGCTCGATTAGGTGTTCAATTAGTGGACTCCACCAAGGGTGGTGTTATGATTCACAATGGTTCTGAATTGTCTTTTGTAGCAGATGTGAAAACCAAGCAAGGTCTTGATCCATTTTTTTAGAATTGAAAGAGGTGGGGATTATGAAATCCTTTGAGGTTTTCTCCCAAGAGGGAGATGGTGTGCTTAGATATCAAAGTCGTTTATGTGTTCCAAATTTTGATGACTTGAGGGAACATATCTAGGCAGAAGCTCATAGTTCTCGGTATTCCATTCACCTAGGAGCCACAAAAATGTACCGTGATTTGTGGGAGATCTTTTGGTGGAATAGGATGATGAAGGATATTGTGGGATTTGTGGCAAAATGTCAAAATTGCCAACACGTAAATATTGAGCATCAAAGACTGGGAGGTTTAACCCAAGATATTGTTATTCCTACAGGGAAATTGGAAGATGTGAACATGAACTTCATTGTTGGGATGATCATTTGCCATTGATTGAGTTTTCTTATAATACTAGCTATCACTCGAGTAATGATATGGCTCCATTTGAGGTTCTGTATGGTATGAGGTGTAGATATCTCGTAGGTTGGTTTGAGGTGGGTGAAGTTGCCCTAATAGATCCCGAGTTGGTACATGAGGCCATTGATAAAGTTCGACTTATATGGGAAATGTTGAAAGTGACTCAAAGTCGGCAAAAGTCATATGCTGATGTGATAAAAAGGGATCTTGAGTTTGATGTTCCTGATTGGGTTTACTTCAAAATTTCACCCATGAAGGGTGTAATGATGTTTTGTAAGAAAGGGAAGCTTAGTCCCCGAAATGTAGGCCCATATTAAATTTTGAGGCGTGTTAGTATGGTTGCTTATGACTTAGATTTTCTAAATGAGTTGGCATCGCTGTATCCCGCTTTCCATGTCTCTATGTTGAAGAAATGTTTTGGAGCTCCGACATCTATAGTTCCCTTAGATGGTTTGGGAGTTCATGAAAGTCTTTCATAAGAGGAAGTTTCTATAGAGAGTGTAGATTGGCAAGTCAAGAAGTTGAGAAATATTGATATAGCTTCTCTGAAAGTGTTATGGAGGAATCATTTATTTGAGGGTGCTACTTGGGAGGCCGAGGCCGATATGATGTCCTAATATCCTCATCTTTTTCCTTCTACTCCTATTCTAGAATTAGGTAATGAGTTCCTCTTGGTTTGTTCTATGTTTTGGAAGTCATGTGTGTTTTGTGTGTTTCCATGATTTCCATATTTATGCATGTTCATGAAAAAGCTTAAGTTTTGGAAGAAATGACTTATATGATTATATTCCTCATGTTGTTGTGCATTGAGTATGAGTTGCCCATAGACTTCACGAGATGAATTGATGAACATGCTATAGAAATGTTTTTTGAGAGTGAATTACATATGAGCTCCATGAGATTGTTTTGAGCATCCTTTTAGTTCTGAGAAAGTAGTTCCTCCTTGGATATGATGTAATGTTGAAATTTCGTGCATATTGGGTTGATAAATGAAGTTCCTACTTCCTTGTTATGCATTGTGTATGTTTAGCTTGGAGTTGATGTTTCCTCCTTGATTTTGTGAATTGCATGCATAATTGGTTGTTAGAATTAGTTTCACCCCTCTTATGATGTTTGGATAACATCGTAGCTTGGAGTCAATAGTTCCTTTTTGGTTGTATGCATTGGATTGTTAGGTTGGGTTGTTAGTTCCTCTCCTACTCTTTTAGAACTAGTTTAAATCTCATTTGAGGTCCAATGATCCCAAGAAGGAGATATTGTAACACCCCAGATCCGAACGAGGGAAGCCTAGTAAAATTGCAGCAATTAGAGGTCCCATCTACGAGGGCCAACCACAATCTGTAGGTTGAACCACGGATCGTAGGTTGGTCCGTGGATTGGCCATTCCAAAATTAGTCCATGCCTTGAACCACGGCTATACCTAAGGACTGTAAGTGGGTGCACAGTCTGTAGTCCAATGGCTGTTGGTCCAGGCAGAAACTCTTTGAACTTACTAACGAACGTGCAGGACGGACCGTTGGTCCATCCAAGGTCCGTCGGTGGGGTTCTCATGGGTGAGTGCTGATAGATAGATTCAGGGGTAGTTAGGTCTTTTCCTAATCAAATAGTTCCTCTACTACTTCGTTTTGCCTACGTTTAGGACGCCTATATAAATCTTTTTACCCCCAAATTCACCCCATTTGA
This sequence comes from Solanum okadae, assembly GCA_036553675.1. NCBI lineage: Eukaryota > Viridiplantae > Streptophyta > Magnoliopsida > Solanales > Solanaceae > Solanum > Solanum okadae. The sequence goes on from CM071678.1 coordinate 38,082,988, forward strand.
TTCATTCTTCCAAATATTCTCTCTCTAGAACTTGAAGAAGCAGGATTTGTCTAGGATTTCAAGCTAAGGTTCCAATTTCTTCATTGCAGGCTAGCATTTGGATTCAAGGTAATATAGTTTTCATCCATGGATTCCTTCGATCCATGGAGTTCCCAAATTCCTCTATTTCAAAAGGTAGAATTCCCCAATTGAGTTAGGGTTTTGTTCAATTAGAATGCGTCTTATCATTATTGATTTAAATGATTTAATTATGATCTTCTAAGAATGAATTGATGAATTGTTATGATTTTATGATGGTTTCCCCTATGAACTCAAGTAATCCCAATGTTTTCAAGTTATGAGTCATATGATGTGCGATTTTGATCTTAAAGAAAGTGTTTTATGAAATTAAGCATGCAATGACAGAATTGCATGAATTTATGATGAAATCCATATCTAACCCTTGTTTTCTAAATGTTGAACGCTGAAAGAGCATTTTGGACTTGAGAGGTGATTATGGAATTATGCATGTTTTCATGAGAATTATGTAAATGTTTTAAGGCAGCTTTGAGAATAAAGTACCAACGATGATGTTGTGTTGTGAAAGGACATTCTCATAAACACATACTAGAATGATTTGAAAGGTTTTCTCACATAGAAAGGATTCTTAGGTTGAAAGGCTTTCTCGCCTAATTGAATAAAAAAATAAGACCTATCCTAATGAACTAGCTTGGATTGGCGAGATGACATGCCTTTACATGGATTATGAGAATAAGTAACAAAACACTATACTGTGGGATTTATGCTTAACACCGAGTTGATATTGACATTGAGATGGAAGCTCACCTGTTAGTAGAGGCCGGGTTTCTAGAAGCAATCTCTTGAGATGGAAGTTCTCCCGTTAATAGAGGCCGAATTTCTAGAAGCAATCTCTCGAGATGGAAGCTCTCCTTTTAGTAGAGGCTGGGTTTGTCACAACCCAGGGGTATACCCTAGATGTAACATGGCACATAGAATCTCGAAGGACTCAAGGCACTTAGCATATCATAACACAAGATAATAGTGCGGAAATTTTAAAACATTATCCCATACAATCGAAGTCTTTTATAAAAGCAAGCGGACGTCTATAACACTTTCTCTCAAACCATCTATAACAACTTTAATAAATCTTTTGGACGCAGCCCATACCAAAGTCTAAAACATAAAAAAAAAAAAAGACAAAGGAAAGGTGATCAAATCCTCAATGCTATGAGGAGTCACCAAGTCTTCAACTCCTTGCTATACTACCAACTTATCCTCGGAGAAGAAACTCAAAATCACCAGACCCTACATTTGATAAGAATGTAGGCAAGAGTATGCGTTACTACAAAAAGGTACTAAATATGATAGCTAGCATAATACCATAAGAGCATAAGAGCATATCAACATAGTAAACATATGACATAAGCTATAAGCATAATAGGTAACAACATATTCATAAGCATAATCTCCAATATAGACATGATATATGCATTAGTAAACATAAGACAAAATCGATAAGCATAGGAAATACATCATGTTCATAAGCAGAGTAAATCCTTCGATCTTCACAACATAAGTGAAGTACTACTCATGTAACCTTAAAGCATACTTGTGCAATGCATGGATGACACCCCATAATCCCACACACACTAAGTACAAGTTTTTGGTCATTATAATCATACTTACCGTCTTTGGATCTCATCATTAGCATAATTCTTATAGACAAGGGAACCTTCACCTTTAGTCAAACATATAATGGAATGGCAACTATAGCAACAATCCAAGCTAAGCATACAACATATAAGAGAAACACTTCATAAGTCACCTCAAGGCAAGCTTGTGCAATGCATGAATAAGACCCCATAATCCCACCCATGCTAAGTTAGACACTTTAGGCCCTCATTTCTCATAGACAAGGCGAATCACCTCTAGTCATACATGTATTGGAAGGGCCTTTCAAGCTACAATCCAAACTAGTCATGCTCATATATCATAATTCAAGGGGAATCACCTCAAGGCATATATGTCATGGAAGTCCTTTCAGGCTACAATACATATTAGACATTTTCATATTTCACATTACTCTTACTTACTCTTAAGACATGGGAACTCACCTTTCTATGTCTATCATAACAGCCAATAGGTATTCACATCTTACTTTACATGTATAATCATAGGTATTCACCTCCATGCCCAACCATTATATGAAATAGGTATTCGCTACCATATCATTACATGAGGGTTATAGGTATTCGCATCCATGATCAACATAAAGGCTAATGGGTATTCACCTCTTGTCTTACGATAGAAGTTATATATTAAGAGTAGTCACCACACACTTCTCATATAATGGCATTGGTAATCTCCTCATGTTTATCTATTTAGGGATAAGGGAAGTCACCTCACATCTCTTTCATTAAAAGGTCTTTGGGGGAATCACCAGAAACCTCATCACATTTCTTAGTCCTTAGACTTAGATTCATTTTAGGTGAGCAAGCCTTTCAACCTAGAATCATTCTATTTGAGAGAACCTTTCATAGCATATAATATTCATGCATAAGTGTGTGTGTTAGAATATCCTTCACAACATAACAATATATCATAATCGTAGACACTTTACTCTCAAAGTGTTCTTAAGCATATACATAGATTTCATAAAACATGCATGAATCTCATATTTTACCTCCTTGAGGTTTCCAAACATTCCTTTAATCATCATATCTAGAATTATTCATTAGACATGGATATCATCATAACTCAAGTGAATTTATCACTTCATACATTCAAACATTTATGAGGTAGATTAGGTGGGTAAAGTCCTTCCACAGCAATTCTATCTAATAGTCTACCATCATGATATAAGCATTATTATTAATGCCTTAACATGAATAACTCAACCTATTAGCTTTACTCTCAAATCCCTAGAAATCTAAATTATTGACTACAAGCCTTACTCTCAAAGCTTTACTTCTTACATTAATCAGTCATACCTAGATTTCAAGGCATTCTAATCACATGCTTTATTTTTAAGTGATTCTACTAATATATCATCATAAAGGTTCAATCTCAAGCTTTACTATTAATGATCCATCAGATATAAATTATTATAATTCAATTCATGTCTACATGATTTTATTCATAAACAATAACTATACATATCATCAATTCTAGAAGATAATCTATGGATCCTCAATTTCCCTTCACAAGGCATAAACCCACATTACTTCAATTTCATCAATTAGACTAGAGTTAACCATTTAATACATGTAATATCATCATAATAAAATGATTCACTACTAATTATATCATAATCAATCAATATCCACTCAAATAGATTTATACTCAACATAACTCACAATATTGGAAGGAACCCACCCTAACTTGGATTGGGGATTTCATCTTCAAAATTGTGGTATAACTAGGGGACTCCATGGATTAATAATATATCATACCTTGGATACAAAGCCCTCAAAAAGTTTGGAAGATTGGAGGAATTTGACCTAGCTTTGGGCCCCCTTCTTCTTCTTCTTTCTACAGAGAGAATTTCTTGGAGGGAATTGAGTTCTTTTTGGGTGAATTAAAATATTGATTTGGAATCACTAAATTAAGGGTCTAAAGTCTTTATATAAGTGGTCTAATTAAGGTAAAAACTACAACAATTACCCCCTAATTAATTCCAAAAAGTTCCACTAGCCCATAACTTAAGCGTTTAAGACTTGACAATTGCCTCACCCATGAGACCACGCCCACGGGCCATGGGTAGACCCACGGGGCATTCTGGTCAACCGTGATTGGTGGTTGCAACTCACTTTTTGGCATCCTGACCCACGACCCCTCACCTATGAAGCGTGGATCCCGCTACAGGGTATGTAACTATTCGTGGGTGGACTATTTTTGGGTTGCTTTTAGGGTAGTCATAGGATCCTCCTCAAGGACCCTTGGTTGGTCCTTGGGAAGTCGTACCATGACGTTCTACCCTAAAACCCTTCACTCTATGTACGGGAAGCTAAATTCAAAACTCTAACCCTCACATCAAGCCCTAGTTTAACGTACAATTTTCTGGGTGTTACAGGGTTTCTAGTGGGCATCTTCTTATTCCTTGACTATGTGCCCACATAGGTTGATTAGATAGTGGATCCATTTAAGTTAGAAGTTTATGGTTCTACCTTAGGCAAGAAGAACAACCATATTTGGTATAGGAGACATCGAGGGATCATGTTATAGCTAACATGGTCTCTATGTCGGTTAAGGCTAATTCCCCACATTAGTAAAGAACTAAGCTTACTCAAGGAGTATCTCATATGTATTCAAAGGCTTTAAAGGTGATGTTAGGTTGCATTGACCATGATTTATGACTTATGTTTTATAACTCTTTCATATGATGTTTTAGCTTAGTCAACTGAAAGACATGAAATAAAATTCCCTTTTTAGAATAATTTTAATTTTTTGTGCATGACTATCATACTTGGTACATTGTTTTTTACTAAAGCACACTCTTGCCTGCATTTTTTCCAAATGTAGGGTCTTAAAGATAGGTTTCTGAGTCTCGCTGCTAGTAGGTGTGTTCGTGATTTTCTTGAGCTTTTGTGAGTCCTCATGCTTTAAGGATGGAGTTATTGTTTTAGTTTCTTTCATGTATTTCTCTTTTGAACATGATGTATGGGATAGGCCCAAATTTCATTTTACTGTATTAGATGGCTAAGATAAGACAAGATTTTAGACTTTCGTTTTTCATTTTATAAAATGTTTTGGACTTGGACTATTGTTTTACTCTTATTGTTCTGATTCTTATGTTATGAGAGTTAAGTGGCCTGTATGGAGTGCTTCGGGGTTCTATACACTATGTTACATCAAGGGGTACCTGTGGGTCATGACAACAATAAGCCTTAAATGAGTTGAAATCTTAGAATCATCAACACCCCAACTTAAACTTTTGCTTGTCCTTAAGTAAAACTCATAATCAATTAATTCAACAAGGATATCTACAAATAGTGCTACTCAAGAATCAATACATATGCACACAGGAGGTTCAGATTTAGAGTGCAATGTTCAATTGTGGACCCTAAGTTTCAAATTGTGACAAACCTTTATCAAATAGACTCAAGCTCACAATGCTTTCAAGCTTAAAAAAAGCATTCAAATGCCCTCACACCAAGAATGATTTCCATGATCAGACAATATTCATTAGCAATTTATAATCTCGGAATCAAGTACAATTCTCACACTCCCAAAGTTGAATACATGCATGGTTCTACCCGTAGGCTTGCCCTTATTTTCCAATCAACATTATTTTCAGCTCACTCAAGATCACAAAGGTCTTATCAATGCTTGTAACGAGACTGAGTGTAAAGGTATGATCATTTTGGTTTTGTGACATCTACCTTCATGAAGTATGGCCTGAAAATCACTTTTCTCTCATTCTCTTTCACATTCTAACATGTTCACAATCCACCTTATTATTCATTTAAGCATTTTTCAATGGATAACCCATTTCTTTTGCTCTTTTCACACACTTTATTCACAAACTCTTCTCTATTTCAATATTTTCCCATTTTCACCTTTTTCTTTTCATGCACTTTTCTTTACATGGAGGGGTTCCATCTTTTTCAAACCATTCATTCAAAGGGGGATTTTTTACACTTCTTGACTTCCCTCCTTTTTCACGACACCCCCAACTTAGGCTTTTGGAAAAAGTTGGCTATACAAACCAACCAATACTTCATGAAGGTTATAGGTGATGGGACAAAGAGGTCAACGTTGTTCAAGTTTTGTCAAAAGAAAAGGTTACACTCAAAAGGTGCCAAGAAAGGTTCACACTTCTCACAAGGTGGTAAAAAGAGGTATATTATCAATTTAAGTTCACTCTTCTCAAATTTTGTCTAACATCATTTCAATTGCTTTCTTCAATAAATCAATAGGACTAATGAGGCAAGTTCTAGGCTTCATCAAACACAATGTTCAAAACAAACTCACTACACATGGCATTTGATGCAATTATAAAACAATACTCAACTATCAGGATAGCGTGCAATGATCATCACAAGAGATTGACTCTATCCAATGGCTAGTCACAACAAGATGCTAGGAGTTCACATATGACTTATGTAACTCAACTTGCCTCATTATAGCTGCACACTCATATTGTTCAATTGAAAGTACTACTTAAGTCATCGGTATTGATCAAAACCAACACTCAAATTTGCAAGAGAAAAGCCTCATTCAAACACATCCAGAAGTGGTATTTAGAACAAGTCCCCAACCCACAAAACACTTCAACCATTATCCTTAATGTAATGAAATACAGAGAGAGATATAATAGCATAAAATTTATAGAATGGGCATAAAAGGATTCTTCACTATGTGTCCAGTCAGCAAGGTTTTGTAGAGTGCACCGAACAATTCGGCACACTACCTACCAGTATAAAGTTCACCAAAATATCTTGAACACTGGCTCTCAAGTTGGGACCAAAAGGCGAGTGAAATATAGATCACCGAGTCGCATCGCCGCACCACGAATCATACTGAACTAGTGACAAAATTTTCTAGAACACCAACCCTTCAGGATTTATCAAAGGGCATTGGAAGTCTGGCTCGCCGAACATCATTGGTGTTTCGCCAAGTAGTCTATCTGCTTTGCCCAATATTCTAGAACTATATTCCTCCCTTTATGCGCAGAAGGTGTGCAAAGTCGAGACCGCCGTTCCACTGGGTGTATCGCCAAAATTGCCATTCCTACTCAAAACCACCCGTACTTGCACATTCAGCACAAATTATCTAAAAGACAACTAATTCTTGGGTTGCCTTTCAAGAAGTGCCTTATTAAACATCATGGCAGGACGTGGAAATGCACTCAAGAATATTCCAAACACTTCACACAAACTAATGATATCTCATGGCATCCTCCAAAGTAAAGTTTAGATGTTCTTCGTTCACGTTGAAGGTTGTCTCATCTTTACTTTCAACATCAACTACCCCATTTGTAAGTACTGGGGTCACCTTAAATGGACCGGACCACTTCGATTTCAGCTTTTCGGGGAACAGTCTCAAACGAGAGTTGTAAAGCATCAAAAAATCACCAGTTCAGATATAACATTGAAGGATTTTGGAATCATGCCACTTTTTCATTTTCTCCTTATACAGGGATGAACTTTCATCTACTTTCAACTGAAATTCCTCCAACTCATGAAGTTAATTAATTCTTCCTTTTGAATCTCTCTCCCAATTGATATTTAATATCTTCAATGCCCATAAAGACTTGTGTTCCAGCTGAATTGGTAGGTGACACAATTTTCAAAACACTAACAGATAGGGTGACATACCAATTGGTGTTTTGAACACAATTTGAAATTCCCACAGCACATCATCTAACTTTCGAAACCGATCTGTCTGATTTGTGTTCATCGTTTTAGCAAAAGTACCTTTAATCTCTCAGTTTGAAACATCCACTTGGTCGCTTGTTTGTGGATTGTATGGAGTTGCAACTTTTTACTTGACCCCATATTTTCTCAGTAATAAGGCAAATACCCGGTTGCAAAAATGAGATCCTCCATCACTGATGATAGCATGATGGGTGCTAAATCGTGCAAAAACATATCGCTTTAAGGATTGCACTACATTTTTGCCCTCATTGTTGGGTAATGCTACCCGATCCACCCATTTGGAAACTTAAGCAACCGCCACCAAAATATACTTGTTCCCAAAAGAGCTCACAAATGGTTCCATGATATATATACCCCAAACATCAAACAACTCCACTTCTAAGATAAAATTGAGAGGTAATTCATGGCTTCTTGATACCCCTCCTTGCTTTTAGCAAGGTATGCAATGTTTCACAAAGTCATGCATGTCTCGGTATAGATATTGCTAATAGTAACCATTTTGAAGGACTTTTGCTGCTTTTCGCACTCCGCTATGATGTCCACCGACAGGTGAAGCATGACACGCATTGATAATTTCATTGACTTCATCTTCCGATACACATAGACGGATTATATGATCTGTACATTCTCAGAAAAGATACGATTCGTCCCAAAAGATTTCTTTACATCAAACAAGAACAACTTTTGTTGATAAAACTTTAGACCTTCAGGTATTATTTCACACACTACATAGTTAGCAAGATCAGCATACCAAGGGGTGTTGCTTTTGGTCACCCTCATCACTGCTTCATCTAGGAATTTAGCCACAATGTCCCTTTCATTAGAGCAAATCATGTTGGTTTATAACAGCGACAAATGATCTGCTACTTGATTTTCACACCCCTTTCGATCTTTTACTTCAAAATCAAACTCTTCCAAACAACAAGACCCACCTAATAAACATCTGCTTTACATCTTTCTATGCCATTAAGTATAGTAGCGCTGCATGATTAGCGTGAACTATTACTTTAATTCCCAACAAGTATGCCCTGAACTTTTCAAATGCATATACTATAGCAAGATGTTCTTATTCAATAACAATGTAGTTACGTTGTTTTCTATTCAACAACTTGTTGGCATAATAAATTGGATGAATGATTTTGTTGCACTTTTTCCTAACACGACTCCTAGAGTGATACCACTTGCATCAAACATAACCTTAAATTGTTCAGACCAATTCAGGCTAATGATCGTCGGGGTAGAAATTAGCTTTTCTTTCAAACTCTCAAAAGCTTTTGAGTAAGCATCATCAAAAAGAAATTTCACCTCTTTCTCCAATAGATTGCACAAGGGGTGTGCAATTTTTGAGAAATCTATGATGAATCTTTGATAGAACCCTGCATGACCCAAAAAACTCGAAATACCTTTTACACATATAGGTGGTGGAAGCTTCTCAATAACCTCGATCTTTGCTTTTTCTACCTCCAATTTCTTCAGTGACACCTTGTGACCTAGGACTATGCCTTCATTGACCATGAAATGACATTTTTCCCAATTGAGGACTAAGTTGGTTTCAATACACCTTTGAAGGACCTCCCTAAGATGAGCCAAGCATTTTTCAGATTCATCACCTACGACTGATAAATCATTCATGTAGACTTCCATTGAGTCTTCCACCATGTCACCAAAAATAGAAAGAATGCACCGTTATAATTTTTCCGGAGTATTGCACAACCCAAACGACATCCTCTTGAAGACAAAACTCCCATAGGGATTTTTGAAAGTGGTTTTCTCTTGGTTTTCCGGTGCAATAGAGATTTAGTTGTACCCGGAGTAGCCATCCAAGAAAAAGTACCATCCACGCCCCGTAAGTCCATCGAGTATTTGATCAATAAATGACATTGGAAAATGATCTTTCTCGATCCAAGAATTTATCTTCTGATAGTCCATGTATACTCTCCAACCGTTGACCAGCCTCATAGGTAAAAGTTCTCCTTTCTCATTCTGGACTATTGTGATGCCTCCTTTCTTCGGCACACATTTTATAGGACTTACCCATTTGCATTCCGCAATAGTGTACACCAGACCTGCGTCTAGCCATTTAATAATCACTTTCTTCACCACCTCTTCCATATTGGGTTTAGTCTTCTTTGATGCTCAACACTTGGTTTGCACTCACTATCCAATTGGATTTTGTGAGTGCAAATTCCATGTGGAATATGATGAGTCCAAGATTTGGACTCATTTAGGGCTTTGTTTATAATGATTTAGTATCCTCAAATGCTTAGTTTGTGCAAATAACTTATGTAAAACCCTTGATTTCCAGGTACATAGATTGAGGAGTAAAGCATGGATATTAATTTGCAAATCGGAACAAAGCGAGCTGAAAGAACGAGGAAGTGAAGGCCTGGTGATTGCCAAGTCCCTTTGGCAAATCACCGAACGGCTCCTTGACCGCCTAAAGTTCCTGTGTGCCAAGCCTTGAAGGAGAAAACATTGTTTTCGAGAGAACGGAGCAGTCGGCGAGTCGCAGAGTGGTTTTGTGATGCAATGTTTGATTGCCCAAAGTTGCAAAACTTGAGGAAGGCCAAGGCTAAGGCAGAAATGCAAGAATATTGACTAAAGGGTGGGTCGCCGAGCTGATCGGCGATCCCAAGTTACTGCGCCGAATGGTCCTTCATAGCACATTTTTGGCAACTATAAATACTTTTTCAAACATTAAGTTTATCTTCAATTTTTAGATGAAATTTTATTCTGAACATTCACGAGAGTAGTTATAATTTGAACACTAAGTATTGAGACTAGTTTTCCGAATCTTAGGAGAATTGAAGTTTTTTACTTTCGAGAAATTGGAAATGGGTCTTTGAGATTCTTCAATTTGGAGCTTTGTAAAGACGAAATTGATCTTCCAAGTTGATGGAAACACAATTTGGTAACGATTTTTATCTTTTTATGATGTCTAACTAAAACCCCAATTCTTGGGGTGTGATTATCTGATTAATAGGCTGATTTAGCTTATGAGTATTGTTAATTATTAGTCTAAATGCTGGTTAGAAGTGATTTTAATAAGTGATTGTGGTTTAATTTAAAGAATTGTAGTTGCAAATACAGTTCTACCTTTTTGTTTTTGGCTTGCTTGAGAGAGAGGTTTTCAAACCAAGATTATTGGTTGATGGTCTGTGGATATTGGGTTTTCATGGGTTTAGCTCGAGAGAGTAAATCCTAAATCCTTTTCACACATTCAGCTCGAGAGAGTGAATGGACTAAGGCGTAGGCTGTTCTTATTTTGCATTCTTGGCCATGTTCGAGAGAAATTGATTTGATTCGAGGTAAATTGTTCGAGAGAAAGTCTACCTCCTCTTTAGTCTAGTTTATTCACTAATATTTAGCTATTTCCTAACCGTTGCAATTATCCATTTGTCTGTATTAGCCTATAATCAAATCACATCCCAAGAACCCGTCTCTTTATTGTTATTTTTGTGTTTTTTGTTGCTGTTGTAGTTGATAATTTCCAACAAACTCCCCATTTGACATTCATGTCACCCTGTAATTTGAATGATATTTTAATTCGATAATGTCTATTCCTATGACTCATTTGATCATATTCATACTTTTCAACTGATTCTCCAACACGTACCACTCCCTGTGGGATTCTACCCCAACTCATTTAGTTGGGTTATTTACTGTCTAGCGATCGTTGACACTTAGAATTGGAGGAAGTTTAATTGATACGTTTACTCAAAAATGTCGTCGCTGCCAGGGAATGGTGTTGTTGGAGAATCTTTGGTTAACTTGAATTTTGACTCTTTTTAGTTATAGTTGAATCTACTTATTTTTAGTTTTGGTTTTTGTGTTTGTGTTTTGAAATAGAAAGCATGAGTGGAAATGGGAGAAATGGTAGCCAAGTGGGCCACTAAGATGACATCGGCAACTTCAATGATGTCAATGAGCCTAACTTAAATGACCTTCATCTTATGGGTGGACTTTGAGTCATTCGCTTGCTTTCAGTTGAAGGGAACGTTGTGTTCCATATTACTAGTAATATGCTTTAGCTCTTGAAATTGAAAGGGTTGTTTGGTGGTTTGGCTCATGAGGATATCTATGAGTATATAAGAAAAAAAAAATAATGTCTGCGCACCGTTCTCCTTCAAGAATATATCCCAAGAGTCGGTCCAACTGAGATTGTTCCCGTTCTCTCTGATGAGAGAAGCATGTAAGTGGTTGACTGAATTGCCACGATACTTGATCACGTCTTGGGAAGAAATCATTACCGCATTTCAAGTGTGATTTTCCCTCCCTTGAATATGATGACACCTGGGGACATCATTCAGAGCTTCAAACGTATGGAAGGCGAGCCAATCTATGAGACTTGGCTATGATTCAAGAAGATGGTGTTGTAATGCCCAACTCATGGTTTGCCTGACAACATGTTGCTGCAGTATTTTTACCATGAGCCTTGACTCGGTAAACAAGGGTGTTGCTGACAACGTTTCTCCTGGAGGCTTGATGTAACAACCTTATGTGATAGCGGCTCAGCTTTTGTATGGCATGACAAAGATCAACCGAATATGGTACACCCGTGAAGACTAGGTCTCTCCCTTCACTTTCAAATTGACCAAGGAGCAGATGGAGAAACACTAAGAGAGGGATCAGAACATGGCCAAGATCATGACCCAACTTGACATTTTCTCTGAAAATGTCATGGGAGCTAGTGCTAGGAGTATCAATGTCGTGGGTGTTGGGTGTGTGAACCCCGAAGAAGCCAAGTTTGAAGATTTGTATAATGAGAAGGTGAATTTCTTAGCCAACCAAGAAGGTGGTTATCGTACAAACTACCCAAGACAGGGTGTTAACCAAGGTTGGAATAAGGATGAAGGTTGGAGAGATCGTGATAGAGAATGGAAGGATCGAAATCCCACTTGGAAGGAAAGGGATGGGGAGAAGGACAGGTACATTCCTCCCCACGAGCGGCAAAAGTCGAAGGATTCTGAGGGAGGTTGATCAGAGGATATGCTCTCTCGTATCCTCAACAAGGTTGAGAGGTCTGACAAGATTTTGAAAGAGCTAAAGGAAGATGTTACGACCCTTAGCTAGACGGTTACCTTTGATTCCGTCTCTATCAAATAGTGTGAGGCCCAGATGGATCATATCTCATCTCATTTAAACCTGAGACAACAAAGGGGGTTGCCTAGTTACACTATGGCCAACCCCAAGAATGAGGTTTGAGCATGAACTTGCGTCGTGCCGCGACGTTAACTAAGGCGTTACTTGGGAGGTGACCCAAGTTTTATTTGCTTTATTTTTGTTTGTGAAATAATCGTGTATTTATTGTGTAGGTTAAAGTGTGGAATGTGTTTGAAAAGTGCAGATTGGCGAGCTAAAAGTCCAGGCGGCGACTCGTTGAAGAGGTCGGCGATCTTGACTTACACCGCTGTTGGAGTCATCTACCCTTTTAATTAATGTCTGTCTAACTCGGTGAGCCCGAGAGCAAATCGGCGTGTCACCGAATAGGTCGACGATCATGATTTCTTCCGCCGTTTGGACCCCACATTAACTGGAGGTCTGGTAAAACTCGGTGAGGTAAGTGCCCACTCGGCTTGTCACTGAGTAGGTCAGTGAGCAAAACTTATGTCGCCGATTGGGTGAGGACTGGACGGTTGTAAAAGGCCAATAGTTCAAAAGTTCAAAATATTTCACATTCCCTTACTTTTCATCTTCCCAAACTCACACCCTCACTGTAATTTTCCATATTTTAATGTATTTACCGCATTTTAGTTGTTGATTATGTGCTTAGAGTTGGATTTCTTTGCCTCCTAGCTTTACAACTTATTTATTCAACTTCCAAGGTTGAGTTTTCAAACCCCCAACTTATAATTTAACTATTTTTACTCATATGCAATGACTTTTATCCTAGTTATGTGTGCTGGGACTCTCTAATTGTTATTGTATGCTTGTGTGCCAATTTTAATTCGAATATTTTGCCTAAATTGTCGATATTGTTGATTTCCCGAATGTTCTTGCCTTAAAATTGATAAAAAATATTGGGTGTTGCTTTGTTGATGTTGGGTCTAGTCGAATGAAGTCTAAGTAACCCACATTTGTGTTGAATCACGTATTTTGCCTGATGATGTAGCGTTTGACGTCATTCTTAAGGGCAAAAGTCGTCAATTGGCCAAATTTGGCCAAACCAGGAGAAGTCTGAGTATCCCGGGGGCATGGGTGTAATGGGTATAAGTCTAATTGAATAGTTTCATGGTTTGATTTTGATTGCTGGGGTTGTGGGGTTGAATTTGGATGTTGGGGTTGAAAGTAGGCACGTTGGGCAATTTGGGGAGCTGGGTCGAGCTTACCGAACCACTCGGCGGTTCACCGAATCCCCCTAGATTACGTTTAATTTCATGATAAATGAGAAATTGGGTTCGGTAACTTTCGGTGAAAAGCCTGAATTCGCCGAGGGCACTCGGTAACTCGGTGAAGGTCTTCTTAGATCATCATTTTTTGCGCCCCTAACCCTTAAATTGCACTGTAACTTTCGAAGGGTTGGTCATTGCTCATCAAATACTATCGGTGATTCACCGAAAGGCCCTTCCCATCGCCGACATGACATTTTTCTAAAAAGATTTAAAGCCAATCCCCTCGGAGAGCCTGATCTGGCGCACCAACGAGATTCGGTGACTCGCTGGTTGGTTCGGTGAGTCTATCTACAACTATTTTTCAGCAATTTTTCTTGAACTATTTCTAACTCTTTCAGATGTTTGGCAGTCATGCCTAGAACAACAGTGGCCGGTATCGACATGCCACCCCGTAAAAGGGCTAAGGGACTAAAAATCAACGAGGATGCAGCTGCATCCATGGCTAAGGCTACCAAACTTTCCACAATAGGAGGGAAGGGAAATAAAAAAGCACCTGCACCTGCATCACTGGCGGCCAGCTTCGACAGTGACTGCATCTATGCCACTCACCTCACCACTTCTGAGAGTGACGGAGAGCACCAGGATCCTCAGGCTACCAACTCTGAGCCTGAGGATGATAAGCTACTAGCAGCCTTGAGGGTGGAGTTGTGTTCCAAGATGATGAAAGATCCGTCTAGGATCAGGACTCCCCAGGTTGCCACTAATCATTTCGCTCCCACACATGTTGTGCTCCTGGCACCACCGGTACAGGGTCCTCCCCTACGGTCTATGAATAGACTAAAGAATGAGGGTTTGAGGACTATTATAGACGACAAGAGAGTGTCTACTGATGGCATCATAGACAGGTATCTGGAGATCATGAGTTGCCTAACGAAGCACAAGTTAAATTCAAGTCGGTTACTATATGGTGGTAAGGGGTACAACAACAACAACATACCCAGTGAAATCCCACTAAGTGGGGTCTGAGGAAGGTAGAGTGTACGCAGACCTTACCACTACCTCGTAGAGGTATATGATGGTAAGGGTAAAAAGGTAAAATGTGATAGTGATGCTATCAATGCAGTCTTAGAATGTTCCAAAGACATTGACGATGACTATCAGTATATGGTAAAAACAAAGTTGTTGCAGACACTGAAGGCGTGGTTAGCCCCGTTTATATCTGATGGAAGCCCTCGATGGTTATAGGCAAGAACTCATATAGAGAAGAAGGACCTCAATGTAGCAGTGAGGTACTGGTTTGGTTCTATTAGCAGCACTCTTATGCCATCCCAGAATTAGTCTATTCTCTGACACATGAAAGCAGCCTGTCTCAGTTGCATTATTAATAGGCGCAATATCAACTTGGGGATGATTGTAGGCCAAGAGATGTCCATGAGGGCTACACAGCACAAAACCTCCCTTCTTTTTACGGTGGTAATCACTAAGTTGTGCAGACGGGATCAGGTGCCTTGTGATAAGAAGACTGATGTTGAGGTGACACCCACCTCCTGCACTAATATTCGGAGGATTGAGGTGGAGTATTTGAAGGATGAGGACAAGAAGAAGAAAGCTCCGGTGGATACGTCCCCGGTTGTGGACACTGACTCACTACCTGCAGAGACACCTTTCCCTACTTCGGCCACTTGGCCTTCAGGTACATCTAGTGTTGTCCCTTCTGATAATTCGAGTTCCTCTACTACTCCATTGCCTCCGAGAGCTGGTACTACTGTTGTTTCGGCGTCTTGACCCCTGTTCACTCAGGCTGCATTACTATGGATGGCACGTAGCCCACTCTGTTGATTGTCATGCCGCCAAACTTGAGCCCACCACTCTGAGCATGATTCAGAAAGCCCTTGTTGATGTTGTGACAGCTTTGAGTGCTACCATTGGTTTCCTTATGGACCGAATAGTGGTGTTCGAGCATGGCCAAGGGGCCACTGAGGAGGTGACGAGTCTAAAAGCAGCAATTGCTGAGCTGAGGAGAGATATGGACCAACTGAAGTCCACCGACATGTTGATGATCTTCGGGATAGTGGAGATTCGTGAGTTTCCAGTTCAGCTAGATATGCCTTCGACTACCACCAGAGATGTTGTTCGAGCTGAGGAGGTAGTTGATCCTAAGTCTCAGGCTGAGATGGATGAGGAGCTGATTGGGGCTACTAAAAAGGTCTCTTATGAGGGCCTTACAGAGATTAATAAGGCCATGGTAGATGTGGTTGTGCAAACCTCTTTGACAGACACACCATTGACTGACCCTAGTGGATCTAGTACTGTGAAAGTTACTCCGGGCACTGATGCACTAGTTTATAGTGTTGCACCGGGCATTGATGCCCCGACAGATGGAGCAACTGTTTAGGCATGACTTCTCCTTACCTCCCTCTCTGTCCTTTTTATTGGCTTTTTGGATATTTTTTGCATTTGAAGACAAATTGATGTTGTTTTGTGGTGGGGTGAGGTATTTTCATACCTATCTCTTGTGAGTATTACTTTTGTCTATACTTTGGGTTTTACGCTATAAATTATGTTTTGGCACTGTGTGTGTGAATATTTGAGCTTCTGGCTACTTATTTTTATTGTAAATGATTTTGACCCTTTTTGAAAAATTATGTGTTACCTCTTGATTGGGTTTGAATGTGGTTGTTCTTTTGCAAATTTGAGTATCGATCTTGATTAATACCGATGACTTGAATAGTTCTCAAAATCGAACAAAAATGAATGTGCGGCTATGATGAGGCCAAATGAAGTTGCATTGACAATATGTGAACTTCTTGAACTCGTTGTGACGAGCCGGTTATTGAATAGAGACTTTTGTGATGAACATTGCACTAGCGAAAGTGTAGAATCTTGTTTGATATTGGTGCCAATGCCTTGTGTGATGAGCTTACCGTGAACCATGTGTGATGACACCAAGAATTTTCCCCGTTGGTCTGATTGACTAAGTGATGGAATCTCTTGAAATGATCTTAGGAAACTATTGAAGAGTGAAATAATATGACATTATACCTCTTTTGTGGCCAACTTTGTGAGTGTGTGAACTTTTCTTGAACACCCATTGAGCCTTACCCTTTTCTTGGATGAAATTTGATATAATTGTGACCTTTCTTTATCCCTTCACCCTTAATCCTCATGAGATGTGGTTTGTTTGAATAGCCAACTTAGGCCAAAAGCGTAAGTTGGGGTGTGATGAAAAGAGAAGGTAAATAAAGAAATGCAAAGACATCCCCCTTTGAGCCATGATTTTGAAAAAGATGGAACCCCTCCATATAAAAAAAAGAAAAAGAGAAAAAATAAAACAAGAAAGAAAAAGAAGAGTAATGAAAATGTTGTGAAAAGAAGTTGCAAAAGAAATTGGGTTTCCGGCATTCCATGGAAAGTGAATCATGGGGTGAAGTTTGAGCATGAATGAAATTGTTGATGAAAAGGGAAGAAAGTGTTGTTCTTACCACATTTCATGAGGATAGCAACCACTCAGCCTAAATGACCATACATTTACACTCAACCCCGATACAATCCTTGAAAAGACCTTTTTGATCTTTAGTGAGGTGAGACAAGTGTTGATTAGATAATAAGGGCAAACCTATGGGTGAAATCATGCATTGTGTTCATCTTTGTGAGTGTGAGTGTTGTGTGTGATTCCGAAACATGAAATTGTTGATGAATAGTGTGTGAATGTTGAATCATTCTTTGTGTGAGGGCATTTGAGAACTTTTGTTGACATTGAGCATTCATTTGAAACAAGTATTGTGAGCTTGAGAATCTTTGGTAATGGTGAGTCACAACTTGAACCTTTGGGTGTACAGTTGATCCTTGCAAGAGTAGGTTGAGTCTCTTTGTGTGCATTCATGATTGAGTCTTGTGTAGCACTGTTTGAGGGATCCTTTTTGAATTGCTGAACTTGAGTTTTACTTAAGGACAAGAAAAGGTTTAAGTTGGGGTTATTGATGAGTCCTAGATTTGGACTCATTTAGGTCTTTGTTTATAATGATTTAGTGTCATCTAATGCTTAATTTGTGCAAATAACTAATATAAAACCCTTGACTTCAAGGTATATGGATTGAGGATCAAAGTATGGATCCTAATTTGCAAAAAGGAACAAAGAGAGATGAAAGAACGAGGAAGTGAAGGCCTGGTGATCGTCAAGTCCCTTTGGCGAGTCGCCGAATGGCCTCTTGACCACCTAAATTTCCGGTGTGTCAAGCCCTGAAGGAGAAAACCAAGTTGGTGAGAGAAAGGAGCAGTCGGCGAGTGGTTTCGTGATGCAGTGTTGGATCGCCCAAAGTTACAAAACTTGAAGAAGATGAAGGCCAAGGCAGAAAGGCGACAACATTAACCAAAGGGCGGATCGTCAAGCTGATTGGCGAGCCCGACTTACTGGGTCGAATGGTCGTTTGCAGCACATTTTTGGCAACTATAAATACATTTTCAAATATTAAGTTTATCATAAGTTTTTAGATGAAATTTTATTCTAAACATACATGAGAGTAATTTTGATTTGAATACTAAGTATTGAGATTAGTTTTCTGAAGCTTTGGAGATTGATGTTTTTCACTTTTGAGAAATTGGAAGTGTGACTTTGAGAATCTTCAATTTGGACCTTTGTAAAGACGAAATTGATCTTACCCAGTTTATGGAAACACAATTTGGTAACGATTTTTATCAATTTTTTATGTCTAGCTAAAATCTCAATTCTTGGGGTGCGATTATGTGATTCTGGGTTGAATTAGCTTATGGGTATTATTAATTGTTAGTCTAAATGTTTTTCCGAAGTGATTTTAATCAGTGATTGTGGTTTAATTTAAAGAATTGTAGCTGCAAATGCAATTCTACTTTCATGTTTTTGGCTTGCTCGAGAGAGTCGTTTTAAAACCAAGATTATTGGTTGATGGTCTGTAGGTATTGAGTTGTCATGGGTTTAGCTCGAGAGAGTGAATCCGAATAAATTTTCCGCACATTCAACTCGATAAACTGAATGGACTAAGGCAGAGGCTGTTCTTATTTTTCATGCTTATCGATGTTCGAGAGAAATTTACTTGATTCGGGGTAAATTGTTCGAGAGAAATTTACCTCCTCTTTAGTATAGCTTAGTCACTAATATTTAGCTATTTCCTAACAATTGCAATTACCCGTTTGTCTATATTAGCCTATAATCGAATCATATCCCAAGAACCCATCTTAGTATTGTTATTTTTTTGTTGTTTGTTGCTGCTTTAGTTGACCAAATATATCCAGATACTAAACTAAATGTTCAAAATCTAATTTATAGTCACCAAAAATAAGCTACGAATGGCCACATGGGGAAGAAAGTCGGGCTCACCGAACCACTCGGCGAGCCGCCCTTTGACATCTTCCATCGCCTTTTCGCCTTGGCATTCAGCATCCTCGAGTTCTGTAACTTTGAGCGATCTATCTTTATTTCGCGAAAATGATCGATGATTCGCCGACTGCTCCTTTTTTTCGCCGACGTGGTTTCTTGCATCAGGGCTGGCACATTGGAACTTTAGGTGGTCCAACTAGCCACTCGACGATTTGCCAAGTTCTCTTGTCGATCACCAGGATTGCCTTTCTTCATTTCTTCAGTTTGTTTTATTCCTTTTTGCCTATTAATATCCTTGTTTTGTTCCTCAATCCATATACCGGAAAATCAAGGGTTTAACATCAGTTTATGGCACAAATGAAGCATTTGAGGAACTAAATTTGTATAAACAAACCCCAAATGAGTCCAAATCTCGGACTCATCAACACCCCTAACTTAATCTTTTGCTTGTCCTCAAGTAAAACTCAAGAGCAGCAGTTTAAAAAGGATGCTACAAATAGTGCTACATAAGACTCAACATGAATGCACACTACAAGACTCGACTTACTCTTGTATTGATCAATTGTGCACTGAAAGAATAATATTGTGACTCACCATTATCAAAGATACTCAAGTTCACAATACTTTCCTCAAATGCAAGTACAAGCTCAACAAAGTTACTCAAATGCCCCCGCAACAAAGAAGATTCGCTCTTCACACAAAGTTCTTCAACAATTTATAGTTCCGAAATCACTTATAACTATCACACTCACAAAAATGAACACATGCATCACTTCACCCATAGGTTTCCCTTATTTTCCAATAAACATCAGTGCATCTCACTCAAGATCACGAAGATCTTTTCAAGGCTTGTAACGGGGTTGAGTGTGAAGGCAAGGTCATTTAGGCTTAGTGGTTGTTACCCTCATGATATATGGTCTGAACATCACTTTCTTCCTTTTCTTCAACATTTTGATCATGCTCATAATTCACCCCATCATTCAACTTCAAATGGACTACCGGATATCCCATTTCTTTTGCACTTTTACTACTTTATTTCACAACTTTTTCATTCTTTTTCTTTCGCTTTCTTCCTTTCTTTTTTTAATATGGAGGGTTCCATCTATTTCAAGACCATTGCTCAAATGGGAATTTTTCACACTTCTTGATTTACCTCCTCTTTTCACCACACCTCCAACTTAGGCCTTAGGCCTAATCGGCTATTCAAACAAACCGCACTTCGAGAGTTATGGGGAAATGGATAAAGAGGGATCACAATTGTTCAAGTTTCTTCCATGAAAAGGATAAGGCTAAAGAGGGTGATGAGTCCTCAAGTTGGACTCATTTAAGGCTATATTTTAATAGAAATTGTGTCCTCAAATGCTTATTTTATCTCAATATCTGATGAAAACCCTTAAGTTTCTGGTATTTGAATATTGAAGGAAAGAATGGACACTACTTCGCAATAAGGAACGAAAAGGATGAAAAGAACGAGAAAATGAAGGCCTCAGGATCGCCAATTCCACTTGGCAAATCGCCGAAGGGTCTCACTTCGCCTTTTGTTCCAGTGTGCTGAGCCTGAAGGAAAAGATCAAGTCAGCAGAACAAGGGAGCAGTCGGTGCATCACCGAAGAGTCCCGTGAAGCAGTACTATATCACCCAATGACCCAGAGCACGATGATGCCAAAGGATGGTGCAAGAAGGCGATGAACTACCCCAAAGGGAGAATCATTAAATTGATCGGTGATTCCGACTAATGTCGCCGAATGATCATCACAACACAGATTTTTGAAAACTATAAATATTCATTGAGAGTTATAGAGAACATATGATTAGACAATATCAAATTCTTAATGTAATTTTTAGTACTTTTATTTTTGCTCTGAGTTTGGAGAGGGTTTTCGAAACTTGAAGAAGAAAAGGGTTTCATCTCTTCCTATTTGGAAATGGGTCTCTTGGATTCTTCTCTCTTTGCTCAAATCAAGATTTATTTCTCTATATCAATTTGATTTCAACATCATTGAAGGTATAAATTTCTATCTCTTGATGTGTAGCTAAAAACCCCCATTCTTGGGGTGTGATTTAGCAAATATGTGTTGATATTATTGTTGGGTCTTGCTCTCTGATAGGTTAGATGTATTTTAATGGTGATTTCACCTACTGGTTGTGGTTAAATTTAATGGGTTTGTAGTTGTAAATACAGAGCCACCCATGTGTTTTTCGCTTCCCTAAGAGGGAGGTCGTGAAACCAAGACCACTAGATAGATAGCCTAAGGAGTGGTTCGACATGAGGTTCTGCCCGATAGGGTGAGCCCCAGTCCCATATACTAACACTCAGCTCGAGAGAGTGAGTGGGGTAAAGCGTAGGCTGGCCTTTATGCGGCAAATGGGTGTCCGAGAGGAACACATTTGAAACGGGGTAAGTTGCCCGAGAGGGAACTTATTTCCATCTAAAGCTTAGCATCGTCACTAATATCTTGCATATTTCTTATCGAAAGCATGTACCCAACTATGTATCTCAACTTGTATTGCGGTCACACCCCAATAACTCTTCCCCATACTTGATTTTCTTTTTAATGTTGGTGTATTTGCTATACCTGTGACAAAACTCCCAAATTGATATTAGACACTTTTTTGTCTCCCCATTTTATTTACAATGTTTTTAATCATTAATGTCTTTAGCTACGACTAGTTAGAACTTAATTTTATTTTTCTATTACTTATCAAAACCACTCCTTTGGGACTCGACCCCAACCCATGGTTGGGTTATTATACTATTGCACGATCGTAAACACTTGCATTGGAAGTTGTGTTGCTGATTACACAAACATCAAAATGGCATCGCTACTGGGGAGTGGTGTTATTTGAGAATTCATAGATTAGTAGAATTTTTGTTCTTCTTAGTTGTAGTCTTCTTACCTAACTTTCAGTTTTGTTTTGAGTAATTGTTTGTTTCAAACAGCCACATGAGTGTGAACAGTGAAAATAGCCGCCAAGCAGGCAACCCAGCGGGTGATGCTTTTCATTGAGATGATATTGATGATATTAATAGTGTGTACAACCCTGCCCAAGTGAGTGAGATGGAAGCGAGTTGCATGCCACAAGTTGACGGAAATGCAACATTTGAAGTCACTAGCACAACACTCCACCTCATACATTCAAGAGGTTTATATGGTGGATTAGATCATGAAGATTCGTATGAGCATATATGAAACTTCATAGAAATTTGCACCCCTCTACCATTCAAGAATCTATCGCAAGAATGCATACGGTTGCGCTTATTTCCATTATCATTAACTGGGGCAACCACTAAGTGGTTCATCGAGCTTCCAAAGAACTCCATCAAGTTATGGGAAGAGTTCGTTACAGCTTGTCATGAAAGATTCTTCCCTCCATTAAAAATGGTGAAACTGAGAGATGACATTCAAAATTTTACTCAAAAAGAGGGCGAACCACTTCACAAATCATGGACACGATTTAAGAGAATTTTGCAAAAAATGTCCAATGCATGGGTTGTCGAGTGAATTCGTTCAGGGTCAGAGGCAAGGAAGTGGAGTGTCACAGTTATCATATTAATGCTCTGTTGGGTAGACCGTTGCACTCTTTACTTCCTTACGAGGGGTTGCCGATTGTTCAGTCCATGGATGATTTGAATGGTTGGTTGGCTCTGATGATTTTTGAAACCACCCCGAGATGGATGGATGCAGGAGCTCCCATTGAGAAGAGGGACATGGACATCGCCTTCAAGTTCTGGTTTGGCTTCATCAGCAGCTCCATAATGCCATCACAGAACGAGTCTATTCTGCACCATCCTAAGGCGGCTTGCCTTGGTTCTATCATGGCTAGAAGGTGGATCGATATGGGACTGTTGATGTCACAGGAGATTGCCATGACAGTTAAACAGAAGCTGACGTCTTTACCATTTCCAGTCCTGGTCACCAAACTGTACCGGCAAGCTGGAGGACCTCATAACACTACGAGGGATGTTGAAGTTACCCCATCTTCCTCCAGAGGTCAATGTTGATGCATATCCAGCTTATAGAGGCTGAGTTCACATGAGAGGAAGTCGATTGGAGGAGAGTAACACCAGCTGATACTTCTCTAGAGGTCAATGTTGATGCATTACTAGCAGAGGCACCTACGCATACTCCGACCTCTGAGCCATCAGGTATACCCACTCCTTCTTTCTTTTCCTCATAGTCCCCAGGTGCTTCCTCATCCGCCCAGCCTGCCAGGATCACTCAAGCCATGATCCTGAAGATGGGGCAGTTGTCCTATTTAGCTGATGTGCGAGCTACCCGACTAGAGAGATCTATTCCAGAGATGATCGACAGGGCCATACTAGCAGCACTTAGCCCCCTTCAGACTTCTGTTGAAGCCTTGACAGTGAGTGTCATTGCTTTTGAGAACAGACAGGCGAATGCCTCTGAGGTGATGGCTTTAAATGCCGAGATTGCGAGTTTAAGGAAGGACATAGATTATCTTAAGTCTATTGACTTCACTTTTTTCATAGAGAGGGAAGATAATGAGGATGCTCCTGAGACCACCGGAGATGTGCAGGGGCATTGAAATGACCCAAAAAGTTCTTAAAAATGTGCTTCGGAAGTTACCGGAAACTTGTTTAGCTATATCTAAAAAAAAATCCGTTTCATTTTTCAAAAATCCGACTTCATATCCTTGTTTAGGAGCTCAAATTGAGTGGGGAATGGGTCTAACCCAAATTTTAGAGCAACCGTATCAAAATCCGAAATTTCCAAGTGAAGCCTTTTTCGAGGGTCTATTTTGGAGGGTCATATCTCCTAGCACACAAATAATTGGGTGGCCCATAACATATCCATTGAAAGACCTTTGATCTAGCTACCTAACGCACTTCGTTTCTCCTCATTCGGAGTTCGGACAAAGAAGTTATGCTCATTTTCGTAAAATCTGTCCGGCAGGAAATGCAATTTCCAGTGAGCGTTTTTACTGTTCACCCGCCTCATTTTTTTTTCTAAGTGTTGGACCATTTTTTCCAAAGGGCATATGTTATTTCCTATATACCATTAGTTCAATTCCCATCTCTAAAACATTTCCCAAAACACCTCTCCCATACTTAGACACGTTTTCTCTCAAGTTCTCTCAAGAACCCTAATCCAAAACCTTCCTCAAGATTGAAGAGACTCTTGCTCCAAGTTCCAAGCTTCCATTGAAGACACTCTCAAGACCTTCATAAAAACTCAAGGTATGTGGTGTTGAACTCATGGGTCCTTCCACCCATAGTGTCTAGACTCTATTCTACTCACTAATTCATGGTTTAAGTTAAGATTCATAAATTAGTCTTGTTCTTTGTAATA
Source organism: Solanum okadae (assembly GCA_036553675.1). NCBI lineage: Eukaryota > Viridiplantae > Streptophyta > Magnoliopsida > Solanales > Solanaceae > Solanum > Solanum okadae. The sequence continues at coordinate 38,107,364 of CM071678.1, forward strand.
ATTTCCTGCACATTGAATTTTAAACATGAAAAGTGATTGTTTTGAGCATGTTGTGACTCTAGAACTTGAATCTAAATTTGGAATGGATGTGGAGATTTTCATGTGGTATTGTGGGTGTTAAAAGGTGTTGTTGTAGGTTGTTCACTGGTTTGGATGCATAATTACTACCCTATTTTCCATGATCTTTGATTCCATTACATGCCTTCAAGGCGTTTGACAAAATGTCCAACTATGGAGAGTTGATGAATCGATGCTTTAAAGCTTGAGTTATGAGATGTATGGAAATCCAGAGATGTGTTGATGACAAACTAAGCTTGTGTATATGTTCATTCCATACGTGAGATTGCATTAGAGCCTAATGGGAATTTCCTATATAAAGTGTTGCATGACCATGCCCGGTCCGGGGGAAAAGAACCGGACAACCATGTGAGAGGTTTATATCTCACCACCTAGGATGCTTGGGGTGTGACCAACATCAACCATGTGAGGGGTTTATACCTTGCCACCAGAGTGTCCGGGTGTGAACGGCATCCCCCATCCTAAGTTGGGGTTATAGATTGGTTGGATCATGCATACAAATATGATATCTACTATTAGTATAGATTTACTTAAACATGTTTTGACTTCACTTTGATCATGCATCCTCATATTGTTATTCATAATGCCTATGAAACTATTTCTTGTATTTCGATTGTGTCCTTGTCTATTGTTGTGTTGCACCCCGCATACTTAGTACATTCCAAGTACTAACGCATATTTTGCCTACATGATGTCACCATGTAGGGACCGGAGCTACTCTTGATCCTTCTCTCCATTCACGTGGCTAGTACGGTGCTTATCCGAGTTTGTTGGTGAGTCCTCAATGATTCGAGAGCTATGTTATGTTTCCTACTCCTATGTTTTGAGACTTTAGCTTGCAATTGTATTTTGACTATGAGGGGAGCCGGTAGTATGTCATGGCCCCCGTCCTATCTATGTATGTAGAGGTGTGCGTTGGACAAGTATTTTGTAAATGAGCTTGACTCTTGTTCTATGATGTCATTTTGAAATGGTTTGCCCTTAGTCCCTATTTTCCCGTTAATTAATGTTGAATGTACTTCCGCGATCGATGAAGTGTGATGACAAGTTTGAGAGGCTTGTTTGGGGTTCCTTCGGGTTCCTCATTCGCCATGTCACGTCTAGGCCCTAGGCTTGGGTCGTGACAAGCTTGGTATCAGAGCACTAGGTTGTTAAATCCTCGGAGTCCAAGACACTGCGTTGAGTAGAAACCTAATCATGGTTGTGAAGCGCGCCACGACTATGAATGGGAGGCTACAAAACGTTTTGGGAAAGGTTTCCCTTCTTCATGTTCTATGTCGTGCTTAGAGTGCGATAAGGTGATTCCTCCCTAATGCTTGTTCTTTGGATTGCTAGATCATCATGCCAAACATGAGGGGAAGACGCGCCCGATCACCGGAAGAGCCACCCACCAATGGTGAGCTCCGTGATGCACTCACCATGCTTGCACAAGTGGTAGCTAACCAAGTGCAACAAGGAGCCCAAGCTCCTAGAACTACCATCCCGGGGGAAAGGGTGAGAGATTTCATGAGGATGAACCCTCCGGTCTTCCATGGTTCAAAGGTGGATGAGGACCCGTAAGAGTTCATCGATGAGGTATGCAAAATCTTGACCATTATGGATGTTGGTGCTTGTGAGAAGGCGGAATTGGCGGCCTACCAACTCAAGGGGGTTGCTCAAATTTGGTTTGATCAATGGAAGGGTGAGAAAGGTAATGGCTATGTGGTGTTATGGGAGGAGTTTAAACTTGCTTTCCTTAATAGGTTCTTCCCTCTCGAGCTTAGGGAGGCAAAGTTGGTGGAGTTCATGAACTTGAAGCAAGGAGCTATGAGTGTGAGGGAGTATGCCCTCAAATTTGTCCAACTCTCCAAGTATGCACCTCACTTGGTGGCCGACTCTAGGTCGAGGATGAACAAATTTGTGATGGGTGTATCCGACTTGGTTAGTGAGGAGTGTCGGTCCGCTATGCTCATTGGAGATATGGATTTGTCTCGGTTGATGACTTATGCCGAACAAATGGAGAAGGAGAAATTGAGGAAGAGAAGGGGGTACGAGGCCAAGAGGGCCCGATTGGAGAATAGGTTCCCTAAGGGTGCTAGATTTCATCAAGGCCGAGGAAACCCTCATGTCAACCGTGGATTTGCTATCAATGTTCCTAGACCTCAAGAGGGAGGTGAAGTGGGTTATATGGATGTATGCCCTAAGTGTGGGAGGAAGCATGGTGGTCCTTGCATGAAGGGTTCGGGTGCTTACTTTGAATGTGGAGAAGTGGGTCATAAGAGGTTTGAGTGTCCCAAGATCTGCAACAAGGTCCGAAGTGCTAACACTACTCCTTTGGGTAGAGGTGCTTCTCAAAGTGGTGCCCCAAGAGACAATCGATTTTATGCTTTGCATGGTAGACAAGGTGTTAATGAGACTCCGGATGTGGTGACCGGTATGTTGCAAATCTTTGATCTTGATGTTTATACTTTGATTGATCCGGGTGCCACCCTTTCCTTTGTTACCCCCTTAGTTGCTAGAAAATTTCATGTCGAATCAGAATTGTTGCATGAGTCATATGAAGTATCTACTCCCATTGGTGTCTCTATTGTTGCTAGAAAAGTGTATAGAAATTGTCCGGTTTGCATATTGAATAAGTTGTTGCCTTATGATCTTGTTGAGTTGAACACGGTGGATTTTGATGTTATTCTTGGGATGGATTGGTTGCATGCATATTATGTTTCTATTGATTGTAGGACCCGTAAAGTCAAGTTCCGATTTCCTAATGAACCTGTCCTTGAGTGGGAGAGCCGGGATGTTGTGGTGAAGGGGAAATTCATTTCTTGCATTAAAGCCCATAGGTTGATTTCCAAAGGGTGCTTGTACCATATTATGAGAGTCAATGATGTGGAGTCTAAAGTCCCTCCTATTGAGTCTATTCCGGTTGTTAATGAGTTTCTAGATGTCTTCCCAGAAGACCTTCCCGGTGTCCTTCCCGAAAGGGAGATAGATCTTGGTATAGACCTCCTTCCCGATACTCAACCTATTTCTATCCCCCCTTACCGTATGGCCCCAGCGGAGTTGAAAGAGTTGAAAGAGCAATTAAAAGATTTGTTAGAGAAGGGGTTTATTAGACCTAGTCATTCTCCCTGGGGTGCTCCGGTTTTGTTTATGAAGAAGAAAGATGGGTCTCTTAGAATGTGTATTGATTATCGACAACTTAATAGGGTCACCATCAAGAATAGGTATCCACTTCCAAGGATTGACGATTTATTTGACCAATTGCATGGGGCTAGTCACTTCTCTAAGATTGATCTTCGGTCAGGGTATCATCAAGTGAAGGTGAGGGAGTGTGATATTCTCAAGACGGCCTTTCGTACTAGGTATGGGCACTATGAGTTTGTGGTGATGTCTTTCGGGTTGACTAATGCTCCGGCTCTCTTTATGGATTTGATGCATAGGGTTTTCAAACCCTACCTTGATTCTTTTGTGGTGGTGTTTATAGATGACATCTTGATCTATTCTCGGGGTGAGGAAGAGCACAAGGGTCACTTGAGGGTTGTACTCCAAAGATTGAGGGAAGAGAAGTTGTACGCTAAATATGAAAAGTGTGAGTTTTTGTTGAAGGAAGTTGCTTTCCTAAGCCATGTGGTGTCGGGGGATGGTATTAAGGTGGATCCTAAGAAGACCGATGTTATTAGGAATTGGCCTAGACCTTTGACCCCGTCGGATATAAGGAGTTTTTTGGGTTTAGCGGGTTATTATAGGAGATTTGTGGAAGGGTTTTCTTCTCTTGCTTCTCCTATGACTAAGTTGACTCAAAAGAAGGCTAAATTTGTGTGGTCGGATGAGTGTGAGGAAAGCTTCCAAACTTTGAAAGAAAGGCTTGTGTCCGCTCCTATTTTGTCACTTCCGAATGGGTTAGAAGGTTTTGTTGTTTATTGTGATGCTTTCCGTATTGGTTTGGGTTGTGTGTTGATGCAAAGTGGTAAGGTTATAGCCTATGCTTGTAGGCAACTTAAGGTTCATGGAAAAAATTACCCAACCCATGATCTTGAATTGGCCGCAGTGGTTTTTGCTTTAAAGATTTGGCGTCATTATTTGTATGGGATGCATGTTGATATCTTCACCGACCATAAGAATCTCCAATATGTGTTCACGCAAAAAGATCTTATCTTGAGACAAATGAGGTGGTTAGAATTCCTTAAAGATTATGATATGAGTGTTCACTATCATCCGGGGAAAGCTGATGTGGTGGCGGATGCATTGAGTAGAGTGTCCATGGGTAGCTTGGCTCATGTGGAGGAAGGTAGTAAAGAGTTGGCTAAGGAGGTCCATCGGTTGGCCAAATTGGGTGTTAGGTTAGAAGGGGTGGATAGTGGAGGAGTAGTTGTTGTTGATGGTTCAAGGTCTTCCTTGGTTGATGAGGTGATAGTCAAGCAAGATCTTGATCCTTCTTTGGTAGAATTAAAGGCTTCGGTGAGTAGTGGTAAGGTGGAGGTTTTCTCCCAAGGGGGAGATGGTGCCCTTAGGTACCAAGGTAGATTATGTGTTCCTTGTGTGGATGGTGTGAGGGAAAGAATCCTTGATTAGGCTCATAATTCTTTTTATTCTATTCATCCGGGGTCAACAAAGATGTATAGAGACTTGAGGGATGTGTATTGGTGGGGCGGTATGAAGAAGGACATTGCAAAATTTGTTTCGGGTTGCCATAGTTGTCAACAAGTCAAGGCCGAACATCAAAGGCCGGGTGGCCTAACTCAAGACATTGAGATACCTACTTGGAAGTGGGAAGAAATCAACATGGATTTTGTAGTGGGCTTACCCAAGGCTAGAAGAGGCTTTGATTCGGTTTGGTTGGTGGTTGATCAGATGACAAAGTCGGCTCATTTCCTACCGGTTAAAACTACTTACGGGGCTGAAGAGTATGCCAAGTTGTACATTCATGAATTGGTAAGGTTGCAGGGATTCCTTTGTCTATCATCTCGGATCATGGTGCCCAATTCACTTCTCACTTTTGGAAGTCATTCCAAAGGGGTCTTGGTACAAAGGTAAAGTTTAGCACGGCCTTCCACCCTCAAACGGTTGTTCAAGCCGAAAGAACAATTCAAACCTTGGAGGATATGCTTAGAGCTTGTGTATTGGAGTTGAAAGGTAGTTGGGATGATCATCTTCCTTTGATTGAATTTGCATACAACAATAGTTATCATTCTAGTATCGGTATGGCTCCTTTTGAGGCACTTTTTGGTAGACGGTATAGGTCACCTGTTGGGTGGTTTGAAGTTGGAGAGGTGGCCTTGTTGGGTCCGGATCTGGTCTTGGATGCTCTTGAGAAGGTAAGGATGATTAGGGAGAGGTTGAAAACAGCCCAAAGTCGTCAAAAGTCTTATGCCGATGTGAGGAGACGGGATCTTGAATTCAAAGTGGGTGATTGGGTTTATTTGAAAGTTTCTCCAATGAAAGGTGTGGTTCGTTTTGGTAAGAAGGGGAAATTAAGTCATAGGTATGTCGGTCCTTAAGAGATAATAAGAAGGGTTGGTAAAGTAGCCTATGAGTTGGGGTTGCCCAAGGAGATGGAATTAGTTCATCTGGTATTCCATGTATCGATGTTGAGGAAATGTGTTGGTGATCCTAACGCTATTGTACCTCTTGAGGTTGTGTGTGTTGTAGAAGATAATTTGACGTATGAAGAAGTCCCGGTTCAGATCTTAGATAGACAAGTTAAAAGGTTGAGGAACAAAGAAGTGGTGTCCGTTAAGGTGCTTTGGAGAAATCAACAAGTGGAGAGTGCTACTTGGGAGGCCGAAGCGGACATGCAAAAACGTTATCCTTATCTATTCAACTCCACTCAAGCCTAAGGTATTAAATCAAGTCCTTTGTACTCCATTGAGTCTTACATTTCAGCCCCTGAATCATTAATGTGCATATACGTTTAAATTGATGAGTTATGGATTCTTTACACTAAGTTTTGAAATCTTGAAGTGATGTTTAAATAAAAATTTTGCATTCATGTTGGGGCTGATATGTTCTTACTAAGTCTTGCCTTGTACGTCTCTACCACATTCGGGGACGAATGTTCCCAAGGGGGAGATATTGAAATGACCCAAAAAGTTCTTAAAAATGTGATTCGGAAGTTATCGGAAACTTGTTTAGCTATATCTAGAAAAAAAAATCCGTTTCATTTTTCGAAAATCCGACTTCATATTCTTGTTTAGGGGGTCAAATTGAGTGGGAAATGGGTCTAACCCAAATTTTAGAACAACCGTATCAAAATCCGAAATTTCCAAGTGAAGCCTTTTTCTAGGGTCTACTTTGGAGGGTCATATCTCCTAGCACACAAATAATTGGGTGGCCCATAACATATCCATGGAAAGCCCTTTGAGTTAGCTACCTAACTCACTTCGTTTCACCTCATTCGGAGTTCGGACGAATAAGTTATGCCCATTTTCGTAAAATCTATCCGGCAGGAAATGCAATTTCCAGTGAGCGTTTTTACTGTTCACCCGCCTCATTTTTTTTTCTAAGTGTTGGACCATTTTTTCCAAAGGGCATATGTTATTTCCTATATACCATTAGTTCAATTCCCATCTCTAAAACATTTCCCAAAACACCTCTCCCATACTTAGACACATTTTCTCTCAAGTTCTCTCAAGAACCCTAATCCAAAACCTTCCTCAAGATTGAAGAGACTCTTGCTCCAACTTCCAAGCTTCCATTGAAGACACTCTCAAGACCTTCATAAAAACTCAAGGTATGTGGTGTTGAACTCATGGGTCCTTCCACCCATAGTGTCTAGACTCTATTCTACTCACTAATTCATGGTTTAAGTTAAGATTCATAAATTAGTCTTGTTCTTTGTAATAATTTCCTGCACATTGAATTTTAAACATGAAAAGTGATTGTTTTGAGCATGTTGTGACTCTAGAACTTGAATCTAAATTTGGAATGGATGTGGAGATTTTCATGTGGTATTGTGGGTGTTAAAAGGTGTTGTTGTAGGTTGTTCACTGGTTTGGCTGCATAATTACTACCCTATTTTCCATGATCTTTGATTCCATTACATGCCTTCAAGGCGTTTGACAAAATGTCCAACTATGGAGAGTTGATGAATCGATGCTTTAAAGCTTGAGTTATGAGATGTATGGAAATCCAGAGATGTGTTGATGACAAACTAAGCTTGTGTATATGTTCATTCCATACGTGAGATTGCATTAGAGCCTAATGGGAATTTCCTATATAAAGTGTTGCATGACCATGCCCGGTCCGGGGGAAAAGAATCGGACAACCATGTGAGAGGTTTATATCTCACCACCTAGGATGCTTGGGGTGTGACCAACATCAACCATGTGAGAGGTTTATATCTCACCACCTAGGATGCTTGGGGTGTGACCAACATCAACCATGTGAGGGGTTTATACCTTGCCACCAGGGTGTCCGAGTGTGAACGGCATCCCCCATCCTAAGTTGGGGTTATAGATTGGTTGGATCATGCATACACATATGATATCTACTATTAGTATAGATTTACTTAAACATGTTTTGACTTCACTTTGATCATGCATCCTCATATTGTTATTCATAATGCCTATGAAACTATTTCTTGTATTTCGATTGTGTCCTTGTCTATTGTTGTGTTGCACCCCGCATACTTAGTACATTCCAAGTACTAACGCATATTTTGCCTACATGATGTCACCATGTAGGGACCGCAGCTACTCTTGATCCTTCTTTCCATTCACGTGGCTAGTACGGTGCTTATCCGAGTTTGTTGGTGAGTCCTCAATGATTCGAGGGCTATGTTATGTTTCTTACTCCTATGTTTTGAGACTTTAGCTTGCAATTGTATTTTGACTATGAGGGGAGCCGGTAGTATGTCATGGCCCCCGTCCTATCTATGTATGTAGAGGTGTGCGTTGGACAAGTATTTTGTAAATGAGCTTGACTCTTGTTCTATGATGTCATTTTAAAATGGTTTGCCCTTAGTCCCTATTTTCCCGTTAATTAATGTTGAATGTACTTCCGCGACCGATGAAGTGTGATGACAAGTTTGAGAGGCTTGTTTGGGGTTCCTTCGGGTTCCGCATTCGCCATGTCACGTCTAGGCCCTAGGCTTGGGTCGTGACAGGCATCGCGCAACACATGTAGAATCGGATGCAGAGACTTATGAGGAGTTGATATCAGTAAATGTTGAGGATACACAGGAGAGCAGAGATGTGGGCATATTTAGAGACATGCCAGATCAGGGACGGTTGTGCAGTCAGTGATCCAGGCATTTTGGACTGAGACGTCAACATCATCTCCTAGTGGACCTGGCATCGATATTCCGTCTGAGGCTACTCCGGGCACTGATGCCCAAGTACAGACTGCTACACCAGCCACAGAGACCTCGAGAGAGAGAGACTGCATAGACAGTACCTTTCTTTACCTCCCTCTCTGTCTTATTTTATTTCTACTTTGGGACACTTTTATTTGCATTTGAGGAAAAATACTTTGTAATTGTGGTGGGGTGAGGCCCACACCTTTTGTGTTGATAGTTGTGTTTTGTGTATATATTTGGGTTAATCTAGTTTAAATTATGTTTTATCTATTTTTGTGGATGATTGAGTTTATGGCGCCTGTTATTTATTTTAATTTAAACTGATTTTAAACCATCTAAAAAATTTTGCCACCTCTTTTGTGTGAGTGTGGCTGTTCTTGTACAAAATTAAGTCTAGGTCCCGATCAATACATATGACTTTAATAGTGCTCTCAATCGAACGAACCCAAATGCACGGTTAATCTGGTTTAAATTATGTTTTATCTATTTTTGTGGATGATTGAGTTTTTGGCGCCTGTTATTTATTTTAATTTAAACTGATTTTAAACCATCTAAAAAAATTTGCCACCTCTTTTGTGTGAGTGTGGCTGTTCTTGTACAAAATTAAGTCTAGGTCCCGATCAATACATATGACTTTAATAGTGCTCTCAATCGAACGAACCCAAATGCACGGATACGATGAGGCCAAATGAAGTTGCATACACAATATGTGAACTCTTTGCATCTCGTTTTGACTAGCCTAGTATCGAATCAAGTCTCTTATGATGACCGTTGCACACTAGCGAAAGTATGGAGTCTTGTTTGACAATTAGTGCCGATACCTAATGTGCGAAGCTTACTTTGAAACATGCATGAATACACCTAGAATTTTCCCCATTAGTCCAGGAGACTAAGTAAAGCTTTCTCTTGACATGATCTTAGGCAACATTGAAAAGTGTGAGCCAATTTTACATATACCGCTTTTGTAGCCTACCTTGTGAGTGTGTGAACCTCTCTTGAACACCCCCTGAACCTCAACCTCAGTTGGAAGAAACTTGATGAAAACTAGACCTTTCTTAATCCACTACGTATAATCCTCTTGAATTGTGGTTAATTGAATAGCCAACTTAGGCCAAAAGCCTAAGTTGGGGGTGTGGTGAAAAGACAAGGGAAAATCAAGAAGTGCATGAATGTCTCCTCTTACCCATGGTTTTAAGAAAAATAGAACACCTCCATATATATAAATAAATAAAAAAGGAATAAAGAAGAAAGTTGCAGAATAAAGTGCAAAAGAAAAGGAGTTTCCAACACACTATGGGAAAGTGAATTATAAGATGACTCAGAAGCACTAAAGAAAATGATGAAGGAAAAGGGAAGGAAGTGTTGTGAGCACCACAATTCATGAGGATGAAAGACACTAAGCCTAAATGACCATACCTTTTCACTCAGCCCCATTACAAACTTTGAGAAGACCTTTTTGATCTTGAGAAAGCTGAAACAAATGTCAATTGAAAAATACGGGAAAACTTATGGGTGAAAGCATGCATTGTTTTCATCTTTGTGAGTGTGCACATTGCATCTGATTCCTGAACTATAGATGATTAAGCTACCATTGTGTGATTATGGAATCATTCTTTCTGTGTGGGCATTCGAACACTTTAGTTGATCTTGAACTTGCATGTGAAGCAAGTATTGTGAGCATGAGGTTCTTTGATATTGGTGAGTCCCAACTTGAATCTTTGAGTGAACATTTGATCTTTGCATAAGTAAATTGAGTCTTGTTGTGTGCATTCATGATTGAGTCTTGTGTAGCATTGTTCTATACATCTTTTTTGAATGACTGAACTTGAGTTTGCTTGAGCACAAGCAAAAGTTTATGTTGAGGTGTTGATGAGTCCAAGATTTGGACTCATTAAAGGATATATTTTAATGAAATTAGTATCCTCAAATGCATGTTTTATCCCAATATCTGATGAAAACCTTTAAGTTTCAGGTATTTAAAGTTTGAGGTAAAACATGGACACTACTTAGCAAAAAGGAGCATGAAGAAGCTGAAAGAACGAAGAAATGAAGATCTCCAAATCACCGAACCCACTTGGCGAATCGCCAACAGATTGTATATTTGCCTTTTGTTCCAGTGTGCTGAGCCCTGAAGTAAAAAAGAAAATCAGCAGTGAAAAGAAGTAGTTAGTGTAACGCTGAACAACTCCGTGAAGTAGTGCTACATTGCCCAATTACCCAGCACACAAAGATGTTGAAGGTAACTGATGAAGGTGACGAACTAGACCAAAAGGGCGGATTGCCGAGTGCAACGGCGATTCTCACTAACGTCGCCGAAAGATACTTCAGAGAGAATTTTCTGAAAAAACTATAAATACTAGTTAAGTTTTTATTCTTAAGGAGAGTTTTTTGCCTAGTTTTTAGATTATTGAGTTATAGACAGAGTCTTTAAAAATATTCTCTATGTTTTGGAGAGAGTTTTGAAGAACTTGGAGCTTACAAGGGTTTCATCTTCAAGAAATTGGACTTGGGTCTCTTTGATTCTTCACCTTTTTCTTGTTTTAGGACTTAATCTTGCATACCCATTGATGGAAACTGAGATTGGAATACTTCTTTATCTCTGTTACATGTGTGGCTAAAAACCCCAAATTCTTGGGGTGTGATTTTATGAATATGGGTTAGATTAGTTGTTGTGTCTTGCTTGCTGATAGTCTATTCGTAGTTTAAATGTGATTTCTTTTAGTGGTTGTGGATGAACTTAACGAGGTTGTAGTTGCAAATATAATCTCATCTATATGTTTTCGACTTGCGATAGAGAGAGGTCGTAAAACTAAGACCACTAAATTCATGGACAATGCGAGTGGGTCGACATGAGGTTCAACTCGAGAGAGTGAACCCTAGTCCCATGTCCACACACTCAGCTCGAGAGAGTGAGTGGGTTAAGGTGGAGCATGTTCATCATGCGGCAAGTGGGCGTCCGAGAGGAACCTACTTGAAACAGGGTAAGTTGCTCGAAAGAGAGCTTCTCCCCTTTAAAGTCTAGCCTAGTCACAAATACTCCATGAATTTACTATCATAAGCATGTTCCCAATGATTTAGTCTATCCCGTATTCCTATCACATCACAAGAATCCTGTCTCCATAATTATATTTTCCCTTACTTTTACTATTTTAGTTGTTTCTTACTTATAAACCCCCATATGAAAATTGACGGTTGTGTCACCCTATTTAACTTGTTATGTTTTTATTCGCTAAAGTCTTTAGCTACGATTATCTTTAGCACATTTGCGCTTAACCACTAACTTTCATGCCCACTCCCTTGGGACTCGACCCCAACCCTTGGTTGGGTTATTACACTATTGCACGATCGTAGACACTTGCATCGGAAGTTCTGTCATTGATTACGCAAACACTCTGCTCATCGGGTCTGCAGTAATTGGTCATCCTCAGGTTCGGAGAATGAGGCTTGAGAATCAAAAGATTCCCCATCACTGTCGGAATTTTGCTATAGTCTCTCAGCTACGGGTGTTTTGCACTTTCCTTTGCCTCAATTCGAAGGTGCTTTCTTGCCCTTTTTGTTGGAAGCAACAACTCCCTCAATTTTTATAGTGCCCCGTGCTAGTTTGCGGGGCAGGCATACAACTTTCATCCCAATTAGTCCTAGCCATATCTGGAAAATACATCGAAAAGAGTTAGAAATAATTAAAGAAAAATTGCAAAATTCAAGTTGCAGAAAGAATCACCGAACCAGTGAGTCGTCGAGTCAGTTTGGCGAGCTAGATTGGGCTCGCCGAAAGGACCAGGTTGAAAGATTCCCAGAAATCAGGCAAGTCAGCAATATTCAGCGAGCTAAAACTAGCCCGCTGAATAATACAGTGTGTTTTAGGGGTTAGAGGCACAAAAAGGGCAATTAACAAAACCTTTCGGTCAGTCTCCATATGAACTCGACGAGCTCAAGCTTCCAGCCGAAAGTTGCACTCAAAAATTATCCAAACCAAGCCATTAAGGGGGATCAAAGGGGGACCGTCGAACTGTTCCACGAGCTCGACCCAGCTCGCCAAACTGCCCAACTTGCCAAATTCCAACCCCTTTTCCCAAAATCAAGCCAGCAACCCCCGAAATCAATATCAAACATACACACTTTTCAATTCATTCAAGACCCATGCCTCCGGGGTACTTAGATTTCCACCGATCTGGCCAAAATTGGCCATTTGATGACTTTTGCCCTTATGCATAACGTCAACCGCTCCATCATTAGGCAAATTACGTCATTTGGCTCAATGAAGGGTTACTCAGACTTCACCCAACACGACCCAACATTAAATAACCATAACACAATATTTAGAGTTAATTTTAACGCATTAAACATGGGGATTCAACATTTTAAGTAATTAGGCACAATGTTGAAATACAAAATAGGCAAACCAACATAGATAACGGTGTACATTTGGGTTGTCTATTTATAATTGTGTTAATTACTACTTTTCTGTGGATGTTTGAGCTTGTGGCTCTCTTTTGCTTTTAATTGCAAAATGATTTTGACCCTTCCAATTTTTTTTGATTTTTTTGCACATTTTTGCCACCCCTCGTGAGTTGAATGTGGCTGTAATTTTGAAAGAATTTAAGTCTCGATTTCGATCAATACTGATGACTTGAATAGTGCTCTAAATTGAACGAACATGAATGTACGGCTACGATGAGGCCAATTGAAGTTGCATAACAATATGTGAACTTGTTGCATCTCGTTGTGATTAGCCATTTATCGAATTGATTCTGTTGTAATGACCGGTGCACACTAGAGAAAGTGTGTAGTCTTGTTTAACTTAAGTGGTGATGCCTTGTGTGATTAGCTTGCTTTGAACCATGCATGCATAAACCTAGAATTTGCCCTGTTAGTTTGATTGAGTTAGAATTTGCCATGTTAGCCTTGAAATGATCTTAGGCAACTTTAAAGAATGTGAGCCAAATTTGACATATACCTCTTTTGTGGCCTACCCGTGAGTATGTGAAATCCTTTTGAACACCCTTTGAGCTTACCTTTCTTTGGAAGAACCTTGATGAACCCTAGACCCTACTTGACCCACTACCTACAATCCTCTCAATTTGTGATTTAGTGAATAACCAACTTAGGCCAAAAGCCTAAGTTGGGGGTGTGGTAAAAAGGAAAAGGAGAAGTCAAGAAGTGCAAGAAAAAGTCCTCTGTAACCCATGGGATTGCATAATTGGAAACCCTTTCAATTAAAAAAAAATTGTGGAATAAGGTACGAAGGAAATCGAGTTTCCAAGCAATCCATGAAGGTGAATAAACAGGTGACTTACAAGCATTAGAAAAAGAATTGATAAAGGAGGAGAAGGGAATGCCTTGAGAATACCACATCCCACGAGGAAGGAGCCATTGAGCCTAAATGACCATACCTTTGCACTCATCTCCATTACAAGCCTTAGAAAGACCTTTTTTTATTGAGTAAACCGAATCAAAAGTCAATTGGAAAACAAGGGCAAACCTATGGGTGAAAGCATGCATTGTGTTCCTCTTTTTGAGTGTGAGCGTTGCATCTGATTCCTGATCTTGAATTGATTAACCTTTGTGTGTGAATATGAAATCATTCTTCATGTGAGGGCATTTAGATACATTTTGTCGAGCTTGAACTTGCACAAGTAGCAAGTATTGCGAGCATGAGAATCTCTGGTAATGGTGTGTCATAACTTGAATCTTTGAGTGCACAGTTGATCTTTGCATAAGTAATTTGAATCTTGTTGTGTATGTTCATGATTGAGTCTTGTGTAGCACTATTTGAGACACCCTTTTTGAACGACTGAACTTGAGTTTGCTTGAGGACAACCAAAAGTTTAAGTTGGGGGTGTTGATGAGTCCACAAATTGGACTCATTTAGGGCTTATTTTGATAAGAATAGTGTCCTCGAATGCTTATTTTGTTTAAATACCTGATGAAAACTCTTAAGTTTCAGGTATTTAAAGTTTTAGTGAAAGCCTGGAGACTTAGGCGCAAAAAGGAACAAAAAGGCTAAAAAGAACGATGAGGTTGAAGCCCGAGCATCGCCAAGGACACTTGGCGATTCGCCAAAGGGATTTACTCCGCCTTTTGTTCCAGTAAGCGAACCCCGGAAGGAGAAGGATAAAAAAGGAAATGAAAGGAGTAGTCGACGACGAAGCAGTACTATACCACCCAATCGTCCAGAACATTAAGGTGCTGAAGGCAAGCACGAAATAGCAATGAGACAGACGAAGGCCGAGTCGCCGAAGACATTCGGCGATATCGACTAACTTCGCCAAAAGATTCGTCACCACTATTTTCTGAAGTTTATAAATACTAAACTTATTATTATTTTTAAGGGAGTCAAAATTTTATTTTAATTTCCATAATAGAATAGTACTTTTTGCATATTTTTCTCCCAAGTTTGGAGAGGGTTTTGTGGGAGACTTGAAGAGAGAAGGATTTCATCTTCCCTAAGTTGGAAGTGGGTCTTCTCCATTCTTCTTCCTTTGCTTAAATCAAGGTTTAATTTCTTAGACCCATTTGATTTTACTACCATTTTAGGTGTATTTGGTTATTTCTTGATGTGTGGCTAAAAACCCCATACTTGGGGTGTGATTTAGCAAATATGTGTTGATATTATTGTTGGGTCTTGCTTGCTGATAGGTTAGATGTAGTTTAATGGTGATTTCACCTAGTGGTTGTGGTACAATCTAAAGGGTTTGTAATTGCAAATACAAAGCCACTCATGTCTTTTTGGCTTGCCTGAGATGGAGGTCGTGAAACCAAGACCACTAGACTAATGACTAAGCAGTGGGTCGACATGAGGTTCAGCCTGAGAGGGTGAGCCCTAGTCCCATATCCTAACATTCAGCGAGAGAGAGTGAGTGGGGTAAGGCGTAGGTGGGTCTTCATGCGGCAAATGGGTGTCCGAGAGGAACACATTTGAAATGGGGTAAGTTGCCCGAGAGGGAACTTATTTCAATTTAAAGCTTAGCCTAGTCACTATTATTTTGCAAATTTCCTTTCAAAAAGCATGTACCTAACTACTTATCTCAACTTGTATTGCGGTCACACCCCAAGAACATTTCCCCATACTTGATTTTCTTGTTAATTTTCGCTATTTTTACTAATTGTGACAAAACCCCTCAATTTGATATTTGACACTTTCGTGTCACCCACTTTAATTTACCATGTTTATGTTCATTAATGTCTTTAGCTACGACTAATTAGAGCTTAATTTTATTTTTCTATCAATTCTCAAAACCAATCCCTTGGGACACGTCCCCAACCTTTAGTTGGGTTTCTATACGATCGACGATCGTAGACACTCATATCGTAGGTTAGCGTCGTTGGTCACGATAGCCATCAATTAACATAATCAAAGATAACCCAGCCTATCCTTGATTATTTTGTTGTATTGATCAATTCAACACTACCCCTAGTGATAATAATATTGAATCTCCACACCGCTAAGGTCAAATAATTTTGTAAACTTCGGTTTCTCTTACAATGATAATTGCGTGTCTGAATTTGTGTTATTAATTTTTAGCAGAATCATCGAACCATTTGCCATGTTTGTTTCAATTGAGATTAATTGCAATTGAATTAACTTGTTGAATCCTTAACCTCTCACAATTTCTTGTGGGATTCGACCCCGACTCTTGGTTGGATATTTTTATTAACGATGACTACTCACTCTGTGGATTTGTTTTAGTGAGTAATTTGAGTGATATCAAAAATGGTGTCGCTGCTAGGGAATGGTAGTTAGGAATTAAATTTGATAAGTAATTCGCATAATAATTTGTTTCATTGTTGAATAAACTTATGCTTGGACCTCTTTTGGTGTTCTCATTGCACATGTAACAATGAATGCGCATGGTGGAGAGGACACTAGTCGCCATTTGAAAGAAAATGATGTTAGAAAAGAAGATGAGGTTGTTTCTCATATCACCAATGAAGTTGGAGTAGTTTTGTTACCACTAGTACATAAAGATACCACATTTGTCATAACAAAGTCCATGTTACATATTACCAAATTAGGAGGATTATTTGGGGGACTCAAACACGAAGATCCTAATGAGTACCTCCACGAGTTTGTGAGTGTGTGTAACCCTTTTTCGACTAAGGGTATTTCACAAGAATCAATTTGATTGAGGTTATTGCGCTTTTCGTTAATATGTGAAGCAACTAGTTGGTTCATTGAGTTTCCAAGGAAGTCTATAACCACGTGCGGAGAACTAATTGAAGCTTTCTTAGAGAGGTTCTTTCCTCCGTCTAAAATAATGAAATTCAAAAAAATATATTCATAATTCTAAATAAATGAGTGGAGAACCCACTCATAAAGCATGGTTACGCTTCTAAAAGGGTATTGTTTCAATGTCCAATACATGGTTTCCCTGATGATCAACTACTACAATATTTTAACAAAAGTCTTGATGTTGTGAATAAATGATTTGTTGATCATATCATTTTGGACGACATAGTTAAGCAACCATTCATGAAAGCTTCAAGGTTGCTTGACGCGATGACCAAAATTAACGAAGCTTGGTACACGAGAGAAGATTATGTGTAACTTCCACAATTTGAGACTCTTAAGGAACAATAAGTGAAAACCAAGAGCTTGAAAAGAGCAATGCTAAATTGACTGCTCAACTTGTAATGTTATCCTAACGTGTTATTGGAAGTGGGAAAATTTCAATGAATGCAATGTCCGGAGAGTGTATGATGATGGGGATTACATGAGAGGTGAAAAATCAGAGGGTTTTCAGCCAAGGTATCCAAGGCTTGCCGAAAATTAAGGTTGGACCAAAAATAATGATTAAATTTGGTCAAAAGGGAATATGAAGATTCCAAATATATATGACTTTCAATCCAAATGATCAGATGAAGACACCAATTAATGATTTGTTGACTAAAATCTTCAACAAAGTAGAGGGTTAAGATATGATTTTGCAATGGATGAAGCATGACATCTCAGCTTTGTCCACCACTGTAATCTCACATTCATCCTCTATTAAGACACTTGATTAAAAAATGGGGCAACTGACTGCTCTTGTGTATGCTAATCACTATGAGAATTCAATGTCTCATGGAAATGAGTATTAGAGGGGTCCTATCCAAGTTTCAACCATAGTTACTAGAAGTGGGAAAACTTTTCAAGAAATAACAAGTCCCGATAATGTAGTTTCTAAAGGGGTGATTACCGATGATGAATCACCTAAGGGAATGGATAAGAAAAAAACAAAACAAGTTGAAGGTGAGCCGAAGGAAATGGCAAAAGGAGGCTATATTGGTGCCTCATCTATATTGCCTCAAATTAGGATAAAGCCTCCTTTTCTTCAAAGATTGAGGAAGAATATTACAAAGAAAAAATTGAAATATTCTTGGAAATAGTAGATTTGAATGTGAATATCCCATTAGTGGATGCCTTGACCAAAATACCGGGTTATGCCAAATATTTGAATTGGTGGAAAAGAAGAGGGTGATAGATTATGAAATAATTGAAATGCCGCAAACATGTTGTGTGGTAATGACAAAGAATGCAATCCTCAAGAAAGATGATCCGGGAGCTATTACTATTCCATGCACTATTGGTGAGTGTAATTTTTCAAGATCCTTGTATGATCTTGGTGCAAGTATAAATTTGATGCAACTAATGATATTTAATAAGCTTGGGCTTGATGAACCACAACTAACAAGCATGAGGCTTTTAATGGGTGATCGTTTAATAAAGAGGCCAGTTGGCGTGGTCTATGATGTGCTAGTGAAGGTGGAAAAATTTGTGTTCCCTGCTGATTTCATAGTGCTTGATTGTGAGATTGATATTTATATTTTTTCGCTTATTCTTGGTAGACCATTCTTGGCTATGGGAAAAGCTTTTGTCTATATGGAAGGTGATAAGTTGAAGTTTTGGGTTAATGATGAAGTAGTTAGCTTCAATATTCATAAATCCATGAAATATCCAAGTAATATGCACGTTGTATCTCACTTGAATCAAAATGATGAAGCCTTGGAAAGCATTGAAAAGGTGGCGTATCGTGGAGATTCATAAGCTTAAGTTCTACTTAATTATGATCAAGCAAAAATTAGCAACTATGATGAAGTCGTGGATGCCCTTTGGGCGTAGGCTCATATACTTCATTTCAAACAAACCTTGATCTTGATTTGTCTAGTCGAGAAGCACCACCATCTAAGTCATCTATTATTGAGCCACCAAAATTATAATTAAAGGAACTCCCGCCTCATCTCAAATATGACTTTTCTGGGGCCAACAAAACACTTCCGATGATTAATGGCAAGTAGAATTGTTAATCATAGTTTTGAAAAGGCACATTAGCGCCTTGTGGTTGTCCATTGCCAACATCGTGGAAATTTCGTCGCGTGTATGCACTCATAAAATTAATTTGGCTGAAAATTGCAAACCAAGCATTGAGAACCAACGCTGATTAAATTCTTCAATGCAAAAGGATGTGAAAAACGAGATTATAAAATAGTTAGACATGGGAGTCATTTTTCAAGCTGTAGACAGCCAATGGGTGAGTCCTATCTAATGTATTTCTAAAAAGGGTGGTATCACATTAGTTACAAATGAGAAAGTTGAACATGTTGCCACTAGACCCGTGATCGGGTGGCGTGTGTTTATGGACTATCAAAAGCTTAACTCATGGACCGAAAAGGATAATTTCCCAATCCCATTTATCGATCAAATACTTGATAGGCTTGCAGGCAAGGGGTGGTGTTGCTTTCTTGATGGGTATTCCGAGTATAAGAAAATCTTAATTGCACTAGAGGATCAAGAGAAAACAATTTTTCCATGCCCTTATGGAACAATTTCTTTCACGTGAATGCCCTTTGAGTTATGTAATGTGCCGACTACCTTTAAATGGTGCATGTTATCAATATTCGCGGATATGGTGGAGGATTTCATGGAAAAAAATTTAGTTTTTCGAGACTCTTATGAAGAGTGCTTGAAGAATTTGGAGATGGTCTCCAAAAGGTGTCTAGATTCAAATTTGGTTTTCAACTGGAAAAAGTGCCACTTTATTGTGAAAGAACGAATTGTTCTTGGGCACAAAATTTCTGGGTGGTATAAAAGTAGATCAAGCGAAAATTGAAGTACTTAAAAGGTCACCTCCCCCAACTTTTGTAAAGGAAGTAAGAAACTTCTATGGTTATGCCGGGTTCTATAGGTGGTTCATCATCGACTTCTCCAAGATTGCTATTCCATTGTGCAAGATTCTTGAGAAAGAAAGCACATTTATTTTTTATAATGGATGTTTGAATGCTTTCAAGATGTTGAGGGAGAAACTTGTCTCGGCCCCGTATCATCATCGTACCTAATTGGAAACTCCCATCTAAAATGATGTTCGACGCTAGTGGTTTGGCCCTAGGGTCTCTAAAATAAGTTTTTTCATCCCGTTTATTTTGCTAGAAAAAACTTGAATTGTGCTAAAAAGAATCACACCGTGACTAATCAAGAGTTTCTAGCTTTTGAATATGGGTTAGAAAAACATAGAGCCAATTATTGGGTTCAAACGTGACTGTGCACATTGAACATGCAGCTCTATGATACCTAATGGCTAAGAAAGAGGTAAAACCAAGACTGAACTTATGGGTGCTCCTTCTTCAAGAATTTGACTTCGAAGTGAAAGATAGAAAGGGATGTGAAAACCAAGTAGCTGACCACCTATCAAGGCTAGAAGCGGATACTAAAGTGGTTGACGAGATATATATTAATGATGCTTTCCTTAATGAATTTGAAATGCTTATTTCTACACCCTTTGTTCCCTTGGTATGCTCATTTTCCAAACATCGTTGTTTGTGGTTGTTTCCTGATTATTTGAGTAGCCATATGAAGTGGAAATTCTTATTTTATGTGAAGAAGTATATATGGAATGATTTCAATGTTTGGGGGGATTGATTTCATAGGTCCTTTTCCTAGCTCATTTGGGAATAAATACATTCATGTGGTAGTTGACTATTTTTCCAAGTGGGTGGAAACCATGGCATTACAAAACAATAAAGCAAGGAGTTTCACAAAGTTTCTCAAGAAAAATATTGTTACAAAGTTTGAGACCCTAAGGACTATTAGAAGTAATAGAGGTTCATATTTCTGCAACCATCAATTTGCAGCACTTCTCAAAAAGTATGGAGTCAAGAAAAATGTGGAAACGCTATACAATCCACAATCTAGTGAACGAATTGAGGTGTCAAATCGAGAGATGAAGAGAATCCTAGAAAAAATGGTAAATTTTAACCACATCTATTGGTCTAGTAGGCTTGACGACACACTCTCAGCTTATCACACAACATTCAACTCTTCTATTGGCATGTAACAATAAAAGTTAGTATTTGAGAAGGCTGATCTTCTAGTCGTGAAAATGATAAATTTGAACTAGGAAGTGGCTTCAAAGAATAGTGTGCATCAAAATCATAAGAGTGGTGAATTTAGGCTTCTAGCATATGAAAGCTCCGCTCACTGTAGAGACAAAGTTAAACGGAGGCATGATGCAAAGATCTTTCCTCATTAAAATTAGAGTGGGAGATCTACTTCTACTTTTTAATTCAAGGTTGAAACTCATCCAGGGCAAGCACAATATTAAGTGGAGGGCCACAAAAAATCACAAGAGAGTATGGAAATTGAGCGATTTAAATTAGGGATTCAAAGGGAGTGAGATTCAAAGTTAATTGTCACAGGTTGAAGGTTTACTTTTCGGAAAGGTCGTGATGTGCAAGTTATTGAAGTGGTGTACAAGGATGATGCTTGAAACATATCAGCATCGTGCCGCGGCGTAAAAATTAGGAGCTTCTTGGGAAGCAACACAAGTGTTAGTTTTCTTTAATAATGTGGGTGTCACTTGTGCAGGGCTTGAGTTCAACAACTAAGAGAGGAAGTCGGTAATCCACCAAAATAGCTTAGCGATGTTCCAACATTTTTTCTCAAAAGGATCCTCAACTTTAGGTCCAGACTATCCATTTAAGTAGAGTGTGTCACCAACTTGGCGATATGCTAATATGATTGGGCGGACCCGATAGAGTTTGCCTATTAAGGGGCCAAAAATTAAGGGATAAATTGGGAAAATCAGTGTTATACATAAATGTTTGGTGACTCGCGAATTGACTTTAGGAGATCATGATGTAGCCAACCAAATTAGAGGCTAAACTTTCATATGTTATAGGCACAGTCAGCGAACAATCCCTGTTTGGCGAACTACTGAACAAGTCATAGAGCATCATTCTAAAATCATTCGAGGAGTTCCTTTATTTATGGTTACTCATGTCATTTCTTTGCATAGAGGACACTGCAAGGGCATTTGTACCAAAACTTCCATTTTGTTGTGCATGTTTATTTTGATAGTGTTTCAGTTAGTTGTTCTCTCTTAATGTCCTTCTCTCAATTTTGCAACCACCCCTAGGAGTTTTCAAAATTATGAAAGCCTTAAATTTTCATTGATAAATGATTTGAGGATCGATTGTATTCAATATCGATGTCTTCAATATTACTCATTTTGAGCATGATGTATAATGTAAGTGTTGCAAGAATGAGATCGACATGATTTCACTTTTGAATGATCTCTTTGAATCTTTTGTTGACAACTTTATTTTGATGCTAGTCTTGCAATGAATATTTCACGTATGTTTTTTTTATCTTTGCGGGTTGTGCTAAATAAGTGTATTCCAATTTACCATGTGTAGTGAGGTGTTACATGAAAGCATGTGTGTGGAATTCTAGAATTTTCTATGTTAGTATAATTGTCTAAACCTTGGTAGATATGAGGAGTGATCTTGGGAATAAATTCTAAGGGGTACCCAAATTCTCTTATATTTTATGACTACCTTGTGAGGGTGTACATTCATTTTGGCATCATTTGAGCCAACCATTAGTTGACAAAACCAAACTAAAACCTCTTAGATCCAAATTGTCCTCACCTTTTAACCATAAATCCTTTTTGAAGCATTGTTATGTTTGAATATCCAACATAAAACAAAATCCTATGTTGGGGGCATGGAAAGGAAGGAGGAATGAAAACCAAGTGAAGGAAAAACAAAGATCAAATGAGAATCAACATTGAAGTTTGTACAAAAAGAAGGAACCCCTGTTTAAAAATGTGAGAAGAAAAAATCATTGTAATGAAAAAATTTGAAAATTTTATATGAAAAAGAGAAGTTGATGAAATAAAGAGGATTCAGAATAGAGTGAGTGACAAGTGAGAGTTTGAACTCTCAAATGAAAAAGAATGAAAAGAACTTGATAAGAGGTAAAGATGATTGCAACAATGCTTTGAAAAGGTGAAGTTACTATGCCAAATTGACCATACCTTAACCCTCAGCCCCATTACAAGACTAAAAGACTCTTGATATCTTGCATGTTCTAGGTTGTGTGAAGATTGAAAAATATGGGAAAACCTATAGGATGAAGTTTGCATGGATTTCTCTTTTGAGAGACTGAGCGTTGCATTGATTTCTTATTTCTTTGTTGATTTGATTTGGGAAAAAATGGAATCGTTATGGAATCTTTCTTGATGTGAGGGCGCTTGAACACATTTATTGAAACATGGTGTTGCCTTAGAAAAGAAGCTATAGTGTGTTGGAGCTTGTGTTGTAACCGGCTAGTCATAATTTGAAGTTTTTTTTTTCATGATTGAGTGTAGCACGTTGTTGATAGTAGTCTTGTAATGACACTTGCATGTTAACTCAAATTGGATACTATTGTAGACATATTATTGAGCTAATCGTGTTCTTGATATACTTGAGAAAAAGCAAAAGTTTTAAGTTGGGGTTGTTGTTGAGTGGTAGATTAGCATTGATTTTAAACCTATTTAGCGCAAAAATTAATGTCCTCGATGTCTGATTATGTCCTATCCTATTGATATTTTTATGAATTGCAATTGTGAAGGCTAAAGGACAAGACAGGGTTGAATTTGTGAAAGAAACGCAAAAATAGATAAAAAGAACTGTTAACCGTACACTATTGATTGCCAAACAAGAATTATGGATAGCCTAATTGGCACGATATAGCCCAATTGGCAGTGCATTACCTTACATCTCAAGGTTGGTTGGTATACTCATGGACAAACAATGATGTGTCTAATCAAAAGATGTGAACAAGATAAATGTTTCCCAATTCGACGGTATCAGATGACAAAATTGAAGTAAAAAAAGTTAACAAAGGTGGTAATCAATGACTCGCTCAATGAGAAAAAGATGACTCAAATGGGACAACCCAATAAGGTTTGAACACCTAATATTCAGAGCATAAAAAAGGTAAGGTCAAACATGATTGGCGACTCACACAATGATCTCTGCAAGCTCGACTAACGTCACTGATTGAGTAGCACATTAAGTTTTTTTCCAATTTTTGGGAAACTATAAATACCCACATGGAGAGATAAAAAGGAGGAGTCAGAAATTTGTTAGGAAATTCTGAATATTCTAGGGAGAGAAACACTTTCTATAGAGTGAAAACACATTTAGCTCTTGAGGTTTTTGAATTCATAATCGCGAATTTGCAAAATTGAGGTCTAATTCAAAGTGGGTTTTCTTGTAATTATTCAAATTCATGTTACCCATATCTAATTTCATGGAAGGTAGAATTTATTTACATTTCATAATATGTGACTGAAACCCCAATCTCTTGGGGTGTGATTTTGGGGTTAGATGTTGAGTTAACTTAGTGGGTGTGCATAATTGCTCAATTTTATAGCTGTGAATTATGGATTACAAGTGTTACCGTGTATTTAATTCATGAATTCAGGTGCCCACTTGATTTTAGCTTCGATCTAGTATTGGTGCTCAAAAGAGACGGATATAAGTTGGTGATTAGTTTGATATTTGAAGTTTAATAATGCTTAATTGTAAATCCAAGATAGTGGGTTGAGCTGAAAAGTTGCATGAATGAGACCGAAAGGAGATTTCATGAAATAGTTTTATGAGATGGAAAGAAGATTAACATAATGAATCATTACCTATCCTATCCGTAGTTATTTAGATGTATTGAGCAATTCAACACTACCCATAGTGATATCAATGTTCATTCCCCACACCCCTAGAGTCAACTAATTATGTGGTCATTTGCTTCCTCTAATATTCATAATTGTGTGTCTGAATTTGTGTTGTTAATTTTTGTGGCATCATCCACCCATTTTCCATGTTTTCTACATTGATATTAGTTGCAATTTAACTCACTAATTGAATCCTTGACCTCACATCATTCGTTGTGGGATTCGACCCCGACTCTTAGTTGGGTATTTTTATTGACTATGACCACTCACTCTTTGGATTTGTTTTAGAGACTGATTTGAGCGTTATTAGAGTATACTTAGCCAATTGAGTGAACCTCAAACCATACACTTTCAAACTCATGTTCCTTTGATGAATATTAATGAACTCAAGCACCTAATCTTCTCTAATATCAACAAAAAAGAAAGGATCAAGGAAAGCTTCTATAAATTTCTCCCAATCAAGAAGACCAGTCTCAATAGCCATCTATTCCATCCATTGGTGATTGAGGTTATAAGTGGCCAATTCCGCATTCTCTACCATTGATACTTCCATAATTTGTTTTATCTTATAAATTTCATCAATGAAATCTTGAGGATCCTTATATAATTTCGAGCCATGAAACTCTACGGGATTCAGCCTAGTGAGGTCTCTCACCCTTATCACTGCCAATACCCATATTTGGGTTCACAAGAGCAACGACTTCTCTATTAGCTTAGGCCATAATATCATGAGCCAATCCCTGGAAAGTGGCTCGGAATTCGGCATGATTCACTTGCTCAACCAAAGGATTGATCGGTATTTGAGAAAACTCAGGCCCCATAATTTTTTCTTGTGTTAGCTCTTCAAGGAGACATATCCTGAAAAGCATCAAGAAAGAGTTACAAGAAACACCCTCATAGAGATATACTCTATGGTACGATTTAGAGATGTGAAAGAAGAGATGTTTCCTAAACACATTGTAGAATCATATCAAAAAATATGGCGCGCCTCACACTAATAGAGAAGACTCTACTCGACACGTCATGTTAGACGTCCTAGAATCTGGATTGAACCTCATTGTAACGACCCGAGAGCACCCCCTAGTCGTTACTGGCGTATTCGACCTCTCGGAGGTCTTATTCAAGCCCTTAGCATTCGTCATAGCATTTATCATTGAAAAATAGTGGAGAATTTAAAACTTTTTCATAATATAACACAAGACTTAAAAGTCACCTCATTAAACCTTTAATACAAAATCGGAGTACTACGTCTCAAGGTAGCCATCTTAAAACATGACTATAACACAAGAGGGACACAACCCTTACAATACAAAAGAAACAACTATCTAGTCAATATAACTTTAAGGAAAACTCTTTACAATAAAGGTCTTTGAATCTTTAAGGACACACCCGAACTTGGGAATAGTAAGCCAAGCTCATCACTTCTAGGAAAGACCCTTTAGTCACCATCACCTACACTTGGTGTAAAAAGATGAAGAAGAATGGTGTTAGTACAAGAATGCACTAAGTATGATAACCATGCAAAATATGCTTTTAAAAGGACATTTAGTTGGAAACTATGCATCATGCCTTTTTAGAGAAACTTCATGAACATTTAGTACAATAGGCACAATATAAACCACATACATCATCATACACATGGAAACCATTCAAAATAGCTCATAGAGCCACTTAAAACATTTTAGGCACATTCAATACATACAATACATTACCTTCCTCTTTATCTTAACTCCTTTCCTCAAGCAACCCTTAGGGAATACTTGGTGCAATGTATCACCTTAAGGTTACTAAATGTGAAGTTACATATAGCCTTCATCAATCCAACCACATATATTCATAGAGTCATAAGCACACCATAAGACATAGTCTTCACACAGGAACCATCACCTAAGACAACCCCCAAGTCACACTAGTTCAATGTGCAAGTAGCATCCCATAATACTACTCACACCAAGTGTTCCTAGGAAACCACCATAAACTAGGCACATCATATTCAACAAGTCATACATCTTCATTTAACATTAGACATAAGACCAACATACTTCATAACATCATATAAGGACTCATTCCCTTACTACATTATTAGTCATAACCCATTTAGTTCATACCATAGGTAAACCACCCTTACAACCCCTTCACAAGCTCACTTGTGCAATGTACACATGGAGTCCCATACCCCCACATATACCAAGCAAACCCATTAAGAAGTCATAAGTGTAATTCATATGCATTATCATACTTCATATCTTGACATAAGTAAAATCAACCTCAGCATGCTTTCGTATTAACATACATAGACCATAGTCTTCATTGCATAAGAGCCTAATCATAACCTCCCTTAGAGTACACTTGTGCAATGCATAAGTAGGGTCCATAGTCCTACCTACACTAAGTAACTCTTCAAGAAATCTTGACTAGAGTTCATATACTTAAATTTCGGCAGACATTGCCATAACCGACATAGAACATGTGAGCTACATGGAATCCGGTGTTCTACTCCCACACCGAAAAGAGAGGGTACTACTTGCCAAAGTAGGACCTACATACATAATATCTATCTAGTGGATCCACTAAGCTAAGACCTACGGGGGCACGTAGTTATGGAACAAGGAGATTGCTA
The DNA here is from genome assembly GCA_036553675.1 of Solanum okadae. NCBI lineage: Eukaryota > Viridiplantae > Streptophyta > Magnoliopsida > Solanales > Solanaceae > Solanum > Solanum okadae. Next base: position 38,134,314 of record CM071678.1, read on the forward strand.
CTAGAAAACCTTGACTTACTAAGCGTGGAGGTTTCTATCTCATGAGACAACATCTATGTTGGGAACCCGGACTTGCTAAACGTGAAGGTTCTCTTGTGGGAAGCCGGACTTGCTAAACTTGAAGCCGCCACTCTCATTGGTCATGTTCACTCGGTGCTAAGCTCTAACTCCCTTTTTAAAACATTTTTAAGCCTTTATTTAATATTAGTTCATAAAGTAGGCTTTAGAGACTTAATCCCTCATATCATATAGCTCAAAGGTTTCTAAGATGAGAATGACTTTTCATCACAGAACCTACATTATGTGAGAATGACCTTTCACATAATCATACCATATTCATAACATAGTCTAGTTTAGAGTACAATTGAGGAAACCTTTTAAGAGACTCACTTTCACTAGATTTTTATAAACCTTTTCATTCATTCATGTGTGTGTACATATGTGAGGAAGCCTTTCACATAAACACCTTTATACAACACATATTCATACCTTGCTAATCATACACTTTCCATGCATAATAAGATGTAAGGGTGCATATAAGAGTTAACCTTTCAATAGACACCATAACACATCATATTCATAGCTATACATGTAGAGTGTATGTGTGTGTGAATATTGGTCCTCATAGTGACATATTATCAACAACATTGATATTGAGTGCATTTCCCTTAAAGGGATCACAACACATTCACAATGTCCCCAATTCATGACCAATTCACATATAAAGCCCTTAGGGATTCTAGACCACACACCCACACTTCATCATAGGAGACAAGGACACATTCAATCATTGAATAGGTACTCCTAACATGTATATGATCAAACATTTATATAGCGGTCATATAGGTAGGGGTCATTCCACAATAGTACCTAACATAATTAATCATGTAGACCACACCTTATCCCTAACATTATCATTCAGATTATACTCCTCATCATCAACATACTTTAAACATCATGCTAACATTGAGGATTTCATACATAACCTTCATAGAATAACTTCATAAACATATGCATCATAATCATCAATTCACTTCATATCTATTGCCTTCAAGGCCATGATCTCAACATGCATAGATAGACAAGAAGTGAACACCTCCACCATATGTGGATCGAACCACACAACATCAATTCTCAAACTATAGACTAGAAGTTAGGTCAAGTTACCAATTCTCCAAGCCATGATCACCATGGATCAATCCTCAACAATTCATAATAAATTGACATAGGAAGCAATATGAATCAATAATGTAATTCAATATCATAAACATAGTTTAAGTACAATTCCATAAACAAAAGGATCAACCCATAACTTTTCCCATCAGGCCATAATCCTCAACTCATCATTATACCAACAATTCAACATGAATAAGTATAGATAATCATAGGAAACATCAATACAATCTAATCTAAACATAATTTCATCAATAGAGATCATATTCATAAAGACCCACACCATAGGCCAATTTTTGAGAATTTAGGGATCATGGGTTCTTCAAGAATTCCTTTGAAAAATTATCTTAAAAACCTTAATTCCACATGAAATTCATTAATATAATGATTTAGAAAATCGTTAGACAAGGTACCCATGTTTAAATTGAAAATTGGGAATTTTGGTCTTTGAATCACTTTTGAAAATCTTTGATAGAACTCCTTGAATGAGAGGTTATTCAAGGATCAAGAGTCACCATACCTTAATTATTGAAGACCCACGAAATTGAAGAAGAAATCAGTTGAAAACCCATCTTCTAGCTTGAGCTTCATCAAGGTCTTCAATGGAGTTTTTGAGAGAATTTATTTTGAGAGGGAAGGGTCAATTTGAGAAAATGGGGTCTAATTTTAGGTTATAGGGTTTTAACAAACTTAAAATACCCTAAAATAGGTAGAATAAGCGTTTATAATAATTCTCCAAAGTACCCAAACTACCCCTCACTTAGTTGGATCTTTTAAACAAGTCAAACTTGAGTTTTATTTTCGCAGATTTCGTCGGGAAACAAATTCCCGACGCGGAGGTGTTCCCACAAGTTTCTGGAAATTAAATTACGAGACAGTAGAGTCCGCGACCCGGACCAAACTCTTTGGCTCAATATAAACCACATACATCATCATACACATGGAAACCATTCATATAGCACATAGAGCCACTTATAACATTTTAGGTACATTCAATGCATACAATACATTACCTTCCTCTTTATCTTAACTCCTTTCCTCAAGCAACGCTTAGGGAATACTTGGTGCAATGTATCACCGTAAGGTTACCAAAGGTGAACTTACATACAAGCCATCATCAATCCAACCACATATATTCATAGAGTTATAAGCACACCAAAAGACATAGTCTTCACATAGGAACCATCACCTAAGACAACCCCCAAGTCACACTAGTGCAATGTGCAAGTAGCATCCCATAATACTACTCACACCAACTGTTCCTAGGAAACCACCATAGACTAGGCACATCATATTCAACAAGTCATACATCTTCATTTAACATTATACATAAGACCAATATACTTCATAACATCATATAAGGACTTATTCCCTTACTAGAACATTAGTCATAACCCATTTAGTTCATACCATAGGTAAACCACCCTTACAACCCCTTCACAAGCTCACTTGTGCAATGTACACATGGAGTCCCATACCCACACATATACTAAGCAAACCCATTAAGAAGTCATAAGTGTAATTCACATGCATAATCAAACTTCATGTCTTGACAAAAGTAAAATCAACCTCAGCATGCTTTCGTATTAACATACATAGACCATAGTCTTCATTGCATAAGAGCCTAATCACAACCTCCCTTAGAGTACACTTGTGCAATGCATAAGTAGGGTCCATAGTCCTACCTACACTAAGTACCTCTTCAAGAAATCTTGACTAGAGTTCAAATTCTTAAATGTTGGGAGACATTGCCATAACCGACATAGACCATGTGAGCTACATGGAATCCGGTGTTCTACTCCCACACCGAAAAGAGAGGGTACTACTTGCCAAAGTAGGACCTACATACATAATAGCTATCTAGTGGATCCACTAAGCTAAGACTTACGGGGTCACGTAGTTATGGAACAAGGAGATTGCTACTAGAAAACCTTGACTTACTAAGCGTAGAGGTTTCTATCTCATGAGACAACATCTATGTTGGGAACCCGGACTTGCTAAACATGAAGGTTCTCTTGTGGGAAGCCGGACTTGCTAAACGTGAAGCCGCCACTCTCATTGGTCATGTTCACTCGGTGCTAAGCTCTAACTCCCTTTTTAAAACATTTTTAAGCCTTTATTTAATATTAGTTCATAAAGTAGGCTTTAGAGACTTAATCCCTCATATCATATAGCTCAAAGGTTTCTAAGATGAGAATGACCTTTCATCACAGAACCTACATTATGTGAGAATGACCTTTACATAATCATACCATATTCATAACATAGTCTAGTTTAGAGTACAATTGAGGAAACCTTTCAAGAGACTCACTTTCACTAGATTTTTATAAACCTTTTCATTCATTCATGTGTGTGTACATATGTGAGGAAGCCTTTCACATAAACACCTTTATACAACACATATTCATACCTTGCTATTCATACACTTTCCATGCATAATAAGATGTAAGGGTGCATATAAGAGTTAACCTTTCAATAGACACCATAACACATCATATTCATAGCTATACATGTAGAGTGTATGTGTGTCTGAATATTGGTCCTCATAGTGACATATTATCAACAACATTGATATTGAGTGCACTTCCCTTAAAGGGATCACAACACATTCACAATGTCCCCAATTCATGACCAATTCACATATAAAGCCCTTAGGGATTCTATACCACACACCCACACTTCATCATAGGAGACAAGGACACATTCAATCATTGAATAGGTACTCCTAACATGTACATGATCAAACATTCATATAGGGGTCATATAGGTAGGGGTCATTCCACAATAGTACCAAACATAATCAATCATGTAGACCACACCTTATCACTAACATTATCATTCACATTATACTCCTCAGCATCAACACACTTTAAACATCATGCTAGCATTGAGGATATCATACATAACCTTCATAGAATAACTTGATAAACATATGCATCATAATCAACAATTCACTTCACATTTATTGCTTTCAAGGCCATGATCTCAACATGTATAGATAGACAAGAAGTGAACACCTCCACCATATGTGGATCGAACCACACAACATCAATTCTCAAACTATAGACTAGAAGTTAGGTCAAGTTACCAATTCTCCAAGCCATGATCACCATGGATCAATCCTCAACAATTCATAATAAATTGACATAGGAAGAAATATGAATCAATAATGTAATTCAATATCATAAACATAGTTTAAGTACAATTCCATAAACAAAAGGATCAACCCATAACTTTTCCCATCAGGCCATAATCCTCAACTCATCAATATACCAACAATTCAACATGAATAAGTATAGATAATCATAGGAAACATCAATACAATATAATCTAAACATAATTTCATCAATAGAGATCATATTCATAAAGACCCACACCATAGGCCAATTTTTGAGAATTTAGGGATCATGGGTTCTTCAAGAATTCCTTTGAAAAATTATCTTAAAAACCTTAATTCCACATGAAATTCATTAATATAATGATTTAGAAAATCGTTAGACAAGGTACCCATGTTTAAATTGAAAATTGGGAATTTTGGTCTTTGAATCACTTTTGAAAATCTTTGATAGAACTCCTTGAATGAGAGGTTATTAAAGGATCAAGAGTCACCATACCTTAATTATTGAAGACCCACGAAATTGAAGAAGAAATCAGTTGAAAACCCATCTTCTAGCTTGAGCTTCATCAAGGTCTTCAATGGAGTTTTTGAGAGAATCTATTTTGAGAGGGAAGGGTCAATTTGAGAAAATGGGGTTTAATTTTAGGTTATAGGGTTTTAACAAACTTAAAATACCCTAAAATAGGTAGAATAAGCGTTTATAATAATTCCCCAAAGTACCCAAACTACCCCTCACTTAGTTGGATCTTTTAAACAAGTCAAACTTTAGTTTTATTTTCGCAGATTTCGTCGGGAAACAAATTCCCGACGCGGAGGTGTTCCCACAAGTTTCTGGAAATTAAATTACGAGACAGTAGAGTCTGCGACGCGGACCAAACTCTTTGGCTCAATATAAACCACATACATCATCATACACATGGAAACCATTCATATAGCACATAGAGCCACTTATAACATTTTAGGTACATTCAATGCATACAATACATTACCTTCCTCTTTATCTTAACTCCTTTCCTCAAGCAACGCTTAGGGAATACTTGGTGCAATGTATCACCGTAAGGTTACCAAAGGTGAACTTACATATAAGCCATCATCAATCCAACCACATATATTCATAGAGTTATAAGCACACCAAAAGACATAGTCTTCACATAGGAACCATCACCTAAGACAACCCCCAAGTCACACTAGTGCAATGTGCAAGTAGCATCCCATAATACTACTCACACCAACTGTTCCTAGGAAACCACCATAGACTAGGCACATCATATTCAACAAGTCATACATCTTCATTTAACATTATACATAAGACCAATATACTTCATAACATCATATAAGGACTTATTCCCTTACTAGAACATTAGTCATAACCCATTTAGTTCATACCATAGGTAAACCACCCTTACAACCCCTTCACAAGCTCACTTGTGCAATGTACACATGGAGTCCCATACCCACACATATACTAAGCAAACCCATTAAGAAGTCATAAGTGTAATTCACATGCATAATCAAACTTCATGTCTTGACAAAAGTAAAATCAACCTCAGCATGCTTTCGTATTAACATACATAGACCATAGTCTTCATTGCATAAGAGCCTAATCACAACCTCCCTTAGAGTACACTTGTGCAATGCATAAGTAGGGTCCATAGTCCTACCTACACTAAGTACCTCTTCAAGAAATCTTGACTAGAGTTCAAATTCTTAAATGTTGGGAGACATTGCCATAACCGACATAGACCATGTGAGCTACATGGAATCCGGTGTTCTACTCCCACACCGAAAAGAGAGGGTACTACTTGCCAAAGTAGGACCTACATACATAATAGCTATCTAGTGGATCCACTAAGCTAAGACTTACGGGGTCACGTAGTTATGGAACAAGGAGATTGCTACTAGAAAACCTTGACTTACTAAGCGTAGAGGTTTCTATCTCATGAGACAACATCTATGTTGGGAACCCGGACTTGCTAAACATGAAGGTTCTCTTGTGGGAAGCCGGACTTGCTAAACGTGAAGCCGCCACTCTCATTGGTCATGTTCACTCGGTGCTAAGCTCTAACTCCCTTTTTAAAACATTTTTAAGCCTTTATTTAATATTAGTTCATAAAGTAGGCTTTAGAGACTTAATCCCTCATATCATATAGCTCAAAGGTTTCTAAGATGAGAATGACCTTTCATCACAGAACCTACATTATGTGAGAATGACCTTTACATAATCATACCATATTCATAACATAGTCTAGTTTAGAGTACAATTGAGGAAACCTTTCAAGAGACTCACTTTCACTAGATTTTTATAAACCTTTTCATTCATTCATGTGTGTGTACATATGTGAGGAAGCCTTTCACATAAACACCTTTATACAACACATATTCATACCTTGCTATTCATACACTTTCCATGCATAATAAGATGTAAGGGTGCATATAAGAGTTAACCTTTCAATAGACACCATAACACATCATATTCATAGCTATACATGTAGAGTGTATGTGTGTCTGAATATTGGTCCTCATAGTGACATATTATCAACAACATTGATATTGAGTGCACTTCCCTTAAAGGGATCACAACACATTCACAATGTCCCCAATTCATGACCAATTCACATATAAAGCCCTTAGGGATTCTATACCACACACCCACACTTCATCATAGGAGACAAGGACACATTCAATCATTGAATAGGTACTCCTAACATGTACATGATCAAACATTCATATAGGGGTCATATAGGTAGGGGTCATTCCACAATAGTACCAAACATAATCAATCATGTAGACCACACCTTATCACTAACATTATCATTCACATTATACTCCTCAGCATCAACACACTTTAAACATCATGCTAGCATTGAGGATATCATACATAACCTTCATAGAATAACTTGATAAACATATGCATCATAATCAACAATTCACTTCACATTTATTGCTTTCAAGGCCATGATCTCAACATGTATAGATAGACAAGAAGTGAACACCTCCACCATAAGTGGATCAAACCACCCAACATCAATTCTCATACTATTAACTAGAAGTTAGGTCAACTAACCAATTCTCCAAGCCATGATCACCATGGATCAATCCTCAACAATTCATAATCAATTGACATAGGTAGCAATAGGAATCAACAATGTAATTCAATATCATAAACTTAGTCTAAGTACTATTCCATAAACAAAGGGATCAACCCATAATTTTTCCCATGAGTCCATAATCCTCAACTCATCAATATACCAACAACTCAACATGAATAAGTATAGATAATCATAGGAAACATCAATACAATCTAATCTAAACATAATTTCATCAACAGAGATCATATTCACAAAGACCCACATCATAGGCCAATTTTTGAGAATTTTGGGATCATGGGTTCTTCAAGAATTTTTTTGAAAAATTATCTTAAAAACCTTAATTCCACATGAATTCATCAATAGAATGATTTAGAAAATCGTTTGACAAGGAACTCATATTTAGATTGAAAATTGGGAATTTTGGTCTTTGAATCACTTTTGAAAATCTTTGATAGAACTCCTTGAATGAGAGGTTATTCAAGGATCAAGAGACACCATACCTTAATTATTGAATACCCATGAAATTGAAGAAGAAATCAGTTGAGAACCCATTTTCTAGCTTGAGCTTCATCAAGGTCTTCAATGGAGTTTTTGAGAGAATCTATTTTGAGAGGGAAGGGTCAATTTGAAGAATGGGGTCTAATTTTAGGTTATGGGGTTTTAACCAACTTAAAATACCCTAAAATAGGTAGAATAACCGTTTATAATAATTCCCCAAAGTACCCAAACTACCCCTCACTTAGTTGGACCTTTTAAACAAGTCAAACTTGAGTTTTATTTTCACAGATTTCATCGGGAAACAAGTTCGCGACGGGGAGGTGTTCCCACAAGTTTCTAGAAATTAAATTATGAGACAGTAGAGTCCGTGACACAGACCAAACTTTTTGGCCCATAGTGGAGCAGGTCCGCGACGCGGAGCCACTCCCTCCAAGCACAATCTCAAGCTGCCTTGGCAGCTTGCTTGGCCAAGGTTGGGGTCCTCCTCGGGGACCCTTAGGGTGGCCCCCGAGGGGTTGTATCCAAATGTTTTGACCCTAAAAACATTTATTAAGACACTAGGGTCACCTCCACTGATTTTAGACTCCAAACACCACATAAAAACATGAACAACATACTAGAAAATACCAACACATAAAAGACTAGTTTCTGAACGTCTTGGTTGTCCCTTGACGTTTGACTTCCAAATTCTTTAAAACTGACTTAAAAGGCTATTCTTCATTATTTTGACAAGTTATTAATGCATAAAACCCATGTGAGGCTCTACTTTATCCTACTTTATTTTGAGGGTCGTTACACTGAATGTGTTACCAAGTTTGTCACGACCCAAAGTACACCCTAGACGTGACAGGGTGAATAAGACCCCAAAATATCCTAAATAAGCCAGTTTACATAAGCCTGATATAATAACAATACAATTCAAGAGACATGGCCAATGTAAATCTCAAATCATATGATAATATAAATAATACAAACATAGTACATAGATATACGCGGAATACTACTAAGTCTAACAGAAGGCTTTCTAACATCATAAGAGTTGTTAGGATGTAACCCATACACCACATACAAGTATGAAAGAAAAGTTACCATAAAAGCAATAAACATGTATATAGCTTAGCCCTCGAACCATCAGGACTCACCGATCCAATGAAAAAGCTATGAAATCCTAATCTAAGTACATCCGAGAGGAAGAGCATCAGACCCTATATTATGAGACACTAGCAGAACAAAAATGTACTAAGTATGAGGAAATTCATAAAAACATTGGCATGATAATATGAGGAATTTTAAACATGATATGCATGACAAAGTAAAACACTACAAAATCGATTAAAGAATCCATGAGTCATAATAAAGGTCAATGCATACTTAAAACTATTTTAGAAGCCTTCATAAAAAAACATTGAACAAAAATAGTTCATTTGTGGGATATTTACCGTTAACCGATAATAAGACCATGTGATCTATAACATGGAATTTGGCATGACCTTTACAACCAAATGGGGAATCTACTTGCCAAGTTAGAATTCGGTCACATACAATTTTTGCTAAAGTGGATCCACTAGCTTAGATCATTTAAGACAATCCTATGGGGACACATAATTAATGGATAGAGAGATTGCTTATAGAGACCTGACCTCAACTAACAAAAGTGCCTCCATTTCAAAGCTCATATTGATATCAAAATACTTGGAAAGATACAATTAAGACAACCAATCTAATAATAAGTCATGCTATAGTAGCTCCTTTCAATTCATTATTTCATAAACTTTCATATTAACCACTTACCTTCCTAAGTATGTAAATCATGATTTAATTAATATATGAGAAAACCTTTCACAAATAATTAATAAATTAATTAATAGAATAATATCTATAAATGTGTAATATCATTTATTGTTATGGTTTATGCATGTTAGCCCATTTTTTAATATTTTCTTAGTAATAAACTTGTGTGTAAGAAAATATTACAATACAAACAAAAAAATTTAATCTAAATGTATTGTAAAAAAAATAATAGAAATGTCTTATCAATTTAAAATAATAATACCAAATTAGATGACTTTTCAAGATATGTCCTTATAATCATTAATTTACAAGTGATCTTTTATTATCTATAAATGTAATGACATGTAGTTAATTATAATACAATCAATAGGTCATATTTTCAGTACTTAAATATTGCTGATCAACTATTTATATTCGATTTATTTCGTAATAATACTCTTACTGAGTTCTTTCAAGCGAGGAAGAACACAATTTGTTCAATGCAAAAGTTGAGTCAGAATTGAAACAAATGTATGTTACTATAATACTTTTTTTTAATTTTATAGTGTATATTTTATATTTATATATCTATCAAACAACATAATTAGATGTCTTTTTTTTAAAATATGTGGATAGCCTACACCATGACAAAAGAACATATAACCATATTACGCGAACCTATATAGAAAATATATACAAAATCCAAACATTTTTAAACCTTAAACCCAGATCTACTACAACCCAAGAACCCAACCAGGATTATTTAACCCAAAAATTACAAGGTTATAATAAATTGATTGCACAATCGAAAACTAATGCCAACTTAGTAAGGACATGTTACAACTATGGACTATAAGAAACATAGTAAGAAAAATACTAGTAGAAAATTAAGAAAATTAAACAAATTATATCCGAAATATAAACAACTCAATATCACAAAAACTGATAACGATAAATTAGATCAATTAATAGATAATATATCTAAAATAGAATATAAATATATTCAATATTTAAAGAAACAATGAATAACGAGAATGAAGAGTATAGACAAAAACTTACTGAAATAATTATAGCGAAAATGAAAGAATTAGAACATAGGCAAAATAGACTTAATAATAACATATTCGCAGGAATTTGTAAAAAAATCTATAATAGCACAAAGAAAAACTATTTTATATCTAGAAATACAAATAGAAAGTTTAGAATATAAACTTCAACACAATCTATAAATGAATAAAGAAGAATACGCAATAGATGAAAAAACATATGAAAACTATGACGGATTAAAAATAGAGCTAGAAAAAGAGCTAGCAATATTAAAAGAAATGTATGAAATTAAACAAAAAGAAAAAGAACAAAAAACAAAATTAGCAAATGAGATAATTAAATTTAAAGAAAAATTGCAATTAGAAGAGGAATTAGAAGAAAAAGAAGAAAATAGTCAAGATAATCCACCCGAAATAAGAATTGATGAAATAAACGACGATGATCTAGAACAACATTCGGAAACAAGTGAAACATATACGGAACTTTTAGCAAACATAGATAATACAAAGAATTTAGAAATAAATACCGGAGACATAGACATGGATGAAAAACCTAGCACATCAAGAGTAAAAAATCCAAAATATTATAATGAAAACTATGGACGTACAATATGATAGAGAAAAAACTATATGGGATAAAAGATTAAATATAAAATGGACACCTAAACCAATAACTGAACAACATAATTTTTTAGATTTAGACTGTGTAGCAGATATAAATAAAACAATCCAATTATAGCTGGGATATATATCAAAACAATTAATATATAACAAAATAGTAATAATAGATATATAGAAAGAACACTTATAGGAACAGTAAAATTATGAACACTTATAGGAACAGTAAAATTATGGCTACAAAATTTATCAGATGAAAGTTTACAAACTCTAAGAAGTAATAAAAATTTTGATGGTGGAATAGCTACTACAACTATGGAAATATTATATAAATACGAAATAGTTATAAGAAACGAATTTAGTAGTATGACAACAGAAGTAGAAGAACAAAATAAAGAAAAAATCATAAATCGGAATCTAATGACAAAATTAGCAATATGTGACATGTGTTATATAGATGATATACATATGCATTTAGAGAATATTATTATAAAGGGACATATAGCACAGAAGAAGGTAAGGAAATAAGAAAATTATATTTTACAAAATTACCAGAACCTTTTAATTCAAAAGTAATAAAAAGTTGGAATGAAGCAGGATTAACAGATACTTTAGGAGCTAGAATAAAATTCTTACAAAGATGGTTTATAGAACTGTGTGGAAAACATAAAGAAGAAATAAAAATGGAAAAAATACTCGTAAAAAACTTAGCGTGTTACAAAAATAAAACGGCACCCCAATTTGGTTGTACGGACAAATACTATAAAAAGAGGTATAACAAAAAATATAGATCAAAATATAAATATAAAAAACCAAGAAGAAGATACTATGTAAAAACTACAAAACCAAAAGACCATATAGACCAAAAAGAAAACTAACGGAATGTACTTGTTATAATTGTGGAAAATTAGGACATATAGCTAGAGATTGTAAATTACCTAAAAATCTAAAGAAAAAACAAATATCAAAAAAATAATAGACGATGAAAAATATACGCAGATAGAGTACGTAGATTATGAATTAGAAAGTGAAGATAGTATATATAAATTATCAGAAAATGAGACATACGAAATGGAAAATAATTCAGTAATAGAATCAGATAATGAATAATATATCAATGACTGAAACAGATATACAAATAATAACTAAAGAAAAATAACAAGATGAAGAATCGGCAGAACAAAAAATAATATTTGATAATAGTATATTTGAACAAATAAAAGGTAAAGAATTAGACCTAAGCGTAGCAAAAATATTCGAAATACCAACAATAAGAAACTGGTTTAAACGACAAAAAGAAGAATATTATGTAGTAAGTCAAAGAGAACATATCATAGATTGCAAATACACTAAAGGAAAGGCCAAAATACCAATAATAAATAAACGAATAATAAATAAAGAAATACAAGATATTAAGGCTAAAAATCCAATTAAATATGTACATTTAGGAGGAACAGAAATACTAATAAAAGCATGTTTTAGAGAAGGAATAGATACACCCATAGAAATATACTTAGCAAATGATAGAATTATACAACCCATAGAAAAAAGTATAATAAGTGCGGTAAAAGGTAACCTCATATACCAAAACTTTAAATTTATAATAAGTGCTAACTACTCAGTAGCAATAAATGACAGAAATATAGATAAATCATTAGTATTATATTGGAAGATGTCAGGAATAGAACTAGCCCCAGGAAGTAAAATATTTACAGCTAGATGTAAAAACTTATATGTTTTAACAACAAAATATAAAATAACAGCAAAAAATAAAATAAATAAAATAAAAATAGAAAATCCTTTTGAAAGAATAGTCACAGTCATAGACAAGAATGACTATAGTTATAATGAAATTGACATAGAAGAAGATTTAGAAATAGTAAAAGAAAGATTAAGCACATCAAAAAGAATAAACATGAACTGTGAAATACCACAAATCTCATAAAAAATGAGTACCTCAAAAAGAATAGATAAAACTCTACAAAAATCAATGGAAGAAGAAATAAAACCACATCATTACTACATAACGGGAATAATGGAACAACGAAAATATTTAATATTAATAGATACAGGACGAGAAGAAAACTATATTACAAGAGAATTAGTGACGGAAGATGAAATAATAACTATTGAACAGTCATGCCCCGAACTACCAAAAGCATTAATGTATACCGAAGAAACTACAGAAAAGGAAATAATCATTGTAGGAGTACCAATAGTGATAAAATTTTAAAATATATCAAGGAGATGAAAATATCATTTTAGGAATAAAATGGCTAGAACAAGTAAAACCATATAATCTAGAAGACAAACAGTTAACAATAAATTATGAAAATAAAAGAGTAATAATAAAAAGAACCTTAGTATGAAAATACACATACTTGCAAATATAATAATAGAGGGATATTACAACAGATATTATACACCAATGATGGATACGGAAGCAGAAGCTAATATATGTAAATACAATTGTTTACTAGAAGATAAATGGGAAAAATTAAAAACACCGATAGTAGTAACAGGATTTAATAATGAAGAAAGCATGATCACATATAAGGCAAAAAATATAAAAGTACAAATATGGGATAAGATACTAACTAAAGAGGAAATATATAACTTTGAATTAACTACAAAAGACATGTTATTAGGAATGCCATTTTTAGAAAAATTATACCCACATATAATAAAAAAACACACTGGTGGTTCACAACACCATGTAAACAAAAAATAGGAGCAAAAAGAGTAAATAACAAAAAAGGAAAGACAACAGAGTGGATAAAAGGAAGTGAATAAATTACACAAAAATTAGAAAATATAAAAGAAGAAGACCCTAAAATAGAATTAATTATATTCTCTATAGATAAAGTAAAAATAATCCAAGATAAGTTAGAATTATTATATAGTGAGGATCCTTTACAAGGATAGGAGAAACATAAAACAAAAGTAAAAATTGAGCTAATTGATAATAATAGTATAATAACCCAAAAACCATTAAAGTATAATTTCAATGATTTAACCGAATTTAAGATACATATAAATGAATTACTAGAAAAGGGATATATACAAGAAAGTAATAGTAAGCACACAAGCCCGGCATTTATCGTAAATAATAGTGAACAAAAAAGAGGAAAAAGCAGAATGGTTATTGATTATAGAAATTTAAATGCAAAAACTAAACATATAATTATCCGATACCAAATAAAATACTAATAATAAGACAAATACAAGGATATAATTATTTTAGCAAATTTAATTGTAAATCAGGATTTTATCACTTAAAACTAGAAGAAGAATCTAAAAAACTAACAGCATTCACTGTACCACAAGGATTCTATGAATGGAATGTATTACCATTTGGATATAAAAATGCATCAGGTAGATATCAACACTTTATGGATAACTACTTTAAACAATTAGAAAATTGTGTAGTATATATTGATGATATATTATTATATTCCAAAACACAAGACGAACATATAAGTTTATTAGAAAAATTTATACATATTATAGAATATTCAGGCATAAGTCTAAGTAAAAAGAAGGCAGACATAATGAAAAAAACAAATAGAATTTTTCGGAATACAAATAGATAAAAATGGAATAAAAATGCAAACACACATAGTACAAAAAATAATTAACTCAAATGAACAAGTAGATACGAAAAATATATTACAATCATTTCTAGGACTAATAAATCAAGTAAGAGAATACATAACAAAATTAGCAGAGAATTTAAAACCATTACAACAAAAATTAAAGAAAGATATAGAATATCAGTTTGATAAAAAAGACCAAATACAAATACAAAAGGTAAAATTATTATGTAAAAACATACATAAACTATACTTTCCAGATGAAAACAAAAGATTTACTTATATAATAGAATCAGATGCGAGTGAAAAAAGTTATGGAGGAATATTAAAATACAGGTATCATGGCAAAACGATAGAACATCACTGCAAGTATTATTCAGGAATATTTAATAATATAGAAATAAAATGGAAAATAAATAGAAAAGAATTATATTCAGTATATAAGTGTTTATTATCATTTGAATCATATATTGTATATAACAAATTCATTATAAGAATAGATAATACACAAGTAAAATGGTGGCTAACAAGAAAAATACAAGATTCGGTAACAACAAAAGAAATAAGGAGATTGATATTAAATATATTAAATTTTACATTTACAATTGAAGTAATAAAAACTGATAAGAATGTTATTGCAGATTACCTATCACGACAAAGCTACTCAGTCTGAGACTGAGGAAGAAGATACAATAGAAAAGATACTCAAAGCTATTACTACACTTTGTACAAAAGTGGATAGTATGGACAACGAGATACAAAACCTAAAGACTAATGAAGATAATCTGAAGTCTAAAGCTAGTATAAGTCAGTAGTATGACTATAAAAATGCGGAGCTATGCTGCTCGGAAGATAGTAAAAATCCAGAGCTAAAAGGTGACGTTGGGAAACACCTTAAAACCCATAATGTTTGTTTAAATACAGCTGCAGGTACAAGAAAACAAGTTAGCGATAAACAACATAAAAACGCAAACTTAAACCAGTTATTCGAAAAACCATTTACCCAAAGGACACCTAGACATATGTCCATAGAACCACAAACATCTACATACGCAGATAGTTTGCAAAACCAAAATGAGAAAAAGACATATAACTACATCACATGAACCTATATCGAAAATATACACAAAATCTAAACTTATTTAAACCTCAACCCCAGATCAACTACAAAAGAACCAAACCAGGATTATTTGACGCAAAAGTTACAAGCATATAACAAGTTAATTGCACGGCCAAAAACTAACGCTAATTTAGTAAGAACATGTTACAACTACGAACTATTAAATACCGTATACACATACGACGGAGAAGAAGTTAGTGGAATACCAGAACTACACAAAGCATTCGTCACATACAAAAGAGTTACAAAAGGAAATTTATTTTATATAAAATTCTATATAGCACCAGCAGAGATATTGTACGAGGAAATAACACCTCCAATACAGGTTATCAAGATAGGACTAACTAAAGATATGATTATACCCGAGGACATCGGACAACAGGAAGAGATATGCAAAATAGAGATACCAAGTTTTTATGCCAACAAAAGAATAATTGGTCTATCAACTATTATACAAGAGTTAGCAAACAATTATTTAAACGGAAATGCCATATGGAGTTATTACTCAAGAGATCAATTAATGATATATTCAAATTCAAGAGAACTAAGGAAAGCAGATATGGATGAAGTCCAAAGATGGATTTTATCATTGCTGAAACCAGAGGAACGACCTACGACAAGAGCACTAAAAGCAGGATTTATTTCAACAGAGTTATTAACCAGATATTGCAAACTAATTGGACACAAATACCCTAATCACATATGTTCGAAATGCAACGGTGAAGATAACATAATTCCAGATGTCGATTTAGAGTAAAAGAAGACGGTGAAGATAAGATGCAGACAAGACAAGATGAGATATGGACAAAATAAAAAAAGATAAGATGGCAGACAAAATGGCAGAAAAGATAAAGGAAAGTTAAAGTTTTTTGACTAAGTATGTAAAATAACGTGACAATGTAAATTATTAGTAGCATTATTATTGTAAGAAAGACAAGGTAGTGTAAAATAGTCAATAAGTGCATGTGCATACTAAGGACAAGTGTAAAAGTTAGGAGACAAGGTTGTAAATAAGTCTTAATAAGGTAGTAGTAGATTAGAATAGGAAACTATTAATGAATAGTAGTAAATAGTAATGGACAGATGTAAAAAACGTATTAGGATATGTGTTTAGAATAGTAAATTTGTATGTCTATATATAGACTTAGTCGTAAACATTGTAAGGCAGGCGAAGCCTAATATATAAAATGCTCTTTTCAAAAAACTCTCAGAAGATATCTTAAACCAACAATGGTATGAAATAGACCTACATGATTTGGACTACGAAAGAATAGAATGGTATGATTTAGAAATAAATTCAGATTAAAATGAACTACGAGTATTTGCAATATTGGATAGAATCTATGGAAGAGATAAACCTATTAGAACAATTAATGGAGGAAAATTTATATATGTACCAAAGAACCCAAGATATGTTATACCTAGAATGTATCATAAATAATATTAAAGATATATCAAGATTAAGATACTTAACAAAAGAATATTATAATAAAATCTTTAAAATAAATAACTCACCTACCACATTACCACCTACCACACTACCACCTACTAAAAAAGTCATGAATTCTACACCTACTACACTACCAAAAATGTCATGAACCCCTCACCTACCAATAACATGAATTTCGTACCGAAAAATGGTATGAAGCAGGATTAACAAATACTTTAGGAGTTAGAATAAAATTCTTACAACGATGGTATAGAACTGTGTGAAAAACATAAAGAAGAAATAAAAATGGAAAAAATACTAGTAAAAAACTTAGCATGTTGCAAAAATAAAACGGCCCCCAATTTGGTTGTACGGACAAATACTATAAAAAGAGGTATAACAAAAAATATAGATCAAAATATAAATATAAAAACCCAAGAAAAATGGACGCGTAAACGAACTGAACAACATAATTTTTTAGATTTAGACTGTGTAGCAGATATAAATAAAACAATCCAATTGTGGATGGGATATATATCAAAACAATTAATAGATAACAAAATAGTAATAACAGAAACACCAGGATATATAGAAAGAACACTTATAGGAACAGTAAAATTATGGCTACAAATTTTATCAGATGAAAGAACACTTATAGGAACAGTAAAATTATAGCTACAAAATTTTCTTATTTCTTTACCTTCTTCTGTGCTATATGTCCCTTTATAATAATATTCTCTAAATGCACATGTATATTCATCTATATAACACATGTTACATATTGCTAATTTGTTTTTTCTCTATCATATTGTCCATAGTTTTCATTATAATATTTTGGATTTTTTACTTCTGATGTGCTAGGTTTTTCATCCATGTCTATGTCTCCTGTATTTATTTCTAAATTCTTTGTATTATCTATGTTTGCTAAAAGTTCCGTATATATAATAAAATAGGTGACAATCTAAGTCTAATGTTAGAAAAAGAAACGGTAAAACTAGAAGATAGTAACTGCTATGATAAGAATAACAAAAGAAAACGAAGAAATAGATAGAAAAATGGAAATTGAAAAAATAAAACAACAAACAAAAAAGGAAGTACAACAATTAGAAGAAGTAAAAAATACTAAAATAATAGAGCTAGCAATATTAAAAGAAATGTATGAAAATAAACAAAAAGAAAAAGAACAAAAAACAAAATTAGCAAATGAGATAATTAAATTTAAAGAAAAATAGCAATTAGAAGAGGAATTAGAAGAAAAAGAAGAAAGTAGTCAAGATAATCCACCCGAAATAAGAATTGATGAAATAAACGACGATGATCTAGAACAACATTCGGAAACAAGCGAACCATATACGGAACTTTTAGCAAACATAGATAATACAAAGAATTTAGAAATAAATACCGGAGACATAGACATGGATGAAAAACCTAGCACATCAAGAGTAAAAAATCTAAAATATTATAATGAAAACTATGGACGTACAATATGATAGAGAAAAAACTATATGGGATAAAAGATTAAACAAATTTTGTAGCCATAATTTTACTGTTCCTATAAGTGTTCTTTCTATGTATCTTGGTGTTTCTGTTATTATTTTACTTCCCGGGGCTAGTTCTATCCCTAACATTTTCCAATATAATACTAGTGATTTATCTATATTCTTGTCATTTATTGCTACTGAGTAGTTAGATCTACTACAACCCAAGAACACAACCAGGATTATTTAACCCAAAAATTAGAAGGTTATAATAAAATGATTGCACAACCGAAAACTAACGCCAACTTAGTAAGGACATGTTACAACTATGGACTATTAAATACAGTATATACATATGACGGAGAGGAACTAAGTGGAATACCGGAACTACATAAAGCATTTATTACATATAAGAGAATTACTAAGGGAAATTTATTCTATGTAAAATTTTATACGGCAACAACAGAGATATTATACGAAGAAATAAAACCTCCGATACAAGTGGTAAAGAAAGGACAATGAGTTGTATGATCCTATCATCTGCTAAGTATATTTCTATGGGTGTATCTATTCCTTCTCTAAAACATGCTTTTATTAGTATTTCTGTTCCTCCCAAATGTACATATTTAATTGAATTTTTAGCTTTAATATCTTGTGTTTCTTTATTTATTATTCGATTGTTTATTATTGGTATTTTAGCCTTTCCTTTGGTGTATTTGCAATCTATGATATGTTCTCTTTGGCTTACTACATTATATTCTTCTTTTTGTCGTTTGGTGTAATTTCAATCTATGATATGTTCTCTTTGGCTCTAATACCATTTTTCGGTGCGGAAGTGGTAGTTGAGGAATTCATGGAAGTGGTAGTGTGGTAGGTGGTAGTGTGGTAAGTGAGTAATTTATTTTAAAGATTTTATTATAATATTCTTTTGCTAATTGTCTTAATCTTGATATTTCTTTAATATTAGGTGCGGAATTTATGGTAAAATATAATAATATTTATTGTAATATTTTTCCGATAGTTATTTTAATCTGAATATTTCATTAATGTTATTTATGATATATTCTAGATATAACATATATTGGGTTCTTTGGTACATATATAAATTTTCCTCCATTAATTGTTCTAATAGTTTTATATCTTTCATAGATTCTATCCAATATTGTAAATATTCATAGTTCATTTTAATCTGAATTTATTTCTAAATCATACCATTCTATTCTTTTGAGGTCTAAATCATGTAGGTCTATTTCATACCATTCTTGGTTCAATATATCTTCTGATTCGTCATCATTAAATATTTTTTCCCATATGATTCTTCTTAATTCAATTATTTTTATATCTTTAAGTATATATAAGATTAAAGTTTCATAGTTTTTTATCATTTCATCATGAACTTAGGTAGTCATGTTCTTTATCATGCAGATTTTTTATTTCAAATTATTCTTTCATATCATATTCATAATTGATTAAATTCACATTAGATCATTATGAACTAGATTATCTATTTATCATGTTCTCCTGTCACTACTAGCATCGTACTTTAGCGGATACTTCCTTCTTATCAGCGCCTCAACTTTGTTTACTCCCCTAAACGGTTTTTCTCACCTACCGATTTCAATATTAGGATGGCATAGTATAGAAGTTTTCTCCCTGTTTCCAGTATGCTAATAAACTAGAAATCATGATTCAAATAATTCTAATACATAATAACTAACATAAATTTATTCAATCATATATATGATATTCAGGAATTTATGAAATTAGTTCTGTATATTTTTTGAATAATATACCTTTGCTTCTTGCTTATTCATGCTATCTGAAATATATCTGATTGGATTTCAGATTGTTGCTCCATTTATCTAAATACTTAACTTTTGTAGAGAGTTTTTTGAAAAGAGCGTTTTATATATTAGGCTTCGCCTGACCTTACAATGTTTACGGCTGAGTTCTATATATAGACATACAAATTAACTATTCTAAACACATATCCTAATACGTTTTTTACATCTGTCCACTACTATTTACTACTATTCATGAATAGTTTCCTATTCTAATCTACTACTATCCTATTAAGACTTATTCACAACCTTGTCTCCTAACTTTTACACTTGTCCTTAATATGCACATGCACTTATTGACTATTTTTACACTACCTTGTCTTTTACTATAATAATGCTGACTAATAATTTACATTGTCACGTTATTTTACATAATTTAGTCAAAAAAATTTAACTTTCCTTTATCTTTTCTGCCACTTTGTCTGCCATCTTATCCTTTTTATTTTATCCATATCTTATCTTGTCTTGTCTGCATCTTATCTTCATCGTCTTCTTTTACTCTAAATCGACATCTGGAATTATGTTATCTTCATCGTTGCATTTCGAACATATGTGATCAGGGTATTTGTGTCCAATTAGTTTGCAATATCTAGTTAATAACTCTGTTGAAATAAATCTTGTTTTTAGTACTCTTGTCGTAGGTCGTTCCTCTGGTTTTAGTAATGATAAGATCCATCGCTGGACTTCATCCATATCTGTTCTTCGTAGTTCTCTTGAATTTGAATATATCATTAATTGATCTCTCGAGTAATAACTCCATATCGCATTTCCGTTTAAATAATTGTTTGCTAACTCTTGTATAATAGTTGATAGACCAATTATTCTTTTGTTGGCATAAAAACTTGGTATCTCTATTTTGCATATCTCTTCTTGTTGTCCGATGTCCTCGGGTATAATCATATCTTTAGTTAGTCCTATCTTGATAACCTGTATTGGAGGTTTTATTTCCTCATATAATATCTCCGCTGGTGCTGTATAGAATTTTATATAAAATAAATTTCCTTTTGTAACACTTTTGTATGTGACGAATGCCTTGTGTAGTTCTGATATTCCACCAACTTCTTCTCCGTCATACGTATATACAGTATTTAACAGTCCGTAGTTGTAACATGTTCTTACTAAATTAGCGTTAGTTTTTGGCCGTGCAATTAACTTGTTATATCCTTGTAACTTTTGTGTCAAATAATCCTGGTTTGGTTCTTTTGTAGTTGATCTGGGGTTGAGATTTAAATAAGTTTGGATTTTGTGTATATTTTTTATATAGGTTCGTGTGATGTAGTTATATGTTTTTTTTTCATTTTGGGTTTGCAAACTATCTACGTATGTAGATGTTTGTGGTTCTACGGACATATGTCTAGGTGTCCTTTGGGTAAATGGTTTTTTGAATAGCTGGTTTAAGTTCGCATTTTTATGTTGTTTATCGCTAACTTGTTTGCTTGTACCGGCAGCTGTATTTAAACAAACATTATGGGTTTTAAGGTGTTTCCCAACGTCACCTTTTATCTATGAATTTTTAGAGTCTTCCGATCGACTTAGCTCCGCATTTTTATAGTCATGTTGTTGACTTGTACTAGCTTTAGACTTCAGATTATCTTCATTAGTCTTTAGCTTTTGTATCTCGTTGTCCATACAATCCACTTTTGTACAAAGTGTAATAATAGCTTTGAGTATCTTTTCAATTGTATTTTCTTCCTCAGTCTCAGTCTGAGTAGCTTTGTCATGATAGGTAATCTGCAATAACATTCTTATCAGTTTTTATTACTTCAATTGTAAATGTAAAAGTTAATATATTTAATACCAATCTCCTTATTTCTTTTGTTGTTACCGAATCTTGTATTTTTCTTGTTAGCCACCATTTTACTTGTGTATTATCTGTTCTTATAATGAATTTCTTATATACAATATATGGTTCAAATGATAATAAACACTTATATATTGAATATAATTCTTTTCTATTTATTTTCCATTTTATTTCTGTATTATTAAATGTTCCTGAATAATACCTACAATGATGTTCTATCGTATTGCCATCGTACCTGTATTTTAATATTCCTTCATAACTTTTTTCACTCGCATCTGATTCTATTATATAAGTAAATCTTTTGCTTTCATCTGGAAAGTATAGTTTAGGTAAGTTTTTACATAATAATTTTACCTTTTGTATTTGCATTTGGTGTTCTTTATCAAACTGATATTCTATATCTTTCTTTAATTTTTTTTGTAATGGTTTTAAATTCTCTGCTAATTTTGGTATGTATTCTCTCCTGTATTTACTTCTAAATTCTTTGTATCTATGTTTGCTAAAAGTTCCGTATATCATTATTATTTATTTCATCGATTACTATTTCAGGTAGATTATCTTGGTTTTCTTCTTTTTCTTCTAGTTCTTCTAATTATAATTTTTCTTTAAATTTATTTATCTCATTTGCTAATTTTGTTTTTTGTTGTTTTTATTTTTGTTTAATTTCATACATTTCTTTCAATATTGCCAGCTCTTTTTCTAGTTCTATTATTTTAGTATTTTTTATTCGTCTAATTGTTGTACTTCCTTTTTTTCTTGTTGTTTTATTTTTTCAATTTCTGTCTTTCTATATATTTCTTCATTTTCTTTTATTATTCTTATCATAGCAGTTAAACTATCTTATAGTTTTACCGTTTCTTTTTCTAACATTAAACTTAGATTGTCACCTATTTTCTTATATCTTCTTCCTAGATTAGAAAATATTATCTTTATTCTTAATCCGTCATGGTTTTCATATGTTTTTTCATCTATTGCGTATTCTTCTTTATTCATTTATAAATTGTGTTGTAGTTTATATTCTAAGTTTTCTATTTGTATCTATAGATATAAAATAGTTTTTCTCTGTACTACTATAGATTTTTTACAAATTCCTGCAAATATATTACTGTTAAGTCTATTTTGCTTGTGTCTCAATTCTTGTCTTTTTGCTATAATTATTTCAATAAGTTTTTGTCTATATTCGTTATTCATTGTATCTTTAAATATTGAATATATTTATATTCTATTTTAGATATATTATCTATCAATTGATCTAATTTTTTGTCATCAGTTTTTGTGATATTGAGTTGTTTATATTCTGGATATAATTTGTTTAAATTTCTTCTTCTACTAGTATGTTCGAGTCCTCATCAAGGCAAAATATTGAGAAATACTAATTTAAAATATTTTTTTCATATAAACAAATGTATTATATATGTTTGTGCATAATATACAACATAATTATTTTCTTTTATATTTTCTGCGCGTCGAACGGGTATGGATACTAGTTAATTAGGAAACGACCCAACTACCTATGTAAATAACTGTCAACTGACCACCAACGGACCCTAGTCGACGGACTATGGTCTGACCTACGGTCCGTCCTAATTGACCGTCGTTGGTCATCAAAAAGTTGAATTTGGTCAATCGAACCACGGGTTGTGGGTTTTTGGTGTGGGTTACACCTCCAACTTCTGGAAATTTGTTTCATTACCCTTTTTCGGATATGGGGTGTTACAATATCTCCCCCTTGGAATCATTCGTCCTTGAATGAGATTCAAACAGGTTCTAAAAGATTGGGAGAGGTGCTAACAACCCAACATAAAATGCAATGCATACGACCAAGGAGGAACTATCGACTCCAAGCTAAGATGACTGATGAGTCCACAAATTGGACTCATTTAGGGCTATATTTTGATAGAATTTGTGTCCTCAAGTGCTTATTTTATCTCAATATCTGATGAAAACACTTAAGTTTTAGGTATTTGAAGTTTGATGGAAATCATAGACACTACTTCACAAAAAGGAACGAAAAGGCTGAAAAGAACGAAGAAAATGAAGGCCTCATGATCGCCGAGTCCACTTGGCGAATCGACCAAGAGTCTCACTTCATCTTTTGTTCCAGTGTGCTGAGCCCTGCAAGAAAGGATCAAGTCGGCGGAAAAAGGGAGCAGTCGGCGCATCGCCGAGAAGTTCCGCGAGGCAGTACCATGTCGCCCAATGACCCAGAGCACGACGATGCTAATGGATAGTGCAAGACGGCCATGAGCTACATCAAAGGGTGAATCGTCGAGTTGATTGGCGATTCCGACTAATGTCACCGAATGATCTGCTGCAACACAGATTTTTGAAAACTATAAATACTCGTTGAGAGTTATAGCTTAGTATCAGATTTTCAGTGTGAAACAATTAATATAATTTTAGTACTTTTTATTTTTGCACTGAGTTTGAGAGGGTTTTGAAAAGTTGACGAAGAAGAGGGTTTCATCTCCAAGAATTTGGAAGTGGGTCTCTTGGATTCTTCATTCTTTGCCTAAATTGGGACTTAAATCTTCATACCCATTTGATTTCAACATCATTGAAGGTATAAATTTCTAATCTCTTGATGTGTGGCTAAAACCCCCAATTCTTGGGGTGTGATTTAGCAAATATGGGTTAAGATTGTTGTTGGGTCTTGCTTGCTGATAGATTAGATGTAGTTTAATGGTGATTTCGTCTAGTAGTTGTGGATGAATTTAAAAAAATTGTAGTTGAAAATACAATTTTATTTATGTGTTTTCGGCTTGCTCGAGAGAGAGGTCGCGAAACCAAGACTACTAGATTGATGACCTAAGGAGTGGGTCGACATGAGGTTTAGCTCGAGACAGTGAACCCTTGTCCCATATCCTAACACTTAGCTTGAGAGAGTGAGTGGGGTAAGACGTAGGCTGGTCTTCATGCGGCAAGTGGGTGTGCGACAGGAACCCATTTGAAACGGGGTAAGTTGCTCGAGAGAGAATTTATTCCCATGTATAGCTTAGCCTAGTCATTATTATTCTATAAATTTTCTATCGAAAGCATGCACCTTATAATTTAGATTAACCCAAATTTCGGTCACATCCCAAGAATCCGCTTCTCATTGCGTAAAGTTTCTTATTTTCACTATTTTTATTGTTTCTTGCTTACAAACTCCCATTCGATATTTGTCGCTCCGTCAGCCCTTTAATTTGCTATGTTTATACTCGTAAAAATCTTTAGCTACGATTAGTTTTAGAACATTTGCACTTAACCACTAATTTGAACGCCCACTCCCTTGGGACTCGACCCCAACCCTTGGTTGGGTTATTATACCATTGCACGATCATAGACACTTGCATAGGAGATTGTGTCGTTGATTACGCAAACATCAAAATGGCGCCACTGTCGGGGAGTGGTGTTACTTGAGAATCTTAGATTAGTAGAATTTTTTCTCTTCTTAGTCGTAGTCTACTTACCTAAATTTTAGTTTTGTTTGTTTGTTGTGTGAATATTTCAGAAAGCATGAATGTCAATGGTAGCAACGGTAGCCAGGTAGGCCACCAAGACGACATCGGAAATCTTAATGATGTCCAAGAGCCCAACATCAATGGCCCTCATCTCATGGGAGGTATTGGAGCCATTCATTTACCTCCAGCCGAGGGAAAAGTAGGTTTCCACATAACGAGCACCATGTTGCAACTCTTGCAACTGAAGGGACTCTTCAGCGGACTGGCTCATGAGGATCCTCCTTAAAAAGCAACTCTCAAGAGTCTGTCCGGTTAAGGCTATTCCCTTTCTCGTTGATGAGAGAGGCTTGCAAGTGGCTAGTCGAGCTACCACGTGAATCCATCACCCCTTGGGAGGAGTTGGTGACCGCATTTCAAGTGTGATTTTTCCCTCCCTCGAAGATGATGTCGCTGCGGGATAGCATCCTGAGATTTAAACATCTAGAAGGAGAGCCTCTTCACGAAACTTGGCAAAGGTTCAAAAAGTTGGTGCTACAATGCCCAACCCACGGTTTGAAGGACAACGTGCTACTTCAATACTTTTACCGGAGGTTGGATTCGGTAAACAAAGGTGTCGCTGACCAACTCTCGCTTGGAGACTTAATGCAACAGCCATATGCAGTAGCAACCCAACTTTTAGATGGTATGACAACAATAAATAGAGCGTGAAACACTCGTGAGGACCAAGTATCCCCTCTCACATTCAAGCTATCTAAGGAGCAGATTGAAAAAGACAATGAGAGAGACCAAAACATGGTCAAAATCATGACATAGCTTGACATTCTATCCAAAAATGTCATGGGGGCTGGTGCCCTTAGTGTCAATGCTGTGGGGTAGGGTGTGCAAATCCCGAAGATATGAAATTTGAAACCCTATATAACGAGGAGGTAAACTATCTAGCAAATCAATGTGGGGGCTATCGTTCAAACTACCCAAGGCAGGGTGGTAACCAAGGTTGGGTTAGAGTCGAAGGCTAGAAGGATAAAGATTGTGAATGGAGGGACCGCAATCTAGATTTGAAAGATAGGGAAAATGATAGATATATACCTCCACATGAGCGTCAGAAGACCAAGGATTCGGAAAGTGGCAGGTCTGAGGATATGCTCTCGCGTATCCTCAACAAAGTTGAAGAGTCGGACAAAATACTGAAAGGTATGAAAGAAGATGTTTCTACCCTTAGCCAGACCGTCACCTCCCATTCGGTTTCAATCAAGCAGTTGGAGATCCAGATGGATCACATCTCATCTCAGCTCAATCCGAGACAGAAAAGGGGTTTACCTAGTGATACTATGGCTAACCCCAAGAGTGAGGTTTGAAGGTGACTTGTGTCATGCCATGACGTTAACTAAGGTGATGTTTGGGAGGCAACCCAAAACCATTTATTGCTTTCTTTTGCTTTGATAAAATAATGGTATGTTGATTATGCAGATGGAAGTGTGGAGAGTGAACAAAACGTATAAATTGGCGAGCAATAGATCCAGTCGGCGAGTCACCGAAAGGGTTGGCGAATCTGATCTTATCCGTTGTTTGACTCAAGACATCGGTAACATTGGAGTCTGTAAAACTCGGCGAGCTTTGGAAATTATTAGCGAATCGCTGACCAGGTCAGCGATCTCGATGGAAATCACCGTTTGGACACCCCGTAAACCATATGTTCTGTAAATTTTGGCGAAGAAACTAAACAGTCGGCGTTTCACCGAGTGGGTAGGCAAGCTTGACTAATGTTGCTGAGTCGGTGAAAACTGGATGGGTTTTGCAAGCCAAAGGTTTAAAAGTTTCAACTTCATTCACTTTCCCAAACTCACACCTGCACTCTAGTTTTATATTTCTTGCACTTTTGGAGTATTTTGGTTCATTGGTTTATGCGCAGATTTAGATTGCATTGCCGCCTAGCTTCTCAATAGCATTTCAATAAGTACAAAAGGTTAGCTTCTTAATACCTGTAATTATTTTGTCAACATTGTACTCATTTTCACACTCTTTGACATTGTTAAAATCTGCTGAACCTACCTGATTGGATATAATTGGTTAAGTGTCGATTGTTATTCGATAATTTTGCTTTAACTGTGAAATCCTTCTCTCTGATGTATCTAGTTGATTTAATGTGTGATGGGTGGTATTCGTATGTTATGGGTCTTGGTTAAATTTGTGTTGTTTGTGCTTAAATTTTGTTTTCGGGGGTTGCAGGGTCGATTTCGAAAAGTAGGGTCAAAAGTAGACATGATAGGTGATTCGGAGAGCTGTGACGAGCTTGCCAAACCACTCCATGGTTCGCCTAAGTACCCCATCTCGCCCTTACTATCATGCTTTATTTGTTGTGGCTCTTGTAACTTTCGGTGAGAAGTACGGGATCGCCAAGTGCACTCGGCGACTCACCGAATGACACCTTACTCGCCCTTTGTCTGCACCCCTAAGTCCTCCTGCACTGTGACCTTCGGCGGATTGTCTATGGCTCGCCGAATGTATTCGGCGGCACGCTGAATGGATTATCTAGTCTTTCTGCAGATGAAAGTCTTTGTTATGGTTGTCAAATATGTTCTAACATTATCTCAAGACTTTGCAGACATGGCCAGACCAAAAGTTGCAGGAAGAAACATACCAGTCAAACATATAAGAGCACAACAGTTCAGAAGAACTGAAAAGAGCAAGAGCAAGGAAGAAAGTCCCAGTAGGAGGATTCCTATTGACTCTGCTGTCCCTTCGTGGGATCAAGGATTCATCAATGCGATACATTCCTTCAAAGCAGTGCATTATTTGGATAACATGGTTGAGGCAAACATCACTACAGAAGCTGAAGTAGAGAGAAAAGAAAACGAGAACCTGAAGCAGACTAACAACACTCCGGACACTGATGCCCAGACTGTGTAGATAGGACTTTTCTTTACCTCCCTCTTTGTATTCCTTTAATTTACAATCTGGATATTTTGTTAATTGCATTTGAGGACAAATTGCTTTTATTTGTGGTGGGGTGAGGCTCACCTTTGTAAGCTATTAATGTTCGTGTTTAGTTTATATTTGGGCTGTCTGTTTATAAATTGTGTTTACACTGCTTTCTGTGGATGTTTGAGCTTATGGCTCCTTTTGTTTCAAATTACAAAAAAATAAATTGAATTTTGATCCGTCCAATTTTTTTTTACCACCTTTTGTGTGTAAATGTGGCTGTTCTTTTGCAAAATTTAAGTCTCCGTTTAGATTAATATCGATGACTTAAATAGTGCTCTCAATGGAACTAACATGAATGCGCAGCTACGACGAGGCCAAATGAAGTTGCATAGACAATATGTGAACTCTTTGCATCTCGTTGTGATTAGCCATTTATCAAATCGAGTTTCTTGTGATGACCGTTGCACACTAGCGAAAATGTGCAGTCTTGTTTGACTTTAGTGTTGATGCCTTGTGTGATGAGCTTACTTTGAACCATGCATGATAGATCCTAGAATTTGCCCCGTTGGTCCAGTCAACAAAGTGATGTTATCTCTTGATATGATCTTAGGCAACTTCTAAGAGTGTGAGCCAATTTGACATATACCTCTTTTGTGACCTACCCCGTGAGCGTATGATTCTCTTTTGAACACCCCTTGAGCCTTACCTTTCTTTGAAAGAAACTTGATGAAATCATAACCTTTCTTTATCCACTACCTATAATCTTCTTGAATTGTGGTTAGTTGAATAGCCAACTTAGGCCAAAAGCCTAAGTTGGGGGTGTGGTGAAAAGAAAAGGGGAAAGGCAAGAAGTGCAAGGAAAGTCTCCTCTTACCCATGGTTTTAAGAAAAATGGAATCCCTCCAAAAAAAAAGAATGAAAAAGAAAGTCGTCGAATAAAAGTACAAAAGAAATGGGGTTCCCAAACAATCCATGGAAAGTAAATAATAGGATGACTTATGAGCACTAAAGAGAATGATGAAGGAAAAGGAAAGGAAGTGTTGCGAGCACCACATTCCATGAGGATTAAAGTCATTGAGCCTAAATGACCATACCTTTGCACTCATCCCCATAACAAGCCTTGAAAAGACCTTTTTGATCTTGAGTAAGCTGAAACAAATGTTGTTTGGAAAATACGGGTAAACCTATGGGTGAAAGCATGCATTGTGTTCTTCTTTGCGAGAGTGAGTGTTGCATCTGATTTCGAAGCTTGAAATTTGTGAACCAATGTGTGATTATGGAATCATTCTTTCTGTGAGTGCATTCGAACACTTTAGTTGAGCTTGAACTTGCATTTGAAGCAAGTATTGTGAATATGAGGTTCTTTGATATTGGTGAGTCACAACTTGAATCTTTGAGTGCACATTTGATCTTTGCATAAGTAAATTGAGTCTTGTTGTGTGCATTCATGATTGAGTCTTGTGTAGCATTATTCGAGACACCCTTTTCGAATGACTGAACTTGAGTTTGCTTGAAGACAAGCAAACGTTTAAGTTGGGGGTGTTGATGAGACCACAAATTGGACTCATTCAAGGCTATATTTTGATAGAATTTGTGTCCTCAAGTTCTTATTTTATCTCAATATCTGATGAAAACACGTAAGTTTCAGGTATTTGAAATTTGATGGAAACCATGGACACTACTTCGCAAAAAGGAACGAAGAGACTGAAAAGAAAGAAGAAAATGAAGGGCCGAGGATCGCCGAAGGGTCTCACTTCACCTTTTGTTTCGGTGTGCTGAGCCCTGAAGGAAAGGATCAAGTCGGCGGAAAAAAGAAGAAGTTGGTGCATCGTCGAGAAGTTCTGTGAGGCAGTACCATGTCACCCAATGACCCAGAGCACGACGATGCTAAAGGATGGTGCAAGACGGCGATGAACTACATCAAAGGGCAAATCGCTGAGTTGATCGGCGATTCCGACTAATGTCATCGAATGATCCACTGCACCACATATTTTTGAAAACTATAAATACTCATTGAGAGTTATAGCTTAGTATAGATTTTCAGTGTGAAACAATTAATATATTTTTTGTACTTTTTAGTTTTGTTCTGAGTTTGAGAGGGTTTTGGAAACTTGAAGAAGAAGAGGGTTTCATCTCCAAGAGTTTGGAAGTGGGTCTCTTAGATTCTTCATTCTTTGCCTAAATTGGGACTTAAATCTTCATACCCATTTGATTTCAACATCATTGAAGGTATAAATTTCTAATCTCTTAATGTGTGGCTAAAAACCCCAATTCTTGGGGTGTGATTTAGCAAATATGGGTTAAGATTGTTGTTGGGTCTTGCTTGCTGATAGATTAGATGTAGTTTAATGGTGATTTCGTCTAGCAGTTGTGGATGAATTTAACAAATTTGTAGTTGCAAATACAATTTTATGTATGTGTTTTTGGCTTGCTCGAAAGAGAGGTTGTGAAACCAAGACTACTAGATTGATGGCCTAAGGAGTGGGTCGAGATGAGGTTCAGCTCGAGAAAGTGAACACTAGTTCCATATCCTAATACTCAGCTCAAGAGAGTGAGTGGGGTAAGGCGTAGGCTGGTCTTCATGCGGCAAGTGGGTGTCCGAGAGAAGCCCATTTGAAATGTGGTAAGTTGCTCGAGAGAGAATTTATTCCCACGTATAGCTTAGCCTAGTCACTATTATTCTATAAATTTTCTATCGAAAGCATGTACCCAATAATTTAGTTTAACCCTTATTTCGGTCACATTCCAAGAATCCTCTTCTCATTACATAAATTTTCTTATTTTCACTATTTTAATTGTTTCTTGCTTACAAACTCCCATTCCATATTTGACGCTTGAGTCATCCCTTTTATTTGCTATGTTTTCACTCGTTAAAATCTTTAGCTACGATTAGCTTTAGCACATTTGCACTTAACCATTGATTTTCACGCCCACTCCCTTAGGACTCGACCCCAACCCTTGGTTGGGTTATTATACTATTGCACGATCGTAGACACTTTCATCGGAAGTTGTGTCATTGATAATACAAACATCAATGATATCAAAACATCATAAGAGAGGTGAAACTAACTCTAACAGCCCATCATGCATGCAACACATATACAAGGAGGAAATATGAACTCCAAGCTAAACATACTCAATGCATAATATGGAAGTAGGAACTACATCTTGCAACCCAATATGCATGAAATTTCACATTTCTCATGTTCAAGGAGCAACTAACATTTACAAGCTAAAATCATGCTCAACAAAATCTCATGGAGCCTATATGCAATTCATTGTCAAAAGGCATAGCTAAAGCATGTTCAACAATTCATCTCATCAAGTCTATAGGCAATTCACACTCAATTGTAACACCCCAAAAAATGGTAGGTTAAACTAGAGCCTAAACGTAAGGTTAAAAGTCATAAAATGACTCTCCAAAATTTTATAAGTCATTTAGCATTGAAATGAAGTCATTTGAATGAAGACCAAGGGGCAAGTGCCAAGGCAAAGGGGCCAAGCCTAGGCCAAAGGCCAAAGGCCAAGGTTGCCCCTATCTAGGAGCACACTGTCCCACCTTCACGAGAGGGACCGCAAGTCATGGTCCACTTCAGGACTCATGAAGGTGGTCGTGAAGTCTACTTAGCCTTAGAGAAAATGGCCACCCACAACCAAGACACTTCCTCAACTTCACGGAAGGGACCATGACTCGTGGTCTTGGCCATGAGGGCTTGGGGGCCTGAGGTAGCTTAGCTACTGTCTCACCCTTCACAAGCAGGACCACGAGTCGTGGTCCACTTCACACCTCGTGAAGGTGCCCGTGAAGAGGACTTGGACAAATGAGCCTTGTGCTTCAAAATGGAGGCTACTTCCCGAACTCCATGAGGGGGACCACGGGTCGTGGTCCACACCATGACTCATGGAGGTGGGTCGTGGTCCCTGATGGGAACCCTTAAAATGAGGGTCAACTTGGTCATTTCCTTTTTAGTCCAATTAAATTGGGGTGTTTTGGGTATTTTTAGGGGAAGTATATAGGTTGTCTTTAAGTCAAATTTCAAAAGAGTTGGTAATTATTCAGAAACACCCAAATTGAAATAAAAGACTCTCTCAATATTTCTCTCTCTAAGCTCAAGGAAGAAGAAGAAGCCATTGGAGCTAGGGTTTTTAGATTTTCAAGGTTCTTCTTCAAAAGTCGTGGTGATTCTTAGTCAAGGTATGGATGCTTTTCATTCTTGGGTAGCTATCACCCAAGAAGTCCTTTCAAATTATGTTTTCAAATCCCTCAAACCTAGGGTTTTCAAACTACAACATGGGTCTTCTTCCAAAACGTTTCCCATTGTTTAATTATGGTTTATATTGGTTGATTATGATGATTTATGATGGGAATGTTGAAGTATTGTTGTATTTTGATGAAACTCTCCCTTCAACCCATAATTTCCCCTTCTTCATAAATTGTGAACTAGGGTATGACTTGATCGATCATGTAAGCTTCTCAATTGATTATGTTTATGTTATTATGTTGTTGAATCATGAAATTTCCCTATCTAGTGTTGTAATTCTTGCAATTGGGGATGGCTTTGATTCTTAACCTTGAAGGGCAATAACTAGGGTTTATGTATGTTGATGAAGATTGTATATAAACTTGTGATTCACTTAGATAGTGATGATCCCATGAAAAATGTATATGATCATGTTGATCCACTTGAAAGGTGGAGGTGATTAATTATTGTGTATATTGTGGTATTGATGCAAGATCATTCTTCCCTATACCCCTACAGATGACTATGTGTGGTATGATATGACTATGTACGATATCCTATGACTATGGTAGTATTGTTGTGTTGAATGAAAGGCCATTCTCATGAACACTATGAATATAATGTGAAAGGTTTACTCACATGTTGATGATTCTAAGGTTGAACGGGCATTCTCACCTAATAAATCTATGAGCTATTATGATGTATGTTGGTTTGAGTGCCTAGTGCATTCTTTCATGAACCTAAACTTAAGTAAAGACTTAATGTGACTTTTAAAGGGAGTTATGCTTAGCACCGAGTAGGTATGAAAATGAGATGGAGGCTTTTACGTTTAACATGTCCGGCTTGCCAATGTATGTTATCTCATGGGATGGAAACCTTTTACGTTTAGCAAGTCCGGGTTTCTAGTAGCAATACCCATATCCCATAACTATGTTCCCACATAGGTCTTAGTTAGTGGATCCACCTAAAAGCTATTATGTACGTCCTACCTTAGGCAAGTAGGTAACCTCTTTTCGGTGTGTGGGTAGAACACCGGATTCCATGTAGTTTACATGGTCTATGTCGGTTGAGGCTATTATCCATATATGATACGAATATGAACTATGATAAGAACATGGACTTTAATTATGACTTCTTAAGAGGTACTACTTAGTATGAGTGGGGGTATGGGACTTCGCCCATACATTGCACAAGTGGACTTTAATAGGGGTTATGGTTAGGTTCTCTTATGTTATGAAGACTTATGAATTATGTATGTATGGTATGTATGAATGTTAAGGTTGACTTTACTTGTTACAAGTTATGATCATGAATGTATCCTTACTTATGTATGTTGGTTATGGATGACCCAAAGGTAATATATGTATGTTGTTGGTGATCTAAATGTGAAACTTAGCATTTGGAAGGGTTATGGGATATTTCCTTTGCATTGCACTAGTATGACTTTGGGTTGCTTATATGTGGGTATGACTTAGGTTTCTTGATATATGTGCATAATGGTTTCTAAACTTGATAAAGGCATGTTTTCAACTAAATGTCTCTTTTATGAACGTTTTAAGGATTTTGTGCATAGCATCCATACTTAGTACATTATTTGTGCCAACCCATATTTTCTACATTCCATGAGTGTAGGTTCCGACCGTTGATATATACTCCTTACTACAAGTGAAGCTTGGGTCGACTATTCCCTAGGCTTGGTGAGTCCTCAAGTTCGAGGACAAGATGTTATCATTTCTTAGTTTCTATTGTATTTCTTACTTTGAGAATTTATTGATGTAAAGGGCTTTTGACCCAATTTGTACTACTCTATTGTGTTAGATGGTGATTGAGACAAGGTCTAGATTCTATTTTCGTTTATGAAAAAGAAGTTTGAAATTCTGAAACTCCCAAGAAGATCTGCTTTTATGCTCTCCAATCCCGAGGTGACCAAGAGAGATCCCCAGATGTTGTTACGGGTATGTTGCAAGTATTTTCTATTGATGTTTATGCCTTATTAGACCTGGGTGACACTTTATCTTTTGTTACACCTTTTGTGGCTATGAAATTTGAAGTGCTCCCCGAAGAGTTACTAGAACCTTTTTCAGTGTCTACCCCGGTTGGTGACTCGGTAGTGGCAAAAAGAGTATAGGAGTTGTCCTATTTCTTTGTCTCATAAAGTCACTTTGGTTGATTTGGTAGAATTAGACATGCTTGATTTTGCTGTAATTTTGGGCATGGATTGGTTGCATGCATTTTATGCTTCAATAGATTGTAGGACCCGAGTGGTCAAATTTCAATTTCCTAAGGAGCCAATTTTACAGTGGAAAGGGGGGAATTCTATTCCTAGAGGTCAATTTGTTTCATGTCTAAAAGCTAGGAAACTGATTTCCAAGGGGTGCATGTATCATATTGTTAGGGTCATGGATGTTGAGTCCAAGGTCCCTTCTTTAGAGTCGGTCCATGTGGTGAGTGAGTTTTCGGAAGTCTTTCCCGATGACTTGCCCGGCATTCCTCCCGAACGGGAAATAGACTTTGGCATTCATCTTTTGCCGGATACATAACCCATATCTATCCCTCCCTATAGAATGTCTTCGGCTGAATTGAAAGAGTTGAATGAGCAACTCAACACTTATTAGACAAGGGTTTTATTCAACCAAGCATATCTCCATGGGGTTCTCCGGTAATGTTAGTAAAGAAGAAAGATGGTCCCTTAGGATGTGTATTGATTACCGCCAATTGAACAAGGTCACTATAAAGAATAAGTATCCTCTTCCTAGAATTGATGATTTTTTTGACCAACTTCAACGGGCTAACAATTTCTCCAAGATAGATCTTCGTTCGGGTTACCATCAACTAAGGGTAAGAGGGGTTGACATTCCTAAGACGGCCTTCTGAACAAGATATGGTCACTATGAGTTCCTAGTAATGTCTTTTGGTCTAACGAATGCCCCGACGACTTTTATGGACCTTATGAATAGGGTTTTCCAAAATTATCTCGACATGTTCGTCATTGTGTTTATTGACGATATCTTGATCTATTCTAAGAGTGAGAGTGACCATATAGACTATTTGAGAGTTGTGCTACAAGTCCTCAAAGATAAGCAATTATATGCTATGTTTAGTAAATGTGAGTTTTGGCTAAGGTCAGTTTCCTTCCTTGGTCATATTGTATCGAGCAAGGGTATTGAGGTGGATCCAAAGAAGATGGATGCGTTCAAAGGTTGGCCTAGACCTCTAACTCCAACCGATATTAGAAACTTTTCGGGTTTGGTCGGCTACTATAGGAGGTTTGTTGAGGGTTTCTCCTCTATTGCTTCTCCATTGGCGACCTTAACTCAAAAGAAGGCTAAATTTGTGTGGTCGGAAGCTTGTGAGAAAAGCTTCCAAGAATTGAAAGATAAACTCACCTACTCTCCAGTTTTGACCTTACCGGAGGTACCGATGGCTTTGTAGTATATTGTGATGCTTCTAGAGTGGGTTTAGGATGTGTCCTTATGCAACATCGGAAAGTGATTGCCTATGCCTCAAGGCAACTCAAGATACATAAGAAGAACTATCCGACTCATGATCTCGAGTTGGCGGCGGGGGTATTTTCTTTGAAAATATGGAGACATTATCTATATGGGGTGCATGTTGATGTGTTCACTGACCACAATAGTCTCCAATATTTGTTTAGCCAAAAAGACTTGAATCTCCGATAGAGAAGGTGGTTAAAACTTTTGAAGGATTATGATATGAGTGTCCTTTACCACCCCGACAAAGCCAATGTAGTTGCTGATGCCTTAAGTCGAATGTCCATGGGCAGTGTGGCTCATATAGAAGATGAGAAGAAGGATTTAGTTTGGGATGTGCATAGGTTGGCTTGGTTAGGTGTCCAACTCATGAATTCCTCCAAGTGTGGTTTCATGATCCATCATAGTTCTGAATCGTCTTTTGTTGTAGATGTAAAGTCTAAGCAACACCTTGATCCTATTTTAATAGAGTTGAAAGAATCAGTACTTGGGAAATCCGTTGAGGCTTTCTCCCAAGGGGGAGATGGGGTGCTTAGGTATCAAGGTAGATTATGTGTTTCAATTGTAGATGGCTTGAGAGAGCAAATTATAGAAGAGTCTCCTGGTTTGCGGTATTCTATTCATCCGAGAGACACCAAGATGTACCGTGACCTATGGGAAGTCTATTGGTGGAATGGTATGAAGAATGATATAGCGGGTTTTGTAGCCAAGTGTTCGAATTGTCAACAAGTTAAGGCCGAACACCAAAAGCCGGGAGGTTTGTCCCAATAAATAGATATTCCCACTTGGAAGTGGGAGGATGTGAATATGGATTTTGTGGTGGGTTTGCCTCGTACTCGAAGGAAAAATGATTCTATTTGGGTAATTGTTGATAGGATGATAAAATTATTTCACTTTATACCCGTCAAGGTTTCTTATTCGGCGGAAGACTATGCCAAGTTGTACATCAATGAGATAGTGAAGTTGCATGGGGTTCCCTTCTCCATCATTTCGCATCGGGGTGCTCAATTTACTTCACACTTTTGGAAGGCTTTCCAAAAAGGGCTTGGTACCAATGTTAAGCTTAGTACCGCTTTTCACCCTCAAACGGATGGTCAAACGGAACGTACCATTCAAACCTTAGAGGACATGTTGAGGGCATGTGTGATTGACTTCAAGGGTAGTTGGGATAACCATCTTCCATTGTTAAACTTTGCCTACAACAATAGTTACCACTCAAGTATTGCCATGGCACCGTTTGAAGCATTGTATGGTAGGAGGTGTAGGTCTCCGATTGGGTGGTTTAAGGTAGGTGAAGTTGCTCTACTTGGTCCCGAGTTAGTCTATGAGGCCATTGAAAAGGTCCGCCTTAATAGAGAGAGGTTGAAGACGGCCTAAAGTTGGCAAAAGTCATATGCCGACGTTAGAAAGAGGGATCTAGAATTCGAGATTGGTGATTGGCTCTACTTGAAAATCTCACCTATGAAAGGTGTGATGAGATTTGGTAAAAAGGAAAATGTAAGTCCCCAGTATGTGGGCCCATATCAAATCTTGATGTGTATTGGGAAGGGTACTTATGAATTAAACTTGCCAAGTGAGTTGGCTTCGATTCACCCGATGTTTCATGTTTTGATGCTCAAAAAGTGCATTGCTGATCCGGTATCCATCATTCCTTTAGAGGGATTAGGAGTTGATGATAGTCTATCCTATGAAGAAGTTTCAGTGGAAATTTCGGACCGACAAGTGAAAAGGCTAAGAAACAAAGAAATAACTTCGGTTAAGGTTTTATGGAGGAATCACTTAGTTTAGGGTGCGACATGGGAGGCTGAGGCCGATATGAAGTCCTGTTATCCTCATCTTTTTCCTTTTACTCCCATTCCAACTTGAGGTAAGTAGTTTCTTGAGTTTGGTATTTTGGAAGTCATATGTGCTACAATTGTTCCTTATGTGGTGCATGTTCTTGTGAGAATTCATATTTAGCATAAAATGAGTTTTCATGTTTTGTAAGTTCCTCATGTTGATTTGCATTTTGGGTATGATGATTGTATATTTGAGTTCATGAGGTGAATCAATGAACATGCTTAAGTATGGTTTTGATGAAATGTTATGTTCGCTCTACATTGTTGTTACTAAGCTTGAATTCAGTTGGAGAAGGTATTTCCTCCTATGTTTATGTGAATTGATGAACTTTGTGCATGATGGGCTGTAGAGGTAGTTTCCTACTTCCTTGTGATTGCATGGATTATGTCTTGAGATGGAGTTGATGTTTCCTCATACGAATTGTGCCTTTTGTTAAGTTGCATGCTTGTTGGGCTGCTAATATTGAGTCTATACATCCGTAAGGTGTCTAGATCGTTATTCGAGGACGAATGTTCCCAAGGGGGAGATAATGTAACACCCCAGAAAAGAGTAGGTTAAAATAGAGCCTAAACGTAAGGTTAAAAGTCGTAAAATGACTCCCCGAAATTTTATAAGTCATTTAGGGTTGAAATGAAGTCATTTGAATCAATACCAAGGGGCAAGTGCCAAGGCAAAAGGGACAAGCCAAGGCTGCCCCTAGATAGGAGCATGCTGCCCCACCTTCACAAGAGGGACCACGAGTCAAGGTCCACTTCACGATTCGTGAAGGTGGTCGTGAAGTCTCCTTGACCTTGGAAATAATGGCCACCCACAACCAAGCCACTACCTCAACTTCATGAAAGGGACCACGGCTCGTGGAGCCCTTCTTGAAGAAGACTTGGCATGAGGGCCTGGGGGCTTGATGTAGCTTAGCTACTGCCTCACCCTTCACAAGCAGGACCACGAGTCATGGTCCACTTCACGGCTCGTGAAGGTGCCCGTGAAGAGGACTTGGCCAAATGAGCCTTGTGCTCTAAAATGGAGGCTACTGCCCTAACTCTACGAGTGGGACCACAGGTCGTTGTCCACACCACGGCTCGTGGAGGTGGGTCGTTGTCCCTGACGGGGACCGTTAAAATGAGGGTCAACTTGGTCATTTCTTTTTTAGTCCAATTAAGTGGGGGTGTTTTGGGTATTTTTTGGGGAAGTATATAAGTTGTCTTTAAGTCAAATTTCATAAGACTTGGTCATTATTTATAAACACCCAAATTGAAATCAAAACCTCCCTCATCTCTCAATATTTCTCTCTCTAAGCTCAAGGAAGAAGAAGAAACCATTGGAGCTAGGGTTTGTAGATTTTCAAGGTTCTTCCCCAAAATTCATGGTGATTCTTCGTCAAGGTATGGATACTTTTTATTCTTGGGTAGCTGATGAGTCCACAAATTGGATTCATTTAGGGCTTTAATTTGATAAAAATAGTGTCCTAGAATACTTATTTTGTCTCAATTTCTGATGAAAACTCTTATGTTTCAGGTATTTGAAGTTTTAGCGGAAGCATGTACGCTTAGGCACAAAATGGAACAAAGAGGCTGAAAAGAACGAAGACTTTGAAGCTTGAACTACGTCGAGCACACTTGGCAAGTCGCCAAAAGGATAGACTCCGCCCTTTGTTCCAGTATGCGAAGCCCTGAAGGAAGAAGATCAAAAAGGCGATGAAAGGAGCAGTCGACGCTTCGCTGAATAGTTTCGCGAAGCAGTACTATACCACCCAATGGTCCAGAACGTGAAGATGCTGAAAGCAAGCACTAAACGGCGATGAGACAGAAAAAGGGTAAGTCACTGAGTCATTCGGCGAACTCGACTAACCGCGTCGAACTATTCGCCATCACTAATTTCTGATGGATATAAATACTAAATTCTTTATTAATCTTTAGGGAGCCGAACCATTATTATTATTTTTAGAATAGAATAGTACTTTTTTGGGATATTTTCTCTCAAGTTTGGAGAGGGTTTTGTGGGAGACTTGAAGAGAGAAGAATTTCATCTTCCCCAAGTTGGAAGTAGGTCTTCTCCATTCTTCTTCCTTTGCTTAAATCAAGGTTTAATTTCTTATACCCATTTGAGTTTAGTATCATTTTAGGTGTACTTTGTTATTTCTTTATATATGGCTAAAAAAGGCCATTCTTGGGGTGTGATTTAGCAAATATATGTTGATATTGATGTTGGGTCTTGCTTGCTGATAGGTTAGATGTATTTTAATGGTGATTTTACTTAGCGGTTGTGGTTTAATATAATGGGTTTGTGGTTTAATTTAATGGATTTGTGGTTTAATTTAAATCTTTGCCTAGTCACTATTATCTTGAAAATTTCCTATTGAAAGCATGTACCCAACGATTTATCTCAATTTGCATTGCGGTCACACCCCAAGAACTTGTCCCTATACTTGATTTTCTTGCTAATTTTTGTTGTTTTTACTACTTGTGAGAAAATCCCCAATCAATATTTGACACTTTAGTGTCACCCCTTTTAATTTACTATGTTTTTAATCTTTAATGTCTTTAGCTATGACTAATTAGAGCTAAATTTTATTTTTCTCTTAATTCTCAAAACCACTCCCTTAGGACACGACCCCAACCCTTAGTTGGGTTACTATATTATCGATGATCGTAGACACTCGTACCGTAGGTTAGTGTCGTTGGTCATGATAAGCATCAAAATGGCGCCGCTGCCAGGGAGTGGTGTCATTTGAGAATTTTTAGTTTAATAGAGTTTCTGTTCTTCTTAGTTGTAGTGTCGCTAACTTTACTTTTAGTCTTGTTTTTCGTTGAGTTGTACATTTAGGTGAGCATGGCTGAGCAGAGTAGTAGCAAATTGGTTGAAATGAGCCAAGGAGTCCAAAAGGACTTGACGCTGACCGCACTGGCATCTCAGCTAAACGATTTGGACACCAAAATCTCAAAGGTGGAAGTTCAATGCAACAACAAGGGGAGGTATTTACCCCTCATCAGCGGAGAAAGTCTAGAGATTGGGGGGGGGGGAATCATGTCGGGGACACACTTCAAATCATTATCCAAAAGCTCACCGATCAAGATCGGGTGTTGAAAGAAATGAAAGAGAATATTGAAGTGCTGAGTCAAATGATTGGATCCCACTCTAGATCAATCAAGCTAATCAGGTCACTCCTGAGTTTTGCAGAGCTTTATCTCCACCCAAATGACATATTGGGGGCACCTAGTGACACTAGGGCCAACCCCAATAAAAGAGAATGAGACAGGATTTACGTCGTGCCACGACGTAAAATAAGGCGCTTATTGAGAGGCAACCCAAGGTTTTACTGCTTTTATTATTCTGTTAGAATAATGGTGTGCTGATTTTGTAGGTTAAAGTGAGAAAGGTGTTGAAAAGTGCAAGTTGGCGAGCCAAGGATCCAGTGGGCGAGTCACCGAATCTATCAGCAATTTTGACTTAATCCACTGTTGGGACCCCAAAATAAGGGATGTCCTGTAAAACTCGGCGAGGTAAGTATCGGCGCATCGCCGAGCTGATCGGCGATAAGACTAACGTTGCCGAATGACCGAGAACTGAACGGTTATATAATGGCAAAAGGTCAAAATGTTTGAATCTCTCACTTTCCCTCGTCTCAAACTCCTCAAAATCACACCAAAGTTGCTTTTTCTTAGATTTTTACCTCTCAATTAGTATTTTAATTGGTGAATAGTGCTTGGAGTTGGATCTCTTTGCTGCCTAGCGTTTCAAAAGGCAATTTGATCGGCATCAAAGGTTAGTCCATAAAACCCCGAATTTATCTTAAAAGTTTTTCCACTCTTTTGCAATTGTAGTATCAGGATGACGTGTGCTGGGCCTTTCTGATAGAAATAAGTAGATATGCTATGTGTGATCCAAACTTAGTTGCCTCAAATATTTTAATAGTCGAATGCCTTGTTGTTTGTGCTTTAATTTGATTGAGATTGCAATGGGCGCCACTTGATTGTCATTGTATTGGTTAGGTAACACCTAAAGAGCCCACAATTTTGCTAAATAACAAAAGTTGCTCAATGAAAGAATGGGTGACGACATTCTTAAGGGTGATCGTAGTTAAATGGCAAAATTTTGGCAGGACCGGAAGAAGTCTGAGTAATCTGGAATGATGGGAAGTATGGGTCTTGTGTGAATTTCGTGTTTGCATGCTTTAATTTTGTTTTCAGTGCTTGTAAGGTCGATTCTAAGAATTGGGTTGAAAAATTAGGCACGGTAAATCATTCGGCAAGTTGGGTCGTGCTCGCCAAATGATTCGGCGGTTCGCCTACTGATCTTAGATCACCCTTCATTCATGTCTATAGTGCTGTGAGATCTGTAACTTTTGGCGAACACATCTATGGTCGCCGAAGGTAGTAGGTGACTCGCCAATAGGACTTTAGATCGCCCTTCACATACCTTCTCTACCCTCTTTCACTATATCTTTTGGTAGACTACTTCGTCATCGCTGAAAGTAGTCGGCGTCTTGCCAAATAGACTTTTCATCGCTTATTTGCCTAGATTTCAAGCTAATCCCTTCGGCGAGTTCGACCTAGCTCGCCAAAGAGATTTGGCGATTCGCTGACTGATCGGCGAAGCTTTCTGCTTTAGATTTTCTGTGTTTTAGTGTGATTCTTCTTCTGACTAATCACAAACTTTTGCAGATATGGTACGCACAAATCTAAACGCACCACCTCAGAAAAAGGCAACGGGAATTACAATCAATGAAGGAGGATCACGTTCTTTACAGAAAAGAAAGCAAGATCTCCCACCAGGAGATAAAGGCAAACAAAAGAAGCATATCGCTAGGAAAGGGTCAGCTATTGAGCCATATTTCTCTGAACTGGATGATGAACAACCCTTGATTCACCAACAGAATAGACTCAGAGATAGACATCAATCCACACCCACTAGAGTTCCATAATCCGTAATGTCACGACCTGGTCTAGCCCCCAGACGTAACACAGCGTACTTGACCCCGAAGGGATCTCATAAAAGCCCTTAGCATACATCATTGCATATGTTATAAAATAAAATGTGGAAAATTAAAACTTTTTCTTCAACAATCGAAGACATTTCTATAAAGTCAAAAAGAGTCTAAACATTGTCTCATTGGCCATCTAATACAATAGAATACTTAGACATATAGGGATTCAACCTTTACAAAATTCTAAAATGAAACTATAAAGAAACAACTAAGACATCTACTAAGTAAGATGTTTGTCCCCGAACTTGAGGACTCATCAACAAGCTTGGAGGATCACCTATCCCAAGCTTGAACCAATAGATCCCATCTCCATGAACCAACCCCCTACATTCGCAGAAAACATAGAAATATGGGTTAGCACAAGAATGTACTAAGTATGGTAGCTATGCATAAAAACATGCTAGAAAGGGGACATTTTAGTTGAAACCCATGTTATGCACTTTTGAACATCTTTTTTAAAAGAGTTGGAGAACACAAGTCATAAACAACTCACATATAATTCATCAAAGCACAAGGATAACAACACTACCATAAGCATAGTCTCCAATCATAGGCATAATGCACATATCATCTATCATAAGACATAATACTCATGCATAGTCAAATATCAAGGTCATGACATCATAGTAAAACAACAACATAGGTAACCCTAAGCTCTACTTGTGCAATGCATAGATAGGGTCCATAGTCTTCTCTACACTATCACTTTTAGGCCACCAAGCTTATACTTATAACACATTAGTCTCATGCATAGCTAATACATATAATCATGTGGCATTCATAAACACTTAATTCATGTCAAGAATGTAGATCACAACATATACCCAAATAGGACATGTAACAACTCAAACATCATCATCATGTAGTGGAACTATACCATGACTACTCTCGAAGGCTACTCATCATCTGTGAGTGGCATCCCATACTACCCCTCACTCAAAGTAGGTCCTCTTAAGAAGTCATTAGTCATAGTTCATGCATCATATTCGTAGTTCATACATCCTAGTCATATTTCATAAACTTCACGTCATATGGGCATGTCCCCGAGTATTAATGATCACTGCCAGCACTTGATCAGAACAGAGAAGTTCTAGGAGATGAAAAAGTGGTTAGCCCTACTAATTTCATATGGTACTCCAAATTGGTTGGCAGAAGGGGCCCCAATTGAAAAGAAAGACATGAACGTTGCTGCAAGATTCTGGTTCGATTTTATCAACAGCACAATCATGCCATCCTAGAATGAGTCAATCCTTCTCCTTGATAAGGCTGCATGTCTGGGTTTCATCATAAAGGAAACCATGATAAATTTGGGGATGATCATTGCTTCAGAGATTCTTTTGCGTGCAAAGCATTACCATACCTCACTTCCTT
The DNA here is from genome assembly GCA_036553675.1 of Solanum okadae. NCBI lineage: Eukaryota > Viridiplantae > Streptophyta > Magnoliopsida > Solanales > Solanaceae > Solanum > Solanum okadae. The sequence continues at coordinate 38,179,176 of CM071678.1, forward strand.
TCCCGGTATTGATCATCGAGCTGTGCAGACAAACTCGGGTGCCTAGATATGCCAAGAAAGATGTAGAAGTGATTCACATATCCTCTACCGATATCCGGAGGATCGAGGCAGAATATTTAAAGGACCAAGCTAAACAGAAGAAGAAGGAATCCTCGGTGGATTCTTCCCCAGTTGTAGACACAGACTTATCACCTACAGAGGCATCTTTGCATACTCCGGGCCCTGGGCCTTCAGGTACTCCTTGTGCTATATCTTCTGATGCCCCTAATTATTATGTTGTTGTACTGCATCCTAGACTTGTTGCTGCCGCTGTCTCCCGGAATCCGATCACCCAGGCATCATTACTTTGAATAGGACAGCTTACCTATCCTGCGGATTGTCGGGCAGCCAAGCTCAAGACCTCCATTCCTGACTTGATTCAAGCTACTTTGATTGATGTTGTGACACCATTGAGTGCTTCTATTGATACCTTTGTTGCAAGGATAGTGATGTGTGAGCGTGGTCAAGGAGCCACCGAGAAGGTGACGGCTTTAAAAGCTACCATTGTTGAGCTGAGAAAAGATGTGGACTACCTGAAGGCCACCGATATGTCCATGGTCTTTGGAAGGAACAATGAAGATTCCATATTTGCCCAAGATTCCTCCAACTACCATCGTACTTGAGGATAGAATAGAGTAGACAACCGATCTTGAGTTAGAGTCAAAGACTGATGAGGAGATGCTTGAGGAGACTGAGGGAGCTACAGATGAGGACCTGACTGAGACCGAAGTAGCCACGATAGATGCGGTTGTGCAGGCTTCCCTGGCAAATACACAGTTTGTTGTCTCTAGTGGAGCTGGCTCTTCTGGGGTGACTCCGGGTACTGAGACCCAAGTCCAAGCTGATACACTAGGCACTGATGCCCAGACAAATGGAGCGACAACTTAGACAGGATCCCCTCTTTACCTCTCTCTCTCCCTTTATTTCTTCACTTTTGAATTTTTTTATTTGCATTTGAAGACAAATGGTTTTTATTTGTGGTAGGGTGAGGCCCACCTTTGTGTGTTGATTATGACTCTTGTTTTGTTTATCTATTTGGGTTTTGTGGTAAATTTGTGTTACACTACTTTTTGTGGAAAGTTTGAGCTAGCAACTCCTTATTTTTAATTGAAAATGATTCTTGACCCTTCCGAAAATATTTTTCCACCTCTTGTATGTGTTGAATGTGGTTGTTCTCTTACAAATTTGAGTATCGGTTTTGATCAATATCGATGACTCGAATAGTGATCATATTCGAACAAATATGAATGTGCAGCTACGATGGGCCAAATAAAGTTGCATAGACAATATGTGAACTCTTTGCATCTCGTTGTGACTAGCCCAATTATCAAATCGAGTCTCTTGTGATGATTGTTGCACACTAGCGAAAGTGTGGAGTCTTGTTTGACTTTGGTGTCAATGCCTTGTGTGATGAGCTTACTGTGAACCATGCTTGATACCACCTAAAATTTTCCCCGTTGGTTCGGTTGACTAAGTAAGGCTATCTCTTGGTATGATCATAAGCAACTTTGAAGAGAGTGAGCCAATTTGACATATACCTCTTTTGTGGCATACCTTGTAAGTGTGTGAACCTCTTTTGAACACCCCTTGAGACTTTCCTTTCTTTGGAAGAAACTTGATGAAAACATAACCTTTCTTAAATCCACTACCCATAATCCTCTTGATTTGTTGTTGATTGAATAGACAACTTAGGCCAAAAGCCTAAGTTGGGGGTGTGGTGAAAAGAAAAGGCAAGTCAAGAAGTTCAAGAAAAGTTTCATTTAACCCATGGTTTTGAGAAAAATGGAACCCCTCCATATAAAAAAAAGAGAAAAAAAAATGAAAAAGTTATGGATTAAAGTACAAAAGAAATGGGGTTTCCGAACAATCCATGGAAAGTGAATAATGGAATGACTTATGAGCACTAAAGAAAATGATGAAAGAAGAGGAAAGGAAGTGTTGTGAGCACCACATTTCATAAGGATGAAAGTCACTAAGCCTAAATGACCATACTTTTTCACTCACCCCCATTACAAGCCTTGTAAAGACCTTTTAGATCTTGAGTAAGTTGAAACAATTGTCTATTGGAAAATACGGGCAAACCTATGGGTGAAAGCATACTTAGTGTTCTTGTTTGTGAGTGTGAGCATTGCATTTGATTCCGGAGCTTTAAATTGTTGAACCATTGTGTCTGAATATGGAATCATTCTTTGTGTGAGGGCATTTGAATACTTTAGTTGAGCTTGAACTTGCATTTGAAGCAAGTAAGGTGAGCTTGAGATTCTTTGATAATGGTGTGTCACAACTTGAAACTTTTAGTGCACATTTGATCTTCACATGAGTAAATTGAGTCTTATGTGTGCATTCATGATTGAGTCTTGTGTAGCACTGTTCGAGACATCTTTTTTGAATTGCCGAACTTGAATTTTACTTGAGGACAAGCAAAAGTTTAAGTTGGGGGTGTTGATGAGTCCACAATTTGGAGTCATTTAGGGCTTTATTTTAATAAAATTAGTGTACTCAAATGCATATTTTGTCTCAATAATTGATGTAAATCCTTAAGTTTCAGGTATTTGGAGTTTGAGGCAAAGCTTGACAAAAAGGAAAGAAATGGCTGAAAAGACGAAGAAAACAAAGCCTGAGGATCGCCCAAGCCATTGGGCGATTCGCTGAATGGCCTTAACTTCACCCATTGTTCCAGTAAGCAGAGCCCTGAAAAAAAAGATCAAGTCGGCGATGAAAAGAAACAGTCGGCGCATCGCTGAACAGTTCCGCAAAGCAGTACTATATCGCCCAATGATCCAGAACGCGAAGATGTTGAAGGCAAAAGCTGAAATTTGATGAAGCAGACCAAAGGGCGGATCACCGAGGGCATCGGCAATCCCGACTAACGGCATCGAGAGATCCTTCATAGCACATTTTTAGACAACTATAAATACTAGTTTGAATTTTTATCCTAATAGGCAATTTCAGATACAACATTTTATTTTTCTACGTTCCAAGTAGAGAGACATTGTTCTTAGACCTTGAAGATTCAAAGGTTTTCATCTCCAAGAAATTGGACTTGAGTCTCAAAGATTCTTCACTCTTGACGTGTTTTAAGACATAATTCTTCATACCCAGTTGATGGAAACTGATATTGGTATAAATTTATATCTCTTCTACATGTCTAGCTAAAACCCCAATTCTTGGGGTGTGATTTTGTGAATATGGATTTAATTATCTGTTGGGTCTTGCTTATTGATGGTTTATTTGTAGTTTAAATGTGATTTCGTTTAGTTGTTGTGTATGAACTTAATGGAATTGTAGTTGCAAATACAATTTCAACTTAGTGCTTTTAGCTTGCTCGAGAGAGAGGTTGTAAAACTAAGACTACTAAATTGATAGTCAGTGGTATTGGGTCGACATGGGCTCAGCTCGAGAGAGTGAATCCTAGTCCTTCTCCCACACATTCAGCTCGAGAGAGTGAATAGGCTAAGGCGGAGGTTGTTCTTAATGCGGCAACTCGGTGTTCGAGAGAAACTGAGTTGATTCGGGGTAAGATGCTCGAGAGAGAATTTACCCCCACTATAGTCTAGCCTAGTCACAAATACTCAACAATTTACTATCAAAAGCATGTACCCAATAATTTAATCTATCCCGTATTCCTATCACATCCCAGGAATCCCTTCTCTCTATCTCATTTACTTATATTTTTAATGTTTTTGTTATTAGCAGAATACAAACTCCCATTGATATTTGACGTTTGCGTCACCCCTTAGATTTAGTATGTTTTTATCCATTAATATTTATAGTTATGACTAACTAGAACTTGATTTTATTTTTCTATAAATTCTCAAAACCACTCCCTGTGGTAACGATCCCAACCCTTTGTTAGGTTATATCACTGCACGCAATCGTTTGGCACTTGAACCGAAATAGTGTCAGTTGATTATGTCGAACATCAATATTCCGTTTGTAGAAACTCTGGGCAAATGCAAGGTTTTGCTATGTCTATGAAGGACTTAGTCACAAAGAATAGGGCTATAAGTTTTGAACCAGCAGATAATGTTCACCACTGTAATGCTATTGCTACAAGGTCGTTGGCGCAAAAGAAAGAGGATCTCGATGCATTTACTATGCCCTGTACCATTGGCACCTTCGAATTCGCAAAAGCTCTATGTGATCTGGGATCAAGTATCAATCTAATGTCATTGGCCATATACAAGCAACTGTGTTGGGGGCTCCAAAGCACACCACGATGAGGTTGATGATGGCAAATAGATCGATGAATAGGCATGTGGGTATTTTGTGTGATGTATGATAACAGTTAACTACATTTTATCCAATTCTAAGTGTAGGCTGTCTCTAACAAGTATAAACCTAAATAAGAGTTAGGGTCGATCCCGCAAGAGTGATAGAGTAAAGAATTTAGTTAAGGAGTAAAATCGTATCTTAATCATTTGTCGAGGTAAAAGTTTCGCAACAGTAATATAAATCAAACTATTTTGACAATTTACTGTCAAATGGGGGGATTCAGGTAACCAATTTATAACTACTAAAAATGGAAATAAACAACTAGAGAAGGTTTCTTGGGACTGTGAAAAGTTGAATGCTAATTTCACGTAATGGGTGATTACGAGTTACTCAAACACATTTATTATCAGTAACTAATAATTCCCATTAGCTAATTAATGCATTCAACTACATAATCACACCCCCAAGAAATGGGGTTTTAGCCAAACATAGTAAAGAACAAGAAATCGTTACCAACAAAGTTTTCCATCAGATTTGACAACGATCTGCAAGTCTTCAAATGCTAGAAATCAGGCCAAAAGTATCATAATCCCTAAATCTCTACTCTAAAATGGTAAAACAATGTTCTAGAATATAAGAGATCAAAAAAACATAAGTGAACAATGTCGGAACCCCTTCTCTTCTTTATAAAGTTTCATTTATACATTCCCAGAATTTCAGCACGGAGTCCACTCAGTGAAGTAAGTTGGGTTCGCCGAACTGGTCAGCGATACACTAAGTGTTCCTTTTCTCACCTTTTTGGTGGGTCTTTTCACCAATTTGTTCTGTAACTTTCGGCGGAGTAAGTCGAGCTCGCCAAACTGGTCGGTGATGCGCTGAATTGCTCATTGGACCGCCAAGTTGGTTTTGTTCATGGGTTGGCATGCTGGATCTTTAGGCGAGCTGAAGTTTCACTCGACAACTCGCTTAGGTGCTTTGGCAAGTACCAGTTTTGCTTTCCTTCAACCTCTTAAACTTTTTCGCTTCTATTTTCCTCGTAATATCCTTGCCTAGTTCTTTTGCCTTCATTGCTGCATATTAATACTTTAACATTAGTTATGAGCATGAAATAAGCATTGAGGACACTAAATCCCTAAATATTAAGCCCTAAATGAGTCGAAATCCTTGACTCACCAATGTGCTTATTAAAGTGGAAAGTTTCATATTCCCACCTGACTTTGTAATTTTGGATTGTGAAGTAAATTTTGAGTTTCCCATAATTAGGGAAGGCTATTTCTAGCCACAGTTAGAGCACTAGTTTATGTTGAAAGTGGGGAGCTGAAACTTCGACTAAATAATAAAGAGGTAAAGTGAAAAGTGTGCAAGTAAATGAAGTAGCCACAGGATATGAGTGTGGTATCTATGATCGATATTGTTGAAGATGGTGAGATGGAAGCATTAGTAGAAGAAAAATTTATTGTAAAGACATTGGCCGCAGAATTTTGATGAAGTCTTTTGGGTTGATTACGTCGAGACTCTAACTGCCTTGAAAGGCATGGGGTCACATTCATCTTCTCTAATGAAGTTAGACATGGACTTGAAGAATAGGCCAAATCTTATAGCAAAGACATCTATCAAGGAACCGCTTGTGCTTGAGTGAAAGCAGCTGCCTCATCACTTGAGGTATGTGTTCTTAGGTAAACATAACACTTTTCCAGTTATTTTGGTTGCAGATCTTAAGTATGAACAAGTGCAATCACTGGTGAAGGTATTGAATTAGTTCAAGAAAGCAATTGGTTGGACCATTGTTGCTATAATTGGGATACATCTAAGTATATACACTCAGAAATTCAGCATGAGGAAGATTTCAGTCCAAGTATAGAGATCCACAGGAGGTTGAATCCACCAATGCAATAGGTGGTAAAGAAGGAAATTATCAAGTGGTTGGATGTAGGGGTATACCCCATTTCTAATAGTCATTAGGTTAAACCAGTGCGGTGTGTTCCCAAAAAGGGTTGTATGACAGTTATGGCAAATGTGAAGAATGAGAGGATGCCGGAAAGACCAATTATAGGTTGGAGAGTGTGCATGGACTACATGAAGTTAAACAAATGGACCTTCACATACCATTTCCCAATGCATTTAATGGACCAGATGTTAGATAGCCTGGAAGGTATAGGTTGGTACTGTTTCTTAGATGGATACTCTGGGTATAATCATATATCAATCACCCTAGAATACCAGGAGAAAAAAACATTTACATGTCCATATGGTACTTTTGCATTCAAGCCCATGCCATTCAGATTGTGTAATGCACCAACAACTTTTTAGAGCTGTATGATGTCCATTTATTCAGACATAGTTGAGGACAGTTTGGAAGTATTCATGGATGATTTCTCTGTTGTAGGTGACATTTTTTATGATTGTTTGTTAAATCTTTGTAGGGCACTATAGAGGTGTGAAGACCTAAACCTGGTGCTAAAAAGGAAAGAAATGCCACTTCATGGTCAACGAAGGCATAGTCTTAGTCCATAAGGTATCCGAGAAAGGTTTGGAGTTGGATAGGGTGAAGATTAAAATTATTGAAAAGCTGCCCCCACCTATCGTTGTGAAAGGGATTCAGAGTTTCTTAGGTCATGCAAGGTTCTATCGGCATTTTATCAAAGACTTCTCTAAAGTTGCACATCGTTTGTGTAAGTTTTTTAGAAAAAGAGGTGAAGTTCACTTTTGATGAAGCATGCACCAAATCTTTTGAGTGTCTGCAGGAAAAATTGATCTCAGCCCCACTGATCATTGGTCCAGATTGGTTGGATCCATTTGTCGTGATGTGTGATGCAAGTGGTGTTTCCTTAGGGGGTTTTCTAAGGCAGAAGCAAAATAAGATCTTTCACCCGATCTACTATTCAAGTAAGGCGTTGAATGGAGCACAAAAAAACTACATTGTCACTGACTAGGAATTGCTTGCACTAGTGAACGCTTTTGAGAAATTCAGAGCATACTTGTTGGGAACTAATGTGGTAGTTCACACTGAACATGCATCACTGTGGTACTTGATGGTGGAGAATGATGTGAGGCCACGGTTGATAAGATGGGTGTTATTATTACAAGAGTTTGACTTTGAAGTCAAAGACAGAAGGGGCTGCAAAAATAAAGTGGCAGATCACATGTCCAGACTGGAGGCAGAGAAGAAAGGGGAATATGAATTAGACATTAATGAGTCATTTCTGGATGAGCAAGTATTGGCCGCCATTGTTAATCTCATTCCTTGGTTTCCTGACTTTGCCAATCACTTTGTCGGTGACTTAATGCAAGAAGGATTAGCGTTTCAACAAAGGAAGCAGCTTCTACATGATGGGTAAGTACTTTTGGGATTAACCTTACTTGTACAGGGTTTGTGCCGATAATATCATCAGGCGATATGTGCCTCAAGTTGAAATGTTGAGTATTTTAGAAGCATGTCATTCATCTCCAATTAATGGAGACCATAGGTATCCCGCACTACTCACAAGGTGTATCAAAGGGGATATTATTGGCCTATAATTCAGCAGGATGCATTCGACTTGGTTAAAGGCTGCAATATATGTCAAAGGCAAAGAGTTATCTCCCGTTGTTATGAGCTACCTATGACTCCTATCTTGGAGGTCAAATTATTTGATGTCTGGGGGATTGACTCCATGGGATCGTTTGTGAGGTCGTTCGGGAAAAATTATATATTGGTGGCAGTTGATTATGTCTCCAAATAGGTGGAGGATGTGACCTTCGTAAAGAACAATGGTAAGAGTATTGTAAGGTTTCTGAAGAAGAACATTTTCTCAAGATTTTGCACACCCAGAGCTATTATCAGTGATGGAAGCTCACACTTTTGTAATAAAGTGTTCAACACAATTTTGGCCAAATATGGGGTGAAACATCACAAAGGCGACGCTTTATCATCCACAAAAAGTGGCCAAGTGGCAGTGTCAAATAGGGAAATAAAATCAATATTGGAAAAGATAGTGAATGCTAATAGAAACGATTGGGAAATAAAGTTAGATGATGTTTTATGGGCATATCAAACTGCTTTCAAAACACACATTGGTATGTCACCATATCAGTTAGTGTTTGGAAAGGCATGTCATTTGCCTGTAGAGTTGGAGCATGAGGCACTTTAGGCGCTTAAAAATTTAAAATTGAGGTGAAGTGAAGTAGCCAATAAAAGATTTGAACAGATCAATGAAATGCATGAATTTCTCTTGACTACTTATGAGAGCTCAACATTGTATGAGTGAAAGGATAAAGCAATATCACGACAAGCATATTGAGAAGAGGACTTTTAGTCCTGGTGACTTGGTGCTGCTTTTGAACTCAAGGCTACGCCCATTTCTGGGTAAATGGTTTGGACCATTCAAAGTGACTCAGGTGTTTCAGTCGAGAGCCATTAAACTTGAGAATGAAAAAGGTGAGAGTTTTAAGGAAAATGCTCAGCGAATCAAGGCATAAATGGGAGTTCCATAAGAAGTGAAGACAATTAAGGAATGCAAGCTTAATGAAGTCAGAGTAATCAAGGAACCTCGTCACGCCATGATGTTAAATTGTGTGCTACTTGAGAGGCTACCTAAGATGTTATTGTAGTAGGTAGTTTAAATTCTTGTAATAGTTCATTATTTTTATAGTGTCATTGTGTGTGCATATGTGCAGGACAAGTTGGGAGAAGTTGGGAATAGTTGAGGCCTGGAATGTTTTCACGAGCCATAAAATGGGTCATGGTGCTCTTCACGAGCCACATCATGGTTCGTGAAGTAGCAATCCAAAAACAGGGAGCTCACTGGAAAAGAGACAAATGGTTCACGGAAGGGTTTACAACCTTTTTAACATTAGACGGACCATTTAGCCTATCATGAACATGTAGGTATGTTTTCTTGCTAATTAACTATCACAAGCACCTATTCGGATCATGATGCTCTTCACTAGCAACTTCACGGCCCGTCAAGTCTAGGTCGGCAATACTAGACCAAACTTGACCCACGCGACTAAGAAGTGAAATTCATTGTATTTAAAAGACTTCAAAGTGCCAAGTGTTGGTTCTTTCCTTTTCTCTCAATTCATAACATCTTTTTGGGGTTAACAAAGCGGTTTCCACCATCTATATTAAGAAATCAAGAAGCATTCAAGCCCAAATTCAAATTTGCAAGAAAATCCCAAATCTAGTCTCCTTCCTCTCTTTTTTTGGAAAAATTAGGGCTTTAATTTGAAGCAAGTTTTTCCCTTTTACTTGATATAAGTTTATCTTATTAAAGTCAAGTATATAACTACTTTTTTTGATCCTTTTTTGGGTATTATTGAATGTATGTTTCTTGAGTGTGTTTATATGTTGTCGTTATGGGTTGAAGTCATAATTTTTCATGTTAGATGTTGATTTTGTATGTGGTTTGTGATGGATTTGTAAGAAAGGATGGAATCATGCCGTGAAAAGACTAAGTGGATCATTTTTTGTGTATTTCTTTAGAGCTAATTTGATCATTGTATGTGTAAAGCAGGCCGACGAAAAATCTAACCCAAGTGTAAGTTCATGTAAGGCTTCACGAACCGTGCAAGGGTGCACAGGCCGCAAAACCCTTCGTGAACCATACTTAGGTGGTTGGCACACACTGTTTCAAGTTTATGATGGGTTAAATGGCCCATGGTACCTACCACAGATCATATAGTGTCTTGTATAAAAAAAGATTTTTCTTTTCTTATTTCATTTTTTTTCATTTCGTGGCCTTTCCCAATGATAGATTGTGTGACAACATTCTTAGGGAAAGGCCTCACTTTGTATACACACAGGGGAAGTCTGAGTAATTATTAGTGTTGTCAGTTGATAAACGTGAAAACTAACTTGTCGTCTTTCGGGTACAATGGAAATATCAAGGCACAAAACAGCTCCTCCACACACCTTACCTCATGCAAAGAAAAGTTTGAGTGCGTAGGAATCTAGCAGTTCTGAGGTCTGGGTAAATACTGAAATTGAAGCTCACTCTCCTGGGCCACTAGATCTCAAACAGCAAAAACGAATGTACAACACTCTCCTTCCTTATCAGAAGATGAGAGAGGTGATTTTGAGAGCAATCAGGGGTTTGATGATTCATCTCGAGCATCAACTAACAACCCAAAACCAGTTAAGGGTGTAGAGGGAGAACGATTTAGCCAGGAGGATAGTTCTTCTAGTGCACCTGATGAGTCGTTCGTGCAATTTATTCATCAGAGGGAGGCTGACCTAGTGAAGCAACAACATCTCATTGATGTCATTCTTCGGATATGGACTATTCTTGGATTAAAGGATATCTTTGAGAATGGCATACAATCAAACTCCGATAGTATCGGGGAAAGAGCAATTAACCCTGAGTGCAGAGTTGTAGATGCATATGTATGAGCTTTTCGAGATATTTACAACCTTTTCAAACAAAATTAGTTTGAATGGATGACAACAAAGACAAGAGAGTACATGTGACACTTTACGAAGGAGTTCTACACCTCCTATGCAGCCTCTCGGATGAACCTCGTCGCTTGTACTGAAACTACTAAAGAAGGAAGAAAAGCAGTCACAACAACATGGCCACACCTAACTGAGGTTTTTGTTTGGGTTCAGAAAGTTGATATACATGAGAGCACGATAAATAGGTTTCTACATGGCCCAGAGTATACAACACCTAGTGAAGTGGGTCTATTTGAGGATCGACACAATGTTATGACTAGCGATGCTGAGATGGAAGACCCTGCCTCAAGAGAGAGTATTATGCGATGGATTGCTGGGCAAATTGCGATGGAAGGTGAGGCAAGATAATGGGTGGCCAACTCTCCAGTGCATATCACAAAAGCATCGTTGACATTTCCTGTGAAAATATGGTGGGCAGTAGTCCATGCACAATTTCGGCTGACACCTAATGATAACACTCTATCCCCTTCACTGGTCTCTTTGGTCGCCTACATCATGGTTGGCTACCCATTGAATCTGGGGAGGATAATTGTTACGGAGATGTGGGATCGAGCTTTGAATGAAAGAGCGGGTCTGTCATTTCCTTGTCTGATCAGGAGACTGTGAGCATGCCAACATTCCACCCAATAAATTGGTGGGAAAATGTGTAAAAGTAATAAAGATAATTGCGGTGACGAAGATCAAAGATGTAGCAAACCATCTATATAGTTCAAGAGCAGGGCCTGTAGGACCCTTGGCAATTGTACTGCATGTCCCGGTTGAGTTGTCGGGAGCTATGGGATGCAGTGAGCAAGTAGAGGGAACAACCTAGCCAGCTGCGGGAGCACAACCTCAACCAACTACATGTACTTTTGCATATTTGCCCACTTTATTCTTAGAGAAATTTGTTGCAGAGCAGAGGCAGACTCGTTGCATCTTTAACTAAGTAGTTGTAAAGCTACCTCGATAGTCTAGATGGAGGTGTCAACTGCTGAAAAGCATCGGAAAAATGAATTTAGGCAAGAGCTTTCTATGCTAAAGAACCGGATAGATAGTTTAGAAGCTCAAGTGAATAACCGGCTATAGGTTGTAGGTCCCATAGATGGTGCTACTTTGAAGTCACAGATAGGTGAAATGAAAGCGTAAATTGCAAAACTGGCGGAGAACCTGGTCAATGTGCCTCCACCTACTATACCAAATTCTTTGATGAGACTATTTAGCATGCCCGCTGCTACTCAATCGATTGATGACATCTAGGAGAATTGACAAGATCAACACTTGGAAAAAGAACGAGAAAGGATAGAGGTTCTGGCTCGGAGCACCATGATGACCATTTGAAGGAAGAATGGACGAAGCAAAAGAAAGCAAGAAATAGTCCAAGAGGTTGGCTAGAGAGAAATAGGCTTCAGAGCAGCAGAAGCTTGATGCTATGAGGTATGGTGCCTGATGTAGTGAGCATCCTGCTCTTGTTGATAGTAGTCGTCCTAACCCAGTCTCTGCACTATATAGAGTACTCGTTGATAAGGGTGCCGACATCACTTTGATGACTAACTCCTAGAGTGTCGTAGGTATGACCCCTCCTCACAACTCTTGTTTTGTTTCTTTTCTACTTTGATGGGAAAGTCTATTTTGTTGGGGAGGGGATGGTTGAGCAACCTTCCATTAGTTGTTAGAGTGCACTGAGCTTTTGTAACACCCCATTGTTGTGATATTTGCAAACTTGCTTTACATAAATTGTGATCGTAATTTAAGGTATTGTAGTGGGGCATTTGCGTAATATTCTAATTAGAATTATGTATAACTTGAAAGGGAGGTGAGGGTTATACATATAGGTATATATGTGTGCATTTTGGGCAGCCAACCTTTTTTTGGGCAGCCACCTTTTGGAGGCAGTTATGCATGTGATAAACATCACTCTTGAGACTATATGTTTACACCTCCTCTATAGTGAAATTCGTGTTCCTTAGCTCTAAGAAACCTGGTGAGCTCTCTCTAACCATATTACTCTCAAAATCACAAGAGAAAAACTTGGACCTTTTGGCTGGAATTCGAGGTACACCCTTCTCTTTGGTGAGTAGTCGAAATTTGTTTTTGAGCTATGTAGTGTTTAGTACCTTTGGAATATCTTGTTCTCTAGAACTCTTATTTCAGTGAATAAATATGTTTTGGAAAGCTAATTCGTATACCTACAACTCTTATGTTTATGTAAAAATCTCACTTAACTGTTATGGATTCGAAATATGGGACACAACATAGGACAAGTTCTGTCAAGATTTTGGATTTAGAAATCCTGTTTGAACAACTTTTAGTGTATTGATGATATCTTTTTGTACAAAATATATTTTGAGGTGATTCTTGATTTTTTGCAACCTTAAGAGATGTACCTACAGCTTTCATGAGGATATACAGTCCAGTTTTGCCGTTTTCCTTTTCAAATCTAAGTTGCGACACGAGGTACTAGGCTGGCCAGAATTACTGTTTTGGGAGCATAGTCGTATTTGTACAGGCTAAGCTTACTTGTTATGATAATCCTGTTTTACATTAACATTTTTGATCTACTAGGGATTAAACAAGTTATTTAATTTTTATTTTAAGGTTGTATATACTCGTGAACAAGTTGAGGACCTTGATACGTTGGTTGGTCTACGGTTTGAACTCTTGAAGTTGTGTTGGACTGTGTCTAAGCTAAGCACTGAGGTTTGTGTATAAACTTGTACTTGCACTCTTTTAACTGCTGGTATTTCTGAAAGTTGCTCTTGGTACCTTGGTTACCTCTTGTCACTTTGCATTGTCGTGTTGGTATCCTTTAAGACGTTAAAGACTCTTGTGTAACTCGCCCACTTGTATGAATTGTTTGATCACTTGGCACTCTGGTTGGGACGTTGTCCTTCTTGTGGCTGTGACTTTGTCACTATTGGCATGCCTCTTGATTCAGATCATTTGCTATCTTGACTTTGGTTTTTAGTCCGTCTTAAGAATGGAAGTTGTCCATTTTAAGTACGAACTGGAAAGCCATTTTTAATATGGTTCTTGGTTCTCTTGATTATTGGGTTTTGACCCTTCTTGATACAGGGCGTCGGCCCTTCTTGATACCCGCTTGTGCTTGGTGTGACGACATGATGTATATATTGGGCGAGCCTTGTTGTTGAATCTCTTGGAAAATTGTGCTATGAGCGTTCTTGACATTTGGATCTTTAAATATCAAACTTGATACTCTTTATATATTGTTTACTTGATTTATTTATTATGTTCAATTATGCTGCCCATGACTTGAGAAAGGTAACTTGGTGAATCTGAGGGCTCCGAACCTATAGTTTTTGCACCACTAAGCTATATGCTTAGTGATAGTTGTTTCTATCGTAGGGAATGTTCGAGAGGATGCGTGAAGCTGGCCATTGGAGATGGAGATTTTGAGAGCCTCAAGGAAGATCACATTTGCATATAGGCATCTATATTTTATATAAACCTTGGGACTTGTACATGATCTATGTGTTGTTTATTTACATGAAATTTTGAGGACTAATTTGATCATGTCACCATGGGTTGTAATATAAGTATGTCTATATGTTTTGTTCTTTTGGGCTGTGTAAACCCAAGTCTTGTAATATACGAAATTTACTATTAGTTTTGAATGTTTGTGTGAAGCATGAACCGGCTGATTTCAGTACTCGGAAGTTGGTAATATTCTTGTTATCTCATCCTTAAGTGTGATGCTAATATATGCATGAAAAGCTCGTCTGGGAGGGTTTTTCCGTCATAAGTTAAATTTTGTGCCATGTCAATTTTAACATCAAATAAATGTTTAAATGGGCAAGATGTATATATCCTTAACTAAATTATTCATTATGAACCCAATCCCTCTACTAGATTAAAATCAATATGGCCATAGTTAACCTCTTTTAAATGTCGCAAGTATTTAATTAGATTTCTTGTTTAAGTGGTAGTATCATTTCGAAAGGGTCGGTACAGCTTTGCTCTTGTTTTAGGAAAATTTTATGAAAGTTGTGAAGTTTGTGTTTGTTATGATGTGTGGATAATTTCTAGCACCAGCTATATGTTGTGTTTTGTTTGAAATAATAAGAAAGATGTCGTTAATCTGAAATTTGATTGTTAGGCTCTTTGTGCGACATCTTAGATACTTGTGTGTTGATCATTGCTTGCTAGGAACTTAAGTTGGTTGACTAAAATACTGAAAGTGTAAGCAAGTGCAATGTGAGTGTGAGGTTTGTGTGAAGTCTAACATTGTTTGTAGAAGCTAGAACTTTCCCGAGTATTCTTGCTAAAGTTGTTGAATAATTAGATAGGATGTATCATTAGGCTATTTTTGTTTAAAGTCCACTTAAACAAAAATCAACAACCAAATGAAATCATGAACCTTTGAACCCCATTTTGAACCTGGAAGCTGATTTTGTTGTCACCCTGTTGATATCATATCATTGGTTCTCCGAAGGCACGATGCTACAACTTAGGCCAAAAGACTAAGTTAAGGGTGGTGATGAGCTAAATCAAAGAAATTAGTTTAGATATTGTATCCTTGTTTATTTCAAAGGCATGAAACCACAATGTATGCTTGAAAGGGTCAGTGTGCATGGTTCAACATAATGGTAGTAAAAGAGTTAAAACAAATTAAGAAAAATGGAGAAAATAAATAGTCGGTGCCGGGATGTACAAAAGAAAGAGAAAGTGGAACCACTCTAGTAAAAGTTGTGTGCTAATAAGAACTTTGCAAGACCAAGTTAATTTAGTCACTCATAGACGAAATATTCCACTCCCTAGCCCGACCCAACACTACAAGCCAATAAGAGTCCTAGAGTGATCTTATTCCGGTTATTTGATTATTGAAGCGTAGAAAACAAGGGCAAGCATATGTACTACTTACAGTATTAGAAGTTCTTTTGGAGAGTGAGAGTACTTGTCAATCCCAATTATCATGTGTGAGGGACTTCTTTGTTGTGCGGGCACTATGTTTGCATTGGTAGTTGGTTGTGTTAGCTAATGGTTAGCACTGGCATAACCATGATCGACTATGTGTAATAGGATGTCGTCCATTGATGCTTGTATGTTAGATAGATGATTTTGGATAGGATTGTTGTTGAGATAGCTTTTGCATATTTGTAATGTATCCTTTGTTTTTTTTATCGTCGAGTGTTGTCTTTTTCATCGTTTGAGGACAAGCAATGGTTCTAAGATGAGGGTATTGATGTGTCATGAAATTATGGCACATTTGACGCTCAAAACTAAGGATTAGTGCGAGAACTTAATGTGTATACGTGGATATGATGTGTTCTTTCATGATTGAATAGGAAAAATACTTAGACGTGAAATATAAAAAATTAGGAAGAAAATGATCTGAAGCAACACCACGAAGCCCCAAACGAGTCGTGGTCATGATGATGAGCGATATGAGGGCTCGTGAAGATGAGGCAGTTAAGGCAGTAAAAATGACCAAGTGTCAGGTGAAGACCACAGAGCCCCAGATGGGTCGTTGTCCACTTGACGTGTCACCTGAAGGCTCGTGAGAGAAGACCAGTGCCAAGGCCTTCCAAACTAAGTGTTGACTGAAGGCCACGGAACCCAAGACGGGTCATGGAGGATTGAAGGGTCGTATAGTTGCTCGTGGACAAGAGGCAAAAATTCCAGTAGCCACCTAAGTGAAGACTTCATGGAGCACTAGACGAGTTGTGGTGCTCAAGACGCACAATCTAGCTACTCGTGAGGACTATCAGTGAATGAAGCCTACTATGTCTATGTGTAGTACCACATGAAGCTAGACGAGCCATTAGCTTGCCCTGAAGAGTAGCAACAGGTCAATCCTACTTCGAGTAGGACTTATTTTTATAGATTATTTTTATTATTTAGTGTTTATTTTTTAATACTACTTGTGATCATTTTTAACTTGGTGATAGTTTCCATATTCAAAACTTTGATTTGTTAATTATATTGAGATTAAAACTTAGTGATCGTGATTAAGTGCTGATAATCAAGATTTCTTTTTGTCTTGCAATTAATGTAAGTTCTTTACTTTATGCTTTCAATAGGGATTACCGTTCGTTTTCTTGAAAATATGAGCGGCTAAGCACCACAACTAATGTTGTGGGAACCATGACTAAAATAT
Organism: Solanum okadae; assembly: GCA_036553675.1. NCBI lineage: Eukaryota > Viridiplantae > Streptophyta > Magnoliopsida > Solanales > Solanaceae > Solanum > Solanum okadae. The sequence continues at coordinate 38,195,957 of CM071678.1, forward strand.
AGTTACGAATTCAAAATACGAGTAATGTATCATTGTTAGTTACGCGTGTTATTCTTACTTTCATCATAAATCCTTTCTTATAAGTGCACGCATGAGAACGTGCCCGTATTTACTACATGTTTGAGAGAAAAGTAGTAATTAGAAAAAAGTCTAATCATATTCTATTAAGATTTGAGTTCGAGAACAAAGAACTTCATTTACAAGTATGCAAGGGTAAACATAAAAACACTGTAAGACAGAGAAGAAAAGAGTGGAAGTCATCTAAATGGCTGACAAGTGTTTAATTTCATTTTACATGGCAGGAACATGTAATGCTAACAAATGAACAGAGTTTTTATAAAATTCAATACTAAACTAAAACACATAGGGAACACAGTCCTAGTCTCATTAATCAACTACTAAAATCTTGAAAATGGAGCGATTGTTACTTCTATTAACTTTGATATTAAATTCAACATTGGTTACTTAAACAACAAACAACCCCATATTTACTTTCCGTACATACTTTCTGTTGGAAATAGTAAACACAATTGAGTAAGAGCGCCAGTAAGGTTATTTTTGTAAGCAAATTCCTTGTAGGAATGACCTCAACTCCAGTTGAGTTTTATAAATCGACTTCGACCGTTTATACTTCTTAATTGAGGTATAAGTTTGGACGTATCACATAGTTAAAATAACATAAAAATACAACATGTCCAGCAAAATATGTTCAACCAGGGTATCACGCCCCTAGCTACTCATGAAACAAGATCAAAATACTTGATCCACCACTTAAGACTCACCCATCAGGGTCAAACCACGCAATGGATCTTCCAAGGGCTTTTTACTCATACTCAATAGGGAATCATAATACAGAGATACATATGAAAAAGTAGAGCCCGAATCAAATAAATTCAAGTTGGGCTGATAGCATAAAAGAATTGTACCTATGATAACACTGTCAGAGGCCTCGACCACGACCTTTGTTGAAGCTGCATAAAGATAAGCATATTCACCTCTACCCTGAGCATGATCGCTACCACTAGACCTCCATCTCCGAGGTCGACCCTAAGATCCCTAATTACCACCATGTCGTTCTTTACCCTAGGCATCACCTATAGATAGAGATGTTTTTGTTGTAATTGGTCCCACTAGATGTGGAGTGGATGTAATCATCCTTCAATAGGGATAACCCTTGAACCAATGATTTAGCTCTCCATAGTCATAAAAACCCTATGAAGTTGTCTTGCAAGGTAACCACCACAATGGTTTGCACCTAACTGTGAACCCCTCAAACTCTTACCCATACCACCATCACCCTAATGGTATCACTAAAACTTTGAAGCCTGAAGTGAAGCCTAAACAAGTTGGCTAGACTAACCTTGCTAAAACTTCTAGAGAGGTCTATCATAGGAGTATATACCTCAAAATGGAACCTATTGTAGCTGCCCTTTAGTGTTACCCCCATGGGCCACATAACAAAACTCCACCATAGTACAGGCACGGTCAACTCAATTCAAGAATGAGTGGCCTATTGAAACCATAGACTGGATCTCAATTTGAAGCTAAAATCTCAAACCACGAGAAAAGCATCAAACACTTTCCTACTCGGTATCCAATATCATCGTAGCATAATGGGAGAGATTTTGAAACCTTATTTCATACTTACACACACATATGGATCCATGCTCCAATGTTGAGAACTGATTTGAGATTCTATTTCTCACGCTCTAAATTAACCTGGTAACAACGCCTCTGAGAACTGAGCCCAAGACACTGATGATGACCCAACTTGTCAAGTGTCTATGTAAGAATTCCACCACTGCTCAGATGGCCAGTCATGCTGATACTCATTAAAGTTTGATCCTCTCGACTCTACCAGCCCTAACGTGTTCAACTACTTGTGGCAAGTACTGAGAAACTCATAGGTATCGTCTCTAATCACACTAGAAAACCTAAGAGGTGACTATCTTATAAACATTTTGAGCATCTTCTACTAATATATTAGCATAGCTCGTGCTACAATAACTTGTTGGGCATCCCTAGGTGCTATTTGCACCTAAACCTTGTGAGCCACTTTTGTTGCCTGACCCTACGATACTGGTGCAACTGGAGTTGGGGCCTGCTGCATTCCCCCCTAAGACAACAAATAATAGAGTAACGGCCACCTAAATCTTGAGAGTTATAGCAAGACTAGGTGGTGGTTGGACTGCACTTGGCCCCCGGTGCCTAATAAGGAACTAGAGCTATCTAAGGCTCCATCTCTGGCCTTGGAGTCCTCTGTTTATCACGTGTTTGTGCTACTACCTTGGCACATTTCTAAGGTCATAATGTGCATCTAGTTGGGGATTTTTTATGGGCTCTGGTGGATCATCCTCGATCACCAAGCCGCACATGTAAAACATCCCGTCAAAAAATAAAACAAGTAAGATTTCATGAAACTAATAAGACACACACTACACAAAAGCGATATAAAGGATCGGATTTTTTTAACAGCGTCATGTAAAAGAGCCCATAAGACTAAGGATCCACACCAAGAGTCCTTCTAGACCAATGTCGGTGTTTCTGAGATGACGAAACTGTCATAATAGAATTTTAAGGTCCTCTTCCTGAACTTTTGATAGAAGACAACCCTTCAAGCTTTAGAAGCTCCAAAACACAAAAACTTGCACAAAATCCAAACAAACGGCCAGATGACCAAACTCTTAGTCCTAGCAAGTCATAATTGAATCAAGGTCACTATATGAATTGTTTAAATGAAAAAAGAATGTAATATCACAAAAAAAAAACTTGGAGGGTCATTATATATATATCACTACATTTTATTTTGGGAGGATATATTAGCATCTAGAGGATGTTAGTTTGGGAAACCCAAGTTTCATAACTATGTACCACCATAAGATCTGTGTGCGCGCCTCTAGTCGATCAATTCTTTTAGCCCAAGAGGCTAATTAGGGGATACAAATTAGAAATATAGTTCTATAGCCAATGTTTAGAGCATCCCTTCCAATAGGGATTATACGTTGGATAAATGAGCTCATATGATGTAAGTTGGTTATAAGAAACCCAGCACATAACATTGTATTATTTCTATACATTTGAGATTTACATTATCATTTCTCATATCAGGACTTCTAGACATACTTGTAGTCCAGAGTTATAGAAACAAATTTACCTTTATAGATTTTGTAAGTTAACTCTAGAATGATCTTTATATATACTATTTTTATGATGTTCTTCGATGTACTTCATCTGTTCATGATTACTGAAGCTTGTCAATCTTTATAAACATTTTGTTAGCTTATATGATCTTCTTAGCTTCATCTTGCGTACTGATTACATTTCGACATATTGACCATATTCTTTCTCTTCCCTAAATTCTATTATGATATAGATTTAGGTGTTCACTCTTTTACTCATGGCTAGATAGATTGTAGTCATTTGAGTCCTCCCAATTCGTATACTTCATAAAGTAGCAATAGTTAGGTTTTGACCTTTGACAAGTATTTGTTTAGAAGGTGGTCATTCCTAAAATACTTATGTCATTTCAGTTGTTAAAGGCTTTTATCCAAACATTAAGGGTATGTTTGGTATGAAGGAAAATGTTCTAATTTTCTCATGTTTGGTCGTGTTAAAAGTTTTGAAAAATGTTTTTCAAATCAACTCATTTTCCTTAAATTTAAGGAAAATGACGTCCCTTCAAAAATTAAGGAAAACATTTTCCAAAACCCTCTTCCAACTTCAAATTACAATTTTCTTTCTAGAAAAAAACAATTATTTTTGTTGAAAAAATAAATTTAAAGCTTATTTATAAAAAAATATTTTCAACTTCAATTTTTTATTTTTTCACCCCAGCCTCACCCCCACCCTCCACCAACCCCCCCCCCCCAAAATAAATTATAGTTTGTTTTAAAAAATATTTTCAATTTCAAATTTTTATTTTTTCACCCTGCCCCATCTCACCTCACCCCTACCCTCAACCCCCCCTCCTCCATCTGCCCCTACCAGCCCCCCACCCCCTCCAAAAAAAAAAGAATTTTAAGTTTGTTTTTAAAAAATATTTTCAACTTCTATTTTTTATTTTTTCACCCTACCCTCACCCCCTACCCCCTACCTCCCCCCCCCCAAATATACTTTGTTTTAAAAAATATTTCCAATTTCAAATTTTTAATTTTTCACCCCACCCCTACCCTCAACCCCCCCCCCCCCGCCCCATCATCCCCCTACCAGCCCCCCACCCCTTCCCAAAAAAAAAGAATTTTAAGTTTGTTTTTAAAAGATATTTTCAATTTCAATTTTTTTTTAACCCCACCCTCACCACCAGGGGCGGATCTACATGGTGGTTAGGGGGTTCGCCCGAACCCCCTTCGTTGGAAAATTACACGTTATATATAAGGTCAAAATTTGTCTTTATGTGTATATATATTAAAATGAACCCCCTCAACACATGTAAAGAGGCTAGCTAAGTGGTAAAGGAGGTTCAAGAATTCGCCTGGACGTCTTGGGTTCGACTCCACGCAACAATACTTTCCTTGATTTTTTTTTTCTTCATTTGGAAAATCAAGTAGCAAGGCTGAGATGGGCTCGAGCTTTATTATTATTTTTTTCATTTTCTAAATGTTATTTCTCCTTTTCAATATTCATTCTTTGGAATTTATTAAGCACATTATTTTCATTTTTTGTATTTTCTTCTTTTTATCTCTATTGCTCATTTTATTTTTACGTAACTCTCTTTTTATATACTAATTCAAAGGAACTTGTTAAAAAACTGTTAATTATTCTTGAACTTGAAATTGAGATAGAGAAAAAATATTTTAAAGATAAGTTAAACAAAACTTAATCGAACGAATAAATTTGAAAGGCACAATTATTCATGATATTTCTTTCTCATTTTTTCAGTTCTATTCTAGAGGTGTAAATTACATGTATTTGATTTATTCGTTTTTTTTTTACCGATGGAAAACCTTATAAATTGAATAAATAAACAAAAATTTGGCGATGCCATTTATTCATTTGCTTAATATGCATTATAATATTAGTAACTCAATCCCCACACATTTTTAAAGAGTATTAAACAATTTTTAAATTAATATATGATTGAATGAACACTAATTTAATTTATTTTAAAAATTCAAAATAAAGTAAAACAATAAAAAATAAAAAGAAAAAAGTCACTTTTTTAAAAATAAAGAATCAAATAAGCAGGGTAAAGTAGGAAGAAACGTTAAACACGGCATGACAAGGCAAGTTAAATTTAACAGATTAAGGATCATTTTTTTTCTTCCACGATCCGTTTTTCTCCATTTTTTTATTTACTTCTTTATATGTTGAACCCTCTCCACGAAAATCCTGGCTCTGCCACTGCTCACCATTACCCCCTCCCCACCCACCCACCAGCCCCCTCCCCCCCAAAAGAAAAAATAATTTAAAATTGTTTTTAAAAATGTTTCCAATTTTCAATTTTTATTTTTTTACCTCACCCACCCCTACCTGCGACCCTCCCCTACATCCCCCCCCCCCCAAAAAAAATTAAGTTTGTTTTTGAAAATTATTTTCAATTTTTTATTTTTTCACCCCACCCCACCCTTACCCACGACCCCCCCCCCCACCCCCTCCCAAAAAAAATTAAGTTTGTTTTAAAAAAAATTTCAATTTCAAAATTTTATTTTTTACCCCATCTCACCCCCCCCCCCAACCCAAAAAAAATTAAGTTTATTTTTTAAAAATATTTTCAATTTCAAAAAATATTTTTCATTCATAAATCAAACACTAAAAAATCTTTTTCAAAAAATATTTTCTACTCACCAACCAAACATGAGAAAATAAGTCAAAAATCTATTTGTTTTCTAGAAAAACATTTTCTAGGAAAACATTTTCCTTTCATTCCATTCCAAGCACACCCTAATTGTCAAGTTTTCATGGATTCTCAGTTAATTCATTCTATCAAAATTTAAATATTTTGTCTAGTTAGACATGTTTCAGCTTTCACGTGCATTTATAAACGTCAGTTACATCATTAGTAGTATGCCACACCTATGGTGTAGTCTTGGGTCATGAAACGTATCTTAGCTACCAGTTACTTGTTATTATGTCTTCCTTACATTCTAGTATATGTACTAGCGCCTTATGATCATGGGAAATGCAAATTTGTTATAAATGCAATATTAGGCCTCCTCAATAGGCATTTGTCTTATACAATTGGAGCAATTGGTGTGCTCCAATTCCATATTGAGCATATTAAGAGTTAGTACTCTCTTTAATTTGTTGTATATATTTGCACAGTGGTATGGCGCTGTGTTTTCTAGATCACTTGACAGTGGTATATTTTCTTATCTTTTAGTGATTTCATGAACATTATAGTGATGCCGTTTGTGTTTGTTGGTCTTAGGCCTTGTTCTGTGAAGGTATATTTATTATTAATGGTCATCAATTTATATTGATTTGATAGAGCATCTGTGATATATCATATGCATAGCATATATGCTAATATTGTACTTGTTCACCCCATTCAGATTTGGGCATGATAGTTTTTACCATACTTTTGAGTTTTCCATTCATTATTTCAACAACACTATTTTGTTGGGGAGTTCTTGATGTGTTGACAAAATGTAATTAATCCATGAGTTTTACCATACTCTAAAAACTAGGAGTTCTCATAGTCTTTTTCATGATCAGACCTTATTTTAGGCATTTGAAGATTTGAATTTTGTAAAGTTTTTCACAAATATTGTTAAGCATATTTTGATGGAAAAAACAAGGTCAAGGTATATTTGAAATAGTCATTAACAATTACAATCATGTACCTCTTTCCTCTCCTACTTTTGACTCATCGGTCTACATATATCCATATGTACCATCTCTAGTGATCTAGTTGTACTAACCATCGTATTTGATTAAAATGTAAATTTAACATTTTTTCCCCTATCACAAGCATCATAAAACTTGTCTTTATTTAGTCTAACTGCTGGTTAGAGGAAAAAACCTAGTTCCTTTGATATTTATCTCTTGATAAGTGAAATACTATTATGTGCAAACCTTTTATGCCAAATAAACGAGTCTATTTCATGTGCACTGATATTCTAGGACTAAACTTAGGAGAACTTGTGTACAAATTTTCGTGTATTCTCCACTTTGAGAACCAGTTTCTATGTCTCTGCATTTTCCCATCGGATGTAAAAAAGATACCCTTAGGGGTCGTTTGGTAGAAAAATAAATAATGCAGGGATTAGTAATGCAGGAAATAGAAGTGCAGGGATTAGAAGTGCAAAGTAGATTTCTTATCAAGCGTTTGGTTCATTGCTTTTGACCTCATCTTGTGTTTGGATTAAAACTCTACAAAAAGCTTCTTTCCAATTATACCCTTGCATTATTATGAGATTTTCTATTTTATGTAATTGGTCAAGGTAGATAATTACCGGACAATATTATATTTTTATGGCCTTCTAAGTAGCTAGGAGAAGAACAATTTTGTTGTCATGTTTGTTATTTTCTCACTTGAATTATTTGAGGGTAAACAATTGTTATCTTAATAAATTAATCACTTAAAAATGTTAACTTTCAATTTAGAATAGCTAGACCATCTACTTTAAGATCGAAAAGACGGTAAACAATAGTAACATCGAATGAATAATCTACATTTACATATAAAAATTGCAAGTTGTAGTTTTAATATGTATGCAATTTATAAATTGTTCAAAATACAAACAATTAGAAACCACATATAAACAATTACGATCACAAACGTCATGTGGTGATATATTTGTCTTTTCAATTAGTAAATGTTAAACAACTCACATTTTAAATATTGTATATATTGATATGTATTGCAATTATTTATTAACAAACAACTCTCTCTAAATAATAAAATTTGTAAGCTAATTTATTTAAATAAATTTACTAGTACAAATATAAAACATAAAATCAAGAAAATAAATAAAAATGATTTGAGGGATATTTTTGTCTTTACATGATAATCCTATCCAATGTATTACTAATACCACCACATGGAAGGTATTAGAAATACCTCCTATAATACCATGTAGATATGGTGTATAACTAATCCATGGATTAGTTATACTTAGGCCCAAAAATTCTACCAAACATAATACTAAATAATATCATACATAATACATGGACTATTTCTCCTAATACCTCCTACCAAATGACCCCTTAGTACATTGTGCCTTTAGCTATTTACATGTACACATTTGCAGTGGCATGTGATAAGGATTTTAAAATTTTTAAATTCATTTATATGTTCTGTCTTTCCATTGCCAAATCCCACACTTCCTCCTTGATTGTTATTCTACTTTCGGCAACTTGTTCCCTCTTTTTGTTGCTCTTTTTTAACTCAATTTCAATTTCTTCTTCTAGAAAGTTCTTGGAGGGTAGCCATGATTTGAGATGTTTTCTTTATTCAAAGTATCTTTCTTGATCATCCTCTGTATTCTTTTCGCAAACCGGGTCAACTTCTTTTCTTTACAGTCTAGAGTTTTTTCTTTGTAAAGCATATTTTCCTTTTCATCTATAGAGGGATTATTTGGGATTTTCCTTTCAATTGTTCTTAGTATTAGTCTTCTTTAAGAGTTTCTAGACTGAAAGAAGCAAGTTCTATATGAAACTACACAAGAAGGTAAAATGCACAATATGTAAATCATCAAAAGTATTTTCACTATCTTCTCTTATCTTCAACAAACACAAAAAAGCAACTACAACAAACAAATCAAAATGTAATAGAGATCTATTTTTTTACCTATAAGAATCTAACTTATAAAACTCAAGAGTAGTGTAGGTAAAACTTAATAGGAACATATTCTTTCATTGTAGCAGTTGACACATAAACAAGACACTATATGCAGATTCTGCTCTCGTTTGATAGCTTTCCCTTTAGGTGTGATTGAACTATAAGGTTTACGACGTGTTTTCTTATCATTCTCTTACAATGTTGCTAAGGGCATCTCCAACCCAATTACCAAATTTTACATCAAATTTGTTGTCATAACTAATTTTTGGTGTAATCAACTCCAATTCACTACACCAAATTTTACACCAAAAATAAATATTTTTCTCTCTTTATTATTATATTATTATTATTATTTCTTATTTCATTTATATTTTCTTATTTCATAAAACAAATTCTTTCTAAAACATTCACCATATATAATTCATATTATTTCCTTTTATAATCGTTTAATATAAAATTATTTTGTATCATAATTTTTTAAATAATATAAATTGCTAGCAAATATTATACATTATACATAATAATGGATAATACAAATAAAAGTGAAATCATTAATGAAATACTATTAAACAAACATTACTTAATTGAAAAAAAAAATTAGATTCTACATAAATATTCAACTTTCAAGATCAGTACGGTGCTCCCATAAATGTTTTATTAATGCATTATGTTGTCAAAATGAGCTTCTTTGTCCTTTATTTTTTTTATATCGAGTTAGAAATTGTTGAAATTGATAATTTTCATCTATTGTCATTTCTACGGTCGGAGTTGGACCTTCCGACGCATCTTGAATTGGTGCATTAAGATCACGCTCAACCTCAATTTTTGTGAATGTTAATTGTAGTTATATCCAATTATAATTTATAGTAGAATTAACATAAACTTATTTTTTTTTAAAAGTCATATATAGAAAAATTAATTTATAAAAAAGCTAAATTTTATATCTAAAATTAATATTATAAAAATACTACATAAAAAATAATCAAATATACAAAAAATTTAATTAAAACATACAATTTATATAATGTTTAATTAAAAGTTTGTATAATAAAATAATATTAAAATATTTAAAAAGTGAAATGGTGTGATGAATAGTGTTACACCAAATTCTAAATTTGGTGTAAAATTTGATGTGGGTTGGAGCTCAAAACACCAAATTTTACACCAAATTTAGGATTTGTTGTAAAAATTGGTGTGGATTAGAGCTCAAAACACCAACTTTTACACCAAATTTAGAATTTGGTGTAAATTTTGGTGTTGGGTTGGAGATGGTCTTAAAACGTTAATTTATTTTGGATGTCTATTAAGGACTTTGTTTTTTTAATATAATTACTCATTCTGTATTGTATATTAATTGTTGCTTTTTTAACGTTTGTCAATCATCAAGATACTACTACTTTCGTTTAAAAAAGAATTGTCTAGTTTGACTTGGCACGGAATTTAAGAAAAAAAAAAACTTTTGAATTTTGTGGTTCTAAATTAAAGTTATGTCAAATGTACAAAATTTCTCTTTAATTTTGTGGTTTTAAACATGTCACGTGAAAAGCTGAAAGTAAAATGTTACCAAAAAAGGAAAGAGGACATTCTTTTTGAAAAAACTAAAAAAGAAATAAGGTCATTCTTTTTTAAACGGATGGAATATATGATTTGAATGTGGATTAAATGATGAAGGCACATCATCAACTAGAATGTCTTCAAGTGTTTGTAGAAAAATCTTAAGCAAAAGAAAAGCTAAACCCACGAAAATGAATATGAGCTCACCATACATGTTTGTAACAAGCAAGTACACCTAGCCTGACAGTCGACAGACCATCTGTTGTATGCTCTTCTTTGTAACCTAATATATCTATCTATATCTATATATCTATCTAGCTCGATCTATCTATCTATCTATACCTACATTTACTATCTGAAAAGCATGAACTCCCTAATTTGAATTTTAAATTACTATAATACCTCCACCTTAAAACACTCAATTTAGTATATATTGTATATTTTATATTATATTTATTTATTTATTTGTTCTATATCATATTAAAAGCTGACACATTTTCACATTGCTGTGTAGTGACTTTTTCAAAGGATTTTGACTTTTTTATAGAGTTGTGACTTTTTCGATGAGTTATGACATTTCTGAAAAGTTATGATTTTTCTGAAGGGTTATAACTCATCTGATAAGGCACGATAAACACATTTTTATACTAACCTTTGCTGTCTATAAATAAAAGGATTTTCTCACTCTTTTAAACTACGATTTTTTTTAAGTTTTCTATTCTTATTCTTAAAACAAGGAATATTGTGAGAGTTCTTCGATTATGCAATTACAATATTTTTTGTGAGTAAATTAGATAGATCAACAAAAGTTGATGCAACAATGAGAATGGATTAACTCAACTTCAAACGAGAAGACTATCTAGATAATTAATATGTAATTAATCATTTGATAGTCATAAATATACTTTTGCAGCAACTTCTACTTGATAAGATGTTCAATATTTTTTGTTGCACAAACTATAACTTGGTGTTCAAGCTGTGAAAAGTCTCGAAATGTTGGAGAAAAATTATTTGATCAAATAGTTGAGTGAAGAGTTCAAAAGTTACTACTCATCCGTTTCCAATTTATTTGTTGTACTTTTATTTTTAACAAGTTTAATATAGAATGTTCTTTTTCTTAGGGGTGGGGGTGCGCATCTTTAAAACCACAAAGTTAAAAGACATTTTTATATATTCTACATATCCTTAGATAAAAAAAGTCTTTTTTATTTGTTAAAAATTCTTATCAAATTAAAATTAGACAAACTCTATATCTATCTTTTTTTTTATCTATACTAACTGAAAAGAATAAACTACCTAACTTAAATGTTAAATTATTATAATACTTCACACTCAAAACATCAAATTTAGTATATCTTTTATATTTTATATTGTAATATATTTATTTATTTCAATTATATTATATTGTATCAAAAGAAGTGTCACGACACAGAGGTACTCCCTAGATGTAACATGGCGTACAAGACCCCGAGAGGCCTCATACAGGCCACTTATCTTTCATAACATAAGATAATAGGAAATGGTGCGGAAATTTAAAGCATTTTCTAATACAATCAAAGTCTCATAAAACAAAGCAGAAGTCTATTACACTTGTCTCAAACCATCTAAAACATGAATATATTTGGGACATGGCCCATACAATAGTTCTAACAATAAAAGAAACACATATAAGAGAAAGGTGATCAAATCCTCGATGCTATGAGGACTCACCAAATTTTCACTCCTTGCTCTACTATGAACCTAGCCATGGGGATGGAAGTCAAAATCACCGGACCCTACATTTGATAAGAATGTGGGCAAGAGTATGTGTTAGTACAAAAATGTACTAAATATGATGGCTAGCATAAATCATCAACATCTAAGCATAACATAAGCATTAGTCAACATAAGACATAGGCTATAAGCATAAAAGACATCAACATAAGTCATAAGCATATTCAATGCACATAAATCATCTCATCATAAGAGGAACACTTCTCAAGTAACTTCAACTTATTTTAATCAAAAGACTTGGGTCATCACCTCTAGTCATACATGTCAAGGAAAGCAACTCAATTAACAATCCAAGCTAAGTTATCGCCATACAATCAATCTCATACAGAAATAAACTTACAATACTTCCTTGAAGTAATCTTGTTTCATCCTAAACATGCTACTTTGATTAGGGACTTGTCCCTCTTTAGTCATTCTTGCTCTTCATGGTAGAGTATCTCTCTACTAATCCAAGACACATCATTACTCATGAATGGTTACTATTCACCAATTCAAGGCTACCAATGAAAAGCACCTCATCATGCTAAACCAAGCTATCATTTTCATAACATTCTTTACATCATTCATACTTACTTTTAAAGACATGGGGATTCGCCTCTTTGCCTAACTCATAAAGGCTAACGGGTATTCGTCTCTTGCCTTACTTACTTTAAGATTGCGCGTACTCGCCTCCACAATCATTTCATATGACACGCGTACTCGCCTCCACAATCATTTCATATGACACAGGTACTTGCCTCCACATCATTTTATAAGGAGTATGGGTACTCGCCTCTATGTCCATTCATCATAGTAAGAACGTGGGGACTCATCTCTTATTCCATTCTAAGGAGTATGTGAATCACCTCATATCCTTGCATATGGAGGTCAAGGGTAATCGCCTCTAGCCTCATCATTCATTAAACATTTTAGTCTAGATTCATTTTAGCCTTTCAACCTAGAATCATTCATGTGAGTAGGACCTTTCACATTCATGCAATCATGCTTATCAATTCTTTATAGGAAGTATCACTTCCATACTACAACATCATCAAGCAACAATTCATAATCTAGGCTTTACTCTCAAAGCACTACATATCATGATCATCATCTATGCTTTATTATCAAAGCCCTAGCATTCATAGTTCATCATATTAGCTTCACTCTCAAATCCCTAGAAATCAACATTCATAACTACAAGCCTTACTCTCAAAGCATTACTTCTCATCATCATCACATATGCCTAGATCTCAAGACATTCTAATCACACACTTCATTCTTAAGCAATTCTAATCACATACCATCATATAGGTTCAATCTCAAGCACTGTTAATCATAATTCATGTATACTTTAATCTAATTCAATTCATGTCTATGTGGTCTACTCTCAAGCAATTCATATCTATTTGTTTCAATATCAAGTAATCTATCATGTTTTCCATCAATCCTAGAAGATTATCTCTAAATCCTCAATTTCCTCTTTCATCGCATAAAATCCAATTTCATCAATTCTAGGTTAGAAACAAGGGTTAGGCATGGGTACATGTAAATTCATCCTATAAACATGCAATTCAATCATAAATAATGATAATCCACTCAATTGGATCAACATTCATCATAACCCACAATATTGGAAGAAAACCTAACTAGAATTGGGGGAATTCTTCTTCAAATTATGGAGTTCTAGGGGACTCCATGGATGAATAATACATCATACCTTGATTACAAAGCCTACCAAACTTGGAAGAATGGAGACTTTACTTGACCTAGCTTGTCCCTTTTCTTCTTCTTCTTATTCACTTTCTAGGGAGATAATATTTGAGAGAAACCCAATTCTTTTGGTGAGTTGAGAGAATGACTTAAATGACTTAGAATAGGGGTCTAAAATACTTATATAGGTGGTTTAGACTAGGATAAAATAACACCACTTAAGTCTAATCAAATCCGAAAAGTCCCATTATGCCCCTAGACTAACCGCCTCAATTGCCCCAAAAAGATCCAACCACGAGACCCCATCGACGAATAGTCCATCCACGTCGGGCGTGGTTTGGGTTCAGAGAGTTGAACAAAAAGGGTTGGATCCACGGACCCCTAACCACGAGCCATGGACCCATCCACGGGGCGTGGGTCTTGGCCGTGGTTCACTGCCTTAGGCAGTTTCTTGGGGCCTCTTTATGGGCCCATAAATGGGTCCTTGTGGGTTGACACCTTGAAGTCCTAACATGCTATCCCTTATTTGGAGTATAGGGTGTTACATTATCTCCTCATTGGGATCATTTGTCCTCGAAGACATTCTAGGTACTTCTTAAGGGAAACTACTCTAGACTAGCAAACCATCATTCATGCAACACATCTAAATGCACACAACCAAGGAGGAATCATCAAATCTAAGCTAAACATGCTCAATGCATCACATGGAAGGTAGGAACTACATCTAACAACCCAAAATGCATGAAATCTTAACATTTCTCATGTTCAAGGAGGAACTTACCATCTCCAAGCTATAAGCATACTCAACACAATCTCATGGATCATAAATGCAATGATCTATACTCATAACATACATCCAAGGAGGAATCCCTCTACTCTAAGCTATGGCATGTTTCATAACTCATCTCATGAAGTCTATGAGCAACTCATACTCAATGCACTACAACATGAGGAACATCAATCATGCGAACTCATTTTCTTTCTAAACACAAGCTTTTCATGAACACACACAATATAGGGGAATCATAGGACATCTAAAACACACATGACTTCAAACAAAGAACAAACCATAAGGAACTCATTATCTCAAGCTAAAGGAGGAGTATAAGCAAACAAGATGAGAATATTGGGACATTTTATTGGGCTCGGCCTCCCAAGTAGCACCCTCAACTAAAACCCTCACTAAAAGATCACTCCTTAACACTTTTATGGAAACAACTTCCTTGTTCTTCTATTTCTTAACTTGCCGGTCTAAGATCTCATATGGGTCTACAACACGGGGACTAAGCTTTCCCAAACTCATTACACACTTTCTCTTTCTTAGCGCTCTGCCCCCCTTGTATAGTAAGGGCTACTTTGGTTGCGCGGCTTTCATTTATAGGGTGACTTGACTCAGCTTGATCTGCTTGACTCAGCGGTTAGAGTATCGCTTTCATACGGCGAGAGCTTTCCCTAATATCCTCCCTTTTCCACATCATGGGGGTTTACAGGAGATCCCAGAGGCTCGCTTGGAAAGGCTACTATACCATACCCTTTGACTTAACTCTACTCTAGTAGTCACTAGACTCACTATAGTAGTCCGTCTGGCTGGTGAGAAAATTCAAGTAAGCCCAAATTATAAATATTAAGAACATTCAACGGCCTTGCTATCTGATGAGTCCACAAATTGGACTCATTTAGGGCTTTATTTTGATAAGAAGAGTGTCCTCGAATGCTTATTTTGTCTAAATATCTAATGAAAACTCTTAAGTTTCAGGTATTTGAAGTTTTAATGAAAGCATGGATACTTAGACGAAAAAAGAAACAAAGAGGCTGAAAAGAATGACGAAGTTGAAACCCGAGCATCGCCAAGCACACTTGGCGATTCGCCGAAGGGATTTACTCCGCCCTTTGTTCTAATATGCAAAGACCTAAAGGAGAAGGATAAAAAAGGCGACGAAATGAGCAATAGGCGCTCTGCCGAATAGTTCCGCGAAGCAATACTATACCACCCAATGGTCCAGAACATGAAGGTGCTGAAGGCAAGCACGAAACAGTGATGAGACAAATGAAGGGGGAGTCACCAAAGTCATTCGGCGACATCGACTAAGTTCGCCGAAAGATCCGCCAGTGCTATTTTCTGAAGTATATAAATACTGAACTTATTATTATTATTTTTAAGTGTCGAACTTTTATTTTAATTTCCAGAATAGAATAGTGCTTTTTAGATATTTTCTCTCAAGTTTGGAGAAGGTTTTTGGAAACTTGAAGAAAGGAGTTCATCTTCCCATGTTGGAAGTGGGTCTTCTCTATTCTTCTTCCTTTGATTAAATTAAGGTTTAATTTCTTATACCCATTTGATTTTACTATCATTTTAGGTGTATTTTGTTATTTCTTGATGTGTGGCTAAAATCCTCCATTCTTGGGGTGTGATTTAGCAAATATGTGTTGATATTATTGTTGGGTCTTGCTTGTTGATAGGTTAGGTGTAGTTTAATGGTGATTTCACCTAGTGGTTGTGGTTCAATCTAAAAGGTTTGTAGTTGCAAATACAAAGCCACTCATGTATTTTCGATTTGCCCGGGAGGGAGGTCGCGAAACTAAGATCACTAGACTGATGGCCTAAGGAGTGGGTCGACATAAGGTTCAGCCTGAGAGGGTGAACCCTAGTCCCATATCCTAACACTCAGCTCGAGAGAGTGAGTGGGGGTAAGGCGTAGGCTGGTCTTCATGCAGCAAATGGGTGTCCGAGAGGAACGCATTTGAAACGGGGTAAGTTGCCCGAGAGGGAACTTATTTCCATACAAAGCTTAGCCTAGTCACTATTATCTTACAAATTTCTTGTCAAAAGCATGTACCCAACTATTTATCTCAACTTGTATTGCGGTCACACCCCAAGAATATTTCCCCATACTTGATTTCTTGTTAATTTTTGCTGTTTTGTTACTACTTGTGACAAAACCCCCAATTGATAATTGACACTTTCGTATCACCCTCTTTAATTTACTATGATTTTAATCATTAATGTCTTTAGCTACGACTAATTAGAGCTAAATTTTATTTTTCTATCAATTCTCAAAAAACCATTCCCTTGGGACACGACTCCAACCTTTAGTTGGGTTACTATACTATCGACGATCGTAGACACTCATATCATAGGTTATTGTCGTTGGTCACGATAAGCATCACTATCTAAGCACACCATCTCCCCCTTCGGAGTAAGCCTATACTTACTTTCTTAACACCATTTATTTCAACATACCCCCAAAACTCATAATGATTAAGTCGGGTTATACAATCAATACACATAACAATAATGCAATTCATTCATACTAGAGACAATATCAAAGTCTAACATATCGAGTCTATTAAGTCACAAAAGAAAAAGCAACACCGGAATCTAATAAAGCATAAAACGCATACCGATAGCTACATCCGAAGGACACTCTTGTTCACCTCTATCTTGGAGAGCATAAAACCTAATTTTCCTTGGAGCATTCCCATCCGAACCACTAGGAGCAACTTGCTTACCCTCTCTTCCCTGAGCCCTCATCTTTGGACAATTCCTTATCTTGTGGCCACTTTCACCACAACTAAAGAAACCCTCTATTTAGGCTAAACACCTACCCTCATGACTTTTTCCACATCTAGCACAAGTAGGCCATAGGGATTCACTACTAATTCCTTGTGGTTTAGGGTTAGACACCCTATCTTCACTATATTTAGGAGCATTGGAGGAGTCTCGTCCGGAAAACCTTTGTCGATGCTTAGGACGACCATATAGCAATTCAGTTGCACAGCCCTGCAATGGAGGTTCTACCTACACATATAGAAATTAAAGAAAGTTATACCGGACATATTATTCAACATATGAAATTGTTGGTCTAAACTTTAAATCCTAAAATATCCAAAGCAAAAACCCACCAAATTATAGTACAAAATTGCTAAAAACTCTAAACTCATAGAAGGTTCTGTGTACTCTAATTTCAGAAAGTTGGAAAATGAATTTTCTCTCTCTTTGAAGCAATTTATAATTCTCAAAAAGCAGGCATGAAATGTACTTAGGGATTCATTCAACTATATTAGTCGGGAACACAAAACTAGTTGGTGAGTTGCCGATTCTGTCAGCTCCCTCACCTTTCAATTTCAATCTTAATGTTTCAAGTGTTGGACACTTTTGGCGAACCTGAAGGAGCTCACTTTTCATATTTGATGAGTAATCGAATTGCATCTATGCTCGCCAACGTGTTAGCCATTTTCTACAGAACTACCAAAATGTTTTGGAAATAGAACCAATGCTCACCGATTAAGTTGGCAAGTCGTTGTGATAACACTTTCTCGCTGACCTTTATTGAGGTTTCTAATCGAGGTCTTAGTCATTTTATGCAAGGTCTAGCCACTTTGGCGAGCTTCAGCTTCTCCTTTTTTATTTTTTTTATTTTATGGTTTGGCTTATTTTTGTGTAATTTTGTCTTTTCCTTGTCCTTAAGCTTTATAGCTAAAACATAACACTTTATAAGCATTATAAATAGACACAAAATGGCATTGAGGATACTATTTGATGAAATAAAAAGACTCAAATTAGTTCAAAATTTCCAACTCATCAGTAAGTTTAATCATTCTAATAACATGTCTTGTGCTATAGAAATGAATGAGGAGCTCATGCTCTAATTGCCCCCAACAATCTATTAAACCAGGTTCAAGATATATGTACCAAACAAATGTATTTTATTTGAAAGATCAGGAAATCGATTTGACGAGATAATCACCATATGTCCCAACATCACTGTAAGTCTCACTAAAGTCCACTATATGTTGTTTGAGATTTTCTTTGCCATCAAATATTTGGAGCTTAGGAGGTTGATAGCCCTCAGGCAATCCTAAGTTATCAATCCTTTGGGTATACAACTTTGTATATATTAGAGAAAATTAGTAGGACTCCGATTAGCCTTCGATGACCTATATGATAAAGTCTTTCGATTGATCGATAGGAATCAAACCTTCAACATAGAGATTAATATCTTTGATCTTTTTTTATGCAAGGCTATCCTTTGTCTTGAATTCTAGGAAGTTTCCCAAGTTCTTGCAGTGATCTTCTCTAAATCATGTTATCCATGTTAGTCGTCAGCTTTGAAAGTTTAGCATATTGTTCATGTACACTTTGTCAAGCCTTCTATTGCTTTAGTGAAGCTTGCTAGTGGTTATGCTACAGTGGAAGTCATTTTGATATTCTTTGATGTTTGAAAGTTGAGATGAGAGGTAGAGAATATCCCATTGGGCATGCCAATTTGTTTGCAACAAATTTTAAAGAAACGTAAAATAAATTGCAATCACAAAAAAATATGAAAAAATATAATCTTATCGATAAACATTGTGGATACAAATATGTTTTCCTTTGACTTCTCTCCTAGGTTTCCTCTGTGATTCATGGGTCATTAATGGCGTATTTCTTGAACGTACGAGGTCATATCTTGATCTCTCTATGAATATCTCATTAATTAGGGAATATTGGGAATTTCGTTGAGAAAGACAACATTTTATTTCTTCATGATCTCTTTATGAATACTCAAAAGTTGTGGAATATTTGAGATGACTCTTTTAGAGAATATAATACCCTCTATATATGCGTAAGCTAGAGTTAGAGTAGAGTAGCCTCCAAGAATCCTAACTTGAATTATAGAGTCCCAATTGTTATTGAACGCGTCTTGTAGAGTACCATAAATTTTTTATGTCTATAAATCCCCCCTACTTCAAGGATTGCCGGAGTATAGACTTGATGAAAGTCAAAGACGAGGCTGTGGGATTTTGTGCCTTTAAATTTGTGGATTTGATTTTTGAGAGAAGAGATGAAGGGTACATTTGGTCCCACTAGGCGTGCCAATTTGGTTGCAACAAATTTTCAAATAAATAAGAAGAATATTGTTATTTAAAATCAAGATAGTGTGTACAAATGTGTTGATCCCTTGATTCTTCTCGTTAAATTTTCTCTGTGATTTGAGGGTTGTTAATGGCGTATTTCTCGAACTAGGATGATATAGACCTCCTTGAAATTTATTTGAATCTCCATTGATCTTTGTCAAGATTCCATTAATATGTGGAATATTCAAAATGTATTTGAGAAAGACAATAGTCGATGTCTTTGTGATCCTCTTTGTGAATACGCAAGAGTTATGGTATATTCGAGATCTTGATATTTATGACTACCTACGGGTTTATGGGATAATCGAGATTTATTTGAGAAACATAATATTTGTTGACTTCATGATATCTTTGTGAATACCCAATAGTTATGGATTTTTGAGATGCCTTTCAAGGGAATATACCCTTTATATTGGCATGAGTTAGGGTTTAGGATAGAATAACCTTCAAGAATCCTTAGCATAATCGAACACGTCATGTAGATTCCCAAAAATTTCACTGTCTACACAAACTATTCTAGGTCTTTAGGTGTATCTACTACACTTTTCAATTAATTAGGAACACAGCAAAGAGATGGAGTTCTTACTTTTATAGAAATACCCAAAAGTTCTTTTCAATTGCTCTTGGCTTGATATTCAAAAATCTAGGGATTTAGATGATATTCTATTGTCAATCCTTGATAACTTTAAGTAATTTGACTATAGGATGACAAAGAATTCACCTTGGATATTTAAGATAGAGTCTAGGGCTAGATAGCCCTCAAAAACTCATACAAAATGAGAGAGGGTTTAAAATGTCCGAAATTCAATATTTTATAGAATTGTTGTTATGTATAACATACAACTTAACATATGTTGAACCATATACGGCTTTCGTATGTTGAATTTAGAGACCAGAAATTCCCACTTTTAGGTCCAACAGATTGTACAACATGTAGTCAGTGGGCAGGATTCTTATGAGGGGGTCAATGGTTGGATTGTTACGAAGGAGGGTCAATGGTTGAAGTAAGAAAATAAAAATATTGTTATGAAGCCATTATTATGGCTTGAACAGACAACCTGTAGGAACTTTTACAAGCCCTTAACCACTAGACTAAACCTTCCACTTATATAAAGAGGTGTCGATACTTGAATCAAAGTTTAACCTCTATATACAACGCAATTTTCGGCCAAGGGTGGGTCCGCCCTGCATGCAGTCCGTATATTTGACATGCAATCTCTATGTAGCTTTCATATGTCAGGTTGAGAGTCTTAAAAATTCTAACTTTCAGTACTTTTTGAAGACCCCACATTTGGTTAGACAAATTTGAGGTAAATATGGAATTACCAACATGTGAGTGAAAATAAATTGAAAAACATATAATTTTTAATAAATTTGCAGCAAAAAGAAATAAATACTTTGGCACGGCTGGCATTTTACGTAACTAAAATAGTTTCAGTAAGCAAGTTACTTACCAACGAAAAAACAAACAAAAATATGTCTGAAACTAAATTGCTAATTGAGCTAGTAATATTTATAAGTCTAAAATATTTGTACTTGTGTACCATGTTCGCGTCCACTAGGAATTGAACTTATGCTTTCCGTGTAAACTATTACTCTCAAACTAGTGCGATAGCCTTGTAACCCTAATTCCTTCCATTCATCGGAATTAACATCATAGTAAATAAGTTGTCCTGTTTTGCTCTCAACTAGAAAAAACTGATCCTTCCAAAAACCTATTGGGGAGTCAACATTAAGAGACCTTATTGTGTATTTCTTAATCCAAGACTCGCTTACACCGTACTCCTTCATTATCCAAATATGAAGAAAATCTTGTGTTGGGTCAATTGCACATCCTGGATCGTTGTAACAAATTGACGTAAGACATTCGTTTAATACTAAAAGGCCATAACGTGACTGCTTAATAGAATAACAAGCATCTGGCATATCCATATTACGAAAAATCTCTGTTCCAATGTCAAAACAAAGAATCACCACTTTTTCTTTACTTGCAAACCAGTGAACCCCTTCCTTGTAAATCATCTCAGAACAAGGTAAATAGTATATGCTAGGCACCTCTACAGGTTCGAGCTCTCTCCAAGAATCAGTACTCAATTCATAAACATCAACTTTGCTATCTCTACCCTCAGCATAACCATAGGGAGGATCCCAGAAAACATCTGAAAGCCTTACAACCTTGTAGTCATTCAGAATTGAGACGAACCCAAACCCAACGCCTTCAATGGTACGATGGTAACCCTTGGGACAACCAAAAGGACAAGGTGGCACTTGTCGGTAATGTCTCGTAGCTGGATTAATCAAGACAGTGACAACTGAATCCGTTAGAGCAATCAAACCATGGCAAGGACCTATGAGATGGTGAAATAAACTACCATAATCATTTGTTAGATGTGGCACATTTAGATCTGGATGAAGAGGAATAAAACCATCATCACCAATATGAGAAATAAAAGACAAGACATTTTTAAATTGTTCTGATTCTTCTTTGGTGGAGCGCTTGAAGAGAATTAATTCATCTTTTGTGATTGTGGCGTGGTTTAAATGGAGATTCGCGAATGTGGTGGATCCTATGAGAACATATAAAGTTTTTGAGATACTCTTGAATCGCATGAGTGATTTTACTGGAAGCCTTATGAATATATAGATCCCAACGTCTTCAGACAATTTCATTGAAATTCCACACGCCATTTTTATTCTAGGGAATGACAAAGGAGCTTATTTGATCTGAATTGGATCAAGAAACCTACTCTTTGCATGGTCAGCTCCCTAACAAACTACTAGTAACACGTGCATTCTTTGTGGTTATAAGTAGGGGTCTTGAAATATATTAAAACGAGTTTAGAAATTGATATTGAATTGGGTCTTGATCCGCCCAAATGAATCGATAAATAATAAAAGAAATAAAATAGATAGTAACTAATACTTTCAATACATTAACATACTAATATTCGTGCCCACGCGTTGCGCGAATTAAGTATCATAATTTTAAATTTAATTGTGATATAACTTTCCACGATTTAAAATAAATAACTTCTTTAATTGGATGACAATGATTAATTTAAAAAATATAATAGTTATAATTAATTAAAATATTGTTGTTGTCGTGGTCGCCAAAATGATTATATCACGATAATTTCAAGTAATTCTTCAATAAAATTTAATGTTTTAAATTTTAGTTACGATTTTAAGATGGAAGTTCCATTTTATTTTTATTATTAGACATATGATTTGTAAAACTTATATTTGTTGATTATGTTTTTTTTTAAAAGTTGCCAACGTGGGACAAATTCGATATTTTTATTGTGAAGTTTCATATCCTTTAAAATTAGTTTTTTTTTATTTGTACGTAATCTAATTTTGTTTAATTTATTAATTTTTCTTAATCAAATTTTAAAGTTTGTGTTTGTGTTGAAATGTAATGGGAGATTTTAATTTTAAAATATATCATTCAAAAATTTAATTCTACCCCATCTCCCCCTTGGGAGAAAGCCTCAATGGATTTCTTAAGCACCGCCTCTTTCAATTCTACCAAAATTGGATCAAGACCATGTTTGGCTTTCACATTCGCCACAAAAGACGATTCGGAACCATTGTGAACCGTAACACCACCATTGGTGGAGTCCACTAGTTGAACACCTAATTGAGCCAATCTATGAACATCTCGAACCAACTGTTTCTTTTCTTCTTCAATGTGAGCAACACTACCCATAGATAATTGACTAAGAGCATCCGCTACTACATTAGCTTTACAGGGGGTGATAAAGAACACTCATGTCATAATATTTCAATAACTCGAGCCACCTTTTTTGGCGAAAATTCAAATCTTTTTGATTAAACACATATTGCAAACTCTTGTGATACGTAAACACATCTACATGTACTCCATACAAATAGTGTCTCCAAAACATTAAGGAAAAAACGATCGCCGCTAACTCAAAGTCGTGAGTAAGATAATTCTTCTCATGGATTTTAAGTTGCCTTGAGGCATAGGCAATAACTTTCCAATTTTGCATTAGCACATACCCTAGCCCAATTCACGAGGCATCACAATAAATCACAAAACCATCCGTCCCTTTCGATAAGGTCAACATCAGAGAGGAGGTAAGTCTATCTT
Organism: Solanum okadae; assembly: GCA_036553675.1. Lineage (NCBI taxonomy): Eukaryota > Viridiplantae > Streptophyta > Magnoliopsida > Solanales > Solanaceae > Solanum > Solanum okadae. The sequence continues at coordinate 38,219,707 of CM071678.1, forward strand.
TCAGCTCTTGAAAACTTTTCTCGCAAACTTCGGACCATAAGAACTTAGCCTTCTTTTCAGTCAAAGCCGTCAAAGGAGAGGCAATTGAAGAGAATCCTTCAATAAACCTTCTATAGTAACAGGCCAAACCCAAAAGGCTTCTAATATCCGAGAGAGTTAAAGGTCTAGGCCAACTCTTGACCGCATCCGTCTTCTTAGGATCTACCTCAATACCCTTAGTCGAAACAATATGACCAAGGAAAGCTACGACCTTAACCAGAATTCACATTCATTAAACTTTGAAAAAAGTTGTTGGTCCTTTAGAATTTTTAACACGGTCCTCAAATGATCAATATGCTCATCCTCATTCCTTGATTAGATCAAAATATCATCAATGAACACAATCGCAAACATGTCAAGGTATTGTCTAAACACCCTATTCATCAAATCCATAAACACCGCCAGAGAATTAATCAACCCAAACGACATTACCAAAAATTCATAATGACCATACTGCGTTCGAAAAGTTGTCTTTGGAGTGTCATCATACTTAACCCTTAATTGGCGATAACCCGATCATAGATCAATCTTAGAGAAATAACTTGCTCTTTGAAGTTGGTTAAATAAATCATCTATCCTTGGGAGAGGATACTTGTTCTTAATGGTAACTTTGTTCAACTGTCTATAATCACTGCACATAGGAAGAGAACCATCCTTCTTTCTAACAAATAAAACTGGAGCACCCTATGGAGAGATACTCGGTTGGATGAAACCCTTATCCAACAAATCCTTCTACTGTTCTTTCAACTCCTTAAAATCTGTCGGAGCCATACGATAAGGAGGAATAGAAATAGGTTGCATATTTGGGAGAAGGTCAATACCGAAGTCTATTTCCCACTCCAAAGGAATATCGAGTAATTCATCTGGAAACACTTTCGAAAACTCATTTACAACGGGGACCGACTCAAGAGAAGGTGTTTCGAAACCTGCATTCCTCACCCTTACTAGATGGTAAAAGCAACCCTTAGAAATCATCTTTCTAGCTTTAAGATAAGAAACAAACTAACCCTTAAGCATAGAATTCCCCCATTCCACTCTAGGATAGGCTCATTCCAGAACTGAAACTTGACTACACGAGTTCTACAATCAATAAAAGCATAACATAAGTACAACCAATCCATACCCAAGATAACATCAAAGTCTAACATATCAAGCTCTACCAAGTCAACAAGAGTAACTCTACGGGACAAGGAAATGAGACACTTTCTATAGACCCTATTAGCCACAATAGAATCACCAACAGGAGTAGAGACAAAAAAGGTTCTAATAAGACATTCGGAAGAACATCAAACCTCATAGCCACATAAGGCGTCACAAAAGATAAGGTAGCACCTGGATCAAGTAAAGCATATACATCAAGTTGGAAACTTTCAACATATCGGTAACCACACCTGGGGAACTCTTTTGTTCACTTCGGGTCTGAAGAGCATAAAAGCAGTTTTGCTTAGGAGCATTGGAACCTGCACCACTAGTAGGAGTTTGCTTGTCCTCTCTCCCCTTAGCCATAAGCATTGGACAATCCCTTATTTTGTGACCACTTTTACCACAACATAACAACCATCTGTGTTGGCTAGGCACTTACCATTGTGCTTCCTTCAACACTTGGTGAAAATTAGACCTAGGCAATGAAGATCCATTGCCATTACCTGCTTGAGGCTTAGGGTTAGACATCATATCTTGGTTGAACTTAGGAGGAGCATTGGAGGAACCTTGACCGAAAAACCTTTGTCAGAATCTCGGACAACCTTGTCCATCTGACCTTGTGTTAGAGAAATCACCATCACCGACCTTAAACCTTTTTCTCTCCCTAAACTTTTCCTTGAGTTTCTCCTCCTCAATTTGTTGTGCATGTACCATGAGACGAGAGATGTCCATATCATAAATGACCATTGCATATTGACACTCTTTAACCACCGTTTCGGACACTCCCGAAACAAACTTACTCATCGTAGCTCTTGAATCCGCAACCATTGTTGGAGCATATTTGGATAATTTAGTGAACTTTAGAGCATATTCCCCCACACTTATACTCCCTTATCGAAGGTTAATGAACTCTATCATCTTAGCTTCCCTCATCTAAAGGGGAAATAACCGATCAAGAAAAGAGACCTTAAACTTCTCCCAATCAAGAGGACCCACATCTTCCGGTCTCACTTCCTTCCATTGGTTATACCATATTTGAGCCACACCTTACAATTAGTAAGTGGCCAACTCCGCCTTTTCCACCGGCGTAACTTTCATAATCATCAAAGCCTTATAGACTTCATCAATAAATTCAATGGGATTTTCCTCAACTTTAGAACCGTGAAACTCCGAAGGATTCATCCTTGTGAAGTCCCTCACAATTAAAATCGCCGAATTAACATCTGAGCTTGCCGGAACCACAAACCTCCGTATTGGCTTAGGTCATCACGACTTGAGCCAACACTTGAAAGCAGCCCTAAACTCCGCATTAGACACATGCTTGGCCAAAGAATCGACAAGAACTTGACGAGCTTGGGGAGGAGCTTCCTGTTCTGCATTATCCTTCACATTCCTTCTAGCATAAGCTCTTCGCATAGCCATATCCTGAAGAACATAGGATAAGGATTATGAGAGAGACCTTATAGAGTTAAACTCTATTGCACGACTTAAGAGTAATGAAAGAAGTGAAGTTTCCTTATCATCTTGTAGCCTCTCATTCATAAATGTGACGTGGCTTATGAGACATCCTAGGACCATTCTTAACCTTGTGCTCTGATATCAAGTTTGTCACAACCCAGGGGTACTCCCAAGATGTAACATGGCGTATAGAACCCCAAAGGACTCCATACTAGCCACTTAGCTCTCATAACATAAGAAATAGAACAATAAGAGTAAAACAATAGTCCAAGTCCAAAATAGTTTATAAAGCAAAGCAGAAGTCTGAACACATGTCTCATCATAGCCATCTAATACAATAAAATGAAATTGGATCTAGTCCATACATCACGTCCAAAAGAGAAAATACATGAAATAAAGTGAAATGATAAAACTCTGTCCTCGAAGCATAAGGACTCACTAAAGCTCGGGAATCAATCAAATCACCAACTAGCCATGAAACTGAGTACTCTAAATATCGTACCCTACATTTGGGAAAAATGTAGGCAAGAGTATGCGTTAGTACATAACAATGTACAAAGTATGATAGCCGTGCATAAAACATTTAAATCATGCTAAAAGGGACATTTCATTTCAAGACATGCAATTGACCAAGCTAAAACATGATATAGAAGAGTTATGAAACATAAGTCATAAATCATGGTTAATGCAAGCTAACATCATCTTTAAAACATTCGAACTCATATGCGATACTTCTTGAAGTAACCTTAGTTAATCATTACTTGTGGGGAAATTATCCTTAACCGACATGAGACCAAGTGAGCAATAGCATGATCTCCGGTGTCTCGCACACCGAAAAAGGTTGTCCAAGTTGCCAAGGTAGAACTAAGTACTTCTAGCTTATGTGGATCCACTAGCTATCAACCTTTGGGGGTACATTGTTATGGGATAAGGAGATTGCTACTAGAAATTGGCCTCTACTAACAGGGAATCATTCATCTCATGAGATTACTGTGGAAACCTGACCTCTACTACGGGAGAGCTTCCATCTCACTATCAATATCCACTCGGTGCTAAGTATAAATTCCCTCAAAATAGTCATTTCTTACTTGACTTCATGTAACGACCCAAGAGCACCCCCTAGTCATTACCGGCGTATTTGACCTCGAAGTGGTCTTATACAAGCCCTTAGCATTCGTCATAACATATATCATAGAATAAAATCACGGAAAATTTAAAACTTTTACTTTGGAAGTTCAACTTCAATTCATATATGAAAATAGAATCTAACTTCGTCACAATGCACCATCTAGATATAGAAGTATCGAAAATGGGACTTAGCCCTTACATCAATAAGAAGTCTTGAAAATAGGAAGTACAACAATGTCTTTCAACATAAGCAAAGAACTAAACATAGAAGCTAGATCATAGGGTCTTGTCCTCGAACTTGAGGACTCGCCAACTTGGGGAAGCAACTCCAAGTGTCTTGAGAAGTAAGCTTGAATCCTCAACGGCCCGAACCTAAATGTTTGGGAAAAGGGAGAAGATATTGTAACGACCCTAAAAATGAAGTAGTGAAACTAGAGCCTCACATGTGAGTTTGGAGTGAAGAAGCTTGAAATTGGAAGTAGTCATTTTTGGAAAAAAATTCAGAATCTGGAAATTTGGCCAAGTGTGGAAATCAGTGAGTTTTTGACCAACTTTGAGCAGTCATAACTCCTAGCTCAGGATGATCTAGGAGTAGTTCTAGTTATATTTGGAAATCCCTTGGAACTATCTTTCCAACGCCACCGAGTTTGCTCGATTCCTAGTTTGTATGAGCGAGTTATGCCCTTTGAAAGTTGGGCAGTTGGCAGGGAGTCCGTCCGGAAATTTAAAGGCATTTTGGTCTTTTTAAAAATCATTTCTTTTGAGGTTATATTGTTGTGTTAGGCTGATTGTGGATCATTTTTGTTTCATTTTAAAAGAGTAAGAGTTAGGGTTCTTGAGTGAAGAAGAGAAGAAGAGAGAAAGAAGAGAGGAAGAAGAGGAGTTGGAGCTAGGGTTGAAGATTTCGAGTGCTTCTTCTTCAATTTTCGTGGGTTTTCAACTTAGAGGTATGGGGATCCCTATCCTTGATTATTCTTTCTTTCAAGGAACCCAATCAAAAGGTTTTCAAGGTTTTTCAAATACACACAAAAACTTATTTCGATTCTAGCATGGGTTCTTGCATAAAAAGGTTTTAAATGATGATTTATATGGTTATTAATGATTATTAATGGTTTTTAGAAAGAAATCCCATGAACCCATGTCTTCTCAAATTCTCTAAATTTGGCCTAAAGTGGGTGTATTGATTTTGTGTAATTGATGGACGATTATTGTGTAGATTGTTGTGGACTATTCATATATGTATTTATCTATGTAGAATTGTTAGTGAATTGAAGGATGTGGGATGTTAGCCTTGAATGGACAAAATTGTGAATTGGTCTTCATGTTGATTATTGGCTTATGCTTAGCTTAGCTTGTATAGTTGAATGTTGTTATTATCATTGTTATTGTATTGTTAATTGTTGGAATATGAGGATGATGAAGATAGCCATGGAAAGAGGGTAAGTTGATCAAACTTGATAAATATTGTATAATTGGCATGAAATTGAGTATTGTGGCTTATGACCTTTGAAAAGGGTGGTAAGATGGCTTAATCTCTTAGTATTAATATATTGTTATTGGTTGGTTTGATCCACCTTTGGTGGAGGTGGTTATTTGTTGTATTATTGTGAATTGAGGCCATGAAGGGCATTATGTGAATATTATTATATTGTTGTATTATTATACACATATGAGACTATATGTAAAGTCTTATATGAAGCTATATGTAAAGTTTTATGTGAAGGTATGATGTGAATGAGTTTTATGTGAAGCTATATGTGAAGGTATGATGTGAATGAGTTTTATGTGATCTTGTGATGATCCTATGTAAAGTGGATAGCATTGTGAGTTAAAGTATGACTTCTCATGATGTATATATGAAATAATATTGGATTATGAAGTATCCTTGAATGAAAATGTTGTGACTTGGTTGGTAGATTAAAGTGTCCCTCCTTGTTACTTAAAGTCTTGAATGCATAAATGTGTGAAGTGGGCAGAACTAAGAAATGGTGCCCTTTCTATAAATGTTAAAAGAGGAATTCTAGGCCAATACTTGAATCGGCAGAACTAAGAAATGGTGCCCTTTCATAAGTCTAGCTTTCCTATGTAAATGTATAACCTTGAAGGATGGGCCTTAGGGCGATGTTCCCTTCTTGAGTGAAATGATAGAATATGAAGGATTCTCCAATGTAGTGCATATCTCGAATTGGTAGAGCTTGTGCATCCTTTTCTTGTTTAAATGATTATATTGTTGGTTGTTGAATCCTCAGATCGGTAGGCTAGTAGCACCCTTCCACTCATGATAATAATGAACCTTGGAATCGGTAGGCCTATGGCACCTTTCCATGAAGGTTAATGATGAACCTTGGACCGGTAGGCTTAAGGCACCCTTAATGAAAAATCGGTAGGCCTAAGGCACCCTTCTAGGGGGATTTAATGAGCTATCCTTAATGAACCTTGATCGGTAGATCCTTGTGGTGCCCTTCTTGGTATATGTGCTATGGGTCGGTAGACCTAATGATGGTGCCCTCTCTAGCACATACATGTGAATGAAATTACTCTATGGGAACTAAGGCTAAGCACCGAGTGGATATGGTTAAGATGGTAGCTCTCCCGAGTATGAGGCAAGAGTACAATGAACATCTTTGGATATCCCCTAAACCATGTGCCTACATGGGATGTGTCCTAGTTCTACCCTTGGCAAGTAGAACACCTTCCATGGTGTAGGGTTTTATGACACCGGATTCCATGTCTAGCTCGCATGGTCTATGTCGGTTAATGCCTATTCCCATCATGTGGGATGTTCACTCTAGTTATTGGATAGGTTCTACAACGTGTAGGTAGTAGTATGGGATGCTATCTACACATGGCACGAGTAGGCTTTGAAGATACTAAAGTGAGTTCCCTAAGTCTAACGACTATTATGTGAAAGTCCCCTTATGTGCTTGAATGTCTCCAAAATGGTTCCTTAAAGAATGTTGGTCTATTGATGTTAGGTTGTGAAGGAAATGTCCTTATCTAAGGTAATCTTGGGGAACACTTAAGTGTGCTTGAAGAGGTTGTATGGGCGGTCACTTCTTGTCTCACTCAAGTGTGTCTTAAGATTATATTAGGTAGAGGTCATATGGTAATGAAATAACATGTGTTCTTTTAAAGTTAAGCATGGGTTGTATATGGACATATGTTGAGTATATGTATGGTTGGCTATGGTCTTATATGTTAATGTTGACTTGTATTATGTCTCTTATACTTGTGAAGGGAAGGTTTTATCAAAATGATATGAAAGCATACACTTCTTGTAAATGTCCGTTGTGCATATTTTCTTGCGTGGTCTCCATACTTAGTACTTAATTGTGCTAACCCCTTTCTTTCCCTTTTTGGACTAAAGTGTAGGGATTTGGAGATGATGACATGTCATGGCTATTTTATAGGTTTCTAAGTGTTGAAGATGAAGACTTGGTGAGTCCTCATAGATTCGAGGACAATACCCTAAATGTCCTTTTTTTTATGTCTTTCTAGTAATTGCTTAAGTTTTGTATGGGCTTAATCCCAATGTTGTATTCAAAGTATTAGATGGTTTGAGACATCATGTATTAAGTCTAGAAAGTCTTCCGCTTGCTATTGTTTTTTTTTTGAAATGTTTTCTTGGTAAAGAAAGTTTTTAATTCCCTATGGTTTTAGTGTCTATGCGATGAATGAATGCTAAGAGGCTTGTATTAGACCTCTTCGAGGTCGAGTACGCCGGTTACGACTAGGGGGTGATCCCGGGTCGTGACAGATATGGGTTAGTACAACACACGTACTAAGTATGACTACTATACATAAAAACCATTGAAACATGCATAAAAGGACATTTAGTCAAAACATGCTTTTTACCAAGTAAATCCAATATGCACACAAATTAAGCATCATAGTCCAACCCAACATATTGTCATCTCAACATGTACACAACCCACGCAATACTAGTGCAATGCAAAGAATAGAACCCCATAACCCTATTCAAAGCCAAGTATCACATTAAGCAACCTACTTCATGCATACATTCATAAGATCATATTTCATCATAACTTACCACATTCATAATGATCATACATAACATAGTTTCAACATACATAAGTCATAATAATCATAATCATAAGAGAACAGTATTACAACCATCTCTTAGGATCCCACAAGTGCAATGTGCAAGATAAGTCCCATACCCTCCCTTACAGTATGTAGAAACCCTTAAGAAAGCCCTAGTAAGAATTCACACCTTCAATACCTTCATTTACTTTTACATTAGGGAAATATTGCAATAACCGACATAGATCATGAGAGCTACATGGAATTTGGTGTTCTACTCCCACACCGAAAAGAGAGGGTTAACACTTGCCTAAGGTGTAACCACTCGTACATAGCTATCTAGGTGGATCCACTAAGCTAGAGTCCTATGTGGGCACATAGTTAAGGGTCAAGGAGGTTGCTTCTAGAAACCCTAACTTACTAAACGTGGGAGTTTCCATCTCATGAGACAACACATACCGTAGGTAATCCGAACTTGCTAAACGTGAGGAAACCCATGTGGGGAGCCGGACTTAGTAAACGTGAGACCCCCATCTCATTTACATGCCCTTTCGGTGCTAAGCATCTGTTTCCCTTTTGTAATCATCTTTAGTCATCACATAAGTTCACATTAGCCTTTAATAGACCCTTATGTAGACATCTTACCATAATAACTCATATGTTTTCATAAGTGAGTAACAATCCCTTCACTTTAGAGACATTTAGCAAGTGAGTAAACCTTTCACTTTACATTAAACTACAAATATGAGAACTACCTTTCAATCATATAGCAATCATACCATAATATACATACATACTTCATAGCTAATTCAAGTGTAGAGGGTTAAGGATGAGGAAACCAGGTCATCAACACCACAATAACACATTAGGTATAGCATCATTACAATCTAAGTAATTTAGTTTTCATACTTGAGTTCAAAGAAGAACCAATCTTCATACCTTCTTGACCTTCGTGGGACATCCATACTTCAATTACAAAGAAATTCAGAACCAATACATAATACAAGGTAATTCATGAAGTAATAACATAATCAACATCAATATAAGCAATTGACATATTCCCTTCATAGGCTTCAAGGCTTCATTCAAAGACTCAACCCTAATTTCATAGAAATTATACATAACCTAGGGTAGAATCATCATACAAACATGAATTACATAACATGATATTCAATTTATAGCCTTCAATCAATTTCCAACACAAACTAGGGTTAGAATTAGGAAAAGAAGGTGAAACACGGGTCTCATGGGGAATTCTTAAATAAACCACGAATACAACATAAATTCATCCATAATTTTTCATATAACATCAATCAAGTCAGTTTATAAAATCAATTTCACTTTAGAAGGAAGACCCGCGTTTTTGGATTGAAACCTAGAAATTGGAGATTTTGATATTCATCTTGAAGGGGCCTCTTGGGGAAAGGAATCCCAAGAGTTATAAGCAACCATACCTTATAAATGAATTAACCACAAAAATCCGAGTTGAAACCTTGGAGAGTTGGTCTTCTTCTTGAAGTTCCAATCTTCTTCAATGGAGTTCTTGAGAAGAGAGAGAGAGTAGAGAGAAGGAGGAACTTTAGGTTTAGATCTTTGGGGTTTTGTGTTTGAGTGATAAAAGTGAGATAAATTGACTTAACAATCATTATATAAACGTCCCCTAAAGTACCCTAAATACCCCTCACTTAAATGGACTCTTTAATGAAGTAAAAATAGATTTCTGAATTTCTGCATTTTCGTCGCGGACTTGAGCTGTTCCCTAAAGATATTTGGAATTAAATTTCGAGACAGTAGAGTCCGCGACACGACCGCATCGCGAACTGACTTTTTGCTTCTTGGGGGAGCAAGTGCGCGATGCGCCCCTATTCCCTCCAAGTGCAATTTGCAAGCTGCCTTGGCAGCTAGCATGGCTAAGGTTGGGGTCCTCCTCGGGTCCCCTTAGGGTGGCCCCCGGGCGTCGTATTCGATCGTTTTGACCCTATGGACATATATTTACTTATTTTAAACCTTTTCACCAGATTATACCATCATACGACACTCCCAAACCTGCCCAAAACCTAAGGACACACTAGAACACATTCTTCTCTAGTTTCTGGACGTCGTGGTCGTTTCTTGACCTTTAGACTTTTACTCTTCCAAACCAAGTCAATTACATTAGTTTAGGTTTATAAACATCATTTTAACTATTTTTAAGTCATTATTCATAAGGTGAGGCTCTAACGTAAGTCATAGAATTTCCTGGGTGTTACAATATCCCCCCTTTAGGAACATTCGTCCCCGAATGTCACTTGGACTTCTTTCTAGGGAGACAATGACTCAAACTAGCAGCACAACAACCAGTCACATCAACAACATCATATCATCATATCATATAGGGATTTAATCCACAACATCACTATGCTCAAACCTCTTTACTTCACATAAGTATAGGAGGAACTACCTTCTCCATATTCAATGAGCATCAACATATATATTAAGCAATCAACAAGATATTCTTTAGCAAGACATCATCAAGCATGCTCATTACAACTCTCATGAAGACAACATCACACAACATCTATGGGTGCAATTTCAACCATGAGAAACAAAATTCATGAAAACTCAAAATACAGCTTTAAGCATGAATTTTCACAAATATAAATCATGTCATAATCATCAACACACATGATTTTCAATTTATACCTAATTAAGAGAGACTACTAACCTCAACTTTGGCTAGGAGTAGGAGGAAAAAGATGAGGGTAGCGGGACTTCATGTCGGCCTCAACCTCCCATGTCAGCCTCAGCCTCCCATGTTGCACCCTCAACTAGGTGGTTTCTCCATAGGACTTTTACGGAGGCAACCTCTTTATTCCTTAACTTCTTAACTTGACGATCTAGGATTTCGACTAGAACCTCTTCATAAGAAAGGTTCTCATTCACCCCTAAACCTTCTAGAAGGGGAATGGACACCGGGTCACCTATACACCTCTTTAACATAGAAATATGGAACACTGGGTGAACCGAGGCCAATTCAATGGGTAATTTCAACTCATAAGCGACCTTTCCGACACACTTCAAGATCTCATAAGGCCCAACATACCGGGGGCTAAGCTTCCCCTTCTTACCAAACCTCATCACCCCTTTCATTGGTGAGATTTTTAAGTATACCCAATCACCTACTTCAAATTCAAGATCTCTCTTTCTATTATCGGCATAAGACTTTTGCCGACTATGAGCCGTTTTCAACCTATCCCTTATAAGTCAAACTTTTTCCATAGCCTCATAGACTACCTTGGGACCAAGAAGAGCAAATTCACCTACTTCAAACCACCCAACTAGAGATCGACACCTTCTACCATAAAGTGCTTCAAAGTGTGCCATAGCAATACTCGAGTGGTAGCTATTGTTGTAGGAAAATTCTATTAAAGGTAGGTGGTCATCCCAATTACCTTTGAAGTCAATGACACACACTCTCAACATGTCCTCTGGGGTTTGGATGGTGCGTTCCGCTTGACCATCCGTTTGAGGGTGAAATACGGTACTAAGTTTCACTTGAGTACCAAGCCCACTTTGGAAAGACCTCCAAAAAATGGAAGTAAATTGGGCACCTCTATCCGAAATAATCGACAATGGGGCCCCATGCAATTTCACAATCTCCTTAATGTACAACTTAGCATAATCTTCCGCCGAACAAGAAACCTTGACGGGAAGGAAATGGGTTGATTTAGTCGATCTATCCACAATGACCCAAATGGAATCATGTTGCCTACGGGTTCGAGGTAAACCTACCACGAAGTCCATGTTGATCTCTTCCCACTTCTAAGTGGGGGTATCAATATCTTGAGTTAGACCTCCCGGTCCTTGGTGCTCGGCTTTGACTTGTTGGCAATTTGAGCACCTAGCCACAAAATCTGCTATGTCTCTTTTCATTCCGTTCTACCAATAAATCTCACGTAAGTCACGATACATTTTGGTGGCTCCCGGATGGATGGAGTATCGGGATCCATGGGCCCCCTTTAAGATTGTCTCTCTTAGGCCATCCACATCCGGCACACATAATCTTCCTTTGTGCCTAAGCACCTCATCTTTTCCTTGAGAGAGTTTCTATTGCTTTGTTGAGAATCAACTCTTTAGTTCCATCAAAATAGGGTCAAGATGTTGCTTAGACTTCACGTCAACAACAACTGATGACTCAAAATTATGACAGAACATGACACCTCTTTCTGGGGAATCTTTAAGTCGGACACCCAACCAGGCTAGCCTATGTACATCGTGGGCTAACTCCCTTTTCTCTTCTTCCACATGTGACACACTACCCATAGATATACGACTCAAAGCATCCGCAACCACATTTGCTTTTTCGGGGTGGTTAAGGATACTAATATCATAATCCTCTAAGAGTTCCAACCACCTCCTTTGTCGGAGATTCAATTCTTTTTGGCTAAAAACATATTGAAGACTCTTGTGGTTGGTAAACACATCCATATGTACCCCATAGAGATAGTGTCTCCAAATCATTAAAGCAAAGACTACGACAGCTAGCTCAAGGTCATGAGTTGGATAATTCTTCTCATGCACCTTAAGTTGTCTCGAGGCATAAGCTATAACCTTACCATGTTGCATGAGGATACAACCCAAACCCACTCGGGAAGCGTCACAATATACTACAAACCCTTCGGTGCCCTCCGGTAAGGTCAAAACCGGAGCGGAGGTGAGCTTATCTTTCAACAATTGGAAGCTCTTTTCACAAGATTCTGACCATTCGAACTTGGACCTCTTTTGAGTTAAGGCCGTTAATGGATATGCAATAGATGAAAATCCCTCAACAAACCTCCGGTAGTAACCGGCCAAACCCAAAAAGCTTCGGATGTCGAAAGGATTCAAAGGTCTAGGCCAACTTTTGACCACATCTGTTTTCTTTGGATCAACTTCTATACCCTCACTAGAAACAATGTAACCAAGGAAAGCAACCGATCTTAGCCAAAACTCACACTTGCTAAACTTAGCATAGAGTTGGTGATCTTTGAGGGCTTGCAATACTATCCTCAAATGATTCATGTGATCATCCTTACTTTTAGAGTATATCAAGATGTTATCAATAAAGACAATAACAAATGAGTCTAGATAATTTCTAAACACACGATTCATAAAGTCCATGAAAGCCACCGGGGCCATTTGTAAGACCATAGGACATCACTAAGAACTCAAAATGATCATATCTTATTCGAAAGGCTATTTACGGAAGATCAACACCTCTCACCCTAAGTTGGTGATAACCTGACCTCAAATCAATTTTCGAAAAGTAACTCGCTCCTTGAAGTCAATCCGAGGGAGTGGATACTTGTTCTTAATGGTCACCTTATTTAACTGTCGGTAATCAATACACATACGAATAGATCCATCCTTCTTCTTCACAAATAACACCGGTGCACCCCAATGAGATATACTAGGTTGGATGAAACCCTTATCCAATAAATCTTTGAGTTGAGATTTTAATTCCTTCAACTCCGCCGAGGCCATCCGATAAGGAGGGATTGAAATGGTTTGTGAATCCGACAATAAATATATGTCGAAATCTATTTCCCGTTCGGGAGGAATCCCGGGTAAGTCATCGGGAAAGACTTTCGGAAAATTCTTCACTACGGGGACCGACTCCAAAGGAGGAATCTCGGACTCAAGATCCTTAACCCTCACAATATGATAGAGACAACCCTTAGAAATCAACTTACAAGCTTTTAGACATGAAATGATCCTTCCCCTAGGAACAAAATTTCCTCCATTCCATTCTAAAATGGGTTCATTAGGAAATTGAAACTTCACAATTCGGGTCCTACAATCTATGGATGCAAAACAAGCATGAAGCCAATCCATCCCCAATATAACATCAAAGTCTAACATCTCAAGTTCCACGAAATCAACCAAAGTGACTCTATTGGGCAAAGATATGGAACAACCCCTAAAAACTCTGTTAGCAACAATGGAATCACCCATCGGGGTAGAAACTGAAAAGGGTTTATCTAAGACATCGGGAAGCATATTAAACTTCATAGCCATTAAAGGGGTTACAAAAGACAAAGTCGCACCGGGATCCAACAATGCATAAACATTTATTGAAAATACTTGCAACATACCGGTCACAACATCCGGAGAGCTCTTTTGATCACCTCGGGATTGGAGAGCATAGAAGCGATTCTTCTTAGGAGCATCGGGATTTGGGCCACTTGGTTGTGCTTGAGAATTTTCCCTTTCCTGAGCCTTTAGCATAGGGAGGTCCCTCCTCATGTGGCCGCTCTTACCACAACCATAGCAATTACCCGTGCCAACTAGGCACTTGCCTTTATGTTTTCGACCACACTATGTAGAAATAGGCTTCTCAACATAAGGACTACCATCTCTTGCTTCTTGAGGCTTGGGGGTAGACACTTTACCTTTGTTGACCCTTCGAGTGCTAGGAGGACCTTGGTTGGAAAACCTCTTTTTGAACTTTGGCTTATGTTGGATTTCAAACCTAACCTTAGAAGAATTTCCATCATCGGCCTTTGACCTCTTCAATTCTCTACCAACTCGCTTAAGCTTTTGCTTTTCAATTTGCTCGGCACGAACCATAAGGCGAGAAATGTCCATGCTTGGGATTAGCATAGCCAACCTACATTCATTCACCACAAGATCGGATACACCCATAACAAATTTGTTCATTGTAGCTCTAGAGTCCGACACCAAAGTAGGAGCATGCTTGGACAATTGAGTGAACGTGAGGCCATACTCCTTCACACTCATACCCCCATGACGGAGGTTGATGAATTCTTGAATTTTCCTTCCCCTTAGTTCCAAGGGGAAAAACCTATCAAGAAAAGCCATCTTAAATGTAGCCCAACTTATCAGACCCTCTCTAATAGGTTTCCCCTCCTTCCATTGTTCATACCACACTTGTGCCACATCTTTGAGTTGATAGGTGGCTAACTCCGCCATTTCTTGAGAAGACACACCCATAGCCTCTAGAACCTTAAACATTTCATCAATGAACCCTTGTGGATCTTCTTCCACTTTGGAGCCAAAGAAAGTAGGGGGATTCATCATTGTGAAGTCCCTTATCCTAGAAGCGATAGTGCTAGCATTGGGGTTCACTTGCACCCTAGCATTCCTTGCAACTTTAGTGGCCAACATTTGAGTCAAATTATGAATAGCCGACCTTATCTCAACATTAAACATAGCCCCTTATTCACTAAGAACTTGAGGGTTTTGAGGAGCTTGAGGGGGAACCGCCTCATTCACATTCTCCTCACCAGCCCTCCTTGGGTTGTTCCTTCTTGTATTCATTGCCTATAAGCACAAGATAAGGATTAGAAGAAAAGGACTAAATAAAGTTAAGACTCTTAGGCACGATATAAAATAACAAAAGAGTGAAAGTTCCTAAGCATCTCGTAGCCTCTCATTCATAAGTGTGGTGCGCTTCGCACCCATGAACAAGACTATACCTGACGTGGTATCTTGTGACATGAATCCTACATAATTCTCAACCTTATGCTCTAATACCAAGTTTATAACGACCCGAGAGCACCCCCTAGTCGTTACCGACGTATTTGACCTCGAAGAGGTCTTATACAAGCCCTTAGCATTCGTCATAACATGTATCATAGAAGAAAATCACGGAAAATTTAAAACTTTTACTTTGGAAGTTCAACTTCACTTCATATATGAAAAATAGAATCTAACTTCGTCACAATGCACCATCTAGACATAGAAGTATCGAAAATGGGACTTAGCCCTTACATTAATAAGAAGTCTTGAAAATAGGAAGTACAACAATATCTTTCAACATAAGCAAATAACTAAACATAGAAGCTAGATCATAAGGTCTTTTCCTCGGACTTGAGGACTCACCAACTTGTGGAAGCAAATCCAAGTGTCTTGAGAAGTAAGATTGAATCCTCAATGGCCCGAATCTAAATGTTTGGGAAAAGGGAGAAGATATGGGTTAGTACAACACACGTACTAAGTATGGCTACTATGCATAAAAACCATTGAAACATGCATAAAAAGACATTTAGTCAAAACATGTTTTTTACCAAGTAAATCCAATATGCACACAAATTAAGCATCATAGTCCAACCCAACATAATATCATCTCAACTTGTACACAACCCAAGCAATACTAGTGCAATGCAAAGAATAGATCCCCATAACCCTATTCAAAGCCAAGTATCACATTAAGCAACCTACTTCATGCATACATTCATAAGATCATATTTCATCATAACTTACCACATTCATAATGATCATACATAACATAGTTTCAACATACATAAGTCATAATAATCATAATCATAAGAGAACATTATTACAACCATCTCTTAGGATCCCACAAGTGCAATGTGCAAGAGAAGTCTCATACCCTCTGTTATAGTATGTAGAAACCCTTAAGAAAGCCCTAGTAAGAGTTCACACCTTTCATACCTTTATTTACTTTTACATTAGGGAAATATTGCAATAACCGACATAGACCATGAGAGCTACATGGAATCCGGTGTTCTACTCACACACCGAAAAGAGAGGGTTAACACTTACCTAAGGTGTAACCATTCGTACATAGCTATCTAGGTAGATCCACTAAGCTAGAGTCCTATGTGGGCACATAGTTAAGGGTCAAGGAGATTGCTTCTAGAAACCCTAACTTACTAAATGTGAGGGTTTCCATCTCATGAGACAACACATACCGTAGGTAATTCGGACTTGCTAAACGTGAGGAAACCCATGTGGGGAGCTAGACTTACTAAACGTGAGACCCCCATCTCATTTACATGCCCTTTCGGTGCTAAGCATCTGTTTCCCTTTTGTAATCATCTTTAGTCATCACATAAGTTCACATTAGCCTTTAATAGACCCTTATGTAGACATCTTACCATAATAACTCATATGTTTTCATAAGTGAGTAACAATCCCTTCACTTTAGAGACATTTAGCAAGTGAGTAAACCTTTCACTTTACATTAAACTACAAATATGAGAACTACCTTTCAATCATATAGCAATCATACCATAATATACATACATACTTCATAGCTAATTCAAGTGTAGAGGGTTAAGGATGAGGAAACCAGGTCATCAACACCACAATAACACATTAGGTATAGCATCATTACAATCTAAGTAATTTAGTTTTCATACTTGAGTTCAAAGAAGAACCAATCTTCATACCTTCTTGACCTTCGTGGGACATCCATACTTCAATTACAAAGAAATTCAGAACCAATACATAATACAAGGTAATTCATGAAGTAATAACATAATCAACATCAATATAAGCAATTGACATATTCCCTTCATAGGCTTCAAGGTTTCATTCAAAGACTCAACCCTAATTTCATAGAAATTATACATAACCTAGGGTAGAATCATCATACAAACATGAATTACATAACATGATATTCAATTTATAGCCTTCAATCAATTTCCAACACAAACTAGGGTTAGAATTAGGAAAAGAAGGTGAAACACGGGTCTCATGGGGAATTCTTAAATAAACCACGAATACAACATAAATTCATCCATAATTGTTCATATAACATCAATCAAGTCTGTTTCTAACATCAATTTCACTTTAGAAGGAAGACCCACGTTTTTGGATTGAAACTTAGAAATTGGAGATTTTGAAATTCATCTTGAAGGGGCCTCTTGGGGTAAGGAATCCCAAGAGTGATAAGCAACCATACCTTATAGATGAATTAACCACAAAAATCTGAGTTGAAACCTTGGAGAGTTGGTCTTTTTCTTGAAGTTCCAATCTTCTTCAATGGAGTTCTTGAGAAGAGAGAGAGTAGAGAGAAGGAGGAACTTTAGGTTTAGATCTTTGGGGTTTTGTGTTTGAGTGATAAAAGTGAGGTAAATTGACTTAAAAATCATTATATACACTTCCCCTAAAGTACCCTAAATACCCCTCACTTAAATGGACTCTTTAATGAAGTAAAAATAGATTTTTGAATTTCTGCATTTTCGTCGCGGACTTGAGTTGTTCCATGAAGATATTTGGAATTAAATTTCGAGACAATAGAGTCCGCGACACGACCGCGTCGCGAACTGAATTTTTGCTCCTTGGGCGAGCAAGTGCGCGACGCGCCCCTATTCCCTTCAAGTGTAATTTGCAAGTTGCCTTGGCAGCTTGCTTGCCTAAGGTTGGGGTCCTCCTCGGGTCCCCTTAGGGTGGCCCCGGGGAGTCGTATTCGAACGGTTTGACCCTAGGAACATATATTTATCTATTTTAAACCTTTTCACCAGATTATACCATCATATGACACTCCCAAACCTGCCCAAAACCTAAGGACACACTAGAACACATTCTTCTCTAGTTTTCGGACTTTGTGGTCGTTTCTTGACGTTTAGACTTTTACTCTTCCAAACCAAGTCAATTACATTAGTTTAGGTGTATAAACATCATTTTAACTACTTTTAAGTCATTATTCATAAGGTGAGGCTCTAACTTAAGTCATAGAATTTCCGGGGTGTTACACTTCATTACTCATGAAAAGGTGCCCTTGGGCAACCAATTCAAGCTAGAGTCATTAAGATAACTCCTTGTGTTTGATTCAATTAGGTGAGAAAGTCTTTCAACCTATGAATCCTTTCTATGTGAAGAAAACTTTCACATCATGCTAGTATCTGTTTTAGTGAGAATATCATTTCACAACACAACATCATCATTGGTACTTTACTCTTCAAGCACCCTTAAAATATTTGCATAGATTTCATAGACAATGCATAAGTCAAAAATTTACTTATTGAGGTCAAACCCCACTTTCAATCACAAACTCTTGGAAAACATGGGTTAGGTATGGATTTCATCATAAATACATGTAAAGCTTCCAATACATGCCTAATTTCATAAAACTCTTCATTGAAGATCCAAATCCCACATCATATGATTCATAACTTGAAAATATGGGGATTACATGGGTTCATGGGGAATCATCATGTATAATTAATTCATGCATAATAGATCATAATTCAATTATTTAAATCAATAATAAAGAGAACCCATGATAATTGATTAAAAACCCAACTCAATTGGGGAATTCTACCATTAGAAATAGAGTAATTTGGGAACTCCATGAATGGAAGAAATTCGTGGATGAAAACTATAATACCTTGAGTCCAAATGCTAGCCTTCAATGGAAGAATTAGAACCTTAGCTTGAAACCCTAGGTGAATCCTTCTTCTTCTTCAAGTTTCTAGAGAGAGAATATTTGGAGAGGAATTTGGTTTTCTTTTGGTGAAATTGGAAGAATAAATTAAATGGGTTAATTTGGGGGATTGAAAAAGCTTATATGGGTTATAAACATAGGCAAAACGACGTAGTATAGGAATTCATTAATTAGGAAAAGACCTAGCTACCCTTCAAAATAACTAACAGTGGTGACCTATGAGACCCCTACCGACGGATCGTGGATGGACCAATAGTCCATCCTGCACACTCGTGGTCCATGGTTAGAGACTTTTTCCTAGAATCACGGCCCCTGGACAACAAACCATGGACCCACCCACGGTCCGTAGGTCCAGTCGTTGTCCTACCGAGGAGTATTTTTGAGGGACCAATTCCACAACTCACCTATGGTTCGTTGCCCACACCATGGGCCCTGGTTGGCCCCTTGTGGATGGCACCTAAGAGGTCTAAATATTTGCTAGGCTTCCCTCTTTCGAATTCGGGGTGTTACAATATCCCCCCCTTGGGACCATTCATCCTTGAATGAGTTTCAAACTGGTTTTAAAATGGTAGGAGAGGAACTAACAACTCAACCTACAATGCAATGCATACAACCAAAGAGGAACTATCGACTCCAAGCTAGGACGTTCTCAAAACATCATAAGAGGGGTGAAACTAACTGTATTAGCCCATTATGCATGCAATGCACATAGATAAGGAGGAAACATTAACTCCAAGTTCAACATACTCAACTATATCATAAGGAAGTAGGAACTACATCTAGCAACCCAATATGCATGAAATTTCAACATTACTCATTTTCAAGGATGAACTACCTTCTCAAAGCTAAAAGCATGCTCAACATAATCTCATTGAGCTCAAATACAATTTACTCTCAAAAAGCATATCTAAAGCATGTTCATCAATTCATCTCATGAAGTCTATATGCAACTCATACTCAATGCACAACAACATGAGGAAGATCAATCATATAAACTCATTTTCTTTCAAAACACATGTTTTCATAGACATGCATAACATAAGGAAATCATGGAAACACATAAAAGACACATGACTCCCAAAAAAAGTACAGACCAAGCGGAATTCATTACCTTCAGCTAGAAGAGGTGTAGAAGGAAAGAGATGAGGATATCGGGACATTATATCGGCCTCAGCCTCCCAAATGGCCCTCAACTAATTGGTTCCTCCGCAAAACCTTAACATAAGCTATTTCCTTGTTTCTCAATCTCTTAACTTGTCGGTCCAAAATCTCAACCGAAACTTCCTCATAAGAAAGACTCTTATCAACTCCTAACCCTTCTAAGGAAACTATGGATGTCGGATCTCCAACACACTTTTTAACCATAGAGAGAAGGAATGTGGGATGCCATGTTGCCAACTCATTTGGAAAATCTAATATATAAGAAACCCTACCAACATGTCTCAAAACTTGATATGGGCCTACATATCGGGGACTAAGCTTCCCCTTCTTACCAAACATCATCACACCTTTCATGGGTGAGATTTTCTAGTAAACCCAATGTAACACCCCAAAAACTAGTAGGATAAACTAGAGCTTAACATGAGGGTTAGTCTTAAACGTAACTCACCATACCTAAAAATAGAGGGTTTTGTGTTAGATCACCAAGGTACGACCCCAAGGACCAACAATGTGTCCTTGAGGAGGGCAATTAAAATTTTCCTACAATAGTGGACCACGACAAGACCCATGCCTCGTGGGTGAGGGGCCGTAGGTCAAGGCCCTGAAAACCAAGTCTCTGAACTCCAACCCCTGCTTCACCAGCACGGGCCGTGGGTCCAACCATGGTCCGCCAGTGAGGGTATCTTGGATGGGGCCAAATTCTCTAACCATGAACCATGCCCAAAAAGGAAGGTTCGTGGTTCCATACATGGTCCGTAGGTCAGGGGTCCGTGGTTCAGGCCTGGAAACTGCTTTTTGGCAGTTAAGTTAGGGGCACTTTGGGGTTTTCCGATTTTAATTAATAACTAAGTAAGGTTGTTTCAGGCTAAAGTAGATCACCTATATATGGATTTTAATTCACCAACTAAGTCAATTACCTCATTATTTCTAAAACCCAAAACTAGTCCCAAAACTTCATCCTCTCCAAAGGAAATTCTCTCTCTAGAACTTCAAGAAAGAAGAAGAAGGAAGATTGATCTAGGGTTCAAGGAGCAACATTTTCTCGTCAAATCATTGGGTTTCATTTCTAAGGTATGGTAGCTATTCATACATGGATAGAATTCATCCATGAAGCCCCTTTAAAACCCCTATTTCAAAGATAGAAATCCCTAAAAGCTAGGGTTTGATTCCAAAACCATGGGTTCCTTTCAAAAACGATTCTAATGCTTGAACTACTTTATATTAAGATTGAATTGATGATTTATTATGGTTTTTATGTTGAAATTCCCAAGAACCCATGAAATCCCCTTATTCCCAAATTACGATTTTGTGATGTGAGTTGTGGATGCAAGAAGGATATTATGAGATTATGCTTGTAGTAATTGGTCTACTTGAATTATGTTAATATCCATGTCTAATATAGTGAATTCTAGATGTGTTGATTCAACATGAGCTTTGATCCTTGAAAGGCAAATTATGATATTATGCATGATTTATGAAGTTTAGTATATGCTTTAAGAACACTTTGAGAGTAAAGTGAATATAATTATGATCTAGTTGTTGTGTTGTTGAAAGGTTAATCTCATATACACACTTATGTATGATTATAATATGATGTGAATGTTTTTCTCACAATATGATGAATCTAGGGTTGAAAGGCTTTCTCACCTATTGAATCTATATGTATATATGGACGGTGAAAGGTTATTTTCACGCATGATCTAATGATCTAAATTATGTTGGATTGAGTTTCAAGACATTTTCTATGAATATGAACTTCAGTTAAGACTTAATATGAACTCTGTAGGAATTAATGCTTAGCACCGAGTGGATATTGAATATGAGATGAAAGCTTTTACGCTAGTTGATTCCGACTTTCCAAATGGGTCCCTTCTACGCTAGTTGAGTTCGGGTCCCAAAGTATGTCTCATGAGATGGAAACCTTCTACGTTAGTTGAGTACGAGTTTCTAGTAGCAATCTCGTTATCCCATAACTATGTGCCCTCATAGGTATTTAGCTAGTGGATCCACCTAAGCTAAGAGCATGGTTCTACCTTAGGCAAGTAGAGCAACCATTTTCGGTGACAGAGTCACCGAATTCCATGTTAGCTCACATGGTCTATGTAGGTTAAGGCTTAATCCCACTATGACAACAATTTTATGAACACAAATATGAATTATGAACTATGGTTAATCAAGAAGCTTTACTTAGTACGAATAAGATTTTTGGGGTCTTATTCATTCATTGCACAAGTATGCTTTGAGGGTATTTATGATATGTTCCTCTTATGTTATGATGATATGTATGTTGAATATGCGTATGACTTATGCTTTTCCACTATCTTCATAATGATGTTTAAACTTAGTAAATTGCATGATGCAACTAAAATGTCCCTTTTAGTATGTTTTTAATGTTTTTATGCATGGCTATCATACTTAGTATATTTTTGTACTAATGCTTACTTTTCCTACATTTTTCCTAAGTGTAGGGTCCTGTTCTCAAGGTGGTAATTATTGTGACTAAAAGCTTGGACATGCTTATTCTCCTAGCTTGTTGGTGAGTCCCCATGATTTGAGGATGAATGCTATCTCTTTGTAGTTCATTTCTTGTATTTCTTTTCGGATTATGTTGTATGGTTTGTGTCCCTTTTTCTCATTCGAATATTGTAATAGATGGATATGTTGAGACTTACAGTCTAGACTTCCGCTTCTCTTTAAATGGAAATTTTAGACTTGAAATGTGTTTTTACTCTTATTGTTCTATTGGTTATGTTATGATATGCTAATTGGCTGACATGGAGCCTTTCGGGGTACTATGTGCCTTGTAACATCTAGGGGGTACCCCTGGGTCGTGACAAACTTGGTATCAGAGCACAAGGTTTAGAATGATTCTAGGATGATGTCTTGTAAGCCACTTCTAGTAGAGTCTTGTTCATGAGTTTGAAGCGCGCCACACTTATGAATGAGAGGCTATAAGATGTTTAGGAAATCTCACTCCTTCATTACTCTTAAGTCGTGCCGTAGGATTTTAACTCTAAAAGATTTTTTTTCCTATCCTTCTCTTATGTCTTTAGAATATGAATACACGAAAGGCTAATGCTAAAAGGATGGAAGAGGACAATCTGAATCAAGGAGCTCCTTCTCAAGCTCCCCAAGCCTCGATAGATCCTTTGGTTGAGAATGTGACCCATGTTGAGTTTAGGTCTATTATCCAATTGTTGACTAAAGGCGTGACAACTCAAGGAAATAGAGAAGTTGTAGCTCCGGTGAATCCTAATGTGAATTCGATTGCTTCAAGGGTTAGGGATTTTTATCGAATGAACCCTTCCAAATTTTATGGCTCCAAAGTGGAAGAAGATCCTCAAAGGTTTATCGACGAAGTTTATAATGTTCTTGATATTATATGGGATTATCTTCGAAAGAGAAGGCAGAGTTAGCCGCCTACCAACTAAAGGATGTGGCTCAAGTGTGGTATGATCAGTGGAAAGGTGGAAGACCTGTAGGAGCGGGCCCAGTTGAATGGGAATCGTTAAAATCAACATTTATTGATATATTCTTTCCCAAGAGTTGAGGGAAGCTAAGGTGGAAGAGTTCATTAACCTTCGTCAAGGAAGTATGAGCATGAATGAGTATTCCCTTAAGTTCACTCAATTGTCCAAGTATGTTCCAACTATGGTGGTAGATTCGAGGGATAAGATGAGTAGGTTTTTGACGGGTGTGTGCGACTTGGTAGAAAAAGAATGTCGTATGGCAATGCTCCATAATGACATGGATATCTCAAGGCTTATGGTATATGCTTAACAAATTGAGGAATCAAAACTCAAGGAAAAGAATAGGGAGGTGAAAAGAGCTAGAACCGGTGATGGGAACTTCTCCAATGCTAGGTCTGATGGACAAGGTCGACCAAGATTTAGACAAAGGTTTTCCAACAAAGGTTCTTTTAGTGCTCCAAGGGTCAACAAGGATAGGGTTTCCAACCCTAAATCTCAAGAAGGTAATAGGCACGCCTCAAATCCCATTGAGATCGACATGCACTCAATACCGTAGAGGCCTGAGAGAACCCATATATAACTTTTACCTATCATGCGATTAGTTAAGATAATCATGAAGTTCTAACAAGTATACGTATAAGCTACAATAATAAAAGAATAACATAGGTAGGCCCAAAACATAAACACATGACTCAGTTGTTGAGGACACAACTGTTAAGGAACTAACCATAACATCATGCTATGCATTAGTCTACAAAGCCTCTATAAGATAGACAGACTTAGAGTATGTCGGGACAGACCCCGCCTTACCCATAACTACGATACAATACCAAAATGAATCTACCAAGAACTCACTAAAGCTCTAAATCAAGATGGAGCTCACCAAAAGTAGTTGAGTGTCGTGTGCTCCTACTGAGGAGGTTTACTAGCTAGAGTACATGTGCCTGCAACATGAAATTCAGCGTCCCTCGTGAGGGACGTCCGTATGAAAAAATGTACTGAATATGTAAGGTAATAACATATGTAAAAAAAGGGCTCAAATGAAATCAAGTATCAATATATGAGTGCATAGATCAGAAGAGAAGACCACCTTTATTTACTCTTGTGGGATCATGTAAGTTACATTCTTTTCTTTACTTTTCTATACTTTATAATCTTTGTAGGGGATGTGATACAAATGACCAACTGATCAGTGGTAGAAGAGGATGACCCATGCTAAGCAATTTAACCCCTGGGATGTTGTCCTTATAATTAGACAAATTGGGATCGGCCTATGCAAGGCTTTCGCCCCTAAGCTGCCACCCTTCTATACAAATTGGGATCGACCCATGCTAGGTTTTTGCCCCTAACTGCCACCCATAATTCTATAGATTGCTTCACTTAGATTCTTTGATCTTTGAGATTGTTGTTTTGCTGGTCATAATCATTTTTTAGATTTGGAAATACGGACCAATAGTAGACGACATGAAAGTGACGACGTCAAGGTAGTAACGATGACATAAAGATCTTAAATGACACAAAATTGACTTCAGTTGACTAAGATGAGAATTCACCAAGCTTACCTTTGCCAATACCATTTCCATACTAGCACATATGAGGATAATTAATTACACGTATAGAGTAATGAACATATAATGAAGTAATTCTACACAGTAAGGAGATGGGGGAAATATTGTTAGCTATTCAGAGATTGTATGCTGCCACTATGTTTCCTTTACTAGGAATAGAAGTTACGAAATTCACTTCGTTAATATTGATCGGAAATATCACATTTCATGCCAAGGAATATCGAATCGAATAGCCTTACGTACCTTATTCTCTGACCAGTACAACTGTCACGATTCAGCCTCCCCTTTTAGGTGTTAATGTACAATATAAGTCACGATAAACTAAAATTAGTAGTTGTCACACTTTGAGCCTCGTAAAATAGTAGCTAACTTTGACATACAGTGAGCTTATACAACCCTTAAACAAATGTGTATCACCACACCCTCCTTCTCTGTCCAATACATACCTTATATATATTTTCCCAATATTACCCAAGCTTCCCAATAACAATATACATAAAACATCCCCCAAATATTCTTTATCATAGTAACCAACTATTTAACTCACCATTCCTTGAGTTCTTAATAACAACATATCCATAATTCCTTACTCGAACTCATTCATAAGGAGGGCAAAAATAGAGCAGTCACCTTACCTCAATTTTTGCAACTTCTCCTTTTAACCTGGAATCTTCAAGAACTTAAACATTCCTTCACACTTAAACAAAAGAAGAAAAGAAAACTTTCTTAATAACCAAGAAAAAATGAGCAGTAGCTTGTGGGAACATCGTCCTTGTACTTATAATTAAACATGAATAACATGTTTTCCTAGTCTTCCATGGAAGAATTAAGCTAAATCCATAAGTGTTTCTCTTATTTAGTTTGCAGATATGAGAGTTTTCTTCAAACCTTCAGAGAAAAGAGAGAGAGAGAGCTGAAGTTAAATCTGATTTTCCCTAATTGTTAAAATGAGTAAAAAGATCAGCTTATATTGGATTTATATGAAGCCTTCTTGACCATAATTTTTTTTCTAGAAACTCCCTTTGTTTCTCCATTTTCAGCCACTAGTGATGCACCTTCTTATGTACATCAAGCTACGCAAAAGGTCAAACTAGTTGATTCACCTACTTGCCTTTTCTTGGGCTTAACTACCTTGGGCCTTGGCAGATTTGGCTGTTGGGCTTTATTTCTGTTTCCATTTTATTATATTTAATTTGGGCCTCAACTGTGTCCCTTAAATAGGACTAAATATAATCATTAACCTTGGGCCCTTAACTAGATCCACCTAACTCAAGTAGGTGATCATGCACCTAGTAGCTTAATGAAGCCAAGAAAGCAACTCACCATTTTATTCCATTCTCTAAATATTAATCTCTTTTGACTTATCTTAGTACTTACATTTGAACCTTAACTCAATTACCACCTTACTATCTTGAGTTTAAATACTTTCGTCGGGGTTAACTTGGAGTACACATGCTGTAACGTGTAAGACATCACATCATCTTCCAAGCTAGTTTAAACCAACTATAATCATATAAGAGACATGGTCCCTCACCTATATGATAAGGTTATGCTAAGTATTATATGAATAGAACTAGCATATGCGTAACACATGGTGTTACATCCTCTCCCCGTTAAGAACATTCATCCTCGCATGTTAGCATGGTTATCCAGCCCAAACAACTTCAAGCCTAAGTTACGTACTACTATTAATCCATAATACAGATAAACTTTTACTTACTTGTCAATGCCTCAACTGGACATTTTCATATTTCTCAATGATTTGGAAGAGATGAGGATGTTTTAGTTTCATTGCTTCTTCTGCTTCCCATGTAACTTCTTCTACTTGTTGGTTTTTCCATACAACCTTTACAGAAGCTACTTCTTTATTTCTTAACTTCCTAACTGGTCTATCCAGAATAGAAATGGGCATTTCTTCATAAGTGAGATCTCCCGTAACTTGTACATCTTCAGTAGGAGTAACACGAGATAGGTCACCTTTACACTTCTGAAGCATTGAGACGTGAAACACCAGATGAACTTTTGAAAGCTCTTGTGGTAGCTCTAACTCATAGGCTACTTGGTCAACTCTTCGAATAATCTCATATGGCACTATATAGCGGGGACTCAACTTCCCTTCTTTACCAAACCTCATTACCCCTTTCATTGGAGCCACCTTCAAGAACACTCAATCCGCTATGGAAAACTCTAGTCATCTTTTTCTAACATGTGCATATAATTTGTGTCGACTTTGAGCTGTTGCTAGACGTTGTTGTATCACCTTAACTTTTTCCATAGCTCGATGAACAAGATCTGGCCCAAATAAGGCAGTTTCACCCACTTCAAACCAACCGATTGGTGATCTAAATTTTCTACCATACAAAGATTCATAAGGTGCCATTTTAATACTGGAATGCTAGCTATTGTTGTATGTGAACTCGATTAGTGGCAAATGATCATCCCAACTACCTTTGAAGTCTAATATACAAGCTCACATCATATCCGCAAGCGTTTGAATTGTATGTTCTGCCTGACCATCAGTTTGAGGGTTAAAAGTTGTACTTAAATTCACCTGTGTTCCCAAACTCTTCTAAAATGACTTCCAAAAAATTGCAGTGAATTGAGCTCCCTTATCAGATATAATAGAGATTGGCACTCCATGTAGATGAACTATCTATTTAATATACAACCTTGCATACTCTTTAACGGTATAAGTAGTCTTAACTAGCAAGAAGTGCACTGATTTGATCAGTCTATCAACAATAACCCATATAAAATCAAACTTACGAATGAACGAGGTAAATAAGTGA
Source organism: Solanum okadae (assembly GCA_036553675.1). Lineage (NCBI taxonomy): Eukaryota > Viridiplantae > Streptophyta > Magnoliopsida > Solanales > Solanaceae > Solanum > Solanum okadae. The sequence goes on from CM071678.1 coordinate 38,247,683, forward strand.
CAAAATCCAAATTGGAAGTTCTTTACATTGCATATAACCTCCAGGCTTTTGGTGCTCTATTTTTACTTGTTGAAAATTTGGACATTGAGCCACAAATTCTGCAATGTTCTTCTTCATGTCTCCCCACCAATACACTTCTTTCAAGTCGCGATACATTTTGGTTGACCCTGGATGGACATAATATTTTGAATGATGTGCTTCCGTCATAATCTTTTTTCTTAGTCCATCTATATTGGGTACACACAATCTGTTTTGGCATGTGAGTACTTCATCTTCCGTAAGTTCAAATGCTATTGTAATACCTTTTTGTACATTCTTTCTAATTTCTGATAGAATAGGGTCCTTATACTGATTCTCTTTCACTTCAACCACTGATGAAGATTCTGCCGCATTCTGCAAGATAACCCGTTCATCCGGAGACTCAAGAAGGGGAATCCCCAAGCTAGCTAATTGGTATAGATCCTTAGTTATTCCATGTTTTTACAGGGATTGCCTATAGGTGCTTGCAATTGTTTTACGACCTAATGCATCAGTGTTGCGCCCAAATCGCACAGGCAAGTGCATGTGGTCGTTCAAGTATTAAAGTGGCTCTTATAAAGCGTCGGGTATCGTACCCACAAGGACTTACGTTTAGAATCACTCATTTCTGCAACTTTCAGCTAAGCACAAGTATATCAATATTCCAAAAGTGATTTAGTTTATAATTCTAAAAGTTATAATAAAATGTAACAAATGCGGTTCAATTTCAAGGGTTAAAAACAATGATTAGGTAAAGTCCAGGGTTGTAGCTCTTATTAGGATTCATGCAATCATTGTCATTTGAATGGGTATTTATCAACTATCGAATCAATTAATCACAGGGTTAAATGTATGATCATGGTCTCCCGACCTTTAATCGCCTACGATAAATGACAACCTAACTATATCGTTGAGTGGGGATAAGCTGGATCAAGTACAGAGCATTACGATTTCTTCCTGTATAGTGACAAAGCATGGTTTCTACGTATATCCCTATCCTAGATACAAATTAACCCTAATTATTAAGAGTTAATCATGCTCCTTATGCCCCACATTCTATCCTCTTATTCCTCTCCCGAGTTTAATTCGAACAATATATTTATTTCAATGGTGATTAGTCACAAAATACAAAAAATAAGAACATAGGAAAGATTCATATGATAATTGATATTAACCCAATGAAAACTTAATAGATTACAATCATCCTGTAGCCACAGCCCTATAACTAGGGTATTTAACTACTCATAATCAAAGATTCGATCAAACAATGTTTAAGTATCATAGAAGGATAGAAAGTAAAAGAGTTTAGGAAAAATAACCCTAAGAATGATGAAAATGTTCTCCCATGTCGTCGTTCTTCAAAACCCAGAAGAATAATTTTTTACTAAAATAAAATATTAGTCTATTTATACTAAAAATCGAAACGGCCAAAATTGGACCACAACGGCGTGACACGGAGGCATCTTTAAATTCCCATTCGAACACAATTGCTCATCTCTGCGACGCGGGCACTCCATAGAGCGTTTTGCCTCAAACTCGCATCTCGCAAATTAATTTAGGACTCCCGCACCGCGACACGGAGAGGTCATGGAGTGCTCTGCCTGGAATTTTATTTCACGAGCCAACTTATAATTCCTCTCCATGACGCGGAAAGGATACAGAGATGCCTTGATTGACATTTCTTTAATCTTCTTCCTCATTTCCTTTCGACCCGGATCTGTTGTGTTCCCCATTGTCCAATTTGATGGTCTTTTCTCCAATTACACTCAGCTACACAACTAATCATATTGGTTAGCTCATAAACACCCAAAAGATTCGATAAGACTGTAAACAAACACACATTGAATTCAAACTTAGCATAAATAGGGGCATTATTAGATTTCTGGGCATATAAATATGCCTAAGATCACTACCCCACACGTAGAGCTTTGTTCGTCCTCGAACAACTTACCAACTACGTGTGTCCGCCACTTTCTTTCAAGGATATGTAAACAGTTAACACATGCATGATTTTATTTAAAAGATGCATGACTCTTGTAATTTACTTGAAAACTTTTAGCAACCAACACATTCAACAAAATGTGCACCATTACATATCACCTATCCTTCATACAACAAGTGCCCCTCACTCCAAAGAACCGTCCACACAGTCAAAACAACAAATTGAATATACTTTAAGGACTTTACAAACATTGGAACACTCTCACTCAACAAAGACATCAAACATGTATGCATTGAGAACCATAAGCTTGCCCATTATGTATATCTCTACTAATAAACTGTGTTATGCTCAAAATCAAATAGGACTTGTTTCGGTTGTAATGTAGGCTTGAGGTAAGGGAGGATTCGTTTAGATAAAATTAGTGACTTATCCTCCCTAATGCACCAGATTAAACTTCCTTCCTACATTCACCACTTCTTTTTCTCTTTAGCCCCCTCTTCCTTAAAATATTTCCACTAGTATTATCAACCTTACCTTTATTTCTCACTCACCCATTTATTTCCATAGATTTTTTTTTAAACACTCAACAATAACCACCCTTGACTTAGAGATTTCTCTCGAGTTAAGGTGCACATTGCCTTTGTAAGGGCCAGTGCCATCATTAAGGTATTCACTAAGTTAGCCACCTTCAACTTAGGCTTTTAACCTTAGTTGAAGTGCACATTGTCCTATGGACTAGGGCCAATCTCAAATTAAAAATTATGGGGTATCATTTTGCCACCTCTTTTCACTCTTCCCCAACAAACTAAACATATCCACCCTATTTACTTTTTCCATTGTTTTCACTTTTCCTCCTAGCATAGTGCATTAGGGATTTGGGATCAAAGCTAACGGTATAAAAAAAAGGATTCGGCTTCATTACGTGGGTTAGAACAAAATCAAGGCTAAAAAGGCTGGGTTATACTAGGGATGTTGTTTCTGATAGGGCTAAAATTCAAGACAATTCAAAGAAAGCATATTATCATCTTCTAACCACAACAACACTTGTATTTCGCTTCAAAAACATACCGGGCAAGTTCTAGACTCAGATGCATTCATGGATACTACAAAATTTCACCACACATGTCACAAGTTCTAATCAAGAATGGTTCAATCACAACACACAATTAGTTCATGCACAAGGTCCAATTTAAGCTTAAGTTGCAATCAAGTCAAATACAAAAAGTTCAACAGCATGCATATATCGACTTCAAAACATGATTTTCATACATATTCCTTTTACACTTTCAGTTTCAGCACAAACCAACCTAAGACTCAATGACAAAATTGCCCTTAAGACGGTCGTCATCCATCTTTCATTGGGCAATGTGACTCAACTACGACTACTGACTCAATCCTACAAAGACAAAATATTTTTGTATTTTGCAAGGTTCATAGGGACTTTCCTTGGCCAAAGAACCAAAAACAACCTCCAAGGAACCCAAAATAAAACAAATAAAAAATAAAACAGACTCTAACAATGTTCAACAATAAAAATATATACAGACCAGGTATGTTTTTCACCCCTCACCCCACACTTATACATTAGCACTGTCCCTAGTGCTTTACAAAAATTATCAGAACAGATCAAGAGGTAAGGTGAAAACACTCCCTCATCAATCCTCCGTCGCATCAGCCCCGTCGGCCTCATCACCGGCCTGAGCGGGGCTGACCTCCTCATCAGAATTGGACTCTACGTCTGAGCTAGTACGCAAGTGCTCCTCATCAGTTGGAATATCATTATCAATCGGCTCACGAAACACAGGAGCAATGCTCAGTAGGGCCTTAGCGTGGTCATTCATAGGGTAACACCTCCCAATATCTCCCAACTGCATATCAGTGGTCGCCAGGCAACCATTCTGATGGCGCAACATCTCTAGGCCATACATTCTGGCCATAATCAGTTCATCGCGTCGATGGCGCTCAATAATGGTGAGATTTAGGCCAAACTCAGTGTCGGGCCCCTTGGTCCTAGTGATGTCCACCTACAGCACGACACATCTTGGTAATAAGGCCACCAAAAGCATACATGTGCCCTTTGTGAACCTGGGCCTTTCGCGTAGCAGATTTCAGAACACCTCCAATATTTAGCTTAGTTCCAATCATCAAGGCATATACCAAGCACACCCTGTCACAAGTAATATTTGTGTAGTGGAGACCCGGTATCAAGCAGTTCATGACAACCTTTAGCCAAATGCACGTCTCCCTAAGCATGTGAGCGTAGGGAAAAGATTAGTGATATCTCTTCCCACTATGCTTAGTCCATTGTGCCATGGATTGTGGACCGCATAGAGTATGTCTAATGGCCCTATATGGAGGGCGTATGTTCAACCCTGTCAGCACTAGTGGATCAGTGTCCCGTGGTGTGCCTAATATATCATTTATACATGCGGGAGTATGAGGCACATTAACTCCCCTCACAGTCACAAAATGGGATCTTGCCTCCGGTGTCCAGTTGGCGTAGAATTCTTGAACCATGTGCAGGTTGCACTCCTCCGGTTTGGCAAAGATAAACTCTATCCGCAGCTCCTTGATCCACCTTAATATCCTTGGGAAGTCCCGCGCCAGGTTGTCCCTATCAACACAAATGTCGGAAAAATATGACGCCTCAATGTGATTTTTGTACCAAGCCTTTCCTTCTTTGTTACAACTTTTACGCCAAACCGCCTTGTTTGTTCCTTGGGAACTGCAGGTGCGAATGGGACATTTCCACTCCAGAGACGTTTCCTCTGGCTCGATGTGTCCACTTCCTTGCTGGGTCTTTGTGAACTCGACATGATTCCCTGTAAGCATAAACAAAACAACCCAAATGACTACACATCTTTGATAAAAATATGGGTGGTGTGCACACATTACCCTATACGTAGTTTATTGCAGCCTCTTGCTTGGGTACTTAGACTTCCCACAGACGTACACAAGTAAACCACCGCAAACACCAACAGCCTCACACATGTCTCATGAACATACCAATGATTGACTCTTATATATGACTCAGGACCCCGCACAACTCTATGCACACAACCAATCAATACTCACACTTCATGCATTAATCGCCAAATTTCTGTCTACTCAATAATTTGACACTATATTCACCCAAATTGCAATGACAACATATTCAACCACCTATTAGATCTCACAAATGTACGCATTCAAACCCCCAAAATTTCTCTAAACCCACAGGTACATAACAATCAGGTAATTCTACTCAAGATTTGGAAATCACCAATAAATTGATAGTTTAGATAGTCAGTCCCAATCATGCATAACCCACCAATAATACGCTATCAATTTCAACCAAATAACCTAAAGTCCAACCATAAGTGATTGTAGGTGAGCTTTTTTTTTTTAGAAAATGGACAACACCCGTAACACTCAACATACAACCTTTTAATGTGATCCAATACACATCAAACACCACACAAAATCACACAAACAACAACCCATAGTTCTACATATCAAGATTCCCAAACTTCACTGACAAGAGTAGAAAAATACATACCTTGGATGATAGAGAAGAGTGAATTCGAGAGAGAACGATGGAACCTCTGCTTTACGGATTGACACTGGAAAATCGCAAGAGAAGAGGGAGGAGGAGAAAATTGAGGTTTTGATGGGTGAAGTAATGGGGAATTTAGAAAGAATTTGGGGGTTAAAAGGGACTGGGTCAGTTTATGTCCAAAGAAAAATGGGTAAAAACTCGTTCGATTAATGAAAAGCAAAATCTACTTACTTAGGGCGCGACGCGGTGCCTTCACAGACCGTTCTACCTCGTTGAAATTAATTATTTTTTGCGAGGAAAAATTTTACCCGGCCTCCGCAACACGAAATCTCCACGGAGCTGGATTTTTTTTGACGTAAACATATTTACCGTCGAATCCATATTAAGGGCCTCCCTCCGTGACACGCCTACATCATAGATTGTTCTGCCTCGACTTGGAAAATTAATTCCAAGCGAGGCAAAATTGGCCATCCTCTCCGCGACGCGGTATCTACACGGAGCTGCCTTGGCCCAAATTCCTGATTTCTGCATCACCACACAACCCATTAGTAAAAGCACGATGGGTTGCCTCCCATCCAGCGCCTTAGTTTTGGTCGTGACACGACTCATATTTTTGAATTTTTCTGCATATATAATTTATTTTTTTACTAATTCCTATGAATTGAAATAACAAAACAAAAGCAAATAAATCCTAACTATTACAAAGGGTCACGGGTTGCCCCCCATGCAACGCCTGATTTAACATTGCGGCACGACCCATCTCATGACTCACTCGTCATTCAATGTGAGCACTTCAAGCTTACGATCCACATCATTCTCAAAATAGTGCTTGACCCTTTGTCCATTTACAAGGAAAGTAGAGCTCTTGTCCTTGTTCCTTAGCTCCATAACACCATGTTGGGTCTGCCTCACCACTTCAAACGGACCACTCCACTTAGACCGAAGCTTTTCGGGGAACAGCTTCAACCTTGAGTTAAACAAAAATGTTAGTTGAGCAGGCTCAAAGGTGTATGACACAATATGCTTGTCATGCCACCTATTGGTTTTCTCTTTATAAAGCTTAGTGTTTTCATAGGCGTGGAGCCTAAATTCTTCTAACTCATGCAGCTGCGTCATCCTCTTCCTTCCAGCTAATTCAACATCCAGATTCAATTTTTTAATTGCCCAATATGCCTTATGCTCCATTTCAGCTGGTAGATGATACGCTTTTCCAAACACCATTCGATAAGGAGAAGTCCCTATCAGTGTCTTGTATACAGTCCGGTATGCCCACAAGGCATCATCTAGCTTGTCATCCCAATCTTTCCTTTGGGCATTCATAGTCTTTTGGAGAATCTGCTTGACTTCTCTATTAGACACTTCCACATGTCGACTAGTCTGGGGATGATATGTTGTAGCCACCTTATGTCTTACCCCGTATTTACCTAATAAATTACGCACTGAGCTATTAATAAAGTGCGTACCTCCATCATTGATCATAGCCCTTGGAGTTCCAAACCTTGTGAAGATGTGCTTCCTGATGAATTTCACAACCACCTTTGAATCATTGGATGGTAATGCAACAACCTCCACCCACTTGGACACATAGTCTACTGCCACTAAGATGTATTGATTACCACGGGACGATGGGAATGCTCCCATGAAGTCTATCCCCCAGATGTCAAAGATCTCTAGCTCAAGTATTTTTCTCAATGGCATCTCATGCCTTCTAAGAATGGTGCCCATTCTTTGACACTGATCACAACCCCTCACAAACATAACAACATCTTTAAAAAGAGTAGGCCAACAGAAACCAGATTGCAATACCTTATGTGCAGTTCGTTCGCCCGATGGTGTCCACCATATGGTGAAGAGTGAAAACTCTCCAACAGTTGTGTCGCTTACTGTTCAACTATACACCTTCTCATCATCTGATCAGGTCCCTGCTTGAAGAAGAATGGCTCATTCCATACATAGAAACGTGCATCATACTTCAGCCTCTGCTTTTGATGTGTTGAGGCTCCACGTGGAAATAAACCACTCACCAGAAAATTTACAATAGCAGCATACCAAGGCACTTCATCAAGGTCCAAAGCAAGAAATTGTTCATTAGGAAACTTTTCACGAATTTGTCCCTCATTCTTCACATGAGATGAATACTCTAATTTGGACAGATGATCAACTATGTGGTTCTCAATTCCCTTCCTATCTCTTATCTCTAGATCAAACTCTTGCAATAACAGAATCCACCTAATCAACCTCGATTTGGCATCCTTCTTATTAAACAAGTACCAGATTGTAGCATGATCAGTGTACTCTACAACCTTGGTTCCTACTAAGTATGACTTGAACTTATCAAACACAAACACCAAATGCCAACATCTCTTTTTCAGTAACAGTATAATTTGATTAGGCTGAATCAAGTGTCTTCCTCGCATAGTAGATGGAATGAAACATCTTATCTTTTCACTGCCCAAGCACTGCCCCAACCGCTATATCACTGGCATCGCACATAAGCTCGAATGGAAGCTCCTAGTTTAGAGAAATCAGAATATGAGCTTATATTAACTTCTTCTGTAGCAACTCAAATGCCTGCAAACACTTCTCATCAAAGACAAACTTCATCTCTATCTCTAACATGCTGCAATGGGTAGTCTTAGAGAAGTTCTTGATGAACCTCCTATAGAACCCAACATGGCCTAGAAAGCTTCTCACTCCCTTCACTATGATGGGTGGTTGCAGCTTCTCCACTTTAGCTTTGTCAACTTCCAACCCATTCTTGAAGATTTTGTGTCCCAACACAATCCCCTCTCAAACTAAGAACTGCACTTCTCGCAGTTCAACATAAGGTTTGTTTCTTCACACCTAGCAAGAACCCTATCAAGATTAGTCAAATAGAGTTCAAAAGACTCACCAAACACCGATAAATCATCCATGAACACTTCAACAAAATCATCCCCCATATCATGGAAGATTGTCATCATGCATCTCTGAAATGTTGCCGGTGCATTGCATAATCTGAATTGCATGCGCTTGAACATAGAAGTGCCATACAGATAAGTGAATGTAGTCTTCTCCTGGTCCTCTAGTGCAATAACAATCTGATTGTACCCTGAGTAGCCATGAAGGAAACAGTAGTATTCCTGACCCGCCAATCTATCAAGTATCTGATCAATAAAAGGCACCGAGTAATGGTCATTTCTAATGGCATCATTCAGCTTTTTGTAATCCATGCAGATCCGCCACCCAGTCACTGTTCTTGTGGGTATCAATTTATTATTTTCATTGGTCACCACCGTCATTCCACCCTTCTTGGGCACACACTGTACTGGTTTACCCATTTATTGTCTGATATGGGGTACACAATCCCTGCATCTAACTACTTGATTACCACTTTTCTCACCACATCCTTCATCACTGGATTCATTCCCCGCTGATGCTGTGCACTCGACTTATGCTCTTCCTCCATATAGATTTTATGCATGCACAACGTGGGACTAATTCCATGGATGTCAGACATTTGCCAACCCAAAGCTGTTTTTCTCTTCTTCAAGATGATTAACGTTGCTTTCACCTATGCATCAGACAATGATGCAGACAAAATAAATTGTAAAGTTTTATCTTCACCAAAAAATGCATACCTGAGGTGGGCTGGCAATGCTTTTAATTCCATCTAGGGTGCTACTTAAATGGAGGGCTTGGGTGGAGGACCCAACACCCTATGTAAAGGCTCCCAACGATCTCCGGATGTATCTACAAGTGCCACATCAAGATATTCCACCATTTCATGTGCCTTAGCATCCCCATAGATACTATCTCCTACTAACACTTGCTCTAGAAGGTCCTTATATGCAATGTATCGAGCCTCTGCCTTAAGATCTATCATAGTTATGGTAGACAACTCCTCATAAACAGCTAGCAACTTTAATGCCTTGTACACGTCGAACACCTCCACTTTATCATGGGCCCGCATAGTGAGTTGCCCATCATCTACATCTATCATAGCCCGCCTAGTAGACAAGAAAGGTATTCCTAAGATGAATGGGACCTCATGACCTGGCTCAAAATTCACCACAACAAAGTCTACTAGGAATATCAACGATCCCACTTGCACTAAAATATCCTCTACAACACCCTTATGCCTAGCAACAGATCTGTCAAACAACTGTAAGATGATGGTAGTAGGTTTAGGACTACCCAACCCCAACTTTTTGTACAATGAAGTTGGCATCAAATTGATACTAGCTCTTAGATCACACAATCCTAGCGCATGAATGCTCTGCCATATAGTGATATGAACCGTAAAGCTACCCGGATCTTTTAGTTTAGTGGGCAACTTATTTTGGATTTTGGAGCTGCACTATTTAGTAAGTGCAATAGTATCATATTTAGTCAGCCTCCTTTTGTTCACCACAATCTCCTTCACATATTTCGTATACCTGGGTATACCTTGCAAAACATCTACCAATGGCAAGTTAATGCGAACTTGTTTCAAAAGAGAGAGAAATTTACCAAAACATTCCTCCTTCTTCTGTCTCTTGAACTTTTTAGGGAATGGAGAAGGTGGTTTCACCATTGGTTGCACTCGTTCTTCTTGTGCAACAACTTCACTCTTTTTAGGTTCACTCTCTTTCATCACAACTTCAGTGTTTCTTTTTTAGGAGCTAACTCCTCCAATTGTAAACCACTGTGAGTACCTACCATGTTTACCTGCTTGGGATTTGGATCAGTGTTTCCCGGCAAACCTCCTTGCGGTCTTGAATTTTAGGCACCAGTAAACTGCCCGTACTGCTTCTCCAGAATCTGTGTAGCCAACCGATTATTTCTCACATCAGCAGCTAACTGGGCTTGATCAGCCATGATTTTTTTCAGCATCTCCTCCATGCTCATGTTACCAGACTGCTTGTTAGGCTGCTCTCGTTGGACCTGTGGTTGGTACCTTTGTGCATTTCCTTGGGGTCTATATATTGATTTTGGCCTTGAGTCTGATTTTGATTTCCATCCCAAGAAAAGTTTGGATGGTTGTGCGAACTCGGGTTGTAAGAGTTACCATAATTATGGTTGCCTCCTCCTCGTTGTGCATTTCCTACAAAATAAACAGAATCCTGGTTTGCACCATATACCTCTCCACTATGATCACCACCTCCGCAGATCTCATACCAATTTGGTGGTTGTTGAACTGCATTCACCTGCGTGGGCAGTTGTCCCAATGCTAGATTGCTGAAGAGGATGTTTATCATATTCTGCATTGCAGCATTCTGTTCAGTTAAAGAAGTCACTGCATCTACTTCTAGCATACCTGCAGTTTTTTGTATCACAGGTTTCACCCCTCCTCCGTTCCATTCAGGGTTACCCTGTGAGATCCTGTTCAGCAAGGTGAATAGCTCAGCATATGTCTTTTCCAAAGCCTGACCACCTACAGCTGAATCAAGTAGAATTTTGGTGTTAGACTCCAATCCTTCAATGAAGGTATGGATTAACACCTCATTACATTTATGATGATGTGGGCAGCTCATCAACATCAATTTAAACCTGTCCCAAGCTTGGTAAAAGTTCTCTCCCCCTTTCTGTCTAAAACTCAGAATGTCGCTCCTCAACTTAGCTGTTTTCCAGATGGAAAAAATCTAATTAGGAACTTCTGTGCCAGGTCATTCTAGGTGGTAATTGAGTTCGCGGTCTTTGAGTTTAACGATCTTTTTGCTTCCCCAATTAGAGAAAAGGGGAATAAAGTGAGTCTCACGTAATCCTCATTTACTCTAGTTGGAGTGTAAGTATCACTGATCTCGAGGAAGTTTTGGATGTGGACTGTTGGATCCTCGTGCGATAGGCCAGTGAACTGTCCATTAGTGTGCAATAGTTGCACCATACTCTGCTTCAGTTCAAACTTTCCACCAACTACACGTTTCTAATTGCATGATGTCACGTTTGTGGTACGTGTGATTACCACATCTCTTACCTTCATCTCAGTCATTATTTCAGGTTCCTCTTGCTCAACTCTTGCTACTAGAGATGTTGGTTCACTAACAACAAGATGGACCGGATAAGTGAGTCGTCTTTGCCTTCTCCGGTAGTGAACGAATCTTTCCGGTTCATGTAGAAACTCTACCAATCCTTGATGGTCATCCAATTTTAAATTTCAGAACAACCTGCAACAATGAATTGCTAAGATCAAGTTGTCAACACTTGCTTTTTAACTTCAGAAATAAGAAAAATCAAATAATTCCTAATTCTAAAGTCCCCGGCAGCGGCTTCAAAAACTTGTTGCACCCAAATCGCACATGCAAATGCACGTGGTCGTTCAAGGTACCCACAGGGACTCACGTTTAAAATCACTCAATTTCTCCAACTTTCAACTAAGCACAAGTGTATCAATATTCCAAAAGTGATTTAGTTTATATATATAAAAGTTAAAAAAAAATTGTAACAAACGCGATTCAATTTCAAGGGTTAAAAATAATGATTGGCCAAAGTCCAGGGCTGCAACTCTTATCAGGATTCATGCAATCATTATCATTTGAATGGGTATTTATCAACTATCAAATTAATGAATCACAGGGTTAAATGTATGATCATGGTCTCCCGACCTCTAATCGCCTACGATAAATAACAACCTAACTACATCGTTGAGTGGGGATAAGCTGGATCAAGTACAGAGCATTACGATTTCTTCCTGTATAGTGACAAAGCATGGTTTCTACGTATATCCCTATCCTAGATACAAATTAACCCTAATTATTAAGAGTTAATCATGCTCCCTATAACCCTAATCAGTCACGAAATACAAAAAATAAGAACACAAGAAAGATTCATATGATAATTGATATTAACCCAATGAAAACTTAATAGATTACAATCATCATGTAACCACAACCCTAGAACTAGGGTATTTAGCTACTCATAATCGAAGATCTGATGAAACAATGTTTAAGTACATAGAAGAATCGAAAGTAAAAGAATTTAGGAAAAACAACCCTAAGAATGATGAAAACGTTCTCCCAAGTCGTCGTTCTTCAAAACCCCGAAAAAGAATTTTTTACTAAAATAAAATATTAGTCTATACATACTAAAAGCTTAAACAGCCAAAACAGGACTACAATGGTACGACGCAGAGTCATCTTTAAATTCCCATTCAAACACAATTGCTCATCTCCGCGACGTGGAGTTTTATGCCTCAAACTCGCATCTCGTGAATTAATGTAGGACTCCCTCTCCGCGACGTGGAGAGGGCACAAAGTGCTCAGCCTGGAATTTTATTTCACGAGCCAATTTATAATTTTTCTTCGCGATGCGAAGAGGATACGGAGATGCCTTGATTGACATTTCTTCAATCTTCTTCCTCGCTTCCTTTTGACCCAAATCTATTGTGTTCCCCATTGTCCATTTTCGTGCTCGTTTCTCCAATTAAGCTCAGCTACGCAACTAATCATATTGGTTAGCTCATAAACACCCAAAAGAGTTGATAAGACTATAAACAAACACACATTGGATTCAAACTTAGCCTAAATACGGGCATTATTAGGATTCTGGGCATATAAATATGCCTAAGATCAATCAACTACTACATTTGAATTCCCGGGATGATATAAGATATAAATTTCATAATCATTTAATAACTCAACCCACCTTCGCTGCCTCAAATTTAGGTCCTTTTGCTAAAAGATATATTGCAAACTCTTGTGATCAGTATATATGTCAACATGGACTCCATTCAAGTAGTGGCGCCATATCTTCAAAGCAAATACAACTGTTGCTAGCTCTAGATCATGGGTTGGATAATTTTTCTCATGTAGCCGCAACTGCCTTGAGTCTTAAGCTATTATTTTACCATGTTGCATCAATACACATCCTAAGCCCACTCTCGAAGCATCACAATACACTACATACCCTTTCGTGACTTCTGGAAGTATCAATACATGAGTAAAGGGTAATTTATTCTGCAACACTTGGAAGCTTCTTTTACGTGCATCACTCCATTGGAAATTGGTTGATTTGTGTGTTAGATTTCTTAAGGGTGGAGTAAGTTAAGAGAATCCTTGAACGAAACTTCTATAGTAACCTCCCAATCCAGAAAAACTACGAATCTTAGTAGGCATTATAGGTCTTGGCTAGTTTTTCACGCCTTCTATCTTTTGAGCATCAACCTTTATTCCTTCAACAAATACAATATGACCTAAGAATTCCACAGTTTTCAACTAAAACTCACATTTAGAGAACTTCACATACAACTTACGATGACGAAGAATTTGTAAAACCTGCCGCAAGTAATTAGCATGGTCCTCTTCCGATCTTGAGTACACCAAAATGTCATCTATGAATACTATCACGAACATTTCTAAAAATAGCTTGCACACCCTATTCATCAAATGCATAAATATTGTTGGTGCATTTGTCAGCCCGAATGACATGACTAAAAACTCAAAATGACCATACCGTGTTCGGAATGCTGTCTTGGGTATATCTTTGTTTTTGACCCTCATTTGGTGATAACCCGACATCAAGTCGATCTTTGAAAAACTCTTAGCACCTTGCAACAGATGAAACAAACCATCAATTCTAGGAAGGGGATATTTGTTCTTATTTGTTACTTTATTCAACTACCGGTAGTCAATGCACATTCTCAACGATCCATATTTCTTACGTATAAACAAAACTGGTGCTCCCCATTAGGACATACTAGGCCTTATGGATCCTTTTTCGAATAAGTCTTTTAATTGCTCCTTCAACTTCCATAATTCTGCTGGGTCCATTCTATATGGAGGGATGTTGATAGGTTGAATATCTGAAATCACATTAATACCAAACTCTACTTCTCGTTCTGGAGGCAAACCTAGAAGATCTTCCGAAAATACATCAAGAAATTCATTTACCACCGAAATGGATTGAAGAGTTGGCTGCTCTGCATCTATATTTTTAATTCTGACCAGATGACATATGTATCCTTTGGATATCATCTTCTTTGCCTTAACATAAGAAACAAATTTACCTCTTGGCTCCCCAATATTACCTTTCCATTCGAGGACTGCCTTTTTTAGAAAATGGAAATGCACTATTTTAGTTATACAATCTACCGTGGAATAACAAGAAGCTAACCAATCCATACCCATTATAAAATCAAAATCTATCATTTCTAGTTCAACAAGGTTAGCCAATGTATCACTTTCACAAACATTTACTATGCAATTATGATAGACCCTTCTATGTATACTAGACTCGCCAACCGGCGTAGACATTTCAAATGGTTTAACCAATAATTCTAGTATTTTTTCAAACTTCCCAGCAATCCATGGAGTGGCATATGATAGTGTAGACCCCGGATCAATTAATGCATACACATTATGTGGAAAAAATGGAAAATGTACATGTAATCACATCCGGCGAGGCTTCCAAATTTTTTCGATCCCCTAGAGCATATGTGCGATTCTGAACTCTACTAGAATTAGTTTCTCCCATAGCTCCTCTACCACGATCAGTAGGCATCTATCCCCTACCTAAAGAAAGTGTTGATGATGATGATGCAACAACTGATCTAGTAGGTTGTTCCATACTACCCACACTTCTATGAGGATAATTTCTAATCATAAGACCCGGTGTACCACACCAAAAACAAGCATTTGTCCCAAACCGACATTCCACATTGTTTACAAGATTGTTGAGGAGGTCATGATTGGCTCATATTTCCCTGCTCTTGGTACCCTACTATTCGTGAACCTTGGCTTTCACCTCTTTGGCCAAGCTTATTGCCCCTAGACTCTTGAAACCGAGGTGGGACACTAGTTGTAGAGTAGGAAGATGATGGCTCATGCAGTATATTAAAGAACCGAGGCATAAACTCACCTTGGGATGGCATAAACTGCCCTGTGGATCTAGCACTCTTAGAATGCCCTGTTTTCGACTCTTGTGTCCTTCTTTGCCTTTGATCCTCCAACTTTTGTGCAAAAGGTTGAATCCTTGCTATATACATATCTTTATTCAACGAAGAAATGGTAAATCTTTAACCAATTATGAATCTAATCTATCCACATATCGATGAATTATATCCTCTATAGTAGCTACTACATTAGTAGTATATCTGGCCAAGGAATTAAATTTTAGACTATACTCTCTCCCGCTAATATTCAGCCACTAACTGGTCAAGTAGGTGATGCACCTGCTTATGTAGATCAAGTTGCTCAAAAGGTCAAACTAGGTGATGCACCTACTTACCTTTTCTTGGGCTTAACTACCTTGGGCCTTCGCAGATTTGGCTATTGGGCTTTATTTCCATTTTCATTTTCGTTTATTTAATTTGGGCCTCAAGTGAGTCCATTAAATAGGCCTAAATCTAATCCATTAACCTTGGGCCCTTTAACTAGATCCACCTAGCTCAAGTAGGTGATACACCTAGTAGCTTAATAAAGCCAAGCAAGTAGCTCACCATTTTATTCCATTCTCTAAAAATTAATCCCTTTTAACTTGGCTTAGCACTTAAATTTGAACCTTAAACTCCATTACCACCTTACTATCTCGAGTTTAAATACTTTCGTCGGGGTTAACTTGGAGTACACATGCTGAAACGTGCAAGACATCACATCACCTTCTAAGCTAGTTTAAACCAACAATAATCATATAAGAGATTTGGTCCCTGACCTATACGATAAGACTATGTTAAGTATCATATGAATAGAACTAGCATATGTGTAACACGGGGTGTTACATCCTCCCCGCCTTAAGAACATTCGTCCTCGAATGTTAGCATGGTTACCCAACCCAAACAACTTCAAGCCTAAGTTACGTACTACTATTAATCCACAATAAAGATAAACTTATACTTACTTGTCTTTGCGTCAACTCAACATTTTCATATTTCTCATCGGTTTGGAAGAGATGAGGATATTTTAGTTTTATTGCTTCTTCGGCTTCTCATGTAACTTCCTCTACTTGTTGGTTTCTCCATAGTACTTTTACAGAAGCTACCTCTTTATTTCTTAACTTCCTAACTTGTCTATCCTGAATAGCAATAGACACTTCTTTATAAGTGATATCTCTCATAACTTGTACATCTTCAATAGGAGTAATATGAGATGGGTCACCTATACACTTCCGAAGCATTGAGACCTGAAACACTGGATGAACTATGTAAAGCTCTTATGGTAGCTCTAACTCATAGGCTACTTGGCCAACTCATCGAATAATCTCACATGGTCCTATATAGTGGGGAATCAACTTCCCTTTTTTACCAAACTTCATTACTCCTTTCATTGGAGCCACCTTCAAGAACACCCAATCCCCTATGGAAAACTCTAGTCCTCTTCTTCTAACATCTGCATATGATTTTTGTCAACTTTGAGTTGTTGCTAGACGTTGTTGTATCACCTTAACTTTTTCCATAGCTTGATGAACAAGATCTGGCCCAAATAAGGCAGTTTCACTGACTTCAAACCAGACGATTAGTGTTCTACATTTTCTACCATATAAGCTTCATAAGGTGTCATTTTAATAATTGACTGGTAGCTATTGTTGTATGAGAACTTGATCAACGACAAATGATCATCCCAACTACTTTTGAAGTCTAATATACAAGCTCGCAGCATATCCTCAAGTGTTTGAATTGTACGTTCTGCTTGACCATCTATTTGAGAGTGAAAGGTTGTACTTAAATTCACCAGTGTTCCCAAACTCTTCTGAAATGACTTCCAAAAATTTGCAGTGAATTGAGCTCCCCTATCAGATATAATAGAGATTGGCACTGAATGTAGATGAACTATCTATTTAATATACAACCTTGCATACTCTTCAAGGTATAAGTAGTCTTGACCACCAAGAAGTGCGTTGATTTGGTCAGTCTATCAATAATTACCCATGTATAATCAAACTTAAGAAATGAACGAGGAAAACCAGTGACAAAATCCATGTTGATCATGTCCCACTTCCAAATTGGAAGTTCTATACGTTGCATATAACCTCCAGGCTTTTGGTGCTCTACTTTTACTTGTTGATAATTTGGACATTGAGCCACAAATTATGCGATGTTCTTCTTCATGTCACCCCACCAATACACTTCTGTCAAGGATACATTTTGGCTGACCCCGGATGGACAGAATATCTTGAATGATGTGCTTCCATCATAATCCTCTTTCTTAGTCCATCTATATTGGGTACACACAATCTATTTTGGCACCGGAGTACTTCATCTTCCGTATGCTCAAATGCTATAGTCATACCTTTTACTACATTCTCTCTAATTTATGATAGAATAGGGTCCTTATACTGCTTCTCTTTCACTTCAGTACTAATGAAGATTCTGCCGAATTCTGCACGATAACTCGTTCATCCAGAGACTCAAGAAGGCAAATCCCCAAGCTAGCTAATTGGTATAGATCCTCAGTTATTCCATGTTTTTACAGGGACTGCCTATAGGTGCTTGCAATTGTTTTACGACTTAATGCATCAGTGTTGCGCCCAAATCGCACAGGCAAGTGCACGTGATCGTTCAAGTATTAAAGTGGCTCTTATAAAGAACCGGGTATCGTACCCACAAGGACTTGCGTTTAGAATCACTCATTTCTCCAACTTTCAGCGAAGCACAAGTATATCAATATTCCAAAAGTGATTTAGTTTATAATTCTAGAAGTCAAAATAAAATGTAACAAATGCGATTTAATTTCAAGGGTTAAAAACAATGATTAAGTAAAATCCAGGGTTGTAGCTCTTATTAGGATTCATGCAATCATTATCATTTGAATGGGTATTTATCAATTAACAAATCAATCAATCACAGGGTTAAATATATGATCATGGTCTCCCGACCTTTAATCGCCTACGATAAATGACAACCTAACTATATCGTTGAGCGGGGATAGGCTGGATCAAGTACAGAGCATTACGATTTCTTCCTGTATATTGACCAAGCATGGTTTCTATGTATATCCCTATCCTAGATACAAATTAACCCTAATTATTAAGAGTTAATCATGCTACCTATGCCCCACGTTCTATCCTTTTATTCCTCTCCCGAGTTCAATTCGAACAATGTATTTATTTCAATGGTGATTAGTCACGAAATACAAAATATAAGAACATAACAAAGATTCATATGATAATTGATATTAACCCAATGAAAACTTAATAGATTACAATCATCCTGTAGCCACAGCCCTAGAACTAGGGTATTTAGCTACTCATAATCAAAGATTCGATCAAACAATGTTTAAGTATCATAGAAGGATCGAAAGTAAAAGAGTTTAGGAAAAAAACCCTAACAATGATGAAAACGTTCTCCCAAGTCGTCGTTCTTCAAAACCCAGAAAAATATTTTTTTACTAAAATAAAATATTAGTCTATTTATACTAAAAGTCGAAATGGCCAAAACTGGACCACAACGACATGACGAGTGGCGCCATATCTTTAAAGCAAATACAACTGTAGTTGTAGATCATGGGTTGGATAATTTTTCTCATGTGGCCGCAGCTGCCTTAAGGCATAAGCTATTACTTTACCATGATGCATCAATACACATCCTAAGCCTACTCCCGAATAATAACGATACACTACATACCCTTCCGTGCCTTTTGGAAGTACCAATATAGGTGTATAGGTTAATTTATTCTTCAGCTCTTGGAAGCTTCTGTCACATGCATCACTCCATTGGAAATTGGTTGATTTGTGTGTTAGCTTTGTTAAGGGTGCATCAGTGGATGAAAATCCTTCAATGAACCTTTTGTAGTAACTTGCCAACCTAAGAAAACTATGGATTTCCATAGGCGTTGTATGCCTTGGCCATATTTTTACGTCTTCTATCTTTTGAGCATCAACATTTATTCCATCGTCATATATAATATGACATTAGAATGCCACAAATTTTAACCAAAACTCACATTTAGAGAACTTCACATACAACTTACGATTACAAAGAATTTGTAAAACCTTCCGTAAGTGATTAGCGTGGTCCTCTTCTGATCTTGAGTACACCAAAATGTCATCTATGAATACTATCACGAACACATCTAAAAATGGCTTGAACACCATATTCATCAAATCCATAAAAGTTGTTGGTGCATTTGTTATCCCGAATGAAATGACTAAAAACTCAAAACGATTATATCGTGTTCGGAACGCTGTCTTGGGTATATCTTTGTCTTTGACTTTCACTTGGTGATAACCCGACCTCAAGTCGATCTTTGAAAAACTCTTAGCACCTTGTAACTGATCAAACAAATCATCAATTCTAGGGAGGGGATATTTGTTCTTAATTGTTACTTTATTTACCTATCGATAGTCAATGTGCATTCTCAACAAGCCATCTTTCTTATGTACAAACAAAACTAGTGCCCCCCATGGGGAAATACTAGGCCTTATGAATCCTTTTTTTAATAAGTCTTTTATTTTCTCGTTCAACTCCCGTAATTCTGCCATGGCCATTCTATAAGGAGGGATGGAGATAGGCTGAGTATTTGAAATGACATCAATACCAAACTCTACTTTTTTGTTCTGGAGGCAAACCCAGAAGATCTTCATGAAATACATTAGGAAATTCATTTACCACCGGAATGGATTGAAGAGTTGGCGGCTCTGCATCTATATTTTTCACTCTAACTAAATGACATATGTATCCTTTGGACATCATCTTCTTTGCCTTAAGATAAGAAACAATTTTACCTCTTGGTGCCCCAATATTACATTTCCATTCGACAATCAACTGTGGCATAACAAGAAGATAACTAATCCATACCCATTATAACATCTAAATCTATCATTTCTAGTTCAAAAAGGTTAGCCAATGTATCACGTTCACAAATCCATACCCATTATAACATCTAAATCTATCATTTCTAGTTCAAAAAGGTTAGCCAATGTATCACGTTTACAAACAGTTACTATGCAATTACGATTGACCCTTCTAGCTATAATAGACTCATTATAACATCTAAATCTATCATTTCTAGTTCAAAAAGGTTAGCCAATGTATCACGTTCACAAACAGTTACTATGCAATTACGATTGACTCTTCTAGCTATAGTAGACTCGCTAACCGGTGTAGACACTTCAAATGGTTTAACCAATAATTTTGGTATTTTTTTCACACTTCCCAGCAGTCCATGGAGTGGCATATGATAGTGTAGATGCCGGATCAATAAATGCATATACATTATGTGAAAAGATGGACAATGTACTTGTAACCACATCCAGCGAGGCTTGCAAATTTTGTCGATCCCCTAGAGCATATGTGTTATTCTGAACTCCACTAGAATTAGTTGCTCCCTTAGATCCTCTACCACGATCAGTAGGCATCTGTCCCCTACATAAATAAGGTACTGATGATAATGATGCATCAACTGATGTATTAGGTTGTGCCACACTGTAATGACCCCAAAAAAGAAATAGGAAGAACTAGAGCCTCTCATGTGTTTTAGTAGTTGTTAACTTGTTTAAATGATGAGTGTTGGCTTTTGAAGTTTAGTTTAAAGAGTTTTGATGTCAAATGTCAAGAGACAACCATGACGTTCAGAAACTAGTCTTTTGGAGCTAGTGTGTTCTAGTGTTGTGTCACTGAAGTTAGTGTGTTGTTTGAGGTCTTAAAGTTGTAGAAGTGATCCCCACACATGGAACATCGAGTTTAGGGGTTAAACATTCGGGTACGAATCCCAAAGGACCACCCAAGGGGTCCTTGAGGAGGACCCCATCTTTGGCCAAGAAGCTGCCAGGGCAGTATGATCTGCGACCCCAAACCACGACTAGTAGATCCATCTATGGCTCGTGGGTCTTTCGCGTAGACCAGGCCTGCAAAGGGCCTGTAGTTTTGGAGCCTCATACCTAAACCACAGACCCCATTGACGGGGCGCGGACTAGACCACAATCCGTGGTCTGGTGGGCGTAGATTTAGTCTGTAATCTATTATGGGACACGACCAACTTAGGGGTGAGTTGGTAAATTCAGCCCTAGTCCTAATTAATATATGGGTTATTATTTGAAGTGTTTTAAAGTATTTTAAGAGTATTTAAACATTTAAAATGGTCTTTTAGAATTCATTCTTCATATTTCCCAAAAACAAAACCCTTCCCTCCTAAGAAGTTCTCTCTAGAACTCCATTGAAGGTCAAGGTCAAGTTCAAGCTAGGGTTGTGGATTTTCAAGTGTTTCTTTTTAAATTTTCGTGGGATTCATGAAGGTTAAGGTATGGGGATCATTTATCCTTGATTATTCTTCCTTTCAAGGAGCCCAATCAAAAGGTTTTCAAGGATTTTCAAATACACAAAAACCCTATTTCAAATTCTAAGCATGGGTTCTTAAATTAAATGATTTTTAATGATGATTTATGTTATTATTGATGTTTATTGTTGGTTTTAATAAAGAAAATTTCATGAACCCATGTCTTTCCAAGTTTCCTAAATTTGGCCATAAAGTAGGTATATTGATTTTGATTTGATGATGATAGAATTATGTTTAGATTGTTGTGGGCTATTGTTTTATTCCATTAAATATATCTAATTGTGTAGAATTGTTAGTGAATTGAGTAATTGGGTTCATTGCCTTGAATGGGTATTTTGTGAATTAATCTTCATGATGATTATTGAATTATGTTTAGATTGAATTGTATTTTTGGTTTCTATTGTTATCTATACCTATCTTATGGTGAATTGCGGTAGAATTGAGTAATGGTGATTATGGCTTTGGAGAATGATAAGTTGACCTACCTTCTTGTTATAGTAGAATTGTTCTTGTATGGATTGATCCACTTGAAAGGTGGAGGTGATTATATATTGAATGTGTTGTGATATGGCCATGAAGGCATTATATGATGAATTGAAGTGTTGTCATGTTATTGTATAGATGTTTGTATAATGTGAAGGTGTTTATGTGATCTTAATAATGATCTTGTGTGTAGTATTATTGTATTGTGATTGAAAGTAGGTTCTCTCTTAATGATCGTGTATGAGGTTGATCTAATATGAAAGGTCCTCCTAGTATTGTAATGTAATCTTGTACATTGATTTGGTAGGCCTAGGGAATCCCCCTCCTTGTGTAATTGACTGTGATGTGATGAATGTATCTTAGGATCGGTAGACTAAATGTTGTATCCCCTCCATGAAGTGTGATTGATGTCTTGAATCGGTAGACCTAGTATAGGTGCCCTTTCATGAATGAATAAGTAATGACCTTGAATCGGTAGACCCAATGTAGAAGCACCCTTGTTGGAAAGTCATGAGCTATCCTTAATGTACCTTATATCGGAAGACCTAGTGAAAGGACCCTTTCTTGTGTAATGTACTTTGGGTCGGTAGACCTAGTATTGGTAGCCCTCTCATGTGCAGTGAATGTGAATGAAATACTCTATGGGAATGGAGACTAAGCACCGAGTGGATAGAGTTAGATGGAAACTCTCCCAATGACAGGCTAGAGTTCCAATGAACATCTTCCTACCCCAGAACTATGTGCCCACGTAGGAGATATATTAGCTAGTGATCTACACCAACACTATAATATCATCTAGTTCTACCCTAGATAAGTAGAACACCTCTTTCCGGTGTGGGCATAAAACACCGGATTCCATGTCTAGCTCTCATGGTCTATGTCGGTTAATGCCTATTCCCATCATGTGGGATGTGCACTCTAGTTATTGGATAGGCTCTAAAATGTGTAGGTAGTAGTATGAGATGCTATCTACACATGGCACAAGTAGTCTTTAAAGGTACTAAAGTGAGTTCCCTAAGCCTTAATGGCTATTGTATGAAAGTCCTCTAAATACAATAATGTGTCCTAAATGACTCTAAAGAAGAATGTTGACTCGTCACCCTTTTAATATGTTGCATATCTCTTTTATATTAAGGAAATGAACTATTTAGCATGTTGTATTGAACTGTAATGGTTCTTGTCTATTGTGTCCTTAGGATGATGCTTTAGTGTGGATGGTGGTATGGGACACTATCCATACATTGCACAAAGTGTTGTCCAAGGGTTACTTGAGGTGGATGGTTTAAGGTGAAGGAATGGGTTATGTGTGGTGTATGTTCTAAAGTGTTTAATGACTTGTATGTTGGTTATGGTTAAGTATTGTGATTCTTATACTTGTATTTTCATTAAGTTTTAGCAAATGGCATAAAAGCATGTTTCTCCAATAAATGTCCTTTTAGCATGTTTTGCATGGTTTCCATGCTTAGTATTTAATTGTGCCAACCCCTTTCTTCCCCTCTTCTTACTAAAGTGTAGGGATTGGAGATGTTGGTGTTCTATGGTTGATGGATAGGTTCCTAAGGTGTTCGAAGATGAAGACTTGGTGAGTCCTCATAGATTCGAGGACAATACCCAACATGTTCCTCTTTATGTCTATTTAGTATTATTTAAGTTGTGTATGGGCGTAGTCCTAAATGTTGTACTCTAAAGTATTAGATGGTTTTGAGACATCCTGTATAAAGTCTAGAAAGTATTTTGCTTGCTATTTAATGAAAGTATCTTTGTGTGTAAAGAAAGTTTTTTAATTCCTTATGGTTTTTAGTGTCTATGCGATGAATGAATGCTAAGAGGCTTGTATTAGACCTTCGAGAGGTCGAGTACGCCGGTTACGACTAGGGGGTGCTCTCGGGTCATGACACACACCACCCACACCCTTATGAGGGAAATTTCTCATCGTATGACCTGGTGTACCACACCAAAAACAAACATTTGTCCCAAATTGACATGCACCTAAATAATTTCTTCCACATTGTTTACAAGACTATCGATGACGTCTTGATTGGCTCATACTTCCCTGCTCTTGGTACCCCTCTGTTCGTGAACCTTGGCTTTCACCTCTTTGCCCAAACTGATTGCCCCTAGACTCTTGAAACCGAGGTGGGGCACTAGCTGTAGAGTAGGAAGATGATGTCCTAGGCAGTCTATTAAAGAACCGAGGCCTAAACTCACCTTGGGATGGCATAAATTTCCACGTGGATCTGGCCCTCTTAGAAAGCCTTGTTTCTGACTTTTGTGTCCTTCTTCTTTGCCTTTGATCCTCAAACTTTTGCACAAAATCTTGCATCCTTGCTGTATCCATATCTTTATTCAACAAAGAAATGGTACAATCTCTAACCAAATATGAATCTAATCTATCCACATTTCGATGAACTCTATCCTCCATAGTAGCTACTACATTAGGAGCACGCCTGGCCAATGAATTAAATTTGAGACTGTACTCTCACTCTCATACTTTCTTGGTGGAGATTTAAGAACTGATCTGCACGGGCCTCTCGAATCTCCAATGGCAGGTAATCGTAAAGGAATGCTTTTCTGAACTCTTATGGATCTTCACTAGGATCTGACCCGGTGAATGATGGAGGGTCCAAATTAAGGATATCACGTATATGCATGCCAGCTGCTCTATCTACACCACTAGTACCTGTAACTGGACCTTCTTGCCTTTGGCCATGGCCAGCAACTATACGAGTCAATAATTGGACGGCATTCGTCAAGTCTTGCTCGGTAGCATTAATAGAGGGTTCCTGAGGTTCAACTTTCCTTCTTAGATCTGCTGGAGATGAAGGGGTCGGGGGTGTCTGTGATAGAGACTCATTTTCAGCCTCACGTTGAACAGCCTGACTATGTGGTGGTTGGATGGTCCCTTCTTCGGTAGCCACAACTACTTGCTTACCAGTACTTTTACTCCTTCTTGTAACCAACATCCTTTCTATAATTAAACAATTTAGAAGTTAGCTATGATTCACCTACAACATTGGTTCTATCGTACGATATACAAAATGAAAGAAAAGAGACAACTCCTACATGTCCCGTAGCCTCCTATTCATTAATGTGGTTCACAACACATCCATAAATAAGAATCGACACATACACGACTCTGTAGACTAATAGGATGGCCTTGCTCTGATACCACTTTTGTCACACCTCAAATCCCATTGAGACAGATAAACACCTGATGTCGTAGAGGCGCGAGAGAACCCATATATAACTTGTACCTATCATGCGATTTTCTAAGATAATCATGAAACTCCAACAATTATACATATAAGCTACAATGATAAAATAACAACATAGGCAGGCCCAAAATATATAAACATGATTCGGTCATTGAGCCATAACTATTGAGGAACTAACCATAACTCCAAGATATGCATTTGTCTACAAAGCCTCTATAAGATAGACATACTTAGAGTAGGTCGGGACAGACCCCGCCTTACCCTTAACTATGATACAATACGAAAATGAATCTACCAACGACTTAGTAAAGCTCTGAATCAAGCTGGAGCTCACCAAAAGTAGCTGAGTGTCGTGTGCACCTACTAAGGAGGTCTACTAGTTAGAGTACCTGTGCCTGCAGCATGAAATGCAGCGTCCCTGATGAGTCCACAAATTGGACTCATCCAGGGCTATATTTTAATAGAAATTGTGTCCTTAAATGCTTATTTTTATCTCGATAGCTGATGAAAACCCTACGTCGCAAAAAGGAATGAAAAGGCTGAAAAAGAACAAAGAAATGAAGGTCTGAGGATCGCCGAGTCTACTTGGAGAGTCGATGAAGGGTCTTACTTCGCCTTTTGTTCCAATGTGCTGAGCCTTGAAGAAAAAGATCAAGTTAGCGGAAAAAGGGAGCAGTCGGCGCATCACCGAGCAGTTCCGTGAAGCAGTACTATATCACCCAATGACCCAGAGCACGACAATGCTGAAGGCTAGTAAAAGACGGCGATGAACTACACCAAAGGGTGAATCGCCGAGTTTATCAGTGATTTCGATTAATGACGCCGAATGATCCGCTGTAGCACAAATCTGTGATAGCTATAAATACTAGTTAGAGTTTTAGTTTTAGTGTGGAACAATTATTATAATTTTCTCTTAGAGTTGAACAATAGTGATAATTCTTATAGAGAATAGTACTTTTTGAGGGTTTTGAAGACTTGAAGAACATGAGGGTTTCATCTCCAAGGATTTGGACTTGGGTCTCTTGGATTCTTCATTCTTGGCTTGTAACAAGACTTAAATCTTCATACTCGTTTGAATGCAAGCTCATTTAGGTATAAATTTCTATCTCTTGATGTGTGGCTAAAAACCCCAATTCTTGGGGTGTGATTTAGTGAATATGGGTTAAGATAATTGTTGGGTCTTGCTTGTTGATAATCTATTCGTAGTTTAAATGTGATTTCATTTAGTGGTTGTTAATGAATTTAATGAATTTGTTGTTGCAAATACAAGTTTATTTATGTGTTTTCGGCTTGCGAGAGAGAGGTCATAAAACTAAAACCACTAAATCGATGGCCGGTGTGAGTGGGTCGACATGAGGTTTAGCTCGAGAGAGTCAACCCTAGTCCCATGTCCACACACTCAGCTCGAGAGAGTGAGTGGGTTAAGGCATAGGGTGGTCTTCATGTAGCAAGTTGGTGTCCGAGAGGAACGTATTTGAAACGGGGTAAGTTGCTCGAGAGAGAGCTTATTCCCCTTAAAGTCTAGCTTAGTCACAATTATTCTATGAATCTTCTATCGAAAGCATATACCCAATAATCTAGATTAATCTGTATTCTCGTCACATACCAAGGATCCCCTCTCATTATTTAGAAACCCTTGTTGATTTTGTTGTTTTACTCACCAGTGAAAAAGAAAACCCCATTGTTAATTGACACTGTTGTGTCCCCCCTCTTTAATTTACAATGTTTTTACTCATTAATGTATTTAGCTAAGACTAGGTAGAATGAAATTTTATTTTTCTATAAATTCTCAAAACCACTCTCTTGGGACTATCCCAACCCTTGGTTGGGTTATTATACTATTGCACAATCGTAGACACTTGCATTGGAAGTTGTATCCTTGATTACGCAAACATCAAAATGGCGCCGCTGCCGGAGAGTGGTGTTATTTGAGAATTTTTTTACATTAGTAGAAATTTTGTTCTTCGTAATTGTAGTTTACTTATTTAACTCTTAGTTTTATCAAACTTGTTTGTGTGTTGAGACAGGGTAATGAGTATACATGACGGAGATGGTGAACCAATGGAGCACCTCCCAGTAGAAATGATGAGGTTCACGGATCGCTTCCGGACGTTCAAGAATCTAGAAGGAGAACTTTTTCATGAGTCGTGGCTGAGGTTTAAAACATTATTAATGTAATGCCCAACTCATGAAATCTCCGATCTAGTTCTATTGGAATGCTTCTATAGGAATCTAAATCCCGACAACAGAGGATTAATCGATCGACTTATCCTAGATGGTCTTGAGATATACTCCTATGAGACCATAGCCAAGTTCCTTGACCTTGTGGCTAAAATCAACAAGGATACTGAGACAGACCAACCATTGATCATTTTGCTGGGACAGATGGATAACTTGACCCAAAAGGTCGAGGAATTGGAAGTGATGTCCAAAGAGAAGAGCAAATTCCTGCTACCTACCGAGTAGGGAAGATCTATAGACATTGAAAATACACGTATCAAGGATATGTTATTAACCATTCTCGAAAAGCTAAATGAGCAAGATAGAGTATTAGAGGAGATTAGAGAAAATGTAGAAGTGCTAAAGCAGATGAGCATTTCTTACTCTAGATCTATCTAGCTAATTGAAACCCTCTTGGGTCATGTAATGCCTCATCTCCATTAGGCATGAAGCAGGGGGTTGCCAAATGATCTTTTGGCTAACCCCAAAAGTGAAGTTTATGTGTTAACCCGCGTCGTGACACAACGTTAACTAAGGTGCTGTTCGGTAGGCAACCCAAAACCCTTAACTACTTTAATTATGTTATTTTTTAAATAAAGGTGTTTTGATTTTTTAGGATTGGGCATGAAAAGTACAGGATGAATTACACCAATTCAATTGGCAAATCGGCGACCTCGACAAAGACCGCCGTTTGGATCCTTACTTTGACTGAGGGTCCTGTAAAACTCGGCGAGGTAGATAAACACACGGAGGATCACCGAGTAGTGGAGCAAATTCAACTCATGTCGCCGAATGGGTGAGATCTGGATGGTTTTTATAAATCCACGGGTCTGGACTTTCAACCTTTTTCATATTCTCTCACTCTCGATTTTTGCAAAATCGCATCTACTTAGTATTTTTAGAATTTTCGCACCCCGTAAGTATTTTAGCTGCTTTAGTAGTGCTTGGATATGTACTAACCTACTGCCTAGCATCACAATCTTGACTTAATCTGCCTAAAAGGTTGGTTCTCTAAACCCTGCATTTAATTGTGATATTTATGCTCCCATTGCAAGTAAATTTTATTCTATGTCGTGTGCTGTGCCTTTCTGATAAATTTAGACTATTCGGCATGCTGAGGTGAGCTCACCGAATCACTTGGCGGTTCACTAAAATGACCTCATCTAGCCTTTAATTTCATGCCACTTGTGATAAGGGTTCTGTAACTTTCGGCCAGAAATCTTCGATCGCCAAAAGCAGTCGGCGACTAGCCAAAAGTCTCTTTGATCACCCATTGTCTGAATCCCTGAACCTTTTTGCACTGTATCCTCTCGCAGATAAAACCCTGCTCGCCAAAGCAGCTTGGCGAGTTGCCGATCTATTCGGCGAGTTTTTCTGCAATTGTACCCCTCTTAATTTGATTTAGTTGTTTTAACTTCTTCCGAATTCTTTGCAAAAATGGCTAGTTCTAAAATTGCAGGAAGAAGCAAGCCACCTCAAGGTAAAACCAAAGGGATTACAATCAACGAGGATGCAAATGCATTCAGAAGCAAAGTTGTTGAACTTTCCACAACTGGCAAAAAAGGGAAAGGGAAAGACAAGACCCTTGAATTATTAGATGCAAGCATTGACAGTAATGGCTTTTATAGTAATGACCCCAACCAATCTAAAAGCGAAGGTGTGGGTTTTGATGATGATGATCTGTTAATAGCACAGAGGGATGAGAGGCAAATTAAGAAGCTGAATGATCCATCCAGGGCCAGGACTCCCTAGCCTACCACTACTACACCTCCAGCTTCAGAGCAGGCAATGGTATTAGCACGTCCAGTACAAGGTCCTCAGCCTAAATCAACGAATTGAGTAAAGGATGAGGAGCTGAGGACAATTATGGAGGAAAAGCGTATGTCCATAGACAGGGTTATAGATAGATACCCAGAGATAATGGTGTGTCTGAGATATCACAAGTTTTAATCTTCACCAAACCCTGCGGCCCTTATATTCCAAACTGGATAAGAGAGTTCTACAGATCATACAATGCACTAATACCCCAGCAAAAGCAACTAGCAGCAGCCTTCAAAGAAGTTGGATATGTGTTTGTCAGAGGCAGGAGGGTGAAGTGTGATAGTGAGGAAATCAACGCAGTCTTGGGCATGCCCACAAATATTGGGGATCACTGCCAGTATTTGATCAGAACAAAGAAGCTGGATGAGATGAAAAAGTGGTTAGCCCCACTAATTTCAGATGAGACTCCAAAGTGGGCGGCAGAAGGAGTTCCGATTGAAAAGAAAGCACTAAACATAGCCGCATCGTTCTAGTTCAGTTTTATCAGCAGCACAATTATGTCGTCCCAAAATGAGTCGATCCTTCACCTTGCCAAGGCAGCTTACCTGGGTTGCGTCATAGAGGAAACTTAGATAAACTTGGGTACAATCATTACTTCATAGATACTTATGCGTGCAAGACAGAGCCGAACCTCACTTTCATTTCCAGTCTTGATCATAAAATTATACAAATGAGCCCAGGTGCCTCGGGATGCCAAGAAGGATGTAGAAGTGATGCCCACAGCCTCTAATATCCGGAGGATCGAAGACAAGTACCATAAGGATCGGGCAGAAAGGAAAAAGGCAGCATCAATGGAGTTAGTAAACACAGAATCATCGCCTGCAAAGGCACCTCTGCCTACTCCGGCCCCTAGGCCTTCAGGTATATTCATCACCACTGTTACTCCCGCTGATTCCCCAGGTTCTTCTGCTGTTGCACAATCGCCAAGACCCACCACTGTTGTTGTTGTTTCCCGACCTCCACTCACCTAGGTTTCCTTACTCCGGATGGGACAGTTGGCCCTTTCTGCTAATCGTCGAGCTGCTATCCTAGAGGCCTTTCTTCCAGGCATGATCCATATTGCCCTAACTGATGCAGTGACACCTTTGAGCACTACCATTTATGCCCTAGCGGCTAGGATAGCAATGTGTGAGCACAACCAAGGGTCCACAAAGGAGGTGACGGCCATTGTAGAACTGTGGAAAGATGTAGACCACCTGAATTCCATCGATGTGTCCATGGTCTTTGGAACAGTGGAGATTCCAGACATGCCTGAGATGCCTCAGACCACCACTGGACATGGGGATAGAGTGAAACATACAACCGATCCTGAGTCAGAAGCAGAGACTGACGAAGAGATGTTTAAGGAAGCTGCAGCAGAAGACATAGCAAATACTGAAGAAATCATGATAGATGCTGTTGTGCAAGCTTCCTTGGCAAAGGCTCCTGCTGCTGGATCCAATGAAGCTGGTCCTTCTGGAGGTCACTCTGGGCACTGATGCCCAGACACATGGAGCGATTGTGTAGACATGATTTCTACCTCCTTCTCTGTCTTTCTTTATTTTTAAATACTGGATATTCTTTGTTAATTGCATTTGCGAACAAATTGTTTTTATTTGTGGGGGGGTGAGGTCCACCTTTTGTGTGCTATTTGTTACTCGTGTTTTTGTTTATGTATTTGGGCTTTGAGCTATTATTGTGTTAAATACTGCTTTGTGTGGATTTTTAAGCTTATGGCTCCTTTTATTTTAAATTGTAAAACGATTTTGACCCTTCCAAAAAAATTGATTTTTTTGCACATTTTTGCCACCCCTCATGTGTTGAGCCTGGTTGTTCTTTTGCAAAATTTGAGTCTCGGTTTCTATCAATACAGATGACTTGAATAGTGCTTACAATCGAACGAACATGAATGCGCGGCTACGATGAGGTCAAATGAAGTTGCATAGACAATATGTGAACTCTTTGCATCTCGTTATGACTAGCCTTGTATCAAATTGATTCTATTGTGATCATCATTGCACACTAGCAAAAGTGTGGAGTCTTGTTTAACTTATATTATCGATGCCTAGTGTGATGAGATTACTTGTGAACTATGCATAATAGATCCTAGAATTTGCCCCGTTGGTCCGATCAACTGAGTGATGCTATCTCTTGATATGATATTAGGCAACTTTGACGGGTGTGAGCCAATTTGACATATACCTCTTTTGTGACCTACCCTATGAGCATGTGATTCTCTCTTGAACACCCCTTGAGCCTTATCCTTCTTTGGAAGAAACTTGATGAAAGCTAGACCTTTCTTAATCCATCACCCATAATTCTCATGAAGTTGTGGTTAGTTTCAATAGCCAACTTAGGACAAAAGCCTAAGTTGGGGTGTGGTGAAAATAGAAGGCAAACCAAGAAGTGCAAGAAAGTCCCTTATACCCATGGTTTTGAGGAAAATGGAACCCCTCCATATAAAAAAAAGAGAGACTAAAAAGAAAAAGAAAAAGAATGAAAAAAAAAAGTTGTGAAATAAAGTTGAAAAATGAAAGGGGTTTCCATACAATTCACGGAAAGTAAATAATAGGATGACTTAATAGAACTAATGAAAATGATGAAGCAGAACGGAAAGGAAGTGTTGTGAGCACCACATATCATGAGGATGAAAGTTATTGAACCTAAATGACCATACCTTTGCACTCAGCCCCAATACAAGCCTTGAAAAGACCTTTTTGATATTAAGTGAGCTGAAACAAGTGTTGATTGGAAAATACGGGCAAACCTATGGGTAAAATTATGAATTATGTTCTTCTTTGTGAGTGTGAGCGTTGCATCCGATTCCAAAGCTTTACACTGTGAAACCATTGTGTTCATATGGAATCATTCTTTGTGTGAGGGCATTTGAACAATATAGTTGAGCTTGAACTTGAATTTGAAGCAAGTATTGTGAGCATGAAATTAGTTGATATTGGTGAGTCACAACTTGAATTTTTGAGTGCACATTTGATCTTCGCATAAGTAAATCGAGTCTTGTTGTATGCATTCATGATTGAGTTTTGTGTAGCACTATTTGAGACACCTTTTTTGAACGGCTAAACTTGAGTTTGCTTGAGCACAAGCACACGTTTAAGTTGAGCGTATTGATGAGTCCACAAATTGGACTCATCCAGGGCTATATTTTAATAGAAATTGTGTCCTTAAATGCATATTTTTATCTCGATATCTTATGAAAACCCTTAAGTTTTAGGTATTTGAAGTTTTAAGGAGAGTTGAGGATGGCCGAGTCCACTTGGCGAGTCGGCGAAGGGTCTTACTTCGCCTTTTGTTCCAGTGTGCTGAGCCTTGAAGAAAAGGATCAAATCGGCGGAAAAAAGGAGCAGTCGGTGCATCACAGAGCAGTTTCGTGAAGCAGTACCATACCGCTCAATGACCCAGAGTACGATGATGCTGAAGTCTAGTACAAGACGACGATGAACTACACCAAAGGGTGAATCACCGAGTTGATCGGCAAATCTGACTAATGACGCCGACGATTCGCTACAACACAAATCTATGATATCTATAAATACTAGTTAAAGTTTTAGTTTTAGTGTGGAACAATTATTATAATTTTCTCTTACAGTTGAATAATAGTGATAATTCTTAGAGAGAATAATACTTTTTTTTGAAGACTTGAAGAACAAGAGGGTTTCATCACCAAAGATTTGGACTTGGGTCTCTTAGATTCTTCATTCTTGGCATCTAACAAGACTTAAATCTTTATACCCATTTGAATGCAAGCTCAATTAGGTATAAATTTCTATATCTTGATGTGTGGCTAAGAACCCCAATTCTTGGGGTGTGATTTAGTGAATGTGGGTTAAGATAATTGTTAGGTCTTACTTGTTGATAGTTTATTCGTAGTTTAAATGTGATTTCGTTTAGTGGTTGTGGATGAATTTAATGAATTTGTAGTTGCAAATACAAGTTTATTTATGTGTTTTCGGCTTGCTCAAGAGAGAGGTCGTAAAACGAAAACCACTAAATTGATGGTCAGTGTGAGTGGGTCGACATGAGGTTCAGCTCAAGAGAGTGAACCCTAGTCCTATGTCCACACACTCAGCTCGAGAGAGTGAGTGGGTTAAGGTGTAGGCTGATCTTCGTGCGGCAAGTGGGTGTCCGAGAGGAACACATTTGAAACGGGGTAAGTTGTTCGAGAGAGAGCTTATCCCCCTTAAAGTCAAGCTTAGTCACAATTATTCTATGAATCTTCTACCGAAAGCATCTACCCAATAATCTAGATTAATCCGTATTCCCATTACATCCCAAGGATCCCCTCTCATTATTTAGAAACCCTTGTTCATTTTGTTGTTTTACTCACCAGTGACGAAACCCCCCATTGTTAATTGACACTCTTGTGTCCCCCTTATTTTACAATGTTTTTACTCGTTAATGTCTTTAGCTACGACTAGGTAGAACGAAATTTTATTTTTCTATAAATTCTCAAAACCACTCTCTTGGGACTATTCCAACCCCTGGTTGGGTTATTATACTATTGCACGATCGTCGACACTTGCATTAGAAGTTGTGTCTTTGATTATGCAAACATCAGTCCCCAGCGAGGGACGTCGGTACAAAAATTGTACTGAATATGTATGGCAATAACATATGTAAAACAAGGGCTCAAATGAAATCAAGTATCAATATATGAGTGCATAGATCAGAAGAGAAGACCACATTTGTTTACTCTTGTGGGATCATGTAAGTTACATTTTTTCTTTACTTTTCTGTACTTTATAATCTTTATAGGGCATGTGATACAAATGACCAAGTGATTAGTGGTAGAAGAGGATGACCCATGCTAGGAATTCTAACCCCTGGGATGTTGTCCTCATAATTACACAAATTGAGATTGGCCCATGCTAGGCTTTCGCCCCAGAGCTGCCACCCTTTTATACCAATTGGGATCGACACATGATAGGCTTTCGCCTCTGAGCTGCCACCCATAATTATACAGATTGCATCACTTAGATTCTTCGATATTTGAGATTGTTGTTTTGGTGGTCATAATCAGTTTTGAGATTTGGAAATATAGACCAATAGTAGAAGACATGAAAGTAATAACTTCAAGGCAGTAACGATGACATAAGGAGCTTAAATGACACAATTGACTTTAGTTCACTAAGATGAGAATTCACCAAGCTTGCCTTTGCAAGTACCATTTCTATACTAGCACATAGGAGGATAATTACACGAGTATAGATTAATGAACATAGAATGAAGTAATTATACATACTAAGGAGAAGGGGGGAGGGGGATATTGTTAGCTATTCGGAGATCATACGATGCCACTATGTTTCCTTTACTAGGAATAGAACTTAGGAAATTCAATTCATTAATATTAATCGCAAATATCAGATTTCATGCCAAGGAATATAGAATTGAATAGCCTTACATACCCTATTCTCTGACCAGTACAACTATCACGATTTAGCCTCCCCTTTTAGGTGTTAATCTACAATATAAATCATGATAAACTAAAATTAGCACCTATCACACTGTGGGCCTCGTAAAACAATATCTAACTTTGAAAGACAATTAGCCCATACAACCCTTAAATAAATGTGTATCACCACACCCTCCTTCTCTATCCAATACATACCTTATATATATTTTCCTAAGATTACCCAAGCTGCCCAACAACAATATACATAAAAACAGACCCCAAATATTATTTACCATAACAACCAACTATTTAACTCGCCATTCCTTGATATCTTAATAACAACATATCCATAATTCTTTACTCAAACTCATGCATACGGAGGACAAAAATAGAGTTGTCACCTTACCTCAATTTATGCAACTTTTCCTTTTAACTTGGAATCTTCAAGAACTTCAACTTCCCTTCACACTTACACCAAAGAAGAAGAGAAAACTTTCTTAATAACCAAGAAAAAATCAGCACTAGCTTGTTGGAACTTCGCCCTTGTACTTGTAATTAAGCCTGAATAACATGTTTTCCTAGTCTTTCATGGGAGAATTAATCTAAATCCATACGTCTTTATCTTACCTTGGTTTGGAGATATGAGGGTTTTCTTCAAGAACCCTAGAATGAATTTTAGGGCTGTTGTTTTAAGCCTTTAGAGAAAAGAGAAAGAGAGCTGAAGTTATATCTAATATTCCTTAATTGTTAAAGTGAGTGAAAAGATCAACTTATATTGGATTTATATGGAGCCTTCTTGACCATAAAAGAAATTCTCTAGAACCTCTATTTTTTTTTTTGCTCCATTTTCAGCCACTAATTGGTAAACTAGGTGATACACCTATTTTTGTACATCAAACTGCTCAAAAAGTCAAACTAGGTGATGCACCTACTTGCAGATTTGGTTATTGGGCATAACTACCTTGGGTCTTGGCAGATTTGGCTGTTGGGCTTTATTTCCATTTCCATTTTCTTTTATCCTCAAGTGAGTCCATTAAATAGTCCTTAATCTGATCCATTAACCTTGGACCCTTTACTAGATCCACCTAGTTCAAGTAGGTGATGCACCTAGTAGCTTAATTAAGCCAAGCAAGCAGCTCACCATTTGGGATGTGTGCTTATGCAAAATGGTAAGGTGATTGCCTATGCTTCAAGGCAACTTAAAGTCTATGAGAATAATTATCCTACCCATGACATTGAGTTAGCGGCGATTGTGTTTGCCTTAAAGATATGGAGGCATTATTTGTATGGGGCCCATGTGGATTTTTTCACCGATCACAAGAGTCTACGATATGTGTTTAGTCAAAAGGACTTGAATCTTCGCCAAAGAAGGTTGCTTGATTTATTGAAGGATTATGATATGAGTGTCCTTTATCACCCCGGCAAAGCTAATGTGGTAACAGATGATCTTTATAGGTTGTCGATGGATAGTGTGGCTCATGTAGAGGATGAAAGGAAAGAGTTGGTTTTGATGTGCATATGTTGGCCCGGCTAGGTGTTCAACTAGTGGATTCCGCCAAGGGTGGTGTCATGGTTCATAATGGTTCCGAATCGTCTTTTGTAATGGATGTGAAGTCTAAGCAGAATCTTGATCCTTTCTTAGTTGAGTTAAAAGAGGCGTACTTAAAAATTCCGTTGACGCTTTCTCCCAAGGGGGATATAGGTTACTAGGGTATCAAGGTAGGTTATGTGTTCCAAATGTTGATGTCTTGAGAGAGCAAATTTTAAAATAATCCCATAGTTCACGCTATTCTATTCACCCGAGAGCCACCAAGATGTACCGTGACCTACGGGAAGTCTATTGGTGGAGTGGGCTGAAAAAGGACATCGCGGAATTCGTGGCCAAATGTCCTAATTGTCAATAAGTTAAGGCTGAGCACCAAAGGTCAGGAGGCTTGTCACAAGATATTGCTATTCCTACTAGGAAGTGGGAAGATGTGAACATGGATTTTATTATAGGCTTGCCACGTACTTGGCAGCAACATGACTCGATATGGGTAAAGTGGACCGAATGACTAAGTCCACTCATATAATTCCCCTCAAGGTGTCCTACTCGGCAGAAGAGTATGCTAAGTTGTATGTGATGGAGATATCAGGTTATATGGAGTTCCCTTGTCTATAATTTTGGATCGAGGTCCCTAATTTACTTCACAGTTTTGGAAGTTCAACCAAAGTGGTCTAGGAACCAAGGTGAAACTTAGAACAACTTTTCACCCTCAAACGGATAATCAAGCGAAACATACCATTCAGACCTTATAGGACATGTTGAGGGTATGCATGTGTCACGACCCGAGAGTACCCCCTAGTCGTAACATGGCGTATTCGACCCCGAAGGGGTCTTATACGAGCCACATAGTCATTCATTGCATTCAATAATGAAAATAGTGCGGAATAAAAAAAAAACTAATTTACATCCACACATTTAAACTTCCTTAAAACAATTTTAAAAACACACAGCGGAAGTCTAAGTCTCACATGGCCATCTTAGACACAGTCACAAAACATAAGTAGGGACACGGCCCTTTACAATCAAAAGAAGTCTATTAAGTCTATTACATGAACAAAAGAACTTAAAAGTCTTATCCTCGAATCCATGAGGACATACCAAGTCTTGGAGGAAAGCAATCCAACACTTCAAACTAGCTAGGAGGGATCACTTGCCGGAACCTACACTTATAGTAAAAATATGAAGAATACGGGTTAGTACACAAAATGTACTAAGTATGATGACCATGCAAGACATGCTTTAAAAGGGACATTTTGGTTAAAAATCATGCATTATGCCACTTTTTGAAGTACCATGAATAGTTGCATAAAAGACATACAATTCAAGCATAAACATCAAGTAAGTCATAATATTACCTTTAAACAATTTCAACATGAAAACCTTTACCTTGGACCTTCACCTCAAGAAACCCTTATGCTATACCTCGTGCAATGTATGGATGGCGTCCCATACCACCATCCATACTAAGGCACCACATTAAGGTCACTTAAGGTAACTTATCATTCCTTTCTTTCACCTTTGCACAATATTCATACATAAGAGGTATATCATTAATTAAGACATGACAAGGGAAAATAACTCGTAATATAACCCAAGTATAGCATGCATCTCATATTAAGCATTTGAGAGCCAACATTCTTTAATAACCTCATTTAGGCCACAATTGTATCACATACATTAGGATTTAGAGAAACTCACTATGACCCTCTCCAAGCCTACTCGTGCAATGTAAAGGTAGCATCCCATACTACTACCTACACTTTGTAGAACCTATCAAGAAACCATAATGAAATCTCGCATGATGGGAAGTAAGCGTTTAACCGACATAGACCATGAGAGCTTGTCATGGAATCCGGTGTCATAAGTCCCCACACCGTAAGGAGGTGGTCTACTTGCCTAAGGAAGACCGGTATATAGCTTAATGGATCCACTAGCTACCTATGCGGGCACATAGTTTATGGGATAAGGTAGACGATCATTGAAACTCATGCCTAACTATTGGGGGAGTTTCCATCTAACCAAATCCACTCGGTGCTTAGCCAACATTCCCATAGAATAGTTCGTTACATTGACATTATCACGTATGAGAGGTGCCATTGGCCTACCAACTCCAAATTACATTTATTAACACGTGAAAGGGTGCTTTAAGCCTACCGTTTCAAGGTTCATTTAGGAAAGCTCATTAACTCCTCTTGAAAGGGTGCCATGGGCCTACCGGTTCAAGTCTCATCATTAACCTTCATGGAAAGGTGCCATAGGCCTACCGACTCCAAGGTTCATTATAAGCTCGTGTGGAAGGGTGCCACTAGCCTACCGATCCGAGGATTCAACAATCAACAATATAATCATTTATACAAGAAAATGATGCATAAGCCCTACCAATTCAAGGTATACTTTATATTGAAGAATCCTTCATATTCTATCATCAACATTCATGAGTGTCAAATTGAGAAATAATCTTTCAATAGCAACACCTTTACGTTCATAACATGATCACATTATCTTCATTGAATTCTCATTCATATAATGTCATGATAACACTCCAATTTCTCATACTATGCTTTTAAGGCCATGGTCACAATACATTCCATAATTAAACACCTCCACCATAAGTGGATCAAACCAAGCAAGAACAATTTTTATCCATAATATGAGATTAAGCCAACTTACCATCCTCCAAAGCCATAATAAACAACACTCAAGTCCCAACCATTTTTCTTACCACAAGAGAATTCATCCATAACTTGCCCATAAGGCCACAATCCTCAATTCATCCATATACCAACAATTCATCATAAATAGGTATAGAAAACAATATAAATCAACAATACAATCCAATCTAAACACAATTTCATCAACATTAAATCATAGGCATTAAACCCACTTCATTAGCAAATTCTAGGCTTTTAATGAAAACATGGGTTCTTGAAGAAGTTTCATATAAAAATCATCTTAAAATCATAAATAGAACTTCAATTCACCAATATAATGACTTTGAAAACATTTTACCCATGAACCCATACCTAGAATAGAAATAAGAAGTTTTGTTCTTTGAAGACTTTTGAAACCCTTTTGAATGGACTCCTTGAAGGAAAGATAATCAAGGATCAAGGGTCACCATACCTTTGCTATGATCTCCCACGAAATTTGATGAAGAAAGCCTTGAATCCAAAGCCCTGGCTCCCACTTCTTTTTCTTCTTAATGGAGGATTGTAGAGAGGGAAATGTTTTAGGGATGGGAATTAAACTAATGGTATCTAGGAAATAATATATGTCCTTTGGAAGAATGGTCCAAGACTTAGAAAAAAAAATGAGGCGGGTGAACAGTAACCACGCCTACTGGAAATTGCCTTTTCCTGCCGAACAGATTTTACGAAAATGGGCATAACTTCTTCGTCCGAACTCCGAATGAGATGAAACGAAGT
This sequence comes from Solanum okadae, assembly GCA_036553675.1. Taxonomy (NCBI): domain Eukaryota; kingdom Viridiplantae; phylum Streptophyta; class Magnoliopsida; order Solanales; family Solanaceae; genus Solanum; species Solanum okadae. The sequence continues at coordinate 38,287,443 of CM071678.1, forward strand.
GCGTTAGGTAGCTAACTCAAAGGGCTTTCCATGGATATATTATTGGCCACCCAAATAATTTGTGTGCTAGGAGATATGACCCTCCAAAGTAGACCCTCGAAAAAGGCTTCACTTGGAAATTTCGGATTTTGATACGGTTGCTCTAAAATTTGGGTTAGACCCATTTCCCACTCAATTTGACCCCCTAAACAAGAATATGAAGTCGGATTTTCGAAAAACGAAACGGATCTTTTTATATACAGCTAAACAAGTTCCCGGTAACTTCCGAAGCACATTTTTAAGAACTTTTTGGGTCAAATTTAAATATAATCATTTCATTAAGTTCTCGACTCCAAACTCACATGTGAGGCTCTAGTTTCACTCTATCATTTTCCGGGTCGTTACATTATCCCCCACTTAGGGACATTCGTCCTCGAATGACACTTTAAACACATAAGGGGTAACAACTCAAGTATACAGCCCATCAACATGCATACAACATCAATACAAATACATAAATATCGAAGGAAACATCAACTCCACATCAATGAGGCTCAAACAACTTCATGCAATTCAAGAAATTAGGAATACATCTACCAATTCCTTATGCATCAAACTTTACCATTTCTCATTTCATTGGATGAACTTCCTTCTCCAATTTACATCACACTCATCCCAAAATTATTAGGCACATTATGCAATTTTCTCATAAAAGTACAATTATGCAACATTTAAGCATGTTCAACATTTATCCTCATGAAGCATATAGACAACTCAACTAAATGCACATCAATATGAGGAACACATTTATGAAAACTCATTTTATTATTTAACAAGAATTAAAATAGGACATGCATAACATAAGGAGACCATGGAAACTCATTTTCACCCAAGACTCCAAAACATAAAACAAGCTACTAGGAACTCTTGGTCTCAAGCTTGAATAAGAATAGAAGGAATGAGATAAGGATATCAACACTCTCAACAACCTTGCTATTCAACATAGCATCCCCCCAAACCCAACTAAGGCAAACATGAGAAACAACAACATAGAAACCTCATCAAGACATTCATGACCATAAGGAACTAAAACTTACCGGCGCCTTTTCTCAAATTAGCTTCCTTGCCCTTGCTAGCTTGGAGGGCATAGAAACTACCATAATTTGGAGGAATAGGAACCGTTCCATCTTTAGAAGCTTGCTTTGCCTCTCTTCCTCTAGCCGTAAGAGTAGGACAATCTTTCACCTTGTGATCATTCTTTCCACAACCATAACACCCATTAGTACCGGCTAGGCACTTCCCATAGTGCCTCTTGCCACAAGTGATGCAAGTAGGTTTAGAAAATTGAGATTCACCATTTTTTTCTTGGTTAACCTTAGGAGCACTTGAAGAACCTTGGTCTTGAGCCCTCTTCTTGAACCTAGGTTGACTTTGCTCATCGGATCTACCCCTCTTCACATTCCTATTCATCCTCTTGAGTTCGGACTCCTCAATGGATTGATCATACACTATGAGCCTAGAAATGTTCATGTGGCACTCTTCCTTGACTAGGTCGGATACACCGGTCACAAACCTACTCATCTCATCCCTAGGGTTTGACACCAAAGATGGAGCATACTTAGACAATTGGGTAAACCTCAAGGAGTACTCTTGCACACTCGCATTGCCTTGTCTAAGGTTGATAAACTCCTCAACCTTACACTCCCTCTTCTCACGGGGAAAATACCTACCAAGGAAAGCTTCCTTAAACTCCTCCCATTCTATAGGATCCGCTCCCACCGGCCTATTAGCCTTCCATTGAGTGAACCAAATTTGGGCAACATCTTTCAATTGGTAGGAGGCAAGCTTCGCCTTTTCTTTTGAAGTCACCCCCATAGCACTCACTACCTTATACACTTCATCCAAAAATTCTTGGGGATTCTCTCCCACCTTAGAACCTAGAAACACCGGAGGATTCATCCTCACAAAGTCTCTCCACTTAGAAGCCATAGTACCCTCATTAGCATTCACCCTAGGCCCCATATCTCTAGTCGCTTGAGCCGCCATGGCTCGGGCCAAGATTAAGAAAGCCGACCTAATCTCTTCATTGGTCATATCCGGGGGAACCACCGGAACCTCATTCTCTTGCTCACCTATAGGAACTTGATTGCATTGCACACCTTGACCATTTTGCACAACTTGGGGAGGAACTTCCTCATTCACATCCTCTTCTCCTACTCTCCTTGCGGGTCTCCCTCTTGTATTCATATCCTATAAACACAAGAGAAGGATTAAAAAAAAAGGGGCACTTATAAACCAAACTCTAAGGCACGACTTCAAAGATAATGAAAGAAGTGTAACTTCTACCGTCCTATAGCCTCTCGCTCAAAGATGTGTCGCGACTCACACCGATGAACAAGACTCTACTAGACGTGGCTTGTGAGACTTTGACCCTAAAAACCATTCCCAAAATCTTATGCTCTGATACCATGTTTGTCACGACCCGAGAGTACCCCCTAGTCGTAACATGGCGTATTCGACCCCAAAGGGGTCTTATACGAGCAACATAGTCATTCATTGCATTCAATAATGAAAATAGTGCGGAATAAAAAAAAAACTTATTTACATCCACACATTTAAACTTCCTTAAAACAATTTTAAAAACACACAGCAGAAGTCTAAGTCTCACATGGCCATCTTAGACACAGTCACAAAACATAAGTAGGGACACGGCCCTATACAATCAAAAGAAGTCTATTAAGTCTATTACATGAACAAAAGAACTTAAAAGTCTTATCCTCGAATCCATGAGGACATACCAAGTCTTGGAGGAAAGCAATCCAACACTTCAAACTAGCTAGGAGGGATCACTTGCCGGAACCTACACTTATAATAAAAATATGAAGAATATGGGTTAGAACACAAAATGTACTAAGTATGATGACCATGCAAGACATGCTTTAAAAGGGACATTTTGGTTAGAAACCATGCATTATGCCACTTTTTGAAGTACCATGAATAGTTGCATAAAAGACATACAATTCAAGCATAAACACCAAGTAAGTCATAATATTACCTTTAAACAATTTCAACATGAAAACCTTTACCTTGGACCTTCACCTCAAGAAACCCTTATGCTATACCTCGTGCAATGTATGGATGGCGTCCCATACCACCATCCATACTAAGGCACCACATTAAGGTCACTTAAGGTAACTTATCATTCCTTTCTTTCACCTTTGCACAATATTCATACATAAGAGGTATATCATTAATTAAGACATGACAAGGGAAAAGAACTCGTAATATAACCCAAGTATAGCATGCATCTCATATTAAGCATTTGAGAGCCAACATTCTTTAATAACCTCATTTAGGCCACAATTGTATCACATACATTAGGATTTAGAGAAACTCACTATGACCCTCTCCAAGCCTACTCGTGAAATGTATAGGTAGCATCCAATACTACTACCTACACTTTGTAGAACCTATCAAGAAACCATAATGAAATCTCGCATGATGGGAAGTAAGCGTTTAACCGACATAGACCATGAGAGCTTGTCATGGAATCCGGTGTCATAAGTCCCCACACCGTAAGGAGGTGGTCTACTTGCCTAAGGAAGACCGGTATATAGCTTAATGGATCCACTAGCTACCTATGCGGGCACATAGTTTATGGGATAAGGTAGACGATCATTGAAACTCATGCCTAACTATTGGGGGAGTTTCCATCTAACCAAATCCACTCGGTGCTTAGCCAACATTCCCATAGAATAGTTCGTTACATTGACATTATCACATATGAGAGGTGCCATTGGCCTACCAACTCCAAATTACATTTATTAACACGTGAAAGGGTGCTTTAAGCCTACCGTTTCAAGGTTCATTTAGGAAAGCTCATTAACTCCTCTTGAGAGGGTGCCATGGGCCTACCGGTTCAACTCTCATCATTAACCTTCATGGAAAGGTGCCATAGGCCTACCGACTCCAAGGTTCATTATAAGCTCGTGTGGAAGGGTGCCACTAGCCTACCGATCCGAGGATTCAACAATCAACAATATATTCATTTATACAAGAAAATGATGCATAAGCCCTACCAATTCAAGGTATACTTTATATTGAAGAATCCTTCATATTCTATCATCAACATTCATGAGTGTCAAATTGAGAAATAATCTTTCAATAGCAAACACCTTTACGTTCATAACATGATCACATTATCTTCATTGAATTCTCATTCATATAATGTCATGATAACACTCCAATTTCTCATACTATGCCTTTAAGGCCATGGTCACAATACATTCCATAATTAAACACCTCCACCATAAGTGGATCAAACCAAGAAAGAACAATTTTTATCCATAATATGAGATTAAGCCAACTTACCATCCTCCAAAGCCATAATAAACAACACTCAAGTCCCAACCATTTTTCTTACCACAAGAGAATTCATCCATAACTTGCTCATAAGGCCACAATCCTCAATTCATCCATATACCAACAATTCATCGTAAATAGGTATAGAAAACCATATAAATCAACAATACAATCCAATCTAAACACAATTTCATCAACATTAAATCATAGGCATTAAACCACTTCATTAGCAAATTCTAGGCTTTTAATGAAAACATGGGTTCTTGAAGAAGTTTCATATAAAAATCATCTTAAAATCATAAATAGAACTTCAATTCACCAATATAATGACTTTGAAAACATTTTACCCATGAACCCATACCTAGAATAGAAATAAGAAGTTTTGTTCTTTGAAGACTTTTGAAACCCTTTTGAATGGACTCCTTGAAGGAAAGATAATCAAGGATCAAGGGTCACCATACCTTTGCTATGATCTCCCACGAAATTTGATGAAGAAAGCCTTGAATCCAAAGCCCTAGCTCCCACTTCTTCTTCTTCTTAATGGAGGATTGTAGAGAGGGAAATGTTTTAGGGATGGGAATTAAACTAATGGTATCTAGGAAATAATATATGTCCTTTGGAAGAATGGTCCAAGACTTAGAAAAAAAAATGAGGCGGGTGAACAGTAACCACGCCTACTGGAAATTGCCTTTTCCTGCCGAACAGATTTTACGAAAATGGGCATAACTTCTTCGTCTGAACTCCGAATGAGATAAAACGAAGTGCGTTAGGTAGCTAACTCAAAGGGCTTTCCATGGATATATTATTGGCCACCCAAATAATTTGTGTGCTAGGAGATATGACCCTCCAAAGTAGACCCTCGAAAAAGGCTTCACTTGGAAATTTCGGATTTTGATACGGTTGCTCTAAAATTTGGGTTAGACCCATTTCCCACTCAATTTGACCCCCTAAACAAGAATATGAAGTCGGATTTTCGAAAAACGAAACGGATCTTTTTATATACAGCTAAACAAGTTCCCGGTAACTTCCGTAGCACATTTTTAAGAACTTTTTGGGTAAAATTCAAATATAATTATTTCATTAAGTTCTCGACTCCAAACTCACATGTGAGACTCTAGTTTCACTCTATCATTTTCCGGGTCGTTACAGCATGATAGATTTTAAAGGCAATTGGGATGACCATATGTCATTAGTTGAGTTTGCTTATAATAACAATTATCATTCGAGCATCGACATGGCTCCCTTTGAGGCTCTCTATGGTAGGAGATGTAGGTCTCCTATAGGGTGGTTTAAAGTAGGGGAAGTTGCTCTCCTAGGCCCAGAATTGGTGCATGAGGCCATCGAGAAGATTCGGGTTATTAGGGAGAGGTTGAGAACGACCCAAAGTCGGCAAAAGTCCTATGCCAATGTTAGAAGGATAGGTCTAGAATTCGACGCCCATGATTGGGTTAATTTGAAAATCTCGTCCATAAAGGGTGTTTTGAGGTTTGGAAAGAAGGGGAAACTTAGTCCTCGGCTTGTGGGTCCTTATGAGATTTTAAGTTGTGTCGGCAAGGTTGCATATGAGTTAGATTTGCCAAATGAGTTGGCGTTGATGCATCCAGTGTTCCATGTCACAATGTTGAGGAAATGTATTAGGGATCCATCAACCATAGTTCCCTTAGAGGGTTTAGAGATTAAGGAGAATATTGCTTATGAAGAGGTACCGGTTGAAATTCTAGACCGGCAAGTCAAGAGGTTGAGAAAAAAATAAGTTGCCTCCGTGAAGGTATTGTGGATGAATCACCTAGTTGAGGGTGCTACTTGGGAGGCAGAGACCGATATGAAGTCCCAATATCCTCATTATTTTCCTTATACTCCTATTCAAGCTTGGGGTAAGTAGTCCCTCTTGAGTTTTCTTGTTTTGGATGTCATGTGTGTTATATGTGTTTTTCCTCATGATTTCCTTATGTTATGGATGTTCTTGAGAAACTCATGTTAGTAAGAAAATGATTTTTCATGATTTATGTTCCTCATGTTGGTGTGCATTGAGTATGCGTTGCTTATTTGACTTTATATGAGGGTTAGAGTCGTAAACGTAACTCCCCGTACTTAAAAATAAAGGGTTTTGTATTAGAACGTAAAGGTACGGCTCCCAAGGACCAACCATGGGTCCTTGAGGGTGGGCCTGAAAACTGCCTTACAGCAATAGACCACTGCAGGACCCACGCCTCGTGGGTGAGGGGTCGGAGGTCAGGGACCTGAAAACCAAGTCTCTGAACCCCAACCCACACTTCACCAGCACGAGCCATGGGTCCAACCACAGTCTGTCAGTGAAGGTCTCATGGATTGGGCCAAATTCTCTGACCATGAACCACGCCTAACCAGGATGGGTCGTGGTTCCATACATGGTTTATAGGTCAGGGGTCCGTGGTTCAGGCCTGGAAACTGCTTTTTGACAGTTAAGTTAGGGGCACTTTGGGGTTTTCCGATATTAATTAATAACTAAGTGAGGTCGTTTCAGGCTAAAGTAGACCACCTATATAATGATTTTAATTCACTAAACTAAGTCAATTACCTCATTATTTCTAAAACCCAAAACTAGTCCCAAAACTTCATCCTCTCCAAAGGAAATTCTCTCTCTAGAACTTCAAGGAAGAAGAATAAGGAAGTTTGAGCTAGGGTTCAAGGAGCAACGTTTTATTCTCATATTCATTGGGTTTCATTTCTTAGGTATGGTAGCTCTTCATCCATGGATAGAATTCATCTATGGAGCCCCTTCAAAACCCCAATTTCAAAGATAGAAATCCCCAAAAGCTAGGGTTTGATTCCAAAACCATGGGTTCCTTTCAAAAATGATTCTAATGCTTGAATTACTTTATATTATGATTGAATTGATGATTTATTATGGTTTTTATGTTGAGATCCCAAAGAACCCATGAAATCCCCTTATTCCCAAATTACGATCTTGTGATGTGAGTTGTGGATGAAAGAAGGATATTATGAGATTATGCTTTTAGTAATTTTACTACTTAAACTATGTTTATATCCATGTCTAATGTTCTGAATTCTAGATGTGTTGATTCAATATGAGCTTTGATCCTTGAAAGGTAAATCATGATATTATGCATGATTTATGAAGTTTAGTATATGCTAAAGAACACTTTGAGAGTAAAGTGAATATAATTATGATCTAGTTGTTGTGTTGTTGAAAGGTTAATCTCATTTACACCCTTATGTATGATTATAATATGATATGAAAGTTTTTCTCACAATATGATGATTCTAGGGTTGAAAGGATTTCTCACCTATTGAATCTATATGTAGATATGGACGATGAAAGATTATTCTCACGCATGATCTAATGACCTGAATTATGTTGGATTGAGTTTCAAGACATTCTTCTATGAATATGAACTTCAGTCAAGACTTAATATGAACTCTGGGGGAATTAATGCTTAGCACTGAGTGGATATTGAATATGAGATGGAAGCTTTTACGCTAGTTGAGTTCGGCTTTCCAAATAGGTTCCTTCTACGCTAGTTGAGTCCGGGTTCCCAAAGTATGTCTCATGAGATGGAACCTTCTACATTAGTTGAGTACGGGTTTCTAGTAGCAATATCCTTATCCCATAAACTATGTTCCCTCATAGGTATTTAGCTAGTGGATCCACCTAAGCTAAGAGTATGGTTCTACCTTAGGCAAGTAGAGCATCCCTTTTTGGTGAGGGAGTCACCGAATTCTATGTTAGCTCACATGGTCTATATCGGTTAAGCTTAATCCTACTATGACAATAATAATATCACCACAAGAAAGTAGAGATATGACGACATTTATTTGGTGACATTTGAAATAAATTTCAAAAAATAAAGAATTTATTGACATTTATGAACAAATATCGCAAAAACAATGACATTTGATGCAAAATGTCATTAAAATAATGACATTTGGTCAGAATCGTCACTCTTTTATGACATTTGGCATCAAATGTCGAATATACTATGACATTTTGCAACAAATGTCTTTACTTTTAGCAACATTTTCAAAAAATATTGTTAAAATAATGACATTTTGCAACAAATGTCGTTTCTTTTAGTGACATTTTGTGATAATGTTGTTAAAAGAACGACATTTTATACAAATGTCCAATATAATAAGACATTTGTTGGTAAGTGTCATTATTTTTAATGGTATTTGGAAAACAATGTCATTAAAATATTGATATTTGCCAACAAAGGTCTACATTATTACAAATGTTTCACATGTGATACTATTAATCGTTAATTACCGTCATTTACATTTATTGTTTGAAATATGAATCTTTTTAAAGTTATTTGTCATTCTTTATACGACAAAGATATGAATTCACCCCTGAACTACACGATTAATCACAAATGTACCTTGTATTTAAAAAGTCTCATGTTTACTATCCTTATTATCAAAATGACTCAATTTCCCTTATGGGTTAATGTATGTACAACAACATATATATAAAGGAGAAATTTTGACCATTCATAAAGTTCAAGGACCAACTTGAATAATTCACAATGTTTGAAGGAAAAATCATTTAAATCCTACACCCTAACTGAATAGATTTAAAAAATAACTTATATAATAGTTAAAACAACTTAATAATATTTTTTATAGTTAGGAGGAAAGTAAAATAATTTTCCCACGATCGATGGTTTGCCTCCATAAATATTGACAGATTTCAATAAAAAATAAAGAAAATGTTTATTACAGAAGAAGAGTCCAAAATAAGGCAAAGTCAAATATATTAAAGAAATAAAATTGGTTTGTGTCACATGAAGTCCATGTTAAAGCTTTGAATGTACAAAGCCAAAGTTTCCTAGTTTAAAATTTCCTTATTTAAAAAGATTTATAGTTTAAAAAATTTTCTAGTTTAAAAGTTTTATAGTTATTATTTCCATAAAACTATAATTTGAATCCTATTCTATTTGGGATAGATTATCCCTATATATAGGGGTGAATTTTTGTTATTTTTTAAAAGACATGCTTAACATTATTCGAGAGGCTTCTCTCTACGTACGTTTGGTGACTAAGGATTTATATCTTTCACCCTTATAATTATAATTAGAGGGATTCTTAACGAGGTAAGTGATTCAGGCCAAATTAAATTTTTTGGCCTTGATAGTAGGTATTGTAAGGCTACTGTGTATATTATTATATTATGTATAAGGAAAAGAGGACCCAATATACCTCTGAACTTTGTCAATTTGAGCTGATATGCCCCTCGTTTTAAAAGCAACTAGCTCACATGTACCCTTTACTATTACAATAGTGGCTCACATATACCCCTATTGTTACAAAAGTGATAAAAATAATTTTAAAATTACTTTTTTTTTATTTTTAATATTTAAAAAACTTATGTATTTGATTTTTTTCACACACAAAATAATTTTTTGACTTCTTTGATTGTTATTGTTTGAGTTTCTTATTCTTATTTCATTTTTCTTTCATTATTTGGTGTAAAATAAGAGAAATAAAAGAAAGAAGTGTGAATGAAAAAAAAAATTAAATTACAAATATATTTTTTGCGGCTTTATTGTAATTTGATTTTTATATATGTGAAGAAAATTTAGGACATATGTTATAAATTATATAAGAAAATAAGCTAAAAGAATAAAAATTTGAACATCAAAATAATAAATTCAAATTAGCCGTTGAATTAAAAAAAGTTGTAAAAAATATATGAGAAGGATAAAACATACTTATACATGGATTACTTTTTTAATGAATCCGTTAGAAGAAAAGGGTATATGTGAGGGGATATATATATATATATATCCCCTCACATATACCCTTTTCTTCTAACGGATTCATTAAAAAAGTAATCCATGTATATATATATCCCCTCACATATACCCTTTTCTTCTAACGGATTCATTAAAAAAGTAATCCATGTATAAGTATGTTTTATCCTTCTCATACATTTTTTACAACTTTTTTTAATTCAACGGCTAATTTGAATTTATTATTTTGATGTTCAAATTTTTATTCTTTTAGCTTATTTTCTTATATTATGAAGCACTTTTAGAATGAAGGGTACATTAGACTTTTTTCTCATTATATTAAAATAACAAGTCTGGTGAAAGGTTATAGTAATAAATAAAATAAAAAATTAAATAAAGTTATTAGAATGTGAAGGCCACATCAGATATAGCAAACATTAAAAAAAAACCTCCTTTTAATTAAAAAAACGCTAATTTGTTTTTTTCTAAAAGTAATCCTTCCATTTAGAAAGAACTCCAACCCTTTGTTAAAACCCTAGCCCATGAGATCTTTGTGCAAATTAGTTGAGTCCTTCCTTCAAATCAAGTTTAATCTTTGTTCCAAGTTGTTTGGGTCGACTAAACAACTATGGAAATTATGGTTTATCGCAAATTTGTAGCGAAAAAATCTGGAGTACAACATATACAAGGAAAAAATAAATTGGCGGTAAGATTTTTGGCTTCCCTCCTTTTAGTTCCTTTTATGCTTCAAAGTTCTTAGGGTTTTAGTTCTTTTGGTTTCTTTTTGGCAGCGCTTGAGGCAAGTTTATTCTCTAATTTAGGTCTTACTAATTGATAGTTGAAGATATAGAATTAATTACAATAACTTGAAGATTGTTGCAGAAATTTGTACCTTAGAACTAGATTTAGTGTTCTTGAAGTACTTCTTATATGGTGTTAACAGATTAAGTAATCATCACACGCATCGCCTTCCTACATTCTATCTATTTTTTGAAGTTTTACCATTGATTTATTGAAACTTCACCATTGATTTATAATTTGAAGATTAAGAGAAAAAGAAGGCAAGGTGCTAGCAGGAAGATCTTAACCTTCAGTTTTAAGGTGTTTTCATTGTTCTCTTTCTTTCAAATCTTGTGCTTTTTTCCTTTCTATAATATCTAATGATTTGTGGGGTTTGTATATTGTAACGACCCATTTGGTCGTTTTGATTACTAGAGCTTCTTATTTCATCAAAATAATTTCCAATAGATTCTAAATGTACTTGGACTATTTGAAACTACAATTATGAAATTAGTGGGGTAGTTTTAATAATTAATTTAGTTGGTGGTTAAAGAAGATAACATTAAAAGTAGTTAGATTTAATATTTATTTGTTCATAATTAGTTACCCTAGATAATTAAAAAGACTAAACAAGAGAAACACCCTGTGGCATCAACCAGCAGCGACTGCCATCCAGGTAATGCTTCAACGCTTTGATTTCTTTAGATAATAGGTAATGGGTTCTATTTATCATTAGTATGTTGCATTGTTATTGGTTGGGAAAGAGAAATCAAATTGAAAAGAGGTGGGATCTGGAAATTCCTCATATGCAGTACGTAGGTTTATATTAATTGGGGGTAAACGAAATTTAATGCATTGTAATGGATTTCATTAGGAAGTTTGAGTTTGAGCAGGTGATTGGACAATAATGTAGGATGGTCTTAGATGCTGTAATTTTATTTATATATGTGAATGGCAATCTTCATAAGTAGGAATAGTACGTTGGGTTCAGAAGTAGCGCCACTGGTTTCGTAACCAGTGGCCTCAACCCTAATTATCTATTATTATTTTATTCTAAAGTGGGAGTATTAATTGGCATATGCATAGTAATTGTTGTCAGATGAAGGTTGAGAGAAAAGTTAGGCCAAACAGAGTAATAATTGGTATCACACGTTAATATTTATATGTTAAAATTTGATTGGGTCATGGGGCTGTTAAATTGTTTTCTCAGTTGTTTATGTTCGTAGTTGGGGTTACTGTTAGTGGCACTTAAGTAAATGTTCCAATGTTTCTATAGTTATCTTGCTATGACTCAAGAATATATTAAATTGATTATAGAATTAGGTGAGTTTTTGGGTTTAGGAGAGACACAGAATAATGTGAGTGTTAATAGATTCGTTAACTTACAAACTATGCATATCTACTTGATAGATTGGAAAGGTTCGGAGTCATTGAAGAAAGAAAAAAGTATTGGAGAAGTAGCTTGCTTGACTTCGGTTCTTCGGTGGAGGTAGGTTATGGCTTATTCTATTTGATAGATAAACTCTTAATAGCGATTGATATGCATTGAATGATACTGTGAAATTCTCTATGTACTTGTTTGTGTGAAGGTGTGGTTTGTGATTGGTCTAAAATCTTGAGACCGTGAGATTTATAATCTGTAAACCTCTCTATCGAAGTGATGGCTTGAATAAAGAAGGCTTGATGTAATATTATTAATGAATTAAATAGTGGTGATAATAAATGATATATTAATAATATTATTGGATCGGAGTGTCACGTTCCGACACAGTGTTTTTGGGTCGAAGTGTCACGTTCCGATACGGTATTTTTGGATCAGAGTGTCACATTCCGACACGGTATTATTGGATCGGAGTGTCACGTTCCGACACAGTATTATTGGATCGGAGTGTCATGTTCCGACACGGTATAATTGGATCGAAGTGTCACGTTCCGACACGGTACATTAAAGGAAAAAGATATTGAATTAACTTAATGAACTCAATCTCAATGAACACATTCCCAAACGAGTGTGATGTGGAGGCATGAGTCCTCGTGTGTGTGCTTGATATTGTGATTGATTACGTACTTGCTTGAACTGTCACTTGTTCATGTTGTTGTTTCTTATCACCTGCTAAGTGCTATAGTTAACTTTATACTATTATTCATTGTATATTAGTTTCTATTTTGGGTTGGCCGATGATACCTACTCAGTACATGTTGCCCCGTACTGAGCCCTAGTTGTATTTTTCTTTGTTTTCCTTTTATGGAGTGCAGCGAGTGTACCAGCGACTTTGACTGGCCCTCAGCACTAGCCAGTCTCAGTATATCAGGTTTAAGGGTGAGCAATTTATTCGAGCTTGTGTTGGATTCTCCCGGTCATGACCTTATGTCCATAGTTTTCAGACACAAATTACTTTATTTCATTTATTTCGGTGTCTTTGATACTCTTAGACTTAGTAATTAGAGATTAGATGTCCTTGATGTGATAACTTTCAGATTTTGGGGATAATATGTAATAGACTTTAGAGGTTTATTTGATTGGTTACTTTAATAAGTTTTGGAGCTTCTGCGTTATTGTTGTTATTCGTAGTTGAATTATTGGTATATGTTGGGGTTTAGATTCCTTGGTCCACCCACTTAGGAGGTTAAGTGTGGGTGCCACTCATGGCTAAATTTGGGTCGTGATATTCCTTCAGTTTTGGTATATATTAACTTCTGAATCAGTAAAAAACAGGTCTGTGCTTTAGTGGATTCTATTGTCATTTGAATTTTAACTTGTGCTGATCTTATGCTTCAGTTCTTAATGTGTTTTCAGTGTCATTTTTCTTCAAATTTTATGTTTTTTTCCTTTCTGTAGTATCTAATCATTTTTGTGGTTTGTATATTTCTTTCAATTTCGGTAAATTTTGACATATGAGTATGTACAGATATGTGTACAGGTATGTGCTTTAGTGGATTCTATAGCCATTTGGATTTTAATTTGTGCTCTTAAGCTTCAATTTTAATGTGTTTTCAATGTTCTTTTTCTTCAAGTTTGGTGCTTCATTTTTTTAAAACTTCTATAGGATCTAATAATTTGTGTGTTTTGTATTTTCTTTCGATTTGGTAGATCTTGACTTCTGAATCTGTACGAGTATGTGTTTTTTTTTACACTATAGACTTTTGGATTTTAACTTATGCTCTTATGCTTTAGTTTGAATCTGTTCTACTTTGTTTCATCACTTGTGGTCTTAAAATTATGCATTTTAGTTGATTCAACAACATTCTTGGATAGTCCAATCAACTTCGTTTGGCTAATTGTTTTTTTTTTACTATTCTGTTCGTTATGCATTTGAAGTATTTGGTGAATGTTGCTTGAAACTCCAGTTATTCCACTAGAAGAACACGTCGCCCTCTCCAATACTCCATAAGATATTCGGTTCAGAAAGTTCTTTGATTTTTATTAGTCTTCTCAATGTATAGGATTGATTATCAGTTCCTTTTCTAGCCACGTGATGTAAATTTTTTTTAGTATTTGGCTTCGAGGAATTCTCTGAGAAGTAAGTTGTTAGTTCTAATGTTACACCAGTTCTTCACCGAAAATGAGTCACAAAAACTTTGGATCTCCCTCATTCAAATTCCCCCCTCTGAGTACGTAGGGGTAACATAGATCATCTCATGCTATCCAATGGCGTTTCTTCCTCCCATCAGCTTCACCCCAAAAAGAGATAGCCATGAGACTATCAATTTGTTTAAAGGTGCCTTCAGTAGGTACATCACAGAGAAAATATGAAGAGGGATAGAGGTCAGAACAAAATTGAGCATAACAGATTTACCACCAGCGGTAAGAGTTAGTGTTTTTTTGCCAAGAAGTATTCCCACTAAACATCTATCTTAAGCTTTGGTCGTGTTAAGTTTTAATATCTCATTGTTACTAAGATTTGTACCTTTCATATTGTGGTTTCATATTTTGGACCATCTCTTGAATCAAAATAATATTATCAACGATAGACCCTCCTTTAATAAATCATGAATGGTTACCATAGTCCTACTAGGTGGTTGGTTAGCTTATTTTTAGAAGACCACTTTATATGAACTAATCAGTGATATAAAACTACAAATGATTTTCAAATGACCAACTTGAAATAATTTTTCTACAATTTTGAGCAAATATATGAAAAATAAATGGAAACAGAAGCACTCTTCATAAAAATTCACTCCATCATGATCATTGTATTATGATTACTACTTATAATTAGGGTCGCTTTCGTTTATTTATTTTATTAATATTTTTAGTTGATTTCGAATGTCTATTTTTTTAATTGATTTTTGTTTCCTATATGTATAGGTTATACTCTTAATGGATAAGGGTTAGATAATTATAAAGAATAGGCTTGATCCTTTATATGAGAATGGAGCAACCAATTTTCTTCATTTTGCATCATTAGATAGGCCTAATGCCTATGAAATTTTGTGTCCATGTCGAAAATGTCGTAATATAAAATTTCTTCGAAAAGATTTGATTGTTGAACATATTGTGGTTGATGGATTTCTAACTAGTTACACTAGTTGGATTTTTCATGGTGAGAAGTCATCTTCACCAATATGTGTGGATCAGTTAGATAAAGGTGATGAAATGCAAGACATGTTACATGAAGCATTTGGA
Organism: Solanum okadae; assembly: GCA_036553675.1. Classification (NCBI taxonomy): domain Eukaryota; kingdom Viridiplantae; phylum Streptophyta; class Magnoliopsida; order Solanales; family Solanaceae; genus Solanum; species Solanum okadae. The sequence continues at coordinate 38,302,923 of CM071678.1, forward strand.
ATTCCTCCTACATCTAGCTTTGTTGATATGGACACTAGTGGGATTGATGGATTGGGTAGTTCAAATCAACATAATAGGGGGTTTGACAAGAAGACTGGAGAATTTTTTAAACTATTGAAAGAAGTTGAATGTGAGTTATACCCGGGTAGCAAGTATTCTCTACTTTCATTTCTTGTTCGTCTTTTACATTTGAAGTGTCTCAATGGGTGGAGTAACAATTCATTTTCCATGTTGCTAGAGTTGTTAAAAGATGTGCTTCCTGGAGGTGAAACATTACCCAAGTCCTTTAATGATTCAAAAAAAATTATTAAAGATTTAGGGCTTGAGTACAAAAAAATACATGCATGTCCAAATGATTGTATGATTTATTGGAATGATACAGAAGATCAAATAAATTGTAAGATTTGTAAAGCTCCAAGATACAAACAATTTAAAAGTGAATCAAACGACAATAGTTCAAAAATTCCAGCAAAAGTGTTTAGATAATTTCCATTGATACCACGACTTCAAAGACTATTTAGGTCGACTAAAACATCTACCAAAATGAGATGGCATGCAGAAGGTCGCACTAAAGATGGGGTAATGCGACATCCTGCTGATAGTATTGCTTGGAGGAATTTCGATGAAACACATGTCGATTTCGCTCAAGATCCTCGGAATGTTAGACTTGGACTGGCTTCAGATGGCTTTAGTCCATTCAAGTTTATGTCTATCTCACATAGCACATGGCCGGTCATCTTGATTCCTTATAACTTGCCACCATGGTTGTGCATGAAACAACCATATATGATATTATCAATGATTATTGATGGCCCTCGTGCTCCAGGTAATGACATTGATGTCTATCTACGACCCTTAGTTGATGAGTTAAAAGAATTATGGATTGGTGTTTCCACTTATGATGCATCAAATAATCACATGTTTCAAATGCGTGCATCATTACTTTGGACAATCAGTGATTTTCCTGCACTAGGTAACTTATCAGGATATGGCGTGAAAACAAGATATGCTTGTCCTTGTTGTTTTACCAAGACTAAGTTTAGGAGATTGAAAAATGGACAGAAGTATTGTTTTATGTCTCATAAATGATGGTTACCTCATGGTCACAAGTTTCGAAAAGATAAAGTTACGTTCGATGGCCTTGCATAATTGGAGGTAGCACCTAAACGAGTGTCAGGAATTGAGATTCTTAAGCAAATGAAGAATATTAGAAATAAATTTGGAAAAGATCCATTGGCCAAATCTCATAAAATGAAATGGGGGGGGATGTTGATGATGTTGGTGTGGGCTAATAGTAAATATTCCACAGAATAAATAAAGTTATTCTGAAAGGTTTAATAAAGCTTTTCTCATGATTTTAAGATGCACTGACCATGTTGATGATTTATGATGTCTCGTTAAAAGTTGTACCATGTTTAGCTTGGTCATGCAAATCATGTTTTGATTATGTCCTCTTATAATCATATTTCATGTTTCTATGCATATTTATCATACTTAGTGTGTTCCATGTACTAATGCATACTTGTGCCCACATTGTTTCACTAATATAGGGTGTTACGCTTCTTGTCCTCCCACTCATGGCAAGTTGACTGTCTTTAGAATTTGAAGACTTGGTGAGTCCTCATATTCCGAGGACCCTGTCACATTTATTGCTTTCACGTGAATTTATTTTTTTAGATGTTGTACTTGGTGTACAGGTTACGTCCCGGACACTTCTTTTGATGTACTAGATTGTTTGTCAAGACTATAATAGATTTCCGCTTAAATATCAAACTCTTTTATTCGTATGAGATTTCCTACCTTTGTCGATTATATTGTGTATGTATGTCAAGTGACTTCTGTAGGGCCTATAGGGTCTTAAATACCATGTCACATCTAGGGTGTACTTTTGGGGTGTCACACTCGCGCATTCTAAGATATTAAATAATTACTAACTTTTAATTCAGAAATTGATTTGGTCTACTTCGTTCACTTTTTGATACTTATCTTTGAGCTTTCCCCAAATAATTTTTTTTTCTATATCACATGTAATGATTTTAAGAGAAAATTGAATCTACAATTGAAATTTGAATTACAATTTTGGCTTTGTAGTTTTTGTAGTTCTCCTTTCTAAGAGAACTTTTATTCGAGTGGGATTAGAATTTTCAGGGTCACTACAAAGAACTGGCCAAAAAAAATGAGGGCTACAAGTGACATATTCGTCGGATTTAGATATTCACTTTTATCAAACTGATGATCAATGTGGCTAAAATTGATTAAGGTTCATTTTTAAATTTATTTTCACTAGATCAAAAGTTTTAATTATAACCAGATCTGAAAAAATAAAGTCAATGGATAGGAATAATTTATTAAATAATTTAATATTTTTTAAAAATTCAAGGAAACTTACCTTGTCCATCAGTTTGTTCTTCATATCCAAGAAATTCAATGAACTAATAAAATCACCTGGGTCCGTTTTCTGAATTTTGCATTTGGTATTTACCCATAAATTCAATGAACTAATTGACCATGTCAGTCTGTTTGCTAAAAAGAACTCAAATATAGAAACCTGCTATTTCACCATTCCCTTGGCCAAAATAAAATGCAATTCAATATACCGCTATAAAGCAACACTAATCGCTGTCACTAATTTTAAATGGGCTACAACATCAATAACATACTAATTATTGATTAAAAACATCGGATTAATAGAAGTATAAAAGATACACCAAAAGAATCTACAAAGTCTACCAAAGTATTACAACCTCAAATATATACATGTTTTCAATTGTCTTCAAAATTCAACTAGAATCCTAAAGGTTATGGTCACTTCCAATTAGGCTATTTACCTGTGCCTTAAGTGCCTAGACGATACTGCACATGTTTTTATTCTGAGCAATCTATCTTGCCTCGACATTTACCAGGGCACCTAAAAATTATTTGATCTAAAGCAACAAAGCATTACTTTGAACACCATCAACCACCTTGGTCTAACTTGAAGTACCAACATCTTTTAGTCCTCACCAGATGCATTGCACTAAGTTCCTAGAGCCTAGACTAGACTGTGCAAAGATATTATAGAAGGAATTTGGTTAATAATATTACTTATCAATTTCCTAGCTATGTTTTATTGGATCTCTGCACCCCAAATGTACAACGAGCCAACTTTTCCTTCCCTCATGTCCTTCATATGTTTAATACTGAAATAGGAAGATGAAATGAACTGGAAGAACTTACTTTATTGATCTTCAAGTTGATTAAATAAATAAAGGAACACTACAACTGAAAAAGAAAATGGACTACTAAAGGTCTTCTAAAATGCCTAGAAAATAGGAACAACTATAACTGTTACTAGGATAATGACAAAAAGAGAAAAAAAAAACTAATCTCCTAACAATCAACTAAAGTAACTGACACACTCCAATTAGATCTTGAGACACGTAACAACATCTCCTCCTAGATCAGGAGCTGCAAACTCCCAATTTTTCTCTAAGAAATTCGAAGCTGCTAAGATGAAATGACTTGGTAAAAATGTCACCACTTGATTCTCTTATTTTCTATAGAGTAAAATCACTTCACCATTTTCTTTTACACTTCCCTCAAAAATTAAAACTGAATCCTGTAATGCTTGGTCCTTCCATGAAACATAAGATTTTTAGATATGGCTATGGCAGCTTGATTATCCACAATGATCTCAGTGCTTTCTTCTTGCTCCATCTGCAAATTGATCAAAATTATCCTAAGCCATAATGCTTGATTAACCGTAGTTGTTGTTGCGATGAATTCTGCTTCAGCTATTGTGTAGGCAACTATTTCTTGTTTCTTTGAGAACCATGAGGTACAACCTAATCTAAAAGTTAAGAAATAACCAAAATTACTTTTCATATCACCAGTTGACCCGCCCCAATCATTATCAGAATATCAACAAAGTTTGAAATTCTGACTTTTGCTCAATTTAATGCCATAGGTTAGAGTTCCTTTAAGAAACCTAACCTCTCTTTTGACAGCCATCATGTGCAACTCACTTACAAAATTTAAAAACCTGGATAAACCCCTCAATGGAAACAAGATGTCAGGCCTTGTTGTTGTGAGATACATCAAACATCTAGTTAAGCTTTGATATTCTCCTTTATCAACTAGTTAGGCTCCATCATCCCTTTTCAGCTGTTCTTTTTGATTCATTGGAGTACACACACTCTTGCATTCTTCCATTCTAATTTTTTTGGAATCTCCTTTGTATATTTCTTTTGACAAACATAGACTTCATTCTGAATTTGCGTGGTCTCCATTCCCAGAAAATAAGTCATCTCGCCAAGATCAATCATCTCAAAGACTTTGATCATCTCCTCCTTGAATTCTTCAATCAGCACAACATTATTTCCTGTCACAAGTAAATTTTCAACATACAAAGAAATAATAATAATGTTAGAACCAATTTTATTGACATAAAGAGTTGGTTTTCTTAAGCTTTTTCAAAGCCAATGTTTAGCAAATGGTTATTCATTCGGCCGTACCAAACTTTAAGTGCTTGGTTTAGTCCTATAGAGTTTTCTTTAATAGATAAAATATATCTCCATGTCCTGGCACGCCAAACCTTTTGGGTTGTTCAACATAAATTTCTTCATGTAGTAGACCATTCAAGAAGTCATACTTCACATCCATTTGAAAAATATTCCAATTTTTCTGTGCTGCATTAGCCAAAAGCATCCGAATTGTATCCAATTTGGCTACTAGGGAAAAAACATCAGAAAAATTTACTCCCCAAACTTGTGCATAGCCTTGCACCACCAACCTATGTTCTTGTTTACTGAACCATATGAATTTAACTTTGTTCGAAAAATCCATGTAACACCAATCACTTTTCTATCTTGGTGTGTTTCCACGAGCTTCCAAGTTTGGTTCTTTTCTATCATGGCTAGCTCCTCCTTCATTGCATTTGTCATTTTTCTCTTTCTCATATCCTGCAGGTTCAAAAACACCAACATTGCATCTTTGATAAATATAAGAGAGTGACCTTGTTCCCCTAATAGGCTGATCATCCACCAATTTATCATAATAAAGCTATGAATTATTGTTCTGAACTCGAGACTTCCTACTCCAGACCCATTGCTAATATTCAAGGAATTTAACATATATACTTACCATAATCTTGCATGATTGAGGTTGGAAGATCCTTTAAACTTAAGAAAAGAAGTTATAGCTAAGGGTGTCCACTAGTCAGTTTGGTTCAGTTTTATTTATTATCGGTTCACTTTATCGGTTTTATATTTTAAAATATGTTAAACCAATAAGTTATTCTTTAATGGTTTTTAGTCATTAATGGTTCAATTCAAAGTTTACCCAATAAGAAAATGCTCATAAAATAAATATATGAGTTCTCACTTATGTAACAATTTGGCACGATATAGTGAACCAAGCAATTAGTTGTAAATGCTTTGAAATATTGAAATAAGAACTATATTGATAAAATTCATCAATAAGAGTAGATGTAGTATGAAGGCTACAATTACATGTGATAGCCAAAATATAATATGGAATTTCTTATGTGAAGTAGACGTACTGTGAAGTGTGAAGTGTGAAGTGTGTAGACCATAGTGTATTACACTACTGATATAATATCTAGTTATGTTAAATTATTAATATTTAATATTTATTAAGGGCAAAGTAGTGAATTACTATTATCTTAATGGATTATCAATTTACCTGATAACCTAATACTAAAAACCGATATCAAACTAATAACCCAATATTTTTATTATAAAACTATTAAAGTTTTTTAACCCAATAACATTTTTTTCAGTTTGGTTTATTGGTAGGTTCAGTTTTTGCACACCCCCGGCTATAGCTAATGAAAATTCCCAAATTTGTCTTCTTATCTAACTTCTCTCTCTTATCTTGTGGAACATAAGAAAAACATAGACATCCAAATATCTTGAGGTTTTTCAACCTAGGTTTGACACCTTACCATGCCTCGAATGGAGTTTTTCCTTCCACTCCCCTCATAGATAGTCTATTCAGCAAGAAAACAACAGTGTTAGCAGCTTCAGCCTAAAACATCTTTGGTAGATTCTTCTCATGTAACAAGCATCTCTACATCTCCATGATGTTCTATTTTATCTCACTCACTCCATTTTGATGTGGAGAATAAGGAACAGTAAGTTGGTGCTCAATTCCATCTTCTTCACAAAAGGAATTGAACATATCTGAGGCATATTCAGTTCCATTATCTTACCTAATGACCTGAATCTTTCAGCCACTCTGACTTTCTATCCAAGCTTTGAACTTCATTAAATGTCATGCCCCTGGCCTAGACCCTAGACGTGGTCGGCACTAGAGAACCTTTGTTGGTCCCTAAGCAAATCCTTGGTCTGGTTGACTACTTAACGAAAGATTGACGAGAAAATGGTCTAAAACCCCCCCAATCTATACCCGAAATCTCAACTACACACTTATTCATTACAGGAGTCCTATTACCCCCTTACACTATGTTAAAGTAGAATTATTTGCTCCTTGAATGATGAGGTGGCAAAGAAAGTGTAGTCACTCTCTTTGAGAGAGTGAGAGGTAAAAATAATAATTAAAACTTTAATCTTAAAAGTATTTCTTAAATTTTATATTATTATTTTTTGATTCCTTCAAAAATCTTTATGTTTCTTTTAAAAAAAATTATTTTTATCGTCTTTCTTCTTCTCTTCACCAAAGCTACGTCGGCCTGCGACTTTGCTCCACCACCTGATCGCCGCCCTCACCAACCTTTCATCAATAAGTTAACTTTCATGCTCAAATCAAAAATTTCTCACAGTAAATTCACTTCTCATCAATGTGACAAATTGACAATAACTCAAAATCAAAGTCGAAAGTCATCGGCGGCGGCTTTGTTTCACCACCAGGTCGCCGCCCTCACCGAGTTCTAATCATTAAGTTCACTTTCATTCTCAAATCACAAATTTCTCACAGTAAATTCACTTCTCATCAGTGTGAAAAATTGACAAGAACTCAAAATCGAAATCGAATGTCAAGAGGATCGAACTTTAGAGTCATTAATGGAGAAAAACTCAATAAGTAACAGATCCATCAATGGAGAAAAATTCATCAATGAAATCATTAGGTAAAAAACCCATTAATGAAAAAGACCCAGTAATTGAAATGGGTTACTCAACATTGTTAAATTCTTGCTTCAATAGAGAGCATCAAAATTTTGCTAGTGTTCATAACTCCAATGAAGCTCGAAGAAGATGGTGGCAGTCATAGAATGTATCCCCAAATCTGGAAAATCAATTGTCAAGATTAAAGAAAAAGAGGAATGAAAAAGGAAAGTAAATCAAAGAAAAAGAGGAATGGAAAAAGGAAAGTAAAAGAGAAAGATGGAAATATAGTGAAAAATAATTGCAGAATAAATATTATTTTTTTAAAAAAAGTTAATATTACGTGGCAGGCGCGTGCAATTCACAATTTTATATAAATCTGGTTGTGTGTTTTTAAGGAGGTATATATTATACTTTTAAAATATTCAGGGGGGTAATAGGACTCCCGTAATGAATAAGTGTGTAGTTGGAATTTCGGATATAGATTGGGGGGGTTTTAGACCATTTTCTCAAAGATTGACTCAAGAATTTAAAGGCATAAAACAAAAGTAAATCATTAAAATTGTAAAATGCTCAACTCATATTGTTTGAAAAAAATACTCAATGCAATAATATTAGTTTGCTAAACATCTTAAAGGAAAAGAGAATACTGAGAGACTAAACTCTATTTATCTATCTATCTATCTATGAAGCCTCTATAGTTCAACATCAATGTCGGGACAAGACTCGCGACACCCTAAAATGACTAATCTAAAAAAAATGAGTCCTCTGGAATGCAAGGAGGCTCACCAAAAGCTAATTGAAGTTCAAAGTAATCTCAATGAAGAGCCCTTGATGATCCTGAATACCTGTATCTGCATCATAAAAATATACATGTCTAATGACATCACTACATTGAATGTACAAGTATGTAATATAGTCGAATCGAAACAATTGGAAGAAATGACTGCAATAGATAAATATATACTCAAGCTTATGGTAACCAAAATAAAGGAACTAAATCATTTAAAATTTTAGAAGTACTTACTCATCTCTAAAACTAAACATAATAAGTGATAAAATAAAAATAAGCGTTAACTCTACTAGGGAGATTCTCTAACCGACAACTATCACTATGAGAAACATGATCATATAGTTTCTCGCCCACGCTGCCCGAACTGTCCTATACCGTGTCGAGGAGTGGAACCTTTCAACTAGGTGGATCCACTAATCAATAAGGATTCATGAAAAAAGTATGACCATTTACCCATGTTGACATACATGGTTTATCAGGATGTTGGGTTGTCTGAACTCATCCCTATGTCAGTGCTCAATATTACTCCCAACAATATACTCATGGTCAAATGTATAAAATTACTCAAAATAACCTCTTACAAGAGGTAATTGCTATGAAATATCTCTGTACTCATAAACTCTTTCTAGAAATCAAAGTTTCTCTTTTTTCAATGTAAAAATGATACATTTGGGAATTGTAACACCCGGTAAAACTAGTAAGACCAAGCCAGAGCCTAACGGAAGCTAGTAGGTGAAACTAGAGCCTTACGTGTGAGTTGTTGAGTTTGATGTGGGGTTTAAATGTATAAAATGGTTTCCCGAGCTTAGGTTGAGGGGTTTATGGGTTAAACATCAAGGTACGACCCCCCAAGGACCAACGAAAGGGTCCTTGAGGAGGTCCCTAAAGCCTAACCCGCAAAGCTCCCCAAATCTGCCCAAGCTGCCAAATTAGGGCTACCTACGAATGGCACCTACGGCATGTAGGTGGACCCACGCCCCGTAGGTGGGGGTCGTGGGTCAGGCCCCAAGATGACAAGCTGCAGCCACCATCCACGGACCTGCAGGACGGAGAGTCAATGTATCCACGGTCCGTAGGTCTAGGGGCGTGGATGGCACTTGTGTTGCTGCCTCATTCACAACCTAGGTAAGGGTCTTTGGGTAAATTCTTTTTAACTATTTTCCATTAAGGGTCATTTAATATGGATTTATTTCACCTATATAAAGTATTTTATGTCATTAAAACACCTTTTAATTCATTATATCTCAAGACCCCAAATCAAAACCCATATACCCTCCTCTCCAAAAATCTTCTCCCTAGAGCTCTATTGAAGACCAAGAAAGAGATCAACTAGGGCTTAAAGAAGGGGGTTTTTTCATACAAATTTTATTGGATTCTACACCTAAGGTATGGTAGTTTTCATCCTTGGGTAGCTATCACCCAAGGAGCCCCTTCAAAAGCTTTTATCTCAAATCAAGAATTCCCAAAAAAGCTACGATTTCAACTCAACCCATGGATTCCTTTCAAAGTTGCTTTTAAAGATTGAATTATGTTTGTTTATGAATGTATTAATGATTTTAACATGAATTACTCAAGAATCCATGAGTTTTCCCAATCCTAGCTATGATTCTTCTTTATACTATCAATGTTGTTTAAAGTTGATCCAATTGATTGGATGTGAGTTGATTATGATGTAATTACATGATTTAAGTATTATTCTACATGTATTCTTGATTAACCTAGGATTCCAGGGTGAAATTGATATAGCCTAGGGTTATGTCATGAAAGAGGCAAATTGAGGGTTTAGATGTGACCTTCTAAGATTGATGAAATTCTTAATGAATTGCCCTAGATTAGATCACCTAGACATGAATTGATTTTGAGTAAAGCTTGTAGACATGAATGAATTTGATTAGGGCTTATATGATGGATCATGGTTGGGTAATATTAAGATTGACTCTATATGATACTAAATGACTATAATTGATCAATAATAAAGCATATGGTTAGTTTACCTTGAGAATTAGGTTTACATAATGAAACGACCCCAAAAATGTCTGAAAATGTGCTTCGGAAACACCTATAATTGTAATTTCCATATATCTCAAAATCCGTGCATGACTTCGGAAATTCGACTTCATATTCTTATTCAGGGGGTAAAATTGAGTGGGAAATGGGTCTAACCCGAATTTTAGAACAACCGTATCAAAATTCGAAAATCGCAAAAAATGTGATTTTGAGGGTCAAATTTAAAGGGGCATATCTCTCAGCACACAAGGAACTGGAAGGAGCTCAAACTATAAAAATTAAAGCTCTGTGAGTTAGCTTTCCAACGCAATTTGATTCACTTCATTCCGAGTTAGGATGAAGGAGTTATGACCATTTTCGTAAAACCTGTCCGACAGAAAATGCAAATTCCAGTAGCCGAAAACACTGTTCACCCGCCTCATTTTTTTTTCTAAGTGTTGGGACGTTTTTTTATAAAAAGGGGACATATCCATACTTAGTCATTTAACTTCAAAACATCCAAAAACTCTCTCTAAACCCTCTCCAAAAATTCCACCAAGATCATCAACCAAATTCAAGGATCCCAAGCTTTAATTCCGGATTCAAGATTCAATCTCAAGCAATTCTCCATTCCAATCTTCATCAAGAATTCTCCAAAGTTGAGGTATGTGGGTTGATTGTGGAAACCTTCCTTTCCACAAGTCCAACCATTTATCCTCTATTTTACTTCAAGTTTATGGGTCCTTATGATCATTTATGAACTCTTGAATTATGGAATTACTACTACACATCCTATTATGGTCTATTTTTGTATATTATCATGAAATGGAATTATTATATGATGTTTATGGTTTTCATGCCTCCATGATCAAATTATGAAGGTTGTTATATATGTATATATATATGTATGTTGTTGGTGGGCTGTTTTATATGGATTTTGAAATTGGTTGGACTTAGTACTCTTGAAACACATGATTTTATTTACATGAACAAGTAGCCCACCATATGTTTGATAAAATGTCATTTATAGAATTCTTATGAAATGGAAGGTCCAATGTACGTCCTATGAGTCGGATGATTATATAAGTATTGAAATGATGATGAAATGGATACATGTATATGATTTCCTCTATATAGTGTGTGAGTCAACCAAGCCTAGCTCGGGGGGTTGTAGGCCCGGGTAACCGTATCAAGGGGTTGGTACCTTGGTTGCCTAGTACGGGGGGTAGTAGGCCCGTATAACCGTATCGAGGGGTTTGTACCTTGGTTGCCTAGTACGGGGGGTAGTAGGCCCGTATAACCATATCGAGGGGTTTGTACCTTGGTCCCTAGCTCGGGGGGTGGTAGGCCCGGGTAACCACATTGAGGGGTTTGTACCTCTTTCGCCTCTCCAAGGGGGTGGTAGGCCTTGGAAATACTATATTGATGGTCACTCACTACACATATACTATGCCCTACTAAATATGATTTTTATATAAGCATCATTATACATAACATCTCATTAATATGCTATCTATCGGGTACGATTATGCATTTTGCCTATGATGTCCATCCCTTGTAGCATTGCATTGCATCCCATATACTTAGTACATTCAAACGTACTAATGCATACTCTATGCCTACATGATGTCACCATGTAGGGACCGGAGCACCGCTTGACCCTCGTCCTCCACGTGGCTAATACGATTTTCCATCAAGGTTATTGGTGAGTCCTCCATTCCGGGGACGTTGCTTATGATCTTTTGCTATGTATAAGACTTTTCCTTTTAGTTATGTTTTGACTATGAGGGTGAGCCCAGTTGTTTGTCTTGGCCCCCGCTAAAGTACCTATGTTTAGAGGTGGTGTTGGACAAGTTGTGTATTATGTTTGAGCTTGATTCATCTATGGTATTTATGTATCATTTCTTCTTTTTTTCTTGCTCCCTTAGTCCCGATTTCCCCCTTGATTATGCTTATCGCTTATGGTCATTTTAATTGCTTTCGCGACCAATGATATGTAAGATACGCTATGAGGCTTGTTTGGGGTTCCTTCGGGTTCCCCATTCGCCGGTCACGTCTAGGCCCTAGGCTTGGGTCGTGACACATAATGACCATGCAAGGTAATGCTTGAGAGTAAAGCTTGTAATATGAAAATGACTTCTAGGGCTTTAAGAGTAATAGCTAATATGAATGTGCTATGAATGTTGAGACTTTAAGAAGAAAGCTATTATGCATGTTGAATTGTATATGGTCTATTGTGGAAGGACTTTACCCACATGACCTACAATATGAGTATATAAACTTGTACATGTAATGAATGTACTACTTGAATTACGATTATATCCATGTCTATTATAATGAATGTTAGATATGTTGATTTATAAGGTCTATGATCCTTGAATGCAATATATGTGAAATATGCATGATTGTGATATTATGTACATGCTTATGAACACTTTGAGAGGGAAGTGTCTATGATGATAATGTTGTTGTTGTCATTGCAAGGAATATTACACACACACTCCATGCATAAACATGATTATGAGGTATCTATGGTGTCAATTGAAAGTCTAGTTCTCATATGCACGTTTACACATTACTATGCATGAAATGTACATCACCATGATGATCCTATTGTGTTGATTGAAAGTCCATTCTCATACAAACACATGATCATAATGTGAAAGTTTTCCTCACATATTGATGATTCTAAGGTTGAAAGTTCATTATCACCTACTTGAATCTATGAGCTATTTTATGAGTTGGGTTGAACGAAGGGTAAAATACTCCTTCAAACATGTAAATCCAATTCAATACTAAAACAAGTAATTTTGTGAAATAATGCTTAGCACCAAGTGGATATGGAAAGTGAGATAGAGGCCCTCCCGTCAATTCAAATGGTCGGGTCATCTAAATTATTCTCATGAGATGGAAGCTCCTTCGTCAATACAATAAGTAGGGTTTCTAGAAGGGATCTCCCTATCCCATAACTATGTGCCCACGTAGGTCTTTAGCTAGTAGATCCACCTAAAAGCTAATACATTTAGTTCTACCTTAAGCAAGTAGGACACCTTCTTTCGATGTGGGGTTACACGACACCGGATTCCATGTAGCTCATATGGTCTATGTCAGTTAAGACTATATTCCCTCCATGAACAAGAAAGTGGGTTATGTGCTATGGTTCCTTAAAAGGGATACTTAGTATGAGTAGTATTATGGGATTTCATTCATACATGGCACAAGTAGACCTTGAGAGTAGCCATGGTGTGTTTCTCTTATGTAAATGAACTATGAACTATGACTAATGACTCCTTAAGAAGACCTAGTTAGTGTGAGTAAGGGTATCAGACTTCATTCATACATGGCACAAGTAGACTTTGAGAGTAGACATGGTGTGGTTCCATTACATTATGATGATTTATGAATTAATGCATGTTTTATTTGGATAGTTGTTGCGATTGACTTTCCTTGACATGAGAATAAAGAATATGAATGTTTCCTTGTCTATGAGTATTAACTATGGATGAGACAAATGTATGATAAGTATGAGCATGGTGACCTAAAGGTAGTACTTAGTGTAGATAGGGTTATAGGATCTTATCTATGCATGTCACAAGTATAACCTAGGTTCACTTATGTGATGGTTCTATTATGATAAGGTGGTCTTGGTATTTGACTATGTATGTACACTATTCCTTATGAATGTTGATTTTTGCATTATGCCTATGATTGGAGACTATGTTTATGACTATGTTGTTGTACTTATGCTATGATGAGCTATTTATGAGTTGTCTTATTAGTATGTTCTCCAACTATTTTCCAAGGAAGATGTTCAAATTGGCATATGCATGGTTTCCAATCAAAATGTCCTTTTAGCATATTTTCAATGATTTTATGGATGGCTACCATACTTAGTGCATTTTTGTACTAACCCATATGTCTACATTTTTTATAAGTGTAGGGTTTGGTTCTTGAAGGTGGTCTTCTATTGATTCAAGCTTGGGATAGGTTATTCCCCTTGCTAGTTGGTGAGTCCTCAAGATTCGAGGATGAGTATATTTACTTAGTAGTTTCTTTTAGTATTTCATTTAAGAACTATTGTAAGGGTTGTGTCCCTAGTTTTAGACTTCGATTGTATTTAGATGGCTAAATGAGACAAAGGTCTAGTCTTCCATTTTCTTTTATGAATGACTTCGATTGTAAAGAAAATTTTTAATTCCTCATTATTGTATGAGTTTTATGTTTTAGATATGCTAAGGGTTTGATGCGACCCTTTCGGGTTCAAGTACGTTGTGTTACGTCTAAGGGGTACACCTGGGTCGTGACAGGAATACTTAGTTCCCTTATACACTTTCTCAATCATGTATAAAACTCATCTTTGCTTCAACAGAAAATTAGTTTAAGACCATTGTTTGGTTAAAAATGATTCTCCATAATAACTCAATAAATGTTCAATTATGACTCAACAATAGGGTTCATTTTGAAGAATAACCATGAACAATCAACTCAAGAATCTCAATACAAGATATAGCAACTAAATAATCAAGAAATATAATTCAGAACTCATCAATGAAACTCATCTCAAGAATTATCAAACTACGGATGTAACCCTAGATTTTTCTTTATTAATAGAAAGTAGATCTAAGGCGTGAGGACAAACTCTATCCATCACTATGAGTAGCCTTACATACCTGGAAGAAAAATGTTCTTGAAGAAACTTGAAGGAAATTCTTAGAAGATGAACCCTAGCCTTAGTGTTTCTTGAATTTCTCGAGCATAGGAACTTAGGAGTGAATGAGATGATTTGATTATGAAAACTTATTTCTACATGTTCAGGGTAATTTAGGTGATCCCCCTAAAGGATTTTAAGATAAAATACCCTTAACAATAAATGAAAGAGCTTGAAGTCAGAATTTTATTCTAGCGGATAGTGATGTTTGTATTCACTCTGTAACGTAAAGCCATCACAGAGTTGCTGTCAAGTTAGAGTGTCTCTAGTAATTCAGTCATAAATTTTTACTCAAAACTCAAATTGAGGCAGACTTGGTGGCGTTGGAAAGAGGACTCACAAACCTTTAATTCGATAGGCCAGGGACCACCCAATTTATTATCTGCTCAGGGATATGATAGCTTGAAGTTGACTTAAGTATAATCTTATCTCAAAACTTAATTGATAAGGAAGTTTTTAACTCAAGTTTGTGATAGGGATTTCTTGTGACCTTAATTCAGCTCCAAATTTATTCTCACACTAATAAATAGACCATAACACCAAATTATAATTTAAGAATCATCCAATATGACCTTATATACTAATACAAAATAGTTTGGGTCTTAACTTAGATATTTTTGGGTGTTACAATATCTCCCCTTGGGATCATTCATACTCGAATAGCGTTTAAATTGAGCATGGAAGAGAAAGAATTTACTATCACAATATCTCTTGACTTTTGAGCTTTCCTGCTAACATAGGTGGAACTAATTCATAATAAGAGTTTTGAAACTGGACTAAAGCACATAAATCATGAATGATATGAGTTTGAACATAGTCATGTTCCACTTGAAGCAATTTGACACAAGGCAAGGATATCTGGCCACGAAGTAAGAATAGGACTAGTATGCCTTAAGTTAGAAACTAATAATTTCCAATCTTAGCAACACTTGACACCCTGCTCTTTAGGAATACTACTCATAATCACCATTACTAACACAATTGAAAAAGGATCACTAAAAAATCCTATAGTGAAAGATCATACACATGATTTATTCAAGAAATATGATATAGGAATATGCATGACATAATATTATTTTGCTAGGCATTGAGGATAAATCATAAATTTGTGAGAATGATCATACTATGAGACACGAGTGCTTTTATGAATAGGTTCAAATCATGAGGTTGATATTCATAATTTTATGAGTAAGATTGAGAGCAATGGGCCAAAGTCTTTGCCCCTCATTATGGAAACTGAACATAGATGTGAATCTGGAATGTATGAGCATAGGACATGTATGTAATTCTGATATTAGAAACATCAATTAGATGTTGTAACGACTGAACTTGGAGGACTACGCTAGAGTTTGAATGGATTGGTATAACACTATGAATCTTTCTGAACACATCACTATCTAATTCTGAACACTTGACTTGGTTTCTCATCTTATCATCTCCCCCCCTTAGGTTTGGAGCTAATGCTTTAAAGCTATGAATCTATTTCATCTTCTCTAAACTAGTCTATATTCGCTTTACTCTAATACTAAGGAAATGCTAATCTCATGGCTATTAGACTCTTCATAGGTGATGGTTCCTTGATGTAACGAACAACTCTTTTGGCTGATGCATTTCATTGGGACGATGCATGAACCTTGATAAAAACACTTACAAAATACAATATAGCAGGTCTTCTTGTTGTGAGATATATTAAACACCCAATGAAACTTTTGAAGATTTTCTCCTCCGCCTTTTCGTTTCCATCATCTCTGCTTAGTTTATATTTTTGGTTCATGGGAGTACTAATCTCTTTGCAATTTCCCGTATTAAATTTCTTGAGAATTTCCTTTGTGTAGTTTTTCTGGCAAACGAAAAACTCATCTTTTCCTTGTGTAATCTCCATTTCAATGAAATATGTCATCAGACCAAGATTAGACACTTCAAAAGCTTGCATCATATCTTTCTTGAACTCATCGATTAGCTTGTCACTACTCCTATAATCAAAAGGTCATCCACATAGAGAGAAACAACAAAAATCTCACTACTATTGTGTTTAACATACAATGAGAATCCTGAAAAACTCATTTCAAAATCGAGGTCAAGAAAATAATCATCTATTCGACTATACCAAGATCTTGGTGCCTGTTTTAAGCCATAATAGATTTATGTATTTGATAGACTTTATCTTCCTTTACATCTACAAAAACCTTTTTGTGTTACTCAACATAAGTTTCTTTTTCAAGAAATCCATTAAGAAATACTAATTTGACATCCATCTGATGCACTCTCCAGCCACATTGTGCATAAACAGTTATAAGCAATTTGATTGCATCAAGTCTAGCAACTAGAGAAAAAGTGTTAGAATAATAAAAAATTTGCGCATAACCCTTAACGAAAAGCCTTGCTTTATGCTTGTTTATTGAACCATCATCATTTAGCTTTTTCGGAACACCCAATTTACCACAATTACCTTTCTACCTTGAGGTTTGTCAGCAAGCTGCCACGTATTATTTTTTCGATCATACACATCTCCTCCTCCATTGCATTTCTCCATTTGGGGTCTTTGAGAGTATCTTTAGGGTTTGCAGGTTCACGAATAACATCATTGCATATCTCGTATATATTAGAGATAATCAAGTTCCCCTAATAGGTGGATCATCTTTCCTTTCATTTAACCACGAGCTTGTTTTCTGGACAGAATTCCTCGGGTCATCCCAATCCCATTCTTCATTCTCCATGAAGTGGAAATCTCTGTTGATAACTATGTTCTTACCTTGAGGTTGAAATATTTTGTACACCTTTGAAACATAACTATATCTAATAAAAAAGGTTAGGGCACTCTTCTAGTCAAGTTTATCCTGTTTGACCTGAGGAACACAAGTAAAACAAAGACAACCAAACACTTTAAGAAAATGCAGCAGAGGCTTGTACCTATACCGTGCTTCAAAATGATTTTGATCTTTCACAGCTTTTGAGGGAAGTCAATTTCGTAAAAACACAACCGTAATTGTTGCATCTACCCAAAACAACTTTTGCAAATTCTTTTTGTGCAACATACATATTCACATCTCCATAATAAATTTGTTTCTTCTCTCACTAACTCCATTTTGTTCTGGAGTATAAGGAGTAGTAAGTTGACGTTCTATCCCTACTTCCTCACAAAATATACCAAACTGATGAGAAGGTTATCCTTGCCATTTTTGGATCGTAAAATCTAAATTTTACAGCTACTATCCTTTTCCACCATTGCTTTGAACTTCTAGAAAATGCCTTTGACCTGTGATTTAAATTTTAGAAAATAAATCTAGCACATTTGGGTCAAATCAACAATAAAAACAATGTAGTAAAGACTACCTTTAAGTGAAAGAGTCCTTAGGGTTCCTCCAATATCAGTGTGAAGTAGTTACAACTTTATTGTTGCTCTCCAAGTTTCCTTTGAGAATGAAAGCCCACTTTGCTTTCCAAATTGACAAGCCTAGCAATTTTTAGATATTGCTCCCAGTTTAGAAAGGTTCTTGGCTATCACCAATTCTTGCATTTTGAGAAGCCCTTGATAATAATTATGTCTAAGTCTCTTATGACATAACTCAGAAGCATTTGATCTCGCCGAATACACCACATGTTCTTCCTCCAATGAATTTAATAAGAAACTTCTGCCTCTCATTTTGACTTTAAAAAAGTCATTTCCTGAGGCTTCCTTGATCAAGCAATGTTTATCTTCGAAATACAATTTGAAACCTTTTTCTAAAAATTGACCTAACACTTACCAACTTCTGGTCTAAATATGGTACATAAAGAACGTCAGAAACTGTTGTAGTACCTAATTGTGTTTCAATTGTAATGGTTCCCATTCCTTTTTCCATAATATAACTGCCATGACCTATTCTGACTTTTGTAACTCCAGTAGGCTTCAAGTCTTTAAAGTGTTCTTTTTCATGATTCATATGGTTTTTGCACCGCTATTTCTTCAATCAAGCCTCAATTGAAACATTGTTTGCAAAACACGATGCCACAAAGAGTTGATCGTCTTCATGTTTATCAACAATGTGGCGTCTGCATTATGCTGCTGAAATTTATTCTTGCAAATAATTGCTTCATGTCCGAGTTGGTTGCACTTTCTGCACTTAGCATCCAACCTTTTCCAACCCTTACATGACACGCGTCCATTCTTTCCACAATGCTTACAAGGAGGATAGTTTCCTTGAAGCAACTTGTTTTTCTTTTGTTGTTGTACGTAGCGAGCTGCTCATTCTCCATTTGTTGGCTAGTTCTTCTTATTGTTTTTTCATTTTGTATCTTCAACTATCTTCATGATTGGCCACCAATGCTCCCTCTCTAATTCCATCTTCTCTCATAACCCTTATTTGATCTTGAGCCTACAAGGAATTCAATAATTCCAAAAAATAACTTTTGACAGCTCCTTGGTGTTCTCTAAAGTGGTAATGGTGGCTTCAAATCTTTCAGGTACAATAACAAGAATCTTTTCAGCAATACATGAGTCTTTAAGTCCAGAGCCAGAACCAAGTAATCTTACCATGTTTGGTATGTTCATAAGACTATCAGAGTATTCTTTGGTGGTTTCCTATTATTTCATCTTGTGTAACTCAAAGTCTCTAATTAGATTCAGCACTTGCATATCTTTGATACAATCATCTCTTTCATATTATTCCTTGAGATTAACATATGGCTTTTGTTGATTTTAAAGACATATTACAAGTGGAAATTGTTGATAAAAAGCAGGTCTTTGCCTTAGATTTTTGGTTTTCTTGTCCTTGTAATTTTTTACTGGAGTCCTTGTTGGGTTTTAGGGTAGTTGAAGAACTTCATAGTCTTCCTCGATTGCCTCCCAATGATCTAAAGCTTCGAGATAAACTTTCATCCGCACTACCCACATGTGAAAATTTTCACCATTGAAGACAGGAGGTGCCTTACCTAGAGACTTGAGCTTTCTTCCATGTTTGTTCTTTTGTTGTTTCTGGTTGTGGTGCTTGAGTCACTTGAAACACTCACTCACAGAAATACTCACAGATCTGCAAGAAAAAAAGGCTTTGTATACACATTGTTGGTTTTTTTTAAAACTAAGGATAATAGAAATGAGAGAAGATTGAAGAATAACAACAAAAGAACATCGTTTATTTATCTTCAAGTTAATTTATAAGACCCGGAATTGAATAAAAAGTATTAAACAATACACAACTAGCAGATTCCATAATTAACTCCTAAACAATAAGAACGTAAAAGGGCCTAAAATACCTTTGAACTATTGGAAATAGTACAAACCTACCCTTCATCCACCTTTTGGCTCTCAAATACCCCTGACATCCACCTGTGGACTCTCAAATACTCTTGTCATCCATCTTTGGGTACAATATTGACTACTTTCATAAAGGATTATATAAATAATTTAAATAAATTTTTTAAATATGTGACGACCCTCTATTGGTTATAATTTAATTACTTAAATTAATTTACGAACCTACCCATTACTAACTAAATACACCCTCCCCAAATTAAATTTTCCCCACTGAATAAAAAGATACACCCTTTATTCCCAACATTTCGTTCATCTTCCAATCTTCTTCCCCAATATATTCACCTACAATCTCAAAAAATATTACCTAAATACATACATTTATCACCATGTTTTAGAAGAGTCCTTTTTCTAAAAAAATATATTTCTCCCATCAAAAGTCCCTTTGTCATGAACAGGGGTTTGACAGACTCAACCAGTATATAAATAACCCAAAACATGTAGATTTGAGATAATTATCACTCTATGTCATTCGATCGATCTCCTAGTTTTTCATTAGTTAGTATTAATACCATAACGGGACACTAAGTAGAAGTTAATAACATATATTTCAATTATCAATAAATCATATGATAAAGGAGAATTATATTTTAAAAGATCATATAACAATTAATTTAATATAATCTGGAGTGATCCTACATCTATAGAAATCTAAAATCTTTTCTTTTGAGAAAATGATAAGTATATATATTTCTTTTAGTAGCTTTAGTTAAAGACCCATAAAAGTTGACTTGGCATGTAAAATTAATTTATTTAGAACTCAATAGAATCTTTTTTATTTTGAAATTTAGAATTCATAAAATATAGAGCTATTTATAGGATGATAAATAACACTATTAATATTCTTTCCTTTCAACAATACTTGTCCACTTTATGAAATTCATGGATAATTATACACTTAGGGTGTGTTTGGTATGAAGGAAAATGTTTTCCATAGAAAATGTTTTCCTAGAAAATGTTTTCTTGGAAAAAAAGTAGATTTTATTTATTTTCTCATGTTTGGTTGGTGAGTAGAAAATTTTTTCCGGAAAAAAAAATTTAGTTTTTGATTTATGAATGAAAAATATTTTTGAGAAAATAATTTTTCAAATTGAAATTGAAAATATTTTTTAAAAATAAACTTAATTTTTTTTTGGGGGGGGGGGGGGGTGGCTGGCGCGGGGTGAGATGGGGTAAAAAATAAAAATTTGAAATTGAAAATATTTTTTTAAAAACAAACTTAAGTTTTTTTGGAGGGGGTGGAGGGCTAATGGGAGGGGGGTTTGTCACGGGTAGGGGTGGGGTGAAAAAATAAAATTTGAAATTTGGAAATATTATATAAAAACAAACTTAATTTTTTTGGAGGGGGGGGGTTCGCAGGTAGGGGTGGGGGGTGAGAAAATAAAAGTTTGAAATTGGAAATATTTTTTAAAAACAAACTTAAATTTTTTTTGGAGGGGGGTGAGGGGCGGGTAGGGGGCTGATGGTTGGGGGGTCGCGGGTAGGGGTGGGGTGGGGTGAAAAAATAAAAAATTGAAATTTGAAATATTTTTTAAAAACAAACTTAATTTTTTTTTGAGGGGGTGGGGGGCTGGTAGAGGGCTGATGGGGGGGGGGGGGAGTTGAGGGTACGGGTGGGGTGAAATTTTTTTTTTGAAATTGGAAATATATTTTTAAAACAAACTATAAATTTTTTTCCATGGAAGGGGGGGCGGGTTGGGGTGAAAAAATAAAACATTGAAGTTGAAAATAGTTTTTATAAACAAACTTAAAATTCTTTTTTTTTTTGGAGAGGGTGGGGGTTGGTAAAGGGCTGGGGGATTGAGGGTAGGGGTTGGGATGGGGGGGGGGGGTGAAAAACTAAAAACTTGAAATTGAAAATATTTTTTAAAACAAACTATAAAAAAAAATTGCGAGGTGGGGGGAGGGGGGCTCGCGTGGGGGTGGGGAGGGGTAGAGGGTGAGGGTGGGTGAAAAATAAAAAAATTGAAGTTGAAAATATTTTTTTTAAATAAGCTTTAAATTTATCTTTTCAACAAAAAACATTGTTTTTTTAAAAAAATAAAAAAATGATTTTTTCAAAAAAATATTGTAATTTGAAGTTGGAGGAGAGTTTTGGAAAATATTTTCCTTAGTTGTTGAAGGGGCATTTTCCTTAAATTTGAGGAAAATGAGTTGATTTGGAAAACATTTTCCAAAACTTTTAACCCAACAAATGTTTTCCTTCATACCAAACACACCCGTAGTTCCTAATTTACCTTTATCATTAACTATAGTAATTTCTCTATTACATTTTTCAAGACATTGTATTAATTATTTTCAAAGGGTGATATAGTAAAATTATCCTTCTATTTATAGTTTCTTAAGAGGTGTGTCAAGTCAATAGTGGACAATTATTGTTGGATAGAAGGAGTATTTTATTCAAACCTCACACTATTTTAAAAAGACTAGGTTTTTATTCTAGTTTATAGGCGAATATATTAAGGAAGAAGATTGAAAGAGGAACTGAAATGTTGGGAATGAAAGGTATGTTTGTGTTTAATCGGTGGGATATATGTAATTTAGGGCAGGTCTAATTATTTTGGTCGGGTGTAGTTTACTTGGTCA
Organism: Solanum okadae; assembly: GCA_036553675.1. Classification (NCBI taxonomy): domain Eukaryota; kingdom Viridiplantae; phylum Streptophyta; class Magnoliopsida; order Solanales; family Solanaceae; genus Solanum; species Solanum okadae. The sequence goes on from CM071678.1 coordinate 38,325,350, forward strand.
AGTGTAGTTAATATGGATCGGGTATAATTAGTAATTGGTGGGTTGGTAAATTAATTTAAGTAATTAAATTGTAACCAATAGGTGATCGTCAAGTATTTAAAAAAATTATCTAAATGATAATCTTCTAAAAAGTGGTCATTATTGGACCCAAAGGTGGATGACAGGGTACTTCAGAGCCAATAGGTGGATGACAGGGTATTTGGGAGCCAATAGATGGATGGAGTGTAGTTTTGTACCATATCGAATAGTTCAAGGGTATTTTTATCCTTTTTCCGTGATAGGAATAGATGATTAACAACTAATTGACTAAATGTTATTAAATATAAACAATAAAAAGAAATCAACTGCAGTTGAAAAAAACAAATTCCTAACATCCAGAAAATTATCCGATTGAGAAAAACACCATTCCTACATAAATAATCAGGAGAAGATGATATTTCTCTCAAGGAGTTGGTTTCTAGAGTCTGAATCTTAGAACGTTAGTCTATTTTGTCTCATAAAATGATGAAACAATTTATATTTTCAGTAATGATAAAAATTGAAAATCTAGGGAGAAAGTAGAATTATTGCAGACCTCAACAAAGTTTTCTTACATGTATTTTAGTTTTTATGTTTCGACATCAAAACCATGAGCATGTGTAGCATAAATCTAGGGGTTCAAGTGAGCCCAATAGATTTTGCCCATACGTTGTATATGTATTTAAAAATTATTAAATATATAAAAATATTTTACCATGAATCTGATATATGTATCATACTTTCTATATTAGTTTGTAGGAAAACTAATGATGGGCATATATTTGACTATGAATCCGATTTATGTATCATGTTTGACTAATGAATTCCGTTAGCTCCCTATCTTTCTTTTTAGAATATGTTTGATGTAGGGGGCTAACCACTTTTTGATAACCTTTGTTCTTCTACACATCCTCCATATGCCCATCATTGAATTACTTTACTTCATCAAGAAAAAAGAAAAAAAAAAGATGCAAATAAGAAGAATGATATCTTCGCAAGATTCTATTATTATGTAGGCAATGATGTAATCTTGAAGCATATAGATTTAATAATAATCAATAGCTGAAATGTATATAATGAAGCATATAGATTTATACATATAAGTGGTTCAAAAAAATAAGATAGAGTATAGAAAATGGGACAAGGAAATAGACAAATTAAAGAGAAGGTCGTGCTACATTCCACTACTCTGATACGTATAACAAACTATTAGAACATGAGGCTAATAATCCCATGTTCTACATCTGTGGTAACTTTATTGTGATAAAATCTTCTCCCAATCTTTTGTACCACCATAGTGAGAGTTTGAGATTGATATTGAATATTACAGTTACTTCTTGTGGCCTGTGTTTGATATTCCCGTTTGTCGGTATATGGGCTATGTATAAGAATAGAATTGAGATGTATTTGATTACTTTTGTAAGTTCTGCTTTTTTAACATTAATGTATAAAAAGTAGAAACGGTACAAATGAGATCAACGAACCCTTTCAGTGTATTGTTCCAAGTATCAATAAGTACAAGGGGTTGAAATCTTACAATATTGATAGTTTTGATAATTATTACAACAACTAGCTTGACATTTAGGCCAACAAGTAAATGGTCATGGAAAAATGATTTTTTGGTAAGTCCTTCACATACAAGAACATTTGAGTTGATGAGCAGGCCATCGACAAGAAGGTTGAAACCGAAATAGTATTCATATCCTTGAATTCAACTCTTGAATTCGAAAATCTAATGCCTTGAGATTCATTATCAATATCATTGATCTGTTACAGGGTCGTGTTCCGATTTTGGTAAAACATGACATTTTCTTGTCATCTTGATTAATAAGTACTTTAAGGATGTTACCTTAAATATGTATAGTTGGATCAATTAGAAGACTAAGAAATCTTCTTGAAGAAGGCTCTGAAATGCATGAGACCATCTGATTCTGATAAGCGCCCCACACGTGCTCACGATATATGGTGACTTCTTACAAATGCCAACTTGTGATACTGGAGCAGTTGAGAATCCCTTCACGTTAATAAGTTTGAATAAAAGGTATATTGGTTGCTGGACTGATGCAATAGTCACTCTAACATAGACATCAAGAGCTGTTAAAATGTACTAGACCACAGTAAGCCTACTTGCACCAGAGTTAATTCATTAGAAGAATTAATTGACATGAAGAATCAGTTGTGTAAGTTCTCCACCAGTGGAAGAATATTAAGAAATAGCATCTATCTCGCTGATATCCAGACCTTTCTGAATTCATATTCTCGAGTGGACAACAAATATGAACAGAAACAACTCAAGTCTGCAAGTCAAACATTGCTCATTTGTTGTTGTATCTTTCAAAAATAGAGATATTTTTTCTAGTGCCAGCTATTGTAGCTCGTTTCTCTTTGGTCTACTATCAAATATAACCTAGCCTACTCATAGTGATAACTGACCTCTGACCTCTTTAAAATAGATTCTTGTTCAAATACTGGGAGTGAGTCTCTTTAAGCTGTGGGTCAACAGTGCTTGAAGCTGAAGATTGTTGTATTAAACAACTGTTTACTCCTTGGGAATCAAGAAATCGTGTGTCTCGTTTCTTTTGTTGGTCATGTTTTAACAAAAGTAAAGCTCCAGGGACTAAACATCAACGGCATCTCCATAGATATTATTGGGCATTATGGAATTACAGTGACAAATCTAGCTCTTGGTGGTCTTCAAAGCATAAAAGAGAGAGGTTTCTGCGTCATGGGCGTTGGTATTGGTATGCAGAAAATGGATGCCTTTCCAGTAAGTGTTTGCAACGGAGTCAGTGATTTGGGTCTCCAAGTTATCTATAAAGGTTTTCCAAATCTGAAGGTGTTTTGCATCCAAAGAAGTGTTGTCCTTTCAGATAATGGATTGGATGCTTGTGTCAAAGCTTTAGTCTAACTTCAGTTAGAGGAATTCCACATGATTACCTAAGCTTGGTTTTTTCGTATACTTTTGAACTATGGTTAGAAACTGGAGACTATTTCCTTGATGAACTGCTTTGGTGTGAAAGACTAAAAGTATTTTCCTTTTGTGTATCCTTGCAACCCACTAGAATCATTTGTTATTCGTAACTATCCTGGAGTAGGCAATGCTACCATTGTTGTAACATGTAGAGTGTGTCACAAAGTGACTCATATAGAGCTAAGTAGGCTTCTTGGTAGAAATGATGAGGGGCTAAGAGTTGTGTAGCTAATTTGATGGTGGTGAATTTAAGAGGGAGCGTTAATGTTAGGAAAAAATCTGTTTCAACCATAGCATAGGGGATCTCTGATCATAGATGGTTGCAGACATATTACCGATGCAACGTTAGTAGAAATTTCAAATTCTTGCTAGTTGCTCAATGTTTCCAAATGCAGAATTACTGATTGCAACTTCAACAAGTGTTGTATGTATAGCTCCATTTGAATCCCCCTACTATCCGGTTTTCCATTATGTTGGAAAAAATCTTACCCTTCTTGAATGATTTGGGTCAGGACCTTCGGGCTTGAAAATACAGCACTGTCCCACATGTTAGTAGAAATTTCAAACTCTTGCTAGTTGCTCAATGCTTCAAAATGCAGAATCACTGATTGCAACTTCGACAACTATTGTATGTATAGCTCCATTTGTATCCTCCCACTGTCCGGTTTCCCTTTATGTTGGAAAAAATCATACCCTTCTTGAATGATTTGGGTCGGGCTTGAAAATACAACACTGTCCCAACATGTTACTTATGCAACATTTGTAGAAATTTCAAACTCTTGCTAGTTGCTCAATGTTTCCAAATGCAGAATCATTGATTGCAACTTCAACAAGTGTTCTATGTATAGCTCAATTTGTATCCTCCCACTGTCCGGTTATTCTTTATGTCGAAAAAAATCTTACCCCTATTGAATTATTTAGGTCAGGATTTTCGGGGCTTGAAAATATAGCGCTGTCCCAACATGTTCCTTATGCAACCTTAGTAGATATTTCAAACTTTTTCTTGTTGCTCAATGTTACCGAATGCATAATCACTGAGTGCAACTTCGACAAGTGTTGTATGTATAACTCCATTTGTATCCTCCCACTATCTGGATTCCCACTAAGTCGGAAAAAATCTCACCCTTCTTGAATGATTTTGGTCAGTACCTTCGGGGCATGAAAATACAGCATTGTCCCAACATGTTACTTATGCAACCTTAGTAGAAATTTAAAACTCTTTCTAGTTGCTCAATGTTTTAGAATGTAGAATCACTGATTGCAACTTCGACGACTGTTGTATGTATAGCTCCATTTGTATCCTCCCACTGTGCGGTTTCCCTTTATGTTGGAAAAAATCATACCCTTCTTGAATAATTTTGGCCGGGCTTGAAAATACAACACTGTCCCAACATGTTACTTGTGCAACCTTAGTAGAAATTTCAAACTCTTGCTAGTTGCTCAATGTTTCCAAATGCAGAATCACTGATTGCAACTTCGACAAGTGTTCTATGTATAGCTCCATTTGTATCCTCCCACTGTCCAGTTTCCCTTTATGTCGAAAAATATCTTACCCTTATTGAATTATTTAGGTTAGGACTTTCGGGGCTTGAAAACACATCACTGTCCCAACATGTTCCTTATGTAACCTTAGTAGAAATTTCAAACTCTTGCTAGTTGTTCAATGTTTCCAAATGCAGAATCATTGATTTGAACTACGACAAGTGTTGTATTGCTCCATTTGTAGATCCTACACTGTCCGATGTCCCTTTATGTCGGACAAAAGCTTACCCTTTGATGCAACCTTAGTAGAAATTTTAGACTCTTGATGGTTGCACGATATTTTCCAAAGCATAATTCGACAAGTGTTGTATTTCTCCATTTGTAGATCCTACCACTGTCCGCTTTCCCTTTATGTCGGAAAAAAGCTTACGCTTTGATGCAACCTTAGTAGAAATTTTAAACTCCTGATGGTTGCACGATATTTTAAAGTGCAGAATTCGACAAGTGTTGTATTTCTCCATTGGTAGATCCTTCCACTGTTTGGTTTCCCTTTATGTCGGACAAAAGCTTACCCTTTGATGCAACCTTAGTAGAAATTTTAAACTCTTGGTGGTTGCACGATATTTTCAAATGCAGAATTCGACAAGTGTTGTATTTCTCCATTTGTAGATCCTACGACTGTCCGGTTTCCCTTTATGTCGGACAAAAGCTTACCCTTTGATGCAACCTTAGTAGAAATTTTAAACTCTTGATGGTTGCACGATATTTTCAAATGCAGAATTCGACAAGTGTTGTATTTCTCCATTTGTAGATCCTACACCACTGTCCGCTTTCCCTTTATGTCGGACAAAAGCTTACCCTTTGATGCAACCTTAGTAGAAATTTTAAACTTTTGATGGGTACACGATGTTTCCAAATGCAGAATTTGATTGGAACTTCGACAAGTGTTGTATTGCCCCATTCATAGATCCTACCACTGCCTGATTTCTCTTTATGTTAGACAAAAGCTTACCCTTTGATGCAACTTTAGTAGAAATTTTAAACTCTTGCTGGTTGCTCGATGTTTCCAAATGCTAAATCATTGATTGCAACTTCGACAAGGGCTGTATAGCTCCATTTGTAAATCCTCCCATTGTCTAGTTTCCCTCTATGTCGGACAAAAACTTACCCTTTTTGAATGATTTGGGTTAGGACCTTCAGGGCTTGAAAATAAAGCACTGTCCCAATATGTTACTTACGCAACCTTAGTAGAAATTTCAAACCCTTGCTGGTTGCTCAATGTTTCCAAAAGTGGAATCATAGATTGCAACATCAATAAGTGTTCTATTACTCCATTTGTAGATCCTCCCACTATTTGATTTCCCTTTATATCGTTCAATAAAGCTTACCCTTCTTGAATGATTTGGGTCACGACCTTCAAGGCTTGAAAATATAGCACTGCCCTAAATTCAGCTCTAGTACTGTTGACGTGCTTGTAGAGAAACTCTAGAGATGTGATATCCTTTCCTAAGCAGGTCATGGCTTAGACACTGTTCAGTTTTAATGATGGTCCTTGTGAATAGGGGAGTAGCAAGTTAAATTGGTCTAGTGAAGTTTTTGAAATGAGAAAGGACATCAATATTTGTTACCCTTCTGGATCAAGCAGTCACCTCGCACGAGGAGCAACTTCCTTCTCTAGACGTTCCAACAAATAAGCGGTGGCGGTGTGACAATTGCATTCATAAGATTGTAGCTGATGGATAAAAGTGCAAGTAATGAAATTGGTGATACTTTTGTGAATATTTTCTTTACTAATGTTGAGGCATATATATATAAATATATATATATATATTTATATATATTCTCTAATCTTTAATATATGCAGTGGTATGATACATATATAGTGCTTTAGAGAGGATTTCATCTCCCCATCGTGACATTAATAGAAATCATAACCATCAATGAAGGAAAGTAATCTGCAAGTAGAAGTGTTTTTTATTTCTCAATTACAAGTCCTTAAATAGATAAAAGCTACAAATAACAGAACACGTCTATTATTCCTTATTATTTTGATCTAAACTGGCTCCACTAATCTTCCTACAAAATAGCAACAAACAAACCACTCCCCCACAAATTAGCTAGCTTCCAACAGACTTTGTATAAGAAATTTCAACAAGTTTATGTAAAAAAGGTAATAAGGTGGTTGCAATAATTTGCGATTCATAAAATTGTATACATACTTTGCAAGATTTATCTATGCCACAAATTTTTTTATGGTTCGAATAAAAGTTAGTTGAAAACAAAATCAAAATCTTGCAAACATATGATTTATCTAAACAAAAGGTAACTCTATTATCGAGTGAAACTTACTTATACAATTTGAATATTTCAAGAGCTTTTAATTCCTTCACATCTATGAAAACTTGATTCGCGATTAAATAAAATGCAGAAAATTATTATGTTTCTTTTAAAACATAAAACTAAAAAAAGGTTGTTAACCTGAAACTAAAATCAAACAATAAATATTATTCATTCTCATCATAATATAATTGTCAAGCATTCGCGATCCTTATAATTAAATGCTTCATATTATTTTATAACTTAGAAATTATAATGACCCTTTAGGTCATTTTCACCATTTCCCCATATTTTTAGCATTTAGAGCTTTCCTATGGCTGCCCAAAATCATTGATAACTTGTAGGGAGTAGGGGCTGGCATGACGGTTACCAGGTAGTTCATTTTGTTTTTATGCATGTTTTCCTGTTTTGAAAGTTTTAAAGTTTGAATGGTTGACTTCGGTCAATACTTTTGTTAACCCCAAAACATTTGTTTTTAGTCTAGGCAAACTTTTTGTTTAGAGCCTGAGACTTCGGGACCCATTTTGAGCTACCTTGTGACATTTTGTTAAAAAATAAGCATTGGGTGTGAGACCCAAATTTTTTAGAGAAGTACTCCGTTGGAAGTTTTGACATTTTTGTTGACTCCAAAATGGCGAATTAGGTGGGGATACCATAGTTTGTTTGCATGCATGAGATTTTGAACCAATCTAGCACACCCGATCGAAGTTCGTCTGGACTTAGCCAATATTTGTTAGTGCCAAGTGTTGGTGTAGCCTCTTTTGTTGTAATTGGACTGCTTTTGCAGTTATAAGATCACTTTTTCAGCTCTCGAACTGCTTTTAGGGTATCTGGCCACCTTGATTTGGCCACTAAAGTGACCCCTAGACCGCATTTGTGGTGATAGCTTTTGCGGTCATTTAGCTGCTAAAGTGGTCGACCTACTGTCATATCTCTATCTTCTTCTTCATTTTCCAAATATGAGAATATGTGATTGTGAGTTGGGTCTTCCAAATTTTGAGTTGAATTTCAGTGGTTTGAGTTGGGTTTAGCTTAAGAGCATTGTTGGGATCATCAATCTCACTTCAAAACCCATAAGCTCCGTTAATTTCTTTGTTTTTAGCTTGTTTTGGGTATTCTTGAGAAAGATCATTTAGGGGATGTTTTGTGCTCTAATTGTACCCATCTATGAGGCATATGTTCACTGAGATGGTGCAGATTTAATGATAGAATCAAATATATGATTCCCGCATATGGTCCAATAGGATTTTTTTACTTGCTATTGGGTTCGAGTTTTCTAGTGGAAATATGGGCATCGATTCGCTCGTGTTCATGTGTAGATCACTGTTTTGATAGCATGGTATCAATTGTAGTCTCCTCAGAAGAGAAAAGCATAATTCTAATGGATTCGGAGCACGTATGTTTGACTTTGAGGTAAACTATGGCTTACTAATCTTAGACTTAGCTCGTGGATAAAATTAGTATGATAAATTTCTAGTCTTGGGTTGGGTTAGCTAGCATGATTCATATTGATCTCCTTATTGCTTATTTAGCCTTATTTTGGGTTTATTCGAGAATAGTATTGCATATCCTTGTCTTTATTATAATTGTTGCTCCTTTCATCTAGTTATGAGTTGGAATCGCCTGCATGTTTCTTAGATAGGGTCTTAGCCTAGGTTTGGATCGTGTGTGCCTTGGACTTTGGCCACGATGGCTTGTATGGTTTGATTTGAGTTAGATGTGAACCTCCAAGTTGGACCTTGACTTTTGAGAACGCCTTTGGTATTGATATTGGCTATTTGTGGGTTGTTTGGTGACTGGTATTGCTTTAGACTGTGGTCCTGCTTTAGTGTGTTGTGGACTTCCGATGTAAGATTCCATGAAGGACTAGTTATTTCGATGTAAAATTTTGTGAGAAGCTAGGTTCTCAGTGTGTACTTCGATGTAGGATTCTAGAATTGGCTAGCTATCCCGATGTAAGATTCCAAAAGATGCTTAACGTTGTTGTGGCTTTTTGATGTAAAATTCCAGGAAGGAATAGCTTCTCCGCTGTAAGATTTTGGAGGAGTTTAACTCTTTGAAGTTTCTTCTAACTCTTGTGTTGATATATTTTAGATCATGCCTCCAATGTTGACTGTGACTCAGAGGAATAATATAAGTGTTGGGGTTTCTGCTGCAACCGATGGAAGCAGTATACCTTTGCAGACCAGGGATAGAACTCGCTCGGCAGAGTAGGGTGCGACTCTCAAAGCTTAAGGCGTGTCTGCTAACATAGTGAGAGTTCCACAAACACTTGTTCCTAATCCTCCCAAGACTTCTAAGGAAGATTTTAGGGGAGCTATTCAGATGCTCACTTAGTTGGTTGCTGCTTAGTCAGGTCGTTAGGGCACAACACATGTTAGCTCAAATTCAAAGGATCCACTAGGTGCATCAAGGATTAGGGAATTCCTCAAGATAAACCCACCAGTGTTTATAAGGTCTAAGGTAGAATAATATCCTCATAACTTGATTGATGAGATATGGAAGATTTTGAGGATGTTGCATGCTACTAATATTGAGGGTGTCGAACTTGCTTTGTAGAAACTCAAAGATGTTACATATGTTTGGTATGATAAATGGGAACAAGATCTTGGTGAGAATTGATAAAACTCAATTATACCTCCCAAATAAGGTATATGCGATTGTGTGCAATAATAATACCCAATATTATACGAGTCAGGTCTAACCATAAGGATTGACAGAAAGGATTATGCTTTATTCGATTTTCAAACAAAATCTAACTAACACGATGTTATCTAAAATAAGAATATATAAAATTGGGGGATTTGGGAAGACAAGGTTTAATTTAAATATGAGTATCACTATCTCAAAACAACCACAAACAACTTTCACCAAGTTGGAGATGACTAGGGATGTGTGCAATTCAATAGGGGTTTTAATCCAATAGGTAAAGATTAATTAATTTCAAATTAGTCAATAAATAGATAGTATTTGGTCTATACTAGATTAAATATTTTCTCAAACTATCAAATATGTATATATTGGGTTCTTTCGAACCCCAAGACCATGCAAACAAAAGACCTGACATTGGTTGAGTGAGTTAGACTTGCGCCCAATTTACACCTTCCAAAAGAAGTATAATGCAATTGTTGTTCAAATAAAGGAATAACCAAGGCTAGGATCGATCCCACAAGGAATATGGTTTGGACCCAGTTCAATTGCAATTATTTGTGCTCTAGTATTATTTATGAAGGGGTGGTGGTGGTGGTTTATGTAACAAATAAAGTTTTATAATTGTAATGACCCGGTTGGTCATTTTTTAGAAGTTGTGTAAATTTTTCATTTTTCCCCTCTTGATATCGAACCCAAATTTTTTATGATTGAGTTTTGAAAAATTGGATTCAAACATTGATTTTTAAAGTTAAGAATTTTGTAAGATTTGAGTTTGAAAGTCTAATAATATTAAAAATAGGTTTTTGGTGTCTTTTAGAGTATCGAGTGTCAAATTGGAATTCCATCGATTCCATCAGTCCCGGAATGAGAAATTTGATCAGTGAATGTTGTCGGTTTCAGATTTAGAGTTTTTTCATGGATTTGAGGTCCTATGTTGGAAATTATTGAGAATTTAGCCTTTGGATTGACTTTGGTCAATATTTGGGGTTTGGATACCTGAATCAGAATTCTGAGAGTTTCATTGGATTCGGGAGATGATTCTAGGCCGAGGTGAAGTCTAGGTTAATTTTTCAGAGGTCCCAGGCTTGTTTTAGTCTTTTAGGTGTTGTATTAGTTTCTTGTGGTTTTCACGTATGTTGGATAAAGGAAACCTCAGATTCATATTTCGAAGGTTTCATTAAGTGTAGAACATTGAGTTTAACTAATTTGCATATGTGGTTTGTGTATACGAGGTTCCGAATAAATCTCGAGGGTCCTTTCAGTGTTTTAAGAGTTGGCTGGTTTTTCTGATGCTCGTGTGCTTCTCTTTCTCGAAGGGTGCCTCGTGATCACGATGTTCAAGAAAGAGAGTCCCTTCTCACAAAAACGAAGGGCCTCAGTTAGGCGGGGTTAGCTTAAACGAACCACGGGCAAGCAATTTGTGAAGTGATTGCTTCTGCTAAATCAGTTGGGTAAGCTTTTGTGATCTTAAAACTTAATTTTCCTTTGGTTATTTATGGATTTTAACATCAAAATTTGGGATTTTGATTGGCAAATGGAAAGGGTTTTGAATAACTCAAGTTGTAAACTAAAATGGAGATTCTAAAATGATTTTGAGTCCTTTTTTGAAATAGTTTTCACCAATGAGTTCCTAAGGCCTTGAGTATCATTTTCAAGTGTTGATTTTCGAATTCAAACTTCATTTTCGGAATTGGGTTTTGTTGATTGACCCATTTTTTAAAGTATATGAGTTAGGTATTGTTGTTTCCAAAATTTTATTGTGAATACTTGATTGATATAGATTATGTGGCTTTGGACATTGGCCAGAAGCGGAAGACTCAAGTCTTGGAGTGACTAGTTGATTGGATTAAGACAAATGATCTCATAAACCTTGTTGGATGAACATTGCGATGATTGCACACTAACATATAAGAATAGTAAATGCAGGTGTTCCCAAAGAAGTATGAGCTCATAGGAGTTTGGACGGAACTTATAGGAGCTATAAAAAGTGAGCACGAAGAAAGTACGAGCTGAGAAGCAGCACTGGCACACCGTGCTAGTGTGAGATAACTAAAGGTCAACCCTATCACCATGCAAGTGCGCTGCCCCAAGGGCCTGGTGACTGAGGCCAAAATCTGGCGCGTTGTAGGCGCGCTCCCCCAGATACTCCCGATGAATTTCCATATTAAGGATTTTGAATCCAATTTGGAGGAGTGATTAGTCTCCCAAACTGTACAAATAGAACCCTGGGCTTATTTTATCTGGTTACTTCTTTTTTTTTCAAGTGCAAGAACATAGGACACCAATTTACTTTAGGTTTCAATCTTCGACTAATTCTTTAGTCTTGAATTACCTGAAAACAATTTTGTTTATGTTTTTAATTGTTATGAGTGGCTAAAAGCCGTTCTTTTGGGGCTATAGCCATGGATGACTGTTGAGGTCGATTTTTATGGATGATTTTGGTTATCATATAAATTACTCTTGTATTCTCCTTTTAGTATTTCATGATTGAGACATATTTAGTGTCTATTCATGAACTCGAGAGACGTATAGGTAGATAGACCAAAGAATACGCGAGAGCGATCTTTCTTACACACTACTTGTTTAGATTCGTGTTTAGGATTAACATCTGGATGAACATTGTGCTTGGCTAAGAGACAAGATGAAAAATAAATGCTCCACAATGGAGTATGTCTGTCCTTACTCGACTATGTAGTTAGGTAGACAACTGAGGTGGGTGGTTAGAGGTCGAGAGATCATGATCATAATATCAACCCTATAAATCACTAATTTGATAACCATAATAAATCCATGAAACATATGTGATACATGAGTCTTTAGCATGTTGCAACCTTGAAATTGTCCTCTTATTGTTTTAACACCGAAATTGAAGTGCCCATTATTAGTTACTTTCAAGTACTAAATAATTGCAGTCGTAATAGTAATATCAAAGAAATCAAATTCTTGAATTAAACTTGCTTTAAATTGTAGATTGAGTTGAATTAGATATAAATTGATCGTAAGTCCTTTAGGTTCGACAATTCGACTCTAGAAGAGCGACTATATTACTTTTGTGACCACATACACTTGCGTGTGTATTTGGGAGCAACAATCACCACGTAACTTGGTCTATGGGTTTATGATTTATTAATCCTTACACTTGTTCCCGAATCAGCTATTACTTGACAAGGTCAAACTATTATATGAGAATTGATAGCCTCAAATTTACATTGTATTATCCATTTGCCCCTTCTTTACCCGCTTGGTCCAGTAAGTAAGAATAAGGTGCCTTCTAACGTAGGCCCTTGTTTAAAAGCATTCAAAGGGAAGGGAACAATAATACATGTGTGCATACTTTTCAAGGATTACTATATATTAGGTATACTTCGTTAATTCTTCATGGTTACCACAACCATAGTTATGGATTTAGCTACTCATAGTTGTATGACAACAATCAATGATAAATAAGTTATGCATAACCATACACTTTGAAGATGAATAGTTGAAGCCCAAAATATTGAGTTGAAATTCAAAGTCAAAAGTCATGAATCGAAGTATTAAATCTCTTCAAAATTCAATAATCAACTCAAAATAGTCATATTCTTCTATTCCCATAACTAAAACAAATAGAAATTATAAAAGAAAACACAGGAAAAGTATTTATAGACATTAAAATCCAATCCTAAACAAAAAAAGAAAAACTGGGATCGACAACTTCCATGGGTCGTAGTACATTTTATGGTTCGTGGAAGCCTTTTATAGATGGCATGATCTTCATAGTCTCAGGACTTATTTCATGGACATGAACTACAGTCCGTGCAACCTTTAATGGCTCGTAATCCTCCCTCGTAGGGTAATGACTTCTTTGCCCCTTCTCTAAATCTCAACCACGACTCCCTTCTACGGCTTGTAGAGCCATTTACGGGTCTTATTGTCTCTTTCGTAGAACTCATGCCGCTTTTCATTGTTTCTGAATATTTTCAACCACTTCCATCTATTGCTCCAAGTTAGTGCCGGCAAAATGAGCCCATGTTTTGGTAACCCGCTTAACCGGCTCATATTTTAACGGGTTGGGTGAGTGATTTTTTCTATTGGTAAAATATGGGTTGATACCCATATTTAACACATAAAAATATGGGTAAAATATGGATTAGCCAAATGGATTAAGCTTTAACTTTTATTCACTCAAAATTTATGATATCACTAAAAATATTGTAACTTTTCTTCCTTTTAATATGTCTTGTATAAAAACTAATTATTCTTCTCTATAATTTAAAAGATGAAAATCTTTGGCCCTCCAATATATATATATATATATTAAATGTACATTTCTTTTGTTAATTATAATTATATATTTTTATTAGTTTAATTTTATATTGGATAACAAATAATAGTGTAAAATAAGCAAATCATTTATTAGTATGGACATTGCTTAAATTAAGTGCATTAAGCATGTTTTAGTCCTAAAATGCAAATATTCATTTACTTTGAAATTAAAAATATTTTTCCCTTGTAATTACATAAATTTATTTTATATTGAAAAGTTATAGGATTTTTTTCTTTTTAGTTTTATGATACAATATAACGAAATAAAGTATATTCAATATTTTTCATCTAAAAAAAGACTAAAATATCTTCTCCATGTTGAATTCTCAAGTAGAGTACTATTTATTCATGAGAATATGGGTAAACTAGTATTTTACCCAAACCCGTTTGTTACACAATCCATTTTTACTCATATCAAATATGGGCGGATTGAATTATTACCCATTTTATGTTGACCCATTTTCAACCCACCCATTTGCCACCACTACTCCTAGTTCAAACTATGGCTTGTAGATTGGCTCATAATTTTCTCAGAAAATCTACCAACCTCATCTTTTCAAGGACTTAGTCTCCGAGTCTTATTTTCCTGCAAAACAATCACAAACACATCATATCTAATAAAAAGTGTTGGATAATTTGCACAAATCTTATGTTTTAAGCATCAAAAGTGTTGTAAGTCCATGACACATCAACACCCTCAACTTAAAATTGTTTCTTTTCCTCCAGTGACAGACACAACTATCACATCACGATAAACTTAGCTAAAGAGAACTAAGAACGTACGACAATCACAAGGCTTTAAGGGCTCGTTTGGTGTGAGGGATAATACTAAATAGTCCCGGGATTAAATTATAGTACCGCTTATTTTGTTGTTTGGTTGGCAAGTTCGGGATAACTTATCCCGGGATTAATAATTAGTACCGGGATAAGTTATCCCTCTCCTTGGGTGGTATAGTAATCCCGGGATAACTTATCCCGGGATAAAATAGGTAAATGACAAAAATGTCTCTTTCAACTCTTTTGTTATATCACTTTTTACATTAACGAAGGGCATTTTTGTAAACAAATAAATTGTTCTTAAAATTTATTATTTTGAATACAACAAACCAAACACTCAATAAAAAATAATCCCAACACAACTTATCACATCATAACTAATCCCAACATAACTTATCCCAACATAACTTATCCCATCATAACTCATTTTCAAACCAAACGATCCCTAACAGTTTATTTTATACACACGACACCCTCCTCTTTCTTCAATCAAAATCAGTGCAAATTCTCAACTTCTCAAGTTAACACATGCTTATCAACGATTGACATGACCACATAACAGACAAGACTACATATACAACTAATTATCACCTTGACAATAAAATAAAAAAATGCTACTTGTAGACACATGATTTTTGATCGTACTTGATGTTTTACACTATTTTTAATGCTTAAATATTTCATTTATATTTAAATTAGATATTTTAATCTTTATCTGATTTTAATAAGTTTATTTTAAAAAATTTGAAAACCACCAAAATAGAGTCACATTTTAGTGCAAGTCTTGTTTTTCAATTGATTAAGAAGAAAACCAAATTTACAAAACAAAATATATGTTTTTATTTTAATAAATAAGCTATTGTTTTCTTAATTATATTATTAGTTTAGTTATTTAACATTTCTTATATTTTATTAGTTCAAAAATATTTAGCTAATATTTTTATTGTTATTGTTATATATATTTAATTAAAAAATTATTACCCTAAACTATTCCACTCACCCATTTTCTTACCCCATTATCCCATAACTATACACTCTTACCCTCACATACTCCCCATCCCAACCTATTATAAAACACAAATTAAAAAAAAAGAGTCCGATCCTACACGCAGCAACACCAAATCCACCCACCCACACATTTCTTTTTCTTCACATCCAAATACATCCTACACTACAATTGACTACACAAATCAAACAATCACACAGAAGCATCAAAAGAAAAAAAAACAAAGGACACACGTACAACTATAAAAAAAAAAAAGGTTGAGTTCGAGGTTTGCTTTCGTGATTCCTCATTGCAGTTTTTTTCTTCTCGTGAATTAATTTTCACAAAAGGTAACATTTTAACTTCATTGTATGATTTTATTTCATAATTATATAAGATGCGATTCCAATATTATGAAGTTGCTCAAATTCATGTGTGCTTAATTTTTCGCCTTATAATATGAAATAGATTGAGAATTTTTATATCATTAAATTTAGAGCAAAATTTGTATAACATGTGATTATTTCATGCATGCTTAAAGGTATTTTTATCCTGTTGTTGATTGAATCACAAAACTTAATGTTCTACGATATGTAATTAATTGATATTTGGATAAGATTTAGTTATAATGAATTAAGTTGCTTCTTCAATTTGTATGCTTAATAATATTGTGTTCATTTTTTTAGTAAAAAATAAAATAAAATAAAATATAATATGCAACTTTCTTTGCATTTCCTTTTAGTAATGAATCTTAATCAGAGTTTTCAATTAATTTGTGTTTGTTGATCTATTTTAAAAATATTTTTAATTGAAACATTAGGAACATAATTATATTGATAATAATAACAGATAGACTATATGATTTGAAGGGCATTACACAAATATTAGGTGCGACACATCAATGAATTGGTAATTAATGGCAAGGTTGGAAAGCACTTTTACCAATATGCCACACACTAATAAAATAAGACAGATCTAAATATGTTTAAAATAAATCAAAGAATGCGGGACATAAGGATTTTTATTTAAGCTTATAAACATAATATATCCAAAATTTATTTGAAGCCTTACATAAGTCAATAAAGCAGATGTGCTAGAACCACGGGACTCGAGGGGTGTCTGATACCTTTCCATTGGTCAACAAAATTCCTTACCTAAATTTCTAGTTTGCACAACAACAAAATAAAGAATCAATTTTATTTATATTAAGGATTTAAATAAGGTGACTTCGAACACCAATATTCAATTTCAAGTAGCGATCCTGAATGAAAAATAATCTCTTTTCAAAATGTAACTTTAATAGGAAAAATTCTCTTTTCCAAAACATCATTTTGAAAAAATAGGTGTGTGACACTGATGAGTCCACGATTTGGACTCATTTAGGGATTTATTTTAATAGATTTAGTATCCTCAAATGCATGTTTTGTGCCAATAACTGATGTAAAATCCCTGATTTTTAGGTATTTGGATCTATGAATGAAGCATGGACACTAATGTGCAAAAAGGAACAAAGCAAGCTAAAGGAATGAATAAATGAAGACCCGGTGATCGCCAATGTAACTCGGCGAATCGCCAAATTGCCATGATACCACCTAAAGTTACAGAATGGTGGAGCTAAACTAGGGGTAACTTTGGCGAGCAACAATTCCATTCGGTGTGTCGACGATCCATTTGGCAAAGGACGACCAAATCACCAAAAGTGCTGAAGAAGATTCAAACAAGTGATGATGGGTGAGATAGAAGGAAAATGGGTGACTCGCAGAATGATTTGACAATCCCGATATGGATCGCCTAAAGTTACAATAGCCGGACCAAGAAGAAGTGGAAAATGAAGGCGAGATGAAGAACAATTGGCGAGTCATCGATCTGTTGGCTAAGCCCGACTTACCTCGCTGAGTGATCTTAAATAGCTACACATCAGACTTGTTTAAATTAATTTTGGCTAGAGAGAGAAGTTCATTCAGAAAAACAAGAAATAGAAAATTGAGAGCAAAAACATTGACATTGTGGTTTTCAAGGGATTTTAGCAAGATTCTTTGTTGAGATTTTGTAATAGAGAAGATTTTTGTAATTCCTAAACTTTCGAATTTCAATTACCCAGCTGTAGAAAACATGACAGATGTTAATTTTCTTATTTTTAATATGAGTGGCTAAAACCCTTTTCTTGGGGTTTTGACTATGAAGCCAATTGTTGATTTTTACTAAGTGGGTGTCATTGAATTGGAAATAATGGTGTTAATTTGTAGTGGGTCTGAGTTGCTGCTGCGTTCTGAAGTCGTGTTGCATGTTTAGTGTAACAAGTTCAGTGTTGTGCACTTGCTCGAGAGAGAGTTGCAGAGCCAAAGTAGCAATCTTAGCATCCTTAGTAGTGGGTTACCATGATTTCAGCTTGAGAGAGTGAGCTATGGGATCTATCCTTTGTATCCAACTCGAGAGAGTGGATTTGATGAGGACCAAGGGCTGGGCATCTTCCGGTTAGTGTTGAAGTTCGAGAGAATTCAACATAGAAAAGGTAATTGTTCGATAAAAAGTTACTTTACATATGGTCCAACCTACCTACAACAAATTATCCTATTGTGAGCATCAATATTCACCCACTAAGTTAGAATTCGGCAATTGGTTGGTCATTACCCCAAGTTTTACTTTACTATTTTATCGTTTTGTGTTGAAGTGTGAAATTGGAGGGATAATAGAAACAAGATATTTGAAACTAAAACCAAAAAGGTGAAATATTTGCTTAATTGAAGAGATTGTTGTCATACTTTCATCATTGAATTTGAAAGGAAAAAAACTACTCCCTGTGGGATTTGACCACAACTCACTTAGTTGGGTTATAGTATTGACTAACGATCGTTGGCACTTAGTATTGGATGAAGTGTCCTGATATGTCAAATCAAAATGGCATCGTTGCCGTGGAGTAGAATTACTTAGAGTTCTTTGATTGAAGATTTTGACACTCTTGAATTTGTTGGCTGTAGTTGAATTAGGCTTTGTTGCTTTGTGTAAGTGCTGGTTGGACTACATAGAAGTGAACATGAGTGAGGAAGAGATGAACGATAGTCAAGCAGCTCATTGGGATGGTATTGACGATATCAATAGTGTTTACAACCCAGCTCAATCGGGTGGGATGGGTGCAATTTGCATCCCACAAGCTGATGAGAATGTGATGTTTGAAGTCACTAGCACAACTCTTCATCTACTCCAATTGAGAGGATTATATGGAGGGCTATAACACGAAGACCAGCATGACCATGTTAGAAATTTTACAGAGGTATGCAGCCCATTTTCATTGAAAAATGTGTCACAAGAGTCAATTCGGATGTGGTTATTTCGATTATCCTTAAAGGGAAAAGCTAGAAAGTGGTTAGCCGAGTTACCAAACAATTCCATCACATCATGGGAGGAGCTGAATATAGCATTCAACACAAGGTTCTTTCCTCCATCAAGGATGATGAAACTTAGGGACGATATTCATGGTTTCAAGCGACAGGAGGGAGAACCCATCCATGAAACGTGGGTGAGGTTTAAGAAACTCTTACTTAAATGCCCAACTCATGGGTTACCAAACGATTTGTTACTCCAATATTTTTATCGCAGTCTTGATTCGGTTAATAAAGGAGTGGCTGATCAGTTGGTACGAGGAGGAATAATGTTACAATCATTTGAGGTGGCTTCGTTCCTTCTTAATGACATGACTAAAATACCAAGTGTGGTACACCCAAGAGAATCAAGTTTCTCCATTTTGTTTTTGATTAATACAAGAGCAACTTCATAAAGAGGGAGAGAGGGGGGGCGATGAAAACATCAAGAAGATGTTGGCCCAAATGGAATTTCTACAAGAGCATATGAAAAGGACATGTGGAGTGTTTAAAGTTGAGGAAGGTTCTTCTTCCGGTTACTCAAGGCTGGGGGAGAATGAAGGTTGGAACTCCAAGAGATATGAGGAGGGTTTCTACCCACGCTATCTATAGCGAGGCGGAAATCAAGGTTGGAACTATCACAATGGAGAAGAGCAAATGGGATACTATGAAGATTGGGCTGAGCAAGGTGATTATTGGAGAAGGGAATATGATCATGATGAGAACCATACTCACTCAAGTGAGAGCCCAAAATAAAAAAGGAGTGCAAGTAGTCCTCGGGTGAATGACTTGTTGTCGCGCATACTTGATAAAGTTGAAGATTCGGATGATTTGTTGAAAGGGATGAAAGATGACTTTTCATCATTAAATAGTAAAGTGAACTTTCATGCCGATGCCATCAAGATACATGAAAGTCTGTTGAGTTTACTTTCAGCACAATTGGAACCAAAGTTTGAAATGGAAAATAACAATAAAGAGTTGGTTGTGGTTACTCGTAGCGGAAAAGTAGCAATAGGTGATGTGATGAGAAATGAAGAAGCTCAAAAGAATGGAGATGATAAAGGCATGGAGGAACAAAAGATATTTATCCATCAAAGCAGTGCCAAAGAACCACAAAAAGAAGTGGAACAACACGTTCCAATCCCAAAAGTCATCCAACCATTGCCCAAAATACCTCCCCCATTTCCCCAATGCCTAAAGAAGAAGAATGAGAATGATAAGTTCAAGAAGTTCTTATCGGTGTTTAAGACATTATCAATTAATATCCCCCTTGTGGAGGCATTGTTGGAAATGCTGGGATATGCCAAGTTCATGAAAGAGTTAGTAACAAAGAAAAGGAGCTTGGATTTTGAGACAATTGAAGTTTCCCATAGTTGTAGTGCAATTTTGACTAAGGAGCTGATCAAAAAGACAGAAGATCCCGGGATATTCACCATTCCTTGCACCATTGGCATGCTCATATTCGCTAAAGCCTTATGCGATTTGGGAGCAAGCATCAACTTAATGCCCTATAAGATCTACAAACAACTTGGGTTGGGTGAACCGAAAGCAACCACAATGAGACTATTAATGGCATACCGTTCAATCAAACATCCCGTGGGGATACTTTATGACATCTTGGTGAAGGTTGATCGGTTCATTTTCCCAGCTGATTTTTTCATTCTCGATTGTGAAATAGATGCTGAAATTCCCATTATTTTGGGAAGACCATTCCTAACAATCGGAAGAGCATTGGTGGATGTTGAAAGCGGAGAATTGAAGTTTCGTGTAAAAAAAGATGAAGTAACCTTCAATGTTTGTAAATCAATGAAACACCTAAGTGATATTCATGTGGTGTCCAATGTTGATGTTATTAATGAGGCGGTGGCTAGCGTGAACCATTTGATTTGCATGAGCGAACCTCTTGAAGCCGTGCTTGCTAACTATGATGAATTTGAAATTCAAGGCTATGAAGAGGTAGTAGCTGCTCTTTCAGGTTTGAGAGGGTGTTCAAAGACTCCATTGAAGTTGGACATTGATTTGAAAAATAGAGAGAGTCCTCCCGCAAAGCCATCAATAGAAGAACCACCAACTCTAGGATTAAAAGCACTTCCCCCCATTTCCGATATGCTTTCTTCGGGGTAAATAACTCTGTACTGGTGATCATTGCGGCTGACTTGCTTGAATGGCAGGTGAAATTGCTCCCTGAGGTGTTACGAAGGCATATCAAAGCTATAGGTTAGACCATAGCCGACATAGTGGCAATTCCTCCCGGTATTTGTACTCACAAAATTCAGTTTGGTAGTGAGTGTAAACTGAGTGTTGAACATCAGTGGAGATTGAACCCACCTGTCATGACCCGGGAGCACCCCCAAGTCGTAACAAGGCGTATTCGACCCCGAAGGGGTCTTATACAAGCCACATAGTCATTCATTGCATTCAATAATGATAATAGTGCGGAATTAAAAACTTAATTACATCCAAACATTCAAGCTTCATTAAAACAACTTTAAAAACACACAGCGGAAGTCTAAGTCTCACATGGCCATCTTAGACACAATCACAAAACATAAGTAGGGACACGGCCCTTTACAATCAAAAGAAGTCTATTAAGTCTATTACAAGAACCTTATCATAAAATTAGAATAGAAAAGTCTTGTCCTCGACATATGAGGACATACCACAAGATCTTGGAAGAACTTCAAGTTCCAAGCTTACTATAGAACCCGCTCACTTTCCGGAACCTACACTAGTAGAAAATAGAGAAATATGGAATTAGCACAATTAAGTACTATGTATGATGACCATGCAAAACATGCTTTAAAAGGGACATTTTGGCTAGAAACCATGCATTATGCCACTTTTTGAAGTATCATGAACAGTTGCATAAAAGACATACAAGACAAGCATAAACATCAAGTAAGTCATAATATCACCTTTAAACAATATCAACATGAAAACCTTTACCTTGGACCTTCACCTCAAGCAACCCTTATGCTATACCTCGTGCAATGTATGGATGGCGTCCCATACCACCATCCTTACTAAGGCACCACATTTAGGTCACTTAAAGTAACTTATCATTCCTTTCTTTCACCTTTGCACAATATTCATACATAAGAGGTATATCATTAATTAAGACATGACAAGGGAAAAATAACTCATAATATAACCCAAGTATAGCATGCATCTCATATTAAGCATTTGAGAGCCAACATTATTTAATAACCTTATTTAGGCCACAATTGTGTCACATACATTAGGATTTAGAGAAACTCACTATGACCCTCTCCAAGCCTACTCGTGCAATGTATAGGTAGCATCCCATACTACTACCTACACTTTGTAGAGCCTATCAAGAAACGATAATGAAATCTCACATGATGGGAAGTAAGCATTTAATCGACATAGACCATGAGAGCTTGTAATGGAATCCGGTGTCATAAGTCCCCACACCGTAAAGAGGTGGTCTACTTGCCTAAGGAAGACCGGTATATATAGTTTAATGGATCCACTAGCTACCTATGCGGGCACATAGTTTATGGGATAAGGTAGACGATCATTGAAACTCATGCCTAACCATTGGGGGAGTTTCCATCTAACCAAATCCACTCGGTGCTTAGCCTACATTCCCATAGAATAGTTCGCTACCTTGACATTATCACATATGAGAGGTGCCATTGGCCTACCAACTCCAAATTACATTCATTAACACGTGAAAGGGTGCTTTAAGCCTACGTTTCAAGGTTCATTTAGGAAAGCTCATTAACTCCTCTTGAAAGGGTGCCATGGGCCTACCGGTTCAAGTCTCATCATTAACCTTCATGGAAAGGTGCCATAGGCCTACCGACTCCAAGGTTCATTACTATCATTAATGGAAGGGTGCGATAAGCCTACCGATTCCAAGGTTCATTATTATCATGAGTGAAAGGGTGGTACTAGCCTACCGATCCGACGATTCAACAACCAATAATATAATCATTTAAACAAGAAAATGATGCACAAGCTCTACCAATTCGAGATATGCAATAAATTGGAGAATCCTTCATATTCTATCATCAACATTCATGAGTGTCAAATTGAGAAAAATTCTTTCAATAATAACACATTTACGTTCATAACATGATCACATTAGCTCCATTGAATGTCCATTCATAAAAATGTCATGTAACACTTATATTTCTCATACTATGCCTTCAAGGCCATGGTCACCATACATTCCATAATTAAACACCTCCACCATAAGTGGATCAAACCAAGCAAGAACAATTTTTTTTATCCATAATATGAGATTAAGCCAACTTACCATCCTCCAAAGCCATAATCAACAACACTCAAGTCCCAACCATTTTTCTTAGCACAAGAGAATTCATCCATAACTTGCCCATAAGGCCACAATCCTCAATTCATCCATATACCAACAATTCATCATAAATAGGTATAGAAAACCATATAAATCAACAATAC
Organism: Solanum okadae; assembly: GCA_036553675.1. Lineage (NCBI taxonomy): Eukaryota > Viridiplantae > Streptophyta > Magnoliopsida > Solanales > Solanaceae > Solanum > Solanum okadae. The sequence continues at coordinate 38,348,682 of CM071678.1, forward strand.
AATCCAATCTAAACACAATTTCATCAACATTAAATCATAGGCATTAAACCCACTTCATTAGCAAATTCTAGGCTTTTAATGAAAACATGGGTTCTTGAAGAAGTTTCATATAAAAATCATCTTAAAATCATAAATAGAACTTCAATTCACCAATATAATGACTTTGAAAACATTTTACCCATGAACCCATACCTAGAATAGAAAATAGAAGTTTTGTTCTTTGAAGACTTTTGAAACCCTTTTGAATGGACTCCTTGAAGGAAAGATAATCAAGGATCAAGGGTCACCATACCTTTGTTAAGATTCCCCAAGAAAATTGATGAAGAAACCACCTTCAATCCAAGCCCTAGCTCCAAGTTCTTGACCTTCTTAAAATGGAGGATTGTAGAGAGAAAAGTATTTGAGAGGAGGTGAGTTCTTTTTAATTCTAATTGGAGTGACTTAAAATGGAAGAATTTGGTCTAGAAGGGTTTTACAATTGCTAGGAAAGGCATATAATAAAAGGGGCTCAACTTAGGAAAAGAAATAAGGACCCACTTAAAAGTTTCCACTAAACCCGTCTAAGCTCGTCCTTGCTGACAGTGCTTTACTATTTTGGGCATAACTTTTTACTCCGAGATCGGAAAAGGGCAAACTCGGTGGCGTTGGAAAGAGGACTCAGATACCTTTAATTGGATAGGTAATGGTACACCTAATTCATTTTGAGCTAAAAGATATGATCATTTAAAGTTGACCCTCACTCCTAACTTAAAACTAAAAACTGTTTTTAGGGGACTGTTTTGAGGGTCTCGGTTCTAAATTATTTCATGACCTAGCTTAAGGTCTTGCTAGCTTATAAAGGTGATTAATCAACTAGCTAATCAACCCCTTAAGCCCTTAAACAACACTCCAAACTTCAACGACAAGACCCTTACAACTTACTAGTTCAAACGACTAGTTTCCGGACGTCACTGTCATTTCTCATCATTTCATCAAGTTCTCAACTCCAAACTCACATGTGAGGCTCTAGTTTCACTAGTTCATTTTTTTTGGGTCGTTACACTACCAATGCAAGAAGTAGTGAAGAATGAGATAATAAAGTGGTTAGATGCAAGTGTGATCTACCTTATTACGGATAGCAAATGGGTAAGTCCGATGCAATATGTACCAAAAAAAGGAGGTATCACAGTGGTCCCAAATGAAAAGGGAGAGCTTGTATCTATCAGGCCAGTGACTGGATGGAGGGTATGCATGGATTACCGAAAGTTAAACTCGTGGACTGAAAAATATCATTTTCCCATGCCCTTCATGGATCAAATGCTTGATCGACTCTTAGAAAGAGGGTATTACTTTTTGGATGGGTATTTCAGTTAGAACCAAATCTCCATTGCCCTGGAAGACCAAGAGAAAACCACCTTCACATGTCCCTATTGGACTTTTGCCTTTAAAAGGATGCCATTCGGATTATGCAATGCTTCGGCAACATTCCAACGTTGCATGCTATCTATTTTTGCTGACATGGTGGAAGATTCAATGGACGTATTTATGGATGATTTCTCGATTGTGAGGGATACTTTTAAGGCATGATTGGAACACTTAGGACAAGTTCTCCAAAGATGTGTGGAGACAAACTTGGTCCTCAATTGGGAAAATGTCACTTCATGGTTAAAGAAGGGATAGTACTTGGTCACAAAGTGTTACAAAAGGGCCTGGAGGTTGATAAAGGAAGATTAAAGTGATTGAGAAACCACCACCAATTTCAGTAAAGGGGGTTCGTAGTTTCTTAGGTCATGCCGATTTCTACTGGAGGTTCACCAAAGACTTCTCAAATATTGCACATCCTCTATGCAAACTCTTAGAGAAAGAGGTGAAATTCCATTTTGATAATGCTTGTATGGTGGCTTTCAGGTGCTTGAAGGAGAAATTGGAATCCACCCCGATCATCATTAGCCCTGATTGGTCAGAATCTTTCGAAGTAATGTGTGATGCAAGTGGAACGACATTGGGAGTTGTGCTGGGGCAAAAACGCAACAAACTATTTCACCCAATTTACTACGCGAGCAAGACTCTAAACAGTGCTCAACGTAACTATACTGTTACTGAATAAGAATTGCTTAAGATAGTTTATGCATTTGAGAAATTTCGAACATACTTGCTAGGTACTAAGGTGGTTGTTCACACTCATCATGCTGCACTGTGTTACCTAATGGCAAAGAAAGATGCGAAGCCAAGGTTGATAAGGTGGGTATTACTTTTACAAGAATTTGACTTTGATGTCAAAGATATGAAATGTTGTGAAAATCAGGTAGCTGACCACTTATCAAGAGTAAAGGGTAAGGAGAATGACGAACCTGAGGTTGACATAAATGATTTTTTTTCCCGATGAACAAGTGTTTGCGGTAACTATCAACCAACCTCCTTGGTATGCCGATTTCTCCAATTACATAGTATGTGGATTAATGCCGGATGAAATGAACTTCTACCAACAAAAGAGATTCATGTTTGATGTTAAAAAGTACTTTTGGGATGAACCATATTTGTTTCGAGAGTGTGCAGACCACATCATTAGAAGGTTTGTTCCGAAAGAAGAAGCATTAGAAATTCTCTATGCTTGTCATGCTTCACTGGTAGGGGGTCATCATAGTGGTGTGCGTATAGCTGCTAAAGTTCTCCAAAGTTGCTATTACTAGAAATCCCTCTACAAAGATGCATACGAATTTGTGAAGAAATGCGCTCAGTGTCAAAAGCAAGGTGGAGTATCCAAAAGACACGAGTTACCCCTTACTGCCATTCTAGAAGTTGAACTATTTGATGTTTGGGGAATAGATTTCATGGGCCCATTTGTGAGTTCGTTTGGTAATAAGTATATCTTGGTGGCGATAGATTATGTTTTTAAATGGGTGGAAGCTGTTGCACTGAAGGGAAAAATGTGGTTCAATTTCTGAAACGCTACATGTTTGCTAGATTCGATACTCCTCGAGCTATCATCAGAGATGGTGGATCCCACTTTTGCAATAAATGGTTCTCAACTGCATTGAGTAAGTATGGCGTGAAACACAAGGTAGCAACTCCATATCATCCCCAAAGAAGCCGTCAAGTTGAAGTGTCCAATCGGGAGATCAAGAGCATTTTGGCCATGACAGTGAATGCTAATAGAACTGATTGGTCTCTAAAGCTTGATGATGCACTATGTGCATATCATACCGCATATAAAACCCCAATTGGTATGTCTCTGTATCAGCTAGTTTTTGGAAAGTCTTGTGATGCTTATCGTGACTAACAACACTAACTTACGGTATGAGTGTTTACGATCGTCGATAGTATAGTAACCCAACTAAAGGTTGGGGTCGTGTCCCAAGGGAGTGGTTTTGAGAATTAATAGAAAAATAAAATTTAGTTCTAACTAGTCGTAGCTAAAGACATTAACGATTAAAAACATAGTAAATTAAAGGGGGTGACACGAAAGTGTCAAATATCAACTTGGGGGTTTTGTCACAAGTAGTAAAAATAGCAAAAATTAACAAGAAAATCAAGTATAGGGAAATGTTCTTGGGATGTGACCGCAATACAAGTTGAGATAAATCGTTCGGTATATGCTTTCAATAGGAAATTTGCAGGATAATAGTGACTAGACTAAGCTTTAGATGGAAATAAGTTCCCTCTCGGGAAACTTACCCCGTTTCAAATGGGTTCCTCTCGGACACCCATTAGCTACATGAAGACCAACCTACGCCGTACCCCACTCACTCTCTTGAGCTGAGTGTTAGGATATGGGACTAAGGCTCACTCTCTCAGGTTGAACCTCATGTTGACCCACTCTTCAGGCCAGCAGTCTAGTTGTCTTGGTTTCGCGACCTCCCTCTCGGGCAAGCCGAAAACACATGGGTGGTTTTGTATTTGCAACTACAAACTCATTAAATTAAACCACAACCACTAGGTGAAATCACCATTAAAATACATCTACCCTATCAGCAAGCAAGACCTAACAACAATATCAACACATATTTGCTAAATCACACCCCAAGAATGGGGCTTTTTAGCCACACATCAAGAAATAACAAAATACACCTAAAATGATTATAAAATCAAATGGATATAAGAAATTAAACCTTGATTTAAGCAAAGGAAGAAGAGTGGAGACGACCCACTTCCAACTTGGGGAAGATGAAATCCTTCTCTCTTCAATTCTCCCACAAAACCCTCTCCAAACGTGAGAGAAAATATCTAAAAACGTACTATTCTATTCTGAAAATAATAATAATGGTTCGGAACTTTAAAAATTAATAACAACTTTAGTATTTATAGACTTCAGAAAATAGTGTTGGCGGATCTTTCGGCGAAGTTAGTCGATACCACCGAATGACATCGGCAACTCGCCTTTCTTTTGTTTCATCGCTGTTTCATGCTTGCCTTCATAATCTTCACGTTTTGGACCATTGGGCGATATAGTACTACTTCGCAAAACTATTTGGCGAAGTGCCGACTGCTCCTTTCATCGCCTTTTTGAACCTCATCCTTTAGGGCTTCGCATACTGGAAAAAAGGGTGGAGTATGTCCTTTCGGTGAATCGCCAAAGGTTCTTGGTGATGCTCATACTTCAGGTTCTTTGTTCTTTTCAGCCTTTTTGTTCCTTTTTGCGCCTAAGTGTCCATGCTTCTACTAAACTTCAAATACCTGAAACTTAATAATTTTTATCAGATATTGAGACAAAATAAGCATTCGAGGACACTATTTCTACCAAAATAAAGCCCTAAATGAGTCCAATTTGTGGACTCATCAACACCCTCAACTTAAACTTTGCTTGTCCCCAATTTGTGGACTCATCAACACCCTCAACTTAAACTTTGCTTGTCCTCTAGCAAACTTGAGTTCAACCATTCAAAAAGGGTGTCTCAAACAGTGCTACACAAGACTCAATCATGAGTGCACACAATAAGACTCAATTTACTTATGCAAGGATCAAACTCAACAAAAAGTATCTAAATGCCCTCACATGAAGAATGATTCCATATTCACACACATAGGTTAATCCATTCAAGATCAAGAATCAGATGCAACACTCACACTCAAAAAAAAGGAACACAATGCATGTTTTCACCCATAGGTTTGCCCTTATTTTCCAATCGACTTTCGATTCGGCTTACTCAAGATAAAAAAGGACTTTCTAAGGCTTGTAATGGGGCAGAGTGCAAAGGTATGGTCATTTAGGCTCAGTGAGTTTTTCCTCGTGAGTTGTGGCATTCTCAAGTCATTCCCTTCTTTTCCTTTATCAATTCTTTTTCAAGTGCTTCTAAGTCACCTTTTTATTCTCCTCCATGGATTGCTTGAAACCCGATTCCCTTCGTACTTTATTCCACATTTCATTTTTTTTAATTGAAATGAATTGAAGGGGTTCAATTTTTATGCAATACCATGGGTTAAGGGGGGGACTTTTCTTCCATTTCTTGACTTCTCATTTTCCCTTTCATCACACCCCCAACTTAGGCTCTTGGCCTAAGTTGGCTATTTGCTAAACCACAACTCAAGAGGATTGTAGGTAGTGGTTCAAGTAAGATCTAGGGCTCATCAAGGTTCTTCCAAAGAATGGTAAGGCTCACAGGGTGTTCAAAAGAGTTTCACACGCTCATTGGTAGGCCTCAAAAGAGTTATATGTCAAATTTGGCTCATACTTTTTAAAGTTGCCTAAGATCATCTCAAGAGGACACCTTTGTAAATAAATCAGACTAATAGGGCAAATTCTAGGTTTATTCATGCAAGTTTCAAAGCAAGCTATTCACACAAGGCATCGACACTTAAGTCAAACAAGACTACACACTTTCACTAGTGTGCAATGGTCATTACAAGAGAATCAATTCGATAAATGACTAATCACAACGAGATGCAACGAGTTCACATATTGTCTATCCAACTTCATTTGGCCTCATTGTAGCCGTACGTTCATGTTCGTTCAATTAAGAGCACTATTCAAGTCATCGGTATTGATCGAAATCAGACTTAAATTTTTGCAAAAGAACAGCCACATTATACTCACGAAGGGTGGCAAAAATGTACGAAAAATTCAAAATATTTTGGAAGGGTCAAAAATCGTTTGCAATAAAGAATAAGCGGAGCCACAAGCTCAAACAATCACAAAGCAGTTTTAAAAACAAAATTAAAAATAGATAACCTAAATGTACACCAAAATAAGGTGGGCCTCACCCTACCCCAAATAAAAGCAGTTGCCCTCAAATGCAAATAAATTAACCAAGATTTTAGAGATAACAAAGGACAGAGAGAGGTAAAAAGGGGATCCTGGCTATGCGGTTGCTTCATTTGTCATGACATCAGTATCCGAAGTGACCACCAGAAGGACCAACTCCACTGGATCCCACATCAGCAGACTTTGCTAAAGAAACTTGCACAAAAGCATTTAGCATGATTTCTTCAGTCTCAGGTATGTCAACCATTGTAGCTTCCTCAAATATCTCTTCGTCAGCTTCTCCCTCCGATTCAAGATCAGCTATATGCTCCATTCCATAATCATGTCATGCGGCAGTCTGAGGCATTTCGGGCATATTGGGAATTTCCACTGTTCCAAAGATCATGGATATATCAGTGGACTTTAGGTAGTCCACATATTTCTTTAACTCTGCAATGGTGGCCTTTACGACTGTTACTTCCTATGTGGCTCCTTGATCATGTTCACACACTAACATCCTTGCCTCTAGAGCATCAATAGTGGTGCTCAGTGGTCTAACAACATTGTCGAGGGAACCTGAATCATGCCTGGAATGGAGCTCTCTATGTTGGCAGTCCGATAATTAGCAGTTTGGGCAAGCTGTCCCATTCGGATCACAGATGCTTGAGTGATCGGTTCACAGAGGGCAACAACAACTGAAGGTCTAGGTGGTAATGAAGCAGCAGATGAACCTGTAGAGTCAAAAGAAGTGGTAGTGACATAAGATATACCTGAAGGCCTAGGGGCCGGAGTAGGCAAAGATGCCTCTGCAGGTATAGATCTAGTGGTCACAACTTCCTTTTATTTCTTTTCTGCCCATTCCTTAAGATATTCGGCTTCGATCTTTCGGATACTGGTGGAGGCAGTGGCAGCCAATTCCACATCTTTCGTTGCATCTCCAGACACCCAAGCTCTTTTGTATAATTCAGTGATTAATACTGGGAAATTGAGAGATGTCTGGCCCTGCTTTGTACGCATATGGATTTAAGAGGAAATGATCTTCCCAAGATTTATCCTGGTTTTTTCCATGTTGTATCCAAGACAAGCTGCCTTAGCATGATGAAGAATTGATTCATTATGTGATGGCATAACTTTGCTGCTGATGAATCCAAACCAGTATCGTGCATCTATGTTCAAATTTTTCTTCTTAATTGAACTCCTTCTGCTAACCATGTCGGAGCATTATCATCTAGGGGCTATTCGCGATGATGCTTGAAGCTGGCCATTTATTATGGAGATTTTGAACGCCTTAAGAAAGATCACATTTGCATATAGGCATATATATTTTGTATAACCTTGGGACTTGTACATGATCTTTGTGCTATATATTTACAGGAGATTTTGAGGGCTGATTTGGTCATGTCACCATGGGTTGTAATATAAGTATGGTTATACGTTTTTATCTTTTTGGGGTGTGTAAACCCAAGTCTTGTAATATACTAATTTACTATATGTCTTGAAAGTTGTGTGAAGCATGAGCTGGCTGATTTCGGTACTCGGAAGCTTGTAATATTCTTGTTATTTCACCCTCGAGTGTGAGGGTAACATATGCATGAAGATCTGGTCGGTTAATTGCTTAAATGTTATATATTTTTTTATTTTTTTTGGAGTTCGTTATGAATCTAATCCTTCTACTAGATTAAAATCAGTATGCCCTCATTAATTGGTTTTAAATGTCGCAAGTATTTAATTAGATTTCTTATTTAAGTAGTGGTATCGTTTTGAGAGGATCGCTACAAATTCATTCAGAAAGGGGAGAAATAAAAAATTAAGAGCAAAAACATTATCATTGTGGTTTTCAAGGGATTTTAGCAAGATTCTTTGTTGAGATTTTGTAATATAGAAGATTTTTGTAATTCCTAAACTTTTGAATTTCAATTACCCAACTGTAGAAAACATGGCAGAGGTTGATTTTGTTATTTTTGCTACGAGTGGATAAAACCCTTTTCTTGGGGTTTTGACTATGAAGTCAATTGTTGAGTTTTACTAAGTGGGTGTCGTTGAATTGCAAATAATGGTGTTAATTTTGAAGTGGGTCTGAGTTGCTACTGCGTTTTGAAGTTGTGTTGCATGTTTAGTGTAACAAGTTCAATGTTGTGCGCTTGCTCGAGAGAGAGTTGCAGAGTCAAAGTAGTAATCATAGCATCCTTAGTAGTGGGTTACCATGATTTCAGCTTGAGAGAGTGACATATGGGATCTATCCTTTGTATCCAGCTCGAGAGAGTGGATTTGATGATGACCAAGGGCTGGGCATCTTCCGGTTAGTGTTGAAGTTCGAGAGAATTCGACATAGAAAAGGTAATTGTTCGAGAGAAAGTTACTTTACATATGGTCCGACCTACCCACAAAAAATTATCCCATTGTGCGCATCAATATTCACCTACTAAGTTAGAATTCGGCAATTGGTTGGTCATTACCCCAAGTTTTACTTTACTATTTGATCGTTTCATGTTGAAGTGTGAAATTGGAGGGATAATAGAAACTAGATATTTGAAACTACATCCAAAAAGGTGAAATACTTGCTCAATTGAAGAGATTGTTTTCATACTTTCATCATTGAATTTGAAAGAAAAAAGCCTACTCCCTGTGGGATTCGATCCAACTCACTTAGTTGGTTATAGTACTGACTAACGATCGTTGGCACTTAGTATTGGATGAAGTTTCCTGATATGTGAAGTCAGATACTACCCATGTGCCCTCACCACAAAGAAGTCCCAATCACATTAAATCTCATTATTTCACAAATCTAGGGACTGATATGAAGTTCTCATGCTCTCAATGGTATTCAAACAATGCATGCACAATACCATAGACTTGCGCTTCTTTTCTACAACTTGACTTTCATACCGTTAGACTAGGATCACTATAGGACTTCACTTGGATTATAGCATAGCTCAGGGAAGGGGATGGTATATATATATAAATAGTAACTATTACCCTTCCATTCTTTTATCGACATCCAGATTTCGCAATAATTTCTTGCAAATCTTTTATTCAGTCATCATAATTTTTTTTCTTTTTCTCTTTATTTTTGTAAAAATATTTTAAACATCTACAACATTTGTGTACTTTCCTTTTTTGCAATTACACCTATTCTTTTCACACCCCAATTTTTGCGCCAACCGCTATAGTAGCCACCCTCAACTTAGGCATTTTGTTTGAGTTGAGATGCACAATGTCCAAGAAGGGACTAGGCAAAATAATGATTTTTATGAAAATTTGGAAAGGTGAATACGGTAATACAACAAATGGTGTGTTTATGCACAAAATCATGGATCAATGGATATTTATTTTAATTTGGTTGGTCATTTAGGCGAATTAAGTGGATTTAATTAAAAAATGACCTATGATCCATTCCTAAATACCAATTCTATCATGCATCTCGATGAGACTAATGAGTCAAGTTCTAGCTCGACACCTAGAGTTTGAACAATGTAAATATCTCGCTCACACATAGCACATAGTTTCACTGCTTTATTTTAACTATCAGGCTCATGCCGTAGCTTACTTTACACTTGTCATGTCAATATTCATCATGTTATTCAAAGATCCTACACAGATTATCTAACAAAATCAACCAAAAAATAGAACATTTCATAGTGGTCGTCATTGAGTTTAGTATGTTATTATTCTTATTTTACTTTTACAAAACATGCTAAACATGATGGTTCAATAGAAATTAAGGTCCTCAGGGAAACAACACAACAAGAAAATCCCAAGGACACAAATAAGTATATGGGCTACTCAAACTTTGTCAATATAAAAATATGGACACCTACCTTGGTTACTCAGAATTCACTAAGATACTCATAAGGGTACTTAAGAACCCTTTTTACTTAGACATCACCAAGATACTCGTCAAGGAATACACATATAGACTACCTACCTCATCACGAAAAGATGTGCATTTTCCCTAATGCAAAAAAAAAATAGTAAAATCAGAGGTGAATACATACCTGTGGAATCTATGCGCCGGTGCCCGTATATGTAGTCTCACCGGATGTATCAGACACAAACGTGGTACTATTTTTAGATTGTGCCAAAATTGAAGCACCTGCAACTTGTTGTCGGTTCCTCTCCTCTCTCTACTGCTCCTAAACCATATACCTCTTCCTATCTATCTCAACATACCACTGCTCTCTCTTTGAAACTCTCTTGACCTCCTCCTGAGATACAAAACTATCGCCGGTATGCATTCACTTCCCATGTGTTTGAGCGGGCTCATCATCAATAAAGAAATAAAAAATGATCAAATGGGATTACAACATAGACATATGGAGGGCTGAAATAAAAGGTACTCTTGTGGTGGTAAGTGATGTAACCTCTTCTCTAAGCTGGGCCACCTAAGTCGACAACCCTATAGATTGGGACTATGTATACCCCTAAGCTGCACAGTCCTCTGACGCTCAAATGCATATATCTTCCCATGTACCACATGGGCCACCCATCAAAGATTGTCCTCATCTTTTTAGAAACTTTCTCCTTGGCATGATAAATATCCAGACCCACGACTTCACCTGATGCACCAATTGGAAAAGATGAGCCCTGGTCCGCATCTAGCACTGGATTACTCATGTAAGAAAGTTGTTATGATAGTAACCATGGCCGAAGTCTATGGCCATGGAAATCTGGAAGTCTAGTAGATAGCATCACAATTGTGGTTGCAGCCCTTGTAGGCATTTCTATAGTAGCACCCATCTCCGAGATGTCATCCTCTATACTCGGCTATGTGGTTGGCCCCTCAAATAATTCTAGAAGCTAAACCTAGGTGTGAGGATCTCTTCTTAGGGCGATCGGATTAGTCTCATACATTATCGATCCCACAAACCTCATTCTAGTCACCTCGATTAGAAGGTCCACAACCTTTCTAGTATGCACTCTACAATCCATGTATAATCTATTAATTAGGCATGGGAATCGACTGGATTTTCTATCTATGAAGCGTCGGTGATAGATCTTCTTAATGATGTACCTTGGGATATTACTATCACACCTTCCATGATACTAGCCACTAAAACAACCTACTCTAGAGTCAGAGAATTGTTGTAATACCTCAGAATTTGGAAAAGAAAGAAAATGGATTTTTGGGCTGCAGGTTGTGTCTATGGGTCCTCATCTAAGGATCATAGAAACTTCTACGGGCCATAGATGACATCTGTAGAAGAGGGAAATAATTTTTGTAAAGTCAACTACCAGTACCTCTTTTTACGGTTCATTGGGACAGCTCGTCAATCGTTGTACGAGTCGTAGATAGGTCTTATATGTGAGTTCTAGACTTGGTTAATTTTGAGGGTAAAATTGGTTTCTACGGTTAGTGCCTACAGACCATAGGAATACCTATGAGCCATAGATAGGTTTTGTCAAAGTTGGTCCAATTTTAAATGTTTCTGTACTTTTCTACAGTTGACCAGTACGGTCCGTAGGAAGTAGGTCCAAATTGTAGAAGGGTCCGACGGTTAATTTTAAGGGTCTTTTGGATCTTTTCCCTAATAGGTTAATGCCTAAATTAGGCCGGTTTGGTCCTAATCCTAAGCCTTATATAAATGTTTTGACCCCTAACACTACCCATGAGTAATCCTTAATGATTGGCTAAATAATCTTCTCAAAATTGCATAGTTATTCTTTGTAAATCTTATGTTCAATTTTGCACAATTATTTGTACGCACTTATATCATTAAAATTCGAATTTCTCATGCAATATAATGAAGTAAAAATTCTCATGTCAGAAAGATTGGCCGAATAATTTCAAAATAAGTCAAAAACTTGAATAATAATTACGGTATGTGACCTATTTGTTTTGCAAACTGGAATAATAGTTACGGTTGTGTATACCTTTTCAATTCATAGTTGTTCCACCCATACCCTCAGAAATCTACATTTAAAGAAGTTGAACTCTGATGAAACTCTGCGATATCCATTTATGATTAAAAAAAGAAAGAGTTTGAATATAATGATTACATTGTTGACAAAATGGCATATTAATTTAATCATATTTCTTACCAAATAAAACTCTTCTCAAAGTCATAAATGTCAGACTATGTGTGTAATTAAGAAAAGACCAAAGAATTTTGTGAGGGTCAATCCTTTATGGCTACTAATAAAAAAAAATTATGAATAAGAGAATATTTGTACGTAAGAAAGTTGAAATTAATTGGCATGGGGACACTCCCAAAACTTAATTTGAGAAATAGCCACTTAATTTCTTGTTTATTTAATTTTTAGGGTTAGGGTGAGAAAAAGTGAAAATGTGGATTGGATTGTGGGTCATGGACCTTTTCATCACTTTAAGAACACGGGGGATAAAGATACAAGTATTAAAATATTATTTTCATCCCAACACTTCAACATTAAATAAATTCATCCCTCCAAAAAATTAAATTACAATCCCAAGAAATATAAAAATATATTTAATAATATTGGGTAAACATTTTTCGAGGAAACCTCAGAACGTTCTCAGAGAACTCTTCATCTTTCATTAACCTGCTTTACCGAAATCATCAACCTCCATAAAACTGATCATTCTCCACCAAAACATCCATCTTCCATTATTGAAAACATAAAGAAAAGTGAGATCCTATAATCGTTCTTAAAAACTGAAGTGGAGTGAGTCTTTGTTTCATCAATCTTCTTCCCCAAGTTTAGTCGAATCTTTTTCAATCTTCTTCCCAAGTTCAGTTGGATATTTTTCAATCTTCTTCCTCTCAGGTAAGATTTATCGTGTTTTCAATAACTTTTAGCTATTTGATTTTTTTTATTGCGATAGTGTAGCAAAATTTAGATTTTTGCTTAAAGTTCTAAAAATTTTATCCGTTTGAGTTCATACTTTTTATTCGAAATCATTACTGACGTTTTGCTTTCCAAACTATTGAATATTACGGTGTCATTCATGAGATTATTGAAGTAGGGTATTCAGGACGCCGGGTGTCGTGTTTCATCCAGCTGATGGTGAAGCGTGGAAGCATTTTGATAATGTATATTCTGATTTTGCTAGTGAACCAAGAAATGTTAGATTGGGGTTGTGTACAGATGGCTTCACACCATTCTCTAATGCTGCTTCGCCTTATTCATGCTGGCCGGTATTTCTTACTCTGTATAATCTTTCTCCTAAAATGTGAATGATCAATTCCTACATCTTTCTAAGTTGCGTTATTCCAGGTCCCCGTAATTCAAAATTTTTGATTGATGTCTATCTGCAACCATTGATAGATGAGCTCAAACAATTGTGGTTTAAAGGCATTTTGACTTATGATATATCAACTAGGTAGAATTTTGTTATGCGTGCTCCTTTAATGTGGACTATTAATGATTTTCCTACATACGGGATGTTGTTTGGTTGGATGACAACTAGAAAGCTAGCATGTCCGTATTGCATGGAAAATAGTAAGGCATTCACTTTAAAGTGTGAAAGAGAAAATACATGGTTTGATTGTCATCGCCAGTTCATGCCAATGGACCATGAGTTTATAAAGATGAAAAATGCATTCAGGAAAAATAAGATTGAAAGTGACCCCCCACCTTCATTACTCACAAGGCATCAAATTTGGGAAAGAGTTTCTCAATTACCTAAAGTTACAGAAGCTTCACCTTCTAGACTTCCTGGATATGGTGTTAAATATAATTGGATCAAACAAAGCATATTTTGGGAGTTGCCGTATTTGAAGGACAATCTTCTACGACATAATCTTGATGTGATGCACATTGAAAAAAATATTTTGACAATTTGTTTAACACAGTGATGGATGTTAAGGGCAAGGCAAAAGACAGTTCAAAAGCTAGAATAGACATAAAGGAATATTGTAGGAGAAGAGAGTAAAGTAGTTAAGCCTAAAACCATTTTTTCATTCACATTGGATGAGAAACATGAAATTTGTGAGTGGGTTAAAAATTTGAGGATGCTAGAGGGCTACACTTTGAATTTAGGAAAGCGGGCAAATATGAATGAAGGAAAATTGATAGGTATGAAAAGTCACGATTGTCATATATTCATGGAAACTTTAATTCCTATCATTTTTGTCCATCTACACGAAAGGATATGGAAACCAATCACAGAGATAAGTCTTTTCTTTAAAGATTTCTGGTCTGAAAAGTTGTTGGAGAATAGTTTAGACAAAATGGAAGAAAATATTCATGTTATTACTACTAAGTTGGAGTTGATCTTTCCATGTGGTTTCTTTAATGTGATGGACCATCTTCCATGAGATTATTGAAGTAAGGTATTCAGGTTGGCCTAAAAAGAAGATCGTATTACTTGTTCTTTCTCACACATTACATTGAAGATGTTGATTTTATAACTACAACTCTTTTCCATACATCATTTATCTCCACCCCCAATGTATGTGGACCCTTACATGACTTGTTTAAACTTATTTAATTGAATAAATTTCAATAATATAATTTATTATTAATTAATCATTCTCCCTTTTAAATTATACTAGATACAATATATATATATATATATATAAGTGTGATATTCTAGTAGGTGCAATATAGATCATTTTTGGATCATGATATCAACCCGTATATACCTTATTAGTGTTGAAGTGTAGATGTCATTAGTACAATCTAAACCAAGCACATGAAAAAGTATCGACTGTCTTCATTATCTATATATTTTGACCAACAGTGACAATAGTCAATTATCCAAGTTTTACAACAATAACAATGTACAAATTGCTACTTTTTCGATGTCAACGTCTGATTTTTTGATAATTCTTTAAGGTGTCATTTGGTAAACTGTATATCTAAGTAACACTTGTATTAGTTATATGTTTGATTAGTTATACATAAGTTATTTATTATGTATTGTTTGATTTTGGGCATTAAAAATAGCATGCATGAGGATAATTCACAGTTTTAGTGGCGGAAAATGTAAAAATAAATGTTTTGGGGAAAATCACATTCTAATGCATACATTAAAATCATTACATTACAATTACCATAAATTTTCATATATTAATTATACACACCGTAATACATAATGAGTGGACTCAATAATAAACATTAATAGATAGTGTACAAAATGTATGTCATCTTTTGATTGATATATATTAGATCAAGAGTAGATTCGATAATAATTGACATTAAATTGAACAAAATGTTGGGGTCCAAAATAAACAACAGCTTGACATCCACCTTAGTTACAAAAACAAAGTTTCTCAAATCTATCTAAGATTTGTTGTTTTTCATACATGTGGTTCTCTTGTTTCCGGATCTCTTACAAATTGAACATTTGTTCCTCCTCTTGCTTTTAAAATTCTAACCGACACCCTTGACACATCTTCTTTACTTCCTTCCATGTTTGGTATCGACAAGGGGTGGAAGAATATTCACTCTTAGAAATTCTTCTGGCACACACCATTCCGATTCGATAGGGATAACATTAATATATTTAGAGTATGCAAGAAGGTATGTTTCAGCTTTATATAAAGTAAAGAATATTCATAGATGCTCATACCATACTCATCGCCATACTTTCGATCTCAAAGCAGCCATTGCGTGAGCGCACGGTATCTTCACCAAGTCATATTCCCATCAAGAACATGACCTTTCCAGTAGGTTAACATTGTAAGTAGAACTTGCGCCGAACATGATGAATTGTTTTCCATCCCTAGTTATGTTCTCTACATATAAGGAGTCGCCATCGTTCATTCTTTTTCTTGCGATCATTTCGTCAGCCGACACCATTTTAATACCCTTTGATTGAAGGACATATGCATGCTTCTCCCTAAACAATTCTCCAAATCTCTTAGCAATCGAATTAAATATGGATGCCACGGGGTACTCTCTCTCGTCTACCAGTATAGCGTTGAGTGACTCGGCAATATTTGTGGTCATCACATCATACTTGTTGACTGGGAATTGTGTTGTGCTCCACTTTTCAAAACCAATTTCATATTCAAGGACGAAGGCTGCTTCGGGGGAATTGTCCTTAAATTCCACAAAATAATCATTGAACTCCTCCAAAGAATATGCCTTTGCCGCATTGTAGTATAGATAGAGGAAATTTGCACAATGGTGCTTTACCTGAAGATTTTCACCAAGGTTCCTCATGCAATATCTGTGATGAGAATGATTGTAAACCTTTGCAATACCATTAGCAATGGTCTTGTGTCTATAGGAAATAAAATATAAATCTGATACATCGACCACAATATCCTTCAACTTCTCAAAGAAGAACGTCCAAGATGCATCATTCTCTTTGTCCATGACACAAAAGGTAATTGGATAAACATGATTCTCCGTATCTTGTGCAACAACGCTCAACAATACTCCTTCATATTTACCATGTAAATGAGTTTCGTCGATCGCAATTACCTTTCTCATGTGGGTAATTCCCCTAATGCAAGCACCAAAAGCTAAGAAGTAATACATAAATCTATGAGTATCCTCACTTAGCATGATACAATACCTAGAACCAACATTAAGAGTGTCGATCATATAAGAAAAACTGGTAAGCATGAATCCATGCTCTACTATACCTCGAACCATTTCTTTGGCAGTCACACCTCCCTTCCAACATTTCCAATAGCTTGAACTACAATGATTTTTTTTAAAAATAGTACTCTGAATCTCTTTAACTTTTGGACCCTTTCAAACACAATAAAGATTAACACAAAGCGACGCAATGACTTTGGTCGAGAGCTTTCTATGGCTGTTGATGGCATGTTCAATAACGCAACTGTGATTGCCAATATACTTATAGATACAAAATCTATCTAGGCACTTATATTTCTTTGCCCGCAGCATCCACACACAAATACGAGACACATATTTCACCTTTAAGTATTTGGTACAACTCTTCACTGTAGAAAAGTCAAAAGATTTTATCGTCGCTGCTTCGGCTAATAATTGTCACCCCCGAGTCTTCACCCTGGGCAGGACTGGCACTCGAGAACCATTGCTGACCCCAAGCAAACCTTTGCCTTGACTTAACTCTTAGCGGAAGACTCACAGATGATAAAACTACTTTAAAGAAAGTAAACTGAGCTGCTCAATAGATAACTTATAATGCATTAAAATAAGCATTCACTGGCCAAAGTGAACAATCAAGTCTCAAACATAACTAAAATGGAAAGACTCAAGAACTAACATCAACTACTATTAATGAAGCTTCTAACCAATTGAGATGGGCGTCGGGACAAGACCCACAACATCCTAATAAACTAAAATACTGAAAGAAATAAAAGGGGATCCTCTGGAAAGCAAGGAGGCTCACCACAAGGCTCTGAATGCTCAATTGGATCAACGAAGCGGTGGATGCTGATCCTGGTTACCTATATTTGCTTCATAAAAAGATGCAAGACAATTGGTATGAGTACATAGAATGTACAAGCATGCGAGGGGAATACTAAACAAGACATAAGCTTGAAAGGAACTGAAAGAGCATACCTGGGTTCAACTTAATTCAACTTAACTCATTTCAATATAAAACAATAATATGAATGCAATATAAAGAAAAGCCTTTAATACATGGATAACAACTCTGTGTATTTAGAAATACCAGAGTAACTCTGTATGTCTGCAAAGATACAATGTAAACTCTAGATGTATGTAAAAATGATTTTTATTTCTATGTATATAAGAATACAAAATAATTCTGTGGGAGTTTCTCTAACCGACAACCATCACTCAAGAGCTATTGTGATGATACAACGTTTTGCCTCACACTGTCAGGGCCGTCCTATACCTTGCCGAGGGTATATAACCTGACTAATAAGTGGATCCACTAGTCTATGCTAAAAATCACTAAGGAATCATCTAAAAAGTATTACCCTTTTCTACCCATGATGGCTACATGGTTTATAGGGGCTGAGAGTTGTCTGAACTCTCCCTCATATCGGTGCTCAATACTACTCCCAAAATATAATACTAGATCTTATGTTTAAAAACATACCTTCTTTCTGTGGTTTGAGATAATTTCTCAAAACTTAGTTCAAAGGCTTTCTTGGAAATCAAAGTTTCCTCTCTTGCTTAATTGTGAAAGCATTTAGTCTTTACTAAAAACTAGCTCAAAGGCTCTTTTAGAAATCAAAGTTTTCTTTCTTGCATAAATGTGAAAACATTTACTCTTTGGGAATACATAGTCCCGATATATTCTTTTGAAGAAATTCACTTCAATCTTTACTCTTTACTCAACTCAAAACTCAAGTCTTAAAACAAAGTGAAAACATTTGTAAAAGACTTTTCGAAAACTCTTATGAACTTCTCTTGACTTGACTCTTAACTTTCCTTGAATTGAATTATGGATTCAAGGTTCAAGATATCATGTTATAGATGATTTCATGTTATTTAGACGTACCTTAGAGTGTATTAATCAACTAGAAAACATAGGTACGTTTCAAGGGAACTTGTACGGAAAGAAGTGGGAAAGGGTAGAAGACCTGGCGTCCCTGGCGCTCTGAGTGGCGCGGGGTAACAGAGCCTAAACTTCAGAGTTTGGGTTGAGGCACTCTAAGTGGCACAGTGTCCTAGAACCCAAACTTCAGACACTGAAGTGGGGTGCTCTGAGTGGCGTGGCGCCCCATGCCCTTACCCAGAAAATCACTAATTTTTGTTGCTCATTTTTCAACTCTAAACCCTCTAGATTAACTTGGTTCTTTCCCCAAATACTTAGATTCGACTACATAACCATAATATGCAAGAATCTACTCAAAACAACATCTAATTTCATGAATTTAAATCAAGAACTCCTTAACAACTTCAACAATCCAGAACCCAATTGAAACTTCAAACAAATCCATGAAGAACTCAATTTCTATACCTTCAAGAACATAATTTCCCTAAATAAAACATTATAGGCGCGTGGTTGAACTAACCTATCGCTATGTGATGTCATATACCTCGTATGGATCAAGACTTTGAGAAATCCACAAGCAATTCTTCAAGAACTTGGCGATTCCTTGTTTTTTCTCCTCTTTTCTTCTCTTCTTTTCTCTTCTCTCAAAACCCTAACTTATTTTTATGAAGCGTAAACTGAATATAATTAGTTGATACCCCAAATTAATTACCAAAAATGAATTTAATTAATTGGGTAGTGAAAAGACCATAATACCCTTCTAAAATCCGATTTTGACTTTCCTTATCTAGACAACCCAACTTCAAATGGGCATATCTCCCTCATACGAACTCAAAATTGATCAAACTTGATGGCGTTGGAAAGATAATTCAAATATATTTCCTACGGTATCTTATAGCACACCTAACTCATCCTGATCTAGGAGTTATGTTCGTTAGAAGTTGACCCAAACCTCATACTTAGCTTAACTTTGTCAAACTTTTCAAATTTGATTATTTCCAAAAACTGTTTCTTTCTAATTCTAAGTCTTTCTTGTAGAGGGGCGTTACAGTATCTTCCCCTTGGGAAAATTCATAGTCGAATGAGATTACTCTTAGCAGGCAAAGGGCGTTACATCTAACATATAGCTCAAACACCCAACTAGATACATGCTGCCTGCGAGACCTTGGTAAACCTGTGATGAAATCCATATTGATCATCTCCCACTCCCATTTCGGAAGTTCTATATTATGAGCCATACCACTGGGCCTTTGGTGCTCTACTATAACTTGTTGACAATTCGGGCATTTAGCAACGAACTCAACAATACTTTTCCTCATACTATCCCACCAATACACTTCCCTCAAGTCACAATACATATTTGTGGAGCCCGGATGCATAGAATATCTGGAGCTATGTGCTTCCGCCATGATCCTCTCTTGGAGTTCATCCACCCTTTGTACACACAGCCTACCTTGATACATCAATACACCATCTCCCCCTTCTTTCAAAGCCATTACTTTTTGCTTATGAACATTTGCTTTCAATTCATGCAAAATAGGATCTTGGTCTTGTTTTTCTTTCTCTTTTAACACTAATGATGATTCAGCCCCATTCATCACCACTACTCTTCCTTCTGTGGAAATCCATTAGTCAAACTCCTTATAGTGTAAGTTTGTGCACATTTTTTGCTAACTCTTTCTTATCTTCCTCAAAATGGGCGGTACTACCCATAGATAATATAGTCAAGGCATCAGTAATAACATTAGCCTTGCCTGGGTGATAATGAATACTCATGTCATAATCTTTGAGTAACTCTAACCAACTTCTCTATATGAGATTAAGCTCTTTCTGACTAAACACATACTGAAGACTCTTGTGATCAGTGAATACATCTACATGAACACCATACAAATAATGACACCATATTTTCAAAGGAAATACTACGACAACCAACTCTAGATCATGGGTTGGGTAATTATTCTCATGAACTTTCAACTATCTGGAGGCATAAGCTATAACTTTGTCATTCTGTATTAACACACAACCCAAACCAACTCTAGACGCATCACAATATTCAACAAAGCCTTGTGTACCTTCTGGTAAGGTCAATACTAGGACAATAGTCAACCTGTTTTTCAATTCCTGAAGACCATTGAAACTTAACTATTTTCTGAGTTAACTTGGTCAAAGGGGACGAAATAGCTGAGAACCCATCGACGAACCTTCTATAATATCTAGCCAACCCTAAGAAACTCCTAATATCAGTTGGAGATGTGGATCTAGGCCAGTTTTGTACTACCTCTATTTTCTAAGTATCAACTCTAATTCCATCACTGGAATAATGTGGCCTAAGAATCCCACATACTCAATCCAAAACTCATACTTAGATAATTTAGCATACAACTCTCTATCCTTTAGTGTTTGGAGAACTATTCTGAGATGACTAGCATGATCTTTCTCATTCCTGAAATAGATTAGCATGTTATCAATGAATACGATAACAAACATATCTAAATAAGCCTTGAATACTCTATTCATAAGGTCCATGAATGCTGTATGCGCATTAGTTAAACCGAATGACATGACCAAAATCTCATAATGACCATAACGGGTCCTGAAAGTTGTCTTTGGAATATCACATTCCCTTACTCTTAACTAATGGTAGCATGATCTGAGATCTATCTTGGAAAAACAAGTAGCACCCTGAGGTTGATCGAAGGGTTCATCAATTCTCGTAAGAGGATACTTTTTCTTGATGGTAACCTTGTTCAACTGATGGTAGTCTATACACATTCTAAGGGAAGCATCCTTCTTCCCCACAAACAAGACCAGACAACCCCAAGGTGAGACACTTGGTCGAATAAACCCTTTCTCAATGAGATCTCTCAACTGCTCCTTTAAATTTTTTAACTCTGCTGGTGCCATCCTATACGGTGGAATAGATATGTGAAGAGTATCTAGAAAAAGGTCTATACCAAAGTCTATTTCTCCCTCAGAAGGGACTCCGGGAAGATTATCTAGAACTACTTCTGGGAACTATTTTACTACTGAAACTAAATGAATAGGAGGTGTCTCAACACTTGAGTCATTAACTCGGACTAAGTGATAGACACACCCCTTGGAAACTAACTTTCTTGCCTTAAGGTACGAAATAAAATGACCCTTAGGCACTGCTGAACTACTCTTCCACTCTATAACTGGCTCATTAGGAAACTGGAACTTGACAACTTGAGTTCTACAATCAACTGAGGCATAACATGCATGAAGCCAATCCATACTTAGAATGACATAAAAATCTACCATGTCTAACTCAACTAAATCAGCCATGGTGCTCTTGTGATTGACGAAAATGGTACAATCATGATAAACTCTCTCTGCTAGAGTTGACTCACCAACAGATGTAGAAACACTGAAGGGCTCAATAAGTTTTTCAGGAAGAACATCAAAATTCATCGCAACATAAGGAGTTACAAAGGATAAACTTGCTCTAGGATCTAGCAAGGCATAAAAATTAAAGTTAAAGACTTGGATCATACAAGTGACAACATCTGGAGAATCATCTTGCTCTTGCTGACTAGTAATAGCATAAACATGATTTCCTCCTCCGCCTGCCCCTGAAGTAACTCCTCTAGATGTAGCTTTGTCTGGTGGAGCAACTGAAGAAGACTGGGCTCTATTGCCCCTAGTACCATTTCCCTACCTGTTCTTTGGACACTCTCGCATAAAATGACCGTTTTGTCCACACTTGAAACAACAAGTGGAGCCATCACGACACAACACTGAGTGGATCTTAGCACACTTAGCACATGCAGGAGGCTTACTACCCCCTTGTGCCATACTACCTTGAGAATAGGCAGGTTTAGCTATGATATTCTGACTATTGTACTCACCTTTGTTCTTCGGTGCAGGTGCACTAGCATATGATGAAGTAGGTCCCTTTTGTTTCTGTTGGAAGGATGACCGGTTGGCATTACTCTTCTGCTACCCGGACGCATTCCTCGATGTCTTAGCCCTCTTATTCTTAAACTCTACGCTATCCCTCAGCTTGTCCTCCTCAACTTGTTGCACATGGATCATTAGCCTGGCTATGTCCATATCCCCTATCAGCATAGCTGCCTTGGCTTCCTTGCTTGACAGATGAGAAAACCCAACAACGAATAAACTTATCCTGCTCCTTATGTAAGCAACCATCTCCGGAGCATACCGGGAAAGTTGTGTGAACTTTGTAATGTACTCATGAACGCTGAAAGAATCCTGCTTAAGAGTGAGAAATTCTCGTACCTTTGCTTCTCTCAGTTCTCGGGGAATGAAACGCCCAAAGAAGGTCTTCTCAAACAAAGCCCAAGTCACAAATGGTTCACCCTCAGCTCGGTTCTTCTTCCATTGATCAAACCAGATACTAGCGACACCCTTCATTTGGTATGCAACTAGTTCCACCCTCTCAGCGTCAGTAACATGCATGATCTCAAAAAAATTCTGAAGCTCCTCAACAAAGTTTTTTGGGTCCTCAGTAACACTTGAACCAGTAAAGCTTGGAGGATTCATCCTTAAGAACTCGTGGATCCTCAAAGTATAAGCCATTTCCTGAAGATTCTCTTTGTTTCCCAACTTGGTTGGTCAGCACTTGTCTCAACATCCGGATGGCCTCACAGAACTTAGCATTGGTGACCTCTCCTTGGGGTTGCACTTCTGGTGCATTAGGTACCCCTTGTTCCTGAGGTTCAACATTTCTTCAAGCCAGACGACCTCTTACAGCTCTTTGGGGAGGCATGATCCGAAATACATGCTCAATCATGAGTTAGAAAGAAACTTTTATAGAGATACACTCTATCGCACGAAATGAGTATGAAAGAAGTGAGATAGTTTCCTAAGTGTCGCAGCCTCCTAATTATAGATATTTAGCGCTTCACATCAATAACTAGGACTCTACAGACACGACTTCATAGACTCCCTAAGACTCTTGAACCTTATGCTCTGATACCAAGTTTGTCACACTCCGAGCCTACACCCTGGGAGGGACTGGCACTCGAGAACCATTACTGGCCCCAAGCGAACCCTTGGCCTGACTTAACTCCTTAATGGAATACTGAAATGCTCAATAGATAACTTAGAATGTATTAAAATAAACATTGATTAGCCAAAGTGGTAATTTAAGTCTCAAACATAACTAAAATGGAAAGACTTAAGAACTAACATCAGATACTGTCTATGAAGCCTCTAAACAACTGACATGGACGTCGGGACAAGACCCACAATATCCTAATGAACTAAAATACTAAAAGCAATAAAAGGGGATCCTTCGAAAAGAAAGGAGGCTCACCACAAGGCTCTGACTGCTCAACGAAGCAGTGGATGCTGATCCTGGTTACCTTTATTTGCATCATAAAAAGATGCACGCCAACATGCATCACTACATTGAATATCCGAGCATGCGAGGAAAATACTAAACAAGACATAAGCTTGAAAGGAACAGAAAAAACATACATGGGCTTCACTCAACTCAACTTAACTCATTTCAATATAAACCAATAATATAAATGCAATATAAAGAAAAGCTTTTAAAACATAGATAACAACTCTGTGTATTTAGAAATGCCATAGTAACTCTGTATGTATGCAAACATACAATAAACTTAGGATGTATATAAAAAAAAATTTACTTCTGTGTATATAAGAATACAAAATACTTCTGTGGAAATTTCTCTAATCGACAATCATCACTCAAAAGCTATTATGATGATACAACATTTTGCCTCACACTGCTAGGGCCATCTTATACCTTGCCGAGGGTATAGAACCTGACTACTAAGTCGATCCACTAGTCTATGGTAAAAATAACTAAGGAATCATCTAAAATGTATGACCCTTTTCTACCCATGATGGCTACATGGTTTTGGGAGTGGGAGTTGTCTA
Organism: Solanum okadae; assembly: GCA_036553675.1. Lineage (NCBI taxonomy): Eukaryota > Viridiplantae > Streptophyta > Magnoliopsida > Solanales > Solanaceae > Solanum > Solanum okadae. The sequence goes on from CM071678.1 coordinate 38,373,068, forward strand.
AACTCTCCCCCATATCGGTGCTCAATACTACTCCCAAAATATAATACTAGCTCTAATGTTTAAAAACATAACTTCTTTCTATGGTTTGAGATAATTGTTCAAAACATAGCTCAAAGGCTCTCTTGGAAATTAAAGTTTCCTCTCTTGGTTAATTGTGAAAGCATTTACTCTTTAATAAAAAACTAGAAAGGCTCTTTTGGAAATCAAAGTTTCCTTTCTTGCTTAAATGTGAAAACATTTACTCTTTGGGAATCATAGTCCCAATATACTCTTTTGAAGAAATGAACTTCAATCTTTACTCTTTACTCAAGTGTTAAAATAAAGCTAAAACATTTGTAAATGACCTTTGGAAAACTCTTATGAACTTCTCTTGACTTGACTCTTAACTTTCCTTGGATTGAGTTATTGATTCAAGGCTCATGATCGCATTTTATGGATGATTACATGTTGTTTAGACGTACCTTAGAGTGTAGAAATCAACTAGAAAATATAGGTACGTTTCAAGGGAACTAGTACGGAAAGAAGTGGGAAAGGGAAGAAGACTTGGCGTTCCTGTCGCTTGGAGTGGCGCGGAGTTCCAGATCCCAAACTTCAGAGTCTGGGTTGGGGCACTTTGAGTGGCATGGCTCCCTACAGCCCAAACATCAGATTCTGAAGTAGGATGCTCTGAGTGGCGCGGTGCCTCAAAGCCCAAACTTCAAACACTGAAGTGGGGAGCTCTAAGTGGCGTGGCTCCCCATATCCCTGCCCAGAAAATTCCCAATTTTTCTTGCTCATTTCTCAACTCTGAACCCTCTTGATTCACTTGGTTCTTTCTCCAAACAATTAGAATCGACTACATAACCATAACATGCTAGAATCTACTCAAAACAAGATCTAATTTCATGAATTTAAATCAAGAACTCCTCAATAACTTCAACAATCAAGAACACAATAGAAACTTCAAACAAATCCATCAAGAACTCAATTCTTATACTTTAAAGAACATAATTTCGCTGAATAAAATCATGATTGGCGTGTGGGTAAACTAACCCAATGCTATATGATCTCACTTACCTCGTAGGAATCAACCCTTGGCGAAATCCACAAGCAATTCTTCAAGAACTAGGCGATTCTTTGTTTTTTCTCCTCTTTTCTTCTCTTCTTTTCTCCTCTCTCAAAACCCTAACTTATTTTTATGAAGGGTAAACTGAATCCAATCAGTTGAGACCCCAAATTAATTACCAAAAATGAATTTAATTAATTGGGTAGTGAAAATACCATAATACCCTTCTATAATCCGGTTTTGACTTTTCTTATCTAGACAGGCCAATTCAAATGGGCAGATTGCCCTCACACGAACTCGAAATTGATCAAACTCGGTGGCGTTGGAAAAATAATTCAAAGATATTTCCTACGGTATGTTTTATCACTCCTAACTCATCCTGATCTATGAGTTATAGTAGTTTGAAGTTTACCCAAAACTCATACTTATCTTAACTTTGTCAAACTTTCAAAATTTGATTATTTCCAAAAATGGTTTCTTTCTAATTCTAAGTCTCTCTAGTAGCGGGGTGTTACAATAATAATTGCAGCTCACTCTTGGTACTGAATGTTTGATACATGTAAAAATTAGTTCCATTAGAGAAAGTATAGATGGGTTGTGGTCTCAATTCTGGCTCTCTCTGCACTTCTTCAAAATGTTCGAAATCTTCCGCTTCTACTGGCTAATCTTCAACATCCGTTGAATGATCATGCCTATTCATTGAATCATCACCCAAGTTTTCATTTGATTGATCACAAAATCTTTCTTTTGGTTGATCACCTAAGTTCTCATTTTCAATCGAGTTGTTGTCGTTAAAAGAATTTGTTGGTTCAATCGGAGAACTTGCAATGACATTTATCCTCAATATAGGCCTAGAGCCATCAACAACAATATCCATCATGTACAAGCTCACATGCCTATCATTTTTTACGAATGTGGAATGTATTTTTCCCTTCCATTTGATAGCTTATCACCAAGTTGCCTAGCTCATAGGCCTTAATTATGCTTGCAATCATATCGTCATACGAACCATTGCGACGCAACGCAATGGGCACTATAGTCTTACTAAAATATTTCCAATACCTGCTTTTGAAAGTCTCCTCCCATACCCCCATATAATCACCACCAGCAAAAACAAATTCAGCTACTGCCATATATAAACTACACTGATAGATACTAGATTACGATATCAGTAACAAGTAGTCGATGACTGGTACAGAATCTGTACACAATGCGAATGAACAAGATTGGGTTCAGATCAAACTTGAAATGGAGAACATGTATTTATAGTCCTTCTAAGCAACTAAAGTTTATTTAAAAACAAGGTATGAAGTGATTTTGGTAGATTTTTGCCAGCTTCTAAAATGGCGGGAATGTTTTTTCTTTAAAGCTATTTGAAAGAAAATGGTGTAAAAATGGAAGCAATGACTAGAATGATGATGATTTCACCTGTGAAAGCTATAATATCGTTGGAAAAGTTGCCGAAATCGGCTAAATCAGTTGCAAAAATGGGAGAATTTTGGTTTCTTGTTGGAGAGCTTTTGTCCAGTGGAATCATTTTTAATCAATGAAAAAAAAACAATTCCAGATTTGTTGAATGAGTGGGGACCAAAGTATAGTATTAAAAACATAAGGGTAGGGTGTTATATTTTGGAAGAATATTGAGTGATGTCATACACAGTGTCTAAAGTTCAAAATTTTGAAGACTTATGTCTAAATTCTCAATTTAGTTTGGAGAGTGGCTATTTTGCCAACTCTCCCAAGATAGTTAAGGTAAGAATGCTTTCTGTAAGAAGGAATCTCCAGATGATTTCATGTACAGACATGCTTCATCTTATGGGAACAATTTTATTAGTGCATTTGTTCAAGGGGAAACTTTTGGGGACTCCTCAGTAGAACCTAGTTCTCCTACTAGACTCACTATAAAAGGGGAGGATTGGTGTGAGAGGATGGACGAATAGGGGTTGGGGCTGAATCTTGAAACCATTATATGATCAAGAAAAAGTACTGGACACTCTAAGGATTGTGAAGCAGGATTTTGTACCTACTTGTTTGAGGGGGTCCAATGTCCCCCATTGCACCATTTGAGGGTTGTTTTGTTGCAAAAAATAGATAGAATAAGCCGTGTGTAGAGCTCACTAGGATGTCATCGATGTTATTCATGGAAAATTATGTTATAGAACATGAAGATCTTAAGGTCAAATCACTCACATCCAGGCTTAAATTGAATAAAAAAAGACCACAAACTCGGCAAGTTTCCAAGGATTTTATGAGGTGATGCGGCTGAATCCTCATTCCTCTTCAAACACTCCAGCTTATCCCTAAGCCATATACAACCTCCAATTTTTTATTTTCAATAAGATTACATTGTTTTGTTTACTCCATAAGTAATCTGACTTGTCTCTTTTTGTTTTGAATTGTGGTGTCACTTATCCTGCTTAATATAATTAGTTGGCTTTATTCTTAGTCTTTGGCTATGCTTCTTTACTTTACAAATATATCTTGTTGCATCTAACTTATAAGTTATTTTAGTATTGTCTTGTTTGTATTTTTTATAGCTACAATGCGCTTAAAATTGCTAACTAAAGAGACTTGACTTGTATAACTGGCGTATGTTTTTTTTATGATGCCAAAAGAGGAAAGTGTGTGTAATTTATAATTTCAATAATCCATTATTCTAACCTGGTTCATTAGCGTGTGCCTTGTTATGCTTTGTTTAGATTTAAACTAACTCAAACAGGTTGAGCATAGCACATAAGGAATATGAGTTTATCATCATCTAAAAGGGAAAATTGTTGGATTTATTATATTTTGATGATTGACAAATTGACAGAATATGTTCTGATAGAATATATATGTCCACTATTAGTCAATGGACCAGGTCCCTTGACTCAGCAAGAACAATAATGAAGAATGAACAATGAAAGTAAAACAACACAAACAGTTTACGTGGAAACCTCCTTGGTCAAGGAAGTAAAACCACGACCTGTCACACAAGATTTTTAACTGTTTTCACTAATCTCTTCAAGCAAAAGTGAAACAAAGATTACAACCCCAAACAAGCTTAATCTCTTAATCTCAAAGCTAAGTAATAACCCTATTACTTACCAAGCCTAAGCAGGTACCACACTGCCTATGTCACACCCTAACCCTAGGTGAGGCAGACAAGTACCATATGAACACACATTTTACAAGTGACCTATGATGAGAAAGTAACCTACTATGCAGATAGATTTACTGATGAGAAGCTTCAACAACACTTTTTGACTAGCTGAACTGATACATGTGACAAGTGAAACTATGAATACAGATGATAGCTTTACAATGTCCACAAAGCCTCTACTGGAATCCATGAATGTACCACTATGAAAATACACATAGTAAAGACTCGGCAAAGCCCCGAATCAAACTGGAGCTTACTAACAACCGCTAAGTATCATGTGCTTCTATTGGGGAGATCTACTAGTTGAGTACTTGTACCTGCAACATGAAATTGAACATTCCCAATAAAGGACGTTAGTACGAAAGAATGTACTGAATATGTAAGGCATAATACAACCATATGTAAAATGAGAGCTCAAGTGAAACCAAATACCAATAGATAAATATTAGAGACCACATCTGCTTATACTTGTGGAATTGTGTATGTTACATTCTTTTCTTTACTTTTTTGTGCATTATAATATTTATAAGACACATGATACAAATGACCCGCTGATCACTGGTAGAAGAGGATGACCCATGCTAGGCATTTTAACCCTTAGGATGCTGTCCTCATAATTCCACAAAGTGGGATCGACCCATGCTAGGCAAGGCTTTCGCCCCTAAGCTACCACCCTCTATACCAATTGGGATCGGCCCACACTAGGCTTTCGCCCCTGAGCTTCCACCCTTCTATACCAATTGGGATCGACCCATGCTAGGCATTTTCCCCTAGGCTGCCATCCATGATTATATAGATTGCCTTACTTAGATTCTTTAATATTTGAGATTGTTTTTTTGATGTTCATAACTCTTTCGAGAATGCTCTTTTGATGATCATAACTCTGTTGAGATTGTTGTTTTGGTGGTCGTATTCATTGTTGAGATTTGGAACTATGGACCAGTAGTAGAGGACATATGAATATGGACCTACGGTAATAACAATGACATGGGAAGAAAATGTGACATAAACGTGTAATACTTAGGAGCTTATATGACTCAGTAAGCATTTTGACATCTCAAATTGAAGCACATATCAAGTGAAGACATTTAACATTCAGCCAAGAACTTTGAACTCTATATGATAGCCAAATACTTACTAACTAATATCAAATACAAGGTATACATGAACCTCGAACCAAGGGAGAACTTGGCCAGATTAAACTTAAGAACAGATACATATTCCAAGCAAGTACATATAAAATGTACAATAGAGCAAGTAGAGATCTTATGAAACATTATAGTCTAACACAATGGGAGTAATAACCAATAAAGGGAACATATGAACATGTGCAAAGATGACATATATGATGGAATAGACAATTGAAGCAAGTTGGCAAGAAATGGGCAAATCGTATATCCAACACATGTACATATGTACCATGTATAATCTAGGATAATTTTGATTTGTATAAGGGGAATATGTGCCAAGGGTACTTTGACGATGAAACAAGTTTAAACCCTGCATGCATTATACTTGGCAGAGTAAGCATGTACATTTAGTAATAAACTCATATTAGAGTACTCACTTTGATTCTCTAGGGAGTAGGAACTGCAACTATGGATCAGTCACTACCAAGGACACTTAGAAAGCTTACATTGTAATACAAGTGTTGGATTCATGCCAAAGAAATAGGAAATCGAATAGCCTTACATACCTCAATTCACAATCGTATAGCTTACGAAGTGTCAACTTGTCCTTTAACATCATAGTATTCATCTACAACAACCAATCATTAAGGCTAATATTAGCAGCTTATCAACCAACTCGAGATATTTCAACTCATCAAAATAGTAGCCAGGCAGCCAACACATAATCCTTCTAATTAATTGTTTTCCTTCACAAATTCTGTCCGTTATAGTTATTTACACGAAACAACCTTCCCATTGAACGGGCAGTGAGCTTACCAAAACTTTAATTTAATGGTGCATCAATATAGCTTATAAAAATGCCCCCTACAGCTTTCCGCAATCATTCTCTAAGTACATCCATGACCTCCCATAAACAAATCAATTCAATAGCAGTCCTCAGCACTCAAAAATAATCAAAAGACTTGATTTTATGGTTTTCAATCACCATCCCATGAGTTGCAATAGACAAGTAAGTCTAGAATTCTCAAATAAACTAATAATTAGAGGTTGTGGCAGTGCCCTTACCTTGGTTATCTAAATCTGTTATTCTCCTTCAATTACTGTTTTTGTAACCTTCTTTTAATCTTTGGAAGAAAGTGGCAGAACCTTGGCTGCCAACACATATAGCTATCTCTAGTTCACTCCCTTTGAAGAACTGTCCAATATACTTGAAACAAAAGAGGAGAGAAGGTGATCTTGTGGCTGCTTTGGGAGAAACAATATGAAAAATAATTAGAACCCTAGTGGGAATATTGGGTGGTTGTTTCATCTTGAGAGAGAGAAATATATGAACTTGAGAGCTTAAAATTTGGATAAGAGGAAAATGAGATATTTGTATAAGATTTTTGGCTTTAATAGGTTCTCTTTTGCCACCTTTCTTGTACTTCATTTGCAGCCAACATGTGTCTTTAATTTAGTCCACACATTTAAGTAGGTGATGCACCTACTTTTCCATTCAAATTATTTCTTGTAGGATTGGAAATATTGGGCCTTGGCTGTCCATTTATTCTTCTATTCAACTTGGGCCAGATTAATGCAAGTTGGTGTAGTGTACTTGGCCCAATAACATTGTCAAAAAGAGTCTTAATAGGTGATGCACCTACTTGATCCTTTGGGCTGGTCAATAAGTCAAAGTAGGTGATGCACCTACTTGTCACCTACTACTTTAGTTAAGTCAAGCAAGCACCTCAATATTTTATTCCATTTCTAGACCTTAATACCTTTAACTGAACTTAAAACTTATATACACTATGTCACTTTAAACTTTAGACTCAAATACCACCTTATGATCTCAAGTTTAAATACTTCCATCGACGTCAACTTAATCGGGTTGCATCAAAATCCACAGATAGTTCACTTTAAACCTATTCTATTGTCACTAGTCGCATAGGAAATTAAGTCCATAACTATAACACAAGGCAATTTATAAGCATCATATAAATAGAACTAATACACGTAGAATATGGGGTGTTATAGCCCATTAAGCTATCAACCCTAGATAACTTAGACTTCAACTAAGCAGATACAACACTGCCCACTAAACAAGCTAGCTCCTAGATGATTTAGAATTTGACTAAACAGATACAACATTGCGTACTAAATCAGTTTACTCTATCTTATTTAGACTTTTACAAAAGGAACAAAAGATTTGAATCCTTTATAGATTAGGAAAAAATTTACAATGTAAGCACGGAAGTATAACTCCTAAGATAACTACGACACTTGCAGCATGATCAGGTCCCTGTTGCGCTTTTGGAGAATACTTCACCAAAATGGGTGTTTGCTTGTGTTCTTGAGAATTTTCAAGATACAAAAACTAAGGTTATGTCTATTGAGGAAAACCTTATGAAGGATAGACACAACCTTCGAGGCCACACCATTGGATGAGGTTTCTGCTACAGTTGGAGATTGTGCACCAACCAATTGTACTTTTTACAGCCTGTCATTTGTATACACAGCGACTCAAGGAGAAGGTCCCTTTACAAGGTACCATAGTTTTTTAAATCATCAAAGCTGCAAATAACATTTTCCTCTTTTTTTATGAAGACAAACCCATACCTCTCGGCAATACAACACAAAGGGCCTTCCCCTTGGGAATGGGCCACAACTCACAACATGTTGTTCTTCCCCCTATCAACCTGCATACCTTGCCTTCCCTATCCTAATCAACCAATATTTTCCACCTTTTGGCATCATAAAAAAACACATGGTAAACCAACATTAAAAGTAAGTTTGCAAAGCAAGATCATAGCCAGGGGCAACACAATCAAAGCAGAAAAAGCAGAAAGACAAGATCTAATCAAAACAAAACAGAAACCAGCTTCATTGCACTAGACATTGCATCTAATACATTAAAAATAAACCATTAATGAGAACCCCAGACATTGCCCACACACAAAAAAAGACACTGGAAGGATAGGGATGGGACTATGTGGAGGGAGGTTGATTGAAGAGAGACTTGATGACGAAAGTAAGCTGATCTTTGGCCTCATCATGATTTTTGATCAGTTTTTCCTGTAAAGTAGCGTTCTAAGCCAAGAGGGTAGCATTCTTTATCCTCACCTCATTGGCTTCTTCAGTACCAGGTCCCTCAGTTTGTGCTTTGACTAGCTGAGCCTTTATTAAGGCTATCTTAGCATCCTTGTTACTCACAAGCACAATTATCTCCTCTAACTCGTGCTTCAATTAACCTTGTTCCAGCACTAACTGAGACATCTTGCTCAGTGGTCCTGCTTTACCTTTGATGCACTCATACTTCACCAAGGTATTTAGAGAGAAGGACTATTTAACAGTTCCAACAGTACCTGCTCCCACCGGGATGTTTAGATGTTTGAACACCTTTGTGAGGAAATACCCATATCCCATTCCATGTTGGCCCTTGTGTTCCACTATAGTTTTATGCATATGCTCCAACATCAGGGTGGGGAGATTCAGTGGTTCAAATTTTGAGAGTGCTTCAATTACAAATAAATCAGTCGCAGAGGCTATCATGCGTTTCTCAATTTGAGGTAGAAGTACCTTATTGACGAACTCGAACAGCAGTTGGTACTCCCCCTTCATGAGCTTCTTTTGGATGTCTGCACAGTGCATGTCAGGAAGTTTGGAGTACTCTTTCGCAAACTTCTTAGTGCATTATTTTCCCACCACGGATCTGGTCCCCTCTCTAGGTACCTCTAGATAAAGGCTTTTGTTTCCCATCAGGGTGTTGAGACTGCCATCATCTGCAAAGTTAACATTGTAGTCGAATTCACGGATTTTCTCTTCATGTAGGATGGGAGATTTAGTCATGAACAAGTGATTCCATGATTGAATCTCCACAAGGTCTGCCAAAGAGTCCATTCCTGACTTTGTGATGATTTCAGGATCAAACACCCTCCCTCCTAGATACTTCTACAATTGTAGATTATCAACAATTATCTGTTTGCTAACTTCCTTGTCTCCCTTATTTCTTTTGGTACCGGGTCCCTGTTCAGATTTATGCTTAAGAACAAGAGATGATTCCCATTTTGTCTTTGATGGTTCCTCCTTCCATTGTGGTTCCTTTCCCTTTCCTTTTGATATAATATCTTCCTTATTGACTTGAGATGTTCTAGATTTTGACTTTTCTTAGTTCTTCCCCTTGTCCCTTTTTGTGCGGTGATGTCATCATCCACAAACATTTTCAGAAAGCTCGTTAGAGACATCCACCACATCCTCAGTGGGGAACTCGATTACAACCTCTCCAGACCTTCTTCTCCTTCTATTCTCTGCAGTGCTCATTTCACTTGACTTCATAGCATCACCCATAAGTTTTTGGGAAGTTGCTCTAGTAAACGACTTCCTTTTTGGTATCTCTTCTGTGACTTTTTCCTTTCCCTTCGTGGTGACAGGGACCATTCTCCTTTGTACAGCCCACTTGAGAAGAATGTTGTCCTCATAGATGTCACTTTAATCAGTTTATGGAGAAACTCCAACCTCAAATGTTTGGTCGAAGACTGGTTCAAAATCTCCAAAAAGATCATATATGAAACTACTTCATTCTTTATTTCTCACCCCTTCTCTCATCTATGCCAGACTTTCGATAACCATGCTCTCAGTGGCGGTGAGAATGTTAGACTCAAACAACTTTCTCTTTGGAAGATCCCCATCAAACAGGTGGTCAGATAACATAGTTATATAAGGACCAGGTTGATATGAGGGTGTAGAGTTGTTGAGGTCTATAGGAGACTGATGGGAAAGAGGACTAACTTCAGTAATGTTGACCGAAGAGGTGGTCGACATTTTTACCGGAAAGGGAGCAACAAATGATATGTAGAAGGCGACTAGATCTATTTCCTTTAAGTGGTCCATTATTTTCTTAGAAGAAGATGGTGATTGAGATATCTTGGAGAGAAGGGGAGAGAGAGAACAATGACAAAATTTAGGGTTTGGTTTAAGACTTGAGAGGAGAGAGTTTGAAAAGTGAATTAAAAGAATGGAGGGAAGAAGTATAAAAAGAAAGGAAGGGTCGTGTCAGGTCCCTCAGTAGACACGTCGCTTGAACTTGAAGCGATGGGACGATGGTCAGAATGCCCAATAACTGACACGTGGAGATCTCAATGGTTCTCATTTGTCAGTTTAAGCATAATGTAGAGAATGCTAACCTTTAGACAGGAGCAGGTCCCTATCTGCAAGTGGAGAAGTTTTATCCCTAAATAGTTCAAATCATTTTGCTCTCGCGAATTCCCATGAGTGTATACTTGTAGCAAGTATAAGGTTGATCTTACTAAAAAAAAACATTACAAATAATGAGGATATTTTCCCTTCTGATCATAGCCAAAGGAGATTGAATGCCTTTAGATGGAATCAGTTCAATTCATGTTCATCATCCCCAACTTCAGCCTGTTACTTTCAAATTGATCTTTGCTGAGGGCTTTTGTGAAAATGTCTGCAATTTGATCTTTTATTGCGCAGTTTTGCATGTTGATGTTCCTTTTTTCAACATTATCTCTCAAGAAGTGATGCCTGACATCAATGTCCTACGTTCTCTTGTGCTGAATTGGATTCTTTCCTATGTTGATTGAAGTGGTGTTGTCACACATGAATGGAATGGTATGAATGAGTACTCCAAAATCTTCAAGTTGCTACTTTATCCACAGTAATTGTGCACAACATGATGCAACAACTACATATTCTTCTTCAGCCGGGGAGAGAGCCACTGAGTTTTGTTTCTTGGTTCTTTGGGAGATGAGTGATAATCCCAGGAAGTGTGCCATTCCAGAAGTGCTCTTTCTGTCCACCTCATAGCCTACAAAATCAGCATTTGCATACCCTACCAGATCAAAAGAGTCTCCTGCTGGATAGAAGAGGACCATGTCCCCCGTCTTCTTTAGATACCTCAGAATCAGCTTGGCTGGTTTCAAATGTGATTCCCTGGGACATGCTTGAAACCTTGTGAACATGCCTACGTTGAATACAATGTCAGGTCTGCTTGTTGTTAGATATAGTAGTGATCCAATAATTCCTCTGTACATGGTTTGATTCACCAAAGCATCAGACTCATCTGCTCCCATCTTTGAGTTTGTACCCATTGGGGTGTCAATAGGCTTGGAATCAGCCATATGAAACTTATTTAGCAACTCCTTTATGTACTTCTTTTGACAGATTGAGGTACCACTTGAGGTTTGCTTGATATACAGTCCTAAGAAGAAGTTCAATTCTCCCATCATGCTCATCTCAAATTCATTCCCCATCAAAGTGGCAAATTCTTCACAAAAAACTTCAGAGGTAGCTCCAAAAATAATATCATCCACATACACATGTATGATGAGAAATTACTTGTCCCTTTTATTCAGAAATAATGTGTTGTCTATCTTTCCCCTTTTGAATCAATTCTTTATAATAAATCTGGACAATTGCTCATACCAAGCTCTAGGAGCTTGTTTCAGTCTATACAAGGACTTGTTGTATTTAAACACATGGTATGGGTAGTCAGCATCTTCAAAGCCAGGTGGCTATTTTACATACATCTCTTCCTTCAAGTCACCATTTAGAAAGGCACTTTTGACATCTATTTGGAAGAGCTTGAATTCCATGAAGGCTGCAAAAGCAATAAGAATTCAGATAGCCTCCATTCTAGCAACAAGAGCAAATGTTTCATCATAGTCGATGCCTTCCACTTGATTATAGCCCTGAACCACCAGTCTTGATTTGCTTCGTGTAATGACTCCATTTTCATCAAGCTTGTTTCAGAACACCTACCTGGTCCTATAATGGTTCTATCAGCAGGTCTAGGTACCAGGTGCCACACTTTGCTCCGCTCAAACTTGTCAAGTTCCTCTTGAATGGAATTGACCCAATCAACATCTTTCAAAGCTTCCTTGACTTCTTTTGGGCTCAATGTTTGATAGTAATGCCGAATATGACACCAGATTTCTAGTCTTGGATATTGTTTGCATTCCAGAGTTCAATGATGAAATAAGATTATCAAGAGGGTGAACGATTGATGCTTCTATCCTTATTTAATGTTTAGGGGTTGAGGTTGATCTGTCTTCTCTTCTTCATTTACGAAATCATCATTCTCAAATTGAGGTGACTCTTCCTGAACTGCGTTGTTGGATGGATCAGGTCTCTCGTCGGACATGTCAGCTTCATTAACCTTCCCAGATTGACCGGAAATAGCACCATCAGGGTTTTGATTTCCTTCAGCTCGTGGATCACTTACTTCATCTCTCTGAATTTAAAGTAGTTCTTCAAAATCATCATCATCCTTCTGCTCCAAGTTTATCAATTCTCCACCTTCATAAAAAATCACATGAACGCTCTCATCAATGCACAATGTTCTTATGTTGAAGACTTTTTAGGCTTTGCTGATGGATGAGTACCCTACGAACACACCTTTATCACTACTAGATCACCCTTGCCATTGTTCAGTACAAAACACCTGCAACCAAAAGCCCTTAAATAATTTAGTTTGGGCTTCCTATAGTTGAGTAGCTCATATGGTGTTTTGTTCAATAAATACCTAATCAAACACCTGTTAGTTACATAGCATGCAGTGTTAACTGCTTCAGTCCAGAAGTTCTGAGGAAGATTTGACTCTTTGAGCATGGTTATGGTAATATCAATCAATGTTCCGTTCTTCCTTTCAACAACACTATTTTGTTGAGGTGTTCTCGGTGCTGAGAAGTTATGATGAATATTGTTGTCAACACAGAAGGTGTAAGGCTTTGCATTCTAAAACTCAGTTCCATGATCGGAGCTGATCCCTGCAATCTTGCAGTTAAGCTTTGTCTAACCATTTTAATGAATATCATCAGGATATCACTCGCCTCACATTTGGACTTGAAGAACATAGTCCAAGTGAACCTTGAGTAATCATCCATAATCACCAGAATGTTTCCACCTCTACTTTGAATTTTCACAGGCCTACACAGATCCTTGTTAATCAACTCAAGAGCTATTGACGAGCTCACTTGTTTCTTTGGCTTGAATGAGGATCTGGTATGTTTCCCTTTGCCGCATGCATCACACATATTGTTGTCACTGAAGTTCAGTTTTGGTAAGCCAAGAACCAGGTCCCTGGAGAGAAGTTTATCCAGTAGAGAAGAGCTCACATGACCTAGCTTCATATTCCATAAGTTGGCATTTTCACTTTGAGTGTTGAGGCATGTCAGATCGTCTCCCTAAGCAGTATCCAGGTCTGCCACATACATATTCTTCGCCTTCTGGCCGTCACGATCACCTCCTTAGTTGACAAGCTAGTAACAATGCATTTTTTGGATAGAAATTTTACTTCGTTTCCCTTGTCACATATGTGGGAAACACTAAGAAGAATGTATTTTAATCCACTCACATAGTAGACATTTTCAATAGAGTGTTCCGGTGATTTCCCAATTCTGCCAACTCCAAGAATATACCCCTTCTTTCCATCACCAAAAGAGACACCTAAACCTTGAAGTGCCTTGAGTTAAAGAAAGTTTTCAGTCTTTCCAATCATATTCTTCGAGCATCCACTGTCCATGAACTATTACTGACTTCTACTTTCTTCACTCCCCTCCAACAAATATCACTTGTTATACTTGGGAACCCATTTTAGTCTGAGTTCCCAGTAAGCTGATAGAGGCATAATGAGAGTACTTCTTGCCCAATGAGGCAGGTTAGTCCTTTTAATGTTGGAGGACATAGGAATAGGAGCGGGTCCCTTATTCTGTGCAACTTTCCATCTAGAGTATACTGAAATTTTTTCTTGTGAGCCTTTCCAGGCAGGGCACTCCCTTTTCAGGTGACCATTGCGACCACAGTGAAGACATAATAGATTATCTGGCATGGACACATACTTACTCTGGGGATTGTAGGGAGGACTAATGTTCAAGCTTCCTAATCCATTCCTGTTGTAGTTACTTTGACTAGTGATGTTAGAAAGTAAGTTGGTGGAGTTAGTCCATCTTAGAGAATTTTTCATTTCTTCTCTAAGACAGACCATGTCCCTTTTCATCTGATCATTTCTCTCCAAGGCTAGAGCAAGTCTGGTTTCAGCAGTGTTCAGACTAGCTTCTAGCTCTATTTGCAAGCTACTAGCCTCCCCTTTTCTCTTGCCAGATTTCTCATTCATTATGCTCAATTGTTCCTTGAGTTCTAGATTTTCAGTCTCTAGAACTGTCAATTGTTCCTCGATAACAGACATGTGAACAATCTATGCTATCTTTTCTTCACTAAACTTGTCTAGACTATTGTTCATAAAGTCTTTTTTAGGTGTTAACTCTATAACAGAATCAATCAGAACAACAACTAGATTTCTCAACCTTCTAACAGAATAATCATTCAAGTCTTGTTTAAGGTCAAGGAGAGTTACCTTTTCTTCATCTTCCTCGTCGTCATATTTGGCCATGAATGCAAACATTCCATGAAACACATCCTAATTGTCTTTAACAGCTAGGATTGATGCATCTTTAGGACATTCTGATATTCTGACTCATTTGAGGAATCCCCCCAAACAGCGAAGGCTTTCTTCACAACATAGTCAGCTGCAGCTTTCCTTGCTTTTTTCTTGGGTATCAGGTCCCTTCTTCTATATTTTTCACCTTTAGGTCTTTGATACTCTTTGGTTTCATCCTTAAGCATTGGACAGTCTCTCATAAAGTGTCCAGCCTTTCCACACTTGTGACATCAGTCACTTGCATTCGCAGCCGGGAGAGGGTTCCCTCTCTTTCGAAAACCTCCATGCTTTCTCACTATTTTTTGGAATCTCTTGGTGAGATAAGCGATATCCTCCTCTTCATTGGAGATTTCACCTGATGAGATCTTAAGAGCTAGACACTTATCTTTCTTTACCTCCTTCTCTGAAGTGTTTTGGTTTCTATTCATTTCATGAATCTGAAGGTTTCCAATCAGAGCATCCATCGTCATCACTTCCAGGTCCTTTGCTTCAGTAATGGCATCCACTTTGCTTGCCCATGACTTGGGAAGGATTCGAAGAACCTTCCTGACCTGTTTACTAGGATGTATAGGTTCTCCCAAACAGCGTAGCTCGTTGGTTATGGAAGAGAATCTGGTATGCATATCATGAATAGTTTCTCCCTCATTCATTGTGAAGTTCTCATATTGGGTGGTTAACATGTCAACCTTTCGTTCTTTTTCCTGCTCCGTTCCCTCATGAGTTGTCTTGAGGCAATCCCAGATTTCTTTTGCCGACTCACAAGCTGAAATGCGATTATACTCTTCAGCACCTATACCACACATCAATAGATTCTTAGCTTTATAAATTTTCTCGATCTTTGATTTCACATATTAGCACACTTCTTCCAATTCTAAGTGCCAACGATCGTTAGTCAGTATATAACCCAACTAAATGAGTTGGGGTCTATCCCACAGAGAGTAGCTTTTCCTTCAAATTCAATGACAAAAGTTGTCAAGTATGACAACAATCTCTTCAACTGAGCACTTACTGCACCCTTTTTGGTTTAAACTCCAAACTTTCAGATTATAATTATCAATACAATTCAACACTTGACACGAAATGATCAAATAATGAGGTAAAACTTGGGGAACCAACCGATTATTGAGTTCACTTTAGTGGATGAACATTGATGCTCACAATGGGGTAAATTGTCGTGGGTAGGTCGGACTATATGTAAAGCAATTTTCTCTCAAACAATTACCTTATGTTTGTCAAATTCTCTCGAACTTCAACACTAGACAGAAGATGCCCAAACCTTGTCCTCATCAAATCCACTCTCTCGAGCTAGATACAAAGGATAGGTTCCATGTTTTATTTTTTCAAGCTGAAATCATCATGACCCACTACTAAGGATGCTAAACTTGCTACTTTAGTTTCGTACTTCTCTCTTGAGCAAGCACAAAACACTGAACTAGTGACAATAATCATGCAAGATTACCTTAAAACACAGCAGCAAATCAGACCCACTTCAAATTAACACCATTATTCACAAATCAATGACACCCACTTAGTAAAACTCAACAATTGGTCTTATAGTCAAAACCCGAAGTTGCCTCCTAAGAAGTGCCTTATTTAACATCGTGGCACGATGTGGAAATGCTCTCAAGCATCTTCTAAGTACACCACCTAAATCAGAGAGATCTCTTGGCACTCGCCAAAGTATAACTTCAAGCATTGCCCATTTACCTTAAATGCAGGTCCTTCTTGACCTTCAACCTCGATAACACCATTTGTGAACACTCGTGTCACTCTAAACGGCCCCGACCATTTGGACTTAAGCTTTCTTGGAAAGAGTCTAAGTCGAGAGTTGTATAGTAACACCTAGTCTCCCACTCTAAACTCCCTCTTAAGGAATTTAGTATCATGTCATTTATTCATATTTTCCTTGTAAAGGGTTAAGCTTTCAAAAGCTTTAAATCTAAATTCGTCCAACTCATTTAACTGCTCTACTCTCTCCTCCGAGGTCTTTGTCCAGTCCAAATTTAAAGCTTTCAATGCTCACAATGCTTTATGTTCCAATTCACCTGGTAGATGGCAAGATTTACCGAAAACTAGTTGATACAGAGACTTCCCGATCGGTGTTTTGTAAGTGGTATGATAAGCCCATAGTGCATCATCGAGCTTTCGAGACCAATCAGTTTTATTGGCATTCACTGTCTTGGCCAAGATGCTTTTAATCTCCCAGTTTGACACTTCAACCTGGCCACTCATTTGGGGATGATACGGAGTTTCTACTTTGTGTTTTACTCCATACTTGCTCAATGCAGCTGAGAACCACTTGTTGCAAAAGTTGGATACCCCATCACTAATAGTAGCCTGAGGAGTACCAAATCTCGCAATGATGTAGTGTTTCAGAAATTGAACAACGTTTTTCGCTTCATTGTTTTGAAGTGCAACAGCCTCCACCCATTTGGAAACATAATCTACAGCCACCAAGATATAATTATTTCCAAACGAAATAAAAAATGGACCCATAAAATCTATTCCCCAAATATCAAATAGTTCAACTTTTAAGATGGGTGTAAGAGGCAACTTGTGTCTTTTGGACACTCCACCTTGTTTCTGACATTGAGTGCCCTTGTTAACAAACTCATGAGCATTTTTGTAGAGAGTCGGCCAGTAGTACCTACTTTCTAGAACTTTAGTAGTTGTACGTACACCACCACGATGACCTCCAATTGGTGAAGCATGACAAGCATAGAGAATAGCAATGGCTTTTTCTTCCGGAACACATCTTCTAATGATATGGTCAGCACATTTTCTGAATAAATATGGTTCATCCCAAAAGAAATTCTTAACATCGAACAAGAATCTCTTTCGTTATGAGAAGTTCAGGTCGTCCGGCATTAAACCACACACTACATAATTGGCAAAATCAACATACCAAGGAGGTTGTTTGAGAGTTACCGTGAATACTTGCTCATCAGGAAAAATATCATTTATGTCAATTTATAGCTCGTCACTCTCCTTGCCTTCCAATCTTGATAAGTGGTCTACCACCCGGTTTTCACAACCTCTTCTATCTTTGACCTAAAGTCAAATTCTTGCAATAGAAGCACCCACCTTATCAATTTTGGCTTGGTGTCTTTCTTTGCCATTAGGTAACGCAGTGCAACATGATCAGTGTGAATGACCACTTTAGTACCTAGCAAGTATGCCCGGAACTTCTCAAACGCATAAACCACCACAAGTAACTCTTGTTCAGTAACTATATAGTTACGTTAAGCACTGTTTAGGGTTTTGCTTGCGTAGTAAATGGGGTGAAAAAGTTTGTTGTATTTTTACCCCAATACAACACCTAGTGCCGTGCCGCTTGCATCACACATTACTTCGAAAGATTCTTACCAATCAGGACTAATGATGATTGGGGTGGAGACCAATTTTTCTTTCAAGCACTTGAAAGATACCATGCAAGCATTATCAAAGTGGAATTTCACCTCTTTCTCCAAGAATTTGCATAGAGGATGTGCAATCATTGAGAAGTCTTTGATAAACCTCTGGTAAAAGCCGGCATGTCCCAAAAAACTACAAACACCCTTCACCGAAATTGGTGGTGGTAACTTCTCAATCACTTTAATCTTTTCTTTGTCAACCTCCTGCCCTTTTTGCTATACTTTGTGACCAAGCACTATACCTTCCTTAACCATGAAATGACATTTTTCCCAATTTAGGACTAAATTTGCCTCCACACATCTTTGGAGAAGTTGTCCTAAGTGCTCTAAACATACTTCAAAAGTGTCACCCATAACCGAGAAGTCAGCCATAAATACTTCCATTGAATCTTCCACCATGTCCGCAAAAATGGATAACATGCAACGCTGAAATGTTGCTGGAGCATTACATAAACCAAACGACATCCGTTTGAAGGCAAAAGTACCATATGGACACATAAAAATTGTTTTCTCTTGGTCCTCCGGAGCAATGGAGATTTGGTTATAACCGAAATATCCATCCAAAAAGCAATACCAACCTCTCTCGGAGAGTCGATCAAGCATTTGATCCATAAAGGGCATGGGAAAGTGATCATTTTCAGTCCACGAATTTAGGTTCGGTAACCCATGCATACTCTCCACCCGATCACCGGTCTGATAGATACAAGCTCCCCTTTTTCATTGGGGACTATCGTGATGCCTCCCTTTTTAGGTACACATTGCACCGGACTTACCCATTTGCTATCCGCAATAGGGTAGATCACGCCTGCGTCCAACTACTCTATTATCTCCTTTTTCACCACCTCTTGCATCGGTGTGTTCAATCTCCGCTAATGTTCAACACTTGGCTTACAATCACTATCAAGCTGAATTTTGTGAGTGCAAATATCGGGAGGGATGCCTACTATATCAAAGATAGTCTACCCTATAGCTTTGATATGCCTTCTCAACACTTCAAGCAACAATTTTATCTGCCACTCAAGCAAATCAGCTGCAATGATCACTGGTAGAGTGTTATTTGCCCCTAAGAAAGCATATCGGAGATGGGAGGGAAGTACTGTTAACTCTAGATTTGGTGGTTCTTTTGTTGATGGCTTTGCGAGAAGACTTTCTTGATTTTTTAAATTAATGTCCAATTTCAACGGAGTCTTTGAATACACCCCCAAACCTGATAGAGCTGCTACTACCTCTTCATACCTTTGAATTTTGAACTCATCATAGATAGCAAGCACGACTTCAAGTGGCTCACTCATACACATCAAATGGCTCACACTAGCCACCGCCTTATCAATAACATCAATAGTGAATACCACGTGGATATCACTTGGGTGTTTCATTGACTTACACACATTGAAGGTTACTTCATCTTCGTTCACCCTAAACTTCAATTCTCCGCACTTAACATCCACCAATGCTCTTCCGGTTTCCAAGAATGATCTTCCCAAAATGATGGGAATTTCAGCATCTATTTCACAATCTAGAATGACAAAATCAGCCGGGAAAATAAATTGGTCAACTTTTATCAAGATGTCATATAGTATCCCCACAGGATGTTTAATTGACCGGTCCACCATCAAGAGTCTCATTGTCGTGGGTTTTGGTTCCTCCAACCCAAGTTGTTTATAGATCGCATATGGCAGCAAGTTGATGCTTGGTCCCAAGTCGCATAGGGCTTTAGCAAATTGGAGCATGCCGATGGTGCAAGGGATGGTGAACGCTCCGGGATCTTCTCTCTTTTTTATCAGCTCCTTAGTCATAATTGCACTACAACTATGGGAGACTTCGATTGTTTCAAAATCTAAACTCATTTTCTTTGTGACTAACTCCTTTTTAAATTTTTCATACCCCGGCATTTCCAGCAATGCTTCCACTAGCGGAAGATTAATGGATAATGTCTTGAACACCGATAAAAACTTCTTAAACTTCTCATCCTCAATTTTCTTCTTTAGATGTTAAGGAAATGGATGAGCTATGTTGGGTAAAGGTTGCATAACTTTTGGGCTTTTATTTTGTTTCTCCATATCTTTTTGTGGTTCTTTGGCAATGCTTTGATGGATAGGTGCCTCTTCTTCCTCTATCCCTTTATCTTCTTCATGCATTTGAGCTTCTTCATTTCTCATCACATCACCTATTGCTACATTTCCACTTCGAGTCACCATGGCCAGCACTCTATCATCATCTTTCATTATTATTTTTGGTTTCAGTTATGTTGAAAGTGAACTCAATTGGGTTTCAAGTATCTTGATTACATCTGCGTGAGAGTTCATTTTATTGTTCAATGATGAAAAATCGGCTTTAATCCCTTTCAACAAGTCATCCGAACCTTCGACTTTATCAAGGATGCGTGATAGCAAATCATTCACCCTCAAACTATTTGCACTTCCTCTTAATTTAGGACTCTCACTTGAGTGAGTGTGGTTCTCTTCATGATCCTTCTCCCTGTTCCAATCGTCATTTTGCTCAACCCAATCTTGATAGTAGCTTCTTTGCTCTTCTCCCTTGTGATAGTTCCAACCTAATTCCCACCCCGCTGTAGATAGCGTGGGTGGGAACCCTCTTCATATCTCTTGGAGTTCCAACCTTGATTCTCCTATGGCCTTGAGTAACCGGAGGAAGAACCCTCCTCAACTCTAAACACTCCACATGTCCCCTTCATATTCTCTTGTAGAAATTCCATTTGGGTCAACATCTTTTTGATGTTTTCATCCCTCTCTCTCTCTTTATCAAGTTGTTCTTCTGTCAATCTAAAATAAAACGGAGAGACTTGATCCTCTTGGGTGTACCATGCTTGATTTATTTTAGTCATGCCATCAAGAAGAAACGAAGCCACCTCAAATGATTGCAACATTGTTACCCCTCGTACCAATTGATCAGCCACTCCTTTATTAACCGAATGAAGACTCTGGTAAAAATATTGGACTAGCAAATTGTTAGGTAGCCCATGAGTTGGGCATTTAAGTAGGAGTTTCTTAAACCTCACCCACGTTTAATGGATGGGTTCTCCCTCCCATCACTTGAAACCCTGAATATCGTCTCTAAGTTTCATCATCCTTGATGGAGGAAAGAACCTTGTAGTGAATGCTATAATCAGCTCCTCCCATGATGTGATGGAATTGTTTGGTAATTTGGCTAACCACTTGCTAGCCTCCCCCGTTAAGGATAGGGGAAATAACTGAAGCCGAATTGACTCTTGTGACACATTCTTGAATGAAAACGGGCTGCACACCTCTGTAAAATTTCTTACATGTTCATGTGGGTCTTCGTGCTCTAGTCCTTCATATAATCCCCTCACTTGGAGGAAATGAAGAGTTGTGCTAGTGACTTCATATATTTCATTTCCATCAGCTTGTGGTATGCAAATTGCTCTCATTTTACCTGCAAGAGATGGGTTGTACACATTATTGATATCGTCGATGCCCTCTCGATGACATGCTTGACTACCATTCACCTCTTCTTCACTCATTTTTACTTCTATGTAGCCCAACCAACACAACACAATGCAGCCAAAGCCAATAAACTCACACATCAAATCTCTAATCAAAGAATTCTAAGTATTGCTACTCCACGACAGCAGCACCATTTTGATTTCACGTATCAAGACACTTCTTCCAATTCTAAGTGCCAACGATCGTTAATCAGTATATAACCCAACAAAATGAGTTGGGGTCGATCCCACAGAGAGTAGCTTTTCCTTCAAATTCAATGACAAAAGTATGACAACAATCTTTTCAACTAAGCACTTATTGCACTCTTTTTGGTTTAAACTCTGAAATTTCAGATTATAATCATCAATCCAATTCAATGCTTGACACGAAATGATCAAATAATGAGGTAAAACTTTGGGAATTGACTAACCAATTATTGAGTTCACATTAGTGGATGAACATTGATGCTTACAATGGGGTAAATTGTTGTAGGTAAGTAGGACTATATGTAAAGAAATTTTCTCTTGAACAATTACCTTATCTTTGTCAAATTTTCTCAAACTTTAACACTAGACAGAAGATGTCCAACCCTTGTCCTCATTAAATCCACTCTCTCGAGCTAGATACCAAGGAAAGGTTCCATGTTTCACTTTTTCAAGCTGAAATCATCATGACCCATTACTAAGGATGCTAAACTTGCTACTTTAGTTTCGTACTTCTCTCTCGAGCAAGCACAAAACACTGAACTAGTGATAATAATCATGCAAGATGACCTCAAAACACAGCAGTAAATCAGATCCACTTCATATTAACACCATTATTCACAAATCAATGACACCCACTTAGTAAAACTCAACAATTGGTCTCATAGTCTAAACTCCAAGGAGAGAGTTTTAGCCAATCATAGCAAAAAGATGAAAATCAACATCCATCATGTCTTCTATAGCATGGTCAAATGAAAATTTAAAGTTAAAATCAACTAAGAATCTCTTCTATTACAAAATCTCCAAGAAGATCTTGCTAAAATCGCTGAGAAATCGCCTCTAGAGTTATTTTTCTCTCAATCTTTTGTTCCTCACATTTTTGAATGCTTTCTCTCTCCAGCAAAACTCAATCTAAACAAGTCTGAAGTGTGGCTGTTTAAGACCAATCGGCGAGGTAAGTCGGGCTTCACTGACAATTCGGTGACTCGCCGATTGTCCTTCCTCTTGCCTTCATTTTTCACTTCTTCTTAGTCCAACTATTGTAATTTTGGGCGATCTAGATCGGGATTGCCGAATGATTCTGTGAGTCACCCTTTCTCCTTTTATCTCGCCCATCAACACTTTTAGCGACCTGGTCATCCTTCGCTGAAACCATCGGCGACTCGCCAAGTGGACTTGTTGCTCGCTGAAGTTACCTCCAGTTCAGTTGCAACATTCTGTAACTTTAGGTAGTAGGGTAGCCACTTGGCGATTTTTCAAGTGACATTGGCAATTGTCAGGCTTTTATTTCTTCATTTCTTTAGTTCGCTTTGTTCCTTTTTGCACATTAGTGTCTATGCTTTGTTCCTAAATCCAAATACCTGGAAATCAAGGATTCTATATCAGTTATTGGCACAAAATAAGCATTTGAGGGCACTAAATCTATCCAAATAAAGCCCTAAATGAGTCCAAATCGTGGACTCATCAATCTTCTTTATGTCTGCCTCGTTGTACTATTGACGAGTCTTAGGAACGACTTTTGTGATTTCACCATCCTTCACTTCCGTTGTTGGGATAAAGGGTCCATCAAGCACAATATCACATAGTTCGCTGTCTTCAGCCATTAAAAAGTCGTGCATCCTTGTCTTCCACCAGCTATAGAACTGGCCATTGAAACGAGGTGGTCTTGTTAACGATTGTCCTTCTTCCAAATTCAGTAGATCAACCATCTTTCTATAGGAATCTCTCCCTTCATGTTAACTAGCTAGATAGCACCTGCTCTGATACTTATTGATAGAATATATGCGTCAATCATTAGTCAACGGACCAGGTCCCTTGATTGAACAAGAATATTAATGAAGAATGAACAATGAAAGGAAAACAACACAAGCAGTTTATGTGGAAACCTCCTTGCTCAAGGGAGTAAAACCATGACCTGTCACACATGATTTTCAACTATTTTCAATAATCTCTTCAAGCAAAAGTGAAACACAGATTACAACCCCAAACGAGATTAATCTCTTAATCTCAAAGCTAAGTAATAACCCTATTACTTACTGAGCCTAAGTAGATACCACATTGCCCACTAAGCTATCAACCCTAGATAACTTAGACTTCAACTAAGCATATGCAACACTACCCACTAATTCAACTAGCTCCTAGGTAATTTAGAATTTGACCAAGTAGATACAACACTGCCCACTAAATCAGTTAACTCTATCTGATTTAGACTTTTACAAAAGGAACAAAGATCTGAATCCTTTATAAATTAGGAACAGATTTACAATGTAAGCACGAAATTATAACTCCTAAGAAAACTATGACACTTGCAGCTTGATCAGGTCCCTGTTGCGCTTTTGGAGATACTTCACCAAGATGGGTCTTTGCTTGTGTTCTTTAGAATTTTAAAGATGCAAAAACTAAGGTTATGTCTATTAAGGAAACCCTTATGAAGGATAGACACAACCTTCGAGGCCATACCATTGGCCGAGGTTTCTGCCACAGTTGGAGACTATGGACCAACCAATTGTACTTTTTATAGCCTGTCATTTGTATACACATCGACACAAGGAGCAGGTCCCTTTACAAGGTCCCATGGTTTGTCAAATCATTAAAACTGCAAATAACATGTTCATTTACCAGATAGATCATACATGTTCTAGCATTCAGAGTCCTAGACATATTAGGACTCCAACTCGTATTAGAATTGCAAGAGCTGTAATTTGAATTCTATTGAGGCTCATTAGTTTAGTGAAGTTTGGAAAAAATCTTGCACATGTGTAGATTCATGATTTCTCACCCTTTTGAATCGGGTGAATTCCACGTAAATATATTTTGTTCATTATTTTTTCGTTACTTTACTTTTGGATTAGGTTATCAGTGAAACACATAACTTAACATGTTCCATAGAAGAAATAGGATTGCAAAGAATATCACTTATATATGGTTTCAAATTTATTTTTAAAAATAATATAATGTAACTTATAACATGTTCCAAAGAAGAAATATGAGTGTAGAGAATATCACCAAAATATGGAGTTTCAAATTTTATTTTTAAAAATAATATAATGTCTTTTAATTATCCCCTCTGTTTTAGATTGATTGTCCAGTTTTGACTTGACACAGAGTTGAATAATGTCAAAAAGAATTTTAAATCTTATGGATTTAAACTTAAAATATATCGAATATATCAAATGACCTTTAATTTTTTTGTCTTAAACATGTTATGTGAATAGTTGAAAATTAAAAGTTATTGAAAAATAAAAGAGACATTCTTTTGAAATAGACTAGTTTCTGGGTACGCGCTTCGGGCGCGTAATCCGCTGTATTAATGAGTATATTATTTCTTAAAAGTTTAAATACTATTGAATAATTTGTTTTTAGTTCTTCTTTAAAAATGTATTTAATTTTTGGTTCTTATTTTGTCTCCCTATAACTGTGATACTCAAATTCCATGACCTCTAAGTGAATACATAATATACAAAGAATATTTGTTGCCTTAAAACTAATGATATGCTAGACTTTTTAAATTCTAGCAAGAAAAAAAATTAAAATATGAAATGTTCACTTTCACCAAACAACTAATGCTCCCTGCAGTACCCACATAATAGTACCAAAGAAAAGACAAAAAAAAAGTAAAATAAATACTCCTTACCTTATCTAGATGAAAATTTTAAGTTATAATGAAGAAAAACGTATCAATACTATATAAATTTTATATATAATGGAGGAGCTAGTTATATTCCAAATGCCATAGTATTCGTTTGACTTTGGAACACATCAAATAATCAAATATAAAAGTGAGAATCTTGAAATGTCATTAAAAACTAATCAAAATGAATGGAGTTTTCCATAATAGAAGAGTATAAATCCACAAAATTGATCCAAAGAACCCTTGGCCTTTTCACTTTCTTTATCTCATATGTAACTTCTCCCTCTTCATTCCTTCAATATTAGTTTTTCTGTTGTGGTGTAAATGGGACTACTAATTGGTATACTAATATGCAATAATTTATAGGAGTTAATTTAAAAATAATATTAATAGTCATAGGATGCCTCAAACACCGTACTTAATGTTGAATCAAAATAAAATTTTCAAACATCTGATTTGGACTTCAAAAGTCACTAACAAATTTAACATAATATTTAATATTTTATAACTAATTAAATATTTTATAACATTTTGATTTAACATAGGGGTAAAATGGTAAGTCAACCTTACACTTAGAGGCTTCCCATTTATAATAATATATGATTCAAAAGAAAAATAGGACAAATAAATTAAAATGGAGAAAGCACTACCTTATAGATCCACAACTAAGCAATTTTTTTATTTTTTATTTCAAGATAATAGAGAAAAAACAGACACTTAGAGGCAACCACTTGTCACATGCGAATGAAAATCCGTCAGCAAGAAGCAACGTATAATTTTAAAGACTATATTATAACAATACCATGAGTAATTTTTGTGTTGAAATTTTACGACTACTATTTTGGTTAATTGGTTTGGGGTGGGGCGGGGTGGGGGGGGGGGGGGCGCAAAAGAAAACATAAAAATAAAGCAGGGTGCCTAATCTTATGATAATAAGAGCTATATGATACAATTTTGTAGCTTGTTGGGAAGTGTATTTTGTCTGGCATAATCATTTGTGGCTCACATTCTAATTCTAATCTCTAAGGAGATAGAGGTGCCTCTGCATCATGGATTGTTGATATGACAATTATGTCTATTTTGGTTCCCTATAACAAGTTGATGGGTCTGTCATTAATTAATTAGTTTTCTCAGAAAGAGGAAAGGGAATGTATGTATAGAATAGTGATGATGAGAATGTAGTGTTATATAGTTATAGGAGTATGGATGTATCAAGTTAAACAGTGACAACTAAAAATAAATCGAGGGAGTATTAGTATTATTAGTTAAACCAGTTTTGAAATACGTGCTGCACATGTGTATACTGACTCCCTATCTCTCTGTCCAACAATAGTTATCCACTATTGACTTGGCACACGCATTAAGAAGTAGTAAATGATACAGATAAATATACCAAATCACCTTTAATAAATACTCCCTCTATTCTTATTTATATGTCGTCCTTACAAAGAATAGATGATCCTTAACAATTATAATTTCACAAAATCAATGCATAAATGACACTATTCTTCATAATTTATCCTTGTGAGTTATTAGCCTTGAAAATATACATTTGATCAATATAGAAAAACTAAATAAATAATTCATTGGTCAAATTTAATTAATCAAAATAAAATAACTCATGTTCATTGATTGAAAACCTGACTTCAAAAATAAATAAATAAGGGTAGAATAATGAACTTACTTAGGTTCTTAATACACATAAAATTTAAAATGTTGACATATAAATAGAAACAGAGAGAGTATAAGTCATCTAAACATTATAAAATGAATAGTATTTAATAGCTCAAGCGTAAAATAGACATAAAATGGTAAATTATTTATTATTTTATAAACTAGAATTTTTTTTAAAAATATTTTAAAATAATATAATGGACAAGTAAAAATTGACGGAAGGAGTACCATTAGTCATTACTTATTATCTTGCAAGTCAGTACTTATTATCGAGTACCAAAACAATAATTTAATATCTACATTGTAAACATTTTTTAAAGCATTTGAATTCAAATTATAGAGTACAAAACACCACTTTTGGCTGTTACATACGTGTATGTTTTACCATATATGTTATATTTTCATTTTAAAAAAAATTGTAATCATAATACACTCTAAATAATAAATCAATGAGTGGAAATGCTACTATGAGTCTTCTAGAGCAACTGTCCCCTCACATACATAGTTTATGAATCTTCCGTAGGGCTAATAATATATGACACACTTTTTGGGGAAAAAAATTGAAGGATACAAATAAAAGATAGTTTTTCATTATTATCCTTTATATTATTTTCAAATTGCTCTTTCTAGAAAATATAATGATTATTAAAAGCATCATTAAATAAAGGATAAACATGTTTCAATAATTTTCTTCAATATTGAGCAATTATTCAATATAAACTAGAGGGAATATATATTACATGCATATTATATTGCTGTTTAGTTTTTATTATTTGTTATTAATAATCTTGAATTAATATTTCTATTTAACCAAAATGTTATGATATACATACATTAAATGATTTTATTAAGAAAAAAAATTCAGAAATATCAAAGATAATAGATATAATAAGGCTCTATAATTATAGTTTCGATAATTGCACTTCATAGCTATAGTTTTGTTTGCTACGGGGGCTGCACTTTGTATCTTTTGCTTGCCTGTTTGCATATTTCGCTTGCAAATATACAAACAGGGTAAGTTTATACAAATAGAGGTTGTGGTTTGGTTATTTCGCATGCACATTAGTATATTTCGCTTGGGAATATATTGTCACGATCCTGTCTTACACCTTGGACGTGGCCGGCACTTGAGAACCATTGTAGGTCCCCAAGTGAACCCTCATCATGGCTGACTACAAGCGGAAGACTAATTTGAGCATACATAAGCATTAAATTGAAAGAAACGTTTAAAAACAATTTACTGAATCTGAAAACTTTTCTAAATATACTGAGTATGAAACATAAGTTTTAAAGAAAACATTTGAAACTGAAAGACTCTCCAAAACTGTCTATCTATGAAGCCTCTACTGCATACAAGGATGAGTGTCGTGACAAGACCCACGACTTCTCAAAAACTAATACTAGTAACTCACAAAATTGGAGTCATCCGTAAGCAAGGAGACCTCACTTGAAAGTTGACGAGCGGATGAAGTGATCTCAACAGACTCTTGTTGAGGATCCTAAGAATTAGTATCTGCATCATTTAAAGATGCCGGTCGAATGACATCACTACATTGAATGTATGAGTATGTAATATAGCTGAATAACAAATGACTGAATGAAAGGACTGCAATAGATATAGATAGATACTCAACTGAATGTAAAGAAATAAAGAAGTGAAATCATTAAAACTTTACAAAAATAGTTACTCGTCTCTGAACTCAACTCAACTTGAAAGCAACCATAAAAGATGCAATATGTATAAAGCTTTTAAAATAGTAGATAATAACTCACACACACACACACACACATATATATATAATAAACTGTTCACTCTTATTTAGGAGATTATCTAACCAACAACCATCACTATGAGCTACGTGATTATACAACGTCTCGCCCACTCTGCTAGAACTATTCTATACCTTGCAAGGGTATAGAACACCTCAACTAAGTGGATACACTAATCAATGAGGATTCATCTAAAAAGTATGATCCTTTACCCATGTTGGCATACATGGTTTATGAAGATTTGAATTGTCTAAACTCATCTCATATCGGTGCTCAATACTACTCACAATAATATATATACTCATGCTCAAATGTATAAAACATACTCTTTCTCTGTTTTGAGGTTATTATTCAAAATAACCTCTTAAAATAGGTGACTGCTCTGAAATATCTTTGAACTCAATAACTCATTTATAAATCAAATGTTCTCTTTTATCAATGTAAAAGCTGATACCTTTGGAAATACTTAGTTCCCTTATACTCTTACTCAATTCATATTTGAAAACTCTTTCTCAAAAGTATATAAAAAATCATATTGTGATTTGATCATTGATTACTCGGGAAGTCATACTGCATAAACATTGATGGCATATCTAGATACCATGGTTTTTAAATATTGATTGCATACTCGACTGTCATACTAAACATGTTTTAAAACTCTTTCTCAAACTCCTCTTTACTTTCTCAAAAATTCAGTTTAAAACAAAATTGTTAGCTTTAAAACATTCTCAAAATTTATAACTCAAAATATGGTTCATGCTGAAATATAGACATGAACAACTCAACTCAAGGATCTCAATAACTATATAGAAAACTCAATACTCAGAACTCAACGATACTACTCATCTCAAGAATACTCAATTCATAGGGTTCATGCTGAAATATAGTCATGAATGAATCAACTAAAGAATCTCAGTGCATGACATATAGAAATTCAATAATTAGGAATAAAATTTCACAAAGAATCAGGAACTCAAGAACTCAAAGTCAACTCATCTCAAGAATACTCAAATCTAGGGATAGAATCCTAGATTACTCTTTAACTGACTTGAAAGTAGATGTAGGGAATGAGGATGAACTAGTCCAACACTATGATAATCTTACATACCTGGAAGAATAAGGTTCTTGAAGAATCTTGAATATGAACTTGATTAGAAGCCTTGAAACCCTAGCTTGAAGGTAAACAATCAAGGAAACCTTTCTTGAGATTCTTGAATTAGTTTTTTGAAATTTCTATGGCCAAGAATTATAATTTTCATTAGTGATTCATAATTGTATGGAGGAATTTGAGTTGTAAAGAATAAAATTCTAGGAGAAGGACTTACCTTGAAGAAGGATCTTGAAAACGATTGAACGAATCTTGAATGGAAGTCTTCTACTTTGATTTTTCCTTAGGATTTTGCCTTAGGGTTTGAGAGAGAAGAGAATGGGGGGATCAAGGGATGAAAATCTGATTGTTTTGGGCCTTTAATTAGTCAAGAAATTCGTTTAGGGTTTTTTTAGAGGTAAAAAGACAAAAATGACCTTTTTAAATGTTTTCCCATCGGCTAATTCGTCACTACATTGTTGTAGATTATTAAAATGGTCATAACTTTTTACTCAAAACTCGGATATTTGTGAAATCGGTGGCGTTGGAAAGAAGATTAAAATACATTTAATTTGATAGGCTACATGCCATGTAACTCTTTATATTCTAAGAGATATGGTCATTTAAAGTTGACCGAAGTATAATCTTGCATCAAAACTTAATCACTAAGAAACTTTCAACTCAACTTAGTGCTAGGGGATTCTAGTGACCTTATTTTATATCCAAATTCATTCTCACACTAAAGAATTGACATTTACACATGGGAAATTTATGAATCACCCGGTACGATCTTATTCACAAATTAAGAATGGTTCGAGTCTTAACTTAGAAATTTTTGGGGTGTGACATATACAAACAGGGTAAGTATTTCCAAATTTTGTATTTGTAAATTTAGAAATTTTTCAGAACTCCGTTTGTATATTTTACTTGCTAATATACAAACAGGGTAATTTATCATGATTTTTTTTATAAATCATATAAAATAGCTAGGGTACGCAAAAATTCTAAATTTATACAATTAAGAACTGAATTATAGAAATTGTGGATTTATAGAACCGGGGACCGAATTATACAAATTCTTGATTTATACTATTAGAAAATCGAATAGCGAAAGTTCACGAAATTGTAGCCGGAGATTAAAAATAATCGAAACTATAGTTATATTACATAATATACTCTAGATAATTGTCATTCAGCATAATTTTGTCTTTTGTATACTAGTTTGATTACAATTAAATAATTCTAATAATTTATCACCTTTCGCTCAGTATATCATGTGTTGTTAGATATGTAAACTTTCTATCTCCAATCCATAAATATGATCATTTTTCATTTGACAGGATAAATGCATAAAAATTAGGTTAACGGTTAAATCAATATCCTATTAAATCTATATTGGGTGTTTTTGGTATGGAAGGGAAAACATTTTCTAGAAAATGTTTTCCAATTTTCCCATGTTTGGTTGGCTTAAATGTTTGGAAAGTCAACTCGTTTTCCTCAAATTTAAGGAAAATGACATCCCTTCCAAAATTAAGGAAAAGCATTTTTCAAAACTCTACTTCATCCTTTTTTTTTTTTTACTTACCCTTCTCATACCCTATAGCTGACACCCTCCAAAAAAAATTGCTTTTGAAAAATATTTCAAATCTAATTTTTAAAAATATTTATGCCACTCTTCCTCCATCCCCTGTAACACCTCGAATTAGGGAAAGGCTAGAAAGGAGTCAAACGGGCATGTCAAGAACTCAAACGTGGACCATGGAACCCTCCACGGAGCCCTAGATGGGTCATATAGGGGACCACAGGCCGTTTGGGTGCTCGTGAGAAGTTTCGAGAACCTGCCCAAGAGGGTGTCCCTCCCACGGAGGCCTAGATGGCCCGTGGTGAGGTCGACAGACAGTCCAAGGGCTCGTTAAGTGACCTACTCAGAAGGGGCTTCTCCCCTAGTCACTAGTCAAGAACCACAGACATCTAAATGGCTCGTGAAGCCCCACACGGACCGTCAAGTCATCTGTGAAGGGTGTTTATCAGGCTTAGAGTTTATGGTCAACTTCAAACAATCATATATTTTGGAAAAAAATGAATTAGGTGGCCATGACCTATCAAATTAAAGATCTCTGAGTCTTATTTACAACTCCACCGAGTTTGCCTAATTCCAAGCTCGAAGTAAAAACTTATGCCCGCAATAGTGAAGCCTTGTCGGGTAGAGTTTCTTCACGACCCGCTAGATGGGTCATGGTGCTCTAGACGACCTGTGAAGGCCTCCTTGAAGTCACTTCGTCGGCTTTTAAGTCAGGGGCTTTTGGGTCTTTTTCTAATTATTTTAACTCAATACTACGTCGTTTTACCTTCTACCCAAAGCCCTATGTAAGGATTTTTACCCCTAAAATCACCTAATTCAATTAGTTCTCTCAAATCCCCCACAAAAAAAGATCAAGTCATCCTTTCAAATAGTTCTCTCTCTAGGAAGAAGAAGAAGTCAAGTTACGGTTTCAAGATCAAGTCTCCAATTTATCAATTGCTTAAGGGATTTGAACTCCAAGGTATGATAGTGTTCACCTCCATAGGGTTCCTAAATTTTCCAATTTACAAGTTAGAAATCTCAAATTGAAGTTAGTATTTTCTTCCATATCATGGGTTTCTTTCAGTGTTGATTCAATTGATTGTTTTATGAACTATTATGCGTGAATTGAGATAATTCCATATTTTTAAGATGAATCCCCGTGAACCCATGCATAACCCATGTTTTTTTAATTTATGATGATATAATCTGGGTTTTGAACTATGAAAGAGGATTTTATGAAGATATGCATGTTCTTTATGAAGTTGAAGAAAATGATTTAAGATGCTTTGAGAGTAAAGCATAAATGTTGTTGCGAAAGGATTTCTCACATACTACTCAATACATGAATTAGAAAGGGTTTTCTAACATAAGGATTCTTAGTGTTGAAATTTTTTTCTCAACTAAACTTTGAATTAAGATTTTGGAGCTATTCTAAAGAAACCTAACTTGGATAGGCTATGTGATGTGCCTTCCATGAAAGATAAGTCAATTAAAGAATTATGACTATTCCATGGGATTTATTCTTAGACCGAGAGGATATTGAGATGTAATCTCTCCCGTAGCTTAAGGTAGAGTTTCTAGTTGCAATATCCTTATCCCATACCTAAGTGCTACCATAGGATGATTGTCTTTTATAGACAATGATTGTCCTAGATAGGCATTAGATAGTGGATCCATGTAAGCTAGAAGTTACAAGTCTTACCTTGGCAAGTAAGGACACCACTTTTTGGTGTGGGGCAGACACCAGATTCCATGTTATAGCTCACATGGTTACTATGTCGGTTAAGGCTACTTTCCACAATAATGATGAACTAAGGTTACTTCAAGAAGTATCTCACAAGTGTTCAAAGATGAGTTTTACTTGCATTGACCATGATTACAATTATGTTTTTTAACCTCTTATTTTATGGTTTTGAACTTGGTCTTTGCATGTCATGAGGTCCTTTTTAGCATGATTTTATAACTCTATGCATAGCTATCATGCTTGATACATTTTTGTACTAACACATACTCTTGCCTACATTGTTTCTCAAATGGAGGGTCCAACGTTCCTGTTTCCCATCTACATGGCTAGATATCATTTAGTAGATATTAAAGATTTGTGAGTCCTCGTGTTCTAAGGACCGAGCCTTGTTTCTTATTGTCATTACTTTTTAGTATTTTTGTGATGTACGGGATATGTCTCGATCACTCTTGATGTAATAGATGGCTTTTGAGACTCTATAGACTTCCGCTTCATTTTTATCAAACTCTTTATGATATGAATTGTCTTTTAAAATCTACTTATTTTATATTATCTTGTTTATGCATGCTAAGTGGCTTGTGTAGGGCCTCTTGGGGTCCTATACTCCATGTTACGCCTAAAATATACTTTGGGTCGTGACAAACTTAGTATTAAGAGCACAAGGTTTAGAAAGGTCCTAGGATGTCTCATAAGCCACGTCGGGTAGAGTCTTGTTCATAAGTGTGAAGCGCGCCACATTTATGAATAAGAAGAGATAAGATGATTAGAAAACTCCACTTCTTTAATAATTTTGAGTCGTGTGATAGAGTTCAACTTTATATGTCCTTCTCCTAACCTCTATCCGGTGTTTTTCAGGAAATGGCCCCTCGAAGAGCATACGTTAGGAGGAATATGAATGAGAATATGGAACAAGAAGCTCCTCCTTAAGGAATATGGAACAAGAAGCTCCTCCTTAAGCTCCTCAAATTCTGGTCGATCCATTGACAAACAAGTGACTAATGCGGAGTTTAAGGTTGCTTTTCAAGTGTTGGTTCAAGCCATGACGGCTCAAGACAATAGGGAAGTTGTGGTTCATGTGAACCCAAATATGGATACGTCGGCATCTAGAGTGAGGGACTTTAGTAGAATGAATCCCTTAGAATTTCATCGTTCAAGGGTTGAGGAAGATCCTGAAGAGTTCATTGATGAAGTGCATAAGGTGTTGATGATCATTGGAGTGATGCTGGTATAAAAGATGAAATTGGATGCTTACCAACATAATGGTATTTCTCAATTTTGGTTCAACCAATGGAAGGAATGGAGAGCGGATGATGTGGGTCCTCTCGATTGGGAAAAGTTTAAGGTTGCTTTCTTTCCTAGGTTCTTTCCCCTTGAGATGAGGGAGACAAAGGTGATTGAATTCATCAACCTTCGTTAAGGAAATATGATTGTGAAGGAATCTTCTTTGAAGTTCACACAATTGTCTAGGTATGCCCTACTATGGTTGTTGATCCTAGGGCAAAGATTAGTAAGTTTGTGTTGGGAGTGTCAAAGATGGTAGTCAATGAATTTCTTACCGTCATGCTCGTCAATGATATGGAAAGTTCTCATCTAATGTTACATGCTCAACAAATAGAAGAAGAGAAACTTAAAGAAAGATCTAGGGAAACAAAGAAGGAAAGGACCGGTGATGATGAATTTTCACATTCAAGGTCCGATGGACATGGTCGTTCTAGGTTCTGGCAAAGATTTTCCAGTCAAGGTTCCTCAAATGCTCCTTCTATATTAAAAAAAGATAGGGTGTCTAACCCTAAGCCTCAAGGAGTACTGGTAGTGGATCTTCATTGTCTACATGTGCTGAGTGTGGAAGGAAGCATGAGGTTAAATGCTTAGCTGGTATAGATGGTTGATATTGTTATGATAAAAATGGCTATAAGATAAGGGATTGTCCAACACTTACGGATAAGGAAAGAGAAGGTAGGCAAGCTCCGCCTAGTGGTTCAGGTTAAAGTGCTCTAAAGCAAAACTGATTATACGCACTCCAAACTCACCAAGAGCAAGAGGGTTCTCCCGATGTGGTTACCGGTATGTTGAAAGTCTTTCATCTTGATGTTTATGCGCTTTGCTTGATCCCCGTGCTACCTTGTCATTTGTAATGCCATATGTGGCTATGAGGTTTGATATTCTTTGGGATGTGTTGTTAGACCAGTTTTTTGTCTCTACTTCTATTGGTGAATCTATCTAGGCTAAGAGAGTCTATAGAAATTGTCCCATTTCATTATCTCATAGTGTCACTCTTGTTGATCTTTTAGAACTAGATATGCTAGATTTTGATGTAATTCTTCGTATGGATTGGTTGCATTCTTGTTATGCTTCTACTGAATGTAGAACCCGAGTGGTCAAGTTTCAGTTTCCAAATGAGCCTATCCTAGAGTGGGAAGGAGGAAATTCTATGCTGAAAGGTCAGTTTGTTTCTTTTCTTAAAGCTAGAAAGATGATTTCAGGTTGCTTATACCATCTAGTTAGGGTGAGAAATATGGATTTTGAAACCCCTACTCATTAGTCGGTCCCCGTTGTATATGAATTTTCCAAAGTGTTTCGTGATGATCTACTCGGTATTCCTCCCGAAAGGAAAATATACTTTGGTATTGACCTTCTCCCAGATATGCAACCTATATTTATTCCTTCTTATCGAATGGCTCCGACAGAACTTAAGGAATTGAAAGAGCAATTAAAAGATTTGTTGGATAAGGGTTTCATCCGACCGAGTATCTCTCCATGGGGTGCTCCTGTTTTGTTTGTTCGAAAGAAAGATGATTCGCTTCATATGTCTATCGACTACCGTCAGTTGAAAAGGTTACCATTAAGAATAAGTATCCTCTCCCAAGGATAGATTATTTGTTTGACCAACTACAAGGAGCAAGTTGCTTCTCTCAGATTAACCTCCAGTCGAGTTATCACCAATTGAGGGTGAAGGAGGATGATATTTTGAAAATGGCTTTTCAAACTCGGTATGGTCATTATGAGTTTTTGGTGATCTCCTTTGTCTTGACTGATGGTCTAGCCTCTTTTATGGATTTCATGAATAGGATGTTTAGGCAATACCTTGAATGTTTGTGATTGTATTTATTGAAGACATAATGTTCTATTCAAGGAGTGAAGATTAGCATACCGATCATTTGAGGATTGTGTTGCAAGTCCTCAAGGACCACCAACTCTTTGCAGAGTTTAGTAAATTTGAGTTTTGGTTAAATCCTTTGGCTTTTGTTAGTCGTATTGTTTTCGGAAAGGGTATTGTGGTAGATCCTAAGAAGACGGATGCAGTATAGAGTTAGCCTAGACCTTTATCCCCTTCGGATATTAAAAGTTTCTTAGGTTCAGCCGGTTACTATATATAGAAGGTTTGTGGAAAAGTTTTCATCGATTTCCTCTCCATTGACGGCATTGACCCAAAAGAAAGACAAATTCTTATGGTCAGAAGCTTGTGAAAAGAGTTTTTAAGAATTGAAAGATAGACTTACTTCGCTCTGGTGTTGACTTTATCAGAAGGAATCAATGGGTTTGTTGTTTATTGTGATGCTTCAAGAATTGGGTTAGGATGTGTCCTTATGCAAAACATGAAAGTCATTGCCTATGCCTCAAGGCAACTTAAGGTGCATGAAAAAAACTATCATACCCATGATTTAGAACTAGCAGCGGTTGTGTTTGCTTTAAAGATTTGGAGGCATTACTTATATGGTGTACATGTCGATGTCTTTACCGACCACAAAAATTTGCAATATATGTTTAATCAGAAGGATCTAAATATTAATAAAATAGGGTGGACTGAGTTACTAAAGAACTATGATATGAGTGTTCTCTATCACCCCGATAAATAAAATGTGGTGTCGAATGCTCTTAGTCTATTATCAATGGGTAGTGTTTCTCATGTAGAGGATAGGAAAAAGGAATTGGTTCGAGATGCTCATAGATTGGCCCAAATGGGTGTTCAATTGGTAGCCTCCACCAAAGGTGGTGTTGTGGTTCTAAATTTTTCAGAATTTGGTTGATCTGACTTTGGTTGAATTGAAGGAAGTCGTGCTTAAAAAGTTCGTAGAGGATTTTTCCTTAGGGGGAATTGATGTGCTTCGTTATCAAGGCCATTTGTGTGTTCCCAATATAGATAAATTGAGAGAACATATCTTATCAGAAGCCCATAGTTCTTGATATTCCATTCACCCGAGCCACCAAGATGTACTATGACTTGCGGGAGGTCTATTGGTGGAATGGGATAAAGAAGGATATCACGGAATTTATGGCTAAAGTGTCCAAATTGCCAACAAGTGAAAGTTGAGCATCAAAAGACGGGAGGTGTGTCCCAAGACATTTCTATACCTACTTGGAAATGAGAAGACTTGAATATGGACTTCATTAATGGTCTACCCCATACCCAGTGGCAACATGACTCAATTTGAGTTATAGTAGATCATATGACGAAATTAGCTCATTTCATTCCCGTCAAAGTTTCATATTCGACGAAGGACTATGCCTAGTTTTAATTGAGGGAAATGGTTAGGTTGCATTGAATACCCTTGTCCATTATCTCTGATCGTGGTACCCAATTCACTTCAGTTGTGGAAATCCTTCCAAAAGGATAGTGGTACTCGTGTTAAGCTTAGTATGAGCTTTCACCCACAAATCGATGGGCAAGAAGAGTGTACTATCCAAACTTTGCAAGATATGATGAGTGTGTGTGTAATTAACTTCAAGGGTAATGTGTATGATCACTTGCCTTTAATTGAATTTGCATAGAATAATAGCTATCACTCAAGTATTGGTATGCCTCCATTTGAGGCTCTATATGGTAGGAAGTGTAGATCGCCTATAGGTTTGTTTGAAATGGGTGAAGTTTTATTGATAGGTCCCACCCGGGAGTTAGGTTTTTTATCTTACGGAGGATGATGATGAGGATTTACTCACTGATGAAGACGCCATGAGTCAAGATGAGGAAGAGGTTTTTGTTCGAGTTGGATTTGGTACATGAGGCTATGGAGAAAGTTTGGCTTATTAGAGAAAGGTTGAAAATGACTCAAAGTCGATAAAAGTCTTATGTCGAGGTAACAAGGAGAGATCTTGACTTCGATGTGAATGATTGGGTCTACTTGGAAATTTCGCCCATGAAGGATGTAATGAGATTTGGAAAGAAAGGGAAGCTTAGTCCCCGTTATGTGGGCCCATATCAGATTTTGAGGCGTGTTGGTAAGGTTGTTTATGAACTTGAATTGCCTAATTACTTGGCATCGGTGCATCTGATTTTCCATGTCTCTTGCTTGAACAAATTTGTTGGTGATTCGACATCTATAGTACCTTATGAGAGTTTAGGCATAAAGGATAGTCTTTCTTATGAAGAAGTTCCGATTGAGATCTTGGACCGACAAGTTCGAAAGTTGAAGAATAAAGAAGTTTCTTCGGTGAAGGTTCTTTGAAGGAATTAGTTAGTTGAGGGTGCTACTTGGGAGGCTGACATCGATATGATATTTGTCACGACCCCGACCGTCGTGATTGGCACCCACACTAACCCTCCGGTGGGAGAACCACTACTATAACCCGACTAAGCAACTTAAAAAAACTAAAAAATTTAAAGATACGGAAGCAGATTTAAATGACGAATTAAATATGGAGTTCCCATAAACTCCTAAGGTTTAACAAAACAACTAAGCATGACCCTCGCAGAAATTCAACCCCTAGACATGAAAGTCATTGTACCAAAACTCTAATAATAAGCAAGTCTAAGAAAAAGGGGTGCAACCCCGGAAACTAAACATAAGTAAAGTGTTTGAACATCTAGTCGAAATCCGAAAAGAATGGACTAAAACTAATGATGGATCAATGGCAGCTTGAAAGAACTAGCTCACCCTCGAATCCGGTCTCGGTCAATGATCTCCTAGCTGAGGGCTATGAATAGCCGCCTGAAGATGCCGTGTAATCAACAAAGAAAGGGTAAGTGCAGTATCAGTGCACTAAACCACGGTGTATAGGTAGGATCATGCGGCTACTCCGTTTAGCGAGATATAAGCAAGCAATACAACACAGTAAATACGCATATACAAGATGCACAATTCAATTATCATTTCAGGAAAATATACATTTTTTCCATTATCAATGGCAGGTAGACATGAATGTAATCATTACAAGTGGTCCTCTCATGGAACCCACACCCAAACTGGTAGTGTGTAGGAACGTGACACTCGATCCAAGATGTGTGTGTCAGAACGTGACACCCGGTCTAATATATGTGTTGGAACGTGTTACCCGTTCAAATATATATAGCAGAATGTGACACCCGGTCTAGTCAACACAACCACAGTCATAATCACACCCATAATGAACAGTGCACATAGTCACACAGTCAAGTAACAGGTTCATAGCATATCATTGTTCACACATAATAATTTCATTAGATTCGATTCATGTTTCCCTATTCACATGCATGCATGCATACAATGGAGCAATTAACAAGCAAATATAACACAACGGGAAGTCAAACAATCACCTACCTTGAAACCAAGCCGGAATACTCGTAAGACATTTCAGCCTTCTCTTTACGGAGTCTTTCAGCTTGTTCTTCGTCTAAAACAAGTAATTAATGTAAGGATCAATAAACAAGGCCTAAGTTACCCGAATTATAACAAAATATTAACCCTAGGTCAAAACCCGTGATCGTAATGCTCAACTAGGGGGTTTCCCACCTTTAACTTCAGGCAAAAGCCCTCCCCCAACAATAATTAACAAGGATTCTAAGTTCTAAGAATCGAAATACGGATTATACTCTCCCTGGGTTGTCCCTTAGCTCTTAAGAACAAAGTTTTGCAAGAAATGGCTTTTCTCCGGTTTAAGTCGCACTGTCCCGCAACAACGAGCCCCATCCCGCCATCGCGGCCCCACCCCAATGGAATTAACCCTGCTCCGGTTGTTTGCATGAGACAGAAACTCTGAATTTGATTTCCAAGATCACATTTCGAAACACACTTTCAACCCTTGTCATCTAAAACTACCCTTTCACGCCAAGATCAGTTTTGGGAGTTCTACTCGCTCGAATTTGTTTATGTAAGGTCGTACATGATCCTTAACGTCTTGGCTATCCACTCACGTGATCAAACTCATAATTAAATCTCCCATCCATTATCGGATTTCCCTAGACCTTACGTGACTCAAATTTCGTCCAAGTCTGGCCTAGGCGAGAAATTTCCAAGTTACTACTCAGAAGTTTTCTGTTCCAAATTCCTTCCCTATTGGATTTTCCATAACGACGGGAACATGTCGTTACAATAGGTACCAATTTACCCATCACTCATCCCTGAGTGATAAACTAGGAGAACTAGCTAAGGTAAGAGTAGAGTAGTACCTGAATCATCGAACAACTGGGGATACTTGTCTCGCATGTCCTTCTCGGTTTCCCAGGTAGCTTCCTTAACCGGAAGATGCTTCCATTGAACCTTCACCGACTTTATATCTTTGTTCCTTAGCTTCCGGACATTGCGATCAAGAATTGCATTCGGTTCGTCCTCATACTGTAGGTCTTTTTCTAACAAAGTTTAGTCTCACGTTATGATGTAATCTCCGTCCCCATTATACTTCTTCAACATGGACACATGGAACACTGGATGGATTCCAAATAGGCTAGGTGGTAAATCCAACCGATAAGCCACTAGCCCTACACAATTAATAATCTCAAATGGCCCGATGTATCAAGGACTAAGCTTGCGCTTCTTGCCGAATCTCATCACCCTATTTATGGGTGACACTTGTAAAAGAACTTGCTCAACAACCTAAAATGTCACGTCCCTTACCATACGGTCTGCATACTTTTTCTATCGACTTTGGGCTGATAGAAGCTTAGCTTGGATGCTTCTCACCTTATCCTGAGTATCTTTCACCAAATCAACCCCCAAACGTTTCAGATCTCCAGCCGAAAAGCACCATATGGGTGATCTACGTCCCCTCCCATAAAGTGCCTCGAAGGGTTCTATGTCAATGTTGGAGTAGTAACTGTTATTATATGAGAACTCATAAAAAGGTAGGAACTTATCCATATGACCTCCAAAGTCAATCACGCATGCCCTCAACATGTCCTCTAACACTTGAATAGTTCTCTCTGACTGCCTGTCCGTCTGTGGATGGAAGGTTGTGTTATAAGTGAGTTCAGTGCCCAACTCCTCATGAAATTATCGCCAAAACTTGGATGTGAATTGTGTACCACGGTCCGAGATGATAGAAAGGGGCACCCCATAAAGCCTCACTATCTCCTTCACATAAACCTTAGCCAACTGCTAAGCATTATAATCTACACTGACTGGAATGAAATGGGTTGACTTAGTCAGTCTGTCAACCACCACCCAAATGTAGTCAAACTTCCCCAAGGTCTTGGGAAGACCAACCACGAAATCCATAGCTATCCTTTCCCAATTCAATTCAGGAATTGGCATTCCTTGAAGCAAACCTGTAGGCCTTTGGTGCTCATACTTTTCATGCTAACAGTTTTGGCACTTAGCCACAAACTCAGCTATGTATTTCTTCATGCCAGGCCACCAATAAAGTCGTTTCAAATATCGGTACATCTTGGTCACACCCGGATGAATGGAATATCGTTAAGTATGGGATTCTGTCAAGATCTTCTGAATCAAGTCATCCACTCGAGGAACATACATTCTTTCCTTAAAACTGAGCACACCACCCGCATCAAGAGCTACATCTTGTGCCTTTCCATACACTGTCTTCTTTATAAGCTCATTCAAGCTCTGATCCTCAAACTGCTTGGCCTTGGTATCCTCAATGAATGTGGACCTAACGTTAATACTGGCTAACACCCCACCTCTCTGAGATGCCCAAACGCATGAACTTAGACTCCAAGGTTTGAATCTTCTTGGCAAAAGGTCGCTTAGACACACCCAACCAAGCTAGACTACCTATACTCACCGTCTTCTAGCTTAATGCGTCTGCCACCACGTTAGCCTCACCCGGATGATACTGGATGGTAACATCATAATCCTTGAGTAGCTCAATCCACCATCAATGTCTTAGATTAAGGTCCTTCTGGGTAAATAGATGACGTTGACTATGATGATCACTAAACACCTCACACTTGACACCATAAAGGTAATGTTGCCAGATCTTGAGAGCAAACACTAACGCTGCCAACTCTAAGTCATGCGTCGAGTAATTTCTCTCATGCACAATCACAAATCAGGGGTATACCCTATATGTAACATGGCACATACAACTCTGAAGGACTTAATGTAAGTCACTTAGCATATCATAACATAAGACAATAGAAAAGTGCAGAAATTTTAAAACATTTTTCCATACAATCAAAGTCTTTATAGAAGCAAAGCGGAAGTCTTACTACACTTGTCTCAAACCATCTAAAACAACTTTGAATAAATCTTTGGACACTGCCCATACAATAGTCTTAAAACGTAAAAGGAATAAATAAAAGGAAAGGTCATCAAATGTTTGATGCTATGAGGACTCACCAAATCTTCAACTCCTTGCACTTCTAGAAACCTATCTTCAAGAATGGAACTCAAAATCACCGGACCCTACATTTGATGAGAATGTAGACAAGATGATGTGTTAGTACAAAATTTACTAAATATGATAGCTAGCATAACATCATAAGAACATAACACAGGGATTAGTCAACATAAGACATATGTCATAATCATAAGAGATACTTCATGAAACATAAACTATAAGCATAAGAGAATATAACATAGTCATAAACATAATCTCCAACATAGGCATCATACAAACATTAGTCAACCCGTAGTCCTTCGTATCATAAGAGAACTACTTCTCAAGTAACCTCAAAGCATACTTGTGCAATACATGGATAAGACCCCATAATCCCACTCACACTAAGTACAACTTTTAAGTCATCATAATCATACTTACCATGTTAGATCTAATCCTTAGCTTATTTCTCATAGACAATGGAATCTCTCAACTTTAGTCAATCATAACACGAAAGGCAACTATAGCACAATCCTATCTAAACATACATCATATAAGAGAAACATTTTATAGGTAACCTTAAGTCATACTTGTGCAATATATGAATAAGACCCCATAATCCTATCTATACTAAGTACCACTTTAGGTCCTCATACTAATATTTCTTGGTTGGCGACTAATCCCACTATCAAAACATTTGAACACTAGGAGGTCTTAAGTCCATCTTAGTTCCTCTACTTTATTATCTTGAACACTATGAGATACTTCATTAAGCATGTCTAAGTTCATTATTAACTTGAACACTATGAGAAACTTCACTAAGCATGTCTAAGTTCATTATTAACTTGAACACTATGAGATACTTCATTAAGCATATCTAAGTTCATTACGCTTTTGTACACTTGGAGATACCTTTCCAAGTATGTCTTAGTTCATTGGATAAGGAGATTGTTACTAGAAACCCCGACTTCTCTATGTCAAGGCTTCCATCTCATGATACCTACTTTTGGGAAAACCCAGACTCTACTACATGAGAGTTTTCCCTTAATTTATTTTGGAAGCCCAGACTCAACTAGGTGTGAGAATCCTCTCTTCTTGGATACCTGGACCCGACTATGTGTGAACTTTCTTCTCAATGTCAATATCCATTAGGGCCAAGCATACACCCCTTAGACTATTTATTAAGCCTTAATTAACTCATCACTTATGGAGGGATGTCCTTGACAACCAATCCATGTTTCAAGTGATTCTATCACTTTGTGCATTTAAACATTCATAAGGTAGATGAGGTGGGTAAAGTCCTTCCACATCAGTGATATCTACTAGCCTACCATTCTCATATAGGCTTCACTCTCAAAGCCATTACAAGCATAATTCAACATATTAGCTTTACTCTCAAATCCCTAGAAGACTACCTTCATGACTACAAGACTTACTCTCAAATACTTACTTCTTTCAATCATACATACCTAGATTACAAGGCATTCTAATCACATACTTCATTCTTCAGTGATTGTAGTCATAAATCATCATAAAGGTTCAACTTCAAGATTAACTAGTCATGATCCATCATATATACTATAATCTAATTCAATTCGTGTCTACATGCATTTATTGTTGAACAATTACTATAGACATCATCAATTCTAGAAGATCATCTCTAAGTCTTCAATTTCCCCTTCACAAGGCATAAACCTACATTACATCAATTTCATCAATTAACAAAGGTTAGCCATGGAAACCATATAATATCATCGTAATAACATGATTCACTACTAAATCAATCATAAACAAGTAATATCCACTCAATTGGATTCATACTCAACTTAACCCACAATATATAAGAAGAACCCCTAGCTAGAATTGGGGTTCATCTTCACAATTGGGGGAAATCTATGGGGCTCCATGGATGGAAGAATCCATGGATGAATAAGATATCATACCTTGATTATAAAGCCCTCACAAAGCTTGGAAGATTGGAAGAATTTGACCTAGCTTTACTCTT
This sequence comes from Solanum okadae, assembly GCA_036553675.1. NCBI lineage: Eukaryota > Viridiplantae > Streptophyta > Magnoliopsida > Solanales > Solanaceae > Solanum > Solanum okadae. The sequence goes on from CM071678.1 coordinate 38,417,847, forward strand.
TTCTTCTTCTTCTTCTTCTTTTTCTTTTTCTTCTTCTTCTTCTTGAGTTTTCTAGAGAGAGCATTTCTTGGAGGGAATTGGGTTTCTTTCAGGTGAATAGAAATAATGATTTGGAATGACTTAATTAAGGGTCTAATAGCTTTATATAGGTGGTCTAAACACTGTTATAACTACATAACCTAACCCCTAATTAATTCTAGAATGTTCCTTTAACCAAACACTTAACTGACTTAAGCCCCCCAATTCCTCAACCCACGAGACCATGCTGACGGGCCGTGGATCCACCCACGGTCCGTGCTGGTCAAACGTGGCTGAGGGTCTGCAACTAGTCATTTTAAGGTCCTGACCCACCATGCCATCCACGAGGCGTGGACCCCTCTACGGGGCATGGGTCCCCAATCGTGGGTGGATTGTTTTTTCGACAGCTTTTAGGGCAGTCCTAGGGTCCTCTTCAAGGACCTTTGGTTGGTCCTTGGGTAGTCATACCTTGACGTTTTAACCCTAAAACCTTCATTCTAAGTACGGGAAATCATTTCTATGACTCTAACCCTCAAGTAAAGCTCTAGAACCCTCACGTAAAGCTCTAGTTTAGCCTAATAGTTTCCGGGTGTTATAATATATCCCCCTTGGGAACATTCATCCTCGAAGGATGATTTTAAACACTTCTTAAAGGAAATGACTCTAGAATAGCAGCCCATCATGCATGCAAATCTTCTAAATACACATAAACAAAGGAGGAAATATTCAGCTCCAAGATAAACATACTCAATGCAACACTAGGAAGTGAGAACTACATCTAACAACCCAAAATGCATGAAATTCTATATCTACTCATAATCAAGGAGGAACTACCATCTCCTATCTAAAACATGCTCAACAAACACTCATGGAGCCTATATGCAATTTAATCTCAAAATGCATTTATTCAACGATGAATCTTTCAACTCCAAACTAAGGCATGCTCAATAATTCATCTCATGAATTATTGAGGAAACTCTACTCAATGCACTACAACATGAGGAAATACAATGCACATAAGTCATTTCTACCAAGAACAAAGCTTTTTCATGAACATGCACATAAAAAAATCATGGCCACTCACAAAATACAATGACCTTGCTATCTAGGCACACCATCTCCACCTTGGGAGTAAGCCTAGCTGGACTTTCTAAGCACCAATACTTTCAATTCTAAGGTCGGAGCAAATCATCACTAAAGTTTCATATCCTTCCCCCAAGAGGATTCTAAACAGAGGTGAATTATATTACTACTCTTTAGACAAGGCTACTCAATTGCACTACTACACATTTAGGCATTACTTTAACACCCTATTCCTCAAGTCTTCACCAACATACCCAAAGCTCAAATTGGCCAATGTAGGAATCTACTATCAACAACACATGACAATAATGTAGCCCACTCATACTCAAGACAACATCAAAGTCTTAACATATAAAGTCACAAAAGGCCAAACAAGTCCAGAATCTAATAAAGCATAAAACACATACCGGTATCAACATTCAGAGATCACTCTTGTTCACTACATTTCTCTTGGTTAAACCTAGGGTTATTGGGAGAATCCTGTCCGAAATACCTTTGTTTAAATTTAGGTCTACCTTGTCCATTGGACTTAGCAGTAGAGAAGTTCCCAACACCGGTCCTAGCCAATTTTACCTCCTTATTCTTTTCCTTAAGTTTTGACTCCTCAATTTGTTGGGCATAAACCATAAGACATGAGATATTTATATCATGTAGGAGCATTTTCGTACAACATTCTTTTGCTACCAAGTCAGACACCCCCGTCAAGAACCTACCCATCTTATCTCTCGAGTCTTACACCATAGATGGAGCAAACTTGGATAGTTGGGTAAATTTAAAGGCATTCTCCTTAACACTCATGCAACCTTGCCTAAGGTTAATGAAATCTTCCACCTTAGCTTCCCTCAACTCTCGGGGAAAGAACCTATCAAGAAATGCTAGTTTGAACACTTCTCACTCTATTGGACCTGCTCCTACCGGCCTACCATCTTTCCATTGTTCATACCATACTTGTGCCATACCTCTTAATTGGTAAGCGGCTAACTCTGCTTTCTCTACCGAAGTCACCCCCACGATACCAAGCACCTTATAAACCTCATCTAAAAACTCCTTAGGATCCTCTTCCACTTTGGAGCCATAAAACTCCAGAGGGTTCATTCTCATAAAATCCTTCACTTCTTAAAGCCGCGGAATTCACATTAGGGTTCATCGAAGCTACCATCTCTCTATTGACTTGAGCCATTATGGATTGAGCCCACATTTGGATAGCCGACCTAAAATCTACATCAGTCACATTCTCCCCAATAGGGTTAATTGGAACTAGAGGAGAAGCCTCTTACTCCACTTTAGCTTCCTCATCCCTCAAAGTATTTACCCTTGTATTAGCCATACCCTGAAAAAAATAGGGCACGAATTAGGAGAAAGACCTAATAGAGCCAAACTCTATGGCACGACTTTAGAGAATGAAGAAGTGACATTTCCTAAGCATCCAATAGCCTCCTATTCAAAAATGTGGCGCGCTTCACATTTATGAACAACACTCTACTAGACGTCGTTTGAGACTTCCCAGAACCATTCTAAACCTTGTGCTCTGATTACCAAGTTTATTATGACCCAGGGGTACACCCTAGATGTAGCATGGCACATAGAACCCCGAAAGACTCAATGTAAGCCACTTAGCATATCATAACATAAGACAACAGAAAAGTGCAGAAATTTTAAAACATTTTTCCATACAATCAAAGTATTTGTAAAAGCAAAGCGAAAGTCTTACTACACTTGTCTCAAACCATCTGAAACAACTTTGAATAACTCTTGGAACACAGCTCATATAATAGTCTCAAAATACAAAAGAAAGACAAAAAAGGAAAGGTGATGAAATCCTCGATGCTTTAAGGACTCACCAAGTCTTCAACTACTTGCACTTCTAGAAACCTATCTTTAAGAATGGAACTCAAAATCACCAGACCCTACATTTAATGAGAATGTAGGCAAGAGTATGCGGTAGTACAAAATGTACTAAATATGATAGCTAGCATAACATCATAAGAGCATAACATAAGGGTTAGACAACATAAGCCATATGTCACAATCAAAAGAGATAGTTCATGAAACATAAACTATAAGCATAAGAGACAATAACATAGTCATAAGCATAATCTCCAACATAGGCATCATATAAGCATAAGTCAAACCTTAGTCCTTCGTATCAGAAGAGAACTACTTCTCAAGTAACCTCAAAGAATACTTGTGCAATGCATGGATGAGACGACATAATCCCACTCACACTAAGTACAACTTTTAAGTCATCATAATCATACTTACCATCTTGGATCTCATCCTTAGCTTATTTCTCATAGACAAGGGAATCTCTCACCTTTAGTCATTCATAACAACGAAGGAAAATATTACAATCCTATCTACGCATACATCATATAAGAGATTTAGTTCCTCATACTCATACTTCTTGGTTAGGGACTAATCCCTCTATCAAAGCATTGGAACAGTAGGAGGTACTTCCTTAAGTCCAACTTAGTTCCTCTTCTTTATTATCTTGAACACTATGAGTTACTTCATTAAGAATGTCTAAGTTTATTATTAACATAAACACTATGAGATACTTCATTAAGTAAGTCTAAGTTCATTATTAACTTGAACACTATAAGATACTTTATGCATGCAAACATTCATAAGGTAGATGTGGTGGGTAAAGTCCTTCCACATCAATGATATCTACTAGTCTACAATTCTCATATAGGCGCCTCTTTTAAAGCCATTACAAGAATAATTCAACATATTAGCTTTACTCTCAATGGCCTAGAATTCTACCTTCATGACTACAAGCCTTACTCTCAAAGCGTTACTTCTTACAATCATCATACATACCTAGATTACAAGGCATTCTAATCACATACTTCATTCTTAAGTGATTGTAGTCATAAATCATCATAAAGTTTCAACTTCAAGCTTTACTAATCATGATCCATCATATATACTATAATCTAATTCAATTCATGTCAACATGCCTTTATTCTTGAACAATTACTATAGACATCATTAATTCTCGAATATCATCTCTAATTCTTCAATTCCCCCTTCACAGGGCATAAACCCACATTACTTCAATTTCATCAATTAACTCGAGTTAGCCATGGAAAGCAGATATTATCATCATAATAACATGATGAACTACTAAATCAATCATACACAAATAATATCCCCTCAATTGGATTCTTACTCAACTTAACCCATAATATAGGAAGAAAACCTAGCTAGAATTAGGGTTCATCTTCACAATTAGGGGGAATCTAGGGGGCTCAATGGATGGAAGAATCCATGGATGACTAAGCTATCATACCTTTATTATAAATCCCTCACTAAGCTTGGAAGATTGGAAGAATTTGACCTAGCTTGACTCTCTTCTTCTTCTTTTTCTTCCTCTTCTTTCTTCTTTTTCTTCTTCTTTTTATTGAGTTTACTTGAGAGAGAGTTTCTTGGAGGGAATTGGGCTTCTTTTGGGTGAATTGAAATAATTATTTGGAATGACTTAATTAAGGGTCTAATAGCTTTATATAGGTGGTCTAAACACTATTAAAACGACACCACTAAACCCTTAATTAATTCTAGAAAGTTCCTTTAACCAAACACTTAACTGACTTAAGCCCCATACTACCTCAACCCACGAGACCACGCTGATGGGTCGTGGGTCCACCCAAGGTCTGTGTTGGACAAACGTGGGTGAGGTTCTACAACTAGTCATCTTGGGGTCCTAATCCACAAGGCCATCCACGAGGCGCGGACCCCCCTATAAGGCGTGGGTCCCTAATCGTGGGTGGATTGTTTTTTTGACAGCTTTTAGGGAAGTCCTAAGGTCCTCCTCAAGGACCCTTGGTTGGTCCTTGGGGAGTCATACTTGATGTTATAACGCTAAAACCTTCATTCTAAGTACGGGAAGTCATTTCTACGACTCTAACCCTCACGTAAATCTCTAGAACCCTCACGTAAAGCCCTAGTTTAGCCTACTAGTTTCCGGCTGTTACATGCTCCATCAGCTGCCACGATGCATAAGCTATGACATTTCTTTCCTACATCAACACAACACCTTCAGCTGCCGTGATGCATATTCTCTGACATTTTTTTCCTGCATCAACACAACACCCAAGCCCGAATGTGAAGTATCACAATAAAAAATGAAATCTTTAACTTCCACCGGCAATGTCAGACTAGGTGTTGTGTTCAGAAGAGTCTTGAGCTTTTTGAAGCTCTCTTAACATTTGTCAGTCCACTCGAAAGGCACCTCCTTTAGGGTCAGCCTTTTCAAATGCGTGACGATAGAATCAATTGTTTTCACAAACCATCGGTAGTAGCTGGCGAGCCCCACGAAACTCCTAACTATAGTCGGAGTGCAAGGTCGGACCCAGTTCTTGACTGCTTCCATCCTTTGGGGATCTACCATTACTCTTTCCTTTGAAAGTATATGCCCCAAAAGGCAATTGAAGCCAACCAAAACTCACATTTGGAAAAAATTTCATACAACTTCTATTTTCCAAGGACATCCAAAACAATATGAAGATGGTCAACATGTTCTTTCTTACTCTTCGAATAAACCAATATCTCATCAATAAAGATGATAACAAAAAAATCCAGGAATGGTTTGAGCACATCATTCATCATACTTATGAAGATTGCAGGCGTATTGGTCAACCCAAACGACATTACTAAGAATTCCTAGTTCCCATAGCGGGTCCTGAATACCGTTTTGGATACATCCTCGGGCCTAATCTTTAACTGATGATAACCAGACCTTAGGTCAATTTTAGAGAAAACCGATGCACCCTACAACTGGTCAAAAAGATCATCTATCCGAGGCAACGGATACTTATTCCGGATGGTGACCCTATTCAAATGTCAATAGTCTATGCACATCCTCATACTACCATATTTCTTCTTAACAAACAAGGTAAGAGCACCCCACGGGGAAGCACTACGACGGATGAAACCTTTATCAAGAAGCTCATGGATTTGAGCTTTAAGCTCTCTCAATTCTGCCAGAGCCATGTGATAAGGAGGAATGGAGATGGGGCGAGTGCCCGGCTCCAAGTCAATGCATAAATCTATATCCCTATCCAGAGGCATACCATGCAAATCGGTAGGAAACACTTCCTTGAATTCAGACACTACAGGAATAGACTCAATAGAGGGAGACTCAGTATCAACATCCCGAATATGAGCCAAATATTCCAAAAACACTCCTACCCCCACCAGGTTCCTAGCCCAAACGAAAGATATGACCTTAGTTCGCTTAGCCTTGTACACCCCTTCCCACTCTAACTTTTCCCTACCCAGATCTCTACAGTCACAGACTTAGCATTACAATTAAGCACAACATAATAGGGGGACAACCAAGTCATGCCTAAGATTATATCAAAGTCAGTCATATCAAGAATAAACAAATCAGCCCAAGTCTAAAAACTCATAAACAGGACAGAACGAGCATGATAGACATGTGTGACTATGACAGACTCTCCAACTGGGGTAGAAACATGCATGGGGGCATCAAGCACATCACAAATCGCATCAAATCCCAAGGCAAACTGAACTGACACATATGAATAAGTAGAACCCATATCAAACAAAATAGTATCCATCCGGTCACCTACAAGAATAATACCTATGATCACTGCATCAGACGCCTTAGCCTCGATTTTGCCCGAAAAGGCATAAAAATGGGCCATGTCATGCCTGGCTACACTGCTCATTTACCTACATTACCATTTCCATGGCCTCACTAATTTCCTCCTCACCCATCTTGTGGATGTCCTCTGCCATTACTACCGCTGCTCTATTCTGCTGTTGCACGAGGTTAGGCATGCACGGATGGGGACAATCTCTCCTCATATGTTTAGGTTCTCCACAATTCAACTGCAGTAAAAAAAAATGGTATGCTGCTAGACGCAGGTGCGACTTCCTGACTATCTTGAATGGGATTCTGTTGTGGAGTTCTCGAGTAACCACCTGTAGAAGGGGGCATGGCTGACTGAATTGGCCGGGCTGCAAGCATCAACCTACTTGAACCTCTAGAGTAGGAACCATGAAAGTTACATGTGTTCTTGGGCTTCTTAGCCAAAGCCTTGGCCCGCCCATCATGTCGGACTCCTTCCGCTTTCTTCACAAAGTATGTCACCTCATTAAAACTTTTACCAGCAGTGATTATGTAAATATACAATACATGTAACTCGGGGCTCAATCCCTTTACGAATAGACGAATCCTCTACTCCTCTATAGTCACCAACTGTGTGGCACATCTAGACAAGACATGGAACTTCGCCACATAAGCAGCTACAATCATACCACCCTGCTCCAAGGCCATGAACTCATCTTTCTTGTGATCCCTCAAAGTCTGGGGTACATATTTCTCCAGAAACAAAGCATGGAACTGCGTCCAAGTGAGTGGGGGTAACACTGGCGATCTGCATTCCCATAGGCCCTCCACCACTTCTTAGCCTCACCTTGAAGCTAGAAGGTCACGAACTCTACTCCATGTTGATGTAAAATGCCTAACTAGTGAAGCATCTCATAGCAATCTAGAATGAACTCATAGGCCTCCTTACTCTCAGAACCATGGAACACAAGTGGCTTCATCTTCAAGAACTTAGTCAACATCTCATGCTCAGTACCAGTCATCACAGGACCCAATCGATGACGGAAGAAGGCATCAGTGCCTAATGCTCCATCTACCCTGGGAACAGAGCAGCAATGGGGCGGTTAACCAGAGGTTAAGCAGCTTGCACTGTGGGAAGGACTCCAGAGCCAACCAACCCCTTCAGAAAAGTCATGATCTTCTTAGCTATCACTGGATCTAAGGGAGGAAGACTTGTATTCTTAGCTTGTGCATCCTCCTCTGGTCCAACGTACTCCTCGTCTTCGATCTCCACGTTCTCTTCCACCTCTTATTGGGGTGCATGAGGGGCCTCTTCCCTGGGAACATTCTTAACTAAGGCTGCACCCCTGGAGGGTGCTACCCTTCCTCGGCCTCTACCCCTGCCTCAGCCACAGCCTCTTGCAATGGGCTCCTTTACTAGCTTATTGATGGGAGCTACAAGTCTGATAACGTTGTATCGCGTGTTAATCATCTACAGACTGAAGAGTGAAAGATATTAGATACTAATTTGGATCACGAGATACCAATTGGAATAAAGTCATAGCACGAAAGGAGAAGAAGACAAAGAGATTTCCTAAAGTTATGTAGCCTCTCGAAGAAAATTATAGACGTCTTTGCACCGTTTCGTAAGACTCTACTAGACTCGTTTTGGTACAATGAGATCAACAAATCTAGGGCTCTGATACCAACTTTGTCATTACCTCGACCTCCGTGATTGGAACCCATACTAACCCTCCGGTGGGAGAACTACTACTACAACCCGACTAAGCAACTTAAAAAAACTAAACCATTTAGAGATACGGAAGCAAGTTTAAATGACAAATTAAATATGGAGTTCCCATAAAATCTAAAATTTTAACAAAACAACTAAACATGACCCTTGCGGATATTCAACCCCTAGACCTGAAAGTCATTGTACCAAAACTCTACTAATCAACAAGTCTAAGAAAAAAGGGGTGCAACCTCGGAAACTAAACATAAGTAAAGTGTTTAAACATCTAGTCGGAGTCCGAAAAGAACAGATTAAAACTAATGATGGATCCATGGAATCCTGAAAGAACTGGCTCACCCTCTAATCTGATCTCGGTCAATTATCTCCTAGCTAAGGTCTATCAGTAGCCACCTGAAGATACCCTCTACTCAAAAAAGAAAGAGGAAGTTCAGTATCAGTACATGAAACCACGGTGTACTAGTAGGATCATGCGACTACTCTAGTGAGCGAGATATGAGCAAGCAATTACAACATAGCAAACACATATACATGATGCACGATTCAATTATCATTTCAGGAACAGGATACATTTTTTCTAATATTTGTCACAACCCGAACCTACACCCTAGACGCGGCCGATCGAGATCCATTGTTGGTCCACAAGTGAACCCTCATCCTGGCTGACTACAAGCAGAAGACTAACTCAAGCATACAAAGCTTAAAAACTGAATAAAAATAATATATTCAACTCTCCATAAAATAGGCAACTTAAGTCTTTAAAACATTTAACATACTAAATTAACAGACTTCTGAAACTCTATTATCTATCTATGAAGCCTCTAACTGACAAAGATGGAAGTCGAGACAAGACCCACGACATAATAACAACTGATATAACTGAAAGTACAAATGGAACCCTCCGAAAGCAAAGAAGCTCACCATAGCTAACTCGAATTGCATGAGGTATCAACAAAGTGCTTGTTGATGATCTTGAATCCCTGTATCTGTATCATGAGACGATACAAGCAAAATGGCTCAGTACAGGGATTGTACGAACAAGTAAGGAGAATTCTAAAGCATAACATAAGCTTGAACTTGATAGAAAGGAAACATACTTACCTCTTCTCAACTCACTCAACTAAACTCAACTCAAGAAAATATAGTTCAACTCAACTCAGAGAAAATAGGGCTCAACTCAATGATAAGGTATTCAACTCAGTGAAATAAGACTGAACTCATTAGTAAGATACTCGACTCTGGGTACTCAACTCAATATAAAGTAACAATACCAGAAGTAATATATCGAAAGCTTTGAATACAGTAGATAGCAACACAATGTATTAGAAAATACAATGTAACTTTGTTTGTATGCAAGAATACAAAATAAACTATGTTTGTATATAAATATACAAAATAAAATATGTGTATATAAGAATACAAAATATCTCTGTGGGAGTTTCTCTAACCGACAACCATCAGTATGAGCTATGTAATGATACAACATCTCGCCCACGTAGCCAGAACTATCCTATTCATTTCTAGGGTATAAGATCTACTCACTAAGTGGATCCACTAGTCTATGCTAAAAGCATTAAGGAATCATCTAAAAAGTATAACCCTTTCTACCCACATTGGCTACATGGTTTATGGGGGCTGTGAGTTATATGAACTCTCCACCATATCGGTGCTCTATACTACTCACAAAATATGCTAGCTCATATATTTAAAAATATAACTTTTTCTGTGGTTTGAGATTATTACTCAAAAATATTTCTCTTAAAAGAGATGGTACTCAAACTATTCGAAACACTTTTAGAAATCTCAGCTTCCTCTTATCTTAAATGTGAAAACATTTACTCTAGGGAATGCTTAGTTCCCATGTATCATTTTAAAGAAAACGAATGCAACTCTGCTATTTCTCAAAAACATTTCAAAATCATATTATAATATGATCATTTATGACTCGGGAAGTCATAATGCACAATCATTAATGGTATTTAGATACCATATTGCTTATACATTGATGGCATACTCGATTATTATAATAATCATGTTTTAGAAAACTCTTTTCTCCAAACTCATCTTTTCATTCTCAAAACTCAGTTTAAGAACTCAAGTGTTAGATTGAAAATGCTTTTTAAAATTTATAACTCAAATCATAGGGTTTATGTGTAATTATGAACATGAACGACTTTACTCAGGGATCTTAATAGAAATAAAGAACCTCAGTACTTAGAATTCAGGACTCAATGATACTACTGATCTCTAGATTGCTCGACTCATAGGGTTCATGCGGAATTATGGGCATGAACAACTCAATTCAAGGGCTTCATGGGTAACATGTAGTAGTCCCATATGTAGGAATATAGTTTCAAAAGGATTAGGAACTCAATACTGAAGACTTAGAACTTGAAGATACTACTCCTCTCAAAGATACTCAAATGATGGATTTCATGCGGAATTTATGGGCATGAACGACTCGATTCAAGGGTCTACATAATATTATGGATCTAATATATACGACTCTTGTCATTCTCATTCTTACTTCCTCAAAACTCAGTTTAAAACTCAAGTGCTGGCTTTGAAAAATTCTTGAAAGAGGGCTCAGAGATCTCTAATTTTATATCTTGTAGGCAACCAAAATCATATTGTCATAAAAGTTATGGTTATTTGAAGTTGACACAAAATGAAGAAGAAGTTAGGAATGACTTGAATGAACTCTCTTTAGTTCTTTTTGAAACTCAAGGTACTATATCTAGTGACCTTAACAATCAAGAAATTTTAAATTCCTCCGTAAAATCCTACTCACAACTAAGGATGGTTCAAGTCTTAGTTCAAAAAAAAGTTCTGGGGTGTTACAATATCTTCCCCTTGGGATCATTCGTCCTTGAATGACGGCTGGACTGAGTATGGAACGGGGTTATACTTATCATCTCTGCCACACCAACTAGAATTGCCCGCATTACTATTCGGAACCAACTGAGGGCTCTCATTTAAATATTTCTCATAGTAAAACCTCATCCTAATGTTCCTCATCATTTATAACCTTATATGGGATTATCACACCATCACTATCACGATAAGAACTTCAATCTCCTCTTTCTAACATCACTCCATTACTAAAAGGACCTCCAAAAAGATATCTCACATACTCTTTAGAGCTCATTACTATCTTACTCTCAAACACTTGACTTGATTTCTCATCTTGTCATCTCCCCCTTAGGTCTAAAGCTCACACTTGAAAGCTATGGACCTATTCCATCATCTCTAAACTGGTCTACATCCTTTTTTACTCTAACACTCGAGAGAAGTTTATCCTATGACTACCAAGCTCTCCTTAAGTAGGTACTAAGACCTCTTTCTATGGTGTTTCTCTTAACCTCCTTTATTACATACCCTATCGGTACACCTCTTAATGCCTGTGTTACTCTTGTGACTTAGCCACACTTCTCTGCCCTTATCTAAAGGTTAGGGTCTCTCAATTGTACCACTCATATTTCTTTTAGCTAACATCTCAAATTCAAGCTTAATGTTTATTGTTAAACCCGAATATCAACATGATTGATTGCCTACTATACTATACCTCATTACTTAATCAATTTTATAACCTTCTGAGCATCCTGACCCTCTCAAACAAATCATAAGCCTAGCTTAGATCTATCACTTTATGAACACTCTGCTATCAGATTCCAAACATATACTTAGCCTCCTCTAACACGATGGCACATCGGCATTAACTCTATTTTGGTTAAAATATATACTCTATCTCATCCTGACTAACAACTCTTTCTCTTATCACGAACTCTCTACAACCTTATTATTCTTTTTTTTCTACTCATAAAGGAACTCATCACTTATAACTGACTGGGTGCACGATTGCAATACCATAATCTGCCTCATCACTATCCTTTTCCCTTAGATTACTGAACCTCTGCATACTTTCCTCTAACTCTGGGCACTTTCACTACTACTTCTCATGATCTCGTAACTCATGCCACCTTTTCGGGTGAACAATATTACCTAAACTTTAAACATACCTCCTCATAACGATATCAGCTGAAAGAAGGTTTAAGGAAAAGAGTACAACTTGTTTTTAGCTCAAACGCATGATTCAGATGAATATGAGTGCATTCCTCTGAAACTCAACACTGAACTCACTCATGGACTTCTCTCAAGCCCATCTGGAGTCACATGACTGCCTTAAGATTTTTTTCTAAGAACAACTCACTGATAAAGGACTGACTTTTCTGTTCAACCACCTCTAGTATGATGGGTAGTCGAATGTATCTCAGAAACGCACAAGTATGAATAAATCTTTATGACATAGCTCTATTGCACGATTAAGAGTATGAAATAAGGGAAACATTTCATAAATACATGTAGTCCCTTGTTTATCGAACTAGGGCCCTCACAACCATAAATATGACCCTACTGACACGGATTCATAGACACCCTAAGACACTTGAACTCTACGCTCTCATACCAAGTTTCTCTGGACCCGAGCCTACACCCTGGATGTGTCCGGAACTCGAGAACCATTGTTGGTCCCCAAGCGAACCCTCATGTTGGCTGACTACAAGCGAAAGACTAACTCAAGTATACAAAGCTTAAAAACTGAATAAAAATAATATATTCAACTCGCCATAAAATAGGCAACTTAAGTCTTTAAAACATTTAACAAAATAAATGAACATACTTCTGAAATTCTATTATCTATCTATAAAGCCTCTAACTGAAAAAGATGGATGTCGGGATAAGACCCACGACATCCTAACAACTGATATAACTAAAATTACAAGTGGAACCCTCTGGAAGCAAGGAAGTTCACCATAGCTAACTCAAACTACACGAGGTATCAACAAAACGCCTGTTGATGATCATAAATCTCTGTATCTAAATCATGAAACAATGCAAGCCAAATGGCTCAGTACGTGGAATGTACGAGAATGTAAGGGGAATTCTAAAGCATAAAATAAACTTGAACTTGATAAAAAAGAAACATACTTACCACTTCTCAACTCACTCAACTAAGCTCAACACAAGGAAACATAGTTCAATGCAACGCAGAGAAAATATGGCTCAACTCAATGATAAGGTATTCAACTCAATGAAATAAGACTGAACTCAATAGTAAGATACTCGACTCTGCATACTCAACTCTGGATATTCAACTTTGGATACCCAACTTTGGATACTCAACTCAATATAAAGCAACAATACAAGATGCAATATATCGAAAGCTTTGAAAATAGTAGATAGCAACTCAATGTATTAGAAACTACAATGTAACTCTTTTTGTATGCAAGAATACAAAATAAACTCTATATTTATTATAAAAATTCAAAGTAAACTCTATCTATATAGGATTACAAAATATCTTTGTGGGAGTTTCTCTAACCGACAACCATCACTATGAGCTAAGTGATGATACAAGTCTCGCGCATGCTGCCAGAACAGTCCTATACTTTGCCAGGGTATAAGACCTACTCACTAAGTGGATCCATTAGTCTATGCTAAACGCATTATGGAATCATCTAAAAAGTCTGACCATTTCTACCCACGTTGGATACATGGTTTATGGGGGTTATGAGTTATCTGAACTCTCCCCCATATCGGTGTTCAGTACTAATCCCAAAATATACTAGCTCATATATTTAAAAATAGTACTTTTTCTGTGGTTCGAGATTACTACTCAAAAAAAATCTCTTAAAAGAGATGATACTCAAACTGCTCAAAACACTTTTGGAAATCTCAGTTTCCTCTCATCTTAAATGTGAAAACATTTAATCTTGGGAATTTTTATTTCCCATATATCATTTTAAAGAAAATGAACTCGACTCTGCTCTTTCTCAAAAACATTTCAAAATCATATTATAATATGATCATTGATGACTCGGGAAGTCATACTGCATAAACATTGATGGTGTCTAGATACGATATTGCTCATACATTGATGGCATACTCGATTGTCACACTAATCATGTTTTAAAAAACTCATTTCTCCAAACTCATCTTTACTTTCTCAAAACTCAGTTTAAGAACTCAAGTATTGGCTTTAAAAAGCTTTTTAAAATTTATAACTCTAATCATAGGTTTCATGTGGAATTATGAACATGAATGACTCAACTCATGGATCTTAATAGAAATAAAGAACCTCAGTACTTAGAACTCAGGACTCAATGATACTACTCATCTATACACTGCTCGACTCATAGGGTTCATGCGGAATTATGTGCATGAACAACTCAACTCAAGGGCTTCATGGTAACATGTAGTAGTCCCATATGTAGGAATATTATCTTAAAAGGATTAGGAACTAAATACTGAAGACTTAGAACTTGAAGATACTACTCCTCTCAAAGATACTCAAATTATGGAGTTCATGCGGAATTTATGGGCATGAACGATTTGACTCAAGGGTCTACATAATAATATGGAACTCATGTATATGACTCTTGTCATTCTCATACTTACCTCCTCAAAATTCAGTCTAAAACTCATGTGTTGGCTTTGAAAAACTTCCCAAGATTTTTAACTCAAAATAGGGTTCATGCTGAATTATAGACATGAACAAATCAACTCAAGGATCTCAATAAGAATATAGAAACTCAATAATTAGGAATATAATTTAAAAAAGAACTTTGAACTTAAGAACTCAAATCAACTTATCTCAAGATTACTCAAATCTAGGGGTAAAATCCTAGATTTCTCTTTTACTGATTTGAAAGAAGATTTAGGGCGTGAGGATGAACTAGTCCAAAACTATGATAGCCTTACATAACTGGAAGAAGAAGGTTATTGAAGAATCTTGAAGAAGAACTTGATTATAAGCCTTGAAACCATAGATTGAAGGTAAACGATCAAAAAAACCTTTCTTGAGATTCTTGAATTAGTTTCTTGCAATCACTATGGCCAAGATTTATTATTTTCATTAGTGATTCATAATTGTATGGAGGAACTTGAGTTAGAAAGAATGGAATTCTTGGAGAAAATCTTACCTTGAAGAAGAATCTTGAAAAAGATTGAATAAATCTTGAATGGAGTCTTCTACTTTGATTTTTCCTTAAGGTTTGAGATAGAAGAGAATGATGGACTAAAAGATGAAAATATGATTTTTTTTAAGCCTTTTATTAGTCAAGAAATTTGTTCAGGGTTTTCTTGGAAGTAAAAAAAAATAAACAACACTTTTTAATGTTTTCCTGTCGGCTAATTCGTAACAGCACTATATAGGTTACAAAAATAGTCATAACTTTTTATTCAGAAATTGGATTGAGACGAAATTGGTGGCGTTGGAAGGTAGGTTAAAATACCTTTAATTTCATAAGTTATGGCTAACATAACTCTATATATTCTAAGAGATATGGTCATTTGAAGTTGACCCAAGTAGAATCTTACATCAGAACTTAATCAATAAGGAAACTTCAAGAACTCATCAAGAAATTAAATTGTTAAATAATTACGTATAGATTCGCAAAAGAAACTCATAATTGGCATGTGGGTGAATGAACCCAACACTATGGAAGCCTACATACCTCAACGAACTAGGTTCTTGGTGAAATCTTGAATTTCCTAAACGAACGCTTGAAACTTGGAACTTTTTCTCCTCTTGAATCTTCTCTCTGAAACCCTAAATGTTTTTGGGGATGAATGAAACTGATTCTAATCGGTTTAGACCCTTAATTGGGTGAAATTCGCGTTTAAAATAAGTGAGGGTAAGGAAAAGACTAAAATACACCTCCTATTTTCGGGTAACTTTCCTCAAATGGGTAGCCTGACTTAAAAAGGGCATATCTCCATCATACCAACTCGAAAATTAGCAAACTCGGTGACATTGGAAAGAGGACTCAGAGATATTTCATTCTATATCTTGTAGGCCACCTAACTCATCTTGTGCTAAACGTTATGGTCATTTGAAGTTGACTCAAAACTTAGAAGAACTTAGGAATGACTTGAATGAACTCTCTTTAGTTCTTTTTGGAACTCAAGGTACTACATCTAGTGACCTTAACACTCAAGAAATTTTAAATTCTTCTGTAAAATCCTACTCACAACTAAGGATGTTTCAAGTCTTAGTTCAAAAAAATGTTCTGGGGTGTTACAATATCAATAAAAGGTACACATGAATGTAATCATTACAAGTGGTCCTCTCATGGAACCCACACCCAAACTATTAGTGTGTCAGAACGTGACACCCGATCTAAGATATGTGTGTCAAAACGTGACACCTGGTCCAATATATGTGTTGAAACGTGACACTCGGTCCAATATATGTGTCGAAATGTGACACCTAGTCCAGTCAGCACAACCACAGTCACAATCACACCCGTAATGAATAGTGCACATAGTCACACAGTCAAGTAACAGGTTAGTGGCATGTAATTGTTCACACATAATCATTTCATTAGATTTGATTCATGTTTTCCAATTCACATACATGCATGCATATAATGGAGCAATTAATAAGCATAAATAACACAACGGGAAGTCAAACCATAACCTACCTCGAAACCAAGCCTGAATACTCCTAAGACACCTGAGCCTTCCCTTTCCTGAGTCTTTCAGGCTGTTCTTGGTCTAAAACAAGTAATTAATGCAAGGATCAATAAACAATGCCTAATTTAACCGAATTATAACAAAAAATTAATCCAAAGCCGAACCCATGATCCTAATGCTCAACTAGGGTTTTTTCCACCATTAATTTCAGGCAAACACCCTCCCCCAATGATAATTAACAAGGATTTTAAGTTCTAAGAATTGAAATACGGATCAGGGGAATAATTAACTTACCTTTAGCGCGCGAATTCATGGGAATTTGATAAGAAACTACCATGGGTCGTCCCTTAGCTCTTAATAATGAAGTTTTATAGAAAATAACATTTTTGAGGCTTTTCTCCGATATAAGTCATGACTATCCCGCCACAGCGGCCCCGCCCTCGCAAAATTAACCCCACCCCGATGGCTTACACGGAGACAGAAACTCAGAATTTGAGTTCAAAATTCCCATTTCATTACACACCTTCAACCCTTGATGTTCTAAAACTAACATTTCATGCCAACATAAGTTCTGGGAGTTCTACTCACCCGAATTCGATTTCGTAAAGCCGTACAGGCTCCTTAATGTCTTGGTTATCCAGTCACATGATCAAACTCATAATTAAATCCCCCATCAATTATCGGATTTCCCTAGACCTCACCTGACTCAGATTTAGTCCAAGTCTGGCCTAGGAGCGAAATTTCCAAGTTACTACTCAGAAGTTTTTTGGCCCAATTTCCTTCACCATTGGCTTTTCCGTAACGAAGGAAACAGGTCGTTAGAATATCCTGATATCCTCATATCTTTCCCTTCGTCCCTATTCTAGCTTGAGGTATCTAGTTCCTCATGGTTTACTATTGTGGTGTCATGTGTCTTAGATATTCCCATGATTCCTTGTTTATGCATATTCATGAAAAACATGATTTTTGAGAAAAATGAGTTAGATTGATTTATTTCTTCATGTTTATGTTCATTTGAGCATGATTTGCATATAAATCATATGAAATGCTGTCATGAACATGCTTTAGACTGGAGTTGAACTTTAGTCCTCAGATATGTGCATTTATATGATTGCAGTTATGTTGGGCTTCTAGGTATAGTTCCTACCTTCCTTATGATTAGGAATTCCTTACCCGAATTTCTATTTCGCAGACCAAAATAAAGAGTCATTTCCTTTTGATTAGGAATTTTAAAAAAGGTGACTTGGAACACCATAACTCAATTCTAAGTGGAGACTCTGAAAAAAATCCCTAAATCAATAACGTCACTTAAATTGGAAAAACCTTTCTGCCATGCGTGTAAAAGGGGTGTGACATCTCTGGCGACTCTACTGAGGAATAACCAGAATTCGAGCTTTGTTACATTGACTTTTATTTGGTTTTATTACTTATTTTTGGATATATTGTGTACGATGGCCTAATATCCTAGTTTCTGCTCATTTATCGCTTTTATATTGTTGAATTGTATTAAATTGTCTTCTCTTACTCAACCACTATGAGTCTCTAGTAACACTTCACACACATTCACAGGAATGTAGTTATGCATCCTACATTCTATCGAGATAAAGTTGGAGTGTCTTGACACCCAGTGAAGGATTTTGAGTCACACATGTTAGATGGGGTTAGCAATAAGGCTGGCAAGGGGACGGGGACGGGGACTGGGGGACGGGACGATGGGGGACGGGACGGGACGGGGGACGGTTCTGGGGGGATTTGGCCGGGACCGGGATTGGGGGGACAAAAATAAGTCCCATCCCGTCCCACTATATATACGGGATGGGACGGGTTTTGGGGGACGGGACGGGGGATTTTTTATTTTTTATATACTTATTTATTTGTATTGAAATTATATGTTATTGAATAACATTTTTAGTTTATTTGATTTTTTTCAATAACATTTTTAGCTAATAAATAATGCTTAAGTTTTCAAATTTCAAACTTCAAATTTCAAACTTCAAATTTCAAATTTCAAATTTCAAATTCAACTTTCAAATTTCAAATTTCAAATTTCAAATTCAACTTTCAAATTTCAAACTTCAATTTTCAATTTTCAATTTTGAAATTACAAATTTGAGAAGTTCAAATTTGTCTTTTAAATATTTTAAAGTAATTTAAACTTGAAATTTTGATTTTTAAATGAAGAAAAGGCCCCAAAAAAGAAGGACGTTATGTGCAATACTTTGAATTTTCCTTCATTTTTATTTTTTTTTAATAATCTAGGTGTTAGTTGATGTATTAAAGTTCCATTTTTTAACATTTGTTCCTTATTATAAAATTTTTTAATAGCTAGTTCTCTTTTTATTATGTTCAACTATTTTCAAACAAATTAGTATATATGTAAATATGTATGAATATATTAAAATTAAAATGCAAGACAATAGTTATATAAAAAAGACTTAATAAAGCCTTCAAATTTATTCAATAAAATCTAATTACAACTTAGAACTTAGAAGTTACAATTTACAAATATTAGTGGAGTAACTAATCTACGCAGCCACCTTCTAGGAAGGGTTCTGTTTCAATAAGTTCTCATATGTAAAACTAATATTTGTTACAAATATTAGATGAGTAACTAATTTACGCAGCCACCTTCTAGGAAGGGTTCTGTTTCAATTAGTTCTCGGATGTAATCTAATATTTGTATTTTCCTTTAAAATTCAATTCTAATTGTCGCATCATATCGACGGTGACATCCTCCGATGTTGGCAAACTTGCTAGAAACTCTTGTGACTCTAATTCATCATCACTAGATCCAAGTACCGCATTAATCCAAGCTTCTTGTTTGGAACTTAACTTTGGCAAATTATCATTTCTCCTTTCGGCATTGACCCAATCTCTAAATAAAACTGATATTTCCAAACTGTCTTCCGCCAATGAATGTCTATGATCGCCAAGTTGAAACCTTGCCGCACTAAAAGCAGCCTCTGATGCAACTGATGAAGCTTGAATAGCTAGAACATCACGAACCATTTTGCTTAAAATTGGAAATGCAACGCTCCGCCTCCTCCACCATGCTAATAAATCTTCATTGCCATCTTCGTCTTCCACGGTTTCTAAAGATTTATTAAGATATTCTTCAAAATCATCACGGTTAGTAGAATTAAGACCAAGAAAATCTCGCATATAACTTGAAATTCGAGCCTTACTCTGAGGATTAGAAGTTTGACCAACTTCTTGAGTATTTCCTGTAGTTCTATATTTTTCATACAAAATTTTTGCTTCTACTTTTATGCTACACTTACACAGTTGACTAGTTGGATTTATTTCCGGTGAAATTTTTAAGGTATCATAAAAAGTGTCAACAAGTCCCTGCACACTGTGTAATTTATAGTCAGAATGAAGTAAAGTAGCAGTTAAAAAAATTTGAGGAATAGGAAAAAAAAAAAAATTTAAATTTTTCAATCATACCTTCAATTGTAACTCTAAATTTTTCAATTTTTTTGTATTTAGAAAATTGAATTGAAATACCACAAATATTTATTAATACTGATGAAATAGTAGGATAATAAATTCCAGAAAACATGGTTGTTGCATCATAAAAAAGTCTTAAAAATTCTAATAGTTCATTACTTTCTTCCCAATCTTCTTCACAAATTCTGTCTAATGGGTCAGCATTATGAGCATTAAACACCATTTGTATGGGTCCTCTATATTCGTAAGCAACTGAAAGCATTTCGTAAAAAGAATTCCACCTTGTTTTAATATGTCTTGGATTTTTCTTGGTGGCAAATCACATAGTACACAACACTCATTAAATTCCCTAATTCTAGCAGCTCTATTAGCATAAAAAATCCAGGCAACAGCATATTCAATTTTCATACAACCACATTCAAATAATGAAATACCATCTTGTACAACTAAATTTAATACATATGCAACACATCTAACATGAAAAGAATTATCATCAATTGGACATAATCTAGTTTTTAACATACTAGCAGCGTTTACATTATTAGATGCATTATCTAATGCGACAGACATTACTTTATCTATAAGCATGTAATAATCTATAACACTCAAAATATTTGAAGCTAAATATGCACCAGTTTTTTTCTCTACACATTCTTTATAACTTAAGATTCTTTTTTGCAAATTCTAGTTATGATCAATCCAATATGCTGTAACAGTTAAATAATCACGTCCATTAACACTACGACCCATGTTCGAAGTTATAGACACTTTACAATCTAATATGCTAAATACACAACGAAGATATTGACAATGTTTACCTTGATATACAAAAACATCAGATTTAACAGTATTTCTTGAAAAACCTCTATAATTAGGATTATAAGTTTGTTGAATATATTCAATAAAACCGGGATGTGAAGGAAAACTATAAGGTAAACCATAAACAGAAACCATTTTAGCTAAATTTTCACGATCTCTTTCCTTAATATATTTACGTTGTGTTAGTGGACCACCGGGGTTAGAAGGATCTAATGTTCCTTGAACCATGTTAGAAGCCCCTACCGATTCATTAACATTAATATCAAAATCATTAACTGGAATTCCTTTTTTTCTATTGGCTAATGATTTAGCTTCTTTATATTGAATCGGCACACAAGATAACAAATGTCTATTTAAGCCCCCCGTCCCACCTTGACCTCCACCTTGTTTATGTTTAAAAGGTTGCTTACATTTATTACAAATAACAATAGAATTTTCCTTATCTAAAGTCATAAATTGCCACACAATAGAAGTTTTAGGGCGTTGATACTTCACATTCTCCCTTGTAGGAGGTATAAGGGGTGGGCGTCCAGAATTTTACTCCGTTGAATTTGTAGTTTCATTTGGAACATTTGTCACCGGACTAGTAGGTGTATCTTCTAATTCATCTTCTCCCGAACCAAATTCTACTTCTTCACCTGAATTTTCATCAAGATAAGGATTAATATCACCATAAATTTGTTGTAAAAGTTCATGATCGAGTTGAGCATTTGAATCAATATCATAAGAAGTATCATCAACATAAGTAGAATCATTTGTATTAAATCTAACTCTAGAAGTACCACCACATTTACTCTTATTTTTTTCCTTACTACTTTTTTTAGTAAAATTAAATAATCTACTAATGTCACTTGGTTCCTTCTCTTTTCCTTTACCGGTATCTTTTTTGTTAGAACTCATATTTAATTATATGTAAAGTATAATATAAAAATAATAATAACACAAAAATTAATGACGAAAAATAAAATATAAATATTATGAAACGAATGTACCAAACGTCTGCGTTAATAGCAGACGTTATAACCGATTCTTGAAGCTTGTAGTTTGTTGTAACCTGTAACTTGTAATTTGGAACTCCAATATTTGATAACAAATATAATATGAAAACTTAGATATATATATTATGATATATAATATGAAAACTTAGAATTGAAATATATGTATTATGATATAATATGAGACTTAAATGAAATAAAATATTGAGATTTGAGACTTAAGATTGAGAGTTGAGAGTTGAAAGAATATAAAAAATAGATGAGAGAATATATGATTTTGTAAAAAATAATAAGGGATAGAGGGGTATTAATAATATTAAAAGTGGGTTAAAGTGTATTTATAATAACTTGAGGGTTTAAAGTAAATTATTAAAAGTAGGGGTGGTAGGGGGTGTTGGTTGGGGGAAAAAACTGTCAAAATATCCGTTGGGGGGGCCACTAGCCGTTACCCAACGGATAGAATTTTTTTTTTTAAAAAAAAAAAAATTGTTAGGGGATCCCGCGAATCGGCCGGTTCATCCGGGCCGGGACCGGGCCGGGTCGACCGGGACCAACGGGTGAACCGGACCGGTACCGGTCCCCTAATCCCGAAGTCCCCATCCTGTGAAATTCAAACGGGACCGGGTCCGGCGGGCCGGTTCTCGGACCGGTCGCGGGCCGGGGCGGGCCGACCCGGTCCCCCTACCACCCCTAGTTAGCAATGAAGTCAGAAAACTGCTGCAACCGATAAGTTGCCCCTCCCTGGCCCGAGTTGTCCACTTGGGTAAGCCAGTCTAGATTCCTATCTTATTCAGGTTTGAACCTAGTAAAACTAGAACATAGACAGGGTTATCCCTAGAAAACTCCGATTATTCGCATCATTTGCATGTAACTTAGTGAGCCTCAAAATAAGAGTGGGTTTGCCCAATACAAGAATCTCTCTTTTACTTGACCACTTAGCTCATTTTATGTGCTACATGAAAATGCATTTAGTTGTAAAGTCTCTATAAGTTGACTCATTTTAGTGTGATTAATGTAATGAAAAAAGCTATTATTTTTATCTTATAAAAATAAAAATAAAAATAGGAGAAAACACGAAAATATTTCTTCTTTTAGAAGCTACTATACATTTGTTTAAAATAAAATAACAAATTTTGCATTACTTAATGAAAAGAATAATAATTGATTGTTTTTTAGATTTTTTTTTTTTTTTTTTTTGTAAAGTTTATAAAAGAAAAGTTCAAAATATTTTACTTTCATAATACTTTGAAAAATTGCATTTGTCAAAAGAAAAAAGATTTTAATATCTTGAAGTTTTTTTATCTTACTGTACAATTTGAACGAACTACGCACACCTGATTCTCAACTCTATGGGATACGTAGGCAGCCCTCCTTGGGATCGATGATTCTTATTAAAAATAATGTTGTGTTTATAATCTTCCTGAACTACGTTTGACATGATTCTTGCTTTGACAAGATACGTAGGCAGCCTTATTTTGAGGTTCGGTCCAACCAAGAAAAATCTAGAGAGTCCTCGTCACAAAAACTGGGGTAAAAAAAAGTTTAAACAAAATTAAAATCTCAAATAAAAGTGTTTCTCCTTCTTATTTTAAAATATATATAAAAAAAATGATGAAAATTTGTTTCAGGTATGACATTTCTTCAAGAAAAAATTTTAAACTAGAAAATTTGACTTGGTTGGTACCAACATGTTTAGGAATGTGCATAAGAAAAAAAAAAGTGTTAAACTATTTGGCAAGACAAGCCAACTTTATTGTGACCTATCGACTTCTTATAATATCTCTTGATATCTTTATGTAATACTTGAGAAATTGTTTTGCTTAAAGTTAAGGCTAAAACAAATTCGAACTCATGTTTCATGTGCATTGTGTGGTGTGCTTTATATATAAAATTCAATGACATACCTTTTTTGATCTACAACTTGGCCCGAATTTTGGTTGGAACGAAATTTTGAGTAACATTTAACTTGGGAAAGGATTATAGGCTTTCTTTGATCCGATTGTGCCTTTCAAGCCTACCGAATGGCATATTATCCATAGAACTCCCATTTTGAGCCTGAAACCTTTTTATTTGAATAACCATATTTTAGCGTATATCTTTTTGAGTGCATAAATGCACTTTTCCTTGAGCGCACTATCAATTATCTACACAGTGCCAAACATCTAAGTTGGGTAACAAAGTGAAAAGGTCAAACATGTGAAAGTCCAACAAAAAAAAGACAACGAAATGTTAGAATGAAAAAATTAAAAAAAACTCCAACAAAAAGGAGAGAAAATGGAAGAAAAAAAATAAATGAGGAGAAACTTTCGAGAAAACAAAGGTCAAATGCGAAAATGAAACAATATTGAGAGCATTGTGCAAATTCTAAGGAGAAAATAGTCACTTTATCCCAAATGAATATTCTACCTTTTCCTAAGCCTACATTACAAACCAATGACAAGTCCTATTTGATCTCATTTTTGGTGTTCTCACATTTGTGGTTACTTACATAAGGGCCAAGCATATGGTATCTCAATCTCATGCACTGAACATCTTTCTGAGTGTGAGTGACCTCTAAAACGTCCTAGGATCGGAACACTTCTATTGTGTGAAGTAGGACTTCATTTGTTGCGAGGGCACTTGAAACATGAGGATATGAATAAATTTATCCCTTAATTTAGGCAAGATGAACTCATCTTGTAAATACTTAAAGTATGTTCGAGATACCATTTGAAACTATATGGATTACTCAAAATTAACCTCAAATTTGATTGAAAGTAGTTGAAAGTGATTCATATGCATCATACTAATTGTTGGTACCAACTAAATTCAAAACATTGTCAACCATGAATTGATTCACTTCTCAAAAGATGTCTTTTGAAGGAAAAATCAAGAAAAAGAATTTTTTTTTTATGAACTATGTTTGACCTGATTCTTGCTATACAAGATACGTAGGCAGTCTTAAAATAGGGCTTGGTCTCACAGAATAAAATTTTATATCCTTGAAGGAATGAAATTGGATCATTTTTAAAAAAAGAAGAAAGAAATCGAAAAAAATGATAAATTAAAAAGTGTTTCAATGTTCCTCAATTTAAAAACTGGGATATTTTTATTTGTTAAAAAAAAATTACTCTCATTACTAGGGAACAAACACCGTATTTGCATTTTGACCTTAGGGAATAAACACCCTTTGCATCGATGTCTTGCACTTTTCTTTGGTCCAAATATTTTTCATTTATGCTAATAGCTTAAATGATGTTTTTGAGGTGTAAACTAGGGAAAAATAATGTTGTGGTTATTCTATTTGATGATTCTATTAAGCGAGATCTTCCTAAGTAATGAAATTAAAGTAGCAGGACCCTCCAGAACAATGGGACACTAGCAGGACCCTCTTGGATAATGGGACTAGAAGGACCCTCCTGAATAATGGGATGTAGTATAGCAACGGCCCTCCTGGATAATGGGACACTAGCAGGACCCTCCTGAATAATCGGACTTAGTATTGCAGGACCCTCCTGGATAATGGGTCTAACAGGACCCTCATGGATAAAGGGATTAGCCGGACTCCTAGATAATGGACTAGCAGGACCCTCCTAAATAATGGGACGTAGTATAGCAAGGGCCCTCCTGGATAATGGGACACTAGCAGGATCCTCCTGAATAATGGGACATAGTAAAGCAGGACCCTCCTGGATAATGGGATTAGCAGTACCCTCCTGGATAATGGGACTAGCAGGACCCTCCTAGAAAACGGGACACTAGTAGGACCCTCCTGGATAATGGGACTAGCAGGACCCTCCTAAATAATGGAACGTAGTATAGCAGGACCCTTCTGGATAATGTGATTATCAGGACCCTCTTGGATAATGGGATTAGCAAGACCCTCCTGGATAATGGGACTAGAAGGACCCTCCTGGATAATGGGATTAGCATGACCGTCCTGGATAATGGGACTAGCAGGACCCTCTTGAATAATGGGACGTAGTATAGCAAGGGCCCTCATGGATAATGGGACACTAGCAGGACCCTCCTGGATAATGGGACTAGCAGGACCCTCCTGAATAATGGGACGTAGTATAGCTGGACCCTCCTGGATAATGGGATTAGCAAGACCCTCCTGAATAATAGAATTAGCAGGACCCTCCTGGATAATGGGACTAGCAGGACCCTCCTGGATAATAGGACTAGCAGGACCCTCATGGAAAATGGGATTAGCAGGACCCTCTTAGATAATGGGATTAGCAGGACCCTCATGGATAATGGGATTAGCAGGACCCTACTGGACAATGAGAATTAGTGTAAAAGGACCCTCGTAAACAATGAGAATTAGTGTAGCAGGACCCTCCTAAACAATGAGATTTAGTATAGCAGGACCCTCCTAAACAATGAGAATTATTGTAGCAGGACCCTCCTAAACAATGGAAATTAGTGTAGTAAGACCCTCAGACACAATGGGAATTAGTGTAGTAGGATTCTCCTAAACAATGAGAATTAGTGTAGTACGACCCTCCTACATAATGGGATGTCACGACTCAGACCAACGTGATTGGCACCCACACTAACCCTCCGATCGGAGAAGTACTACTACAACCCAAACCAAGCAACTAAACCAAAATCTAAAGCATTTAAGGATACAAAAACAGGAATAATATCAAAAAACTGAAGTTCCCTTAAACTTCAACAAAAGATCTAGAGACTAACATTGTGGAAAAATACACCTAGAACCTGAAAGTCAATGTACCAAAGCATCTAAAGTTCAACAAGTCTAAACAAGAAGGGATACAATCCCAAACTAATACATTAATAACTAACTAGAAAGTCTAAGTCCAAAATAGTGGACATAGACAAAAGAGAACTCATGGCAGCCCGAAAGAATTGGCTCACCCTTGAATTCGAACGATCACTGATCTTCTAAGAAAGGTCTATCAATAGCCGCCGGAAGATGCCCTATACTCAACAAAAATAAGAGCAAGTGCAGTATCAGTACACAACCATAGTGTACTGGTAAGATCACGTGGCTATCCCACTAAGTATAACATAAGTAAGTCAAATCAACATTATAATCACATGCATATATCGAACATATACAATATCAATAACATTTACTAACAATGAACAACTTTACATTTCTCAAAATACATAATTATGACAAGTCATTGGTCCTCTCATGGAACCCAAACCCAAACAGTTAGTAGACCGGAACGTGGTACCCGATCTAATAATTATGCCGAAACGTGGTACCCAATCCAATGATTATGCCAGAATGTGGCAACCGATCCCATAATTATGCCAAAACGTGGCAATCGATCCAAGTTAGTTATGCCAAAACGTGGCAGCCGATCCATTCAACACACCACAATCAAAATTACAAGTATATCCTCAAGATCATACAATTAAGTCATGATTTCATGGTAACCATCATTCATCTATATCATTTACAACAAGTGTGATCAATAATATAACATTCATATACAAACATGTATCATAATGAAGCAAGAACAAACATACATCACAAAATCATAGAATCACAACCATCACCTACCTCTAAACAAGCTTGTAATCCTAAGAAACTTGATCCTTCCCATTCCGGATTTGTTCTGCTTGTTCTTGGTCTACAAACAATCAATACAATACGGAATCAATAAACAATCACTAATTACCCGAATTGCTAACAATTCTATGAACCCTAGATCATACCCATGATCCCAAGCACCCAAAATAGGGTTGTTTCCACCATAGAATCTAGATCAAAACCCTCCCCCGTCGATAAAAACCCATTTTATTACGTTCTACGGATCGAAAAATGGATTCGGGGAGTAAAAAGCTTACCTTTAGCCTCAAGAATGGTGGAAAACTGTCAAGAATTGCCTGGGTTCGTTCCTTAGCTCTAAAAATCAAAAAGTGTTTAATAAAGTCGTTTAGGGTTTATTTACGACTTTAAGTCGCATCTGGCCCGCCACAGCGGTCCTCACCCCGCTTCAGCAGCAACGCTAGAGCGACCAAAACCACTGCCCAAGCGGCTTGCACAAAACAGTGAGTTAATAATTCCAAGACCCCCATTTCACAACACAGCTTTAATCAACAACCCTCATAAAATACCATTCACGCTAAGATCAATTTCGGGCGTTTTACTCGTTCGAATTCAATTCCGTAAAGTCGTACGGATTCCTTAACGACTTATCTAACTACTCATGTAATCAAAATCATAAATAATTCATCCAATTGTTAACAGATTTCCCTACACCTTAATGACTCTGATTTCGTCCAAATCTGGACTAGGTTGGGAAATCACAAGTTACTATGAAAAAGTTTTCCAACCCAAAATTTTCCCCATTTGCTTTTCTATAATGACGGAACCATGTCGTTACAATAGATACCAATTTACCCATCACTCTTCCCTAAGTGAAAAACTTAGGAAAAATAGGCTAAGGAAGGAATGAGGTAGTACCTAAATCGATGAACAATTGGGGATACTTGTCTCGCATGTCTATCTCGGTCTCCCAAGTAGCTTTCTCAACTGGACGATGCTTCCATTGAACTTTCATGGACTTAATCTCTTTGGTCCTCAGCTTATCCACATCACAATCTAGAAGCACAATCGGTTCCTCCTCATATTGGAGGTCTATGTCTAACACAATTGAGTTCCATTTAATGATGTAATCCCTGTCACCATGATATATCTTCAACATGGACACATGAAATACCGGATGAACACCTGATAGATTGGGAGGTAAAGCCAATCTATACGCTACTGGTCCCACACACTCGAGAACCTCAAAGGGACCAATGTATCGCGGACTTAGCTTACTTTCTTGCCAAATCTCATCACCCCTTTTATAGGTGATACCTTAAGAAGAACATTATCACCGGTTTGAAACGCCATGTCTCTCACCTTATCATCAGCATACTTCTTCTGTCTACTCTGGGTAGCTAGAAGCTTAGCTTGAATACTCATCACCTTATCTTGAGCATCCTTCACTAAATCGACCCCCAATGGTTTCACATCTCCAGCCTCAAACCATTATAAGGGTTCCCCTCCCATAGAGTGCCTCAAATGGTGTCATTTCTATGTTGGAGTGATAACTATTATTATAGGAGAACTCACACAAAGATAGGAACTTATCCCAATGCCCTCCATAGTCAATCACACATGCCATCAACATGTCTTCTAACACTTGAATAGTCCTCTCTGACTGTCCGTCTGTCTGTGGATGGAAAGTTGTACTAAAAGTGAGTTGTGTGCCCAATTCATCATATAATTTCCTCCAAAACTTGGATGTGAATTGGGTACCACGGTTTGAGATGATAGAGAGGGCAACCCCATGCAACCTCACTATCTCCTTCACATAAACTTTAGCCAATTGTTCGGCATTATAATCTATTCTTACGGGAATAAAATGGGCTGACTTAGTCAATCTATCCACCACTACCCAAATAGAATCAAACTTCCCCAAAGTCTTGGGAAGACCAACCACAAAATCCATGGCTATCATTTCCCACTTCCATTCCGGAATTGGCATTCTTTGAAGCAAACCTACAGGCCTTTGATGTTCATATTTCACTTGTTCGCAATTTTGACACTTAGCCACAAACTCCACTATATCCTTCTTCATGCCCAACCACCAATAAATTCGCTTCAAATCTCAATACATCTTGGTCACACCCGGATGAATAGAATATCGCGAACCATGGGACTCCATCAACAACTTCTGAATCAAATCATCAACTCAAGGAACATAAATTCTTCCTTTAAAATTGAGCACGTCTTTCGCATCAAGAGTGGTCTCTTGTGCTTTACCAATCACAGTCTTCTTTCTAAGCTCCTCCAAATTTTCATCTTTAAATTGATTGGCCTTAATCTCGTCAATGAATGTGGCCCTTACCTCAATACTAGCTAACACCACACCTCTTTCTGAGATGCCCAACTGCATGAACTTAGACTCTAAGGTCGCTTGGATACACTGAAGCAAGGTAAACTACCCATACTTACCATTTTTCGACTCAAAGCGTCTGCCACTACATTGTCCTTGCTCGGATGGTATTGAATGATCACATCATAATCCTTGAGTAACTCCATCCATCTTCTTTGTCTCAAATTCAGATCATTTTGAGTAAACAGATGCTTCAAACTACGATGATCAGTAAATACCTCACACTTAACACCATATAGATAATGTCGCCAGATCTTAAGAGCAAACACTACCGCTACCAACTCCAAATCATGTGTTGGAAAATTCCTCTCATTCACCTTCAATTCACGCGAGGCATAAGCTATAACATTCTTATCCTGCAACAACACAGCACCCAAACCAGAATGTGAAGCATCACAATAAACAATAAAATCTTTACCTTCAACCAGTAATGCTAGGATAGGTGCGATGGTCAAGAGAGTCTTAAGCTTTTGAAAGCTCTCCTCACATTTTCGAGTCCATTCAAATGGTATCTCCTTTTTGCTCAAACTAGTCAAGTGAGTGGCAATAGAAGCAAAGTTCTTCACAAATCGACGATAATAGCTAGCGAGCCCTACAAACTCCTAACTTCAGTCATAGAATTTGGTCGAACCCAATTCTTAACCACCTCAATCTTTAGAGAATCTACCATTACCCCTTCTTTTGAAACTACATGTCCCAAAAATGTCACAGAAGTCAACCAAAATTCACACTTAGAAAATTTCACATATAACTTTTGCTTCCCAAGAACACCCAAAATAATACGAAGATAGTCGGCATGCTCTTCCTCACATTTCGAATAGACCAAAATATCATCAATAAAGACTATGATGAAAGAATCAAGAAATGGCTTGAACCCCATTCATTAAACTCATAAAAGTTGTAGGCGCATTAGTTAAACCAAAAGACATAACCAAAAACTCATAGTTCCCATAGCGGGTTCTAAACGTCGTCTTGGGCACATCCTCAGGCCTAATTTTCAATTAATGGTAGCCAGACCTTGGATCAATCTTAGAGAAAACCAACGCACCTTGCAATTGGTCAAAAAGAACATCTATTCGAGGCAAAGGGTACTTGTTTTGAATAGTGACCCTATTCAATTGCCGATAATCTATACACATTCTAATACTACCATCCTTTTTCTTAACAAACAAAACTGGGGCACCCCATGGGGAAGCACTAGGACGAATAAATCCCTTTATCAACAAGCTCTTGGATTTGAACCTTAAGCTCTCTCAATTCTGCTGGAACCATGCGATATGGAGAGATAGAAATGGAGCGCGTACCAGGCTCTAAATCAATGCAGAAATCTATATCTCTATCCGGAGGCATACCAGGCAAGTCATTAGGAAACACTTCCTTAAACTCAGACACCACAGGAACAGACTCAATAGAAGGAGACTCAACCTCAACATCCCAAACATGAGCCAAATAAACCATACAACCTTGCCCTACCAGTTTCCTAGCCCGAATGGAGGATATGATCTTAGCTAGCTTAGGCTTGTACACCCCTTTCCCACTCTAATCTTTCCCTACCGGGGATCTCTAGAGTTACCGACTTAGTATTACAATTAAGCCCGGTATAATAGAGGGACAACCAAGTCATGCCTAAGAATATATCAAGTCAGTCATATCCAGCATAACCAAATCAACCCAAATCTGAAAATCCATACACACAACAGGACAACACGATATACATGGGTGACTATAACTGACTCTTCAACTGGGGTAGAAACATGGATTGGGTCATCAAGTATATCATAAACCACATCAAATCCCAAGGCAATTGAACTGACACATACGAATAAGTAGAACCTAGATCAACCAAAACAATGGCCATTTAGGCACAGACAAGAGTACCTTTTGGGACCACTGCATCACACCCTCAAATTCGGTCTTATCCGAAGAAACATAAAACTGAGCTCTATCCTCTTGACGGGCAACCTCCTTGCATGGCTGCATTACTCCTCTACCTGCATTACCGTTTCCCTGGCCTCCACGGGCTCGTTGATTTCCTCATCATATGCCCAGGTTCTCTACAATTTTAACACACCTTATAACTTATATTCGATTGTTGAACACTGAATTAGATCGCGGGGGTTAGTTCGGGTACGATTCGGGGTCCATAATTGTAACTAGGGGGAAACAGGGGAGAGATTATGTCTTGCCCTGTCTCGCTCTGGTAGGAGAAATCCCGCACTGGTGGTCTTGCCGTGTCGGGGGAAATCCCGCCCCAGCGGCCCTGATGGAACCAAAACCCCTACCAACAATTTCTGGGGTTCCTCTCTTTTCTATATTTCCCCTAGATTTTCCAGCTATAACTAGGCATTTAAGAAAATCCCTTTAGCTGGGACAATCGTTGTCTACCCCCCGATCAACCCAACGAAGTACGCACTTTAGAATTCTTTTACATTGTTTCAACACTACCACACACATTTCCTCGGGATATACCCAAACCCTTACACGGTTATCAGTTGGTCGCAACTCACGTCCAGATTTCTCGCTTACAAACCACATCGTAATTTATCTAGACCCTTGCACCTAATCTCATGATTACTTTCTTTTCACAACAAGTTCCACGACACTCAAGCGATTACAAATGGCACAATTTCAACATTTAGGCCAGCACATTACTCATTTCAACACTTAGACAAGCAATACTAGGCACATAATCATAGCAAAGCATTCAAGTAATACACCCTTCACATTCATAGTTAATTTCAGACAACTAGAAGCACACATTCACCATTCCAAGTTACAACTCGCAGACAAGTCCAATTTCTTTAATTAGTTTGTTCCATAAACAACAATCAACCATGCCTTATAAGGTCCGCCGGAAAATGCTTTGTACTCAACAAAAATAAAAGAAAGTGCAGTATCAGTACACAACCACAGTGTACTGGTAGGATCACGCGGCTATCTTACTAAGTCTAACATAAGTAAGTCAAAAACAACATTATAATCACATGCATATATCGAACAAATACAATATCATCAACATTTACGAAGAACTTCACATTTCCCAAAATACACAATTATGACAAGTCATTGGTCCTCTCATGAAACCCAAACCCAAACAGTTAGCATACCGGAACGTGGTACCCGATCCAAAGATTATGTCGAAACGTGGCAACCGATCCTATAATTATGCCAGAACGTGGCAACCGATCCAAGTTAGTTATGCCAGAACGTGGCAACCGATCCATTCAACACACCACAATCAAAATCACAAGTATATCCTCAAGATCATACAATTAAGTCATGATTTCATGGTAACCGTCATTCATCTAAATCATTTACAACAAGTGTGATCAATAATACAACATTTGCATACATACATGTATCATAATGAAGCAAGAACAAACATACATCACGCAATCATAGAATCACAACCATCACCTACCTCGAAACAAGCTTGAAACCCTAAGAAACTTGATCATTCCCTTTTCGAATTTGTTCCGCTTGTTCTTGGTCTACAAACAATCAATACAATACGGGAATCAATAAACAATCACTAATTACCCGAATTGCCAACAATTATATGAACCCTAGATCATACTCATGATCCCAAGCACCCAAAATAGGGTTGTTTCCACCATAGAATCTAGATCAAAACCCTCCCCCATCGATAATTACCCATTCTATTACGTTCTACGGATCAATAAATAGATTCGGGGAGTGAAAATCTTACCTTTTGCCTCAAGAATGGTGAAAAACTGTCAAGAGTAACCTAGGGTTCGTTCCTTAGCTCTAAAAATCAAAAAGTGCAAAATAAAGTTGTTTAGGGGTTTATTTACGACTTTAAGTTGCGTCTGGCCCGCCACAACGGCCCTCAGCCCTCTTCAGCGGCACCGCCAAAGCGACTTGCACGAAACAGTGAGCTATTTAATAATTCCAAGACCCCCATTTCACAACACAGTTTTAATCAACGACCCTCATAAAATACCATTCACGCTAAGATCAATTTTGGGAGTTTTACTCGTCCGAATTCAATTTCGTAAAGTCGTACAGATTTCTTAACAACTTATCTAACTACTCATGTAATCAAAATCATAAATAATTCACCCAATTGTTACCAGATATCCCTACACCTTAATGACTCCGATTTCATCCAAATTTGGACTAGGTTGAGAAATCTCAAGTTACTGCGAAAAAGTTTTTCGACCCAAAATTTTCCCCGTTGGCGTTTCTATAACGACGGAACCCGGTAGTTAAATGGGATTTGGTTACTTTCTCCTAGGATAAACACTTCCTCGTTTGAGACCAGTTTTTCTCCTAGGATAAGCACTTCCTAGTATGAGTATATTTTTGTTAATTACATTTGCTAATAACTCACAAAATTTCCAGTGAAAATTGGGGCAATTTTTTTATTTCTTTTGTTTGTAATGGTTTTCAGGTTTCTTCAAGCGAAACATGGGTTTGAAATTCAAGAACAAAGTTTCAACTCTTTTTCAGAATGATCAATCCCATGATAGCAAGAATCAGCTTCTTCAATGCATGTAGCAGCCTGACTTCCTTACATCTATTTTCTATTCAACTACTGATCAACAAAACAAGCAGGCATGAGGAATATTTTCATATTATCATTTTTGAAGAGTGCCAAAATCTCACTCTAAGTGGCTAATTAAGCCTCGAATTCAATTCAAGATCAAGATACTTACCAAAAAAAATTCAAAGTGATATCTGGAAGTCAAGACTCAAGTGTAGACTCAAGAGAAGCTGCATAGATAGGAGCTTGTACTTTTATTTTCCCTTTGACTAGTAGCTTTCATTTTTCATGTTAAAATAGGAGCTGCGAACTGGAGCCTCGAGGGGACCTAACTTGACTTCCAACTCATCATTTCATCTCCTTGAATTACAGATGACCTGATTTCCTTATAACCCGGGATATGTAGGTTGTCCAAAACTAGGACTTGGTCGCATAGTTTTCCTTTCAAATAAGAGTCCGGTCAAAACTTGTCATGTTGTCTACTTCTTTGTCTGCAAACTCTTCGTGTTTTCAGTCAATGAGGGGCAAACTGTAGACACGTAATTTTTTACCGAACTTGATGTTTAATACAAAGTTTAGGGCTTAAATATTCCGTTTATATTTGAATTAAATATTTTGATTTTTATCTTATTTTAGTTAGTTATTTTAAAATATTTCTAAACTACAAAAAATAAAGTCACATTTCAAGGTAAGTTTTATTTTCAATGGTTAAAAAATGTTTGAAAAGTTACAAAAAATATTTGTTTTTAAATTAGATTTAATAAATAAGCTAGTATTTCTTAATTATACTTTTAGATTAAACTATTTAACTTTTCTTAAATTTTTATCAGTTCAAAATAATCAGCTAATCTTTTATTATAATAATTTTTATATATATTTAAAAAAAATTGCACATTCCTCCTTTATCCTAACTACTACCAAATTCCCCATTCCTTTAAACCTCTCACCCACACCCACATTCCACTCAACTATACTCCACCTCCCTCTCACACAAACTAACAACACCTTTTTTTTTATTTTTCCTCTTCTCCACGCTTACACCTATCCTAATTCCTATATAATACACCTACAACTACACTACTATATTCTATACACACACAGACGACATATCACAAAGAAGAAAAGAAAAATCATTCTGCATATCACCAAAAAACAATATACACAACAGACACACACGCCAGAAAAAAGAAGAAAGGAAGAAACGTTCCATTTTTTCTTTTTAAAAACATCTCCAATACATTTACATATTTTCTTTCTTTTTCATTACTACTTTATCTAAATACAACAAATATTCAATCACAAACAACCTACAAGATGTTTGTGGGCATTTTAATCGAGGTTCGATCAAAATTTTGCGGTACTTATTCTCTTTATTTAAGGTTAAACTTTATTTTATTTCTTTAATTTATTCATGGAATTTGATGTAACTATGTGACATCTTTTCTTACACTTTTGTTTTATTCATAATTTGATTAAAATGAAGAATGTGTTAAGTATTATATCTCTTTAATGAATGAAAGTAGCTTTATTTGTTGGTTATTTTTATTTACTTATTTTTGTTCACTAGTTGTGATCTCTTAAAATGAATGGGTTATGACGTTCTTTTCTTGATTTCGATGCTAATAATGATAAAGTAGGAATTATTGGGCTCAAAAAATTAT
The DNA here is from genome assembly GCA_036553675.1 of Solanum okadae. Classification (NCBI taxonomy): domain Eukaryota; kingdom Viridiplantae; phylum Streptophyta; class Magnoliopsida; order Solanales; family Solanaceae; genus Solanum; species Solanum okadae. The sequence continues at coordinate 38,454,093 of CM071678.1, forward strand.
TATTGGTTTATTTATCAAACAAAGAATGAGATTTATTTTAGCAATATATCATTGTTTTGTTGAATTAATAAAAAATTACAATATGCGTATGCCTAATTTTTCCATTAACTTTAAGATAAAAAAATAAAAAAATAATATTTGTAGACTTAATTTTAACATTAACTTTAAGGGGTCGTTTGGTAGGCCGCATTAAAATAAATAATCCATGTATTATGTATGACATAATTATTTAGTACTATGTTTGGTAGGAATTTGGGCCTATGTATAACTAATACATGGATTAGTTATACCTCCTACATGGTATTATAGGGTGTATTACTAGTACCTTCCATTTGGAGGTATTAGTAATACATTGGATAGCATACCATGGGATAAGTCACTACTAAAAATCTGCTTAAAAACGACGGACAGAAAAGCGACGGACGGCGTTGCTCCAAAATGCGACGCCTTTTGCCACACTGTCCGTCACTTTTTAATAAAAATAATTATTTTTTAAATTATTTTACAAAAAGTGACGTACGGCATCTCTTAGTCCGTTGCTTTTTTTCGCGGATTTTTGCGCTAAATATATATATAATTAATAATTGTTTATTTAATATATATAGAGACGCTGTCCGTCGCTTTTTATTAAAAATAATTATATATAAATAAAAAAATAACCACGTTGTCCGTCGTTTTTAATTTATTTTATTTTATTAATTAGTTTTTAAAAAAGCGAGGGACGGCATCTCTTAGTCCGTCGCTTTTTGGTCAAAATATCTAGTCAACTATTTCTAAAAGTGATGGACAGTGTCTCTTAGTCCGTTGCTTTTTTGTCAAAATGTTGGTCAACTATATTTAAAAAAAGTGACGGGCTTAGAGACGTTGTCCGTCACTTTTTATTAAAAATCTGAAAGACAAATTGCCATATTCTTATTTTCCTCTCTCTCTCTCTTCACTCTTATTCTCTCCCTTCTCTCTCTCCCTCTCTCTCTATATATATATATATATCGGTCTCCCTAGCTCCCGTCGCCATCACCGTTGCCACCCTTCCCCATCGTCGTCGTGGCCCTTGCCCGTCGCTGTCACTACAGCATGTAGGGTTACATTTTAGTTTTTTTTTCAATTCTAGTGATTAAAATTGATTCTTTGTTAGTATATTATTGTTTTTGTTTGTTGGGTTGTGTTATTCAACTGTTAATTTGATTTGTTTATTGTTAGTTAGGTATAGATAATTGAAGATTTTTATTTTAGGGTATTTTTTAAAAAAATTGGGCATTTTTAAATTGGGCATTGTTAGTTAGTGAAGAATTAGCATTTTTGTATTTTAGGACTAGTTTAAACTTGAGAATATGTAATTTGAGGTTGAATTGGGATTTTTTTGGATTTGATTGGAGGACTAGTTAGTAAAGTGTTAATAATTTGAAGTTAGAAATTAGTAATTGAAGTATTATGAGTAGATGATGGATGTTTGAATGACACGAATTTAGATGATGAATGTTTGAATGTCATGAACTTAGAACTTGAACTTGAACTTAGAACTTGAACTTGAACTTAGAATTTGAACTTGAACTTGAACTTAGAACTTGAATTTGAAATTAGAACTTGAACTTGAATTTAGAACTTGAAGTTGAACTTAGAATTTGAACGTGAACTTAGAACTTAAACTTGAAATTATAACTTGAACTTGAACTTAGAATTTGAAGTTAAACTTAGAACTTGAACTTGAAATTAGAACTTGAACTTAGAACTTGAACTTGAACTTAGAACTTGAACATGAACTTAGAATTTAAACTTGAACTTGAAATTAGAACTTGAACTTGAACTTGAACTTGAACTTGAACTTAGAACTTGAACTTGAACTTGAACTTAGAACTTGAACTTGAACTTGAACTTGAACTTGAACTTGAACTTGAACTTGAACTTGAACTTGAACTTAGAACTTGAACTTGAACTTGAACTTGAACTTGAACTTGAACTTGAACTTGAACTTGAACTTGAACTTGAACTTGAACTTGAACTTGAACTTAGAACTTGAACTTGAACTTGAACTTGGAACTTGAACTTGAACTTGAACTTGAACTTGAACTTGAACTTGAACTTGAACTTAGAACTTGAACTTGAAATTAGAATTTAAAGTTGAACATAGAATTTGAACTTGAACTTTAAATTAGAACTTGAACTTGAACTTGAGCTTAGAATTTGAAGTTAAACTTAGAACTTGAACTTGAAATTAGAACTTGAACTTGAACTTAGAATTTGATGTTAAACTTAGAACTTGAACTTGAAATTAGAACTTGAACTTAGAACTTGAACTTGAACTTAAAACTTGAACTTGAAGTTAGAACTTGAACTTGAACTTAGAACTTGAACTTGAAATTAGAATTTGAACTTAGAATTTGAACTTGAACTTAGAACTTGAACTTGAAATTAGAATTTGGACTTGAACTTAGAACTTGAACATGAAATTAGAACTTGAACTTGAACTTTGAACATGAACTTAGAATTTGAAGTTGAACTTAGACTTAAACTTGAACTTAGAACTTGAATTTGGAACTAATTCGCTTGAATATATAACTAATTAAGTTGAACATGAACTTAGAATTTAAACTTGAACTTGAAATTAGAACTTGAACTTGAACTTGAACTTAGAACTTGAACTTGAACTTGAACTTGAACTTGAACTTGAACTTGAACTTGAACTTGAACTTGAACTTGAACTTAGAACTTGAACTTGAACTTGAACTTGAACTTGAACTTGAACTTGAACTTGAACTTGAACTTAGAACTTGAACTTGAACTTGAACTTAGAACTTAAACTTGAACTTGAACTTAGAACTTGAACTTGAAATTAGAATTTGAAGTTGAACATAGAATTTGAACTTGAACTTAGAACTTGAACTTTAAATTAGAACTTGAACTTGAGCTTAGAATTAGAATTTAAACTTGAACTTGAAATTAGAACTTGAACTTGAACTTGAACTTAGAACTTGAACTTGAACTTGAACTTGAACTTGAACTTGAACTTGAACTTGAACTTAGAACTTGAACTTGAACTTGAACTTGAACTTGAACTTGAACTTGAACTTGAACTTAGAACTTGAACTTGAACTTGAACTTAGAACTTAAACTTGAACTTGAACTTAGAACTTGAACTTGAAATTAGAATTTGAAGTTGAACATAGAATTTGAACTTGAACTTAGAACTTGAACTTTAAATTAGAACTTGAACTTGAGCTTAGAATTTGAAGTTAAACTTAGAACTTGAACTTGAAATTAGAACTTGAACTTGAACTTAGAATTTGAAGTTAAACTTAGAACTTGAACTTGAAATTAGAACTTGAACTTAGAACTTGAACTTGAACTTGAAGTTAGAACTTGAACTTGAACTTAGAACTTGAACTTGAAATTAGAATTTGAACTTAGAATTTGAACTTGAACTTAGAACTTGAATTTGAAATTAGAATTTGGACTTGAACTTAGAACTTGAACTTGAAATTAGAACTTGTACTTGAACTTTGAACATGAACTTAGAATTTGAAGTTGAACTTAGACTTAAACTTGAACTTAGAACTTGAATTTGGAACTAATTCGCTTGAATATATAACTAATTAAGTTTAGAAATTAGATATGAACTTGAATTGAAAACTTCAACTTATTAAAACTTGAATATATATATATATATATATAACTAATATTCTTGGATTTGAAGTTTATATTTAACTAATTTTCGAACTTTTCGTGCTAGGCAATTGAGCAAGCTCAACATCTAAAAAAGTTGATACAAGACTATATTGCTTCTTTCATCATAGGAGATAAGGTTGGTGCTTCTAAATTTCTAAAGTTCATGTACAAAATTGATTTTCTTGCAAGATCGATATGTGTCCATGTAGTGTTGACACTTAGCTTTAAATTTAGAAATAATATATTTGTTAAGCATAGGTACCAACACTAGTTGATTCTATTGATGACAAAATTGATTTTCTTGCAAGATCGATTTGTGTCCATCTAGTGTTGACACTTAGCTTTAAATTTAAAAAATAATATATTTGTTAAGCATAAGTACCAACACTAGTTGATCATATTGATGACAAAATTGTTTTTCTTGCAAGATCAATTTGTGTCATCTAGTGTTGACACGTAGCTTTAAATTTAGAAATAATATATTTGTTAAGCATAAGTACCAACACTAGTTGATCCTATTGATTACAAAATTGATTTTCTTGCAAGATCAATTTGTGTCCATCTAGTGTTAACATTTAGCTTTAAATTTAGAAATAATATATTTGTTAAGCATAAGTACCAACACTAGTTGATCATATTGATGACAAAACTGTTTTTCTTGCAAGATCGATTTGTGTCCATTTAGTGTTGACACGTAGCTTTAAATTTAGAAATAATATATTTGTTAAGCATAAGTACCAACACTAGTTGATCATATTGATGACAAAACTGTTTTTCTTGCAAGATCGATTTGTGTCCATTTAGTGTTGACACGTAGCTTTAAATTTAGAAATAATATATTTGTTAAGCATAAGTACCAACACTAGTTGATTCTATTGATGACAAAATTGATTTTCTTGCAAGATCGATTTGTCTCAATCTAGTGTTGACACTTAGCTTTAAATTTAGAAATAATATATTTGTTAAGCATAAGTACCAACACTAGTTGATCCTATTGCTGACAAAATTGATTTTCTTGCAAGATTGATTTGTGTCTATCTAGTGTTGACACTTAAGCTTTAAATTTAGAAATAATATATTTGTTAAGCATAAGTACCAACATTAGTTGATCCTATTGATGACAAAATTGATCTTCTTGCAAGATCGATTTGTGTCCATCTAGTGTTGACACTTAGCTTTAAATTTAGAAATAATATATTTGTTAAGCATAAGTACCAACACTAGTTGATCCTATTGATTTAGTTAATTGGTGGATTTAGTTAAAGTTGTTATGTTGTTTAAATAAGTTAAAATAAATGATGTGATTTAGTTAATTGATGGATTTAGTTGTTTGAATTAAGTCATTACTAAAATAGTTAAAGTTATAAAGTTGTTAAGTTGTTTAAATAAGTTAAATTAAATAATGTGGTTTAGTTGATGGATTTAGTTGTTGGAATTAAGGCAAAACTAAACTAGTTCAAGTTAAAAAGTTGTTAAGTTGTTTAAATAAGTTAAACTAAATAATGTGGTTTAGTTGGTGGATTTAGTTGTTGTATTAAGTCGAAACTAAACTAGTTAAAGTTGTTAAGTTGTTTAAATAAGTTAAAATAAATAATGTGGTTAAGTCAATATTAAACTAGTTTTAGGACTAGTACTAGTAAAATTATTATTAAATTTTATTTATAATATAATTGAATATCTATATTTTTGTAGATGGATCATCGTTTGTGGATGTATAATATGCATTATGAAACTGGTGTTGGTTTGAAACCTGAGTTTATTGACGGTGTTAGAATTTTTATTGAACATACAATGACACTTGACATTTTCAAGAATAATGGATTGGTTAGGTGTCCTTGTAGTGCATGTAAGTGCTTAAAATTTTTTAAACCAGATAGAGTTATGGTTCATTTGTACCGTAATGGATTTAAGCCTAGATATTTTGTATGGATTGATCATGGAGAAACTGATGGATTGGATGGTATGTTTTATAATTCGATGCCTGTGGATGTATATAATATGATTGCACCACATGGCCAAATTAGGGTTGAACAGGTTAGGGTTGAACATGATAGGGTTCATGAAATGATCAATGATGCTTTCGGGGTTCAAGGTAGGATGGAACCGGAACAATATTTTGATGAAACTCCTAATGAAGAAGCAAGACGCTTTTATGATCAATTAGAAGAGTCTAGTCGTCCACTATGTGAAGGGAGTCCGCATTCTGCCTTGTCAGTTGCGGTTAGACTAATGAATATTAAATCAAATTGGAATGTTCCTAATCTTGCTATGGACTCAATGGTTGATCTTTTGGGTGAACTAGTTAATCCGGAGTTTAACATACCAAAGAACTTCTATCAGGCAAAGCGTTTGGTGTCCAAGTTAGGATTGACGTATGACAGAATTCATTGTTGTGTTAATGGCTGCATGTTGTTTTACAAGACTGATAGTGAATTAGAAAATTGTAAGTTTTATGGACATGCTCGTTATAAGAGGACTCCAGTTGGAAAGATGGTCCCAGTTCAGGCGATGCATTATCTACCTCTCATTCCTAGGTTAAAGAGGTTGTATGCATCGATGAGGTCTGCCCCACATATGAGATGGCATCGTGAATATAGAAGGCCGCCGGATGTCTTGTCTCATTCATCTGATGGTGAAGTATGGAAGCATTTTGATAATGTATATCCTGATTTTGCTAGTGAACCAAGAAATGTTAGATTGGGGTTGTGTTCAGATGGCTTCACACCATTCTCTAATAATGCTTCGCCTTATTCATGTTGGCCGGTATTTCTTACTCCGTATAATCTTCCTCCTGAAATGTGCATGACCAGTCCCAACATCTTTCTAAGTTGTGTTATTCTAGGTCCCCGTAATCCAAAATTTTTGATTGATATCTATTTACAACCATTGATAGATGAGCTCAAACAATTGTGGTTTGAAGGCGTTTTGACTTATGATACATCAACTAAGCATAATTTCGTTATGTGTGCTTCTTTAAGGTGGACTATTAATGATTTTCCTGCTTACGGGATGTTGTCTGGTTGGATGACAGCTGGAAAGCTAGCATGTTCGTATTGCATGGAAAATAGTAAGGCGTTCACTTTAAAGCATGGCAGAAAAAATACATGATTTGATTGTCATCGCCAGTTCTTGCCAATGGACCATGAGTTTAGAAAGATGAAAAATGCATTTAGAAAAAATAAGGTTGAAAGTGACCCCTCCACCTCCATTACTCACAGGGCATCAAATTTGAGAGAGAGTTTCTCAATTACCTAAAGTTACAGAATCTTCACCTTCTAGACTTCCTGGATATGGTGTTGAACATAATTGGACCAAACAAAGCATATTTTGGGAGTTGCCGTATTGGAAGGACAATCTGCTACGACATAATCTAGATGTGATGCACATTGAAAAAAATTACTTTGACAATTTGTTTAACACAGTGATGGATGTTAAGGGTAAGACAAAAGACAATCTGAAAGCTAGAATGGACATAAAGGAATATTGTAGGAGAAAAGAGTTATGGTTGCAGGAATTACAGAATGGAAAAATAGTTAAGCCCAAAGCCAGCTTTTCATTCACATTGGATAAGAAACGTGAAATTATTGAGTGGGTTAAAAATTTGAGGATGCCGTAGGGCTATGCTTTAAATTTAGGAAAGCGGGCAGATATGAATGAAGAAAAATTGATAGGTATGAAAAGTCATGATTGTCATGTGTTCATGGAAACTTTAATTCCTATCGCTTTTAGCCATCTACCCGAAAGGATATGGAAACCAATCACAGAGATAAGTCTTTTTTTAAAAGATTTGTGTTCTGGAAAGTTGTTGGAGAGTAGTTTAGATAGGATGGAGGAAAATATTCTTGTTACTACTACTAAGTTGGAGAAGATATTTCCATGTGGTTTCTTTGATGTGATGGAGCATCTTCTAATTCACCTTGTACAAGAGGCTCGCCTCGGAGGTCCGGTTCAAACAAGATGGATGTATCCATTTGAGAGGTCTCCATTTGAAATATTCACTAAGTTATATATATTCGTAAAGTCTTTTATATATTAACATATATATACATATATACATGCAGAAAAATTGGTAGTTCGAAGCAAACGATTAAGCAACGGGGAAGGATCGAAGGATCATTTGTTCAAGGTCATATTGGGAGAGAAACTGGTGATTTTTATTCTTATTACTTTGGTAATGATGTGTCATGTAGGAGAAACAAGCCCAATCGCAATGATGAAGGCGATATTGATCATATATTTCCACCGATATCAATTTTTAATCAAAATGGTCGAGGATCTAAAAAGTGTGGAAAGCGAGGCTTCACTGATATGGAAATGCAATCAGCTGTGACACATATTTTGCTTAATTGTCCAGAGATTCAATCATATGTCAAGTAAGTGTTAAAAATATGTTATTAAATTACATACTAATAAGTGATCATTAACTAACGAAGTACTTGAATGTAAAATGATCAGCTTGTTCGTAAACACATGGGGTAATGAAGCCATTTATACAGAATTTTCCAAATGGCTGAGGAACTATGTAAGTGTGCAATCACTAAGTATTTAATAATATATTCATGTTATACTAAATTATATTACTTGAAATAACAATCACGTAGGTTTACGATGAATACTCAAGTGTCCAACATTTACAATTAGTGAAAGAAGTAGCACTTGGACCCGAATCTCAAGTACTGACAATGAATAAGTATTGTGTCAATGGTTTTAAGTTTCAAACTGAAGAAGTTTCTAGGAACAAGAAAACAAATAATAGCGGTCTCTACATACAAGGTGATGTTGAAGGTACTGGTCAAACTATTGAATATTATGGTGTCATTCAAGAGATTATTGAAGTGAAGTATTCAGGTTGGCCTAAGAAAATTATTGTATTGTTTCAGTGTGAGTGGTTTGACCCATCACATAGAGGCACAAAGGTGGACCATCAACATAATATAATTGAAGGTAAGCACACCAAGAAATACAGAAGTTATGATCCTTTTATTATTGCACAAAATGTTAAACAAGTGTATTACACTTCATATCCATTGCGTAGAGACAAAGATGATTGGTGGGTTGTTATAAAAAGTAAGCTTGTGGGAAGAATGAAATTGACAATGTCTTAGATGTGGCGTATCAAAATGATGTTGCAATTGTTCAACAACAAGTTGACGTTGAATTGGAAACCACACTACAACATCCTCAACACATATTAGAGGAAGTATCTGATGATGAGATATTGTATGTTAAGGAAGAAATATCTGAGAATGAGGAAAATGAATCATTTGATGACAAAGAATGGGACGATAATGAAAATGAAACAACTGAGGAGGAAGAACGGGAGAATGATGGAATTGAAACAAGCGAGGAGGAATAGTGTAGAATGAAAGCTAGCTAGTATATATGTAAGTGTATTTTGTTAATTTTATTTAATTTATGATTTTTATATATATTATATATGTAAATTTGCATACAAATGTCATCAGGCGGTGATGATGATAGACATCGCGAGCATCTTGGAGTTAGCCAGACTAAACAGGCTAAGAAGAAGAAGTCTAGGAGACCGATAGATCCTGAGGATATTGCAGGATATATTTCTTCTGCGCCAGAGCGCATCAGCCATGATACTCATTTATTTGATGTTCCGTTTGGTACAGCGAATCCTCGGCAATATTATCCTAATTTCCGTCGACTAGTCGGTGCTTCATCTACTTCACAGGCATTGCCTTCATGACACTACGAGGACCTACCTTTACAGGCTATTTATCGAGCACGCCCCTTATCGGCAGGTACTCTATCTCCCACAGGTACATATCCTCAATTATTTGCCATGAGGCTTGGAGATTCTAGTAGCGAGCAGTCAGATGCTATGACCGGTACGCCTCCATTGACTCAACATGTTGTGCATCGTGATGTATCACTCTCGTCTACAGCTACACCTAGTGCTACACCACATGATATTATGTCTGCTCTAGCTCCTGGCCAGAAGGATAGACTTGGTAGAGTCATGATTGAGCCGAATGGATCATCGTAAGTTTGTTTTGTTACCTATTTGTTAGTTTATTTTATTTATTTCTTATGCTTTAATATATTATTCATGCACTAAGCTATTTATTATGTGTTTTGCAAGTGGCATCCTGCAAAGGATGCTGCTCGGGCTTTAAAAGAATGTGTTAGAAGACTCTATACACATGCTTATCACTCTTGGACCGAGATTCCAAATAGTATACTCCAGGCGATGTTTAATAACTTTAAGGTATATAATTTTTAGTTAAGTTTAGTATACTTTACTTTTTTTTTACTATCGATTTAATTAACGTTATTCATTTTTTTAGACTATGTGTACTTGGAAGTCGAGGTACAATTTGGTCATTGGGACCACATTTGAGAGGAAGGCATCCACCAGACTGTCTAGCTGGCTAAAGAAAGTTTGGGATAGTAGTAAACGTCCCAGTTGGATGTTGTCTCATGTTTTTGATGAATTGGGTCAGTATTGGAACATAGACAAGTTTAAGGCAATATCAGATCAAGCCAAAATGGCTAGAGGCAGTCTTAAAGGTGGCTCGTTGCACATCGAAGGTGCAAAGACGATTGGAACAATTGCACGAGAGATGGTAAGTTCTAATTCAAACTTTTAAATAAATAATTAGTTGATTCATATATATCATTATAAATTTCAGTTTTTATTTATAGGAAAGAGAATTGGGACGCACTCCCATTGAACCAGAGGTTTTCAAGAAGACTCATGTCAGGAAGAAAGAAAATGAGTCGGATCTGGATGTGTGGGTGGAGGAAAGGGACGAACGAACTTTTGTAAGTTATTTAATATGAATAATATATATTAATAGTGAATATATTTATGATATGTATATATATTGATGTCAATTTTTATATTTAATATAGAATGACTTTCATAAGTACGTCATTGAGAATCTAGATAGTTCGGTCCAATTGACACCTGAACTGTCTACCCAGATTTGGAAAGAAAAAGTGGTAGGGGAGACACACAAGGGTAGATGCTATGGTCTAGGCTCTCGAAACGATGTTAGACGACTTCAGTCAGGCTTAGAAGGTATTGGATCGTCATGTCAAGCCGAGGCACTTGACGGTGTTCAGATTGCTACTATGTCAGATCAAATAGCTAAACTTACAACGGCACTAGCAGAGTCGGAGCGGAGAAGAGTAACTGAACAACAAAGCATGAGTGAGACCGTTCAGCAAATCAAAGAACAAGTGATGAACCTCGCTCGTCGACCTACTATTTCGGCTCCCGATGACACCGACGACGAGAGTGATGAGGATGATTATGTATATCTCACTCCCTAGTTTAGATCTCTGGACATTTATGAACTTTTTGAAACGAATTTTGAAAGACTTTATAAGTCTTTAATTTATGATTTAGATACTTTTGAATGTTATTTTAAGTTTGTTGTTTTATGTTTTGTTTAGATTGTTTATAATTGTGTGTGTTTGATTGGGCAGAATAGTGTAAAATTGAATTGAATTGCATTTGCAGGTGGGTAGCAGAAATTACCAGCTGCTGCTGTCAAAAATATTGCAGAAAAAGCGACGGACAGCGTGGTTTAGTCCGTCGCTTTTCTGGGATTTTCAAAAATAAAATTTCCAGAAAAGCAGCGGACTGCGTTGCCTTTTAGAAATAAAAAATGAAAAATAAAATAAAGCGATGGAGTCCATCGCTTTTGTTAAAAAATTCAAAAAAAAATTTGTAAAAAAGCGACGCTGTCCGTCACTTTTTGAAAAGCGTCGGGTTAAAAAGCGACGAAGGTGACTGCGTCGCTTTTCCATCGATTTTGACCAAAAAAGCGACATAGTCCGTCGTTTTTTGACAATTTTTAGTAGTGAGTTTATGTAAAGACAAAAATATCCCTCAAATCATTTTAATTATTTTATTTATTTTCTTGATTTTATGTTTTATATTTGTACTAGTAAATTTATTTAAATAAATTAGCTTACAAATTATTTAGAGAAAGTTGTTTGTTACTACATAAATCCAATACAAACTAATACAATATTTGAAATGTGAGTTGCTTAACATTAACTAATTAAAAGGGCAATATTTGTGTGATTTCTAATTATTTGTATTTGAACAATTTATAAAATTGCATACATATTAAAACTACAACTTGCAATTTTTATGTGTAAATGTAGATGATTTATTCAGTTTTACTATTATTTACGTCTTTTCAATTTTAAAAGTTGATAGTTTATCAATTTTTTTTAAAATTGAAAATTGACATTTTGTAAGTAATCAATTTACTAAGATGACAATTATTTATCCTCAAATAATTTAAGTGAAACAAAAGGCAAACATAACAACAATTGTTCTTCTCATAGCTAGTTAGTAGGCCATAAAAAAATAATACTGTTCGGCAATTATTTACCTTAACCGAATTACATAATAATTCAAGGGTATAATTGAAAAGGAGTTTTTTTATAAAGTTTAACCCAATTCCAAAATGGGGAACCAAAGAACCAAACACTTGGTAAAAATAAACCTTGCATTACTAATCCTTGCACTATTAATTCCTATATTACTAATCCCAGCATTAGTAATCCCTGCATTATTCATTTTTGTACCAAACGACCCCTAAGAGTAAATAAAAATAAAAGAATACAAAAAAATCCAAAATTTTATATTGTATCCTAGAAGTTTAGATTTATTTTATTTTATTTTATTTTATATTTTCTTATAACATTAGATGGGTTTTAGGCATGTTAAAAAGAAAATGGTTTCAGATAAGAATGTGGTTACATCTTTTTTTGAAACACTTAAAGAAAATTCAAGGATATGGTGACACACCTTGGCAAAATTATTCTAAAGTAAATAAGGTCGATCGTAGAACTTTCATCTTTAAATTATGTTGCCAAATTGCAATTGCCGTCTCTTTCAACTCCAATTTCCTGCAAAATGTAGATGGACTTTTGCTTAAAAAATATGTGAAATTGATCTGAATGGATAATACCAAAGTCCAAAAGGGAAACTGATACTTTGCAAAATGTTTAATGAAATTGGAGTTGAAAGAGACTAAAAATCTAAAAAATGAATGCAAATATGTAAATTATAAATATTGCGGATAACTGTACTTTTTTAAATTTCAAATAATACATAGGTTGGCGCCTTATTAATTTGCCACTTGGCAACTATTGAAATCTGTTGTGGAGATTTATAACCAATTGATCTTTATTTGACATGTGTATTTTTATTTCAAATTTTGAATTTAGATTATTTAATTAGTTATATAATATTTAATTATTTGTAATTTAAAATTCTAAAAATTTGTGGTGCTGACATGTGTCGTTTTTTCTTCTCCTATTATATATAGATAGATTTAAAAATAAAAAATTAGAGATTAATTGTGGCGCTGACACGTAGGCGCTATCACCTCTCCTATTATATAGATATATAGATTATTTGTAGTTGAAATTTCTTTTTATTTTATTTTTAAAAACAAAAAAAAAGAATAGATAATTAGATAGGTTTAGATTTCTTTACAATTTTGTATATAGCTTAAATATGCTTTACACTCAGTTTGGATCATTGTTACCCGTTGTTTCATAATGTATTGTATTGTATTGTATGGTAGATATAATGTTTGGCTAGACTGTATTGCTTGTTGTTGTTTAATAACATTTTTATTGTTTGGTTTGACTGTATTGTATTGTATTGTAATTTATAAATTTACTAAAATATTCTTAATTATTCCAGGGTAGGAGGTTTGACTAGAATTAAATAATATTAGGTAAAGGGTAAAATAATATTATGAAATATTATGTAAATATATAATTGAAAAAAGAAATTAAGTAACAATGGAAACACACCAAATTGGTTGTTTCATAAAATGGGAGTTTTCATTGTTATGTAACAACGGAATTTAACAATACAAATACAATACATTTTAAATAACAATCAAAACAAACATTGTAGGTATAATAACGATACAATACAATACAATGTGTAACAATGATCCAAACAGAGCGTTAGTGTAATCTAAACGGTAAGTTGCAAAATGTATGTTTTTTTTTAAAAAAAAATGTTTTATATTGTTATTTATTTTTAAAGTTGAATTTAAACATTACGTTCCAAAATAGATTTTTTTAAAAAGTGGTTTATATTGTTATTTGTTTTTAAATTTGAATTTAAATTTTAAGTTTCAAAACTGTTTTTATTTTTTGTAAAATATTTTATATTGTTCTTTGTTTAATATTGAACGGTAAGTTGCAAAATGTATGTTTTTTAAAAAAAAATTGTTTTATATTGTTATTTATTTTTAAAGTTGAATTTAAACATTACGTTCTAAAATAGATTTTTTTAAAAAGTGGTTTTATATAGTTATTTGTTTTTAAATTTGAATTTAAATTTTAAGTTTCAAAACTGTTTTTATTTTTTTAAAAATATTTTATATTGTTCTTTGTTTTTAAAATTGAATTTATTATTTAAATTAACTAAAAATATCAGTTTTAAAACTAAAATTTAAGAATAATTGTGGTAACCATGCGTTTTAACATTCAACGTTAAAGCATCTAGTATATTAGAATCTGTTAAAGATAATTGCAGATTCGGTTGAGCATTAAAATAAACAGGACCATAAGCCACAGTGGATTCTATCGAACCCATTAAAGATTGTCTAAAATTCAAATTTCTTGCATCTCTTAAAGCTGCTAAGAAAGTCTCGGGCAACCCTTTAAGAGTTAATGGTTTAAAAGCAATTTGTACCATGCCAATATGCAAAAATTTATATTGAGATCTATATAAATCAATATCACGTTTATTCAACAAACGAATAGTCTGTTCAGACGAGTTTAACGCTAAAGATTGCTCAGTTGTTTTAATCAATTGTTTGTTTGAGATTTTATCAAACCAACCATAATCATAAATGGTTTTTATATTAACTTTCGGAATAGTCCATTTGTTTAACAAATCAAGGTTTTGAGGTATATCTACCTCTTCTAGACGAGTGCTTTTAATATCTTCTTGATCCATAAAAGAGAAAATATATCTATGCCGTGATTCTTCACATCAATTATATATATACCATGAAAGTTCCTAGGCTCTGATACCAACGATACAGGATCACTGACCTGGCGGTAGTCCGCCAGATCATAGATCAAGGAAGTCAATATCCTTAGAGGTAGTCTAACTACATAAGAATCGAAATACACAAGAATTTTAACATAGTTTTTCAGACTGCATGGTTTTATTATTTTACCCAAGCAAAGGGCCTGTCTCGAAGCTAATACATACTTTTATTAAGCATATTGTCTGATAGTTCTAACCGGGTATGAGGCGCCCTACTTATCAAACTCAATTTCGGGCTTAAAACCACGGCTCATCAGACGGAGTCATAAAGACAAAGCCAATAAAAGTAGTACTAGATCTGACTGTACCTCAATCTCAGAACCAAGTCGAGAAGCCATACTAAAATTCTTCTGTATTTAAATAAAGCTTTAGATCCGTTCATGGTCTATATAAAAGAGAAGTTAGTTATCCGGCATAGATATAATTTTTTAGCCGGACATAGTCACGGCTTAACTCAGAGATAATAATTTGAAAATAAAAGGAAGTACCTTGTAACAAACAGCACACTTTACTATTCCTCCGGCCAAAGTCCGGTAAGCTTACAATACTTGAAAATATTTTACAAGTGGGGAGAAAGAAAGAAAGAAGAGAGAGGAGTTGGTTTCTAAAACCTGCTCCTATTAAAGAAAAAACAACCTTATTTATAGAAAAAAGAAAGCATCTATGTACAGGATACTGGGCCCCCTATCTGGGTCCTTGTAACAGTGTATTTACTGTTGGTGAACAGTGTTGCTACAGTAGTTCGGGACCCGCTACCGACGCGCCTAAGCTTTATACTTTGTCTTTTAATTTTGCCAAAAAATCTTCGGCTTTCTTCAGTGCATCCACTGGACTTTCTTCTTCATATTGTTGGGCTTCGTGCATATCTTCACTTGTTTCACTACGCATTGAAGAATCTGATTTTGCGTAATGACTTATATTTAGAAGAATCTTCTTCTTGACTTCTTCTAGATATCTCATAATCATTTCATTTTGCTCTCCTTCATCATGATTAGAAATTTTTCTAGCCATATGTTTTACGGAGGTCGAGTCATCAGTCATGATTCCTTTATTAGGAATTGATTTATAATCGTGTACGGTTTTCGTAATTAGATCCAGCAGTTCTTGTCCGTATATGGACTTTGTTTGAGGATCTTTCTTCATCAACTTGTCCCAAAAATTATTATAATAAGTTCTGTATAGACAAGGAATTTGTTCCTTAGTGAAATCTACTTCCGGAACCCATTTATGAATCCATGGAACAGAGAATTCTATAAAAAAGTATATCTGTTCAATTTGTTGAAAATAACAAATATGTTCTTGATGATATAATTTGTTGAGATCTGGGGAAACCTTGACCCATTCTTTGTATAACTTGTGAAATGGTTCGGGCAATATTTTTATTGTTGGCCCGTGGTATGACCACCAGTTTAAAAACCAATTTGGTATAGGATTCGCAAATATCTTGGCACATACTTTTATAAACCAAGTATGTTTATGCCTCTCATTGTTATAACAGAGAACTTTATTAAATGCCTGAATATAATCCCAATAGGTAAACCTTACCATGACTTTGTTTAGACTGAATTGTCTTTCAGTCATTGAGGAAATACCCCAATCTTCAATATGAATGATGTGTTTTATAATCATTTTAGAGAAGTTATAAACATTCTCACTTGTATTATATCCTGAAAAATGTTGAAATTCAACACCTGTGCTTATCAGCAGAGTCTCATAATATTTCCGAGTTTTGTATGACTCACCCGGGAAATAAAGCCCATTAACTAAATACCTCTGGAATATCTTCCAAGGTTCTTCTCTTCTCTGTATGTCAGAGTTTTCTAAGAGAAATATCATTTCTCTCTTTTCTACCTTTTCATATGTTTTGATATCATCAACTTCATCTTTGGCGATTGAAGCAAAAGAATCACCCTGCTTTTGAGTTATAAACTCCTGTAGTTTAGCATATAATGGATCACTTTCTGGAATATCTTCCAGATGTATTGATGATGAAGCTCTTTCTTGTGCTCTAGAGTTTAAGTTATATAAACTCATTCCTCCCTTTTGTATAATTGGAGTACTAGATGATGAAGATCCGTATGATGATCTTGATGAACTTGGGGATGATCTTCCCCTTCCGCGAGTATAACTGCCTTTTCCTCTAGCCTTGGTTATCCAAGGAGGATCCATCCTGCAAACATAGCATTTAGTTTTAATCATTCAAGAAGTTATATTTTCAATCATTCAAGAGGTTATAAACTTCATCACAATAAAATCTTTCATAAAGCTCTTGTTCAATCATGTAATTATTGACAATATCAATCACCATTCCGTCTATAATTTTCCATAATATAAGTTCTTTTAAATCTCTAATAAGAGGAACTGCCTTCAAAATCGTAACCAAATCTTTATCAGGAAAGAAGTCAAGAAAACTCATCACAAGAAAGATATTCCCTTGATAAGAAGTCTGGGAGGGAGTTATCACTTCCCTTTTTATACTGAATTTCGAAATCAAAAGGGGCTAATTGTGCCTGCCACCTAGCAAAAATTAATTTAGACGCATCATGTTTAAAATCTTTATCAAACATATACTTGACTGACTGAGCATCAGTTTTTATCAAAAATTTTTGATTATATAAATCATCTTGAAATTTTAAAACGCACTTAACGATAGTTAACATTTCATGGGCTACCGTCGCATATTTTTTCTGAGCATCGCTCCATTTTCCTGAATGAAATCGAATAAGATATTCATTTTTATTATGCGGATTAATTTGTTTTAATATACCTCCATACCCAATATTAGACGCATCCGTCTCTACAATCTTTGGCCAAGCAGGATTAGCAAGGGTTAAACAAGGTAAAGATTTAACTCTTTCTTTAATAGTCTTTACAAGATCTGTGAGACTATTTGTCCAAGGTTTTTTATGCTCCTTTTTCAGTCTGTCGTATAACGGAGCTAGATCGCGAGACAAGTTTTTGTAGAAGGGAGAAATATAATTCAAACTTCCCAAAAATCGTTGTAATTGAGTTCTATCAGTAATTATATCAGGAAACTTTGATGCGAATTCAATAGATCGCTGAATTGGAGTGATCTTTCCCTGACAAATAAGATGACCCAAGAATCTTACCTCAGTTTGAAAAAGGCTCATTTTAGGTTTAGATATAACCAAACCATTTTGAATAACTATTTTCTTGAAAATATCTAAATGCTTAATATGCATTTCAAGAGTCTTTGAGTAGACTAAAATATCATCAATATAGACTATAACAAAATCCAAATAAGGATTAAAAATATCATTCATAATTTTTTGAAATTCAGAAGGGGCATTTTTTAAACCAAATGGCATAACATTCCATTCGTATTGTCCAAATGGTACATTAAAAGCAGTTTTATATGAATGCTCTTTAAATATTTGAATCTGCCAATATCCTGATTTTAAATCAAATTTTGAAAATATATTGGCATCATATAATCTAGATAGTAAATCTCTTTTGTTTGGAATAGGATATCTAATCCACTTTAAATACTTGTTTAAATGTTTGTAATTTATAACTAACCTGGGCATACCACGTTCTTTTTCTGCTGCATTATTGACATAAAAAGCAGTACAAGACCAAGGTGACTTGGAAGGTTTTATCAAACCCTTTTGTAATAAATTGTCAATTTCCTTTTTGCAGAATTCAACCAATTCAGAATTCATTTGGCAAGGACGAGACTTGGTAGGAATATTTTCCTCAGAGAAATCATCTTCATACGGAAGAGTCACAATGTGCTTTTTTCGATTCCAGAAAGCACTAGGATGATCAGCACAAATATCAATGGCTATTTGTTCAGAGATTAATTTAATTTTTTCCTGTACTTTAGTAGCTTTTAAAGTATCAAATATATTCATACTAAAGATCTCAAGCTGTAGATAATTAACATGCTTTTGTTTCATTTTAATTAAAGCATTAATATCACGAGAAACCGGTTCAGTGATAAAAGTATAACTAATATCACGATCTTTATAAGTAGCTGAAAATCCTTTAGCATTTATATTAGTAAAAGGATAAATAGCATTAATGAACGGAGTTCCTAAAATGATAGGAGGGTATAACTGATTTTTTACCAAGAAAAAGAAGTGAGGAATACAAACTTTATTTTGGCAAATACGAGTATTAGATAATTTATACTTTATATCTAAAGCATGTCCAGAGGCGGATTTAACCATATGAGTAGTTTTTTCAAAATATTTAGTAGGTACAAGACCTTCTTGAATGCAACTAACATCAGCTCCACTATCAATCATGGCAATATTAGATATAGAAAACGAATTATCAATTAAGATAGTACATTTAACATACCCTTTATGAGCAGTAACAACTTGCATCATTCCTAAAAACATGTTTCGTTTAGGATCAATAATAACTGGTTCAGCAAGAGTATTTTCTTCAACTGGATAATCATCAACCTTAGTTTTACCTTTGCTATTAGCAGAAGACTCAATTTGAGTAAGACGGTGATCACAAATAATATGGTTCTGTTTAAGAAATTTAATTTCTTCTTTTAAATGATCAATTTCTCCTTTTAAATCATCAAAAGAGGAATCACGAACTACCATAGTTTGTTTAGATGAAAGTCTATTATGAACTTCAGATAAAGAATAAGGGGCAGAATAAAAAAATTCATCTTTAACCTTTTTATCATCAGAAATGCTATGAGCTGAAGAGCTAGTTTTACTAGCTGCTAACTGGATGATCTTTTCACGAAGAGTGTTATCAGTGACTTCTTTAAGAAGTTCTATAACATTGTCTGCGGTAATGGTGAGTAGGTTCATATCTTCGAACTGAGATTGAAGTTTGTAGAACTCGCCATGTTCGCAGTTGCAGATATCATCATGACATTTACAAGAATCATTTGAGTCTTGTTGATCTTTGTTGGAAGACTCAGGTTGATCATCTTCTGTATAATAAATTGCTTCAGATTCCTCGTAGTCTGACTCGGAACCAGAAGTATATAGAAAACTATAAACCTTTTCTTGAATATCTTCATCCAAATCTAGAGCTTTAAGCTTTTCTAGTTTACAATTTGGAGCTATATGGCCAAATTTTCCACACTTGTAGCATTTGATCTTATCAAGATCTCTTTTTGACCTATTCTTTGTAAATCTATGAGATTTACGATGAGCTTTACGCTCTTCTCTTTCGTCTCTAGATCTTCTCCTAGATCTTTTTCTCCTTCGATGAGATCTGTGGTGTTCTGACTTAGAAGTCTCATGTTTGGTACCCTTAGAAGCATCTGGCAAACCAAATTGCGTACAAAAGTCTCCTAATTGTGATTTTTCTCTCAGCTTATCCATTTTAAGTTGTCTCGAGAGTTTTAACTCATTGCATAGATTTATGCCTTCTTGAGTACAAGCTCCAATTAGCTTTCCGTAAGTATAATGATTATAAGGAATAATCCCCTGAGAGTCTCTCAGAGTTTTCTTAACTCTTTCACCAAATAAAGATGGTAAGCCATCTATGAATTTGGCTTTCCAGAATTCTAATCCATTTTCGGGAAGTTCCATTACCCGACTTAAATAGGTATCTTTATACCATCTAAATTCACCCAAGTGTCTACATCGTAATCCATTGAGTAGAGTTCTGACGGTTTCATATTGATTGGTAAATCTACCACTAAAATGTTCTAGAATGGTTAAGACTAAAGTATAAACTGCGTCTTCTCTATTTTTGACTAAGGCAAATCCTAGGTTATCAACCCCTTCATTGACAGCTTTAGCATTTATAATTGCTGCTTTAGCTTCCATAGTCATATAATTGTCCCACCAGCCTCTTAATTGACCAGTAAAACCTGCAATAATCATCTTGCAAATAGTTCTGTCAGTGTTATTAACACTTTTGCAGATGGTAGCATACATGAGCATTCTATGAACCAAGATGGTTAACTGCCTATCTGTTAATCCGTCAAGATTCCATTCATAAATTTCACTTCCACTGTAAGAAGTGTTAGTCTGATTCCAATCTCGTTCTTCTATAAGAACATCTTGTGGGGTAGGTCTAGGATAGTAGTAGGTTTGCATACTAGGTTTTCTAGCATAACCACTATTCCTCTTAGGATACCCACGAAGTTTATTGACTTCCATTTCCACTTGTCCTTTAAAATCGAAAGTGGTTTCCATTTCATCTGCGAAATCTTCAGCAATACTTATAGGTTTTGCACCGAATTCTGAAAACTTCTTATCAAGAAGGCTTTCAAGATCATGAAGAGGTCTGAGAATAAAATCTTGAATCTCTGGAGGCCTTTGAAGAGAAACGTCAGGCTGTTTTGACGTAGATGCTATATCAGGAACTGGTTTATCAGTTTTTAATTTATCATCAATTTGGGTTATCAAAGTAATAAGTTTATCTAACTTATTATCAAGAGAACAGATATGTTCGCCAATAACTTTAACATAAAGACCCAAATAATTATTTTGAGAAATAATTTGATTAATCTCATTGATACTTATTGCAGCAACCTCATTTTCAATAAAGTTTTGAAAAGCAGTAAAGGTTATACCTGTATTATTTGGTAAAATAAAAGGAGCTTGAGGAGGATAAATAGATTTAATAATATTACCTGTTTCATCCTTATAAGATCGTTCAAGAACATTGATGAATAAAGGTAAGTAAGTGGTTATAAACCAAGGTACAAAGAACATAATATGATTATGTAGTGCACAAGTTTCATAAAACTCTTGAGAAATATTATTTAAATCTTCCTCACTATAAGTGTCAAAGAACCAAGTTTTAAACCTGTTCCATTTTTTATCTGAAAATTCATTTTGAATATAATTTCTTGCCAGTGAACCTGGACTAAAATCAATTCGGTGTTCAGTCATTAAGAATCGTTAGGATTAAATTCCATTTCGGAAACAGAAGGAATATCCTTATCAGAAATATCAGACGATTTATCATTCGTTTGAACAATATTTAAGAGAGGATCAATTTTTATTTTTTGTTTTTCTGCAGATATAACAGTATGTAGAGACGCAGCGCGATTTCTGGCTGGACCATAACAAGACTCTATAGGCGAAATATGTTGGACAGCCAATCGTCTATCGGAAGCAAAAGAGTGTCTATTATAAGGGACACTTTTATCATCAAACTGCATACAAATTTTTCCATCGGAATTTTGACTAATATGAGAATACTCAGAATTAGTGACAGCATTAGCCAGTTGATCAGGAGGTATAACAGAATCTAAAATCCAAGTAGTAGGAAAATTAATTTCTTCCCATTTTATAGGTCGTCTAGTAGTGACCTTAGATCTGGCGAAATTAGTTTCTACTAAAATAGTTTGATCAGATGTATCATATAATTTACATCTAGGATTCAAAGTAGCAAGAAGCTTATAATAAATTCTATAAGATAAGCAAATTAACTCAGATCCAACCGCATAATTATAACCATGCGTTTTAACATTCAACGTTAAAGCATCTAGTATATTAGAATCTGTTAAAGATAATTGCAGATTCAGTTGAGCATTAAAATAAACAGGACCATAAGCCACAGTGGATTCTATCGAACCCATTAAAGATTGTCTAAAATTCAAATTTCTTGCATCTCTTAAAGCTGCTAAGAAAGTCTCGGGCAACCCTTTAAGAGTTAATGGTTTAAAAGCAATTTGTACCATGCCAATATGCAAAAATTTATATTGAGATCTATATAAATCAATATCACGTTTATTCAACAAACGAATAGTCTGTTCAGACGAGTTTAACGCTAAAGATTGCTCAGTTGTTTTAATCAATTGTTTGTTTGAGATTTTATCAAACCAACCATAATCATAAATGGTTTTTATATTAACTTTCGGAATAGTCCATTTGTTTAACAAATCAAGGTTTTGAGGTATATCTACCTCTTCTAGACGAGTGCTTTTAATATCTTCTTGATCCATAAAAGAGAAAATATATCTATGCCGTGATTCTTCACATCAATTATATATATACCATGAAAGTTCCTAGGCTCTGATACCAACGATACAGGATCACTGACCTGGCGGTAGTCCGCCAGATCATAGATCAAGCAAGTCAATATCCTTAGAGGTAGTCTAACTACATAAGAATCGAAATACACAAGAATTTTAACATAGTTTTTCAGACTGCATGGTTTTATTATTTTACCCAAGCAAAGGGCCTGTCTCGAAGCTAATACATACTTTTATTAAGCATATTGTCTGATAGTTCTAACCGGGTATGAGGCGCCCTACTTATCAAACTCAATTTCGGGCTAAAAAATTATATCTATGCCGGATAACTAACTTCTCTTTTATATAGACCATGAACGGATCTAAAGCTTTATTTAAATACAGAAGAATTTTAGTATGGCTTCTCGACTTGGTTCTGAGATTGAGGTACAGTCAGATCTAGTACTACTTTTATTGGCTTTGTCTTTATGACTCCGTCTGATGAGCCGTGGTTTTAAGCCCGAAATTGAGTTTGATAAGTAGGGCGCCTCATACCCGGTTAGAACTATCAGACAATATGCTTAATAAAAGTGGATCACTGACCTGGCGGTAGTCCGCCAGATCATAGATCAAGCAAGTCAATATCTTTAGAGGTAGTCTTATTATTATTATTATTATTATTATTAAATTGTACTTCAATTTTAAAATTGTATTTCAAAAAGAGAAAAATTTTAAATTCAAATTTGTTGACAGTTTTCGTGGAAACTGATTCCAACAGTAACCTTAATATCTTTTTGGTTAATTTAAGATAGATAATTAAACTATTTTTAATTAATTTTTGAATTTTAAAATTGTTAAATTTTTTGTGATGTTGACATGTGTCATTCTAATTCTAATTATTGACATGTGTCTATATTTATTTATTTAATTATTGATTATTAAATATTTAAAATTATTTAAAATTCTGAAAATTTTGTGGTGTTGACATATGTCATTTTTCCTTCTCCTTTTATATATAGATAGATTCTTAACTAATTTACATTTTTTAAAAGAATAGTTTGTAAATAATAAAAAATATAATACTGGATAATAATGTTTAATTTTATCTCTAAAAATAATTTCTTGAGAGTGTGTTATACCTAATAATTCACTTAATATAGATCGAAAATATAAAGAAACCAATAAAATTTTAATTATTAGACTAATCAAAATTTAAGGTTAATTATTAGGTCCGAATTTAATGCTAGAAACATAAAGAAGATATAGGGGTGGCTATTTCTGTTTAAAAAAATATTGTGATAAGAAATGCAGCTAATGAGGATCGAACCACCGACCTCAAAGACCTAAATTAGCCTAGAAAAATATTGTGTTAAAAAAAACACAACTACTAGGGATCAAATTGGGGACCTCAAAGATCTAAACTAGCATGCTTACCGCCAGACCAACAACTTGTGTTTAGCATAAGGGTGTTCTATTTATATAATATACAAATATTAGACAGTATTTTATCTATACCAATATAATTTTCTGACGAAGGGTGTTCGGCTGACCAACCTTACAAGAGTGTAGCTCTGCCCCTACTTTACATTGTTCTTAATTAATAACGATAGATTTAATTCAACAATATAATTAACTCAACGAGATATACAGTGAAAAGAAATGATTCATAATTTAGAATATCACAGTATATGACTAATTCTATACATTTGGATTTATATATATATATATTCATATGTGGTACTTTGTTCGATTATTTTAATTCTTTTTTGAGAAAAATGGTTAAGCAATTCTCAATCATGATTCTAGAAAATCAGATCATCCAACTACAGTATATCGAAAACTATATATCAAATATTTGATATCTTTCTCTTTAAATAAGATCCCATTATCATGCTAAATTCATTTTGTGATCTTTATTTCCACCATATAATTTCATTAATTATTTTAATGATTAATGATATTATTTACTTTGGTATCATCGACCATTCAATATATGTCAATTTCCCATCCCTAGTATTATATTTTGTAGTTCTTTTCACCCAAGAATTTTTGGTGTGTTTGGTATGAAGGAAAATGTTTTCCATGTAAAATGTTTTTCTAGAAAATAAGTACATTTTTGTCTTATTTTCTCATGTTTGGTTGGTGAGTAGAAACTATTTTCCGGAAAAGATTTTTTAGTGTTTGATTTATGAATATTTTTTTTTTGAGAAAATATCTTTTAATTTTACTAGAGAGTAGAAAATAATTCTTGAATTGAAATTGAAAATATATTTTAAAAATAAACTTAATTTTTTTTGGGGTGGGGTGGGGGTGGAGGGGTAGGGGTGAGATGGGGTAAAAAAAATAAAAAAATTAAATTAAAAATATTTTTTAGAAACAAACTTAAATTTTTTTTGGAGGGGGTGGGGGATGATGAGTGGGGGGGGGGTTCACTAGTAGGGTGGGTGGGGTGAAAAATTAAAAATTGGGAATTTTTTTTTTAAATAATTTTTTTTGGGGGGGTAGGGGTGGGTGGGTGGGGGTCAGGGTAGGGGTGGGGTGAGAGTGAAAAAAAATTTTGAAATTGAAAATATTTTTTAAAAATAAACTTTAAATTTATTATTTGGGGAGGGGGGGTCAGGGTAGGGGTGCGTTGCAGGATGAAAAATAAAAATTTGAAATTGAAAGTATTTTTTAAAAACAAACTTAAAATTTTTATTTTTTTTTGGACGGGGGGTGGCGGGCTAGGGGGGATCGAGGGTAGGGGGTTGGGGTGGGGTGAAAATAAAAATTTGAAATTGAAAATATTTTTTAAAAACAAACTTTAAATTATTTTTTTTGGGGGGGAAGTGGGGTATGGGGTGGTAGGGGGTGGGGGTCGGGGTAAAAACATTGAAGTTAAAAAAATATATTTTAAAAATAAGCTTTAAATTTTTTTTTTTAATTTTTTTTTTTGTAATTTGAAGTTAGAGGAAAGTTTTGGAAAATGTTTTCCTTAATTTTTGAATGGAAGTCATTTTCCTTAAATTTAAGGAAAATAAATTGATTTGAAAAATATTTTCCAAAACATTTTACCCAATAAAACATAAAAAAATTAAAAAATATTTTCTTCCCTACCAAACACACCCTATGTCTCAAACAGATTTAGCTACAATTAGGGATCACATCTTTAAAAAAATAAAAAATTCCCTGACAGAAATATATTTAAAAAGGAACAAGAAAAGAGAAAAACAGGAAAATGAAAATATAAATAAAATAAAGAAAGATGGCCAGTTGGGATCATGTGGATGCAAGCACTTATTTGTTTTTTTCTTTTAAGATACCACTACATAGTGGCGGAGTTAATTAACATAGAACAAAATATATATACAACCAAAAAAACATTGGGTTATTATATTAATAGCGAAATCAAGATTTTTATTTACGGGTTCAAATGAAAAAATAAATACTAGAAGAAATTAAAAAGAATTTAACATTTATTATATAGGTATAAAAAAATAACTTAATTTTATATAAATAGTATAATTTTTTATCATAAAATATGAATAAACCTCTGAACTCTACCTTACTCCGCTTCTAAATTATACTCTCAAAATCTCTATGGGAGAAATGGCCGGGAGTACCTCCCAATTCTCTTTAAATTGGTAGACTAGATTCAATTTATTAAATTCAACAACAAAAAAAATATCTCTGAATCTAGTGAAGATTGCTCTTCGATTTCAATCTTCTCCATAAGTGAAATGTTTGATGAACTTATACTTACTTATCACTAAGGGGTAGTAGCATTTTTCGTTAGGCTGTATTTTTTTTGTCCCTTTTATATAAGAAATACTCCCTCCGTCTCATTTTATGTGATATAGTTTAACTCGGCACAGAGTTTAAGAAAGAATAAAATACTTTTAAAACTTGTCGTCTAAAATGAGTGATAAAAATTTGTGTGACTATAAATCATTTCCTTAAGGGTGAAATGAACATTTTAAACTTGAATTATTATTTAATATAGAAATAAGTCATTTTTTTTGGGACCGACTAAAATAGAAATTAAGTCAAATAAATTGAGACAGAGGGAGTAAGTTATATTGAACTTAATTTTAAAACTATATTACCTCAAATTAGAGTAAAATTACAAGCATACTTATAGAACGGAACAATTAATAAATATGGTATTATCCATAATGGTTATCTCATACTCCTTTGTTTTTTCGTATGATTTTGATTACTATATTTGTTATTGTAGCATTATAGACATTTACGAAAAAATAGATCAAAAATATATATTTTGATCTTTGTGTGCTACTAGTAGTATATCCTAGCAAACTTTTTTTTTATCCCTCTATAAAAACTTCACCTTTTTAATTTCTTAGTGATTTTAACTTGTAATTTTAATTTTAGGATTAAAAATGAGGGCCGCTTACCATCCTACCAAACTTTGCTATCTTCTTTTTCTATATTTTTATGGGTTGCAATTGACAATTATTTACCTAAAACCACACAATATATGGGGCCGTTTTGTTTTTTCGATAAAAACTATAGAATAACCGTAGAAAGAAGTAGTAGTAGTAATATATTGGTTCCTCCAAAAACAAAACCTCTATAGCTTATAATAACTAATGGCTTCTTCTCTTTGTAACTCCTCATCAACCTTTAAGGTTTGGATTGCCATTGGCGCAACAATTATTGTTGTAATATGGTCGTTTTTTAGATTTGAAGAAAATCCATTAATAGATAGAAGGTTTGTTGAAGTAATCCGAATAGTCGGAGGCGCTGTTGGGCCAGAGAGCTTTGCCTTTGACCCTCATGGTGATGGTCCTTACACTGGCGTTTCTGATGGCCGCATCATCAAATGGCCTCCAAAATGAGACACGCTGGTTCGATTTCGCCGTCACCTCGCCCAACAGGTATGTCTTCCATCTCTTCTTCTATCTATTCCAATCGTTTTGTGAAGGTATTGGATTAGACATCGAATTGGAGAATAGAACCAAAAATTAAAATTTATTAATTTAAAATAAATTATTAATATTTATGTGATTATAATTCACTAAGAGCAAAATAATATCCTTCGGGGTGGTCTAATGGTTTGGACTTGAGACTTTCATGTTGGAGGTCCCAAGTTTGAAACA
This sequence comes from Solanum okadae, assembly GCA_036553675.1. Lineage (NCBI taxonomy): Eukaryota > Viridiplantae > Streptophyta > Magnoliopsida > Solanales > Solanaceae > Solanum > Solanum okadae. The sequence goes on from CM071678.1 coordinate 38,481,844, forward strand.
CCTTACCAGTGAAAGTAAGGAGTTTGCCTTCTGGGTCGAGCTCGTCGTACAAGGCTTGCCTAGTGCAGGTTACCTCTTCTATGTGGTTTGCGGAGTTCACCTTTTGGGCCAAGCTCGTCGAACAAGGCTTGCCTAGTGCGGGTTACCTCTTCTATGTGGTTTGTGGAGTTTGCCTTTTGAGTCGATCTCGTCGTACAAAGCTTGCCTTGCCTAGTGCGGGTTACCTCTTCTATGTGGTTTGCGAGTTATTGCGAGAGTTTTACCATGTGCACATCCAAAGAATAGCGACTGTAGGTTTTCCTTATCATTTAAAAAAAAGCAAAATAATAATTTATTATAAAAAAAGAAGAAGCAAAATAATAGTTTATTATACAAAGATAGACTAAGTAAAAATTGTGGAGAGTGTCACGTAACAGACGGAGTAACATGTAATCATGTATGTAATGTTGACGTAATCAGTTTTCACAGTCAACAAGGAACTAACTAACGCACATCACATGCTCTTTCCATGACTAATATATCCAAGCACAATTTGTATTCTTATCAATCACTCACCTAATTACCACCGCTAATTAAGGGTTAAGACAAAAGAAAAAATATATTCTGTTTCAACATTCCTTCAAAAGGGAATTAAGATTATATTTCTTTCATTTTTACTTCAACGTCATACTAGTTCTTTGAAATAACTAAATAAATTGGGGGTGGGAAAATGGAAAATAGGGTAAGGAATTATAAGGAGGGGAATCAAACTTTCACCAACACAATGAAAATATAAGAAGCCAACAAACCGAGGTGTTCAATGAAATTATTTATTTTTGATTTTGTGTAAATTACTAAAATTTATTCATGCCAAAAATACAAGTTGAGTGTAGAAATATAAAACAAACTATGACATTCAAGTTGGTCGATTGATATGTTTAATTAGTAAATATAGAGATATTCATTATAATAGATGTATGTGTGTATATAATACCAATAAGAGAAGTGGAGAAAGCAAAATAAGAAGATACTACATGTCCACTTTTATTTGTCATGTTTCATTTTTTGAAAAAAATCAATTTGACTAATTTTCAAAGTTAAATTAGATTACATTAATTTAATTTGATATTTTAAACCAAAAATTTAAATATTAAAAAAAATACAAAAAGTACTATAAATTGTAAATTTTTTTGCATATCAATATAATGAAAAGATACATCGTAAAATGTTGGTCAAAGTAACTATAGTTTGACTATAAAAAAGAAAACTATGACAATTAAAAATGGACGGAGCTAGTAATACTTTTTAAAAAAAGTTAAATATTTTTCATAATATCAAGTGTAAAATAAACTTTCATTTATTGTTAGAAGAGCAAATAGATGTGTTTTGTGACAGCACGTTTGGGGCTACTTACTAGCAGAAACATCTTCTTTTTCTTAATTAATTAAATTAGTATTGCCGACTTCTATTATGGTAGGCAACCTTACGGCCTAAATGGTAGTATTCGCTTTTTGGAATGTTTTGCCTATCGTCTTTATATCTGGTCCCCTGCACATTATTTTCTTTTTTTTGTCATATATCAAAGGCAACTTCTAGAGCTCAATAATCAGATTAATTAAATAATTTATACTTGATGTTGTATATAACTCAAATAGATATTTATAATAAAATTTTCTTAAAATGTGAAATTTATAATCTTGAGGAGAAGTGGGCAGATAGCTAATTTTATTACCACCTTTTTATCAAATATCAACCACTATTTGAAAAGCTATTAACATTAAAAGTCTTCCTACTCAAAGCAGCATCCACCACATTGGCCTTCCCTCAATGATACAAGATGTTGATGTCATAATCCTTCACTAGCACAATCCATCTGCACTGCCTCAAGTTCAGATCTCTCTGACTGAAGATGTACTAAAGACTTTGATTTCGTGTAGACCTCATAATGAACCCCATACAGATAATGTTGCCATAGCTTAAGCGCAAACACTACGACTGCCAACTCAAAATCATGAGTATGGTTGTTGATATCTTGGGTCTTCAACTGTCAAGAAGCATAGGCGATGACCTTACCCTTATGCATTAGAACACAACCTAACCCAACTCCAAAAGTATCGTAATAAATAATGAAGTCTACACCCTTCTCAGGCAAAGTAAAAATAGGTGCCCAAGTGAATAAGGTCTTGAGTTTTTGAAAGCTCTCCTCGTACTCATTAGACCATCGGAAGCTCACACTCTATCGAGTCAATCTTGTCAAAGGAGAAATGATGGTAGAGAAGCTCTAAATACAAATCATCTGTAATAGACTACCAGTCCCACAAAAATCTGGATATTAGTAACTAATTAAGGTCTTGTCCAACCCTTTACTGCCTCAATCATGGTTGGATCTATCCAAATACCCTACTTAGACACCACATGTCTAGTAAATGACACAAAATACAGCCAAAACTTGCCCTTTGAGAACTTGGCATAAAACTTCTCTTCCCTCAACCTCTGGAGTACAATCCTCGATTATGATCCTCATCGGTCTTGGAGTACACCAATATGTCGTCAATGAAGACTATCACAAAGGAATCCAGATAAGGTCGGAACACCCCACTCGTCAACTCCATAAACATTGTAGGGGCGTTAGTCAAACTAAACGACATCACAAGAAACTCATAGTGCCCATAACATGTCATGGAAGTTGTCTTGGGGATATCTGATACCGTAATATTTAGATGATGATAACCGGACCTTAAATCAATCTTACAAAACAGTTATGCACCCTGAAGATGATCAAACAAATCATCAATATGAGAAAACGAATATTTGTTCAACTGTAGATAATCAATACACATCCTCATGGATCCATCCTTCTTCCTCACAAACAACATAGGAGAACCCCATGAAGAAACACTAGGTCGAATGAACCCCTTTCTTAACAAATCTTGTAACTAATCCTTCAATTCCTTCAACTCACCTTGAGCCATACAATTATGAGTAATAGAGATGGACTTGGTGCCCGGCTCCAAGTAATTATCAAAATTAATATCCCTATCTGGAGGACCACTTGGAAGGTTAGTAGGAAAAACATATGAAAACTCTCGAACCACAGGCATAAAATCCATAAGAGGTGGCTCAACAGTAGTATCTTGAATGACATATGACAAACAACCTCTATCAACCAATCTTTGAGCTCGAATGAAGGAGATAAATTTGCTAGGGTAAGAATCACTAGCACCCGTCCACTCAACACTCAAGACGCTCGATATAGCTAAGGTCATAGTGTTAACATAATAATCAAGAATAACAAGATGCAAGAAGAGCCAATCCTTATCCAAAATAATATCAAAGTCTACCATCCTCAAAATGATCAAGTCTTCCAAAGTATCATACCCGGCCAAAAAACAAGATATGATTGATACACTCGATCCACCACTAAGGATTCACCCACTGGTGTAGAAACATGAATAGGAATAAGCATACAGTCAGCCGTCATATCAAACCCAATAGAAAAATAGGTAGATACATGCGGGAAACTACACCCCAGATCAAACAATACAGACGTATGTCGATGGTGAACTAGAACGATACCTATGATCACACCATCAGAAGTCTCGGCCTCAAACCTTCATGGAAAGCATAACACTGGCCCTCATGGCTACCTATATTCTGAGTAGAACCCTTACCTCCACCTTGTGGAGCTAGGAAAATTTGATATGCTCAAATTACACCTCCCTAAAGAAGTATAAGCCGTCGTTATCAAGTAAAGAACCCAACTTGTAGGTTGGGGTTGATCCCACGAGGAAAATGGTTTAGACTTTAATTTAACCAACAGTTATATTCAATTAGTCAAATTACTTCCAGAAACAAGTAATTAAAAAAGGGGGGGGGGGTTTGTGAAACAAATTGTAAGAATTTAATAAGTAATCAGTAATCAAAACTCAATTTTTGTTGTTATCAAGATGAGAGAGATAACTAGGGTATACGTGTTCCCACAAGCTCATAACGCAATAATCTTAGTAAAAGCAATCATTTCCTAGTGTACTACATGCAAAGTGATAAGTTAGGTATCTCTAAATCCTTGGTCCGACATCTAGAGAATTTCACCCTGCACCTTGGTCCGGTTACGTGTGTATAATTTACTAACCCTTACCTTTACCTCATATTAGACATCATAATCGATGTTTGGCTTAGTTATTACTTCGCACCAATCAACACTAGCCTATTAGATAGTATCACACTAAATCTATGTTGATAATTCTTTTATTGTTGATTACCTCCTTGGTCTGGCAAGTAGCAACAAGGCGAGTTCTAACGCGTGCACTCGTTAAAAGGATTTTTAAACGAAAGAATTATCAATGCATGCAAAACACTATTCAAGAATTGCTTATTTACTATTAATACTTTGTTAATCGCTCATGGTTCCCATAACCCTAGTTGTGGGGTTTAGTTACCCATAATCATATGTACACAATTCATTGATTTAGATGAAAGAATTATGAACTTACGTAAGAAGAATAATAAACCCAGAAATTCAACTTGAATTGTAACACCCAAAATCTTCAAAATGAACTTAGGAAATTAATAATTGCTAAAGTTGCAAGTTAATCTCCCAAGTCAAGAACTAGAATAGAATAATAATGTCTAACCCCCAAAAATGAGGTTTACATGCCCTATTTATAGAAAACAAGTCCTAAATTAAAAGGGAAACAAAATAAGGAAAGTTTGTTACAGGCACGCGTCTTCATTCCACGAGACTAACTCACGAACCGTCAATGGATCTACGGTCTGTGAGTCCCTTCCATCAGCCAGGACTTAGAAAATATTTCAACTTCCAAAAATCAGCTTCTCTGAAGCAAACGACGGAACTGCAGTATGGACCGTAGATCGATCTACGATTCGTCAATCCCCTTTCGTAGCTCCACACTTAGAATCTTCAAAAATCAGGTACTGGAAGCCTCACAGTATCAATCTACAGATCAACAGTACGGTCCGTAGATCAATCTACGGACCGTCAATGGTCACCGTGGTTCCACACTTGGTCAGATTTCCCTGATTTGCCTTCCATGCCTTGGCTTTTGATCTATGACCACCATCTACGGAGCATCAATGGACCTACGCTTCATAGATCACCTTCGTAGATTCCCTTTTTTGCTTTTCTTTCAGCTGTCTCTTTAATTCCGTGCCTGAACATCTTTCCTGCAAAATATGATAAAAACACATAAAAACCAATACAAAACAGCCCTAGACACACGCAACGTGTACGTGAAATGTATTAGAAATACCGTAAACTCATGGTATATCAAGCACCCCTACCAGAAGTACTGTTGCCTCTATTGGGATGAACTATGCCTCGACTGCTGGGTAGAGGTGTTGAATCCCTAGCTAGAACAGCTGAATAAGAATGATGCGGTCTTGAGTGAATCTGTAGAGCACACTTTCACCTCAAATAACCTGGATCTCCAACAATATAGCAAGACCTTGACACGGAAAACTACTGTTACAAACTACACAAACTACCATAGACACCTCGGTAAGAACCATAAGATTCTCAGGTTAACTGCTCACTCTCAACTGCTAATATAGATGCATGAATTGGCCCACGACGCTGAAAGGAGCTACCACCTCTATGCAAATCTCTTCCTCAAGATAAGGCACCAGAAAACTGACCAGATGATTGGGCCTTCTTAGGCTCCCCAAACTCCTCTAAAACCATCAACTCCACTTCCTTGGCAGTGCTCACAATGAACTGGAAGGAAGACCCTTCTCTGGCTGTTCTGAACATGTAAGACCTAACACAGAAAGTCAACCCTCTCACAAACCTGCAAACTCTCTCTACCTCATCTAAAACAATAGTCATAGCATGCCTAGAAAGTTCACAGAAATGGGCCTTATACTTGGTAACAAACAAACTGACTTGAGTCAAGCTCTCAAACCTCAATCAACTCTCCTCCATCACTCTCCAAGGAATTAAGAAGTCCTGGAAAGAACTAAAGAACACATCTCACTCTTCCGGGGTATATTCAACTAGTCTAGACCTCAAAAAAGTCCTCCATCACTCTCTAGCGCGTCCACGAAGTTAAAGTGAAACAAAACAGACATTGCGAGCATCCACCATAGCTACTGCCTCAAGCATCTTATGGAACAAAGTCAAAAACTAATGAGCATTCTCATTCCTACCACCCTGAAACTGGGTCGTTTCCTCTTCTCAAACCTCTCATAACACTGTTGATCGACTGCTATAAAAATGACCTCGAGATTAATCTACGCACCAACAACAGGTGCAGGAACCACTGGTGGCTAATCCACCTGATCATGAATAATCGGAGCCTCGTGTTGCTAATTTGGGATCTGCCCCCTACCCTCGTCTGAGAACATTGTGATGTACCTGTCGCACCACCCTCAGAGAAGTTCTCTAACACACCTAGCATCCTCAACAAAGTCTCCTAAAACAAAAGAGTTCAAAACTCGGGAGGAATCTGGTCCTCAACCTGTGGCTCAGGAGAAACCTCTCTAGTTCTACCTCTAGCTGGTGTTGCTCCATGAGCACGACTTCTAATAGGTGCTACTCTACGAACACGACCTTTAGCTCGGGCACTACATCTACCTCTAACTAGGGTCTCAACAACAACCTCAGGGACTGCCTCCCCTATACCACTGGAACCAAAAGTTCTGTCATTAGACTCTAAGAAAAAAATAGGCGGTAACTCAACACTAGCGAAGGTAACCACACACAATAAGAAAGAATGAACAAAAAAAAGTTTCTTAACAGACTTTATAGCCTCTCAAAGATAATTACATACGTCTCCGTACCGATCCTCAAAACTCTACTTAGACTTCGCTTATACACATGTGAGACCTATGAACCTGGGACTCTAATACCATTTGTCACAACCCAAAAATGGACGTGATGACACTTGCCTATTCCCACTAAGACAAGTAAGCCTCAATCAAAACGAAATGAAAGAAATGTGAAAATATAAAGCAAGAACAAGATAAAAGAGGAAAAACTTATTCATTCTACTAACACCCCCATAACCTAGTTGTTAAGTGTACAAGCCACTAATGTATAAAGAACAAAATTAAAAAATAAGTACAAGTCTCATTATTTGTTTCTCAGAGAAAAAAAACATAAAGAAAAAAAGGACTTACCAGGATGACAAACAACTACCTCTCACGTCATTCAACAAGCCTTGAAAAGGGAGAAGAAGAGTAGTCATGCTATATCGAGCTTAGAACCTACACAAGTGTAGAAGCACAAAGTAAGTACCAATAACAAAGTACCCAACAAGTAATCTAATAAACAAAGCAACTAGCTAGGAATCAAATACTCCTTTCAACCTAATCGAAGCTCCTCAAACTATAACTTGCACAAAAATAGGCCCAACCTAACAATTCTACAATACACAGCTCACAAGGCTCAAAGATCACATTTCAACAGTCAAAATTCAACAAACAATACGAATCAAGTAAGTCAATCTCAATGTCAAGTAGATTAATCACATGCAACAAGTGCATCAATCACACTTAACAAATAAGTCAATCATAAGCATCAAAATGGCTCAAATCACAATGCTCAAAACTTTGTCAGAACCATTTTCCATCGGCTCAATTTCTTTAGCCGAAGCCATTTCCCATCAATTTTATATCAAATAACTAGCATGAACCATTTCCCAAAGGCTTATATCATTTAACTAGACGAAACCATTTTTCATTGGCTTTATACCATTTAACTTACTGGAACCATTTTCCATTGGCTTTATATCATTTCACTAGCCACAACCATTTCCCATCAGCTTTATACCATTTCACTAGCCAGAACCATTTCCCATCGGCTTTATATCATTTTACTACTCAGAACTATTTTCCACCGGCTTTATACCATTTCACTAGCTGAAACCAGTTCTCATCGTCTTTACATCATAAATCTCATCACGATGTAAAATAATCGATGCATATAAGCAAGTTCACACCCTAAAGAAGAGACAACAATTCAAGCAATTCAAGTTGATATTCAAGCTATCAAACAATTTATCAATCAATCAAATAGGGGCAATCACAAGGAAATTCACAAGCATTATGACCAACACATAACCTTTTCATTTCAACCCCTTTTTATTCATTAAGATTTATCAAGTGGACAATTAACCCTTCACCTCATTCTTATTGCTCCTAAAGCACACACAATGAAGGGATATACAAATTCTACTAAATTACAAGGTTAAGGAGTTTACTTGCCTTGATTCAATCAACTAGTCACCCAACACTTGAGTCTTCACCTTCCAACCAATGCCCTAAGCCACACAATCTATATCAATCAAGTATTCACAATAAATCTCTTGAAACAACAATACCCAACTCATAAACTTTGAAAAATGGGTCAATCAACAAAACCCAATTTCAAAAATGATAATCAGAAATTGTTTACTTGAAATCATTACTTAAGGCATTTGGAAACTATTGGTGAAAATCATTTAAAAAAAGAACTTACAATCAGTTCACAATCTCCATTTTAATTTAGAACTTGAAGTTGAAAACCCTTGCCATTTCCCAATCAAAATCCCAAATTTTAATGTTAAAATCCATAAATAATCAAAGGGAATTGAAGTTTTATGGTCACAAAAACTTACCCAAATGATTTAGCACAAGAAAACTCTTCCCAAATCGCCTCCAAGGGTTTACCAAACTCAGAAAATGTAAACTGGGCTTAAACCAAGGAAATGGCAAATCAAAACCCATGTCTCATGTCGCAAAAGCGACCACTGATTTGCAAAAATGAAGCTTGAAAATTATCGCCTTTGCTTTTGCAAAGGTTGCGATTGCGAACAGTTCCTTCGCGATTGCGAAGGTCAAAGAAAGTTGACTCTTTACAAAAGCGAATTAAACCTCGCTATCACGAGCCTTGTGAAAGCAAGCCCACCCTAGCGATTGCGAGCTGCACCAGAAACTAGACCTAAAAAAATATAGTCAACACAAAAATCATTGAAATGACCCTCGGGATTTATTCAAAACGCGTACACTAGGGGTGTGTATTGGTCGGTTCGGTTCGGTTTATCGATTTTCGGTTTTTAAATATGCTAAACCGATAACCAAACCAATAAGATATTTGTTATCGGTTTTAGGTCTTTAACGGTTCGGTTTTCGGTTTAACCAATAAAAAAATGATTACAAAATAAATATATGACTTATCCAATAATTTGACGATACACACATCAAAATAATCATACCAAACGGGGGTCATCACAACAAAGTCTTTGGTCAATTTTTAATATTTACAATCGTGCAAAAGCTAATATTAGTCAATTATAAACTAAAACTAATTAGAACCAAGCCCAGTTGTAAATCGGCAGTTCATCTTGAACTATCTTTAACAACTGCCAAATCCATCAGATAATCAACAAAATCTTCATTAATTTCCTAACCAAGATAATCTCAAGCCTGGAAGAAAAAGTGGAAAAGAGTTGTGAAGTATTTCAACATTTAATACTAACATAATGGGCAACCAAAACACAAACTAAAATTAATACCATCTCTACAGTTGAAATCAACATCAAATAAAAGTACTAAATGTCCAGATCGTCATAACTTATTTTAAGCAAATACACAAGTTAAAATAACTTGTATCTAGAATTAAGAATAACTTACCAAATGTCCACATCCAAATGCAACAAAGAAGAGTTTCAACTCCATGTTAATCATCAAGAATACTAGTATTAGCCAAATCTATAAAGAATTATTGTTAATCATTTAGAAAAATATTAATGACAGATTATAATACCAATAAGAAACAAATACAATAAGAATATGCTTACCTTGTTCAAGTTGTTCAAGGACATCTATATCTTCCTAAACACTAACATGTCGTGATTCACTTCGAATCCAATCTTGAAGGCACACTAGGGTTTGCACCAATTTAGGAGTTAATGAACTCCTAAATGAATCCAAAATACGTCCACCAGTGCTAAATGCACACTCGGATGCCACACTTGAAATAGGAATAGCTAACACATTCCAAGCCATCTCGGCAAGAATTGGAAATCTAGGTGAGTTTATTTTCCACCAAGACAGGATGCTAAAGTTCTTGGTTTCAACTTCATTTTCTTCACCAAGATATTTTTGCAATTCTCCTTTAACAATTGTAGCATTTCCAGCTTTATGTTTCATTAGATCAACCATGAATGACCCCAAAGATCCTATTGATTAAATAGTACTATCTGAACTTGAAGGCAGTGAACTGAACTTTTCAAATGAAGAGCTAGATAAAGATGAAGAGTGATGACTATCTTTATCTTTTGAAAGAGACTTTACGTATTCACCAAACATTAAATCCATGTAGCCTCTAACTTCATGCTCTAGAACTAGTCCTTTTTCTTTTCCAAACATCATTTGAAGTGCAAAGCCAACCGAAACAAACTTGTGTCGAGGATCCAAAACACAAGAAATAAAAATCATCTTATTCATTTTTTTAGGAGTACCCCAATACTTAACAAATTTTTCTCTCATATTTTTAGCAATTTTACCCAAAAGATCATCAGTGTCATCTTCACTCACTATCAATTTTTTCAAATAACAAGAAACTTCACAAATCTTAAGAAAGTGTAAATTTGATGTAACGTATTGTGATCCAGATACTTCTCTGGTAAGATCATAGAAGATTTGAAGGAAATCAACAACTTTCTTTACATTGTTCCAGTCATCACTCGAAAGTGCACCGACAACAGTTCCATCTTCATCCTGAACAAATTGAAGGTAATTCAACAAACCAATATCACGATCAACATAACTGGAAAACACATTTTCAAACTCAATAGCCCTGTTCAACATAAAGTATGTGGAGTTCCACCTCGTAGAAACATCCAAACATAAAGATTTCTTACAATTGATATCAACATCTTCAGCACATTCATGGAACCTCTTACACCTTGCAGGAGACAACCTAATGTATTTAAGTACTTTTCTAACCCGTTCAATAGAAGCAGCCGACACTTTCAAACCATCTTGAACAACAAGATTTAGAATATGTGCCATACACCTCACTTGAAGGTGTTCTCCATTCATAAAATTGGTACCCCGTTTGGTGAATATCTTCGACAACTCTTTCATAGTCACATCATTCGAACTAGCATTATCAACTGTGATGGTAAAAATTTTGTCCAACCCCCAATCACGTAAACACTTACTTATCTCATTAGCCATATCTTCACCCCTATGGCTAGAAACTTGACAGAAGCTAATTATCCTCTTATGCATCATCCATTCTTTATCGATCCAATGTGTAGTGATACACATATAATTAATTCGCTTCAAAGAGGTCCAAGTATCAGTAGTAAGACTAACTCTTTGTTGTGCTTTTCCGAAAAATCTCCTCAACTTCTGTTTCTCCGCATCAAAAAGTTTAAAACAGTCACGTGTCACAGTGGTACGAGAAGGAATCTTAAAATGAGGTTGCGTTACTTTCATAAAGTTTCTAAAACCTTCCTTCTCGACAAATTTGAAAGGGAGTTCATCCACAATCACCATGCGACATAAAGCTCTCCTACATTGCTCTTGCTCAAATTTCCAGGAAACAACAACCACATCATCCGTATCACCCCCTTGAACTGTTTTAAAGCCTATTTGAGTTTGATTTTTATCAACAATTCGAGGCATCTTTGGACAAGCTAACATATGAGTAAGCATTGACGTTGTACCATTTTTACTTGAATCAGCAAAATAATCTGCACCACAATGCTTACACATGGATTTCTTATTCCCTTCTTCATCAAAAAATGATCCGAAATGATTCCATGCCCGAGATCTTTTCTTTCTTTCTTTACCTTTAACTGAACAGATTTTGTTTGACGTGTAGCATTTGAATTAATACTTTCATCGACCAGGACAACCACCTCATCAGTTATAATATTTTCAGTCATGTATATGTCTCTGTTACAAAATGAATCAGACAATAATTAAGGCAGCAAATCATGAAATAGTTTCAAGGTAAACCAATTTAACTAAAGAGAAATTAAAAAGATCATCACTGGAAAACAAAAAAAGAGTTTCTTAAGGAAACTATGAATTAGACAATAATGAAGGCAACAAATCATGAAATAGTTTCAAGGCAGAGCAAATATTCACAATTCAGTTTCACAACCTTAGTCGTCACCTAATACTTGTCGTTGTCGTCGTCATCGCAACTCACAAATCCTTGTCGTCGCCGTTCTTTAGGTTTTGAGTTTTGACCTACCTAAAGTAAATAAGTAATCCTAAAATGTAAAACCTGAAGGTTAAATAGTAGAGAGGGGAGTCTGTTAAGTGTTAAGTAATGTCAATTATTATTTATTGCGTAGGAATTTTATATTTTTAGTCTAATATACTACTAATTATATTAATATTTTTTGTTTAATATTATATATATATGTATAACTAAAAATTATTATTATATTCTTAATGGGTTATCGGTTAACCCAATAACCTAATATTAAAAAACCAATAACAAACCGATAACCCAATAATTTTTTTGTAAAACCATTAAATAACCGTTAACCCAATAACCCAATACACACAAACTAAATATGCCAATCAATTATACTCAACGTTCCGGACTCAGTGGAACCGTTGAACTACGAATTTGAGGTCTCCTTGACCCGACATCTGTGAATCCCAAGAAACTAACATAACACCTAAAAAGGCTAAAGCAAGCTCGGGAGCTCTCAAAAATCGATCATGACCTCACCTAGGCCTAAAATGTCCCCCAAATTTAAGGAAACTCTCAAAACTCTAATCCGAGCATTCGAACCCCGAATGTTGACCAAAGTCAATCCAAAGGCAAAAATTTCACAAATTTCCAACTTAGGATTTCAAATCTCCAAACAGACTCCGAATCTGAAATCGACAACTCTCACCTAAAATATTTCACATTTCGGGACTAATGGAATCGATAAAATTCCATTCTAACACTCAAAACTCCAAAAGACACTGAAAACCACTTTTTAACAATATTAGACTTTCAAACTCAAATCTTACCACAGCTTTAAACTCAATGTTCGAAACAAATCCTCAAAACTCAATAAACACAACTCGGGGTCAATTTCGGCAAGTTCTGGAGTTCCCAAAAATCTATTTTTTGATCATGGGATTACATAATACCCTTAGAAACTGACCTCAAAAAGATTTTATAGACCTGAATCTCCATCACCTCTTGACAACAAGAGTGTTGAGGTATTTTTCATGATTTTAAAATTTGTTTGATCTTCGGTAAAACTTAAATTTTCTCAATCTCACTATGACATTTATTTTTATCATTATCAAAACCCAAAAAAAGCTTCCTATATGTTTCTCAATGAGTTTTCTTGAAGAGTTAATGGAACTAAAGTATAAGTAAGTAAGAAGAGTTTGAATAAAACTTTTGATGAGGACTTCTCTTCTTCCAAACGAGAGCATACTTAGCTTCCTTGTCATTCGTTAAGTCAATTATAGATTTTAGACATTATACCATTAAATGACTTAACCCTCGGTCGCACAGTTTCTTAATTTGTTTATTCTGTGAGCACAAGGATTAAGACTTGTTAAGAAGCAACTCTTATCAACATTAACCATTTGCCTAGTAACTACCTCATACATCCTAATTTGCCTCATAATAAGGTTGATGGACTTGTTTTTGCCACTACTGAAAATGGCTATGTTATCATAATTAATATACCAAATGAGTTATTTGAGGGATATTCTTGTTCATAGAGAAAGGAATGAAATTTGAATTATTAAGGAGATTATTAAAGGATCTAGAAATAACCTCAACAACTATAACAAACAAAGTAGGATTGATTAGATTTTGGATTTCATGCCTTCGGAGCAAGGAAAGAACCCTTGTCTAGTGCCATTAATGATTATGGAGTACAACACATTGGATATACATTGAAGCCTGTTAGAATGTATATGTCCACTATACGTCAACGTACCAAGTCCCTTGACTCACCAAGAACAATAACTAATATAAATGCGTTAAGATATATGACACAAGTAGTTTACATGGAAACCCCCTTGCTCAAGGGAGGAGAAAACCACAACCTGTACTCACACGATTTCAACTCAACTCCATTATCATCAAGGAGCAAAGATTCAGATTATAAGCTCTTGCAATCTAGGGATTTAACTCTAAATTCCTACCCCCTTACTATAACAACTTTGTTACAAACAAGCTTCAAAGTAACAACTATGTTGCCCACTAAATCAATTAACGTTAATCGATTTAGACTTTACTAACTCTTATAGCTAACTCTAGCTACAACTCATAATCAATGTTTAAGACTCGAGCTGATCTGATTCCTTTATAACATAGGAATAAATCTACAAGAATAAGTACAAAAATATAAACCTATAACAACTAAGAATGATGACAACTCTATCAGGTCTCTTGTTGTTCTTGAGGAGAACATTTCTTGAGAAAATGGCTTTTGCTCTTTCAAATTTTCAGAATGCAAAAACTAGGTTATGTCCATCAGATATGAATCATATACATGATGGACACAAAACCCTAGAAGTAATGTTATTGGCTAACGACCCTGCCACTTTGCACCAGACACGCACCACCTCCTGCAGATGGCAGGGTGTGCAAAGTACTTTTTCTTGTTGTCCTTTTCCCGTACATGAGCACTATTCTCACACGGGATCAGGTCCCCTATTAGATTCCATTGTTTGTCAAATCATCAAAACTATATATTAACATTTTCTCCCTTTTTGATGATGACAAATTTCTCTTCTTCCCACTTCTACTACCTACTTCTTCCTCCTGTCAACCACATCAAGCTTCTCTTCTTCTTCCATGTGTCAACCACATCAGGTACCTCTCCCTAGTGAACTTGCAGAATCTATCCGATGCATACAATATCCCCCTGTTGGCATTATAAAATAGAAAAGGCAGTTAACAAGGATTAAAAATAAGGAAGTATGGCAAAACCATGGACATTCGGCAACACAAGCATAAATAAAAAATAGAAAATTGAGAAAGGCCATTAAAAAAAATAGGGAATTCATTTCATTGCATACAAGGAGTGCATTAAAAAAATTACAAACAAACTACTAAGAAAACCAAGGGACAATACCCACTGAAAAAAAGGATAAAGGAAAGATACATAGGGAGGACGAGGTATGTAATAAGAAGGAGGAGGCTTTTGGGTTAAGGATTGAAGGATAAGAGTGAGACGAGCATCTGCATCGTCATAGGTCTTGATCATCTTTTCATTGAGTTCAACATTTTGAGACATGAGGGTTTTATTTTTAGCCCTCAGTTCGGTGACTTCAACTGAACCTGGTCCCTCAGTTTGAGCCTTTACCAACTGTGCCTTCAACAAGGCTATCTCTGCATTTTTCTTGCTCAATAATGCTGTAATTTATTCTAGCTCATGCCTCAATTGACTCTATTTTACCACCAACTCATACATTTTACTCATGTGCCCTATTTTTCCTTCCACACACTCACACTCAATAAGGGTGTTCATGAAGAAGGTTTGCTTCACTATTCCTCTTACACCTGTTTCAAGAGGAATCTCCAAGTGTTTGATCACTCTTGTTAAGAAGTAGCCATAACCCATGTCATGTTTCCCATCGTTCACTTTAACAGTCTTGTGTATATTTTCTAGCATTATGGCTGGAAGGTTTATGGCATCAAATTTGCACAGTGTTTCCATTAGATACATGTCAACTGCAAAAACAATTATTCTCTTCTCGGATCTAGGAAGAAGAACTTTGTTCACAAACTCAAAAATCAATTGATATTCCCCCTTCATAAGTTTCTTGGGAATACCAACATAGTTTCTCTTTAGGAATTTACCACATTCTTGAACAAAACTTTTAGAGCAAGATTTTCCAATCACTAACCTGATCCCTTCCATGGGTACACTTAGAATCTCTCCCAACCTTTACTCATTCAAGTGAAAAATTATGTCACCTACTCGCGTATTGAGACTCCCGTCTCCTATGAATTAAGCATTATAGTAGAAATCCCTAACTTGATCCGCATGCAACACTGGATTGTGATTTACAAACAGGTGAGTCCATGTTTGCACTTCCACAGAGTCTGCTAGATTACACATTCATGGCTTGGTGATTATCTGACGGTCAAACACCCTTCCATTCATAACTTTTTGTTTTCTCAAAACGTTAACTCTCTCATCCTGAGTTAACTCTTTTTCAACCTTAATCTTTTTACTCTTTGAACCTGGTCCCTTCTCAGACTTAGGCTCAGATGCTGCAAATAGTTCATTAGTGTCAGGTGACACTTTCCTTTTTCTCTTCGTGGTCTCCTTCACTCTCCTCTTCACTGGCTCCTTCTTCTCTCCCTTCTTCGAATCAACCACTTTTCTAACAGGTGCTTTCCTTGTTTTGGGTTTCTTTTTCTCCTTTCCTAGTGCCTCTTTCTTTCTCTTTTCAACTGTAGAAATGATGTCCTCTGACATAGTTTCACTATCATCCTACTCTTTTGATTCTTCAACCACTCCTATGACTGGACCAGGTTCTCTTCCACTCCAATCTTTCTTCTTCTCCTGCTCTCAGTTGTACTATCCTTATTCGCCTTCATTGCATCACTCATTAAATTTCTTATTGAACCCCTGGTAGGGTATTGCTTTTCTAATTTCTCTTCTGTCACTTCCTCTTTTCCCTTACTGGAGATGGGAACCATCTTTCTTTGCACAACACAGCATAGAGGACGATTGTCCTCATCATCTTCATCATCAGTAATAGCAGATGGTAGAATGGTTCCTGGGTTTTGTTGAAACTTAGTTTAGAGGTCTTAAGAGGAGCTTCTGGAGTTTTATCTACTTCATCAGAAAAAGGAGCTCTTGTGCTTTCCCTCATTTCGGTGAGACTCTCCACAACTAACTCCTCACTAGCAGCCAGAATATTAGACTCAAGAGATTTTTTTTTAGGAAGGTCTCCCTCAAAGAGAAGTTCAGACAAAATGAAGGAAATGGGACTAGGTTAAGATGGAGACAAAGGGGCTTCACTTTGTTGACCCATTTTGGACTGCACAACCTTATTAAGAGAGGAATTTTGGGGGGTCATTTAGATCCAGGGAGGGGGAGCACACTAGAGAGACTCTGTTAATGGAAACAGGAATGACATCTGTGGATGGGGGTTGATAGTATTCAACCGGGGGAATGGTTGAGCTTGGTGTTGCAATAGGGTTACTAAAGGGCATTTCATTTAGAATGTTCAGCTTATTTTGGGAACGGGACGGAATTTGAGATATTTTGTAGAGAAAGGAAGAGAAAAAGAAGAGAAAGATATTAGGGATTCTGAAAAAAAGAGAGGAGAGTTCGAAAATTTTAGAAGAGAGATGAGGGAAAAAAGTATAAAAAGAAATGAAGAGGTGTGTCAGGTTCTTTGATAGGATGCGTCACTTGGATTTAAAGTGATGGGACAACAGTCATAAGACGAATGACTGACACGTGTCAGTTACAACGGTTCTAATTAGCAGTTTAAATATAATGTAAAGAGTGCTAACCTTTTGAGATAGGACCAGGTCTCTCTTTGCAATTTGAAGATACTTATTCCAGAATTGGTTTGTCCTTTCTTTATTCCAGCAGATCATTATGAGTGTATGCCTAGAAAAGGTATGCGATTGATTTTACCAGAACAAGCATTACAAATAACAAGGATACCTGCCTCCTAATCTTAGCCAATGAGGGTTGGATGCTTAAGATAGAATCAGCTCAGTTAAGCTTCATCATTACCAACCTGAATCTATTATTCTCAAACTGGTCCTTTCTCAAGGCTTCGATGAAAATGTCAGCAATTTGATCTTCAGTCTTATAAAATTGCATATAGATGTTTCCCTTTTCTAAATTATCTCTCTAAAAAATTGTCTCACATAAATGTGCTTAGTCCTTTTATGCTGAAATGGATTCTTTGCCATATTGAGTGCACTTGTGTTTTCACACAAGAGTGGGATAGTGTGAGTGATCACTCCAAAGTCTTCAAGCTGCTATTTTATCCATAGAAGTTGAGCACAACAGGATGCAACTGCTACATACTCTGCTTCAGCTATAGAAAGAGCCACTGAATTCTGCTTCTTGGTTACCCAGGATATGCGTGAATACCCCAAAAAGTGAGCCATTCTTGAGGTGTTCTTTCTATCAACTTGATACCCTGCATAATTTACATTTGCATATCCCACCAGTTCAAACGAGTCTCCTGAAGGATAGAATAGGACCAGGTCCTCTGTCTTCTTCAGATACCTTAGGATTCGCTTGGCAGCTTTCAAATGAGACTCCTTGGGACATGCTTGAAACCTAGCACATATACCCACACTGAACACAATATCAGGTCTTCTTGCTGTCAAGTTCAATAATGAACCAATGATGCCTCTATACATAGTTTCATTCACAATAGGACTAGGTTCATCTGCATCCAGTTTTGAGTTTGTTCCGATGGGAGTGTCAAGAGGCTTTGCATCCATCATATGAAATTTTTTCAGCAGCTCCTTGATGTACTTCTCTTCACAAATAAAGGTACCATTTGATGTTTGCCTTGTCTGCAACCCCAAGAAGAAACTCAATTCTCCCATCATACTAATTTCAAATTCATTTCCCATTAGTGATGTAAATTCCTCACACATGACTTCAAACGTTGCTCCAAAGATAATATCATCAACATACACTTAGATAATGAGTAATTCTTTACCTCATCTTTTCAAGAAGAGAGTATGGTCAATTTTTCCTCTTTTGAAACCTTTTATAGAAGGAACTTAGACTGCCTTTCATACCAAGCTCTAGGAGCCTGTTTCAGACCATAAAGAGCCTTATCCAATTTAAGAACATGATTTGGATAATCAACATCTTCAAATCCAGGGGGTTGCTTTACATAAACCTCTTCCTTCAAGTAACCATTCAAGAATGCGCTTTTTACATCCATTTGAAACAGTTTGAATTCCATGAAAGCTGCAAAAACAATACAAATTTTGATGACTTCCATCCTTGCCATAGGGGAAAATGTTTAATCATAGTCAATGCATTCTTATTGGTTATATCCCTGCACCACCTGCCTAGATTTATTTCTCGCAATAATACCATGTTCATCAATCTTCTTCATAAAGACCCATCTGGTCCTTATTACAGTTCTATCAGGGGGCCTAGGGACCAGGTGCCATACTTTACTTTGTTCAAATTGGTAAAGTTCCTCTTGCATGGAATTCACCCGATCAACATCCTTCAAGCTTCCTTGATATTTTTGGGCTCAATATTCGATATGAATGCTGAGAATGAAACTAGATTTCTAGTTTTGGACCTAGTATGCATTCCAGAATTCAATGGAGAAATGAGATTATCAAAAGGATGAGAGGACCAGTGTTTCCACCCTAACATAGTTGTCAAGGGCTAGGGTTGATCTGCTTCTTCCTCTTTATTTTTAGAATCTTCATTCTCAAGTTGAATTGCATCTTCTACTTCAGCATTATCAAATAGACCAAGTTCCTCTTCAGGTTCAACATCTTCATTGACTTCTTCAGTTGGATCTGGATCAACATCATTTGAATCTCTAGTTCTTTCAGCTTGTGACTCATTCAAGCTATCTCTCTTAATCTGAAGTAGTTCTTCCAGCTCATCACCATCCTTGTTCATTAGATCTTTGATATCTCCAATTTCATCAAATATCACATGAACACTTTCATCAATGCACATTGTCCTCTTATTGTAAACTCTATAAGCTTTACTTGAAGAGGAATATCCCACAAACACTCCTTCATCACTTCTAGGATCAAATTTTCTTAGATCATCTTTCTCATTTTTTAGTACAAAACATTTGCATCCAAAAGCCCTTAAATAACTCAATTTAGGCTTTCTATTGTTGAGTAGCTCATGAGGATTTTTGTTTAAAATTGACTTGGTCAAACACCTGTTAGTCATATAACAAGTTGTGTTAACTGCTTTAGCCCATATTTATTTGGAAGATTTGAATCAATGAGCATAGTAATGGCAATATCAACCAGGGTTCTATTCTTTCTTTCAACAACACCATTCTGCTGAGGTGTTCTTGGAGCTGAAAAGTTATGGGAATACCATTTTCAGCACAAAAATTATCAAGCTTGGCATTTTTAAAATCAGTACCATGATCAGACCTAATCCCTGCAATCTTGCAGTTCATCTTTGTCTGAATCATTTTGACAAATATCATCAACACATCATACATTTCATCTTTGGACCTCAGAAACATAGTCCAAGTGTACCTTGAATAATCATCCACAATTACAAGTATATACTTCTTTCCACCTCTACTTTGAATCTTCACAGGGCCACACATATCCATGTGAATTAACTCAAGAGGTCTTGTTGTACTCACTTGCTTCTTTGATTCGAATGATGATTTGATATGATTTTCTTTGACACATGCATCACACACTTTGTCAGCACTGAATCTTAGCGTTGGTAATCCACGGAACAGGTCTCTGGATACAAGTTTGTTTAACATAGACGAGCTCGCATGACCATGTCTTCTGTGCAGTAGTCACTATTTTCACTTTGGGCACTAAGAGAAGTAAGATCATCTCCTTGGGCAGTATCCAGATCAGCATCATACATATTCTTGCACCTTTTTGCAGTTAGGATTACTTCCTTTGATGTCAGATTTGTGACAATACACATTTCTGATAAAAATCTGACCTCATTACATTTATCACATATTTGTGAAACACTAAGAAGACTGTATTTCAATCCATTCACATAGTATACATTCTCAATAGAGTGCTCAAGAGATTTTCCAATTCTCCCAACTCCCAGAATGTACCCCTTCTTTCCATTTTCAAATGAGACACATCTATCTTGAAGTGCCTTCAGTGAGAGGAAGTTTTCAATCTTTCCATTCATATAGTTCGAACATTGGCTATCCATGAACCAACACTAACTGCTACTTCCTCCACTCCCCTGCAATAGAGATTATTTGTTAGATTTGGGAACCAATTTAAGTCTGAGTCCCCAGTAAGCAGATAGAGGCATAATACGATAGTTTCTTGTCCAGTATGGCAATATAGTCTTTCTCATATTACAAAAAGAGCCAGAACTAGGACCAGGTCCCTTGTTCTGTATTACTTTCTATTTGGAATAGATATAGAAACTTTCTTGAGTTCTTTTCCAAGCTGGACACTCTTTATTTACATGACCATTATGGCCACAATGAAGACACAAAAGATTGTCAGACACTGACACATATTTATTGTGAGGGTTTTAGGGAGGACTTATGTTCAAGCTTCCTAAAACCTTCCCATTATTTTGACTCTGACTAGTAAGATTGACAAGCAGTTTTGAAGAAGTGGTCCATTTGAGAGATTTGTTCAGTTTTTCTTTGACATAGACCAGGTCTCTTTCTAACTGATCATTTCTCTCTAAGGCCATAACTAGTTTCATTTCAGCAGTATTCAAGCTAGTTTCCAGCCTGAGTTGTAAATTGCTAGCTTCATCTTTTCCTCTAGCACATTTCTTACTCAACTTCTTTAATTTTTCCTTGAGTTCTAAATTTTCAGATTCCAGAACCATCATTTGTTCTTCCATTACTCACATTTGAGAAACCAAAGCTACTTTTTAATCATGAAAATTATCTAGACCTTCAAACTTGAACGTTCTAAAACTACCCTTTGACACCAAGATCAGTTTCGGGAGTTCTACCCACCAGAATTCAATTATGTAAAGTCGTAATGCTCTTTAACATCTTGGATATCCACTCATGTGATCAATTCATAGCTAAATACCCCATTAATTACTAGATTTCTCTAGACCTCACCTGACTCAAATTTCATCCAAGTCTAGCCTAGACTAGAAATTTCCAAGTTACTACTCAAAAGTTTTATGGCCCAAATTCCTTCCCCATTGGGTTTTTCATAACGACGGGAATAAGTCATTACAATAAATACCAATTTAACCCATCACTCATCCCCGAGTGACAAACTAGGAGAAAAGTCTAAAGAAAGAGTAGAGTAGTGCCTGAATCGTTGAATAACTAGGGGTACTTATCTCGCATGTCCTTCTCGGTTTCCCAAGTAGCTTCCTCAATCAGACGATGCTTCCAATGAACCTTCATGGACTTTATCTCCTTGGTTCTCATGATACTTCTTCAACATGGACACATAGAACACTGGATGGACTCCATATAGGCTAGGCGGTAAAGCAAACTTATAAGCCATTGGCCCTACACAGTCAAGAATCTCAAATCTCCCGATGTATCAAGGACTGAGTTTGCCCTTCTTACCGAATCTCATCACCCTCTTTATGGGTGACAGTTTAAGAAGAACCTGCTCACTAGACTGAAATGTCATATCCCTTACCTTATGGTTCGCATACTTTTTTCGTCGACTTTGGGCTGCTAGAAGCTTAGCTTTAATGCTTCTTACCTTATCATAAGCATCTTTCACCAAATCAACCCCCAAAGGTTTAACATCTCCAACCTCAAACCACCCTATGGGTGATCTACATCCCCTCCCGTAAAGTGCCTCGAACGGTGCCATGTCAATGCTGGAGTGGTAACTCTTAATATAGGAGAACTCACACAAAGGTAGGAATTTATCCCAATTCCCTCCAAAGGCAATCACACATGCCCTCAACATGTCCTCTAACACTTGAATCGTTCTCTCAGACTGCCCGTCTGTCTGTCTGTGGATGGAAAGTTATGCTAAAAGTGAGTTGAGTGCCCAAATCCTCATGCAATTTTCCCCAAAACTTGGATGTGTGTTGTGTACCACTGTCTGAGATGATAAAAAGGGGCACATCATGCTGCCTCACTATCTCTTTCATATAAACCTTAGCCAACTGCTGAGAATTACAGTCCACTCTGACGAGAATGAAGTGGGATGACTTAGTCAGTCTGTCAACCACCACCCAAATGGAGTCAAACTTTCCCAAGGTCTTGGGAAGACCAACCACAAAATCCATAGCTATCATTTCCCACTTCCATTCCGGAAGTTACATTCGCTGAAGCAAACCTGCAGTTCTTTGGTGCTCATACTTTACCTGATGACAATTTTGGCACTTAGTCACAAACACAACTATATCTTTCTTCATGCTAGGTCACCAATAAAGTCATTTCAAATCTCGGTACATCTTTGTCACACCCAAATGAATGGAATATCGCGAACCATGGAATTCTGTCAACATCTTCTGAATCAAGTCATCCACTCGAGGAACACAAATTCTCCCCTTAAAACTAAGCACACCAGCCGCATCAAGAACCACATCTTGTGCCTTACCAGACACTGTCTTCTTTCTGAGCTCATTCAAACTCTCATCCTCAAACTGCTTGGCCTTGATTTCCTCAATGAAAGTAGGCCTAACCTCAATGCTGGCTAACACCCCACCTTTCTCTGAGATGCCCACCTGTATAAACTTAGACTCCAAGGTTGTGAATCTCCTTGGGCAAAGGTAGCTTGGACACACCCAAGCAAGCTAGACTACCCATACTCATTGACTTCTGACTTAATACGTCTGCCACCATGTTAGCCTTACTCATCTTTCAACTTATACTCAGTCTTTACACTTTTGATAGTTCCAACATTTATTTCCCTAATCATTGGTTTATAAACCCCCTAGTTATTCAAATACATACCCTCTTCTTCAGTTTTATATTCCATTTGACCATGTCATGTAGTGGCTCCACGTGCTCCCACTACATTCACTTTCTCCGTTCCGCCAGTCAAAAGATGCTTAGGCATCAAGTCCATTTGTGTTAAGATATGATTCATATCTTGAACTCTTTTTTCTTTTCGTTTACGCTGCTCAACATATGATCAAACTGCATAATTTTTCTCAAAGACTTCAGATTTTTTAGTATGCCAAGCCCTGTTAGTTTTTTATAACCCTATCTAGTGTAATTGTTGCACCAGTATATGTCTGCGTCATAAGAAACCCTCCAAGACTGTGCCAACTATGGTCTTCGTCATACACTTCTAAGACATGTAGAAAATTTCCATCAAATGATCATCAGATAGCTTATGTTGTGGGCACTACTTCACCTTCTTATTAAATCTCAGTCATGCCTCACACGATACCTTACTAGGCAGTTGCCTTGAATAGTTGATATCATGCCTCAGCTGCAACATACTTTAGCATGGGAAGAAACTCTCCAAAAATTGGTTATAGAATTATGTGGTAACGCATTCAACCACATTGTTGTTTTTCCAGAATGTGATAATGGAAACAACCTCAAAAGGATGCTAGTTCTAACCTTGGGTATCTCAAAAGACTTACAAGTACCCGTAAAGTTCATCAGGTGCAAGTTTAGATCGTGTAAATAAGTCTTCACACCCAGAGCCTACACCCTGAACGTGGCTGGCACTCGAGAACCATTGTTGCTCCACAAGCAAATGCTTAGCCTGACTCATTACTCAGCGAAAGACTTACTCAATCAAAATAGGAACTTTAAATGCAAAGATTAACTCATAAAGTCTCAACTATAACTCAACTCAGTATAATTCTAAGAAAATATTCAAATAGTTATAAGAAGGCAACTCCAGTCTCAAACAATAACAAGAAATGGGAAAAGACTCATCAACTACCACTATCAATGAAGCCTCTAATAACTATGATAGATATCAGGACAAGACCCACAACATCTTCACAAAATTGGAATAAAATATAAGTGGAACCGTTCGGAACCAAGGAGGCTCACCAAAGCTAGCTGGAACGCAAGTGATATTAACATATTGCATGTTGATGACCCTGAACATATGTATCTGCATCATAAAATGATGTAGGTCGAATGGTGTCAGTACATTGAATGTACGAGTATGTAAGGGGAAAGTTGAAACATAAGCAATTGAACTGATACTCTGGGAAGTCAGACTCACCTCATCTCAACTCAACTCAATATGAAAACAACAAAAAGCGATGCAATATTTAGAACATTATAAAGCCGGAGATATACTCAATGATGTATAAAAATACAATAAAATTACTCTTTACTCTTAATTGAGAGATTCTCTAACCGACAACCATCACTATGAGCAACGTGATGATACAACGTCTCGTCCACGCTGCCAGAACTATCCTATACCTTGTTGGGGGTATAAGACACCTCTACTAATTGGATCTACTAAACTATGCATAAAAGCAATAAGGAATTATCTAAAAAAGTATGATCCTTTACCATGTTGGCATACATGGCTATGAGAATTTTGAGTTGTCTGAACTTATCCTCATATCGGTGCTCAATACTACTCCCAATAATATATATAACTCATTCTCATATGTTTAGAAATATAACTCTTCCTCACTTTGAGATAATTACTCAAATTATCCTCTTAAAAGAGGTAACTACTCTGAAATATCTTTTGAACTCATAAACTCTTTTTAGAAATCAAAGTTTCTCTTTTCTCAGTGTATAAAATGATACATTTGGGAATACTTAGTTCCCTTAAACTTTTACTCAAAATCACCTATTTAAAACTTTTCCTCAAAACTTAGTTTAAAACACAATAATCGACTTTCAATGGCTCTCAAGACTTATAACTCCAAATAGGGTTCATTTTAAGGCTAAAATTTTCATTTGAAAGACTAAAATATAGACTTACCATCATTGTTTTCTCCTTTTGTTTGATATTAACAATATTTTAAGTAAGTGTTACCGGTAATTAATTGTAACACCCCGACTTTTTGAAACGCCTAAATTGACTTGTATCTTCGTGAAAAGACCAGGATGGTGGGTAATAAATTAAGAATGATGTCTTATGTTATATTTCAAGTGTTCAAGGGTTGTATCTCAAGTTTTGAAGTTAGGTAAGTGGCAAAATAAAAGTTGGAAAAAGTTACGGTAAATTCCTTTTTAAGGATTTGTCTGAAATTTGGATCAAATGTCTCAGAGATTTTCTCCCAATCTATAAAGAGTTATGAAGCCCACGACCTATGAAATCGAAGTTCTACGAGTCTAGTTTCCACCTGA
Organism: Solanum okadae; assembly: GCA_036553675.1. Lineage (NCBI taxonomy): Eukaryota > Viridiplantae > Streptophyta > Magnoliopsida > Solanales > Solanaceae > Solanum > Solanum okadae. Next base: position 38,507,701 of record CM071678.1, read on the forward strand.
TCAACCCGTTCGTTCATACAACTTTAGAATGGAGAGATATTTGCGTTTTTGCAAGACTGTGCAAGCACGTAGGTGAGGTTGGTCCCCTAGGTCGGTGAATAAATTATACCTTCATTTTTAAATAGAAAACAAATTCATGACTTAGTGAATAAATAGAAAACTCACAAAACCCATTTCTAGGATCAGCCAAGTTACAAATTTTTGTGAGTTAAGTCCTTGACAAAAGTTGTTCTACGCGTTGAGCTCGTCAACATGGTATAATTTGTTTTATCAATTTGCTAGCATATCGTACTTTGGTGGTTAGACAGCAGGGGTTTGGGCATATTTTAAAGCTTTGAGGTGTATTACGAACTTAAAATCAAGGTAAGACCCTTCTCTCATCGACTCTAGCTTTGATAAGTAGCAAATAGCAATTTGCGACGGAAATACATATCTTTTATCGGATTGTCGTGGTATCCTCTATTTTTTTGTATTGATTATGGTCCTGCCTTTTTATAGCATCGAGGGGGGTAGTGAGTAAAGTCATTAGGCCATGTGAATTCAGCAAAAAAGGTATGTTAAGGATATTCCCTACTTACGGCATGTTTCCTTAAAGCGTAGAAGCAATATAATTGGGTTCTTATCCCTGTTATACTCGTAGCCATTATTATTGATTGTTGGCTGCTCGAGTTGATATAATCCTCCCTTGTTGGGATTGTTATTAAGTTAGTAGTGTCCCTATGTTGGGCACGACTTAGAGACTATTTGTATAGGTTTCTTATAACCAAATTGCTCGCTTTTAGCGATTGGATTGTTATTGTTACCCTTGGGGCTATTATGGTTAGCTGGGGGAAAATGATCTATGCTTAGAAGGGCTATGTTCTTCCTACGAGGCTATATGGATGCCTAAGAGGGCTATGAGTTGCCTACAGGGCTATATTGACGCCTAAGAAGGCTATATGCTTCCTACATGGCCATGTTGTTGTCTAAGAGGGCAATGAGTTATCTATAAGCTATGTTGATGCGTAAGAGAGATATGTGCTGCCTATGGTGCTATATTAATGCCTAAGAGGGCTATGTAATTGCCTATGAGGCTAGGGGACTACCGATATGGGTATATAGACTGATTGGCACCTTCCGGGCTTATGGGGGTATGAGTAGGTGGTCTTGTGTGCTGTTTGTACCTACCGAACTTATGGGTGCTTGGTTAGGTTGTTGTTTTATTGTTTTTGATAAGTTAAGATTTAGGAGCAGATTAGTCCAGTATATTAGAATACCTGCTCATAGTCTGCTGCCTTTCATACTCTGTATATTATTTCGTACTTATGCCCCATTGTCTGGGGGCGCTGCATTCATGCATGCAGGTCTCGACAGACGATCCAGTAGACCTCCTCAGCAACAGGATTGACTTTTATCCGGTTGGCTAGCCTCTTTCCTCCGGAGCTGCCAGAGTTTGGAGATTTGTTAGCTATTGTTGTATATATTTTTATGGGTAGGCTGGGGCCTGTCCCACCAATCTGTACTACTCCTAGAGGCTTGCATGCTAGTGTGTGGGGTGTACAACTACGTTATGGCCATGTTGGCCTAGTTTGTTGGTTTGCTGCTGCTTGTTAGCTATTTGATGTATTGTATTAATATATACCTACTTTCAGTTTCGCTACAAAGATCATGGTGGCCTTGACTGCCCAATCAGGACTTTTGTGCTAGTTGGCTATTTCTTTATATGAACTCTCGGGAATAGCTGTTTCTTTTATAGATCTGTTGACAGGGGCCTTGCCGACCGAGGGCTTAATTTTAAGCCGAGATATACTTGTTTCTTTTCTTGATTGCGTGTGGCTACCATGCTCTAGTAGCAAATGGTTCAACAAGGTCATCTCGGGCCTTAGTTCTAGCATTAGGAACCAGTTGCGCCCTTTGAGTTTGGTGCGTGACAAACTTGGTATCAGAGCAACGTCGTATCCTAGGGAGTCTGCAGGCTGTGTCTAGTAGAGTCTTGTTTATAAATGTGTTGTGCACCACATTCGATAAGCAATAAGCTACCGGGCATGTTAGAATTAGTATCCTTCTTTTGTTGACCTTGTGCTTTAGAGTAGTGTCTTAAGGGTTGAGGTTTCTGACTTATAATTGATATTTGTATGCAGATAGAGATGGTTGACACCAGACAGACCACAGCTAGCCAGGGGCTAGATACAACTCCAGACGAGAGAATTGGCAAGGTACCATAGGTGGAGGTAGCCCATTGTGAGACCCAGGGGGATACATCTTCTTATCCCCCTATAGCTTCTCCACCACTTTAGGGGCCTCCGAGGCCTATAGGACCCCCAACTCCACCAGCAGTACCACATCTAGTTTCTCTTATTCCATCTGATCAGGATTTCAAGAGTGCATTATGTATGTTAACACAGTTAGTAGCTACACAGTGCCAGCCAGTTGCGCCAGATGTTGTCGGACCTTCTAAAGGGCCTGGAAGTTCGAGAATTCGTGAATTTCTTACCTTTAATCCTCCACAGTTTATAGGGACAGATCACAGAGAGGACCTTCATCACTTATTGATCAGCTTCATAGGATCTTTAGAGTCATGCATGCCTCAGCGACTGAGTCAGTTGAGTTAGCAGCATTTCGATTGCGCGATGTTGCAGTATTGTGGTACGAGAGTTGGGAGAGATCTAGGGGAAAAGATGCAAATCTACCCACTTGGGATAGCTTTACAGAAGATTTCATATATCACTATTTGCCTCGAGAGATTAGGGATGGTCGGGTGGACTAGTTTTTGAACCTCCGACCGGGCAGCATGAGTGTCCGAGAGTACGGACTGAGATTTGATTCATTGGCTAGATATGCACCAACGTTTGTTGATACGATGCATGACAGGGTGTGTAGATTTGTGGGAGGGCTCGACTCAGACTATATTGACGTTTTTTCTACCGTTGCACTAAATAATAATATGGATATCTTGCGAATTCAGGATTTTGCATAAGGCATAGAGGATCACCGACATTTACAGTATATGAGTGACAGGGTCGAGAGAGAGACAAAAGAGGGCTAGGCCCGCTGGTTCATAGGGATATTTTCAGGGTGGTCCTACACCCCGATATTCTATTAGGCCACCTAGACCTCCACCACATTAGTTCCAGGGTAAAAGATTTGATCGTTAGGGACAGTCAGGCCCAGGTGAGCGTTCACGAGCATCTGGCTCATAGCAGCAGAGGGGTTCAGGCCAGGCTAGGACAACCCCGCCGCGTTCCGCTACTTGCGGTATGATGCATTTCGGAAGGTGCAGACAGGGTTCCACAGGTTGTTATTCTAGTGGATAGGAAGGGCATGGGTGGAGAAACTGCCCGACCATAAGTCAGGGTGGTATAGGTCAGTTGACCAGGTAAGCAGTAGGTTCCTCCTCATCAGCACAATCTACAAGGCGTGGACCCCTAACTTCAGCAGGTAGAGGTAGAGGCGGAGGCAGAGAGGGACCATCTAGTTCTAGTAGTGTACAAAACCGTACATATTCACTAGCCGGCCGACAGGACTCAGAGTCATCAGCAAATGTTGTGACAGGTACATTCATTGTTTGTTCCCATTGTGTTTATGCTTTGATAGATCCTGGATCTACGCTGTCTTATATTACACCATTTATCGTGGGGAAGTTATGTATAGTATCAGAGATATTAGATCGACCCTTTGTTGTATCTACACCAGTTGGTGAGTCTATTATTGCCAGGAGAGTCTATCGAGGTTGCACCATAGAAATTATCAACTGTTAGACCTCTATAGACCTCGTAGAGTTAGAAATGGTCAATTTCGACGTCACTATGGGAATGGACTGGTTAGCATCTTGTTACGCTAATGTTGAGTGTCAGACAAAGATTGTTAGATTCCACTTTCCAGGTGAGGCAGTTCTGGAATGGAAAGGCGATACATCAACGCCGAAAGGTAGGTTTATTTCTTATCTTAAGGTGAGGAGGATGATCACTAAGGGTTGTATTTATCATCTTGTTCGTGTTCATGATATAGATGCAGAACCACCGACTCTTCAATCTATTCTGGTAGTTAATGAGTTTCTAGATGTATTTCAAGACGAGCTCCTTGCTATACCTCCAGAACGGGAAATTAATTTTGCTATCGATATGCTACCAGGTACAGAACCCATATCTATCATTCATTAAAGAATGGCTCCTACTAAGCTAAAGGAGTTGAAGGATCAGTTGAAAGACTTGTTGGATAAAGGCTTTATCAGGCCTAGTATTTCACCATAAGGTGCGCCAGTGTTATTCGTGAGGATGAAAGATGGCTCACTAAGAATGTGTATCGATTACCGACAACTGAATAAGGTGACTATAAAGAATAAGTATCTCTTTCCGAGGATCGATGTCTTGTTTGATCAGTTACAAGGTGCTAAGTGCTTCTCAAAGATTGATTTAAGATCAGGATGCCACCAGATACGAGTTCGGGAGAAAGACGTTCCAAAGACAACTTTTAGAACCAAATATGGACACTTTGAGTTCTTGGTAATGTCTTTTGGATTAACTAATGCCCCAGCAGTGTTCATGGACCTGATGAATAGCATATTCAGGCCATATCTACATACATTTGTGATTGTATTTATTGATGATATTTTGGTCTATTCGCATTCAAAAGCTGAGCATGTAGATCACTTGCAAGCAGTCCTTCAGGAGCAGGAACTTTATGCAAAGTTCTCTAAGTGTGAGTTCTAGTTGAGCTCTGTGGCTTTCCTAGGCCATATCAAATTAGATTCTGACATTATAGTTGATACACAAAAGGTTAAGGCCGTAAAGACTTGGCCCAGACCCATGACTCCGACTGAGGTTCGTAGTTTCTTAGGATTAATTGGGTACTATAGAAGGTTTGTAGAGGGGTTTTCTTCACTTTCAGCACCATTAACGAAGTTGACTCAAAAAAATGGCAAAGTCCAACGGACTGAGGCTTGCGAGCATAGTTTCCAGGAATTGAAGGATAGGTTGACATCAGCACCAGTTCTAGCATTGATAGAGGGTTCAGAGGGCTATGCGGTATACTGTGATGCCTCTGGTGTTGGGTTGGGATGTGTTCTAATGCAACATGGTAAGGTTATCGCATATGCTTCAAGGCAGTTGAGGAAGCATGAGAAGAACTATCCGACCCACAATTTAGAGTTGGCTGCAGTTATGCATGCGTTAAAGATCTGGAGACACTATTTGTATAGCATTCATGTTGACATTTTAACAGATCATAAAAGTCTTTAATATATATTTAGACAGAAGAAGTTAAATCTGCAACAACGTCGATGGCTTGAATTACTGAGAGACTATGACGTGGATATTTTATATCATCTAGGAAAGGCAAATATGGTAGCGGATATCCTCAATCAAAGATCTATGGGTAGTTTGTCCTATTTAGGTGTTGAGAAGCGGGAGATAGCGCGAGAGCTTCATCAGTTAGTTAGCTTGGGAATCAGATTATTAGAGGCAAACGATAGTGGGGTCATAATTCAGGATAGCTGTGTCATCTCTAGTTGTAAAAGTAAAATTACGGCAACAAGAGGATCCTAGCTTAGAACAGCTCAGAGCCAAGGCTTAGGATCAGTAGTCTTTAGCATTGGATATAGCAGGAGATGGAGTTCTTAGATATAGCGGTCAATTGTGTGTTCCAAACGTTACAGGGCTTCGACATCGGATTATGGAACAGGCATATCATTCCCGTTATTCTATTCACCCTGGTTTGATGAAGATATACCATGATATTAAGGAGATCTATTGGTTGAACGGGATGAAGAAGGACGTTGCTGAGTTTGTGGCATAGTGTCCTAACTACCAACAGGTGAATGTTGAGCACCAAAAGCCCGCTGGGCTAGTTCAGGAGATAGCCATTCATTTGTGGAAGTGGGAAGCAATTAATATGGATTTTATTACAGGGTTACGTCAATAGCATCGCAAGTTTTACTCTATTTGGGTAATTGTTGATAGACTAACATAATCATCTCGCTTCTTACTAGTCAGGGCTACTTTTACGACCGAAGACTATGCAGGGCTCTATATTAGAGAGATTGTTCGGCTACACAGTTCCCAGTATCTATTATCTCTGATAGAGGAGCACAATTTACCACCAACTTTTGGAAGTCCTTCAAGAAAGGACTGTGGACACAGGTTAATCTTAGTACAGCCTTTCACCCTCACACAGATGGCAAGGCTAAGTGCACAATTTTATCACTCGAGGATATGTTATGAGTGTGCGCGTTGAACTTCAAAGGAAGTTGGATGACCACTTGCCTCTTATTGAGTTCACATACAATAATAGTTATCATTTTAGCATCGGGATGACACCTTATGAGTCTTTGTATAGGCGAAAATGTAGATTCCCCATTGGATGGTTTGAGGTATGTGAGTTAGGGTTGATTGGACCCAACTTAGTACAACAGACAGTGGAGCAGGTTAAGCTCATTTGGGAGAGGTTGCTTACATTTCAAAGCCGACAGAAGTCATACTTAGATGTGCGACGAAGGGGCTTAGAGTTTTGTGTCAATGACTAGGTATTCTTAAAAGTCTCGCTTATGAAAGGTGTTATGAGATTTGGCAAGAAAGGCAAGCTTAGTCCAAGATTCATTGGGCCATACCGGATCATTTGGAGGGTAGGACAAGTGGATTATGAGTTAGAATTGCCTTCAGGGCTAGAATTTGTTCATCTAGTTTTCCATGTATCGATGATACGGAAGTGTGTAGGAGACCCTTATTGGGTTGTCCCAGTTGAGGATGTTTAGATCACAGAGGATTTGTCCTACGAGGAATCTCCAGTTGCCATATTAGATCGACAGGTCCATAAATTGAGGACCAAGGAGGTGGCATCGGTTAAAGTATTGTGGAGAAACAAGAATAGAGAAGAGGTGAACTGGGAAGCTGAGGATGGCATGAGGTCCAAATATCCTCACTTGTTTCATACCCCAAGGTGATAGCATATTAGTTTATATTAGTGAAGTAAGGTAAGATACCTATCTAACTTTTTTATATTATTTCTTATTATTATGGTTGTTGCTCGCACTGTTATTGCGGAGCTATAATGCTTAGCTATTTATGTCATCCAGTGAGACTCCTAGGTTAGAATTTCTGCATTCTAGGTTCCTGGATAGTCACATTTAAAAAGGATAATCTACCTAAATTTTGGCAATTCCTAAGGACTTAACCGCGTGACTCAGATTTTTCATTCGAGGACAAATATTTCTAAGGGGGGAAGGATGTAACACCTCGACATTTCGAAACGTCTAAATTGACTCGTATCTTCGTGGAAAGACCAGGATGGTGGGTAATAAACTAAGAATGATGTGTTATGTTATATTTTAAGTGTTCAAGGGTTGTATCACAAGTTTTGAAGTTAGGTAAGTGGCAAAATAAAAGTTGGTGAAAGTTACTGTAAATTCCTTTTTAAAGATTTGTCTGAAATTTGGGTCAAATGTCTCAAAAATTTTCTCCCAATCTATAAAGATTTATGATGCCCATGATCTATGAGATCGAAGGTCTACAAGTCTAGTTTCCAATGCATCAATCTATTCGTTCATACGACTTCAAAATGGAGAGATATTTACATTTTTACAAGATTGTGCAAGCTGGTAGGTGAGGTGGGTCCCCTAGGTCGGTGGAACTTTATATATATCTACTTCTTCAAGTTTTCTTCATCTTTTCTTTCATTTTTCTTAGTGAATAACCAGAAAACTCACAAAACCCATTTCTAGGATCAGCCAAGTTACAGATTTTTGTGACTTAAGTCTTGACAAAAGTTCTACGTGTTGAGCTCGTCAACATGGTATAATTTGTTTTATCGATTTCCTAGCTTATCATACTTCGGTGGTTGGACAGCAGGGGTTTGGGCATATTTTAAAGCTTTGAGGTGTATTACGAACTTAAAATCAAGAAAGACCCTTCTTCCATCGACTGCTTGGATATGTCGCAAATAGCAATTTGCGACGAAAATACATATCTCTTATCAGATTATCGTGGTATCCTCTATTCTTTTGTGTTGATTATGGTCCTGCCTTGTTGTAGCATCGAGGGAGGTTGTGAGTAAAATCGTTAGGCCACGTGAATTAAGCAAAAAAGGTATGTTAATGCTATTCCCTACTTACGACATGTTTCCTTAAAGCGTAGGAGCAATATAATAGGGTTGTTATCCTTGTAAACTTGTAGCCATTATTGTTGATTGTTGGCTGCTCGAGTTGATATAATCCTCCCTTGTTGGGATTCTTATTCATTAGTAGCGTCCCTATGTTGGACATGACTTAGAGGCTATTTGTATAGGTTACTCATAACCAAATTGCTCACTTTTAGCGATTGGATTGTTATTGATGCCCTTGGGGCTATTGTGGTTAGCTGTAGGAATGTGATATATGCCTAGAAGGGCTGTGTTATGCTTACCAGGCTATATGGATGCCTAAGAGGGCTATGAGTTGCCTACAAGGCTATTTTGATGCCTAAGAAGGCTATGTGCTTCCTACAGGGCCCTAAGAGGGCTATGAGTTGTCTATAAGCTATGTTGATGTCTAAGAGAGCTATGTGCTACCTACGGGGCTATATTAATTCCTAAAAGGGCTATGTGACTTCATACGGGGCTAGGGGACTACCGATAGGGGTAAATAGATTGATTGGTACTTTTTGAGCTTATGGGGGCATGAGTAGGTGGTCTTGTGTGCTGTTTGTACCTACCGAGCTTATGGAGGCTTGGTTAGGTTGTTGTTTTATTGTTTTTGATAAGTTAAGATTTAGGAGCAGGTCGATACACTTATCGTATCCTTGATCTATTTATCGAATTATTCCAGTATATTAGGATACCTGCTCATAGTCTGTTGCCTTTCATACTCTGTACATTATTTCGTACTGGCGCCCCATTGCCTGGGGGCGCTGCATTCAAGCATACAGGTCCCGACAGATGATCCAGTAGACCTCCTTAGCATCAGGATTGACTTTTATTCGGTTGGTTAGCCCCTTTCCTCCGAAGCTGCCAGAGTTTGGAGGTTTGTTAGCTTTTGTTGTATATATTTTTATGGGTAGGCTGGGCCTGTCCCGCCAATATGTACTATTCTTAGAGGCTTGCAGACTAGTGTGTGGGGTGTACAACTACGTTATGGCCATGCTGGCCTAGTTTATTGGTTTGCTGCTACTTGTTAGCTGTTTGATGTATTGCATTGATATATACCTGCTTTCAGTTTCGCTCTAGAGATCATGGTGTCCTTGATGGCCCAATCAGGACTTCTGTGCTAGTTGGCTATTTCTTTATATGAATTCTTAGGAGTTGATGTTTCTTTTATAGATCTCTGACATGGGCTTTGCCGGTCGAGGACTTAATTTTAAGCCGATATATACTTGTTTGTTTTCTTGATTGCGTGTGGCTGCCATGCGCTAGTAGCAAATGGTTTAGCAGGGTCGGCTCAGGCCTGAGTTCTGGCATTGGGAGCCAGTTGTGCTCCTTGAGTTTGAGGCGTGACATTAATCTTAATTTACACAATGATAGTCTCTCACAAGAGGTCTTTGAAGCATATGTGTAAGTATGATATGATTATATGTTGTACATCAAAAGAAAGCTTTGGAAAACAACATATTTGAGGATCTCCAATTTTGGGTGGCCCTGGTTGGGGTTGGGATTTGTTAAAGATCTTGAATGATTTGTGAGTAATCCAACATAATAACGTGATGAAATTATTCTGATTAATTTTTGATGAATTGGATTCTTTTTTCCCCTTGTAGATTTAAAAATAATATGACGTGATTTGTAAATAATAATAAAAAATTAAGTATGTTGAATATAAGATGAAGTTATACCATTCTGTCATGACTTACATGTCATAATTCATTAGTTTTGATGTGATGACTTGAAAAAAAATTCATTCAATTAACTCAAAATTATTTTCTCAAATAATTTGACTAATCATCAAATTCTAACCTATTCAACTTTTATTTATTTTATATACCAGAGGAATGTGAGAGAAAATATAGGAAAGTAAATACATACCTAATCAAAGAAAAAGACCGCTATTTTCACTAGTTGTCTTACCATATCCAAAAAGGAGTCTTTTTCAATATTTTGCTTAATAGAGTTATTTTCCATAGCCCAAATTAACCTTATTACTTAATTAATCGAGTCAATTTGAGATACAGTAGATAACTTTGTTAAGTAAATTATTGAAAAAGAATCTTTTTTAGAGACGGTAAGACAACATTATGAAAATATTAATAGTATTTTTCTTTGATTAGATATCTCATATGTATTTACTTTCCTATACTTTCTTGCACATTATTCTTGTATATAAAGTGAAGAGAAAATGAATTGGTTAAAGTTTAGTGAGTGATCAAATTATTTTAATTTGGTTTACGCTAAAATGGAACGTGAGTCGATAGAAAAAAAACATTCAAATCCCACTAGGTTTAAAGAAAAGAACGTAGACTATGTAACCTAATACATGTATTAGTCAATTTGGTAAGTTGCAATATATGGAGTATTTTTTTTCCAATTCGGGAGGCTTCGCATAGGAAAACTTTCGCAGATTTTTCACCGACCCCCAAGAGATTTTAATTCTATTCCTACTAGTACCAATTAGGAAATAGTAATTGTAACTTAACTAGACACCTTCTATTACCAAAAGTACAAAATTTCCCCTAAAAACCTACATATACATATTGCTTTTGTTTTTCTTATTTGTTTGTAGCATTGCAATTTTTTGCATATCAATATGATGAAAAACATAGGAAAAAGAGTCTGAAAAATACTCCAACTTTGGCTGAAATTGCTATTACGATACCGAACTTTATGGAGGACCTTTTACCCCCTGCACTATTTAATAGTATATTTTAAAGGTATATATGTGCCCACGTAGACACGTCACTATTTATAAATATAAAATATTTATGATGTCCACGTGGGCACATATATACTTTTAATATACACTATTAAATAGTGCAAAGGGGTAAAAGATCATTTCCAAAGTTCGGTATTGTTACAACAACTTTGGTCAAAGTTCGGATATATTTTAGACCTTTTTCCCAAAAAAAAAAATCGTAAAATGTCAGTCAAAGTTATTATAGTTTGACTCTAAAAATGGAAAGTATGACAATTAATAGTAGACGGAGATAGTAATACTATAAATTTTCCACTCAAAATTACTTTCTCATTTATTTTTTCAAAAATAATTTGATTAATCATCAAACTTTAACCAAATCAACTTCTCTTTACTTTATATACCAAAGGAATAGGGGAGAAAATATAAGAAAGTAAATCCATACATAATTAAACAAAAAGACCACTAATATTTTCACAAGATTGTCTTACCAAATCTAAAAAGGACTCTCATTTAATATTTTACTTAATAAAGTTGTATACCATATTCCAAATAAACCCGATTTATTAAGTTGTATTTGGATGGTTTTACCTGGGTAGGTTCCAAAAAAACAAGAACGCATCCCACTAAGCATGTCGTAGACGATCTAACCCAGCTATCAATAAACTTGGGAAGTTACAATTACTCTATTTTTCTATATTATATTTGTTTCCCAATTTCGGACACTTACATACCAAAATTTTTAGCAGATTTTTTACCAAATCTCCCAAGAGCATTCAATTCTCTTTCCAATTGAAATTATGAATACTAATTATAATTTAAATAGGCAACTTGTATTACCAAAGGTATAAAATTCCCCCAAAACACCTATATATACGTACTTATTCTTCTCAAGATTCTACATCAAATCAAGCAATGGCAGAAGAAGATCAAAGCAAGAAGAAAACAAACAATCCCAAACCTTATCAAGGGAGGAAAGAATGCATAAAGAGGAAATCAATGGAGCTTGAAACTCTCTGCGATATCAAGGTTTGTACTGTTATTACTGGTCCTAATGGGGAACTCCAAACTTGGCCTGACAATTTGGATGCCTGTAAAGAAGTTCTTGATCTCTACTCTCAAATCTGAAACCCGAAAAGAAGCACAAAGAATCATCAACACCAGTACCAGAACAAGAAGAAGAAAAAAGAGCGAAAGATCTCCTGACGCTAGTTGAATCAAAGCTTGCTGCTATCAATAAGAGTATTCTTTTCTTGGAGAACAAGAATGTTGTTGTTGCTGATAAGGGGAAAAGAAAGAGAATTGAGTGATTTATTTGTATGGGTTTTTTATTTTCGGTATATTTTTTGAATATTTTAAAGATTGGGATCGTGTGTTTTTTTCTTGTTTGTTCGAGGATTTACAACAGTTGAAAGATTTATCTTTGATCTGCAGATCCTTTTTTCCTTTGCAGTGTTTGTCTTATGAGTAGTTGGTGCAATATGAATACAACTCATATTTTACCCTTTTTATTTTTATGTATGTATTGAATTGAATGGTGGATTAATCCCTTTGGTAGAATGGAAAACCTATAGGATTTTAATTAAAATGCAATACTTACATGAAAAATTAATGTCAGATATTAGGTATGGAAGGGTTAGGGTTTACAAGGCCTGGGTGCCATGTACCATAAGACAATAATTTCATAGAAAGTTAAAAATTAACAAGAATGTTTTTATTGCACTAAGAAGAAACAAGGAATGAGCAGAAAGGAGCTCCTCCATCAGTGCTTACATTACATGGTTCATGAAGATGAAATGAGAGGGGAATCAGAAGCTGAAAAATGTTACAAAGGGAAACTGATAAATTTAATCATTCCTAACATACAAAGACATGAATGATCATGCTGGATTTAACCACCTCAGGTGAGTCAACTGCGACAAATGTTGTTCTTTAGCTTTGACCACCATGTGCACATAAAAGCTTAACAAATATTGATGTAAAAGACACATGTTGTAACAAGAACTAGAATCAATTTAGACAGAAGGAGAACAAACTCGTTGGAGGTGAGCACATGGGAAGCAAGACCTCTTCTTGATATCGCACAATGGAAATCGTGAACTTTTGTCACTCCATGGCAAAGCCAACTGAGAGACAGTCAGTAAGACATTATTAAAGGCATAGGTACAGTTACGGTCAAATATGGAGTTGTCCTAAAACAACATCACGCTCAGCCTCTTTTTGTTTCAGAGTGAGGTTTGCAAATTGTTGATCGAGATCCCTACTAGTGTTGTGACGATGGCTTCTGTTGCTGTGGTTGTGGCTGTTGATGTTGTTGCTGATACAATGCTCGTAATCTTCCTCTTTCTCTTTCCAGAACTTCATGTTCCACTGTATATAAATTTATTAGTTGGAAATTTTGATGAAACAAATTAAAATAAACTACTGTTGTATATACGTTCAACTTCTCTAAAACACCACCTATCCGACAAAACATAATAGTTCCCATGTTAAAAATAGTTAAACTCAACTAAGGCAGTTTACTCTAGGTCTTTGAATCAAGGAATGAAAGTGGGATTGGGAAATAGATCAATTATTTAGCAATTTTGTAGTTGCAAATTCGACCACATTGTTTCTCTTTCTTTATTTGCCTAAGTAACTTTCCGTTTACCAAAAAAGTGCAAAAGAGATATCATGCTCCACAAAAGTCATCCAATCATTCATATTAATCTGTATGTATGCTACCATTGTTCCAGAGGTAAATAAGAATAGCTTCCGTTCCTTGAGTTAATTTTGAAAGGTAAGCAAATTTGAAGGCTTGAAGCAGAAAATATGGACATGTTCACATTAAGGTCACCCATATGCAGTGGAAAAGAGTACTACTACTTCCACCATCTTACACCTATTGCACACACCTTTTTTTTTTATCGGGTACTTGCTACCTCCCACTAGTTTAAGTACCGAAGAAATCACCTACCACTTTGTCTCTGCTGGAATTTTCACCCTGGTTTTCATTCACCGCTAGGCCACAATACTTGGCTACAACAAGATCATTCCATCTTCTTACTAAGAATTGATGTATTTGGGATGACCAGTAATTGTCCCCATTTTCCCTAGAGACCGCTATTTTGTTATTCAAATTGAACATTACTCAAAAACTTTTGTTTTAGTTCCAGGAAAACTGTGTCCACTTTCCTAGCTCACTTGCAGTTGTTTCATTCACCATGAAAAAATCAATTATATAATCCTTATTTAAGAAAAATCTAAATCCTAGCTATGTAAGGTTTGGACTCACAAGACCTGCTGCATAATTAACTTTATCAAAATAGTCCAAGACTACAAGCACTAGAAACAATTGTAGAATAATTCAGTATAACAGATAAAGAAACTTACAATACTTTATGAGCTAAATTTTCTAAGCACTGCTCTAGGGCTTTATTGTAGGATAAGATTCTGCTGGTTAAGGAATTCAAGCTCGACAGACACTTCTGCCTAAAATCACAAAAACTAGTCAAATTAGCAAGTTACCAAAATGCAACATCCATTTCATGTCCAGGTACCGGTGTATGTATTTCAAAGGTTCAACTGATACATGCCTGCAAAGCTTGTACATTTCTTTCCAGTTCAGCTATATATTGAAGCTTTCTGACTCGTCACCACTGAGCAAATTGCCTGTATATTATGAGTCCACCAAGTTTCAAACCATACGCACAGCTCTCGGTTATCCACAAAAAGAAATTTTTTTGATCAAATATTACAGTTATCTTGAACTAAAGTATCAAGCAAATATCAAATTAATAAACATATCCCCTTCTGCCTTCCCAAAGTTTCTTTTAAAAAATGGGTAGGTTTATGGAGGGGTTGTGGAGTGCTTTGAACTTACTATTTAACAGGTTTTGTGTCAGTTTATGATGAAGAATTCTTACTCTGAGAAGAATCTTTTTTTTTCAGCAGCCCCTTTTGGATAAAGAGGGCCAAATTCTACTACATCTTGCTTGTCACTTCTTGCAGATCTAGGCTTGTCTCCGTTTTATGGGATTCATGGTTCCAGACCTCTGAATACGGAGATCTTTTCCTATTATTGCATCAGATAGAGGAGCTTTGATCGATAAAAGAAGCAGCTTGTCGAGCCTCTTTGTAATAATCAAAGTCTTGCGCTTTGGGGCGCACTGCAGGCGCTATGGTGGCGTGCACCTCCTCACCCCCAAACCCAGAAACCCGACTAATTTTCATGCTCAATTTCAAGTCCTAACTTATCAAGAATAGAATGATTTCTTTCACACTCTCTTTGATTCATAAACACAACACAAAATCAATGAAATCTCACTCAAATTCTATCAAGAAACAACACTCATTCGCAACAACCTCACCTTAGGAACTCTAAAACCTCCATTGTTAAAGAATGGGGTTAACACTCAAGAACACTTCAAGAATCTTTACATAAACTATTTCATAAACGAATTAATGAAAGAATCACATGTTTCACATGAGAATGAAAAAAATCCAATAGTATGGGAAACCTCACATACCTAGAAAGAACGATCGTTCTTGGAGAAATCCACAAGCCTTGAAGAACGCTTGAACTTAGCCCTTTTTCTCCTCTTGAAACCTCACTCTAAAGCCCCAAGTATTTTGAAATGTGAGAAAATGATCTTAGAGTCTGATTAGACCCTTAACTGAGTGAGGAGAAACTTGGGTAGGGCTATTGGGGTAAGAAAAAGACCAAAATACTCTTTCCTAAAATGACAGAAATGCCTTAACTAGAGAGGTTGTACTCAAATATGCATAACTCCTTCATCCAAGCTCGAAATTGAGCAAAATTTGCGGCGTTAGAAGGAAGACTCAAAGAGCTTCAATTTGATAGTTCATGGGCCACCTAACTCTTTATGTGCTAAAATATATGGTCGTTTGAAGTTGACCCAAAACTTAAGAGAACTGATGGATTACATCAATAAATTTCTCTTTAATTATTTTTTAAAACTGAAGGTCTTACATCTAGTGACCTTAACAACTAAGAAAATTTAAATCACACGATAGAATCATATTCACAGACAAAGCATGGTTCGAGTCTTAACTTAAAAACGGTTGGGGTGTTACAATATCTCCCCTTTGAGATCATTTGTCCTCGAATGATGGTTGTACTGGTAATGGAAAGGGGTTTACTCTTACTACCTCTTCTGAATTCTGAACTTGCCTACGTACATAGTTTGAACTTATTCATATCAAGATTCGGGACTCTCTATAGCACATAAGTCAAGAACGATGTTGTTGTGAACCAAGTCACTCTCTACCTAAAGTTATCTTGTTTGAAACAAATGAGGTCTAGGCATGAAGTAAGGGTAGGAATACTATGCCTTGGGTAATATGACTAGTAGCTATTAAGCTTAGCAATACTTCTCAAGTATGCCCTTCTTTCCTTATTACCAAACCTCATTGGCTACAACTCATTGCTCCCACAAAGGTACATGACTACTCTAACCAAAATCTGAGCCTAACTGTATGTTCTTACTATATTCAAGCCTAACCCAATATCAAAAGGTTTAGGTCCTACACCTCTATAGGAAATCTCATCCCACGAATATTACTCATTACCACCACATTTAACCAACCTTGGCTCATATCTAGAACCACTGAATGCATCACATATTTGTACACATATTAACAATGCCACATTCAAGCTTAGTAGATTAACCACTCCCTGGACTCCTGCTAACCAACTTCCTAGTAATTCCTAATCCTCTCCTCATACCTACCATACTAATTGAAATTTCACGCATTACTACCCGAAACTGACTAATTAATCTCATTTAACTATTACTCATAGTAAAACTCCACTTTATTCCTCCTACACATTTTAACCTTAGATGTGATAAGAATACCATCACTACCATAATAAGAAACATCAATAAGTATTGGAAAGACTGAACTTTGAGTAATACACAAGAATATGAATGGATTGTGATATCTCTATAACTCTTTCTAAACACATCACTATCTGATTCTCCACACTTGACTTGGTTTCTCATCTTATCATCTCCCCCTTAGGTCAAATGATGACACTTTAAAACTATAGATTTATTCAATCTTCTCTAAACTAGTCTACATTTGATTTACTCTAATATTGAGGAAATGCTACTCTCATTGCTACTAAACTCTCCACGTGTAGGCACTAAGATTCATTCTAAGGCTTCTATAACATCCCACCTTAGAAAGAGCTAAATTTAGAAAGTGCTAAATTGCAAATAGCTAAATTGAGAATTTTGCAAGTTATGCTTAAATTGTGAGTTTTGTGTCAGCTTCAAATGACCATAACTTTTAGTACAAGATGAGTTTGGTGACTCATAAGATATATAATGAAAGGTCTTGGAATTCTATTTCCAACGTCATCAAGTTTGCTTAGTTTAGAGTTTGGATGAGGGAGATTGTCCATTAAGGAAAGTTACCCGAATTAGTGAGGAGTATTTTGGTCTTTTCCTTACCCCATCAGCTTAAACGTGTTTAGTGTTATTTTAGGAGTCAAAGCTTATTTGGGTCAGTTTTCACAATCCTAAATTACACTTGGGGTTTTAGGGGAGAGTTCAAGAGGAGAAAAGAGGGAAGGTTCAAGGCATTCATCAAGTTTTCTTGCGAATCGAGGATTGTTTCGCCAAGGGTTTGATCCCTAATAGGTATGTGAGTTCTCATAGTATTGGGTTCATTCACCCACACGCCAATCATATGATTTTAATGCAATTTCCTTCTTAAAGATGAAGGATTTGAATTCTTGATGAGTTTTCTTGAAGTTTAATTCGTTAATCTTGATTGTTGAGTCTTTGATGAATTCTTGAGATGAATGTTATTAATTTTAAGGTCGTTTTGAGTTGATTTTTATGTAATTATGTTGGGTATTCGAATCTAAGTGAGTTGGAAAGAAACCATTTGATTCTAGGCGAATTAAGAAAACGAGAAAGAAAATTCATCGGGAATAATTTGGGTAGGGGCTGGCGCGTCGCGCCAGCAGTGTGCCACAAATAAGTTTCTGTAGTTTTGTGGCTGGCCCCTCGTGCCACTCAGTGCGCCAGGGTCACCTGCCTTCACCCCTTTTTATGTCATTTGGCCTGTCTGAGTTCTATTGAAGTTACCTTACCTCCTTTCTGATTCTAGCTACTCTAAACTACATCGAGAGATCATTCATAACATGAATCATAACCTTGAATTCATAATTTTCAAGGTAGAGTTAAGAGTTGAGTCTTGAGGGTTCTTTCGAGTCATTTTGAGAAGTCCTTTACAATCTTTTAAAACTTGTTTAAAAGCTTGAGTTGCCTCTTGGGCCAGTAGAATGTTTACTTCTAAATATTCTGAGTTTAAGTATTTGAGACTTTTCAGTTAAAGCTTTCCTTTGAGATCTTTTATTGATGAGTAAGTCTTTCGATGACAGTTAAGCCAGGTCAATGGTTCGCTTAGGACAAGCAATGGTTCTTGAGTGCCAATTGCGTCTAGGGTGTAGGCACGGGGCATGACAAAATTGGTATCACAACACAGAGTTCAACAGTCCTAGGGTGTCTATGAAGTTGTGTCTGTAGAGTACTTGTTATCGGTGTGAAGTGTGCCACATATGTAATTAAAAGGCTGCGACATTTAGGAACTATCTCACATCTTTCATACTCTTTTCGTACGATAGAGTTCAACTCTATAAAGTTTCTTTCTAATTCGTGCTTGCCCATATCTTTCAGATCATGCCTCCCCGAAGAGCTGTCCGAGGTTATCCTAGTAGGAGGAATATTGATCATCAGGATCAAGGGGTCCCCAATGCACCAGAAGTGCAACCCCATGGATAGGTCACTAATGCTGAGTTCCGGGATGATATCCGGATGTTTAGCCAAGTTGTGGCCAACCAGGCTAGTCAACTAAGAGGGAATCGAAAGGATGTGGTGATACATCTAGAATTCGTGAGTTCTTAAGGATGAATCCTCCAGACTTCACCGGTTAAAGTGTCACTGCGGATCCAGAAAACTTTGTGGAAGATTTACAAAATGTAATTGAGGTGATGCATGTTGCAGATGCTGAACGTATGGAATTAGCTTTATACAAACTGAAGGTTGTTGCTAGAGTGTGGTACAACCAATGGAAGAAGAATAGAGCTAAATGCTAACCAATTGTGAGCTAGTCAGTGTTTGAAGATGCCTTCTTGGGGCTTTTCTTTCCCCACAAACTAAGAGAGGCAAAGGTAAGGGAATTCCTCACTCTTAAGCAGGAATCTATAAGTGTGCATGTGTACAACATCAAGTTCACTTAACTATCCCGTTATGCTCCGGAGATGGTTGCTGATATGAGGAGTCAAATGAGCTTATTTGTATCTGGGTTGTCTCATCTGTCAAGAAAATAGTGTAAGGATGCGATGTTGATAGGGGACATAGACATAGCAAGGCTGATGATCCATGTGCAAAAGGTTTGTGATACCCCAGAAACTAGTAGGCTACACTAGAGCTAAACGTCAGGGAGAAAGGCAAGAGCCAAGGAAAATGGGCAAGGGGCCAAGGCTGCCCAAAATTGGCCAAGGCACTCCCCACCATGAACACGAGGGTGTTCATGACCCGTGGTGGCCACTACTCCCCATGGTGCCACCCGTGGTGGTAAGGTAGTAGCCTCCCAAAAAGGCTCCCTTTCATGAGCAACTTCACAGCTCATGGTGAAGACCACGGCCCGTGGAAAGGCTTGTGGGGTTTCTTCACCTCGTGAGGGAAATTCTAGGGTATCCTTGTTACTGGTCAAGGGACCACGGGCACCTTCAAGGGTCATGGTGCCCTTGACGGATCGTGAAGGTGGCCGTAGTGCCTGTCACTAGGCTGATTAAGGAGGGTTATTTTGGGAAATTCCTAATTAAGTGGGTATTAAGTGAGGTCATTTTGTATAGTCTTAGTACACCTATATAAGCTATTTTAACCCTTTTAACACCTCAATTAAGTCATTATTTCCACGACATTAGTGGCTTACCTCTTTGCGCTACTTTTTTTTCTTCATCAGTTGTCATCTAATGAAGTGAGGATAATCACATCTTTCGACTCTGCCTTCAAAGCATTAATGATTGTGTTCTTAATTTCGTCTACCTATGGATTAAATAATTTCATGTAGGTCTACTTCATCCCACAAATAGTAGAGGTAAAGTATGCTGCACAATCTACAAAATAAAATGTATAGAAATTACACGACATTCACTAATTTAAAAATATTATGATATAATAAAAAATAAATTTGTACCTTTGTATTCTTCCCTCTATACTAAAATGGGTTACCTTTCGTTATGTTTCACTTTTCGTCGTGTGCCATATAAGTAAACGAGGAATTAGCAAATGACAATCTGAAGACATTCCAAAATGCTTTTCAAGATGAGGAAAATTCTTATATATCAAAACTTCCATTCAATAGAAAATTAAGTAAATTTATATAGTCTATGTATTACTGCATAAATAGATAAGAGTCGATAATAAATCAATAAGATGGTAGATAATAAGTACCAAGAATGATCAGGGAAAGCCATATAAAGCGTATGATGCATTATTCTTGTTATTAAAATCTTTTTCTGCTTGTTTACATCATTCTTCTTATTCAAATAGTTATATGCTAGCCCAAATGTGTAATGACCTGGTTGGTCATTTTTAAAAAGTTTCATGAATTTACTATTTTGCCCTCCTGATGTTTACCCTAAGTTGGTTTTAATCGTGTTTTGAAAGTTGGTTTGAAACTTTGAGTTTTAAAGTTGAGTATTTGGTAGGATTTGAATTTCAAAGGCTTATATTGTTAAACAGTAGTTTTCAATATCTTTGGAGTTTTGAGTGTCAAAATGGAATTTTGTCAATTTCATCAATCCCAAAATGTGGAATCTTACCAACGAGAGTTGTCGATTTCAAATTCTTTTTGAGGATTGAGATCCTAAGTTTGAAGTTGTAGAAAGTTTAGCCTTTGGGTTGACTTTGGTCAATATTCGGTGTTCCAATACTCGAATCAAAATTCCAAGAGTTATGTTGGATTTGAGGGATGATTTTAGGCCAAGATGAGATCTTGGTTGATTTTTGAGAGGTCCCGAGCTTCTTTTAACATTTTTAGGGATTGTGTTAGTTTCTTGTGGTTCTCATGGGTGTTGGGTCAAAGTTTCTCATGGGTGTTGGGTGAAGAAGACATCAGATTTGTATTTCTAATGTTCCATTGTGTGTACGGGATTCCAAATGTATCCTAAGGGTCCTTCTATTGTTTTCAGTGTTGGCTAATTTATCTAGTGTCTGTCTGTTGCATGTTAGCTATGGACTTCTCACTTCAGCGAGCATCACTTTCGCTAAGTGTGGATCACGTTCGTGAGAGGTCAAACCAACTGAACTTTCTGATCATGAAGTGTTGTGTCGCAATTGCGACCTTCGCTTATGCAATCGTGAGGGCCAGACTTATGTCCGCTCTTGTAATATCAATGAGAGGTTTTGATAAACCCTTGGAGGCGATTTGTGAAAGGATTTCTTGTGCTAAATAATTTGGGTAAGCTTTTATGATCCTAAAACATCATACCTCTTTGATTATTTATGGATTTAAACATCAAAATTTGGGATTCTCATTTGCAAATGGCAAGGTTTTTCAAGAACTCGAGTTCTAAACTAAAGTGGACAGTGTGAACTAATTTTACTAATTTTAAGTCTTTATTTCAATATTATTTTCACCAATAGGTTTGAAATACCTTGGGTAATGTTTTCAAGTAAAGAATTTCAGATTGAAACTTTATTTTCATAATTGGGTTTTGTT
Source organism: Solanum okadae (assembly GCA_036553675.1). NCBI lineage: Eukaryota > Viridiplantae > Streptophyta > Magnoliopsida > Solanales > Solanaceae > Solanum > Solanum okadae. The sequence continues at coordinate 38,529,230 of CM071678.1, forward strand.
GATTGACCCATTTTTCAAAGTATTGAGTTGGGTATTGCTATTTTTGGAAATTTATTTTGAATACTTAATTGATATATATTGTTTGGCTTCAGATATTGGTCAAAAGGGGAAAAATCAAGTGTTGGGTTACTAGTTGGTCGAATTAAGGCAAGTGATCTTCAAAACCTTGTATTCTAGTAGAATTGGTGTATTCCCTTCATTGTGTGTATTGGGAGTAATGAAAATGGGGTGAAAATATTAATGAATAAAAAGGGGTTGAAATGAAAAGTCTATGTGATGATCATAATGTTTGTGAATTGTATTGTTGTGACCATTATTGATTGATTGATGAAATGTTTGATAGAATGAATAAGGACTTGAATTGCTTGAATTGTTGTCACTTCCTTATGGGGTGAACTAGTATATGTGCATTGATTGTTGTACACCATCATGAGACTTGTGATATGATGAGTCCATGATTTGGACTCTTTTAAGGCTTTATTTTGATAGAATTAGTGTCCTCAAATGTATATTTTTCCTTAATAACTGATGCAAATCATTGAGCTTCAAGTATTTGGTGTTAGAGACAAAGCATGGACACTATGCAGCAAAAAGGTACAAGGCATCTGAAAGAACGAAGAAAAGAAGGCATGAGATCGCCTAAGCCATTGGGCGAGTCACCGAATGGCCTTGGTCTCGCCCAATGTTCCAGTGTGCAAAGCCTTGAAGGAAAAAAATCAAATAAACGATCGAAAGGAGCAGTCAGCGAGTCGCCGAAAGGTTCCGCGAGGCAGTGCCATATCGCCCAAAGTTACAGAGCTTGAAGTTGCTGAAGGACAATGCAGAAAGGCGATGAACCAGACCAAAGGGCGGATCGCCGAATGAATCGGTGATCCCGACTAACTGCACCGAGTGATCCTTCGCAGCACACTTTTTGACAACTATAAATACCTGTTTGAATTTTTAGTTTAGTATCAAGTTTTATATTTTTTAGAGCTCGGTTTTAGAACTTAGTTTTTGGGAGACAATTTTCCTTAGCTTTGAAGAGTTGAAGATTTCCATCTTCTAAGCAATTGGAAGTGGGTATTGGAGATTCTTCATCCTTGACGCGTGTAAAGACAATATTTATCGTACTCATTTGATGGAAACTCCTTTCTGTATCGATTTCTATCTCTTTACTATGTCTAGCTAAAACACCATTTGTTGGGTTGTGATTTTTTGAATATGGGTTGAATTTACTGCTGGTTATTGCTAATTGATTGTTTATTCATTGTTTAGAGGTGATTTCATTCAATAGTTGTGTTTGGATTAAATAGGGTTGTAGTTGCAAATACAATTTTATCTTCGTATTTTAGACTTGCTCGAGAGAGAAGTTTTAAAACCAAAACTACTGAATCGATAGTCCGTGGTTATTGGGTTGTCGTGGGTTCAACATGAGAGAGTGAATCCTAAACCCTCTCCCACACATTCAGCTCGAGAGAATGAATGTACTAAGGTGAAAGTTGTGCTTCATTGCCGCATATCGGTGTTCGAGAGAAACCGATTTGATTTGAGGTAAATTGTTCAAGAGAAAATTTAACCCCACTAAAGTCTAGCCTAGTTACCGATTTGCAGCGAGTTACTATCAATAGCATTTACCCGGTTGTGTAATTTAGCCCATATTCCTATCACATCCCATGAATCCCGTCTCCATATTTGCATTTTCATTTTAGTTGTCACTTTAGTTGATAATTGCTTACAAAACTCCCTTCGATATTTGACACTTGTGTCACCCTTTTTAATTTATCATATTTTTCATCATTAATAGCTATAGCTATAATTAACTTGAACATCCTTTTACTTTTCTATTGATTCTCAATTATAAACCGCTCCATGTGGGAACGATCCTGTAACGACTCGAAAAATGATAGAGTGAAACTAGAGCCTCACATGTGAGTTTGGAGTCGAAAACTTAATGAAATGATTATATTTGAATTTGACCCAAAAGTTCTTAAAAATGTGCTTCGGAAGTTACCGGAAACTTGTTTAGCTGTATATAAAAAGATCCGTTTCGTTTTTCGAAAATCCGACTTCATATTCTTGTTTAGGGGGTCAAATTGAGTGGGAAATGGGTCTAACCCAAATTTTAGAGCAACCGTATCAAAATCCGAAATTTCCAAGTGAAGCCTTTTTCGAGGGTCTACTTTGGAGGGTCATATCTCCTAGCACACAAATTATTTGGGTGGCCAATAATATATCCATGGAAAGCCCTTTGAGTTAGCTACCTAACTCACTTCGTTTCACCTCATTCGGAGTTCGGACGAAGAAGTTATGCCCATTTTCGTAAAGTCTGTCCGGCAGAAAATGAAAATTCCAGTAGCTAATTTTACTGTTCATTACTGTTCACCCGCCTGAAATTTTTCTAAGTGTTGGACCATTTTTTTTCAAAGGGCATATGTTATTCCTATATACCATTAGTTCATTCCCATCCCTAAAAACATTTCCCTCTCTACAATCCTCCATTTAAGAAGAAGAAGAAGTGGGAGCTAGGGCTTTGGATTCAAGGCTTTCTTCATCAAATTTCGTGGGAGATCATAGCAAAGGTATGGTGGTCTTGATCCTTGTCTAATTTTCCATTCAATGAGCCAAATCCAAAGTTATTTCAAAGTATGAAAAATCTAGGTTTTCACTCAATCTCATGGGTTCTTCCACCAAATGGTTTTAAAAGGTTTCTAATGGCACTTTATGGTTATATTGTTGTTGTATTGACGATTTAAGATGAAAATACTCCATGAACCCATGATTTCTCTCTATTCCTAGTTTATGCCTTTATGAAGTGGGTTGCTAGATAATGAATGTATATGAATCAAACTTGTTTAAAGGTCTTTAGATTGTTGAAGTATGTCATTACCCATGCTTATTTTATGGTGTATTGTTGGTGTATTGGTATGTGAGGCTTATGGCCTTAAAGGCATAGTATGAGAAATTGGAGTGTTATCATGACATTATATGAATGAGAATTCAATGAAGATAATGTGATCATGTTATGAATGTAAAGGTGTTGTTGTAGGTTGTTCACTGGTTTGGTTGCATAATTACTACCCTATTTTCCATGCTCTTTGATTCCATTACATGCCTTCAAGGTGTTTGACAAAATGTCCAACTATGGAGAATTGATGAATCGATGCTTTAAAGTTTGAGTTATGAGATGTATGGAAATCCAGAGATGTGTTGATGACACTCATGAATGTTGATGATATAATATGAAGGATTCTTCAATATAAAGTATACCTTGAATGGGTAGGGCTTATGCATCCTTTTCTTGTATAAATGATTATATTGTTGATTGTTGAATCCTTGGATCGGTAGGCTAATGGCACCCTTCCACACATGCTTATAATGAACCTTGGATTCGGTAGGCCTATGGCACCTTTCCATAAAGGTTAATGATGAGACTTGAATCGGTAGGCCCATGGCACCCTTTCAAGAGGAGTTAATGAGCTTTCCTAAATGTACCTTGAATCGGTAGGCTTATGGCACCCTTTCATGTGTTAAATAATGTACCTTGAATCGGTAGGCTTATGGCACCCTTTCATGTGTGATGATGTCAAAGTAATGAACTATTCTATGGGAATGTAGGCTAAGCACCGAGCGGATTTGGTTAGATGGAAACTCCCCCGACAGTTAGGCATTAGTTTCAATGATCGTCTACCTTATCCCATAAACTATGTGCCCGCATAGGAAGCTAGTGGATCCATTAAGCTATATATACCGGTCTTCCTTAGGCAAGTAGACCACCTCTTTTCGGTGTGGGGACTCATGACAAGCTCTCATGGTCTATGTCGGTTAAATACTTACTTCCCATCATGTGAAATTTCATTATGGTTTCTTGACAGGTTCTACAAAGTGTAGGTAGTAGTATGGGATGCTACCTATACATTGCACGAGTAGGCTTGGAGAGGGTCATAGTGAGTTTCTCTAAATCCTAATGACTGTGACATGAATGTACCCTAAATGAGGTTATTAAAGAATGTTGGCTCTTAAATGCTTAATATGTTATGCATGTTATACTTGGGTTATATTACGAGTTATTTTCCCTTGTCATGTCTTAATTAATGATATACCTCTTATGTATGAATATTGTGCAAAGGTGAAAGAAAGGAATGATAAGTTACTTTAAGTGACCTAAATGTGGTGCCTTAGTATGGATGGTGGTATGGGACGCCATCCATACATTGCACGAGGTATAGCATAAGGGTTTCTTGAGGTGAAGGTCCAAGGTAAAGGTTTTCATGTTGATATTGTTTAAAGGTGATATTATGACTTACTTGATGTTATGCTTGTCTTGTATGTCTTTTATGCTATTGTTCATGATATTTCAAAAAGGTGGCATAATGCATGGTTTCTAACTAAAATGTCCCTTTTTAAGTATGTTTTGCATGGTCATCATACTTAGTACATTTTGTGTACTAACCCATATTCTTCATATTTTTACTATAAGTGTAGGTTCCGGCAAATGATCCCTCTTAGCTAGTTTGAAGTGTTGGATTGCTTTCCTCCAAGACTTGGTATGTCCTCATGGATTCGAGGATAAGACTTTTAAGTTCTTTTGTTCATGCAATAGACTTCTTTTGATTGTAAAGGGCCGTGTCCCTACTTATGTTTTGCGACTGTGTCTAAGATGGCCATGTGAGACTTAGACTTCCGCTGTGTGTTTTTTAAAAAAGTTGTTTTAATGAAGTTTAAATGTGTGGATGTAAATAAGTTTTTTATTATTCCGCACTATTTTCAGTATTGAATGCAATGAATGGCTATGTGGCTCGTATAAGACCCCTTTGGGGTCGAGTACGCCTTGTTACGACTTGGGGGTGCTCCCGGGTCGTGACAGATCCCAACCCTTTGTTGGGTTATATTACTATTGAATGACCGAGGACGCTTAGTATTGGATGAAGCGCCCGAATAAGTCAAGGGAAAATGACGCCGCTGCCGGGGAGTGGTGCTAATTGAGAATTTTTAATTAAGTTAAACTTTGCTCTTGTTAGTGATAGCTTTACCTACTTAATTTTTAGTTTTGTTTTGCTTGTTTGTGTGTTGAAACAGGAAAAATTAGTGTAAAGGGTGAAAACGTTAACCAAATAGATCACCCACAATTGAGGTTATTGAACTTTAGGGATAACCTCCTAACATTCCAGCAATTGGAAAGTGAGACTTTACATGATATTTGGCCGAGATTTAAGGCATTGCTACAGCAGTGCCCGAATCATGGAATGCCAGACAAATTGCTGCCAGAATGCTTCTATCGAGGCCTTAGTCTCAAAAATAGAAGCGCTGCTGATCAACTTTTTGTAGGTTATTTGATACGACAACCATATGGATCAGTATCCTAATGCATTGATGGGATGGTTAAAACCAACAAGGAAGCAGAAAAGGACCATGAATGAGCTGCATTGTTGATTCAGCTGGATGATCTGTCCAAAAAGGTAATGAAGTTGAAAGCAAAGTTTAAAAAGAAGAGCAAGTACCTTCCCCCTCGCAAGTGAAAAAAGATGAAGCAGTATAAGGGTGGACAAAATGGAGAGGTCCTCTCACTTGTTCTACACAAAATTGAGGAACAAGATAGAGTGTTGAATGAGATAAAAGAGAATGTCGAAATGCTGAATCAGATGATGACATCCCATTCCATGATTATTCAGCTACAAGATGCCCAAATAGGCTAAGTGTTATCATGTCTCTACTCACAACATAGAGAAGGGTTACCTAGTGATACAATGGCTAACCTGAAAATGAGGTTTGAATGGTAACTTGCATCGTGCCACGACGTTAACTAAGGCGTTATTTGGGAGGCTACCCAAAATGCTTTATAGCTTTATTTTTGTTTTAGAAATAATGGTGTGTTGATTTTGCATGTTAAAGTGTGGAGAGTGTTTCAAAATTACAGGTTGGTGAGCTAAAATGTCCAGTCGGCGCATAGCTGAATAGGTGGGCATGCCCAACCTAATCCAGCGTTTGACTTAACACATCTTCAAAATGGAGTATGTAAAACTCGATGAGCCCAGGTAATTATTGTCAAGTCGCCGACCAAGATGGCGATCCCGACCTAGACCGCCGTTTGAACCCCCACATTAACTGGAGGCCTGTAAAACTCAGCGAGGTAAGTGAACACTCAGTGTGTCAACGAGTAGGTCGGCGAGCGAGACTAACGTCGCCGAATGGGTGAGAACTAGACGATTTTAAAGGCCAATGGTTTCAAAGTTTTAAAATCTTCACTTTCCCTCACTTTCAAACTTCGCAAACTCGCACCAAGTTAGTATTTTCAATATTTTTGCATTCCATAAGTATTTTGGTTGTTGATTGGTGCTCGGAATTTGGATTACATTGCTGCCTAGCATTTCAAAGTACTTTAATCAGCATAAAAGATTGGTTTACAAACCCCGAGTTTATTTTGTTGAATTTATATTCATATGCAATGATGTTATCTTAGTGATGTGTGATGGGTCTCTCTGATAGGATTAGAATGTTTGAATGCTTATTTTAATGTGATAATCTTGCCCGTATTGTTTTGATCATCGAATGCCCATAAATTTGTTCCTTAAAATGAATTAAATTTTGTGGGGTTGTGCTTGCATGTTGGTTAGATTGGTTGTGTGAAGTCTGAGTAGCCCGTATTTGTGCTAAATGGCGTAAATTACATAATGATAGAGTGGGTGACACCATTCTTAAGGGCAGAAGTCGTGAAATGGCCAAATTTGCCAAAACTAGGAGAAGTCTGAGTATCCCGGGGTGATGGGTGTTATGGTTCCGAGCTTAATTTAACTTGTGCATGCTTTGATTTTGTTTTAGGGGGTTGCAGGGTTGAATTCGAGAAGTTGGGTTGAAAATAGGCACGTTGGGCAGTTTGGCGAGCTGGGTCGAGCTCGCTGAACCACTCGGTGGTTCGCCTAATGTCCCCCATCTCGCCTTTAATTTCATGCTTAATGAGTAGTTGAATTTTGTAACTTTCGGCGAGAAGCTTGAGGTCGCCGAAATCACTCGGCGACACGCCGAAGGTATTCTTGACCGCCCTTTGTCTGCGCCGTTGAACCCTTTTTGCACTGGACCTTTCGGCGGGCTAGCTCTTGCTTGCCGAAAGCTATTGGCGATTCACCTAAAGGGACCTCCCTTCGCCGACTTGTAGAGATTTTTGATCCAATCCCTTCGACGAGCCCGATCTAGCTCGCCAAAGAGATTTGGCGTCTCACCGACTAGATCGGTGAGTCTATCTGCAGTTAATTTTTGGTACTTTGATATAAATATTTACTAACTTTTCTCTGATGTTTTGCAGATATGGTACGACCAAATCTAGATAAGCCTGCCTAGAAAAGAGCACGGGGCATTACTATAAATGAAGGGGGATCAAATCCTCCGAAGAAGAGAAGGTAAGAACTCCTACTGGGACACAAAGGCAAAAGAAAGAAGCACACATCTGAGTGAGTGACTATGGATACCCGAGCTGATTTGTCTGAGCCTGAGGACGAGCAACCTTTGCTGTCCCGAAGGAATGACCTCCGTGCTAGATCTCACCCCATGTCCACCAGAGTTCCTCATGCATCCACACCAGCTGAATTACTGCCAACTCCGGCTCCTCCTGTCGCTCCGTGCCACCAGTCGTTCTTGCACCTAGACTCCTAAACAGGTTGAAATGAGATGGTTTGCACACCATCCTTGAGGAGAAACTACTATCTACCGAGGGTCTGGAAAGCAAGTACCCCAGTGTAGCAGAGTTATTATAGTGGCACCAGTTCTAGATTTTCAGCATACCCCGAGGTCCGTATATTCTTTCATGGGTTCGTGAGTTCTTCACAACATATGGTAAACTAGTGCTGAAGAGTAAAAAGAAGGCAAACGAGTTTAGACCAGTTAAATCGGTCACTGTTCGAGGTGTAGAAGTGAATTGCAATGAGGAGTACATTAATGTTGTATTAGATAGGCCGACAGGGTCTTCACTCTCATATGATGGCCTACCTACGACACAAACTGTGGAGGATCTAAAGGGTTGGCTTGCCCCCCTTATTTCTGATACCACTCTTAGGTGGATTGAGGCAGGAGTCGAGATAGAAAAGAATGATTTGAATATTGCTGCCCGTTATTCGTTTGAATTCATTAGTTGTTCACTTATGCCTTCACAAAATGAATCCATCCTCCGACATGCAAAAACAGCCTGCCTGGGGTCTATCTTATCAAAGAGGTGGCTCAACTTGGGCCTTATCATAGAGCAGGTGATGGCCATGAGAGCCAAGTAGAAGCAGACCTCTTTGCCCTTCCCAGTACTGATCACAGATTTATGCCGGCGTGTTGGAGTACCCAGGGATGATGCAAGAGATATTGAGGTTACCCCTTTTTCCTCCACTGACATCCAGCATATTGAGGTCGAGTACACACGAGAGGAGGCTGACAGGAGGAGAGCAGCTTCGGTAGATACTTCTCCAGAAGTTAATGTTGACTCGTTACCTACAGAGGCATCTTTGCCTACTCCGGCCTTCAGGTACTTCTGCCCTTCTACTTCTTCACAGGTTCTGGGCACCTTCACCTCGTCCCAGCCAGTCAAGATTACTCAGGCCATGATCCTGAGGATGGGGTACTCGGCCCATTCAACTGTTGTGAGGGCAAAATTACTTGAGAGATCCATCCCAGGAATGATCAAGAGTGACATCCTTGCTACACTTATCCCCCTCCAGACTTCTGTTGATGAGTTGGTTGTAAGAGTCACAGCTTGTGAAAGCAGGAGGCCTCTGAGGTTACCACTTTGCAAGCCAAAGTATCATACTTAAGGAAGGACGTAGACTATTTGAAGTCTACCGACTTCACTTCATTACTGAAGGATGCAGATGATGTAGATGCTCCTGAGATTCCTCTGTCTACCATCGGTGATGTACAAAGTAATGAGACCACAGTGAGTGAGTCGGATGCTGAGACCGACGCGAAGCAGATACATATACATGAGGAGAGCATATATGGAGACTTGCCGAATCTTGCGAGGACGAGTATGCAGTTGGTGATCCAGACATCCCTTACCGAGACCTCCTTGGCTGCTCCTAGTGCTTTTACTGTTCCTGCCTGAGGTGACTCCGAGTATTGAGACCCGAGACTAGACAGAAGCACCGGGCACTGATGCCCAGACAAATGGAGCGACTGCGTAGACAGGAGCCCCTCTTTACCTCCCTCTCTGTCTTAGTTTATTTTACTTTTAGATATTTTCATTTGCATTTGAGGACAAATGATTTTTGTTTGTGGTGGGTTGAGGCCCACCTTTGTGCATATTAGTTTTGTTTATATATTGGGCTTTGAGCTATAATCGTATTATACACTACTTTTTGTGGAAGGTTTGAGCAGGTGGCTCCTTACTTTTAATTGTAAATGATATTTGACCCTTTCGAAAAAAATTTGCCACCTCTTGTATGTGTTGAATGTGGCTGTTCTCTTGTAAATTTGAGTACTAATTTTGATCAATATCGATGACTCGAATAGTGCTCATAATCAAACATAAATGAATGCGCGGCTACGACAAGGCCATTTGAAGTTGCATAAACAATATGTTAACTCTTTACAACTCATTGTGACTAGCCAATTATAGAATATAGTCTCTTGTGATGAACATTGCACACTAGCAAAAGTGTGGAGTCTTGTTTGACTTTGGTGTCAATGCCTTGTGTGATGAGCTTACCCTGAACCATGCATGATGACACCTAGAATTTGCCCTGTTGGTCTGGTTGACTAAGTGATGCAATTTCTTGAGATGATCTTAGGCAACTTTAAAGAGTGTGAACCAATTTGAAAGTATACCTCTTTTGTGGCTTACCTTGTGAGTGTGTGAACCTCTTCTGAGCACCCTTTGAGCCTAAACCTTTTCTTGGAAGACACTTGATAACTTTACTACCTTTTATTGACCCATTACCCATAATCCTCATGATCTATGATTTGTTTGAATAGCCAACTTAGGCCAAAAGCCTAAGTTGGGGGTGTGGTGAAAAGAGAAGGCAAATCAAATAAATGCAAAGAAGTCCCTTGTGCCCATGTTTTGAGAAAAATGGAACCCCTCCATATAAAAAAATGAGAGAAAAAGAAGAAAATATTGAAAAAGAAAAAGAAAGAAAAAGTTGTGAAATAAAGTTGTGGAAATACAAAGAAAATGGGGTTTCCAATGACTCATGGAAGATGAATAAGAGATGACTTTTCAGCTTGAATGAAATTGATAAAGAAAAGAAAATAAGGTGTTGTTCACATCACATTTCATGAGGATTTTCAGCCTATAAGCCTAAATGACCATACCATTACACTCAGCACCGTTACAAGCCTTGAAAAGGCCTTTCTGATCTTGAATGAGTTGAAGCAAAAGTCAATTGGAAAATAAGGGTAAACATATGGATGAAATAATGCATTGTGTTTATTTTTGTGAGTGTGAGTTTGGATCTTGATTCCGGAACCTTAAATGATTGAACCATTGTGTGTGAATAATTAATCATTCTTTGTGTGAGGGAATTTGAATACCTTTGTTGAACTTGAACTTGCATTTGAAGCAAGTATAGTGAGCTTGAGATTCTTCGGTAACAGTGTGTCACAACTTTAATCTTTGAGTGCACAATTGATCCTTGCATAAGTAAGTTGAGCTTTTTTGTGTGCATTCATGATTGAGTCTGGTGTAGCACTGTTTGAGACATCCTTTTTGAACTGCTGAACTTGAGTTTTACTTGAAGACAAGCAAAAGTTTAAGTAGGGGGTGTTGATGAGTCCACGATTTGGACTCTTTTAGGGTTTTATTTTGATAGATTTAGTGTCCTCAAATGCATATTTTTCCTCAATAACTGATGCAAATCCTTGAGCTTCAGGTCTTTGGAGTTAGAGACAAAACATGGACACTATAGAGCAAAAAGGAACAAGGCAGCTGAAAGAACAAAGAAAAGGAGCCCCGAGGATCGCCTAAGCCATTAGGCGAGTCCTTGAATGGCCTTGGTCTCGCCCAATGTTCTAGTGTGCAAAGCCTTGAAGGTGAAAATCAAATAAGCGATCGAAAGGAGTAGTCGGCGAGTCGCCGAAGAGTTCCGCAAGGCAGTGCCATATCGCTCAAAGTTACAGAGAATGAAGTTGCTGAAGGGCAATGCAGAAAGGTGATGAACCAGACAAAAGGGCATATCACCGAATGAATCAGCAATCCCGACTAACTTCGCCGAGTGATCCTTCACAACACACTTTTTGACAACTATAAATACCTTTTTGAATTTTTAGTTTAGTATCAAGTTTTGTATTTTTCAAAACTCAATTTCAGAACTTAGTTTTTGGGGGACAATTTTCCTTAGCTTTGAAGCGTTGAAGATTTCCATCTTCTAAGAAATTGGAAGTGGGTATTGAAGATTTTTCATCCTTGATGTGTGTAAAGACAATATTTATCATACCCATTTGATGGAAATAATTTTCGGTATCGATTTCTATCTCTTTACTATGTCTAGCTAAAACTCCAATCTTGGGGTGTGATTTTGTGAATATGGGTTGAATTTACTATTGGGTATTGCTAATTGATTGTTTATTCATTGTTTAGAGGTGATTTCGTTCAATAGTTGTGTTTAAATTAAATGGGGTTGTAATTGTAAATACAATTTTATCTTCATGTTTTTTACTTGCTCAAGAGAGAAGTTTTAAAACCAAAACTACTGAATCGATAGTCCGTGGTTATAGGGTTGTCGTGGGTTTAGCCCGAGAGAGTGAATCTTAAACCCTCTCCCACACCTTCAGCTCGAGAGAGTGAATGGACTAAGACAAAAGTTGTGGTTCATTGCCGCTTATCGGTGTTTGAGAGAAACTGATTTGATTCGGGTAAATTGTTCGAGAGAAAATTTACCCCCACTAAAGTCTAGCCTAGTTACCAATTTGCAGCGAGTTAATATCAATAGCATTTACTTGGTTGTGTATTTTAACCTATATTCCTATCACATCCCAAGAATCTCGTGTCTATATTTGCATTTTCGTTTTAGTTGTCACTTTAGTTGATAATTGCTTACAAAAACCCCTTTGATATTTGACACTTTTGTCACCTTTTTTAATTTATCATTTTTTACTCATTAATATCTATAGCTATAATTAACTTGAACATCTTTTTGCTTTTCTATTGATTCTCAATTACAAACCGCTCCCTGTGGGAACGATCCAAACCCTTGGTTGGGTTATATTACTATTGAACGACCGTGGATGCTTAGTATTGGATAAAGCGCCCGGATACGTCAAGTCATGATATAAAACTGATGAGAAATAGTTCCAACTAGTTATATAAAGCCGATGGAAAATATTTTCATCTGGTGAAATGATATAAAACTGATGGAAAATGGTTTCGACTAGTGAAGTGATGACATAAAACTGATTAGAAATGGTTTAGTCTAGTGAAATGATATAAAGCCGATGGGAAATAGTTTCTGCTAGTGATTTGATATAAAGTCGATGGAAAATTGTTCTGGCTAGTGATTTGATATAAAGTCGATGGGAAATGGTTTCGCTACTAATTTGAGATAAAGCTGGTGGGAAATGGTTCTGACTAGTTATATTGTGCAGATGGGAAATGGTTCCAGCAAGAAACTAATTATTGTGAATTGATGCATTTTAATGTTTATGTTTGACTTACTTGTTAATTGTGATGATGCACTTGTTAAGTGTGATTGATCTACTTGACATTGAGATTGACTTACTTGATGCGTTCTCAATTATGACTATTGTACTATGACTATTGAGCCTTATGAGCTATATATTGTAGAATTGTAGGTTGGGCTAATTTTTGTGCAGGTTGTAGTTTGATGAGGTTTGTTTGGGAAGAAAGGAATATTCATTTTTAGCTAGGTTGCTTCAGTTATTAGATTGCTTGTTGGGTACCATGTTGTTGGTACTCACTCGTTTCTTCTACATTTGTTTAGGTTTCGAGCCCGGTGACTACTAGAAATATGGCCTATGACAACAGTTCAAGTTATGTTGCTGTAGATAGGAATTTTGTTGCTATAACCCTATTGGGACGGTTTCAGCAACCCTCCCAACAGATCGCGTTGCTAAAGCTCTGTCACAACGATCTAGTGCGACAGTTTATAAAATTGTTGCGATAGAAGTTCCTATAGCAACAGTTTAAACTTCTAATGTATAGCAAAATTTCTAACTCTCTATTGGGACGGTTTATCAGACCGTGCCTATTAATTAATTGCAACACTTATTTTATCATCCCAATGGTTCTTAATTTAAAGTATTGCGACGGTTTTAGGACATATTAGGACATTTTGTAACCATCCTTATAGTATCTTATGCAACATTTATATTAGCATTGCATCAGTTCTTACTTTAAAGTATGGAAATAGTTCTAACCCCTATTGTGGCATTTAACAAACCTTTACTGTAGTGTCTTATGCAACACCTTTTTGTACATTAATTGCAACAATTTTCTCGTCTATTGCAATAGTTATAGTACCATTGGGACAGTTTTCTTCACTATTGTGTAAATTATATTTGGCTACTGCTATATATAGCTATTATAAGGCTATTGCAATCTAGAATAAGAGTAATTTGAACCAAAATTATAGGCAACAATACTACATAAAGCAATATATCATGCACTCATGCACACTATATATATATATATATATATATATATATATATATATATATATTCAAATTCAATGTAACGTCCAAGGTCAAGTAATATCCAATAAAGCAAAATACACAGTAATGTTTTACCGTTCAAGAGGTTAAACACAAGTTTTCAATGTCCAAAAAACAAAAGACTTCTAGAACACATGTTAAGTTCCAAAGATATCAACTCAATCCTCCCAAGGCGTGCCTTCATTGTTTTCATCCCTTTGTTCACCTTCCCTTCCTGCAAATGGTATTACAAATGAATTAGAAAATGATAATACTTGAAAAGCAACAATGCATAATGACAAAAATGTGCAGTGGCAAAAAATACGAAAGTAGAAAAACTCCTTACTAAGGCATAAGAAGGAAGCTGAAACTAAACATTTCTAAAGATTTCAACTATTAGAGAATACGTCTAACTACGCATATACTAAAACTGATAAAAATGAAAGAGACTGTCAGGCTTAAGAAATTAGTTGGTCACAAGATTCAGCAACACATCATGAAAGACAGCAGCTGAGGAACAAGTATCAATAGAAAGCATAAGAGAAAACTGAAGTAATACACACCCACAAATACATATTTCTGTTAAGCAACAAAATAAGAATAAACTTTTGATGGTCTAATCATCAGTAGTGGTATCAATCTCCATGTGAGATTCATCTAGTCAAAGAAAAGTCTTGATAACGGGTAAACCATGTAAAAACTTATAAGATATCCCAAAGGAGGTTGTGACAAATCTAAGAAAAAAAGTGCAATCTAAGTAATTTCGGTAGCACCAGGACAAGAGGTTACACATCAGAATTATATCCAACAAGAAATTCAGAACCATTTTTAAATTCAAGGATCTAAGTTTTAAAAAAAGACTTGAAATTCATAAATACTGATAACTAGTAAAATAGAACTATGAGAAATGTTAAACATGTGAACCTTAAGGGAATATTGTTAATCTTATTCTCGCGGCTCACTGCATAGTATGAGAAACATTAAACATGTGAACCATAACAATATATTATTAATCTCTTAATATTCACTACATATGCAGAACCAGAAACACATCGACACCTATATTATGCTTGTTCCTTCTCACAAAGGATATGGCAGAAACTATCCATCAAAAGAGGCAGCACATGATGGTCTGTTAAGCAACAAGAAAATCAATACAAGCAGAAGTGTACAGACTAACACTGGCAACAACAATATAATTCATTTTTCTAGAGAGTAATCACATTATATTTCATTTGTAGAGCTAGTATGATTTCCAGACGGGAGGGTTTTATGCATAGAGAGGGATTCATCCACTTTCTCTGTTCTCTCAACAATAATAAAATTTATAGCTCCACGATTACTGCAATCACAAAAATATACTTTAAATTGAACTTGTGACAAAGATCTAGTGCAAAGAATTTTTAAGAAAAACCTTTATGAAACTCAGTGCTGCTAGCATGTCTGCACTAATCAATATCCTCCATTTCAGCCTTACAAAACAAATTCAAGTAAACAGAAATCATGAACAAACAAAGGTCTAAAAAATAAATTGCATGTAATATTCGTACAATTTTACTAATGGAGTCTTCATTCGAGTCTTTGTATGAACGTTCAGGGTGTCTTGTTCTTGTAACCAAAAATAGCTCCTTAAGTGATACATTACTTTCCTTTTTTTTCTCCTTTGTCACATGAAAAAGTGATATTAAAAATCTATTTAAACTAACAAGTTAAGATTTGATAAAGAAGCAGAAAACACACCAGATTATTGCGGACTAAAGCAAAACTTATTTTGCCAGCAGTGTGTGGTTTCATCAACTTTTTTCGATTCCTAGATTTGGTTTCAGCCATTTTCTGCAAATAAAAAAAAAAGAATCATCTCAAATAACTAACTAAACATATAAACCTTCATAGCAGATGGTATATTCATTAATTAAACAGAGAGAAAAAAAATAAGTAGCCGATAACTCATTTCAATTTGGTTCGAGTGTTGTTCGCAATGAAGAGGTGAACAGAAGAGAGTAAATTAGAAAATGAAAAAATAAGGTGCTAACAACATCAATATCACAATAGAAATGAGAAAGAAAAAAGCTCCAACAGCCATGTCGCAATACAAAAGAGACACTGCAATTTTGAAATTACATTTACCTTGTGTTTATCACAGTCCCAATATTTTATGAGTTCCTTAAGTTGACGTTCTGGAACATAAGGAGGCCTTTTTGCCATTTTGGTTTCTTCACTAGTACATGATTTATAGCATAATTTCTTCAATTCAAATTTATGCCTTCTCCAAGCAGATCCAATTACTTCTAAAGTCCATTTTCTCGCATCTTTAGGGATATCATATTTTCCTACAAGTTGGTTTCATTAGGTTAGTAAAATATGTTAATTAATTTTAATAAATAATTGACATTAGTAACTTCAAACCTGTGTATATGTCCATAAATCATCTTTTGTGTCCATATACCTCCAATCTAATATGTCTAGAGGGCAAAGGGTCGCATTTCTTGCCTCAACTCTAAAATCACATCATTGGTTGGACCAAAAGGTTGATTGTTGTTGTTCAGTAGGATCATCCTATGCTCGTTTCTCACATGTACATTTTGCATTAGTGTTGTACCTCTCTTGCTTGTTTGAGTGGAAGGATCTGAAGCTATAGAAAATATAAGTAATTAGAAGTCATAAATAAGTTTAATAAGTTTCTAATATATATGTACCTTGTTCTTCTAATTGTTCATTTGTTGGAATAGTACTTGTAGAATCCATTTGCAGTTGCTCCTCTACAATTGGTTGCTCATCTACAATTGATTGTTCCTTTACACATTATTCATTTGCTTCAACCTGTGGTGCTACTCATTGTTGTTTAGCGATTGGTTGTTCTTTCTCAATTGACTTTAGCAGATTATTTTTCTCTAACCGCACAGCCTGACTCATGACTATCAAAATCTGTGTAAATTTAAGAGTAGACAAGTTAGAATTATTGGAAAAAATATTACCAAATCTGAACACAATATTTTTTGTTCTTCATGGCAGATTGTTAGGTGGTAATGAATCTACCAAATCTTTGTCCATTTGTTCATATATTTGGTAACCTTCTGTTAATTTATCATCAAAGACATATGTAATGAGTCTAAACCAGAAACACCGCAGCTTGGAAATGCCATTGACACTTCGAGGCAACCTACAATTAACAAAGATAGGGGTGTTTCTGTTAAAAATAGTAGGACTGCTCAAGTTTAAAATTATATTCAAGATCATGTACAGAAAAATGTTCATAACGTAGGTGTCTGAAACAGAATAGGTGTATTAAAGAATATCAATAAGTCTGAAATATAAAGAAGAGAGTGAGAAGAGGACCTAATACTTTGTTGCTCCGCAGTGAAGTTATAGTTCCTCGGAGGAATTGCAGTAAAATGTTGAATACTGAAAATAAATAAGAGAAAAACTTAACAAGTAGCTCACCAATACAAATGTTGCTCTAAAAATGAATATGGAAAAGAAATATAATGTATCCACTAGCTCAAATATACTATATGCTCATGAAGTGAAAAAGCTAAAAAATACTTCATTTTAACATCATTATTAACAAGTTCGCATAGAACTATAAGGAAATATTTCTCAAAGAAGGACATTTATTACTCACTACAAAACACTATGAACAATATAAATTTGAACAAATTCAGAAGATCATTCATTAATCATCCGCCTCCATCCACTCCCAATCGGTATCATCAAAGTCATCCTCTTCTTCCGACATTTCCCTAGACATATCTTCTGAACATTCTGCGGAGGAGGGAACATCAACAATATCAACAGGTAGATCTTCTCTTGACAATCTGACATCAACATCGAACAATATATCTGATGAACCAATGTCATCATTAGGCTCCCTCTAAAATGTTTGATCAATATTAGGACAATCCTCTTCCTCCAAATCATACAAATTCACAGGAACCTTTTTTTATTGCATAATGAACCTCTTTCTCAATTGGGTCTTCCACATAAAAAAAACTTGATTCACTTGAGATGCTAGTACAAAAGGATCATTTGTGCTACATAATTTGTTGAAATACACTCGAGTCAACTCATATTCGTCAACTTCATTATGAAACCATTCACATCTAAATAGTACAACACTAAAACAACCATAATAATCAATCTCAATGATATCCTGAATAACTCCATAATAGGTAACCATTCCATCAACTGGATTTTGGTCCTTTGCACTACCAAAACTATCTGTTGTTGCTGACAAAGTCACTCCACTATTTTGAGTCTTATATGGAGCATCTCGTTTAATCGTATGAAATCAGTATCCATTAATAAAATTCCCGATATGTCTTTTGGCAACTTTATTAGGCCCTCTAGCTAGCCATCTTAAATGATTGGTCACTTCAACATTCTTTACTTTCTCTTGCAACCAATTGGCAAATTCTCGACTATGAATCTGTTCTTTTGCCCATGCATTTCCTCCAGCACTATAATCAATAAATCTTTTATGTTCCCTGTTAACACATACTTCAAATTTAACTTTAGGTATTTATAATTCGAACATAAAATATATAATAGTAAAAAAATAATGAAGTTTAAAATATAAATGATTATTACATCTTGCTTGATAAATGCCTCTACTTGTTCATCTCCAGTATTGAATAATGCATATCGATGGGCTTCGGACCACTGATGAATATCCATCTCAAAAGTCTTCCCTTTTCTTTTTTTCTCACTTCTGATTAGATGGCCTGTCTTACTAAACATATGTGAAAAATCAACTCCCTCTGCTTGAATGTCCTCATCATCCTACATTTGGTACCTACTGAATCTTGTCTTCACCCCAACATGTAGGTGCTTTGAACAAAAAGTCAAGCAGTCATCAGCTCGAATACCCTCTGCTATTCATCCTTCTAAATTTGATCGATTACGAACCAGCCCTTTGAACTTGCACATGTTCCGCTCAGAAGAATACATTCAACGTAAATGAGTTGGACCTCAAAGCTTAATTTCATTTGCCAAATGAATAGGTATATATATCATTATATAAAAAAAAGTTTGAGGAAAAATCTTTTCAAGAATACACACTATAACTATCATTTCAGCCTACAATTTAGCAAGATCACTTCTTCTTATTACCTTACTACATATGGCTCTAAAAAAATTTCCCAACCTAATCAAGGCCAACGACATTTCCCTGGGTTGCACTTTTCTAACTGCAACCTGGAGTAAGTACTCCATTATGACATGAGCATCATAGCTCTTGTATCCTGATACTTTCATCTCTTCCACATGTACACGACTAGATATTCTGAGGCAAACCCTCTTGGTAATTTGGCATTTTTTAAAACAGTACAAAACAATATCGAGAAACAAGCTTTAGCTAAATGAACTTTTCCAGTATCATTATCTTCTTTTGGTTGAAGATCCTTGTGTATCCCCATCTCATGTAAGTCGTAGTGAGAATTCACGCGATCTTTGGACTTTCCAGGCATATCTCACAAAGTCCCAAGCAAACTATCACAAACATTCTTCTCTATGTGCATCATATCAAAATTATGCCTTAATTTTTTATGTCACCAATATGGTAATTCAAAAAATATGGATCTTTTCTTCCATGGATCATCATTCTTTCGAGGTCTTTCCTTTTGACCCTTTCCAAAGACATTATTAAATTCACGTAGTTCTTCAAGAATGTCTATGCCAGATAATGGAGTAGGTGCAACTTTATGATCCTCTTTACCATCAAATGATTTCTTATCTCTTCGAAATGGATGATCTAGAGGTTAAAATACCCGATGACCCATGTAACACATATTACGACTATGTTTGAGATATTGAGAGCAAGCACCATAATTACAAGTGGGGCATGCCCATCTCCCCTTGGTGCTCCATCCAGAAAGCATTGTTAGTGCTGGAAAATCACTTATTGTCCACATTAAAGCTGCACGTAATGAAAATGTTTGGTTAGTTACACCATCATATGTTTCCATTCCCACTTTCCACAGTTCCTTCAACTCGGCAATTAGTGGTTGAAGGTACACATCTATATCCTTTCCCGGAGATGTTGGACCTGGAATGATCATTGACAACATCATATACTCCGGCTTCATGCAAATCCATGGTGATAAATTATAGTTCATCAACATAATAGGCCATGTGCTATGAGAAATACTCATCGTTCAGAATGGATTGAACCCATCACTTGAAAGACCCAATCTAACATTACTAGGATTATTAGAGAAGTCTGGGTGTAAGGAATCAAAATGCTTCCAAGCTTCTCCATCAACAGGATGTCTAAGATTCCATCCTTGGGACGTTCAGTAGCATGCCATCTCATAGCTACAGATGTTTTAGAACACATGAATATCCTCTGAAGCCTAGGCTTTATGGGGTAGTACCTTAAAACCTTTGCTGGAATTTTTGTGTTCTTATTGATCAATTCATTACGAACATTCTTCCATCTGGAAGACCCACACACAGTGCAATTATCTATCTTTTCATTGTCTTTCCAAAACAACATACAATCGTTAAGGCACGCATGAATTTTTTCATAATGGAGACCCAAATCATCTATCACCTTTTTTGCCTTATTGAAAGACTCAGGTATCTGAGCAAACGGAAATGCCTATTTTAACAAGTCTAGTAAGTCTGAAAAGGCAACATTACTCAATTTGTGGATGCATTTAAACAAGAACAACCGAATGGTGAAACTCAGCTTAGAAAAAGTCTTGCATTCTGGATATAACTCTTGTTTTCCATTCTCCACTAACTTAAATAATTTCTTTGCATCTTCAGATGGTCCCTCTTTCACTCCTTCATTCCTCTGTTCACCTTCTACATTTCTAAAAGTAGCATGAAGTAGTCCATCAATGTCATCTTGCATGTTTGATCTTTCATCATCAACGTTTTGTTGTGATGTAGTATTTGAGGAAAATCCTTATCCATGGAAAATCCAGTTGGTATATCCACCACGAGCAAATCCAAAAGCAATCAAGTGATTCTCCACCACACTTCGATAATGCCAATAACGATTAAAGCATTTTCTACAAGGGCATACTATTTCATTTCCTTGGGAAGCTCGTTCAAATGCTTTATCAAGAAAAGCATTCACTCCACGTTCATATTCATTGGTGGATCTTGGGAGATTCATCCAACTTTTATCAATCATATCCATTGGATATCCCTACACGACACAAGTACAATATCAAAACCAAAATTTAAATTTTACAGTATCAAAACAAACCAATTTCAACTAAGACTTAGAAATATACTACCTTGTTCGTAACAAGAACCTTAAAGTAGTACCCTATAAAATGTACCCTCCCTGTTTATACAAATCCAACTATGTGACAATGTTTGTCTGACTAAGAGTGAAAAAACCCAAGTGTACTATAATAAGTTGCATGTTACCATATTGCAATGGCATGACAAGACTAATAATCAAGATATGCAAGATAAACCAACAGAAAAAAAATTGACAAGCAGCAAGCTAACCTGAGCAATCTTACGAGATGTATAAAGCAAAAGAGGTCATCCAGAACAATCATTGGAAAAAATAGAACTTCTGGACTAAGAGTTTACCTACGATGAAAGTAAGAGATTTAATTATATCCACAAGTTTTAGAATAGTTAATTGTTCTGACCTGTAATAGTAACAAACATCAACACACATCAATAAGTCAATTACAAGATAAAAGCAAATCATACTTAAAAATAAAACTATAAACAAAGATATCTTAAATAGATAGCAAACAGGGCATATGCATTGTATTCATTATCTTTGCAACTTATCAATTTTGCTAGTGCAAGTATCAATATAACTAAAAAAAATAAGAGATACATGTATACATACACATTCTTAACTAAAAGAAAAATAAAACCAGATCACACATATCAGATTTTGGCAAAACAAAGTATCATTTGATGACGCATTGAAAAAGTGGAGATTTCAATTTGTATCTACATACTACTGTTGTCAATAAGAGACTAACACATCTTTTCTTAAAGTCTAATATGACACAAACAATCCAGAAACATGTCTATGGACCTACTGGAATGAGAATTTCAGAACTTCAATTAACTCAAGAAACTATCATCATTGTGGGAGGCACAAATAAATTATCATGTAAAGAAGATTTATCACATAATACGAATGATTATGATTTGGGAGTAATAAAAATAATAAGAAACACTTTGTTACATAGAGGAAAGATGTCAGTCAACAAATTAAATATCAAATCATGTATTCTGTAATTGTATTCATGAACATGAGGAAATCATTGCAATCTTTCTGTCACATAAGGACATTACAAAGAACTTCTCCTATTATGATGACAACTCAAGTATTTTCCAAAAGATTTTGAGGCTTTTGGATTTGGTTCTAGCTTACCCAACAAAAAACATAATGGATGTGTTCGATTCTTATACTGTCAAGCTGACCAAACTAACGCTGATTATAGTAACACAATATCAGAGATGACCAAACTGATGTCGACTTACAATAACACAATATCGAAGCTAACCAAACTATACAACATAACACTACATTCTATTACATATTAGAATTAAATGATAAAATAAAATTAGAACACTCCTTTCTGGAATTCGACTAAATTTACTGCCACTCTAGCAACAAATGTTTTTGATATAAAAAAAGGATCCACAATAGAACACCTAAAACAGATCTTTTCAATAAAAAAAACAATTGTTTCAACTATAGAATCAAAATTAGCTATTATCCTAAAAATAGAAAGTTTTAGTATTAAAACCAATGTGAATATCTAACTTCTCAAAATAAGCCATAATCCATAATTTTCATAATAACCTTTAACAAATTTGAGGTACAAACTTTAAACACAACAAGATTAAACCAAAGATATAAAATAGAACAAACAACATCTATTTCATAGAAACCCATTTGTGCATTTCAAAAACCCTTCAATGGTGTTGAAAAAGTTGAAGAGCAGAAGCACTTTCAAGAACCCATGAAAATGTAGAGACAAGGGAAACTTAAAAAGAGTGAAATAAATAGAATATCACACCTTTCAGTGAAGATTAAGTTCTAGAGGGGCACCACAAGTCACTTGTTGAACCTATAGGAGATGACGCTTTCGTTAGAAAAAAACTCTTGGTTCTTTTCAGAGATGACCAAGATGAGCTGCAGGAGATGACGCTGTTGAGACGAGCTATTGTAAGATATGATTTTGAAGGAAACCCACAAAGGTCGAGTTGTTGGTTCTTTTCAGAGATGACCTTGGAGAAACCCTTGATTTTTTTCTTCCCTGATATAACAAATTCCTCAATTTTGATTTCTAAAAGACCACTAAAAGAGTTACTTTGCAACTAAAATAAAATAAAATTTCGCGGGCTTCTAAAATTAGAGGAGGGAAAATAATTTTTTAGGGGAAAATATAAATATCAATTAAAAAAAATCACAAAATCGTCCCTATAGTATTTAATATTGCAATAGTTAAAAATATTATTGCATAAAATATCTTTGTGGCAACGGTTAAAGGCTGATGCAACGATTTATTTTATTAAGTGTTGTATTAGGTCAAAGGGTCTATGGGAACGATTAAAAGTGTTGCTATAGAATATTTATGGCAATAATTATTAAACCGTCACATAATCATTGTTGCCGTAGGCCATATTTCTAGTAGTGGGTATAGCGTGATTTCTCTTTCTCTCCCATCTTCGAGGCTTTTCAATGAACTGTTGAGAGGTAGCTGGTTGTCATCCCGGCAGGCCCTTTAGTTCTTCCTTTTATGCTTTGTTCTATTTGAAAAACAAAGATTAGAGACTTATACTTAATTATGGATTCTACTATTTATGTACTAGTGGCTTGTACACGTGACAACCAGGTTTTGGAGTGTTAATAGAATGAATAAGCCTTTCCTCTTTTATCTTGTTCTTGCTTGATCTTCCACATTACTTTCATTTTCATTAGGATGAGGCTTACTTGTCTTGGTGGGAATAGACAAGTGTCATCACGTCCATTTCTGTGTCATGACAAATGGTATCAGAGCTTAGATTCATAGGTCTCATGACAAAGAATCTTGAGGATTGGTACATAGACGTTTATACTTATCTTCGAGAGGCGATGATGAATGATAGGAAACTTCATTTTGTTCATTTTTCCTTATCGTGCGTGGTTACCTTTTCTAGTGCTGAGTTTCCACATGTTGTTTTGGCAGATGCCAAGGACAAGATCTTATGTTTCTAGTTGTAGAGAGGAGGCAGTCCCTGAGATAGTTGTTGAGGCCCCATTTAGGGGCAAAGGTCCAGGCTCAAGCAAGAGGCCCTTCTTGTAGAATAGCATCAATCAATAGGTCCTGCTCGTTAAGCAACACCAACTAAAGGTAGAGCTTATAGAGATTCCTCTTGAGCCACACGTTGAGGTTTCTGAGGACCACGTTCTTCCCGAGTTTGGAGCTCCTTTGTTTTGGGAGACTTTATTGAAGATGTTAGGTGTGTGATGTGCCGTGAAATATTGGCACATTTGATGCTCAAATTTAAGGATTAATGCTAGAAATTGAGTGTATTTATGTGGTTATGATGTGTTTGGTCATGTTTGAACCGGTAAAACACTTGGATGCGGGAGATAGGAATAAGGAAAATAAAATGATTCTGGCAAATGCACCACGGTGCCCAGATGGGACGTGGTCATGAAGACGAGTCATCTGGAGGCTTGTGGGGTTGAAGTAGTGTCAACATGGTAAGATGAATTCAATCAAGTAAAGACCACAGAAGTTATGACGGACCGTGGTTTCTTTCACGGATCGTGATGGAGCCCGTAAAGAAGTTCCAGTAGATATGTTTTGATAATCTACATTTTGATTGGCTAAGTAAGGACTACGGAGGCCTAGACGGGTCATGATCCTCACAACGGTTCGTGATATTGATCGTGAAGGATTTCCAGTGGACATGCTTTGGGGAGTTACATTTTTTTATGGCTAAGGAAGGACCACAGAGACCTAGATGGGTTGTGGTCCTCTTGACGGCCCATGATGCTGATCATGAAAGATGCCAAGAAAAGGGGTCTCACACTGTCTAAGTGTGAGACCAGGGTAGGCTTCACGGACTGTGAAGCTCATGATGAACCGTCCTACCGTCCGTGAAACAGCCCGACAATTCAGTCCTACTTCGAGTAGGACTCTTTTTAGACAGACTATTTGAATTAATTAGGTTTATTTTTTGTTTTATCTCGTTATTAGATTAAGGATAGACTACTTTCCATATTATTGACTACTTTGGTTTCATCAATTAACAATGGATTGAGACTTGAAGTTTGATTCGGTATTTGAATATCACGTTTTCCTTGAATTTATAATCTTCGTAAGTGATTTCTTTTAATGTGTTCACCTTAAATTTTCACTAATTCACTTGAAAGCATGAGTGGCTAAACACCACAACTAGGGTTGTGGGAACTGTGACAAAAACCTATGTGTAGATTCACAGAACGAGTGAAGTGTGATTGTTAATTGCAAAATATAATTCTTACTTTTGATCTTCATTCTTTCTAATGAGTGCACACATTAGAACTCGCCTGTATCTATCTAAAGTAATACCCCCACAAACCATCACCCACGTCCCTATTTCCTCAAATATAAGTGAGTCTACTATCTAAAAAAAATAACAAATGTATTAGTCAAAACATTTACATGAAGTCAAATAATTAGAGAAGGTTGTTTAAAAATTGTAAAATGACTTCTTTTGAAATGCAAATCATTGTTTAAAAAACTAAAGGTTCAAGAAATTAAAATGTTCAACTTATAAGTGGATTATTCAATTATGGATATGAATTGTACATATTCTTAGGTGAAAATATTAATTTTGAAAGGAATTAATTTAAAATTCAAAATTTATCTATTTTTAATATTTTCAATCATCCATTTTTATTATTAGGGGGAGAATATCTATTATTATTCTATATATATATATATATATATATATATATATATATATATATATATATATAATAAGAGAGGAAATACAATTACTATAAAATAAAATACAATTTATCATTGAATCAAAAAAAATAATTTAAAATTTTA
This sequence comes from Solanum okadae, assembly GCA_036553675.1. NCBI lineage: Eukaryota > Viridiplantae > Streptophyta > Magnoliopsida > Solanales > Solanaceae > Solanum > Solanum okadae. The sequence goes on from CM071678.1 coordinate 38,554,852, forward strand.
AAATAAAAATAAAAGTCTCAAACATACAAAAACAATATATCTGATGTATATTTTTAAAAAAATAAATAAATATATTCAGACATTACAGCTGGGACCACTTGACTTCTTTTTATCATAAAAATAAATTATAGTGATATACTCCCTCCGTCCCATTTTATATGCCACCTTTTTAATTTGCACTTGCATTAAGAAATGATGTAACTTTACCCTTCTACCCTTATTTAATGTTTTCTTAAGTCAACTTTATAATAAATGATGAATACATTTTCAAGATTTATTAACTAATCTATCAAGGATATAATAAGCAAAATATGGAAATTTATGCCTAAATTTTAAAAAATGATAATTATTGTGGTCCAACTATTTATAGAAAGGGATGACATATAAAATGGGATGGAGGGAGTATAAAGTTTTTTTTTTATTTCTTTTGTTTATTGTATTTTGTTTGTTTGGTTATTTAAAGTGCATAAATAAAATGTAATTTAATAAAAAAAAATTACTTATATGTAAAATCAAGGAATTGCTACACTATGTGTATTTAATTAATTTCAATAATAAATATGAAATGTATTTAATTAATTATATATTAAGTTATATTTTCATGTTTGTATTAAATATTAAATAATAATTAATAATAATTATAATTTAATAATTTTTTCCATTAATAATTTGACTCAAATTAAAATCAGTAAGTAATATTTTTGAAATTTGTAGTTTTGAATAATACATGTATGAAACATTTAAAGTTATTTTTTTACTTTTATAGTATTAAATATTTCATGTGGAGAGTTGAAATTTGATTTGTTTCATAAGAAAAAAAACCATATTTAATAACATAACATAAATTTATTGTAACATAAAAATATAGTTGATCATAACTATTAGAACAATATTATAATAAAAAGGTTATATAGTAAATCATTGAGTTAATATGGTCATATAAATTGTAATAATGTAATACTATAACTATATAAACAATATATTAACAAGTAAATAAATTTATCTATTTAAAAATATATTAACAAGTAAATAAATTTATCTATTTAAAAATATATTAACAAGTAAATAAATTTCATAAATTTCTTTTAATTTAATATTTATGACATTTAAAAATATCTGCGCAACACGTGTGTACGAATACTAGTAAGATAAGTAGGATCATTGGCTATTGAGAGGTGTCACATCAACTTTTTATCATCTAGCTTTATATATATATAAATTTATTTGTCGATAAGTTCAACTCTAAGCTCCACAAAAACATAAATGCATTCTCTCTCTTCTAACTTCCAACCAAAGTTTCTCATTTATATTAGCAAGAAAATAAAAATTAAATGATAATTATTTCCTACTTTTGTAGGCTTATTAAAGGTAAAAATTTTGCTATATTTTTTCAGTTGCATCATTGTGTTTCCCGTTCAGATTTATTATTTTAGTCAATTTTCTATAGTTTTAAACCTTTTTTACCGCTATTATCAAAGTTATATGGTATACTAACTTGCTTTTGAGTATTAATTTTGATACTTATATATTAATTAATATATTTATGATAATTATATAAATTATTGAATTTTGCTGATCGAATTTGATCCTAAACATTAGTTTTATCTCAAACAAATCTATAAAAATTTGTTGATGAATACGAATCAATATATAATGATGTAAAATAATAAAAATTGTAATGCAAATAGTTCTATACCTATTTATTAGACGAGTAATGACCAATGTATATCAATGAATATCAATCTCAATTTAAGTAAATATATAAAATTTTGTTAAGTAAATATGAAAAAATGAATATCAATTTCGATTTAAACAAATGCCTGCACCTTGGGCGGGAGTGTGTCATGACCCAAAAATGGACGTGATGACACTCATCTTGTTCCACCAAGACAACTAAGCCTAAAACTCAACCATTACAATAAAATGCGGAAATTTTACAATAAACTCAAAAATACCCCCAAAATTTGGTTGTCACATGTACAAGCCTCTAAAGTATTACAATTGATTCAAAAGAAAAACACAACTGTCAAATGATATTATTTCTAGAATAGAACAAGATCATAAATAGAAGTAAGAAGGTCCACTGAAATGACAAACAGCTACCTCACAAACCTCCATAACAAGCCTTAGACAAGGAGAAAAGAAAATATCACAAAGGTCTGGGCTAGTAACCTACAAAAATGTAGAAGCAAAGGGTGAGTACCAAACCACATGGTACTCAACAAGTACCTCTAAACACAAGCTAAGGGGAATAGAAAACGGGTATTCCTCACACCCAACCGAACCTCCACAACTACAACCTGCATAAAACCAATCCAACCTAATAGTTCACAATTTACAAACACGTGTCTCAACAACAACATTCTAACAATCACATATTCTCCACAACAAGCTCAATATTCATGAATTACAAACTCCACAAACTACAACAAGCTTAAAACCAGCCCAACCTAACAGTTCATAATTCACATAGCACACAGCTCAACAACAACACTCTACCGATTACGTATCTTCAACAACAAGCTCAATATTCATCAATGAAAGTTCCACAGAAAGGCACTCACAAGATCAGCAAAACACAATATCAAGTTCCCTAATGATAAATATGTGCAATGCAATGGAATGCAATGTCAAGTCTAGTGATCCATGTCTGACCTAGTGATACACACTCGCTGTCTCTCAGTCCGGGACACATGGGGGACATATCTGTCCATGCATCCATCTTGGCTTGCGATACGTCGCTCGATATACAGTATCCATCGCGGCGTGCGATACTTCCCCCGAAATATAGTATCCATTGCAACGCAATACATCCCTCGATGTATAGTATCCATCGCGGCGCGCGATATGTCCCTCGAAATGGTACATCCTCTTATCACATAACACTTATCATAACCATGTCTCAGAACTAATGCAAATGACATGTTCACACAAATAATGAGGAGATGACCATTTTCATAACAAGGCACAATTCACAACAATCCAACCGTGATACAACATCAATAATTAAGCAATAAGTCTTTCAAATCATTCTCAAACATCACACACCAACAATTAATCACATTACCTTTTTATTAACTTTTTTCCATCATTAGAATTATTCAACATGGACAAGTTAACCCATCACCAATTCCCATTACTCCCAAACATATACGACAAGGAAATACATGATTCTATGCACTTAACAAGGGATTAGAAATCCACTTGCCTTTATTAATCAACAATTCACTCCGAGACTTGAGTCTTCCCCTTTCGTTGAGCTTCCAAATCAATGCAATATATTCAAGTACATAATCACGATAAGATTTCGAAACTAACAACACCCATATTACTATCGGTTTAGCCTAGACCCAAAAACTCACCCAAATCTATAATCAAATTCTTAAGTTTCATGTCTAGGGTTAAGTCCCAATTTTTCCAATATCATAAATCTAATGGTATTTACATATATAATACCCTACCCCTAATATTTAATTGCATATAACCAATATATCAAAACATAAATCATAATGTCATAACCACAAAAATAATTTCTAAATTGGAAATTAAAACATAACCAGTGAGCGGCCTCCAGCAACGAAGTAACACTACTAGAACAATATTCAAAACATTAGCTAATACCAGTAAACCTCATTTCCAATGATTACCTCATCATGTCTTTTCTTTCACATTCAATTTTGTCATAATTACGTAATCATCGATTAAAAATTAATTTGCCAACTAATTTTGGCCTAAAGAATTTCACAACAGCATTAATTCAATGGAGTTCTTTTCCTAATTAAATATTATATTAATATAGGAATGTAGATGCAATACAATTTTCAATACATATTGAAGGTGTAAGGCGATGGTATGATTTTACCTAGAAAAGATGCCGCCTTTTTGTGCTACGCCGTATTTCCTTTTGAGCATAGCTTATTAAATGTCAACTCCTATTTAATTTATTTCAATACCTAATTTAAGTGAAATAGGGTAGCAACTGAATTCTGGATTTGGCCAATTAATCACTAATTAAATTAATTATTTAAAATTACTCACTAATTAAATACTTGTAGTTAAAAGAATAATTCAAAATTCCCATTTAAAATTTACGGAAAGGGTCTTTTATGAAAGAGAGAGGACTAGTTCTGAAAATGACCTTACGGTTCATTACATTATCCACCACTAAAAATCATGTTCGTCCCCGAACATAAGGAAGAAGAAAGACGAATAAATGTTGTTACCAAAAGCCTAAGGTATAATTTACCAGTCGGTGTTCATCTTTCTATGTGAGCTCCTTCTTAAGACCATTCCATCAAGATTAACTACTAAGAACTGAACTTTCAAAACAAACTTTGGAAGATCTACAAATCAAGAGTTATTACCAAACCACAGACTAACACATGAACTCAATCTGAACCGAAACCCTCTAGACCATAACACAAAAACCAAGAGAATCATTTCTCACAAAACCACGATAAAATTTGGAATCAATACTTGCTACAACCAGAAGTGAACCTGAACCAATCATCACACACTCATAGTGCACAAACCATCACATATCTTATCAAAATTCCCTTCTCACAACATAATCTTCCCACGAGGTTAAGTTATAAAAATTGGATCTGTATACATTGAGTACTCATCCATGGAGAAACGAACTTAGTTGACCCAAAGAAGAAAATTATCACGTAAACACCCAACAAGCGATACACTTCAAAATGCAGAACCTCTAACAACACTCTTACGCAATAACTCTTCACAATAGCTCTTATATGAGTTCTCATAAGCAAGGTTGTGTGTGTAGAACTACTGGTATACTTCAACTATCCCAAACAAAATCAATTGTTTCATAACTGAAATGACCAAATCTACCCAAGGATTCCACCCTACTAAGAGGACAGTCAAAAGATAGGTACACCCAATGCACCACTAGGGATTCACCCATAGATGTGGAAACATGCCTGGCATAAGCAGTGAATCAAACTTCAAATAATGTCTAGAACGAAGAAGGTGGTGACATAAGAATGTATGGAACCAAAGTCAGATAACATAAGATACTTCTTCCATAGTGACCATATTAAACATTTACTTCCATCTAACTCCATCTCCTTGATATTTTTACCTTATCCTCCAAACCAAAACATTACGTGAAACCCCCGTTAGGTATAACAATCAAAAGTAACCAAATTTACTACTCAAATTATTTTTAAGTCCTTCCGAGTGCTTCATACTCAATGCGATCGATCATTTCTTACCTTACCAATCCATACCTTGATAAAAAACACTACCACAAACCTAAACTAACAATAAAAACCTTGAATTTTGAATCCAAATGTGTAACCCAATCCCTTTATCTATTAACATTAACTCATAGCTTGAAGATTTTTATGAATTCACGTATCTTAGCTTATCAATTATCGCCTCTCGATCGACCTTATCATATCTTTTGCTAAAAATTCAACCATACTCATTACCAAACTCAAAACTACAAAAAAAAAACTTATAATCACACTCGCGTTGAACACCTATACACTCCTTTATCAAGTTTTATCCAATAGTTTTTAACCAATATGATGAACCCGTAAAACTATCACAATAATTTAGGCAAAATAGATGAAACCACATGTCTCTGAATTCAATTATCCACTCTTTCTGAAGATACATCTTTGACCCTTACAATATGAGTGAATATCATTGTTCTCGCCTCTTTCCGAAGGCTAAACTACATCCCACTAATTCTTTTTATTTGTAACTCTAGTTCATTCCAATTCTATTCGAGTGGTGTCTAAGCACCTCCTATAACTTTCCATGCAACCAGGCTACTCATTAAATAATAGCAAAGCATAACATTAGATACTCAAAAGTCGTCATTACCATACAAAATCTGTTTAACCAACAATCTTTATCATATAGTTGCATCCTAATCACTATCCATCACGAACTCTTATTACCATTATGCTCAGTTAGCCCTTTCATCATCACGAAGTCAACCTTGTCATCCACATGACACCTCAAACCCAGCTATACCAATTCAAAATCAAAAGGACTAACCCAATTTATATGCATTTTCTTACTAAAATCCTCAATTACCTTCACACAAGTATACTCGTTGGAAATTTTCGTTAGCCATAAGTTTGTCATTCTGGTATCTATCCATTCCCTTGGACCTTAAAATGAAATCACCGGTCCTCATTTAGAACCATCGGGATACACTTCTCAACTTAACGCATTAATACCGTATCAACGATCAACCACTAAAATCTTCCTTATACACATGCTTAACCCCAAACATCTGCAGTAACAATCGAGTCGGTTTCTCAAATGTGAATACAACATCGTATCTCATTATACGAGCATGTGATACAACTGATAACTCTTTAAGTAGTTAGTAATCGCACTTGACATCAAGGTATCCATTTTCATATACCACTAGTACAACATTGTGAAGTCTATTAAATCAACCACTAGAACACATCATACCTAACGAGAAGATTGTACCCAAATAGCCTATACATTTTTAAATAACTAACATACACTACCAAATCTGTTCGGTCTCTTGTCCAAATCGATATGCATCGCTTCGTAGATCAGGTCAATAACAGGAGTAACACATTCTCTAACTCTAAACAAGTAAGAATCGATACCATTATAGTAGTTGTATTATGACCATTTTTGATATACACTCAATCTATGAAAGATTCTAACCTTGATTGGCGCAACATCATTCGCTAAGCAACACATATATGTTATGATAACTATACCAACTGTATTTTCCAAGGTTACACTATTCATTATCTAGCCATCTTTTTGATCATTCCACTTCCAATTATCAAACCACTCCTGATATTGCCTATACAACACAAGTATTGATCCCACTACTAGATGACTAGCCTAAAAATAAATATCAGACGCTCATGAAGTTCCTTAAACCACTATTCAACCTAATCATCCAAATATCTTCAAAATATTTCGTCAAGTCACCAACTTACTCAATCCTTTCAAATTGCTAAACATTCTTAATCTAACCACACATCATATACATAAGTTTATCACTTCCACTTTAGTACTATGTCTAACCTTCAAGTCATACATGACACACCAACTGCTCACATGAGGGACTACGCACAAGTCATCAATATAAGTGAGAGTGAACGGAGTGACGCGATAAGAATCAAAACCGAACCAAGTACACACGATAGAGATCCAAGATGTAAAATTTTTTCTTAAGAGTCACTATAGCCTCTTGAAGATAAGTACAAACGTCTCCGTATAGATCATCGAAACTCTATGTAGACTCAACTTGTACACACGTGAGACCTATGAACCTGGGCTCTGATACCATTTTGTCACGACCCAAAAATGGACGTGATGACACTCATCTTATTCCACCAAGATAAGTCACCCTAAAAGTAAACCATTACAATAAAATGCGGGAATTTTATAATAAACTGAAAAATATCCCCAAAATTTGGTTGTCACGTGTACAAGCCTCTAAAGTATTACAATTGATTCAAAAGAAAAACACAAGTCTCAAATGACATTATTTCTAGAATAGAACAAGATCATAAATAAGAGTAAGAAGGTCCGCTGAAAAGACAAGCAGCTACCTCACAAACCTCCATAACAAGCCTCAAACAAGGAGAAGAGAAAATATCACAAAGGTTCGGGCTAGTAAACTACAAAAATGTAGAAGCAAGGGGTGAGTACCAAACCACACGGTACTCAGCAAGTACCTCTAAACACAAGCTAAGGGGATAGAATACAGGTACTCCTTACACCCCAACCGAACCTCCGCAACTACAACCTGTATAAAACCAACCCAACCTAACAATTCACAATTTAAAAACACATATCTCAACAACAACATCTAACAATCACATATTCTCAACAGCAAGCTCAATATTCATCAATTACAAACTCCACAACTAGAACCTGCTTAAAACTAGCCCAGCCTAACAGTTCATAATTCACATAGCACACAGCTCAACAACAACACTCTAACAATTACGTATCCTCAACAACAAGCTTAATATTCATCAATCAAAGTTCCACAAATTGGCACTCACAAGATTAACAAAACACAATATCAAGTTCACTAATGATAAATATGTGTAATACAATGGAATGCAATGTCAAGTACAGTCATGCATGTCTTACCTAGTGATATACACCCGCTGTATCTCAGTTCGGGATCCATGGGGGACATATTTGTCCATGTATCCATCGCGGTGCGCGATACATCCCTTGATATATAATATCCATCGCGGGAAGTGATACGTCCCTCTAAATATAGTATCCATCACGGCGCGTGATACGTCCTTCGATATATAGTATCCATCGCGGAACGCGATGCGTCCCTCGAAATGGTACATCCTCTTATCACAATCATGTCTCGGAACCAATGCAAATGACATGTTCACACAAATAATGAGGAGATGACCATTTTCAAAACTAAGCACAATTCACAACAATACAACCGTGATACAACATCAACAACTAAGCAATAAGCCTTCCAAATCATTCTCAAACATCACACACCAACAATTAATTACATTACCTTTTAATTACCTTTTTTTCCATCATTAGAATTATTCAACATGGACAAGTCAATCCATCACCAATTCCCATTACTCCCAAACATATAAGACTAGGAAATATATGATTTTATGCACTTAACAAGTGTTTAGAAATCCACTTGCCTTAATTAATCAACAATTCACTCCAAGGCTTGAGCCTTCCCCTTTCGTTGAGCATCCAAATCAATGCAATCAATTCAAGTACATAATCACCCATATTATGATAGGTTTAGCCTAGACCCAAAAACTCACTCAAATCTATAATCAAGTTCTTATGATTCAATTCTAGGGTTAATTCCCAATTTTTCCAATATCATAAATCTAATGGTATTCACATATATAATACCCTACCCCTAATATTTAATTGCATATAACCAATATATCAAAACTTGAATCATAATGTGATAACCACAAAAATAATTCTTAAATCGGAAATTAAAACATAACTAGTAAGCGACCTCCATCAACGAACCAACACTACTAGAACAATATTCAAAACATTAGCTAATACCAGTAAACCTCATTTCCAATGATTACCTCATCATGTCTTTCTTTCACATTCAATTTTGTCATAATTACGTAATCATCGATTAAAAATTAATTTGCCAACTGATTTTGGCCTAAAGATTTTCACAACAGCAATAATTCAATGGCGTTTTTTTTCCTAATTAAATATTATATTAATATAGGAATATAGATGCAATATAATTTTCAATACATATTGAAGGTGTAAGGCGATGGTATGATTTTACGTGGAAAAGATGCCGCCTTTTTGTGCTACGCCGTATTTCCTTCTGAGCATAGCTTATTAAATGTTAACTCCTATTTAATTTATTTCAATACCTAATTTAAGTGAAATAGGGTAGCAACTAAATTATGGATTTGGCCCATTAAACACTAAATAAATTAAATAGTTAAAATTACTCACTCATTAAAACCTTGTAGTTAAAAGAATAATTCAAAATTCCCATTTAAAATATACAGAAAGGGTCTTTTATGAAAAACAAAGGACTAGTTCTCAAAATGACCTTATGGGTCATTACAGACTGTCACTGAGAACCATTGCTGGCCCCAAGGAAACCCTTGGCCTGACTTACTTAATCGGGCGAAGACTTTAAGAATTAAGAAAAGAACTCAAATGCAAAATAACTCATCTGTCACAAACTAAACTCATAATGTTTTAGAATTAAACATTTAACTTAGCCAGAATGACAACTCATATATGAACATAAACCAATAACAAAGTAAAGACAAATGAACTAACTGACCGTCTATCTATGAAGCCTCTAATAATTGATATGGATGTCGGGACAATACCCATGACATCCTAATGAACTAAATACTGAAAAGAAATAAAAAGGAATCCTCCGGAAGCAAAGAGGCTCACCAACAAACTCTGGAGCTCACTAGAATCAACGATGCGCTGGATGCTGATCCTGGTTACCTATGTTTGCATCATAAGAAGATGCAGGCCAAATGGCACATTACATTGAATGTACGAGTATGCGAGGGGAATTCTAAAACAAGACATAATTTTGAAAGGAACTGAAGAACTTACCTGGCTCAACTCAACTGATTTCATTATAAAGTAGTGTAAATAAATGCAGTATAATGAAAAGCTTTAAAACATGGTTTTCAACTCTGTGTATTAAGAAATACAATAATAACTTTGTATGTATGCAAAGATACAATATGAATTCTGTTTGTATATGTAAATACAAATATTTCTGATGTGTATAAAAATACAAAATACTGTTGTGGGAGTTTCTCTAACCGACAACCATCACTTAAGAGCTATCGTGATGATATAACATTTTGCCTCACGCTGCCAGGGCCGTCCTATAACTTGCCGGGGGTATAGAACCTGAACTACTAAGTGGATCCACTAGTCTATGCTAAAAAGCATTAAGGAATCATCTAAAAAGTATGACCCTTTTCTACCCATAGTGGCTGCATGGTTTATGGGGGCTGTGAGTTGTCTGAACTCTCCCCCATATCGGTGCTCAATACAACTCCCAAAATATGATATTAGCTCTTATCTTTTATAAAACCATACTTCTTTCTGTGATTTGAGATAATTGCTCAAAGACTTTGCTCAAAGGATCTTCTTGGAAATCAAAGTTTCCTCTCTTGCTTAATTGTGAAAGCATTTACTCTTTAACTGGAAAACTAGCTCAAAGGCTCTTTACTGAAAAACTAGCTCAAAGGCTCTTTTCGAAATAAGGTTTCCTTTCTTCTTTAAATGTGAAAACATTTTACTCTTTGGAAATACATTGTCCCGATATACTCTTTTGAAGAAATGAACTTCAAACTTTACTTTTTACTCAACTCAAAACTCAAGTCTTTAAACAAAGTTAAAACATTTGTAAAAGACTCTTGGAAGACTCTATGAACTTCTCTTGACTTCACTCTTAACTTCTCTTAACTTCACTCTTAACTTCTCTTGGCTTGACTCTTAACTGATCCTTGAATTGAATTATGGATTTAAAAATTGTGATTTGTGATAGGAAAGATCTCATTATGTTTAGGAGCAAAGTTATATATTTCTTATATAGTTAATATCTTATCCCTTATTTGTATTTTTATATTTTTTGCCTTATATGTGATCATGCTTTCTTCATTATTAAATCCTGTTACTACTATCGGTGTTTTTAATTTTTCCCATTTATCTTCTGTTTTTTTTCTCTGTTGAGGATGAAGCGTTTTTCATTTTGTTTGCTTTTATTTTTATGTTTTTTTATCTAATATAAGATGAAAAGTTGAATAAGATTAGAGTTGCAAAAGAAAATGAGTGTTATGGATTTTAAATGACCTTGTACTATTTTTTTTTTATTCTTTGTACTTTCTTTGTTGGAAGAGGTCAAATAAAAAGTAAAAAAAAGCATTAAATACAATGCCCTTTTATAATGAGGAGATTAGTACACATGTATTTATTATAGTACTTTAGAAGGCTTAATATTTAATAAAAATGTTAGATGCCTTCTTTTTTGCTAAATATTTATAGTCATTTAAAAATATTCTTTTGTCATCTGATGTGACATTCATTCCTATTTACTTAAGGTAGTAAATATTGTGCTTGTACAATGGATAGGAATTAAAAAAAAGATTTCTTATTCAAGACATGTGAAATTTATGTAGTAATTGATTTTGGATCTAGTCAAAACCTTTTGGGATATAGACTTTGCATTATCTTCTTTATTTTATAAAGAATAGTGACCAATTTTTTTTTGACTATATTATGATTTTAATTATGTGTATTAAAATTGTTCTTGATAAATTCACTTAGCCCTTATGTTCCTTAAATAGTTCCTTGGCTCCTACGATAAATTTGTGACATACGTTATCGCATTAAATGGTATTAATCATATTTCCATTTTGTTCCCATTTCAGATATGGTTGAACGGGAACATGTTCAAATTGCTCCAAGTGGGAGTTCTCGAAGTCGAGCAAAGGGACAAGGTAGAAAAGCAAGTCGTCGTAAGACATATTTTCGAGGGCGACACAAAATCTGTCAAGGAATCAAAGGGACATTCGAAGGGAAAAAGAGAAAAAATTTAAAGAATTTAAGTCTTTGAATATGTCCCCTAATATTTCAGCACGTGATTTTATTCACCTTTTTGAAATAAAATGGGTTGAACTGATTGATTATAAGGAAATTTCATAGTGGAGAGCCTTAGCTTATTTAACAAGACGCTCTCTGTGAACCTTGGGGTAATAGACTGACTGATGTTTATCAAAACATTTGGCCCAGTCAACCTTTTAGGGTGTATATTTGTTGTCTTGAAGACTTGCAGGAGGATTTAAGTCTTTGAATTACTTGTAATTTGTTATTGCTTATTTGTTTTTCAAGATATGAATAATATAGTTTGTTTTTTCTCAATTTATGTTATTAGACTTAAAAATTCTTGTTATGAAAGTCTTCAATATATTAATTATACACATTAAGAAATTAGATTTGAATTTTGGTTAAATATTTAGTTTGTAGATGAACATTAAATATGAAATCTTATGAGAATTGATTTGCTTAAATGTGTATATCGCATGCATAATTGATTAAAAATTATTTCCTTATTATATCTCAATAATAAACATGGCATCAAAAAATATCATTGCTGACTTAAACAAAGGTGAAAAACTTAATGGTGACAATTACGACAGTTGGAGTCGTAAAATATGGTATGTACTGGAAGAGCAAAATTCTCTTGAAGGTATAGATCATGTTTTGAATCAACCATAAGAGGGTAATTATGTACAACACAGAAGGGATCGTGAAGCTGACAAAGCTTGAAAAAAATATCTAATTCCACTTCATGTGGATTAATAGTTAGTTCTGTGATTGACGACCTCATACATGAATGTGAGTGTAACGACCTGGAAAAAGAATAGGTGAAACTAGAGCCTAACGTGTGTGTTGTAGAGTTTGATGTGGAATATTATGTTCTAAAATGAGTTCTCGAGTTTAAGTTGAGGGGTTTAGGGGTTAAACGTCAAGGTATGACTCCCCAAGGACCACTCAAGGGGTCCTTGAGTAGGACCCTACAGCCAAACCCCCAAAGCTGCCAAAAACCAAAAGCATTCCCAAAGTTGGGGACCTACGCCCCATATGTCCATCCACGACCCGTAGAGCTTGGTCGTAGGTCAAGGCTGAAGATGGCATGTTGTAGACCCAAACCACGGACAACTATTACAGCTCGTGGACCCACCCACGGTCCGTGGGTGGGGTTTCGTGAGTTACCACCTGTAAAGTTGTTCAATCTTGGCTTAGTTAGGGGTAAGGTGGTAAAATCCTAATTAGTTATTTATGGGTTGGGGACGGTTATTATTGAGTAATTAAAGTATTTTAAGGCTTTTAAAGGTAATAAACTCCCTTTTTCAATTCATTATTTCAAAATACCAAATAGAAACCTCCCACCCTCTCCAAATAATCTCTCTCTAGAAACCACCATTGGAAAAGAAGGAGTCAAGCTTTGAAGCTCGATATTTCACTTTTCTCACTCAATTTTCATGGAGTTTCTTCCATAAAGGTATGGTATTCTTCATCCTTGTTTAAGTTTCATTCAATGAGCCTTTTCAAAAGATGATTTCAAGTTTCTAAAATCCCCCAAAAACCTAGGGTTTCAATCTATGCATGGGTTCAATTACAAAATGTTTTCCAAGGTTCATATATGGTTAATTACAATTAAATTGTTGAATTAATGGTGAATTATGAAGAATTCCCCCCTTGAACCCATGTTTCCTCCAAACTTCTAAAGTATGAATTGTGATTTGGGTTGATTGATTATGGAAGTAGGTGAAGAGATTAAGTCTATATTGATTTACTTTATTGAATTATTTCATTATTCGTGCCTAATTTTAGTATTTTAAGGTGTGTTGGTGAATTGTGATCCATGGCCTTGAAAGGCAAAGTATTAAGGTTAATGCATGGTTATGATGTGAAGTATATGCATGTGGATTCAATGAAAGTATTATGATCATGTTTAGAATACAATTGTGTTATTATTGAAAGTCTATGCTCAATTAACATTCATGAATGAAGAATAAATGAAGTTTCTATGATCAAGTTAATGATGATGTATTGATTGAAAGGCTATTCTCAATTGTACTCTAATGAATGATAATGACATGTTGTGAAAGGATATTCTCACAATATGGGGATTCTTAGTTGAAAGGTTATTATCATCTTCAAATCTATGAGCTATCTAATGAATGAATGTTGGGTTGAGATGGATGGTCATCCGTGAGTTGAGGCGGGGTATCTAGTAATAATCTCTACATCCCATGTTAATGAATGTTGGGTCTGAGGTGGATACTCAACCGTGAGTTGAGGTAGGGTATCTAGTAGCAATCTCTTATCCCATAATAATGAACTAAAGTAATAAATGTTAAGTACTATGTGGGTAATAATGCTAAGCACCGAGTGGATATAAATTGGGGTGGATGCTCATCCATTAGTTGAGGCGGAGTATCTAGTAGCAACGTCGTGAGATGGATGCTCATCTGTGAGTTTAGGTGGGGTATCTAGCAGCAATCTCCCTATCCCATAACTATGTGCCCACATAGGTTATGAGCTAGTGGATCCACCTAAGCTAAACAAAGTAATGGTCCTACCTAAGGCAAATAGGAATCCCTTATCCGGTGAGGGTGACACCGGAATTCCATGAATTGCTCACATGGTCTATGTCGGTGTGAACTGTGGCTTCTCAAGAATGCACTACTTAGTGTGGGTGGGGGTATGAGACTTCATTCATGCATTGCACAAGTAGGCTTTGCGAGGGGTTATGGTGTGTTCCTCTAATGTCCTAATGGCTAATGAATGAATGTGCTATTAATGAAGCTAATGAAGAATGCTGACTTATATGCTTAATGAGATGATGCATGCTTTACTTGGATTGTATTATGAGTTACCTTCCTTGTCATGACTTATTGAATATAAATGTTCCTTGTTTATGGTGGCTTCAAAGGAGTACTTGATGTGAGTAGTAGTATGGGATAATATTCATACATTGCACAAGTATAACTTAGGGTTGCCCTAGATGATGGTACTAATGTGTTGTTATGACTTATGAAGTGTTTATGTTCCTAGTGTATGAGTATTGTTTAAAAGATGAAAAGGAGGAATGGTAAGTTCACTTTTGGTGCCTTAAATGTTGTACTTAGTATGGATGGTGGTATGAGATGCTATTTATACATTGCACAAAGTATAGCTTGGGGTTACTTTAGGTGAAGGCTTAGAGTGATGAAATGACTTTTATATTGATTATGTTTGTATCTTATTCCTTTTATGCAAAAGTTCATGATATTTCTCAAATTGGCATAATGCATTGTTTTTTAACCAAAATGTTCATTTTAAGCATGATTTTTGTATGGCTATCATACTTTGTACATTAAATGTGCTAACCCATATTTCTTCATTTTTACGAAAGTGAGGTTTGGAGATTTGATGTTCTATTCTTGGAAGATAGGTTTCTAAGGAGTTTGGAGTTGAAGATTTGGTGAGTCCTCATAGTTTCGAGGACAAACCCATTATTTCCCTTATGTCTTTTACTCATGTTTAGAGCTTTTGTATGGGCTATATCCCAAAGTTGTATTCAAAGTGTTGTAGATGGTTTGAGACAAAGTATAGAAAGACTTTCGCTTACTTTTATGAAAAATGACTTTGATTGTAAAGAAAAGTTTTAAATTCTGCACTATTTTTTCCTATACTCTTATGTTATGAATGCTATGAGGCTTGTATGAGACTTTTCAGAGTCTTGTACGCTGTGTCACGTTCGGGGTATAGGCTCGGGTCGTGAGAAACATGGTTTCAGAGCACAAGATTTTGAGATGGTTTTAGGATGTCTCAAACCACATCTAGTAGACTCTTGTTCATAGTTCGAAGCGCGCCACATTTATGAATAGGAGGCTATTGAGTGTTAGGAAAATCTCACTTTTTCATTCTTCATGTCGTGTCATATAGTTTAACTCAATAAGGTCTCTCTCTTATTCCTTATCCGTTGGTCTTTAGGATATGACCACTTGAAGGGTTCATGCTACAAGGATTGAGGGAGAAAAAGGTTGGTTGTGATGCCAATTATGGCTATGTGACTTGACAGATTTGAGATGATAGATTGTGATGTTGTCTTTAGTATGAATGGGTTGCTTTATAGTTATGTGTGTTGTTGGTAGAAGGTCATGATGGGATTTGAGGTATGATGAAAGATTGGATGAATAAGGTGTTTTAGAAATGCCTTGATGTGTTAGGAGAATAGACTCCTCTAAGAAGGGTAGAAGTTTAATTTACCTTTGTTTAGAGTCATCTGGTGGGATGAGAGTAAAGGTTTAGTGATGATTTGCTTCGACCTTAGAAATGAAAAAAGTGATGCTTAAAAAAGTTTGTTTAGGCTTGCTCCCAAGGGGGAGATAATGTCCTTAATAGAAAGGTTGTTGAGTATCCATGATGTTCATGAGTTAGGTTTTCTTGAAATTCACACCTTAAGAGGTGTGGTGAGTTTGAGAAGTTAAGACCCAGTTTGGTAGACTCATATGAGACCATGAGTGATGTAGGTAGGGTTGTTTGTGAGCAAAAGTTGCTTAATGAAAATCTCCCTAACTTAGAAGTACTGTTGGGATCTTAGAACAACAAGTTAAAAAAAGAAGAGTAAGGAAGTTGTTACCATGAAAATGTTGAGGAGTAGTATTTTAGTAAGAGTTATAGTTGAGGGAGATACTTGGGGTAGGCCAAGGGCTAATAAGAAGTTCTGATATCCTCATTCTCTTTCTTTCTATTCCTATTCAAGCCTAAGACAAAGAGTTCCTTTTTGGCTTGTTTCATGTTTTGGAGTCATGTGTGATATTGTGTCTCTATGGTCTCCTTATGATTATGTATGTTCTTGATGAATTCATGTTTAATGAGAAAATGAGTTTTCATGATTTATGTTCATCATGTTGATATGCATTTAGTATGAGTTGCCTATATGCTTCATGAGGTGAATTGTTAAACACGCCTAAATGTGCTTTTGAGAGTAATTGCATCATGTGACCAATGATGTTATGATGAGCATGGTTTGAGTTGGAGAAGGTAATTCCTCCAATGAAACGATAAATGTTGAAGTTTTCATGCATAATGAGTTTGTAGATGTAGTTCCTACTTTCTTGTGTTACATTGAGCATGTTTGAGATGGAGTTGATATTTTCTCCTAGTTTTGTGCATTGATTATGATGTTGCATGCATGATGGGCTGCTAGTCTTGAGTTGTTAATCCCTCAATGTGTTTAAAGTGTCATTCTAGGACGAATGTTCCTAAGGGGGAGATAAACTCGAAAAACGAATAGGTGAAACTAGAGCCTAACGAGTGTGTTGTAGAGTTTGATGAGGAATATTATGTTGTAAAATGAGTTCCCGAGTTTAGGTTGAGGGGTCAAACGTCAAGGTACGACTCCCTAAGGACCACCCAAGGGGTCCTTGCGGAGGACCCTAAAGCCTAACTTCCAAAGCTGCAGAAAACCAAAAGTTGGGGACCTACAGATTGAACCTACGCCCTGTAGGTCCATCCACTCCCCATAGGGCATGTCAAGGTTGAAGATGGAATGTTGTATACCCTAACCACGGACAGCGAGTATGACTCGTGGACCCGCCCACGGTCCATGGTGGGGTTTCGTGAGTACCTGTAAAGCTATCTAATCTCGGCTTAGTCAGGGGTAAGGTAGTAAAATCCTAATTAGTTAGTTATGGGTTGGGGAAGGTTATTATTAATTAATTAAAGTATTTTAAGGCTTTTAAAGGTATTAAACTCCCTTTCTCAATTCATTATTTTAAAACACCAAATAGAAACCTCCCACCCTCTCCAAATAATATCACTAGAAACCACCATTGGAGAAGAAGGAGTCAAGCTTTTAAGCTCGAGATTTCACCTTTCTCACTCAATTTTCGTGGACTTTCTTCCATAAAGGTATGGCTGTCTTCATCCTTGATTAAGAATTTTTATTCAAGGATCCCTTTCAAAAGATAATATCAAGTTTCCAAAACCCCCAAAAACCTAGGGTTTCAATCTATGCATGGGTTCAATTACAAAACGTTTTCCAAGGTTCATATATGGTTAATTACGATTAAATTGTTGAATTAATGGTGAATTATGAAGAATTTCCCCCTTGAACCCATGTTTCCTCCAAACTTCTAAAGTATGAATTGTGATTTGGGTTGATTGATTATGGAAGTAGGTGAAGAGATTAAGTCTATATTGATTTACTTTATTGAATTATTTCATTATTCGTCCCTAATTTTAGTATTTTAAGGTGTGTTGGTGAAATGTGATCCATGGCCTTGAAAGGCAAAGTATTAAGGTTAATGCATGGTTATGATGTGAAGTATATGCATGTGGATTCAATGAAAGTATTATGATCATGTTTAGAATACAATTGTGTTATTATTGAAAGTCTATGCTCAATTAACATTCATGAATGAAGAATGAATGAAGTTTCTATGATCAAGTTAATGATGATGTATTGATTGAAAGGCTATTCTCAATTGTAGTCTAATGAATGATAATGACATGTTGTGAAAGGACATTCTCACAATATGGGGATTCTTAGTTGAAAGGTTATTATCATCTTCGAATCTATGAGCTATCTAATGAATTAATGTTGGGTTGAGATCGATGCTTATCCGTGAGTTGAGACGGGGTATCTAGTAATAATCTCTACATCCCATGTTAATGAATGTTGGGTCTGAGGTGGATACTCAACCGTGAGTTGAGGTGGGGTATCTAGTAGCAATCTTTTATCCCATAATAATGAACTAAAGTAATGAATATTAAGTACTCTATGGGGAATAATATTAAGCACCAAGTGGATATGAATTGGGGTGGATGCTCATGTGTGAGTTGAGGTGGAGTATCTAGTAGCAACCTCTTAAGATGGATGCTCATCCGTGAGTTGACCCGGGGTATCTAGTAGCAATCTCAATATCCCATAACTATGTGCCCATATAGGTTATTATATAATGGATCCACCTAAGCTAAAAAAGTAATGGTCCTACCTTAGGCAAGTAGGAATCCCTTATCTCGTAAGGGTGACAACGGGATTCCATGAATTGCTCACATGGTCTATGTCGGTTAAGGCTTAGCCCCAGAAAGAATGTTAGTGAACTATGGCTTCTCACGGTTGCACTACTTAGTGTGGGTGGGGGTATGGGACTTCATCCATGCATTGCATAAGTAGGCTTTGTGAGGGGTTATGATGTGTTCCTCTAATGTCTTAATGGCTAATGAATGAATGTGCTATTAATGAAGCTAATGAAGAATATTTACTTATATGCTTAATGAGATGATGTATGCTTTGCTTGGATTGTATTATGCGTTACCTTCCTTGTCATGACTTATTGAATATGAATGTTCCATTTCTATGGTGACTTCAAAGAAGTACTTGGTGTGAGTAGTAGTATGGGATGTTATTCATACATTGCACAAGTATGACTTAGGGTTGCCCTAGATGATGGTCCTAATGTGTTGTTATGACTTATGAAGTGTTTATGTTCTTTATGTATGAGTATTGTTTAAAAGATGAAAAGGAGGAATGGTAAGTTCACTTTTGGTGGCTCTAATGTTGTACTTAGTGTGGATGGTGGTATGGGACACTGTTCATACATTGCACAAAGTATATCTTGGGGTTACCTTAGGTGAAGTCTTAATGTGATGAAATGACTTATATGTTGATTATGTTTGTATCGTATGCCTTTTATGCAAAAGTTCATGATATTTCTCAAATTGGCATAATGTATGGTTTTCAACCAAAATGTCCGTTTTAAGCATGATTTTTGCAATAGTACATTAAATGTGTTAATCCATATTTCTTCATTTTTACCAAAGTGTAGGGTTTGGAGATTTGATGTTCTATTCTTGGAAGAAGGGTTTCTAAGGAGCTTGGAGTTGAAGATTCGGTGAGTCCTCATAGTTTCAAGGACAAACCCACTATTTCCCTTATGTCTTTTACTCATATTTAGAGTTTTTTTATGGGCTATGTCCCAAAAATGTATTCAAAGTGTTGTAGATGGTTTGAGACAAAGTATAGAAAGACTTTCGCTTGCTTTAATGAAAAATGATTTCGATTGTAAAGAAAAGTTTTAAATTTCGCACTATTTTTTCCTATGCTCTTTTGTTATGAATGTTATGAGGCTTCTATGAGACTTTTCGGAGTCTTGTACGCCGTGTCACGTCCGGGGTATAGGCTCGGATCGTGACAAACATGGTATTAGAGCACAAGATTTTGGGATGGTTTTAGAATGTCTCAAACCACATCTAGTAGAGTATGGTTCATAGTGTGAAGCGCGCCACATTTGTGAATAGGAGGCTATTGGGTGTTAGGAAAATCTCACTTCTTCATTCTTCAAGTCATGCCATAGAGTTTAATTCCATTAGGTATCTCTCTTATTCCTTATTTGATGGTTTTTAGGATATGGCCACTTGAAGGGCTCATGCTATAAGCACCAAGGGAGAAAAAGGTTGGTTGTGATGCCAATTTTGGCTATGTGACTTGATAGATTTGAGATGATAGATTGTGATGTTATCTTTAGTATGAATGGGTTGCTTTATAGTTATGTGTGTTGTTGGTAGAAGGTTATGATGGGTTTTGAGGTATGATGAAAGATTGGATGAATAAGGTGTTTTAGATATGCCTTGATGTGTTGAGAGAATAGACTCCTCTAAGAAAGGTAGAAGTGTAATTCACCTTGGTATAGAGTCATTTTGTGTGATGAGAGTGAAGGTTTAGTGATGATTTGCTCCGACCTTATAATTGAAAGAAGTGATGCTGAAAAGAGTTTGTATAAGCTTGCACCCAAGGGCGAGATAATGTGCTTACATAACAAGGTTGTTGAGTATCCTGTATGTTCGTGAGTTAAGTTTGTTTGAAATTCTCACCTTAAGAGGTGTAGTGAGTTTGAGAAGTTTAGACCCGATTTGGTAGACTCATATGAGACCTTGAGTGATGTTGGTAGGGTTGTTTGTGAGCAAGAGTTTCTTAATGAGAATCTTCATGGCTTAGAAGTACCAGTTGGGATATTAGACCAACAAGTTAAGAAAAGAATAGTAAGGAAGTTGTTACCATGAAAAAGTTGACGAGTAGGATTTTAGTAAGAGTATAGTTGAGGGTGCTACTTGGGGTAGGCCAAGGGCCAATGAGAAGTCATGATATCCTCATTCTCTTTCTTTCTATTCCTATTCAAGCCTAAGGAAAAGAGTTCCTTTCTGGCTTGTTTCATGTTTTGGATTCATGTGTTATATTGTGTCTCCATGGTCTCCTTATGATTATGCATGTTCTTAATGAATTCATGTTTAATGAGAAAATGAGTTTTCATGATTTATGTTCATTATGTTGATGTGCATTTAGTATGTGTTACCTATATGCTTCATGAGGTGAATTGTTAAACATGCCTAAATGTGCTTTTGAGAGTAATTGCATAATGTGACCAATGATGTTATGATGAGCATGGTTTGAGTTGGAGAAGGTAATTCCTCCAATGAAATGAGAAATGTTGAAGGTTTCATGCATAATGAGTTTGTAGATGTAGTTCCTACCTAATTTCTTGTGTTGCATTGAGCATGTTTGAGATGGAATTGATGTTTTCTCCTAGTTTTGTGCATTGATTATGATGCTGCATACATGATGGGCTGCTAGTCTTGCATAGTTAATCCCTTAATGTGTTTAAAGTGTCATTCGAGGATGAATGTTCCTAAGGGGAAGATAATGTAATGACCCGAAAAACGAATAGGTGCAACTAGAGCCTAACGAGTGTGTTGTAGAGTTTGATGTGGAATATTATGTTGTAAAATGAATTCCCAAGTTTAGTTTGAGGGGTTTAGGGGTTAAACGTCAAGGTATGACTCCCTAAAGACCACCCAAGGGGTCCTTGAGGAGGACCCTAAAGCCTAATCCCCAATGTTGAAGAAAACCAAACGTTGGGGACCTACGGATTGGACCTACGCCCCGTAGGTCCATCCACGCCCCGTATGGCTTGGTCGTAGGTCAAGGTTAAAGATGGCATGTTGCAGACCCTAACCATGGACAACCAGTACGCTTGTGGACCCACCCACGGTCTATAGGTGGGGTTTCATGAGTCACCACCTGTAAAGCTAACCAATCTCGGCTTAGTTAGGGGAAAGGTGGTAAAATCCTAATTAGTTAGTTATGGGTTGGGGAAGGTTATTGTTGAGTAATTAAAGTATTTTAAGGCTTTTAAAGGTATTAAACTCCCTTTTTCAATTCATTATTTCAAAACACCAAATAGAAACCTCCCACCCTCTCCAAATATTCTCTCTCTAGAAAGCACCATTGGAAAAGAAGGAGTCAAGCTTTTAATCTCGAGATTTCACCTTTCTCACTCAATTTTCGTGGAGTTTCTTCCATAAAGGTATGGTTGTCTTTATCCTTGATTAAGAATTTTCATTCAGGAGCCCTTTCAGAAGATGATTTCAAGTTTCCAAAATCTCCCAAAAACCTCGGGTTTCAATCTATGCATCAGTTCAATTCCAAAACATTTTCCAAGGTTCATATATGATGAATTAAGATTGAATTGTAGAATTAATGGTGAATTATGAAGAATTTCCCCCTTGAAAATGTTTCCCCCAAATTTCTAAAGAATGAATTGTGATTTGGGTTGATTGATTATGGAAGTATGTGAAGAGATTAAGTCTATATTGATTTGTTTATTGAATTATGTCATTATCCGTGCCTAATTGTAGTATTTTAAGGTGTGCTGGTGAATTGTGATCCATAGCCTTGAAAGGCAAAGTATTAAGGTTAATGCATGGTTATGATGTGAAGTATATGCATGTGGATTCAATGAAAGTATTATGATCATGTTTAGAATACAATTGTGTTATTATTGAAAGTCTATGCTCAATTAACATTCATGAATGAAGAATGAATGAAGTTTCTATGATCAAGTTAATGATGATGTATTGATTGAAAGGCTATTCTCAATTGTACTCTAATGAATGATAATGACATGTTGTGAAAGGACATTCTCACAATATGGGGATTCTTAGTTGAAAGGTTATTATCATCTTCGAATCTATGAGCTATCTAATGAATGAATGTTGGGTTGAGATGGATGCTTATCCCTGAGTTGAGACGGGGTATCTAGTAATAATCTCTACATTCCATGTTAATGAATGTTAGGTCTGAGGTGGATACTCAACCGTGAGTTGAGGTGGGGTATCTAGTAGCAATCTCTTATCCCATAATAATGAACTAAAGTAATGAATATTAAGTACTCTATGGGGAATAATATTAAGCACAAAGTGGATATGAATTAGGGTGGATGCTCATCCGTGAGTTAAGGCGGAGTATCTAGTAGCAACCTTTTAAGATGGATGTTCTTCCATGAGTTGAGGCGGGGTATCTAGTAGCAATCTCAATATCCCATAACTATGTACCCACATAGGTTATTAGCTAGTGGATCCACCTAAGCTAAAATAGTAATGATCCTACCTTAGGCAAGTAGGAATCCCTTATCCTGTGAGGGTGACACCGGGATTCAATGAATTGCTCACATGGTCTAAGTCAGTTAAGGCTTACCCCCAACAAAGAATCTTAGTGAACAGTGGCTTCTCAAGAATGCACTACTTAGTGTGGGTGGGGGTATGTGACTTCATCCATGCATTGCATAAGTATGCTTTGCGAGGGGTTATGGTGTGTTCCTCTAATGTCTTAATGGCTAATTAATGAATGTGTTATTAATGAAACTAATGAAGAATATTTACTTATATGCTTAATGAGATGATGTATGCTTTGCTTGGATTGTATTATGAGTTACCTTCCTTGTCACGACTTATTGAATATGAATGTTCCTTGTCTATGGTGACTTCAAAGAAGTACTTGGTGTGAGTAGTAGTATGGGATGCTATTCATACATTGCACAAGTATGACTTAGGGTTGCCCTAGATGATGGTCCTAAATTGTTGTTATGACTTATGAAGTGTTTATGTTCCTAGTGTATGAGTATTGTTTAAAAGATGAAAAGGAGGAATGGTAAGTTCACTTTTGGTGCCTTAATGTTGTACGTAGTATGGATGGTGGTATGGGACGCTATTCATATATATCACAAAGTATATCTTGGGGTTACTTTTGGTGAAGGCTTAAAGTGATGAAATGACTTATATGTTTATTATGTTTGTATCTTATTCCTTGTATGCAAAAGCTCATGATATTTTTCAAATTGGCATAATGCATGGTTTTCAACCAAAATATCCATTTTAAGCATGATTTTTGCATGGCTATCATACTTAGTACATTAAATGTGATATCCCATATTTCTACATTTTTACCAAAGTGTAGGGTTTGGAGATTTGATGTTCTATTCTTGGAAGATAGGTTTCTAAGGAGCTTGGAGTTGAAGATTTGGTGAGTCCTCATAGTTTCTAGGATAAACCCACTATTTTCCTTATGTCTTTTACTCATGTTTAGAGCTTTTGTATGGGCTATGTCCCAAAGTTGTATTCAAAGTGTTGTAGATGGTTTGAGACAAAGTATAGAAAGACTTCCTCTTGCTTTTATGAAAAATGACTTTGATTGTAAAGAAAAGTTTTAAATTCCGCACTATTTTTCCTATGCTCTTTTGTTATGAATGTTATGAGGCTTGTATGAAACTTTTTGGACTCTTTTACACCGTGTCACGTCCGGGGTATAGGCTCGGGTCGTGATAGTAAGGAATTCCCTATTGCTCATGCTATGTGGGCACATCTGCGAGGAACATATGGGGGTACGTCTGTAACCCGCCTCCGACAACTGACTATCAAATTTGACACTTACGAAAAATGTTATGATCAGAATATCAAACAACACCTTAGTGTGATGTCAAACATGATAGCTCAAATCAAGAGTGTTGGTCATGTTCTTTCAGAAACAAGTTCAGGCAGTGATTTGGTCTCTTCCGAATAATTGAAAACATTTGAATGTTAACTTGACCCATAATGATAGCATCAAAACTTTTTCTGATGTTGCACGTGATGTTGAACTTGAAGATGAAAGTCTTGGTGTTGCTAACGCTGCTTCTAATGCCTTTGTGACAGAGTCAAGTGGTACAAAATCTTCAGGCTTCAAATGTAAGAAAATTGGGAAAGACAAAGATATTGGAGAAGGACCCTCTAAGAAAAAGAAGAATACAAATTCAAAGAAAGGAAAATGTTTTATCAAGAAGAGAGACAAGAGCAAAATGAAGTGTTACAGTTGCTAACTGTTGGGGCATTTTTCTCATGAATGTACTGAGCCAAAAAAGGTAGCATTTCTAAACGCATCTCTAAGTGCAACATATTTTTCTAGCACTTCTTTACTAACTAAATCTTATCCTATATAGATTGTAGACTCAGGATCTACTGACCACGTGAGTTGAGATTAAGAAGCATTTGTGGAGTTTCGTCGAGTTTCATCTAAATCAAGGTGGATCTACGTGGGAAATAATGTGAAACTAGAAGTCAAAGGGATAGGCACTTGCAAAGTAGACTTGCATGGTGGTCGTTCCTTGATGTTGCATGTCGTCCTATATGCTCCAGAGATTCGACAAAATTTAGTATATGTGTCTGTTTTTTTAGACGTTGATTTTGATTTTTTTTTTAGTCGCAATGGTGTTAGAATAACTCTAGATAATGTTTTATATGGTTTTTGGACTTCGTTATGACCGCTTCATCATTTTAGATTGTAATCCTTCAACTTTTGACTATTATGTTGACCGTTATGTAATGACATGTTATTCAAGTAACAATGATATTGATGTTATTACATGGCATGCAGGATTAGGTCACATAGGGCGAGATCGAATGAATAGGTTGGCAAAAGAAGGACATTTAGGTTCTTTCACTAAAATTAATATGCCAACTTGTGAAAATTGTCTTACTGAAAAGATTACAGGTAAAACATTTGGGAAGGCTAAAAGAGTTGAGTTCCCGCTTCAATTAATTCATTATGATATTTGTGGTCCAATGAATGTGAAGGCAAGGTCTGGTGCTACTTACTTCATTACATTTATTTATGATTTCACGCGCTTTGATTATGTCTATTTTATTTCTCATAAATCTGAAGCACTTAAGTGCTTTAAAAGATATATGAACGAAGTTGAAAATCAATTAGATAAAAGCATAAAGGCTTTAAGAACTGACCGAGGACGTGAATATTTGTCAAAACAATTTGAAGAATTATGTGTTGAAAAGGGTATTATCAGACAGTTAACTACTCCTTACACACCTCAACAAAATGGTGTAGCTGAAAGAAGGAGTAGAACATTATTCAACATGGCAAGACCAATGATGGAGCAAGCAAATTTGTCTATCTCTTTAGGGGAGATGCATTATTGACTGCGGCTTACATAATGAACAAAGTGCCTTCTAAATCAGTTTTTTCCACTCCTTATGAACTTTGGATTGGTCACAGAACAAACTTGAATAATCTATGACCGTGGGGTTGTGCATCATATATTAAAGATCGCTTTGGTGAGTTTGGTAACCTAAGTCCAAAAGGAAAGAAATGTAACTTTATAAGATACTTTGAACGCTCCAAAGGGTATGTGTTCATCGATGAACTAGAGGATGGAAGTATTACTGAAATTGTATCATGAGATGTCAGATTTTTGGAAAATGATTTTCCCAAAAAGGGTGAAATTGATGAAGTTGAGCCTCTCTACAAAATGTTGAATTAAGAAGATTAGGTAATGTTTTCAGACATACTTGATTATTCAATGGATCAAGAAATGATTCTTGGTCCAAGTGGGAGGTATGAATACCAAAATCCTATAGAGGAATCTGAACTTCAGATACGTAAGAGTACAAGAAAAGGTGTACCTAAACAATCTTATGAGATTGAGGATTATGTTTTCTTGGTATGTCCAACATAATTGGATGAACCTAATTCTATAAGTGAGGCCTTATCGAGCCCTAAAAGAGATGAATGGTTAAAAGCGATGAAAGAAGAATTAGAGTTCATGATAACCAATAAATTTTGGGATCTAGTTGACCTTCCTAACGAACGCAAAGCTATTGGGAATAAATGGATTCTCAAAGTTAAACGCAAATAGGATGGGTCGATAGAAAGAGACAAAATACGATTGGTGGCAAAAGGTTTTACTCAAGAAGTTGGAATGAACTATGAGGAAACTTTTTCACCAGTTGTGAAGTTTACCTCCATACGATTACTTTTAGCTATTGTTGCACGTTTAGATCTAGAATTACACCAAATGGATGTGAAGATCGCTTTTCTCAATGGAGAATTAAACGAGGAATCTACATGGAACAACCAATAGGTTTCGTTGTTTTTGTCAAGAAAAAAATGTTTGTAAATTGAAAAGATCAATTTATGGCCTAAAGCAATCTTCAAGGCAGTGGTACTTGAGTTTTCATAAGGAGGTGATGTCATTTGATTTCACCATGATCGATGAATACCATTGCATCTATGTGAAAAAGTCCAATGGAAATTTGTAATTATTTCTCTTTACGTAGATGATATTTTATTAGCTGGAAATAATTTTGAGTATGTGAAAACTATCAAGGCATGACTTTCAAAATCATTTGATATGAAAGATATAGGTGAAGCAGACTATATATTGGGTGTTAAGATCCAAAGAAATCGTTCCAAGAAATTTTTGAGTTTATCTCAAGAAACTTATATAAAGAAAATATTGGAATGTTTTCAAATGAACAGTAACAAATCCATGGATACTCCTGTAGCAAGGGGTGAAACTTTTAACCTTGAAATATGTCCAACGACTGAAAAAGAAAAGGAAGACATGTCTCGACTTCCTTATTCTAGTGTGTTGGGAGTTTGATTTATGTTATGATGTGTACTCGCCTCGACATTTGTTATGATGTAAGTCTAGTTAGCAGGTATCAATTCAATCCCGGATGAGATCATTCGAAACCAGTAAAGACAATATTCCGATACTTGAAGAGAACTATAAATCATACACTTTGTTATAGTGGATCTGGTTTATTCAGAAGAGGTTATACTGATGCTGATTGGGCTGGTGACCGGAATGATAGAAAATCAACATTCGGTTATGCTTTCTTAATAAATGGTGGTGCTATTTCATGGAAAAGTAAGAAGAAAACTTGCACAACTCTTTCAACCATGGAATCTGAATTCGTGGCTTATGCGTCTGCAGTACACGACGTTGTTTGGTTAAAGAGATTCTTTGAGCATTTGAGTATTGTAAAGAATTCTAAGTCCCTTGATTCTATATTGTGATAGTCAAGCGGCTATCGCATATACGGAGGATCCTAAACATCACTGGAAGACCAAACACATTGACATCAAGTATAACTTTGTGAGAGACATAGTGACAAGTGGAGAAATAACTTTGCAATACATTCCTACACGTGAAGTCATAGCTGATCCTTTTACGAAGGTCATCTCTAGAGACTTGTTTGCGTAGAATATGATGATATTTAAGTATTGTAAAATAACTTGATTGTTATAATATTATCTTTTATATAATACTATTGAATTTATATTCAAATATAATATACATGTGATAATTTGTAACAAGTACAGTGTGTCAAACAAGTTGTAAGATTGTCTCTCTCACACGAGGAAACGCCTCTTACGTCGGGGAATGTGAAGAGATAAGTTTCACCACCATATTATGACTTGTTTTATGAGCTAGACAAAAAATTCTCTAAGAAAATGAATTTAAGTATCACTGAAAAAGAGAAACTAGGATTAAACATCTTGAGGTGTTTAGAGTGAGGTCTGTACGATGTTAGATGATCAAAAGAATGAGACACATACACCAATATAAGATGAAAACATTGTAGTACGTGTTTCATACCACGTGTGTCAAGCGATCAATGGGTCAGTGAAAGAATGGTTCCCTGCTTCTTCTTTGTGTGAGACCCTGAAAAGTTAAAATGACTTTTCAATGCAATACCCTCTGACCTTTGTTGTTTCTTGAAGTTTCAATTGATGTTGCTACTTTAGCATGTTACTAATAGCCATGAATGATTCGGCAATGCAGTACATGTCTAGGAAAGCAGTTGAATTGGAATAGATAGATTCGAGTAAATAAGAAAGACGATTAATTGAATAATAAACTTGTGTACACAAGCCGGCTATTGCACTAAACATGTATAGTGTAATTGTGTGTATAAAGTTAAACATGAACTCGAGTTAACCTCTATAAGTGGATGAGGGATCGAATAAATAACTATTGAAGTACTGAATGAAGTCTGGGGTATTGTGAGTATTGATGTCTTTTTAATAATAATGAATTATTTCCACATGTGATTAAATTCCTATGTAGGGCTTGTAAAACCTTAAAGGTAAGCTCTCGATGCTCACAGGTCGCGCGAACTATTTGTCGTGGGAACAATTACATCCAACGTTAATATGCTCTTCTTTTTAAAATTAAGTTTTTATTTTTATTTTACGCTTCAGATGAGAAACAAGAAGAACAATAAGAACTCAAAAGAGAATAAGAAAATCTTCTTATATTACAGACACACAACAAAAAGAACATTTAGTTTGTGAAACACTATTTTTGTTTCCTAGTAATTCAAAGAAGGATTTGGAGCAAATAATTTTGTTCGTGAATTTCATTCCGCTACAACAATCAAAGGTACACAAAACCACCTTAGTACTAATATGATTTTCTCAAAAATCTAAAATTTCACATCATAAGTTACTAAATGATCATCAACTTTCACTATTTGGCATAAGAGACGACATTCTATGGGGATCTTAATTATCAAATCCGCTACTTTTCACAATAATCCTCTTAAAGAAAAATTTTCATTATTACAAAATCACGACAAAAGTAATAGATACTATATGAAGGAAAGCATATATGTAGTGGTATATAATACAACTTAATTTTGTGTGTCCCATTCAATTATTTTTTTAACCAATTATACCAAATTTAAGTGGCAGATCCTATAACTTTAAATTATCCATTCAATTTTAAAAGGTTACACAAAACACTTTTTATCAAATTAAGACGTCTTTTCCAACCAAAAAATATAATAATAAATATAATAATAATAATAATAATAATAATAATAATAATAATAACAAGAATAATAATAATAATAATAACAATAATAATAATAATAATAATAACAATAATAATAATAATAACAATAATAATAATAATAACAATATAATAATAATAATAATAACAATAACAATAACAATAACAATAATAATAATAATAATAATAATAATAATAATAATAATAACAAGAATAATAATAATAATAATAATAATAATAATAATAATAATAATAATAATAATAACAATAACAAGTATTAAGTCGATACATATTCTCGATTTGATTATTTCTTTGACCTACTAATTAATTAGAATTAGAAGTAGGTTTTACCATTGTAATTTGACTGTCACTTACCACACAAAAAAAATATTTATTATTGAGTTACAAAAAATAAATAAAAATACAAAATAAAAATAATATGCATCACATTAGTTCAGTCGAGAATTTTGAAGAGTGGTTTAGTGCCCCTTATTATTTCAAATTTTAATTTTAAATGGTACATTGAATCTCTAACTGGTGAAAGAGAGATATTATAGTGTATAATATATATTCGAACATAATGTATAACATAATCACTTTCTTTAATATTATCCGCGCAACACGCGGGTACGTATACTAGTGTACTTAATGCATCATTCATTCATCTCTCTAAAAATATAAGTTTGGTGAAAGAA
Source organism: Solanum okadae (assembly GCA_036553675.1). Lineage (NCBI taxonomy): Eukaryota > Viridiplantae > Streptophyta > Magnoliopsida > Solanales > Solanaceae > Solanum > Solanum okadae. The sequence goes on from CM071678.1 coordinate 38,585,588, forward strand.
AAGTCATATTATAGCAACTTTATTTATTTTTATCATATAGAAGTATAGAGTTATCGTGTTCAACTTTATATTTTATCGTAACATTAAACTTTTTAAAATTAACTATATGTAAAGGACTTGAAATTTCTATTATATCTTAATTTAGTATGTTTTGTCTTGAAAGTTAATTAGAAAAAAAATGAGTTTAATTTGATATTTGGCATGTATAAGTATAATTGCACTATTTAATTAAACGTATCACTTGAAATAAATTAGTTTTAATCAAATTTAAATATATAGCATGTCTTAAAATAAATAAATAAATAAATATTCCTAAATAGGATCATAGTCCGGTGTTTTTTTATGGGGAAAACCTAATTCAAAAAGACAATTATATTTTCTACTAATCATTTTTTATGGTGTTTCTAACTTATTTGAAGATTCATTTTATTTTTTTGTTTTGTTTGTTAATAGGTAAAAAAAAGTTATGGATCTAAGCAAAACAAATTCTTTCATTAGTTTCAAATTAATTTATAAAAGATCATTTTTCAAATTTTACTAATATACCGTGCGAAGCACGATTATGTTTAGTAGTAGAACAATAAAAGAAAACAATTTATTGTGGACCTTTATAGAGAGCAATTAAGAATATAATAAATTGTAAGGAAAATTAATGGTTGAGAAAAGGAAAAGTTAATACAATGTACATTACCTTTAAAGATGTTGTTATGTGAATTGAACAACAACTTTTGGCTATAGAGGTGTTACGTTTAACATGAATAGTAAAAAATAATATTATTTGAAAAGTAGAAAGGGTAGAACTTTTACATCAAAAAGAAAAAAAGAACAAAATTTGAGGAAGAAGATTAATAAGGATACTTGTTTAAGTAAATTATGTGGGCACATTGAGGGAAAATTGAATATGGAGCATTAACATGAGACTGTTGAACTTCTTAAAAAATAAAAACACACAAAAAAACACTACTAAACTTTCATTCACTCACCATTTATGTTATTTTAATATTATTATTTAATTAAATATTGCAACCTTTAGGTAATTAAAATATTATAATTTAATTAGATGTTTTAATTATATTTTAATCTATCTATATATAATAGGAGAGGAAAAACACCACATGTCAGCACCACAATTAATCTCAAAATTTCAGTATTTTAAAAAAAATATGATTTTTAAAAAAAAAAGACACATGTCAGCAATTACTAAAAAAATTGCATCTTTTTGTTCTTCAAAATTTGATTTTAAAATATTTTTAAAATGTAATTTTCAAGTTATAGCCAATAACACCCAAAAAAATTGGGATTTAATATTTTTAAATAATACACCGTTTCGACATTCAATTAGTTCAAACTATTATTTAAACTTTACATTTTGATATATATTTTTATTTAAATATGTCCAACATAAAAGAAACTTCACAAACTGTATTTATTTTAATATAATCAAATCCTAATAACATTTTTTTTTAAAAAAAATAGTTAAGTAATCGATTATTACATTTTAAAAAAAAATCAATTATAACATTTTAAGAAAAAAATTTTAAAAATATTAATCAATTCTTTCATTTTAAAAAAATTAAAAAAATTAAAAAAAATCAGAATTGCCATCCTATTTTCTTTAATATTTGCATTATATAATATAGGAAGGAATTTAAAAAAAAAAAAAAAAGCCATTTTAAAAAGAAAATGAGAAAGCAATCTCCACGTTTGCAATTTATAAAAACAAATAGTCTACAGTTCTTCTAAGGAAATATGCAGAATTTATGAATTATTAATATTAATTTAAAATCTGAAAATAAAATAAAAAATTACGTAACTCCATCTTAGGTCTCCTTTTTTACTTCTTTTTTTTTTTTTTTTAAATAATGGGAAAATAATAGTTTTAGTCCCTGTGCTATTACCTTATCCTGGTTTTGATCCTTGTGTTATTAGACTAAATATATTTAACCTTTAATTGAATAAAATGTGTAATTTTAGTCCTTATACCTAACTTGATGTTAACACCGCTAACTTTTGTCTCTTTTTTTTAATTATTCTTAAACAATCCCAACTCTGGAAACTGTTGCCATCCTTGAACTTTTTAAATTTTCTAAGTTAACACTTTTTAAATAATTTATCACAATTTTTCAATAAACTTGTAAAACTTTGGAAATAAGAACAAATGGAAAAATTGTGATTCAATTATTAGTATATATATCCATGGCCTCGGAATAGCAAAACTGTGTTGTCCTTGCATTGGTTGCCATTAACATCATAATATTGATATTCATCAAAGTAGATTATGGTGCAATGATAGGACTTTTCCATCCTTAATCAGGGGTCTCATGTTCAAGATCTAGGTATGAAGAAAATCTTGTTGAAAGCGTCATCCCAAAATGTGTTCCGTAATGCAGAATTCAAATTTAGGTAGAGCCTCAATACAAGCATTGAACACTGGGTGAACAATAAACAAATGGATATTAAATCCGCTAATCGTAGATGTTTTGTGATCTTTTCTTTTTCTTTCTCTCATCTACTAATATTTGAGTGTTTTACTTCAAATTATTTGTAGATTAGAAGAAAAGAGACGAAAGAAGAAATTTGGTGACATTATTACTTAGATTTTTTATTATTATTTTAGTTTTGATCCAAAAAAATATCTTTTTTAAAAAAAATATATATCAGAAGTTAACGGTGTTAACTTTAAGTTAGGTATAAGGACTAAAATTACTCACTCTATTTAATTAAAGGTGAAATGTACTTAGTCTAATAATACAAGGACCAAAATCACAATAAGCTAATAACACAGGGACTAAAAGTATCATTTTCCAAATCAATATCCAAACAGATAAGTTTTTGAAATTTGAGTGATTAATTTAAAATTTAACTTTTAAAAGGTAAATAACTAATTTTATTCCTAGAAAATAGTTAACCTCATAACACACGCATTTAAATAACAAAAATCATTCTTAACTGCACCATTTACATCTTCACAAAACTTACTCATTTCAGAATTCTTATTCTCTTATAGTTATTCAACTACTTAAACACGGTAACAATTTTGCTTTTCGTGTTTGCTTTTATGATTAGTTCATGAGTATGAAGAGAAGATCATTTGGTTTAGAAGAGTTCAAAAATAGATTCTGACAACATTGATATTTCTTTAAAGATAAGTTCATAGTTTTTCATATTAATGAAAAGTAGTATGTTTAATTATGTTTAAGATAAGGAAGGAGTATGTGTTATACTATTAATCAATATGCTTATTTAAATTTTGAAAGAAATTATGTTTAACTTTTGTTTTATTGCAGGTATGTTGTCGGTTGATATAGATACTACTCTACTTCTTAGATCCATGATATAATAACATGAATTCATCTGAATTTTGAAATATGTACAATATGTATATTACATAGAAATATGACTTTGTTCTCTTTCTCTGTTTCTTTTGTAGGGAAAATAACTTTGAAAGAAAGTGATAAAAAAATTCCTACAATCTAATGGAAGATTAAAATAAACGAATTTTTTTTTTCTAGAAAAATAAACTGTATTGTATTAAAGGAAAGTAATAGACCAAAATATTAAAATTAAAATATTGAATAACATTCATATAAGGACTATAACAAATGAATCAAGACATGGCTTGAACAACTCATGAAAGTTGCATGCGCATTTGTCAACCCAAACGACATAACTACAAATTCATAGTGCCCATAACAGGTTCTAAACGTCGTCTTGGGCACATCCTCAGGCCTAATTTTCAACTGATGGAGACCTTAGATCAATCTTAGAGAAAACTGATGCACCTTGCAATTGATCAAAAAGATTATCTAATTTGAGTAATGGGTACTTGTTTCGAATGGTGACCCTATTCAATTGCTGGTAATCTATACGCATCCTCATACTACCATCATTTTTCTTAACAAACAATATAGGAGCACCCTCACAGGAAATCACTAGGACGAATGAATCTTTTATCAAGAAGTTCTTGGATTTGAACCTTAAGCTCTCTTAATTCTGTCGAAGCCATGCGATATGGAGGGATAGAAATGGGGCGGGTACCAGGTTCCAAATCAATGAAGAAATCTATATCTCTATCCGGAGGCATACCATGCAAATCCATAGGAAACATTTCAATAAATTCTGATACCACAGGAATAGACTCAATAGATGGAGACTCAACCTCAACATCCCGAATATGAGCCAAATAAGTCAAACAACCCTGCCCTACCAGTTTTCTAGCCCTAATGGAGGATATGATCTTAGCTTGCTTAGGCTTGTACACCCCTTACCACTCTAATTTTTCCCTTCCCAGAATTTCTAGAGTCACATACTTAATATTACAATTAAGCACAACATAATAGGGGGACAACCAAGTCATGCCTAAGATTATATCAAAGTCAATCATATCCAAAATCACCAAATCAGCCCAAGTCCGAAAACCCATAAATAAAATAGGACAAGCACGATAGACATGTGTGACTCTGACACTCTCTCCAACTGGGGTAGAAACATGGATGGGGCCATCAAGTATATCACAAATCATAGCAAATTCTAAGGCAAATTGCAAGGACACATAAGAATAAGTAGAACCCGGATCAAATAATACATTAGCCATTCGGTCATAGACAAGAATAGTACATGTGATCACAACTTCAGACTCTTCCGCCTCAATCTTGCTCGAAAAGGCATAACACTGAGCCCTGTCATTATGACAACGCGACTTCCCTTTCCTGGCAGCACTGCACCTCTGCCTTCCCTTACCTCCGTGGCCTCGCTGATTTCCTCTTTGCCCACCTTGTGGACGCCCTCAACCATTATTACCATTTCCCGCTGGTACCACTGCTCTAGTTTGCTGCTGCGTGAAATCCATTATGCGTGGGTGGGGACAATCTCTCCTCGAATGCCCAGGATCTCCGCAGTTATAGCAAGTACGATCAAAAGATGACTTGTTGCCCATCGAAGGTACAGTTTCCTGGCTATCCTTAATCAAATTCTGAGGTGGAGTTCCAGAGTAATTACCTGTAGAAGCGGGCAGAGCATATTGAATTGCCTGGGCTGCAAGTGTTGGTCTCCCTGAACCACTGGAGTAAGAACCCAGAGAGTTGCCTAATTCTTGGCTTTCTTAGCCAACGCCTTAGCTGACCGTCTCGCCTCACTCCCTCCACTTTCTTCACAAAATTTGTTACCTCATTGAAGCTTTTTCTTGCAGAAGTCATATGAACGGACAATACCTGCAACTCAGAATTTAGCCCCTTAATAAATAAACAAATTCTCTCTTCCTCAATATTCACCAATTGCGTAGCATATCTAGACAAAGCATGGAAATTGACCTCATAAGCAGCCACACACATACCACCTTGCTCCAAAGTCATGAACTCATCCTTTTTATGATCTCTCAAAGTCCGAGGCACATACTTCTCCAAGAACAGAGCATGAAACTGGGTCCAAGTGAGTGGGGGTAAAACTGAAGATCTGCATTCCACATAAGCTCTCCACCACTGCTTAGCCTCACTTTGAAGCTGAAAATTCACAAACTCAACTCCATGCTAATGGACAATTCCCAACTTATAAAGCCTCTCATAGCAATCTAGGATGAACTCATAGGCGTCCTCACTCTATAAACCATGGAACACAGACGGTTTCAACTTCAAGAACTTAGTCAAAATCTCATGCTCATTACCAGTTATAACAGGACTCAACAAAGGATGGAAGAAAGCGCCATTATCTCCAGTTCCACCCACTTTGGGGGACAGTGATAGTAATAGGGGGATTGGCGAGAGCTTGAGTTGCTTGAACAGGGGGAAGCACTCTAGGACCAACCAATCTTTTCAAGAACGACATAATCTGTTGAGATAACACTAGGTCTAAAGGAGGAATACATGTAGTCTCAGCCTACACTTCTTCCTCTTTTCCAAGATTCTTCTCGTTCTCAACCTGTATATTTTCCTCTACCTCTTCATGATGCGCAAAAGGGGCCTTATTTCTAAGAGCATTTTCAACCGGTGCTCCATCCCTAGTGGGCACCACCCTTCCTCAACCTCTATCTTTAGCTCTTCCTCTACCCCTGCCTCGACCGTGAACTCTCGCTGCATATTCCTCAACTGGAGCATTGACGGGAGCTACAGGCCAGACACCGTTGAACCTAGTGTTAAACATCTGCGGACAGAAGAGTGAAAGAGGTTAGATACCAATTGGAATCAAGTCATAGCACAAAAGGAGATAAGAGAAAACACAGAGATTTCCTAAAGTCCTATAGCCTGTCGAAGAAAATCACAGACATCTCCATACCGTTTTGAAAGACTCTACTACTAGACTCGTTTTGGTACGTCGATGTAACACCCTGTATCCAAAAACAAATAGGATTTCAGCGTTCATATGTTGCAGGAGGCATCCACGGGCACCATCCATGGACTGTAGGAGGACCCACGGTCCGTCCTGCAGGTCTGTGGTTTGCACTTACAACCCACCTCCCAAAACTCAGCCTGAAATTTGGCTAAGTGTTGACCCACGGTCGGACCTACGGTCCGTAGGTCAGGTCACAAACCATGATCCGTGGATAAATACCCCAGAACCCCAGAGAAAAAAATTCATCCAAGGGTCGACCCATGAACCGTAGGTCAGACCACGAACCGTGGTCCACGTCCGTGGATTAGACCCCCAGGAACCAGCCTTTAGTCACGAACGACGGTTGACTAGCATGGACTGTTAGTCGATGGACGGTCCGTCAGTCCCGTCCGTCGGCCACTCCGATAGCAGTTTAGTCGGGGGTCTTTTGGTCTTATCCTATTTCGTTGGACCCCTAAACTACGTCGTTTAGATCCTAAATTACGTGGTTTTAGTCAGTTTAAGCCTAGAAAAATAACTAGAATTTACCCTAGTCAAAATCATTAATCAAAACTTAGAAAATTAGAAGCGAAAGAAGAGAAAAAGGTGAGCAAACCTAGTTCAAGAATGCAACAAGGTTCCATCAGTTCTAGCCCCGAAATCGAAAGATTTCTCCATGGAATTTGTCACCAGGTATATGGGATTTTATTAGGGGGTTCCTTTCGCCCATTAGGTCCCTAGGTTTCAGTCAGATTCTTGATTCCTTTATCATAACTAGACCTAGGGTTTCTAGAACTTCAACAGATTATCATGAATTAGTTATTTACATGTTCCAAATCAGATTATCATATTATTACTTTGTTTCTTGCATGAATTTCAGAACTCTAGCTATGTATTTCTTTAGTTCTTGAATTACACATGCTAGGTTAGATATTTCAGTTATTTCAGATATACATGCCTCAGTTTTTTAATGTGTCATTATTAGTGCTTAATGTGCATTCTCAGTTTACATGTCAGTTTTGAGCTATCCAGTATATTACAATAATTCAGTCATAATATGTTATTCACTTAATCTATTGGGAGTAGCATAATACCGAGTTGGATTAGGGTCAATCACCCATATAGTCCCAGAACTACGAGCCACGTAGGTTGTAAGTACCCTCTGTGGGCATCAATAATGATCACGCCAGCATGCCTCTATACCCTTGATCGGGTATATTAGGTCCTCTTGATGGGGTGTATACATTGGACTCCACATTTAGCTGATGTGGTTTTATTATTGGTTATTTGTAGCTCCCACAGTTCAGTCAAATTTCATTGCATTGACCACATTTTAGTATAGTCAGTATTCAGTCTTAGCATGTTATCAATTGGTCACTGCATTTAGTTAGCTCAGTATTCAGTATCTATATCATGTTCAGATTACACTCTTGCTTTATTGCTTGTTCAGTTATATATTATTTCAGTTTTACTCTATCCTGCATGCTCACTACCTTTCAAGTATTGACGCATACTCTGCGCTACATCTTCTCGTGATATAGGTTTAGGTCCCCAGCAGTCAGATCACGCTTAGATCGGTTCTCGATCTTCAGTTCAATAGCATCAGTGGTGAGTCCTCATTCTTCGAGGATTAGTGACATGTTCATCTTATCGCTTTTAGTCTTTAGTTTCAGTTTGCTAGATCTAGTTGGGTCATCTCCCAACATTTATAGTCAGTTTAAGATGCTTATTTCAAATATAGTTAGATGCAGCTTAGCATTTGGGTTTGATATTTCTCTTGTATTAAACTGTCAGATTTCATATATATTCAGTTTTAGTATATGGATATTCCCCATATTTTCATATTTACTTATGATTAGCTTCTGCATCAATTATTATTATTCTTAGTATGCTCATGACATGCCAGTAGGGTTAACTTGGGATCACTTGTGATCCTAGGTCCCGCGTCTGCGTCCAGGGGGTAGCTCGAGGCGTGACAAACTTTGTATCAGAGCATTAGGTTTAAGTGTCCTAGGATATCTGAAAAGCCGCACTAGGTAGAGTCATTTTCATGGGTGTGTAGTGCGTATCACATCTAATAAGGAGGCTACAAAGTGTTTTAGGAAAAATCTTTATTTTATTGTTACTCTTATCATGCGTAAGGTATGATCTAATTATGTTCTAACTCGATGTTCTACATTTCAAATCATGCCTCCTCGTAGAGCTAACGCTAGGAATGTGAATGCTAGGAATGCAAATGCAGCTCCTCTACTCCCAGATCAGGAAGTTTTAAATGCAGAATTTTGGAATGCCATTCAGATGTTGGCTCAGAGTGTGACCAACCAGAACAATCAGCCGGTTCTAGTTCAGGAAAATGTTAATATTGGGTCAGCTACAGCTAGAGTTCGGGATTTTGTTAGGATGAATCCGCCAGAGTTCTTAGGATAACAGGTTTGTGAGGATCCCCAAAACTTCATTGATGAGGTCAAAAAGATCTTTGAAGTGATGCAAGTAACTAGGAATGAGTGGGTTGAGTTAGCATCATACCAACTCAAGGACGTGGCTCATATCTGGTACACTCAGTGGAAAAAGAACAGGGGTATAGATCCAACTCCTATTACTTGGGATTGCTTTAGTGAGACCTTTTTGGATAGGTTTTTCCCAAGAGAACTAAGGGAGGCAAAGCTCAGGAATTTATGAACTTAAGGCAAGGTAACATGACAGTCCAAGAGTATGGGCTCAAGTTTACCCAACTCTCCAGGTATGCTCCTCACTAATGTTTTGCGTAATCAACGACACATCTTACAGTTCGGGTGTCTACGATCGTGCAATAGTAAAGTAACCCAACCAAGGGTTGGGATCGTCCCAAGAGAGTTGTTTTGAGAATTTATAGAATTTTTTTTATTCTAACTAGTCGTAGCTAAAGACATTAATGATTAAAAACATAGTAAATTAAAGGGGGACACAAAAGTGTCAAATAACAATGGGCGGTTTTGTCACAAATAAATAAAAACAACAAATTAACAATGGAATCTAAATAATGAGAAGGGAATTCTTGGGATGTGAACGGAATACGGGTTAATCTAAATTATTAGGTACATGCCTTCAATAGAAAAGTTATAGAGTAATAGTGACTAGGCTAAGCTTTGTGTGGAAATAAGTTCTCTCTCGAGCACTTACCCCGTTTCAAATGGGTTCCTCTCAGACACCCACTTGCCGCATGAAGGCTAGCCTATGCCTTACCCCAATCACTCTCTCGAGATGAGTGTTAGGATATGGGACTAGGGCTCACCTCTCGGGTTGAACCTCATGTCGACCCACTCCTTAGGCCATCAATTTAGTGGTCTTAGTTTTATGATCTCTCTCTCGAGAAAGCCGAAAACACATAAATAAACTTGTATTTGCAACTACAAATTCATTAGATTCATACACAACCACTAAACAAAATCACAATTAAACTACAAATAAGCTATCAGCAAGCAAGACCCAACAAATATCTTAACTCATATTCGCTAAATCATACCTCAAGAATTGGGGTTTTTAGCCACACATCAAGAGATAGAAATTTATACCAAAATGAGTTTGCATTCAAATGGGTATGAAGATATAAGTCTTGTTACAGGCCAAGAATGAAGAATCAAAGAGATCCAACTCCAAATCTTGAAGATGAAAACCTCCTTCTTCTTCAAGTCTCCAAAATCCTCTCACTTAGAGAAAAAAGTACTATTCTATATGGAAATTATAATAAAATGTTCGACTCCCAAAAATTAATAAAGAGTTTAGTATTTATAGACTTCAGATTTGTGCTGCAACGGATCATTCGACGAGGTTAGTCGAAATCGCCAATTAACTCGGCGATTCGCGCTTTGGTGTAGTTCATCGCCGTCTTGCACTAACCTTCAGCATCGTCGTGCTTTATGTCATTGGGCGACATAGTACTGCTTCACGAAACTTCTTGCCGATGCGCCGACTGCTCCTTTTTTCCGTCGACTTGATCCTTTCCTTCAGGGCTCAGCACACTAGAACAAAAGGCGAAGTAAGGCACTTCGGTGGCTCGCCAAGTGGACTCGGCGATTCTCAAGCCTTCATTTCTTCGTTGTTTTCAGCCTTTTTGTCCCTTTTTGCGACGTAGTGTCCATGCTTTCCTTTAAACTTCAAATACCTAAAACTTAAAGGTTTTCCTTAGATATCGAGGTAAAACAAGCATTTGAGGACACTATTTTTATTAAAATATAGCCACAAATTGGACTCATCAACACTCCCAACTTAAACTTTTGTGTGTCCTCAAGCAAACTTAAGTTTAGCCGTTCAAAAAAGGTGTCTCAAATAGTGCTACACAAGACTCAATCATGAATGCACACAACAAGACTCAATTTACTTATGCAAGGATCAATTGTGTACTCAAAGATTCAAGTTGTGACACACAATTACCAAAGATTCTCATGCTCACAATACTTGCTACTTGTGCAAGTTCAAGCTCAACTAAAAAAGTATCTAAATTCCCTCACATAAAGAATGATTCCTTATTCACAAAAAGAGGTTAATCAATTCAAAATCAGGAATCAGATGCAACGCTCACACTCAAAAAAAGGAACACAATGCATGTTTTTCACCCATAGGCTTGCCCTTATTTTCCGATCGATCTTCGATTCAGCTCAGTCAAGATCAAAAAGATATTTCTAAGGCTTGTAACGGGGATGACTGCAAAGGTGTGGTCATTTAGGCTTAGTGACTTTTTCCTTGTGAGATGTGGTCTTCTCAAGGCATTCCTTTCTTTTCCTTTATCAATTCTTTTTCTAGTGCTTCTAAGTCAGATTTTTATTCACCTCTATGGGTTGCTTGGAAACCCGATTTCTTTTGTATTTTATTCACAAAATTGTTATTTTTTATATGGAGGGGTTCCATGATTATGCAACACCTTGGGTTAAGGGAGACTTTTCCTACACTTCCTGACTTCTCCTTTTCCTTTTCACCACACCCCCAACTTAGGCTTTTATCCTAAGTTGGGTATTCGCTAAACCACAAATCAAGAGGATTATAGGTAGTGGGTCAAGTAAGGTCTAGGGTTCATCAAGGTTCTTCCAAAGAAAGGTAAGGCTCAAAGGGTGCTTAAAGAGTTTCACACGCTCACGGGTAGGCCACAAAAGAGGTATATGTCAAATTTGGCTCACACTCTCTAAGGTTGCCTAAGATCATCTCAAGAGCACACCTTTCTAAATCAATCAGACTAACGGGGAAAATTCTAGGCTTATTCATGCATGGTTCAAAGCAAGCTAATCACACAAGGCATCGACACTTAAGTCAAACAAGACTACACACTTTCGCTAGTGTGCAACGGTCATAACAAAAGAATCAATTCGATAAATGGCTAATCACAACGAGATGCAAAGAGTAAACATATTGTTTATGCAACTTCATTTGGCCTCGTCGTAGCCGCGCGTTCATGTCCGTTCGATTGAGAGCACTATTCAAGTCATCGATATTGATCAGAACTGAGGCTTAAATTTTGCAAAAGAATAGCCACTTTCAACACACGAGAGGTGGAAATGTTTTTCGAAAAATTCAAAAAAATTCGAAAGGAAGGAGGTCAAAATCATTTTAAATTAAAAAATGAAAGAAGCCTTCAAGCTCAAGCATCCACAGAAAAGCAGTATTTAATAAAATCAAAAACAGACAACCCAACTGTACACAAAAACACAAATATCCATATCAAGCAAACAAACAAGGTGGGCCTCACCCCACCACAAATAAGAGCGTTTGTCCTCAAATGCAAATGAAAGTATCAAAAGTAAGACAGAGTGGAAGGTAAATAAAGGTCATGTCTATGCAGTCTCTTTCCCTGTCGAGATCTCGGTGGCTGATGTAGCAGTCTGCATATGGGCATCAGTGCCCGGAGTAGCCTCAGACGGAACGACAATGGCAGATCCACTAGGAGCTGTTGTGGACGTCTCAGCCGGCAATGTCTAGATCATTGGCTGCACAACCGCCACCTAAGATCTGGCAAGTCTCTGAATATGCTCTCATCTCTGCTCTCATGTGTCTCTTCAGCCTGTGCTACTATCAACTCCTCGCAAGTCTCTGCATCCGACTCTGCATGTGCTACATCATCCCCTTGTACATCTCTGGTGGTCTCAAGAACATCTTCATCATCTGCCCTCTCTAAGAGTGAAGTGAAGTCAGTAGACTTAAGATAGTCTACGTCCTTCCTCAAACTTGTAATTTCGACTTTTAAAGCCGTCACCTCAGAGGCCTCCCCCTGTCTACTCTCACAAGCCATGACTCTCACTGTCAAGGCATCATAAGAAGTTTGAAGGGGGTAAGTGCTGCTAGTATGTCCCTGTCGATCATCTCTAGAACAAATCTATCCAGTCGGGTGGCTCTCACATCAGCTGAATAGGTCAACTGCCCTATCTTCAGGATCATGGCTTGAGTGATCCTGGTGGGCTGGGAGGATGAGGAAGCACCTGGAGCCTGTGAGGAAGAAGAAGAAGGAGTTGGTATACCTGAGGGCTAAGAGGTCGTAGTGGGCGCAGGTGTCTCTGCTGATAATGAGTCAACACTGACCTCTGGAGAAGTATCGGTTAGGGCTGCTCTTCTCGTGTGAATTCGGCCTCTATATGTCGTATATCGGTGGAGAAAGACGGCGTGACCTCTATATCGCTAGCAGGATCTCAGGGTACTCTGGCACGTTGGCATAAATCAGTGATCAGAACAGGAAATGGCAGCGACATCAGTGTCTATTTGGCTCTCACAGCTATCTCCTTTGAAACCAGCAGTCCCAGGTTGATCTGCCTCCTGGATATGATAAAACCAAGGCATGCCGCCTTAGGATGACGCAGAATGGACTCGTTCTGGGATGGCATAATAGTGCTGCTGATGAAACCAAACCACTACCGGGAGGAGATGTTCATATCCCTTTTCTCAATAGGACCTCCCCCATCCATCCACCTCGGGGTGATGTCAGAAATCATCGAAGCTAACCAACCCTTCAATTCATCCAGGGACGGAACAATAGGCAAACCCTGGTATGGCAGGACCAAGTGCAGCGGTCGACCTAATACAACATTAATATGCTCATTGTGACACTCCACCTCTTTGCCTCTAACCATAACCGACTTTACTAGTCGAAACTCACTAGCCTTTTTCTTATTTTTCGAGACCAACTCCCCATAGGCTAAGTAGAATTCCCGGACCCAGGAAGGAATGTAAGGGCCTCGTGGCCTAGTGAACTGCTCGAACTCATGATACCTGAGCGTGTCAAGCACCTCAGCATGCTTACCATCCAAACCTCCCACAGATAGTAACTTTTCTTCAAGAATGGTTCGTAAACCATCGCCTTTCAATCTGTTCAGCAATCTGGGTGGAGGTGAAACTACGGGGAGTGCAGGGGCCACTGGAGGTGGTGCCGGAGATGGCACTGATTCAGTAGTCGGAGGAGTTACAGCTACTAAAACTCTGGTGGGTGTTGATTGAGGTCTATTTCTGAGCCTATTCTGTCGGTGAATCAATGGTTTTTCATCTTCTGGCTCAGAAAAATGTGGCTCAATAGCTGACCCATTTCTAGCGATATGCTTCTTTTGTTTGCCTTTATCTCCCGGTGGGAGATCTTGCTTTCTTTTCTGCGAAGGATGTGATCCTCCTTCATTTATCGTAATTCCCTTTGCCTTTTTCTGAGGTGGATCGTTTAAGATTGTGTGTACTGTTGTGCCGTAATTTTACTATATTCAGAAAAATCACTTTTTTGAAATGTTCTAAGTATAAAACAATTTGACAAAAATACTTAGAAAAAAGGGTCGCCACTTAATTTTTTAAAATAAATTAAGAAAACTTATAATTTTGAAAGATTTAAACAAAAAAAATCATTTGAAAATACCAAAGAGGGTTCGGGGTTCAATTTAAACTTCGAGAAGGGTTTAAACATTCGAAGTGTCCGCTAACATACGGTTGACCTGCGACTTGACTAAAATATATTGACTATTTTTAGGGAAAAAGTGATTTAACATAAAAATAATAATTTAAAATATTTGATATGCCACATTTTATTTTGTTTTCTAGAGAAAGGGACCTAAAATGAGACATTGGAATTAAAATGCAAGTGAATAGAATTTTAACAAAACTACATTAGTTAGAATTTATTTGACTCATTTTTTAAAATAATAATTTAAGCCAAATTGGTTAATTTAAGCATGAAACCCATTTTTTATTAATTGAAGAATAAAAGTTTTGACTAACCTTTTTGAGAAAATGACCAAGTAAAAAAAAACATTTTTTAAAGTTTACTTGAGGAAAAAATACTTTATCCTTTAAACCATTTTTTAAATGAGTAAAAAGTGATTGAGTGAGAGGCATTAAAGAATATGTTTTTTTTTCTTTTAGAACAGAAGATTTAACTTAATTAAACGCATACAATTTTGACCAATATACTTGATTAATGAAAAACAAGAAGAAATGTATTTAAAGTAAACCAACACAAAGAAAATGACTCATCTTTTGGGGGATCTAATTAAGTTAATTAACAATATTTCAAGTTAGAGTTAATAAACAACAATCAATAAATAATCACAATTAAATAATTTAAGAGTAGATGAGAAATTGAATGTGGGCCTTTCTTGGGCTTGCTGCAGTTGTATTTGGGCTTTGGCCCTATTTTGCCTTTGAAATTCTGTGTATACACCAGGTGTATATTGTTGTATATGGGTTGTGTCTTGGCTCATTTTCCTGTATATAGAACCGTATATCAAATGTATACGATCCACTTTGACGTATCCAACCTGTATTTTTCGTTTTAGGCCACATATTTGATGCTCCAAACCTGTATATCAGTGTATAATGTTGTATACAACTCATTTCTTGGGCTTTTGAACATTATGAACTAATTTCCAGCAGTATGTTGGGTCTCCAGAACCTGTAACAGCTTTCGAATGTATAGGGGGCTGACTCAAGAGAGAGGGAAAACAAAAATCGAGCCTTTATGACTCAACTCTGAAATGCAAGGTAGATAATTCTACCTTGGACTCGGAAGGGATTCATGCGAAAAATAAAAGAAAGAACAAAATTAGCGCTTTGAGATAAGAAAAGGTAAAAGAGTCTGATCGACCCTTATATTTGTATGTTTTGTATTATGGATCCTTCTACTTAACTTGTTATCAACTGGACCCTTAAACTCAATAATATTCAATATACTAAATCCCTCTGACCATTGACCATGCTTATGTGGCATTAAGATGGGTGAGTTGGCTAGAGAGCGTGAATACACGCGTGTTAAGGCAAGTGTACACCATATTTAAAATTAAAAAATATTAAAATTATAAAAGAATAAAATAATTAATATCAAAATAAAATAAAAATTAAAAAACCTTCTTCTTCACCCCACCCACCTACTTTTTTAGGCATCCCCATCCCTGCCCAACCTTTTTTTAAATAAAAAATTCTTCTGACAATCCATACGCCAGAGGCGGCAAGGAGTCCCATGGCATGCTGGCTTGACAAAGGCGGCAAGGAGTCTCCTCCTGGTTCGAGGGAGGCGGCGATGATAGGCGGTCCTTGGTGTTTTGCGGGGGATCACTGGTGGTGCAGAGAAAGAAAGACAGTGAAGGGGAGAACGAGGAGGGTGAGTGGCGAGGAGGTAGTCACGCCGGGTGAAGAGGTTTGGCCACCGAAGTTGTGGTGTGGCGGCTTAGATTTATGGAGGTTGGAGAAGAATGAAAAGAAAATGTAGAAGGTGATCGACGGAGATAGAGACATGTGAGGGAGAAAGTATTTGTGGTCTCGCCGGCAAGAGAAGTGGTGGCTGTGGCAACTTTCTCCGGCTGATTTTGGCCATTTCATGGCTGGATCGGGTAGAAAACAAGTGGAGACCCAAAATTTACTTTAAAGAATAAATTAATAATTTTTAAAAATAGTTAATACATATAATTATGACGTGGTATTAATTTAAGTGACATGGATTTGGCATGTTAGCTATTCAAGGGAGAGTGAGCAATAGACATGGTAAGAAGGGTTTAACAATCATTTTTTGATTGAGTTTAGAGGTTTAGTTGGTAAAGGGTTAAGTAGAAGGATCCATAATACAAACACATACAAGTACAAGGGTCCACCAGACCGTTTTGCCATAAGAAAATAAAGGCGGCTTAACTTAGTTGAAGAGTAACTTAAGTAGTTCAAACCAAAATGTAACCAAAAGCTATTCATTAACCTTCAAAAAAAAATTAGATGGCTTTGAGAAGAATAAAAGAAAAATGAACTAACTATACATCAACGAGTAACACATCTAAAACTTGGCAGCATATTCTTTTGACCAAAACAATTAATTGTAAGAAAAACAAAGCAACAGAAAGGAATTGAAATAACCCATATGTCATGTTCATTGTTTTTTTTTAAAAACAAAAATCAATAAGATTTTGGACAATAATATAAGTCCCATTGGCTACATTGATACATAACTAGAAAGGCCAAAATGTTATCACACATATCTTAGATTATTTAGCAAAATGAGACCAAAACATCTAACCCAAAGACAATATACTAATCATGGAAGTTAAACTAAAATGAACATGTTGAGAAGTCAATATTTGAAAGGACGTGAAGATGGAAACTTAAACAATCCATGAATTTGAATAAAAAATAGCCCACAAAAAGATATATGTAACAATTGAAATAAGTTTAGCAATGACACCTTTAAACCGAGACATGGTCGACTTCATGAATACAAGCTAAACAAACCACAAGGAGATGAATTAAACACACTGAAAGTATTGGGCATTTTTTAAGAACCATAACAAGGCTAAAAGCGACCAAAGAAAAAGAACAAAATGCCAAATAGTCATATTCACAGATCAATGAACAAACAGGGACCACAATTTGGCCCAGGAAGATAAATCCAGCTAAAACATTATCGATTTTCCCAATTTTATTTATAAAGAAAACCAAGACGTAATTTAGAAAAGTAAATTAATAAACAGTAAACACAACAATTAAAGATCAAATGAAACAATAGTTTAAGCCCGGACTGAGACAACAAGCTTGACCGTGAAGCTTTTAAATCACGCTCGAGCAAGAAGAGAATCGATACAAACAATAGTTCTCGATTTTAAAATAAACTTCTATTTTTAGAATGTAAAGTCTCTTGTTTTGTTTTTAAACTCCCTCAGGCTGTCCTCTTTTCTTTTTTTTTAACAGTGAAAGAACAAAGGTATTTATAGGGGAGATTCGAATTGAAAAAGGGGGGAAAACAAGTTGAAAATATGGATAAGAATGAAATTCGAAATTCAAAATCTTTAAGTGATAAGAAATAAAGTTGTCCATTGTACCAATTTTCAATGAAAAAGAAGGGAGAGGGGAAGAGGAAGACGCAATTTGCTGCAGGATTTCCGGTCTGAGCGACTGTCGATGTTGATGTTTACTAGCTTTCTGGGTTTCGTCTGAAGAAGAATAAGAAACGAAGTGGGGTCGGGTCGGATTGTTTTTGGGTTCTCACGATGAAGGAGTAGACGCCTAAGGCGTCGGTTTTGTCTGCTACTGTGTGTAATGCTAAAAAGTGGGATTGAAATTGGGCTTGGGTTTGTTTTTTGTAATGGAATTGAAAAATATAGTGGGCTGATTATTGGTAGAATTGGATTGCAGGGAAAATTGAATTGGGCTGCTTGAAATTGGAAGTAAGGCCCAAACTTGGTCTTTTGATAGGTTTAAGATGTTGGCAAAAAAGGTAATTAAACAAATGACCAAATGAATTTAAATTGTAGCCAAATGGAATTTAGCCAAATTGAGCTAATTAGTTAAATTCGGTCAAATCTTAATCAAGACGAATTTAAACAAAATTAATTAATGAGCTTCTTAAACTTAACTAAATAAAACAATTAATTTACATGTAAACAAATTTACTCAAAAATATAAACATAACTTAAACAAATCAAACAAATACTTAATTAAAGCCAAAAACAATTGAGATGATTTTGGAATATTTTTAAAATATATTAATTATATACATAATTATAAAAAACATATATTATTTAAAAATTATAAAAAAAATGATACAACTATTTAAAATAACTTGCAAACTATTTTTTTAAATTTAATAAAACTGATTATTTTAAATCGTTTGAAATTGAAGAAGCTGGATGATTAATCTATAATGTGGAGGTCAAAAATTGGGTGTCAACACGTACCATATCTACAAAAGATCAAGAGGTTTGGCGAAATTCAATACAAACATAGAGAATCTTATTGCAGAAAGACTCGTCGATCCAGTCGGCGAGTCGTCAAATCTCTTTGGTGAGCTAGGTCTAGATCGCCGAAGGGATTTGCTTAAACCTTAGGCAAATTGGTGATGAAATAGTATATTCGGCGAGTCACCGACTACTTTCGGCGATGACAAAGTTGTCCGCCAAAAGATACAGTGAAAGGGAGTGAAAGGGGCATGCAAAGGGGGATCTATAACCTATAGGCTAACGGTTGAATCGTTCGGTAATCTCGACCCAGCTCGCCGAATAACACATCGTGCCTATTTTTCAACCCAACTCTCGAAACTGAACTTACGAGCTTCAAAGGCAAAATCAAAGCATGCATACATGAAATTCGCACAAGATCCATACTTCCCATCACCCCAGAATACTCAGACTTCTTGCGGTTTTGCCAAATTTATCCATTTAACGATATTTGCTCTTAAGAGTGATGTTACCCACTCCATCCTTGAGCAAATTCTTGACATCTAAGCACAAATGTGGGCTACTCAGACTTCACCCAATCAATCAAACAACAAACAAGCACACCCCAATGAAATTTTCTTTCGATTAGAAGCATCAAAATATAGGCATTCGACCATCAAAACATTTCAGGCAAAGGTTTCAAATTAAAATCAACATCAAAGCAATCTATTCCTATCAGAGAGGCCTAGCACACATCAATAAGATACGATCTTGAAAATACTACTATAGTGTGAGTTTGTGAAGTGTAAAAGTGAGGGAAAGTGAGGAGTTTAAAGTTTTTGAAGTCCTTGGCCATATATTAACCGTTCTGTTCGTGGCCATTCGACGACGTTAGTTTTGTCACCAATCAACTCAGCATCGCGCCGAATGCATACTCACCTCGCCGAGTTTTACAGGACATCCTTTATTTTAGGGTCCCAACGGCAAATTAAGTTGGAATCTCCGATAGGTTCGGCGATTCGCCAACTTGCACTTTTCAACACTTTTCTCACTTTAACCTACAAAATCAGCACACCATTATTTGAACAGAATAATTAAAAGCAGTAAAACCTTGGGTTGCCTCCCAAGAAGCGTCTTATTTTACGTCGTGGCACGACGAAGTCCTGTCTCATTCTCCGTTATTGGGGTTAGCCCTAATGTCACTAGGTGACCCCAATATGTCATTTGGGTGGAGATGAGGCACTGCAAAACTCAGGAGTGACCTAATTAGCTGGATTGATCTAGAGTGAGATCCAATCATTTGATTCAACACTTCAATATTCTCCTTCATTTCTTCCAACACCCGATCTTGATCAGTGATCTTTTGGAGAATGATTTGAAGTGTGTCCTAGACATGATTTTTCTCCCCATCTCTAGACTTCCTCCGCTCATTAGGGGGAATGTACCTCCCCTTGCTATTGTATTGGACTTCCACCTCTGAGATTTTGGTGGCCAAATAGTTTAGCTGAGATGCCAGTGCGGTCAGCGTGAGGTCCTTTTGGACTCCTTGGCTCATCTCAACCAATTTGCCACTACTCTGCTCAGCCATGCTCACCTAAATTGACAACTCAACGAAAAACAAAACTAAAAGTGAAGTTAGTGAAACTACAACTAAGAAGAACAAAAATTCTACTAATCTAAAAATTCTCTAATAATACCACTCCCCGGCAGCGGCACCATTTTGATGTTTGCGTAATCAACGACACGTCTTACAGTTTGGGTGTCTACGATCGTGCAATAGTAAAGTAACCCAACCAAGGTTTGGGATCATCCCAAGAGAGTGGTTTTGAGAATTTATAGAAAAATAAAATTTAGTTCTAACTAGTCGTAGCTAAAAACATTAGCGATTAAAAATATAGTAAATTAAAGGGAGACACAAAAGTGTCAAATAACAATGGGGGTTTTGTCACAAATAAATAAAAACAACAAATTAACAATGGAATCTAAACAATGAGAGGGGGATTCTTGGGATGAGTTCACAAATTGGACTCATTTAGGGCTATATTTTAATAGAAATTGTATCTTCAAATGCTTATTTTATCTCAATATCTAACGAAAACCCTTAAGTTTCAGGTATTTGAAGTTTGAAGGATAGCATGGATACTACGTTGCAAAAAGGAACGAAAAGGCTGAAAAGAACAAAGAAATAAAGGCCTGAGGATCGCCGAGTCCACTTGGCGAGTTGCCGAAGGGTCCTACTTCGCCTTTTGTTCCAATGTGCTGAGCCCTAAAGGAAAGGATCAAGTCGGCGGAAAAAGGGAGCAGTTGGTGAATCGCTGAGAAGCTCCGCGAAGCAGTACCATGTCGCCCAATGACCCAAAGCAGACGATGCTGAAGGCTGGTGCAAGAAGGCGATGAACTACACCAAAGGGCGAATCGCCGAGTTGATCGGTGATTCCGACTAACGAGGCTGAATGATCCGCTGCAGCACAAATCTGTGAAAACTATAAATACTAGTTAGAGTTGTAGTTTAAAGTGTCGAACAATTATTATAATTTTCATATAGAATAGTACTTTTTGATATTTGCTCTAAGCTTGAGAAGGTTTTGAAGACTTGAAGATCCAAAGGGTTTCATCTTCAAGATTTGGGTTTGGGTAGTTGTTGACACCCAAATTTGGACCTCCAAGATATGAATTAGTCACCGAGCTTCTTAAATTTCAAACAATTTGAAATAATTGACTTTTAAAATTCAAAATATTTTTCAAGTTATTTTTATCACTTTTTATAATTTTTATATAATATATATATATATATATGTATATAATTAGTATAGTTTATGAATATTCGAAAACCGTCTCAAAAAGATTTTGTTAAAGATTTGGTTAATTAATTTAGTTATATAATAGTTTATACTTTAATTTATTTAGGCTATAGTTAAGTTAATTATTTTATTTCGTTAACATTAAGAAGCTCATTGATTAATTTATATTAATTCGTCTTATTTAGGGTTTAGTCGAATTTGTTAATTTAACTCAATTTAACTATTTTTTTATAAACTCCAAAATCTAACCCATTTATGACCAATGTTTTCACTCCTTGTTGGACCATTTAAAGGACCAAATTTTGGGCCTTTCTTGCCTCTTTTCAGCTGCCCAGCAGACCCAATTTAATATTCCCAGCCCAAACCCAATTCTTCAAACAATACAACAATACAAAAATCAACCAGCAGTGCTCCAATACATACCTAACCCGACCCTGCACTGTTCTTCTTCCCCAGACGCGACCAAACCCAGAAAATTAAATCGCAACTCCAGCAAAGAACACGACCCGACCCAGCTCTCGTGTCCCTCTCCCTCTCTCACCTGCAGCGTGTTCTTTTTCGTACAAGAGCCGTTGTCGAATTATCCAGCTGTCTCCATCTTCTTGTCTCTTCGTCCTTTCCCTTGAATCGAACGATCTTCCTCTCAAATCCGTTGAAGAATGGTACTATTCCAGCTCGTCTACTCTTTATCCTTTAGGATTTCAAATTTCAAATTTTTGGGAATTCACTCAAGATCCCTCCCGATTCCCAGCCCTAATTTTCCCCTATAAAAAGCTCTCTTCTCCTCATCTTTGAAGAGAGAAAAAAGGGAACTCACATATAGAAAAAAAAAAAGCTCATAAAGGATCCAACATTAAATAGATATAAAGAATACATACAAAATACATTGAGAGAATAGAGAAAGATATTCATCCTCTGAAACAGAGGATATTTTTAGATTGGAGATTCTTTTGCTTTCTGAAACTCATCTTAATCGGCTCAGAGTGGTGGAAGCGCTTCAAAGTTTCGAGTTCCAATCTCGCTGCCTTGGAAAAGGTATACAACCTCGTTCTTCTTACAATTCCTCTTAAATTTGAGTTTTGTTTGTTTGTTTAGTTGACTATATTGTTTTGATAGTTCACTAGGAATAGGGATTTCCTCGTGTGATTGAAACCTTGGTCGTTGGTTTATAGAATATGATCCAAGTACGTGTGTGTGTGGGTAGTGAATGTGGTTCGAACCATTTTCTAGCTCAAAAATTGTTGCTTGTTGGTTTGATTTCTTCACTATCCATTATCGTTTCTATTAAAGTGGTGTAAATGTGATAAAAGCTAGACTATTTCCCTTTTTGTTTTGAGTTACTACTTCAATATAATAGATGTGGCTAGTCTCTATTCTCAAGTGGCTGGATCGTTGTTCAGGTTTATTCGAAGTTCCGAGCTCACATTTTAAGATCACTTTTCTTCATAGTTCTGCTCTTAATTCGTTCTTAGCTTTGCATTTCAAATGTTTAAGCTTTTCTTGTTCATTATTTGCTTCTGAGTTGATTGGTTTGTACTAATTCAAAGTCATCAGTTCATTTCTATCATGCCTTAGCTTCTTTTTTTGCTTCGTATTGTTTCGGTTTGAATAGTATTCCGCTATTTGTTCACTCTTGGAACATGGAAGATGTTTGGATTAATTTGGTTTATAGTGCTAATCACTTGTAATACTTATCATGCAGTGGATTGAGTGAGTAGCCATTTTGTTTATATCATTTAGGATTTAGTTTTATGTTGAATTTGTTGGAAAATAGTAACTTAAAGTAGCCATCTTTTATCATTAGCATGACTTAGGTTATTAGTATTTTTTTTAGGATTTGTACTCATTTTATAGGTTTATACCGTTTAGTCCAATCGAGTTATTTGCCATATATTAATTTAGGTGTTGTTATGATTTACTTTTGATATATTATTGCTCTATTATTTTTCGGACACTAATCCTTACTATCATTTTTGTTACATGTGAATGTCGTTGGAATCCATTGGACTCCCTCTCCTTGCATTTCGCGGATTGGGCCTCTATATTTTTATCGAGTCCAAAAGAGCTGACGAACAGGTCACACGCAGTATAGGAGATGGGAACTAAATACAGATTCTGGAAGCTGAAAAAATCAGCTAGATACTGCCTTTATTCACTGATATACGGTCCAACCCAACAAAATACAGGATTAAAATTGAAAATACAGGTTGGAGGCGTCAAAGAAGATTGTATACACTTGGTATACCGTCCGATATACAAGAAAACAGGTCAAAATACGACCCGTATGCAAAGTATACACTCGCTGTATCACGATTTTCAGAAGCAAAAATGGGCTGAAAAAGGCCCAAAAAACGCACAACAGGCCCAAATTTGACATGCTCTTCCTTTCCCTCCTTTATTATTTTATTGTATTTGACTAACACTTTGATTATCTTATGATTTAACTTAATTAAATTCCCCAAGAATGGTCATTTTATTTTATTTTCGAATTAAAGTATATATATTTTTATTACTTATTTTAATATTAGTCTTGTTGACATTTTATGAATTCTTCCTCTTTAGAAAATTTCCTTTTAGATAAATAAAGTGATGAAAATAATAATAGTAATAAATAAATAAGTTAAAATAAATGAGTTCATTTACTTAGTTAAAAATTTGAGTTCTTTTACTTAGCTAAAGTTTTCAGAAAAGCTAGTTAAAACAAAATGAGTTCTTTTACTTAGTTAAAATTTCAAAATTAGTCAGAGTCGTTATGTGCCCTTTTACTTTGTTAAAAAAAAAAATTAAAAAAAAAATTAGTCAAAGTTATTTTAGTCAAATCGCCGGTCAACCGCAAGTTAGCAGACATTCCAAGGGCCTAACACCTTCTCAGAGTGTACATTCGAACTCGAACCCTTTTATTTTCAATTGATTTTGTCTGTTTAAATCTTTTGAAAACCTTAAGTTCTTTTTTCTTGATTTTTTACTAAAAAATTAAGTGGCGACTCTAATCTTTTGGAAATTTGATTTACTTAAATTATAAGTTTAATCGATTTTTTGAAAACTCAGTCATTTTTTTTCTTATATATATTTTTCGAATAAAACATGGGTCTTTTGGATTCTTCAATTTTGGTCTGTATCAAGACTTAAATCTTCATACCCAGTTGAATGCAAGCTCAATTTTGTATAAATTTCTATCTCTTATACATGTGTGGCTAAAACCCCCAATTTTTGGGGTGTGATTTAGCGAATATGGGTTAAGTTAATTGTTGGGTCTTTCTTGTTGATAGTTTAATCGTAGTTTAATTGTGATTTCGTTTAGTGATTGTTGATTAACTTAATGAGGTTGTAGTTGCAAATATAATCTCATATATGTTTTTTCGGCTTGCGAGAGAGAGAGGTCGTACAACTAAGACCACTAAATTGATGGCCAGTGCGGGTGGATCGACATGAGGTTCAGTTCGAGAGAGTGAACCCTAGTCCCATGTCCACACACTCAGCTCGAGAGAGTGAGTGGGTTAAGGCGGAGGCTATTCTTCAAGAGGCAAGTGTGTGCCCGAGAGTAACCCGCTTGAAACGGGGTAAGTTGCTCGAGAGAGAGCTTATCCCCCTTAAAGTCTAGCCTAGTCATAATTATTCTATGAATCTTCTATTGAAAGCATGTACCCAATAATCTAGCTTAACCCGTGTTCCCGTCACATCCCAAGGATCCCCTCTCATTACTTAGAAACCCTCGTTTATTTTGTTGCTTTTACTTACTAATGACAAAACCCCCTATTGTTAATTGACACTCTTGTGTCCCTCTTTAATTTACAATATTTTTAATCGTTAATGTCTTTAGCTACGACTAGTTAGAACTAAGTTTTATTTTTCTATTAATTCTCAAAACCACTCTCTTGGGAACGGTCCCAACCCTTGGTTAGGTTACTAAACTATTGTACGATCGTAGACACTTGCATCGAAAGTTGTGTCTTGATTACGCAAACATCAACAAGCCAAGGAGAATAAGAAAGCAAGGACACAAAATTATGACTATTCTTAACAGAAATCAGATAGTGGAAATCGTTCGCAGTATCAGCAGAAGTCATCGACTCCAGCACCTTCATCAGCAAGTGTTCCATCCTCCAAGTTTCGTAACGATCAAAAAGGTAGGGCATCAGGCTCTAAGACTCAGGGAAGTGTTTCAGGTACCAAAACCTACCCAACTTGTCCTATGTGTGGTAAGAACCATCCGGGCGAGTGCCTTGCAAGAAAAGAAGGATGTTTTGGGTGTGGTCAGTTTGGTCACAGGTTGAGGGATTGTCCTTCTAAGCAGGGTCAGGGAAGCAATGCTAATAAAGCCCAGTCCACAACTTCAGCAGCACCAGCAGGTCGCCCGACTCAGGAGGGTAACTCATCTGGTACAGGTGGCAGTCAGTGCCAAAACAAATTATATGCTCTTTAGGCTCGCCAGGATCAGGAAGATTCTCTTGATGTAGTCACTGGTACATTACGAGTCTTTGACCTTGATGTTTATGAATTGTTAGATCCAGGGGCTACTTTGTCTTTTGTAACTCCTTATATAGCAGTCAAATTCAGTATTAGTCCAGAAACTCTCGCAAATTCCTTCTCAGTTTCTACTCCAGTCGGTGACCCAGTTATAGCTAGATGGGTATACAGAAATTGCCTTGTCACAGTCTCTCAGAAAGT
The DNA here is from genome assembly GCA_036553675.1 of Solanum okadae. Taxonomy (NCBI): domain Eukaryota; kingdom Viridiplantae; phylum Streptophyta; class Magnoliopsida; order Solanales; family Solanaceae; genus Solanum; species Solanum okadae. The sequence continues at coordinate 38,611,482 of CM071678.1, forward strand.
AAACTTAGCAGATCTTGTAGAGTTAGAAATGGTAGACTTTGATATCATTATAGGCATGGATTGGTTACATTCATGTTATGCCTCAGTCGATTGTAGGACTAGAATTGTTCGTTTTCAGTTTCCAAACGAACCAATCTTAGAATGGAAGGGTAGTAGCTTAGCGCCCATGGGTCGATTCATTTCTTACCTTAAGGCTAGAAAAATGATTTCTAAGGGGTATCTATATCATCTAGTTCGGGTTAGGGATTCAAGCTCCGAAACCTTGAGTGTTAATGAGTTCCTAGAAGTGTTTTCCAAAGATCTTCATGGAGTTCCTCCTGAAAGGGAAATTGACTTTGGAATTGATCTCCTTCCAGATACCCAGCATATCTCTATTCCTCCTTACAGAATGGCTCCAGCAGAGCTTAAGGAATTGAAAGAGCAGTTGAAAGACCTTCTAGATAAGGGCTTCATTAGACCTAGTATTTCGCCATGGGGTGCACCAGTGTTATTCGTAAAGAAGAAAGATGGTTCTCTCAAAATGTGCATTGACCATAGGAAGTTGAACAAGGTCACCATCAAGAATAAGTATCCCATTCCCAGAATTGATGACTTGTTTGACCAACTTCAGGGTGCTAGACATTTCTCAAAGACATACCTCAAATCAGGTTATCATCAGCTTAGAGTCAGAGATAGTGATATTCCAAAGACAGGCTTTAGAACTCGGTATGGTCATTATGAATTCGTTGTAATGTCATTTGGGCTAACCAATGCTCCTGCATCTTTCATGGATTTGATTAACAGAGTGTTCAAGCAGTATTTGGACTTGTTTGTTATTGTCTTTATTGATAATATCCTCATTTATTCTAGGAATAAGGAAGAACATGTGTGTCATTTGAGGGTTGTTCTGCAAACTCTCAAGGATCGCCAGTTATTCGCTAAATTTAGCAAATGTGAATTTTGGTTGCAGTCAGTTGCTTTCCTTGGGCATCTAGTATCGAGCGAAGGGATTTGAATGGATTCCCAAAAAATAGACGCAATAAAACAATGGCCTAGACCTACCTCTCCTACAGATATCAGAAGTTTTCTTGGTCTAGTGGGTTATTATAGATGGTTCGTGGAAGGATTTTCATCCATAGCCTCTCCATTGACTAAGTTGACTCAGAAGAAGGTCAAGTATCAGTGGTAAGATGATTGTGAGAAAAGCTTTGCAGAATTGAAAACTAGGTTGACAACAACTCCTGTTTTGACTCTGCCAAAGGGGTCAGACGGTTATGTCATATATTGTGATGCTTCCAGAATCGGTCTAGGTTGTGTGTTGATGCAACGAGGTAAGGTTATAGCTTATGCTTCTAGACAGCTTAAGATGTATGAGAAAAACTATCTGACTCATGTCCTCGAGCTTGCAGCAGTGGTGTTTGCACTTAAGATTTGGAGACATTACTTGTATGGTGTTCATGTAGATGTGGTCACAGACCATAAGAGCCTTCAGTATGTGTTCACCAAGAAAGAGTTGAATCTTCGCCAGAGAAGATGGCTAGAGTTCCTCAAAGATTATTATATGAGTGTACATTACCATCCTGGTAAGGACAATGTAGTAGCAGATGCTCTTAGCAGACTATTTATGGGTAGTATCGCACATGTTGAGGAAGAAAGAAAGGAGCTAGCAAAGGATGTTCACAGACTTGCTCGCCTAGGAGTTCGTCTTATATGCATATCAGATGGTGGTGTAACGGTTCAAAATGGGGTAGAATCTTCATTGGTGGTGAAAGTTAAGGAGAAGCAAGACAGTGATCCGATATTGCTTGAAATAAAGAATGTAACATCAGCAGAGAGTGGAGGTTTTCTCCCAATGGGGAGATGGTGTACTTCGCTATCAGGGTCGATTATGTGTTCCTAAGGTGGGTGAGTTGAGACAACAGATTCTTGCAGAAGCCCATAACTCAAGATATTCTATTCATCCAGGCGCTACTAAGATGTACCGCGATCTACGGGAAGTCTATTGGTGGAATGGTATGAAAAGAGATATAGCAGATTTTGTGGCTAAGTGCTTAAATTGCCAGCAGTTCAAGGTAGAACATCAGAAACCAGGAGGTATGACTCAAAAGATTGACATTCCTACTTGGAAGTGGGAAGTGATCAACATGGAATTAATCACAGGTTTACCTCCTACTTGCAGACAACATGACTCCATTAAGGTGATAGTTGATGGAGTTACTAAGTCTTCACACTTCTTAGCGGTCAAGACTACAGATTCGGCGGAGGAATACGCCAAGCTTTACATTAATGAGATTTTGAGGTTGCATGGGGTTCCTTTGTGTATCATCTCAAATAGAGGTCCTCAGTTTACCTCTCATTTCTAGAAGTCATTTCAGAAAGGTCTAGGTACTCAAGTTAACTTTAGCACAACATTTCATCCATAGACGGATGGGCAGGCAGAGCATACCATTTAGACCTTAGAGGACATGTTGAGAGCTTGTGTGATCGATTTCAAGGGTACTTGGGATGATCACCTTCCTCTTATAGAGTTCGCCTACAATAATAATTACCATTCTAGCATTCAGATGGCCCCTTATGAGGCATTGTATGGGCGTGCATGTAGATCTCATGTTGGTTGGCTTAAAGTAGGCGAAGCAGCCTTAATAGGACCAGATTCGGTTCATGAAGCTAGGGAGAAAGTGCAACTCATTAGAGATAGACTTAAGACAGCCCAGAGTCGTCAGAATCTTATGCAAATGTAAGGAAAAGAGAACTAGAGTTCCAAGTTGATGATTGGGTTTTCCTGAACGTGTCACCTATGAAAGGGGTGATAAGATTTGAAAAGAAAGGGAAGCCCAGTCCTAGATATGTAGGCCCTTACAGGATCTTGAAAAGGATTGGTAAAGTGGCTTATGAGTTAGAGTTGTCAACAGAACTAGCAACAGTGCATCCGGTTTTCCACATTTCGTTGTTGAAGAAGTGTGTGGGCGATCCAGCATCTATTGTACCTTTTGTAAGTGTGGTTTTGAAGGATAGTCTCACTTAAGAAGAGGTACCAGTTGAAATCCATGATTGTCAGGTTCGAAGGTTGAGAAACAAAGAAGTCGCTTCAGTCAAGGTTTTGTGGATGAGTCAGTCCGTAGAGGGGGTTACTTGGGAAGCAGAAGCAGCCATGAAGACCAAGTACCCTCACCTCTTTCCTTCTGATCCCACTCCAGCTTGAGGTAATAGTTCCTCTTCAATTTTTCAGTCATTCATGCGTAAATTCAGCCTTAGCATCATGTTCCTTCAGTTTGTACTTGCATTTTCAGCGTATTTGCATGTTCTTGGAACTTAGTTCAGTCAGAAATTAGTTCTCGGTGTTTAGTGGTAGGGATTGCAGCCCTCTCCCTCCATTTCAGCTAGTTAGTCTTCATTTGAGGATGAATGTTTCCAAGGGGGAGATAATGTAACACCCTGTATCCGAAAACAGACCAGATTTCAGCTTTTAGATGTTGCAGGTGGCATTCACGGGCACCATCCACGGACCGTAGGAGGACCCACAGTCCATCCTGCAGTCCTGGTTTGCACCTGCGACCCACCTCCCAGAACTTAGCCTGAAATTCGGCTAAATGTTGACCCACGGTCAGTAGGTCAGGTCACGGACCGTGGATCAATTCCCAAGAACCCCAGAAAAAAAATTCATCCAAGGGTCGACCCACGGCCAGACCCACGGACCGTAGGTTAGACCACAGACCGTGGTCCGCGTCCATGCATCAGACCTCGAAGAACCAGCCTTCAATCACAAACGATGATTGACCAGCACGGACCGTCAGTCGATCGACGGCCCGTCAGTTCCGTCCGTCGGTCACTCCGACAACAGTTTAGTTGGGGTCTTTTGGTCTTTTCCTATTTTGTTGGACACCTAAACTACGTCATTTATATCCTAAATTACGTGGTTTTAGTCCGTTTAAGCCAAGAAACATAACTAGAACTTACCCTAGTCAAAATCATTAATCAAAACTTAGAAAATTAGAAGCGAAAGAGGAGAAAGAGGCGAGCAACCCTAGTTCAAGAATGCAACAAGGTTCTATCAGTTCTAACCCCGAAATAAAAAGATTTCTTCGTGGAATTCGTCACCAAGTATGTGGGATTTCACTAATGGGTTCCTTTGGCCCATTAGGCCCCTAGATTTCAGTCAGATTCTTGATTCCCTTTTCATAACTAGACCTAAGGTTTCTAGAACTTCAGCAAATTATCATGAATTAGTTATTTACATGTTCCAAATCAGATTATCGTATTATTACTTCATTTCTTGCATGAATTTTAGAACCCTAGCTATGTATTTCTTTAGTTTTTGAATTGTACATGCTAGGTCAGATATTTCAGTTATTTCAGATATACATGCCTCAGTTTTTGAATGTGTCATTATCAGTGCTTAATGTGCATTCTCAGTTTGCATGTCAGTTTTGAGCTATCCAGTATATTACAATAATTCAGTCATAATGTGTTAATCACTTAATCTATTTAGAGTAGCATAATACGAGTTGGACTAGGGTCAGTCACCCATATAGTCCAGAACTACGAGCCACATAAGTTGTAAGTCCCCTATGTGGGCATTATTTTAGTGATCATGCCAGTATGATCTATACCCTTGGTCGGGTATATTGGGTCCTCCCGATGAGGCATATATATTCGAACTCCACATTTAGCTCACGTGGTTTTATTATCGGTTATTTGAATCTCCCACAGTTCAATCAGATTTCATTACATTGACCACATTTCAGTATAGTCAGTATTCAGTCTTAGCATGTTATAAATTGGTCATTGCATTCAATTAGCTTAGTATTCAGTATCTATATCATGTTCAGATTACACTCTTGCTTTATTGCTTGTTCAGTTATATGTTATTTCAACTTTACTCTATCATGCATACTCAGTACGGTTCAAGTACTGACGCATAGTGCGCACTACATCTTCTCGTGATGTAGGTTCATGTCCCCAGCAGTCAGATCACGCTTAGATCGGTTCCCGATTTTTTGTTTAACAGCATCAGTGGTGAGTCCTCATTCTTCGAGGACTGGTGGCATGTTTATCTTATCGATTTTAGTCTTTAGTTTCATTTTGCTAGATCTAGTTGGGGGCATGTCCCAACATTTCTAGTCAGTTTTAGAGGTTTATTTCAGAGATAGTTAGATGCAGCTTAGCATTTGGGTTTGATAGTTCTCTTGTATTAAACTCTCAGATTTCATATATTCAGTTTTAGTATATGGGTATTCCCCATCTTTTCAGATTTACTTATGATTAGCTTCCGCATCAATTATTATTATTCTTAGTATGTTGATGTCATGCTAACAGGGTTAGCTTGGGGTCACTTGTGATCCTAGGTCTCGTGTCCGCGTCCAGGGGTAGCTCGGGGAGTGACAGTCAAGATCAACAAACCTAGCCTCTGATACCAACTTTGTCACGACCCAAACCATCGTGATTGACACCCACACTAACCCTCTGGTGGGAGAACCATTCATACTAATTAGCTAACCGATAACTACACAACCTAATCATAACTAAGGCATTTAAAGTTACGGAAGAAGGTTTAAATGTTAAGGAAAATAAATAGAGTTCCCATAAACTCCAACAAAAGTTTAACAAAACAAATGCGGAAATAACGCCTAGAACCTGAAAGTCAATGTACCAAAACTCTAACAAGAACCCTAAGTCTAAAAAAGAAGGGTACAACCCCAAACTTAAACATAAGAAATCTAAAGAATTAGTCTAAGTCCGAAATGTGGACATAAACAGATAGAGAACTCATGGCAGCCTAGAAGAACTGGCTCACTCTTGAATTCGATTGATCACTAATCTTCTATGCGAGGTCTGTCAATAGTCGCCTGAAGATGCCCTGTACTCAACAAAGAAAGAGCAAGTGCAGTATCAGTACAGAACCACAGTGTACTAGTAGGATCACGCGACTATCCCACTAAGTGCAACATACATAAGCCATTACAACATAATAATAACATGCATACACCAAACAAATACAATATCCATATCATTTATGAACAAAAGGTGCATTTCACAATTTCAAGATATACAATTATTTCAAGTCAATGGTCCTCTCATGGAACCCGAACCCAAAATGTTAGTGTACCGGTACATGGTACCCGATTTGATGTTCATGACGGAACGTGGCAACCGATCCCACGTTTATGCCAAAATGTGGCAACCAATCCTAGTTAGTGTGTCGGAACGCAACACCCGATCCATTCAACAAACCACAATCACAATCACAAGTATATTCTCAAAAATCACACAATCAAGTCATGATTCATGGCATTCATCATTCATCTATCCTCATTTACAATTAGTGTAATCAATAATGCAACATTCACATACATACATGTATTATAATGAAGAAACAGCAAACATACATCACACAACATGAAATCACAACCATCACCTACCTCAAACAAAGCTTGAATTCCCTAAGAAACTTGATTCCTCCCTTTGCGGATTCGTTCCGCTAGTTCTTGGTCTACAAACAATTAATATAACACGAGAATCAATAAACGATGTCTAATTACCCAAATTACAAGCAACTCTATCAACCCTAGTTTAAACTCATGATCTCAAAATCCAAATTAGGGTCTTTCCTACCATCCAAATAGTTTCAAAACCCTTCCTCAATAGTAATTACCCACGAAACTAAGTTCTACAGATCGAAAAACAAATTTGGGAAGTGAAAACCTTACATTTAGCCTCAAGAATTGTGGAAAACTGTCAAGAAAACACCTGGGGTCGTTCCTTAGCTCTCAAAGTCGAAAAGTGCAAAATAAAACATTTTTGGGTTTTATTTTCGACTTAACTCGCGATTGGCCCGCTAGGGCAGCCCCCATCCTGCCACAGCAGCCCCGCCCTGGCGGAAATAATCCTACCACAGCGGCTTGCACGGAACCAGTGAGTCGATTTTAAGAGTTTCAAACCCCCCTATCACAACACACATTCGTCCCATGACACACAAAAAGTACCCGTTCACGCTAAGATCAGTTTCAGAAGTTCTACTCACTCGAATTCAATTTCGTAAAGTTGTACGGGTTCTTTAACGTCTTAGTTATCTATTCTTGTGATAAAATTTCATAATTGGATCTCTCAATTGTTACAAGATTTTCCTAGACCTTACTGATTCTAATTTCATCCAAATCTGGACTAGGTTAGGAAATTCCAAGTTACTACGAAAATGTTTTCTGGCTCAAAAAATATTCCCGTTAGCTTTTCTATAACGACAGTAACTTATCGTTACAATAGATACCAATTTACCCATCACTCGTCCCCGAGTGACCAACTTAGGAAAATAGGCTAGAGAAAGAATGAAGTAGTACTTGAATCGACAAACAATTGGGGATACTTGTCTCGCATGTCCTTCTCGATCTCCCAAGTAGATTCCTCAACTAGACGATGCTACCATTGAACTTTCATGGACTTAATCCTCTTGGTCCTCATATTCCGGACATCACGATCAAGAATGGAAATCGGTTCCTCCTCATACTGAAGGTCTTTGTCTAACACAATTGAGTCCCATTTTATTATGTAATCCCCATCACAATGATATCTCTTTAACATTGATACATGAAATACTGGATGAACTCCACATAGATTGGGGGTAAAGCTAATCTATAAGCCACTGGCCATACACATTCAAGAACCTCAAAGGGACCAATGTATCGCAAGCTTAGCTTACCCTTCTTGCCAAATCTCATCACCCCTTTCATGGGTGATACCTTAAGAAGAACATTCTCACCGGTCTAAAATTTCATGTCTCTTACCTTATGGTCCGCATACTTCTTCTGTCTACTCTGGGCATCTAAAAGCTTAGATTGAATACTCCTCACCTTATCTTGAGCATCCATCACTAAATCAACCCCCAAGGGTTTTACATTTTCAGCCTCGAACCATCCTATGGGTGATCTACATCTTCTCCCATAAAGTGCTTCAAACGATGCCATATCAATGCTGGAGTGGTAACTATTATTATAGAGGAATTCGCATAAAGGTAAGAACTTATCCCAATGTCCCCCAAAGTCAATCACACACACCCTCAACATGTCTCCTAACACTTGAATAGTCCTCTCTTATTGCCCGTCCATTTGTCGATGGAAAGTTGGACTAAAAGTGAGTTTTGTGCCCAATTCATCATGTAACTTCCTCCAAAACTTAGAGGTAAATTGCGTACCGCGGTCTGAGATGATAGAGAAGGGCACCCCATGCAACCTCACTATCTCTTTCACATACACCTTAGCCAATTGTTCAGCATTATAATATATTCTTACCGGGATAAAATAGGTTGACTTAGTCAATCTGTCAACCACTATCCAAATAGAATCAAACTTTCCCAAAGTCTTGGGAAGACTAACCACAAAATCCATCACTAACCTTTCCCACTTCCATTCCTGAATTGACATTCTTTGAAGTAAACCTGCAGGCCTTTGATGCTCATATTTTAGTTGTTGGCAATTTTGACACCTAGCCACAAACTCCGCTATATCTTTATTAAATGCTAGGCCACTAATAAAGTTTCTTCAAATCTCGGTACATCTTGGTCACACCCGGATGAATGGAATATCACGAACCATGGAATTTTGTCAACAATTTCTTAATCAAGTCATCAACTCGAGGAACACAAATCCTTTCTTCAAAACTAAGCACACCTTCCGTATTAAGAGTGGTCTCTTGTGCCTTACCAATCACAGTCTTTTTGCTAAGCTCATTCAAATTTTCATCCTCAAACTGTTTGGCCTTGATCTCATCAATGAATGTGGCCCTCACCTCAATGCTAGCTAACACCCCACCTTTTTTTGAGATGCCCAACTACATGAATTTAGACTCCAAGGTCTGGATTTCCTTAGCCAAAGGTTGTTTAGTTGCACTCAAGCAAGCCAAACTATCTATACTCAGCGTTTTTTGAGTTAGTGCGTCTGCCACTACATTAGCCTTACCCGGATGATATTGGATGGTCACATCATAATCCTTGAGTAACTCCATCCACCTTCGCTGTCTCAAATTCAGACCCTTTTAGGTGAAAACATGTTGCAACCTACGATGATCAGTAAACACTTCACACTTGACACCATAGAGGTAATGCCACCAGATCTTAAGAGCAAACACTACCGCTGCCAACTCCAAATCATGTGTTGGATAATTTCTCTCATGCACATTCAACTGTCGTGATGCATAAGCTATAACATTCTTATCCTACATTAACACAACACCCAAATTCGAATGTGAAGCATCACAATACATAATAAAATCTTTACCTTCCACCGGTAGTGCTAGGATAGGTGTTGTGGTCAAAAGAGTCTTGAGTTTTTGAAAGCTCTCCTCACATTTTTCAATCCATTTAAATGGTATCTCTTTTGGTAAAATTTGTCAAGTGAGTGGCAATAGAAGCAAAGTTCTTCACAAATCGACGATAGTAGCTAGCAAGCCCCACAAAACTCCTAACTTCCGTTACAAAGCTAGGCCGAACCCAATTCTTAACTGCCTCAATCTTTTGGGGATCTACCATTACCCCTTCTTTTGAAACTACATGCCCAAAAAATGCAACCGAAGTCAACCAAAATTCAGACTTAGAAAATTTCGCACACAACCTTTGTTTCCTAAGAACACCCAAAACAATACGGAGATGGTCGGCATACTCTTCCTCACTTTTCGAATACATTAAAATATCATCAATAAAGATTATAACAAAGAAAACAAGAAATGGTTTGAACACACCATTCATCAGACTTATGAAAGTTGCAGGTGCATTTGTCAACCCAAACGACATAACTAGAAATTTGTAATGCCCATAACGGGTTCTAAACGTCGTCTTGGGACATCCTCAGGCCTAATTTTCAACTTATGGTAACAAGACCTTATATCAATCTTAGAGAAAACTGATGCACCTTGCAATTGATCAAAAAGATCATCTATTCAAGGCAATGGGTACTTGTTTCGAATGGTGACCCTATTTAATTGCTGGTAATCTATACATATCCTCATACTACTATCTTTTTTCTTAACAAACAATACATGAGCACCCCACATGAAGCACTAGGACGAATGAATCCTTTATCAAGAAGTTCTTGGATTTGAGCCTTAAGCTCTCTTAATTTTGCTGGAGCCATGCGATATGGAGGGATAGAAATGGGGTGGGTACCATGTTCCAAATCAATGCAAAAATCTATATCTCTATCTGGAGGCATACCAGGCAAATCCATAGGAAACACTTCTCTAAATTCTGACACCACAGGAATAGACTCAATAGATGAAGACTCAACCTCAACATCCCGAATATGAGCCAAATAAGCTAAACAACCCTTCCCTACCTGTTTTCTAGCCCGAATGGAGGATATGATCTTAGCTTGCTTAGGTTTATACACCCCTTCCCACTCTAATGTTTCCCTTCCCAAAATTTCTAGAATCACAGACTTAGTATTACAATTAAGCACAACATAATATGGGGACAACTAAGTCATGCCTAAGATTATATCAAAGTCAGTCATATCCAAAATCACCAAATCAGCCCAAGTATGAAATCCATAAACAAAATAGGACAAGCACGATAAACATGGGTGACTATGACATACTCTCTAACTGGGGAAGAAACATGGATGGGGGCATCAAGTATATCACAAATCATAGCAAATTCTAAGGCAAATCGCACGGACACATAAGAATAAGTAGAACCCAGATCAAATAACACATTAGCCATCTGGTCACAAACAAGAATAGTACATGTGATCACTACGTTAGATGCCTCCGCCTCGGTCTTGCCGGAAAGGCTTAACACTGAGCCCTGTCATCATGACGGGCGACTTCCCTTCCTGGCTGCACTGTACCTCTGCTTGCATTACCATTTCCCCTACCTCCGCGGCCTCGCTGATTTTCTCCTCGCCCACCTTGTGGACGTCCTCGACCATTATTACCATTTCATGCGGGTACCACTGCCTTAGTCTGCTGCTGCGCGAAATCAATCATGCACGGGTGGGGACAATCTCTCCTCATATTCCCAGGTTATCCACAGTTATAGCAAGTACGATCAAAAGATGATCTGCTGTCCGCCGAAGGTGGGGTTCCCTGTCTATCCTAAATCAAATTCTGAGGTAGAGTTCTGGAGTAATTACCTATAGAAACGGGCATAGCAGACTGAATTGGCCGGGCTGCAAGTGTTGGTCTCCCTGAACCTCTGGAGTAAGAACCCTAAAAGTTGCCTAAATTCTTGACTTTCTTAGCCAATGCCTTATCCCGATCGTCTCGCCTCACCCACTCCACTTTCTTCACAAAATCAATTACCTCAATGAAGTTTTTTCCTGCAGAAGTCATATGAACGGAAAATACCTGCAACTTAGAATTTAGCCCCTTAATAAATAAACGGATCCTCTCTTCCTCAATAGTCACCAATTCCGTAGCATATCTAGACAAAGCATGGAACTTGGCCTCTTAAGAAGCCACATTCATACCACCTTGCTCTAAGGCCATGAACTCATCCTTCTTACGATCTCTCAAAGTCTGAGGCACATACTTCTCCAAAATAGAGCATGAAACTTGGTCCAAGTGAGTGGGGTTAAAACTGAAGATCTACATTCCACATAAGTTCCCCACCACTGCTTAGCCTCACTTTGAAGCTGAAAAGTCACAAACTCAACTCCATGTTGATGGACAATTCCCAACTTATGAATTCTCTCATAGCAATCTAGGATGAACTCATAGGCAACCTCACTCTCAGAACCATAGAACACATACGGTTTCAACTTTAAGAACTTAGTCAACATCTCATGCTTATTACCATTCATAACAGGACCCAACAAAGGACGGAACAAAGTGTCATTACTCCAGTTCCATCCACCTTGGGGAACAGTGATAGCAATAGGGGGATTGGTGGGAGCCTGATTTGCTTAAATAGAGGGAAGCACTCCAGGACCAACCAATCCTTTCAAGAATGACATAATCTATTGAGCTAACACTGGGTCTAAAAGAGGAATATTTGTAGTCTCAGCCTGCACCTCTTCTTCTTAACCAACATTCTCCTGTTCTCAACCTCTATATTCTCCTCTACCTCTTCATGATGTGCAGGAGGGGCCTAAATTCTGGGAGCATTTTCAACTGGTGCTCCATCCCTAGTGGGCGCTACCCTTCCTCGGCTTCTACCCCTAGCTCTTCCTCTACCCCTACCTCGATCACGACCTCTCATTGCAGATTCCTTAGCTGGGGCATTGATGGGAGCTACAGTCCTGACGCCGTTGAACCTAGTGTTAACCATGTGTGGACAGAAAAGTGAAGGAGGTTAGATACCAATTCGAATTGCCAGATACCAATTGGAATCAAGTCATAGCACGAAAGGAGACTAGAGAAAACATAGATATTTCCTAAAGTCCTATAGCCTCTCAAAGAAAAGTACAGACGTCTCTATACCGTTTCGCAAGACTCTACTAGACTCGTTATGGTACATCGAGATCAACGAACCTAGGCTCTATTACCAACTTTGTCACGACCCATACCATCGTGATTGACACCCATACTAACCCTCCGACAGGAGAACCATTGATACTAATTAGCTAACCGAGAACTACACAACTTAATCAAAACTAAGGCATTTAAAGTTATGGAAGCAGGTTTAAATGCTAAGGAAAAGAAATAGAGTTTCCATAAACTCCAATAAAAGTCTAACAAAACAAATGTGAAAATAATGCCTAGTACCTGAAAGTCAATGTACCAAAACTCTAACAAGAGCCCTAAGTCTAAACAAGAAGGGTACAACCCCAAACTTAAACATAAGAAATCTAAAGGACTAGTCTAAGTCTAAAATATGGACATAAACAGAAAGAGAACTCATGGCAGCCCGGAAGAACTGGCTCACCCTTGAATTCGATTGATCACTTATATTCTAAGCGAGGTTTGTCAATAGCCGCCTGAAGATGCCCTGTACTCAACAAAAAAAGAGCAAGTGCAGTATCAGTAAAAAACCATAGTGTACTGGTAGGATCACGCGGCTATCCCACTAAGTGCAACATACATAAGCCATTACAACATAATGATAACATGCATACACCGAACATATACAATATCCACATCATTTACGAACAAAAGGAGCATTCCACAATTTAAAGATATATTGTTATGTCAAGTCAATGGTCCTCTCATGGAACCCAAACCCAAATTGTTAGTGTACCGGTACGTGGTACCCGATCCCATGGTTATGCCGGAACGTGGCAACCGATCCTAGTTAGTGTGTCGAAACGCAACACCTGATCCATTCAACAAGACACAATCACAATCACAATCACAAGTATATTCTCAAAATCATACAATCAAGTCATTATTCATGGCATTCATCATTCATCTATCCTCATTTACAATTAGTGTGATCAATAATGCAACATTCTCATATATACATGTATTATAATGAAGCAAGAACAAACATAATCACACAACATGAAATAACAATCATCACCTACCTCGAACAAAACTTGAATTCCCTAAGAAACTTGATTCCTCCCTTTCTGGATTTGTTCCGCTTGTTCTTGGTCTACAAACAATTAATATAACACATGAATCAAATAAACAATGTCTAATTACCCGGATTACAATCAACTCTATCAACCCTAGTTTAAACTCATGGTCCTAATATCCAAATTAGGGTCTTTCCCACCATCCAAACAGTTCCAAAATCCTTCCCCAATAGTAATTACCCACGAAACTAAGTTGTACGGATCGAAAAATAGATTCGGGAAGTGACAATCTTACCTTTAGCCTCAAGAATGGTGGAAAACTGTCAAGAAAACACCTGGGGTCGTTCCTTAGCTCTCAAAGTCGAAAAGTGCACAATAAAACGTTTTTGGGGTTTATTTCTGACTTAACTTGCGACTGGCCCGCTAGGGCGATCCCCATCCCGCCATAGCGGCCCTACCCTGGCAAATTAATCCCGTCATAGCGGCTTGCAGGGAATCATTAAGTCGATTTAAGAGTTTCAAACCCCCATTTCACAACACACCTTCGTCCCATGACACTCAGAAAGTACCTATTCACGCTAAGATCAGTTTCGGAAGTTCTACTCACCCGAATTCAATTCCGTAAAATGGTAAGGGTTCCTTAACGTCTTAGCTATTTATACATGTGATAAAATTCATAATTGGATCTCTCAATTGTTACCAGATTTTCCTAGACTTTACTGACTCTGATTTCGTCCAAATCTGGACTAGGTTGGAAAATTTCAAGTTACTACGAAAAAGTTTTCCGACCCAAAATTTCGCCCCTTGGCTTTTCTATAACGACGGGAACTGGTCGTTATAGGTTTTATTTGATATTATTTACTATTTTTGTAAATAAAATATTGTGTTGTGTTATATATGTTATTTTATTTTTTTATTTTTTTAAAATTTTTGGTATATTAACTTATATATGGCTATTATCTTTTTCTTTTGTTGGCAGAAAAATGAATTCATTATTTTGAAATATGCATGCATATCAAATTAATAAATAAATAGCAAAAATATGGTTAGATACCATTGAAATATATGTGATATGACAATACTTAAATTTCTTTCTGCATCTACTTTTAAATTTATAGCAATGTCAAGTAATTTTATTTTTCTCCACTTAAAAGAAATAGTTTTTAATATATATAAAATAGTGATTTTTAATGTAAAAAAATCTTCCTGAATGATAGTTCAAGTAATGTTTCTATTTTAAAAACTAAAATTTGCATATTCTCCCTACACATATTCATTATTTTGAAATATGCATGTAGATCAAATTAATAAATAAATAACAAAAAGATGATTAGATACCATTGAAATATATGTGATATGACAATACTTAAATTTCTTTCTGCATCTATTTTCAAATTTATAACAATGTCAAGTAATTTTATATTTCTCCACAACATTCTTTATAGTGATAAGATAATTTGTAACTATTCTTATTAATCTTAACATCAAAAAAATGTATACTTAAGTTTTTTTTATATGGTTAATAATTTTGAAATTAAAATATTTTGATCTCAATTTGTGATATAGTTATTATAATAATTATATAATGTAACAATAATGAGCGAAAATCATTTTCCGGTTGATAATATTCAAAAGTTGTGCACATAAAATTAAACAAAATATTATTATAATTAGTAATGATGATTTCAAAAAAAAATTAAATAATTATTCCCTTCTAAGTGGTAGTCTAATATCAAGGCACTTGATAGTTTTATAACAAAGTATAAATGGATAAAAACCTTATAAACAACAAAACTAACTATTTGATTAGATAGTGAATTAAAAAATGTCATGATAAAAATAAATAAATAATCAAAACAATTACGAAAAAAGAAGAAAAAGAAAACTGTAATAAAAGAATAGTTAAAAATATGTAGGTAAAATATTTTTTTTAAAATAAGTTAAAGATAAAAAAATAAAAAAAATAAAAAAAATAAAAAAAAACTAACCTAAATCATCCCTAAAATTCCTTACCCACTAACCTAACTACCCTAATCTCTTAAATATGTCATGAACAAAAATGTTTTCGAATTATCATTTCTTAAAAAGAAGCGTTTTAATTTTATATATAGAATTAATGCTAACAAAATTTTACGCTAATTTATGTGCTATAAATATATGTTCTTCAAAGACAATAAACGTTATTCTAACAATTTCTCTTTCTTCTAGTATAATTATAATGAAGATGAATATATAGCATATCTGGTGTGTGCTCAATTGAAATTTGTGCTATTAATGAAATTTACAAATTCATAAATCAATTTAAAATCTAGTATTAAAATTTTTGTCTCTACTTTTAGCTAAAATCTAAATATAATTTACAAAGCATGTTGCAACCTTTTTAGCACTCATCTTATCTTTATATAACCAAAAAAAAAAAAAGTTAAAATTTTTATTTTTATTGATAAGTTTAAAGATTTAAAAATCTACAAATTAATTAATAAATAAAAAGTCTGAATTTTTTTAATAATATATAACTATTAGTTTTTTGGTTTTGGCGGTTTTTTGTGACAAAATTTAACATAATTATTTATCAAATTAAAATTATAATTTTCTTGGAGATAAATTTTTAAAAAAATACTGAAAATTCAAAAATTATTTTAATGATGACATGTGACACTATTTTGTAAACAATAGATTTATAATATTTTAAATTTATTCTTTATTATACATGCACTTTTTTTACTCAATAATAATTTTTTTTAGTTATTTCTAAATTTAAAAAATATTATATTTTAAATACCCGTGCAACGCACGGGTACATATATTAGTATCTATAATAGGAGAGGTGATAACGCCTACGTGTCAGCGCCACAATTAATCTCTAATTTTAATTTTTAAATTATAAACTAATTAAATAGAATTAATTTAATTTTTTTATTAAAGGAAAAACAGTTACTGTTTTAGAAGACAAATTAGAATTTTTGTTTTTAAAAAAATATATATATATTATATTTTAACATACAAGTTAGATTCCTTTTTGAGTTTTATGAAAATAATTAAATATATATAATTAAAAAATTAAATTATATCAGGGCCACAATTTTTATGTCAGGAAAGGAAAAAACTAATAAATGGCATCAAACTGCATTATATCAAGTGAGATTATTTTTTATTTATTTAAATTGAAAAGATTACAGGTAATATTTTAATTGTTCCTTATAATTAACTATGTAAATTATAAGTTGTTTCTTCCCAAAAAATTACATTATAGGTAAATCTAATAGGTAACAATTAAAATATTGCCTATAACTATATAAAATATATATATATATATATATAACATTTACATCAGTTTAAAAATATTACATATCATAAGTTTTAATTCTATGTAAAACTTCTTACGTTTTATATAGATAACTATCCCAATAATGTCGCTAAAATTTAGGAATTACAATTTATGTTTATGTTTATATTCACATAAATTTAAAACACAAATCAATTTAGCCTAATTTTCTGTAACTATATTTCCACAAAATATCTGACAGATAATTGCATTTACAAATAATGATGCTATAATTTAGGGATTAAAATATATTGCATGTACTGATAATGATGCTATAGTATAGGAATTAAAATATATTGATATAAAATATAAAATTATATATCTATATATATATAATAGGAGGTTTTCTGAGTGAAAGTTGGGAGGTTTCAATAAAAAGATTTGTCAATTAAATTTGTGTTTTTTCCAAGAGTATTATACTAATTATCATTAGAATAAAAAATTAAATAGTAAATATTAATTAAAAATCTACATGCATCACAAAAAACCACGTGTCAGTTTTAGGATAAAATTAGTTGTCATTGTAATTTTAAGTTATTGGTATTATTAAGTGCATAATATATTTTATTGGTTATTTTTAAGTATAAAATTATCACATTTTAAATTATCCGCACAATGCGCGGGCATATATACTATTATATTTAATAGAAAAGTGATAGCGCCTACGTGTCAGTACCACAAAAAATAGGTTTTTCTTTAAATAATTAAAAATTATTAATTACATGTAATAGGGTTAAATAATAAATTACTATTTAATATTTACAATTATTTTTAAATAGTTTTAAAATTTAAACGTGTGTGATACTTTTTTTGAAAAATATTTTTAACTATCTTTCCACAACCTCCTTATTTATAGCAAAACAATGACAATATTAATCATAATATTTATAATAATAATAATAATAATAATAATAATAATAATAATAATAATAATAATAATAATAATAATAATAATAATAAAAATGATAATCTTTATTATTAAATTAACTAAATAAATTTAAAATCCGAAAATAAAAAATAAAAATTACAAATATAAAAGGAAGAAAAATGAAAACACATAAGATTTAAAAAAAAAAACATAAAAGTAACCAACTTAACTTCTTCTTTTTTTTGGAAAATATTTTTAACTGTCTTTCCACAACCTCCTTATTTTTAGAAAAACAAATAATAATTCATATATATATATATATATATATATGTTATAAACATATTTATTTTATACTGAATGTCTATTATGTGCAGTCCTTTTAGGAGTAGTTAGAAATTCTACTTGGGGACCAAGTTAAGTTTTCCCTATAAATAAAAGGGTTTTCCTTCGTTATAAATCAAATTTGTGAATCCCTAAATATCATTCAAGAAGAATAAGAAGTCTTCTCCCTACTTTGTTCTTTTTCTAAATTTGTAATAGATCAATGTTACAAATTAGAGTCACATAGAAAGCAAGAGACGGACAGGTAATTGTTTATCACGTCAGTTGATACACAATATTATTAATGGTTAGTATGCCACAAAGTCTTCAGTTAGTAGTGCAATATTATTCCAATAAATAAATAAATATATATTTCTAACCATCAATATTGCTCGAGTTATGTTAATACTTCATACTAGAAAGGTGTATTAGTACGTTTTGATATGCGGCAAAACATGGAGATGACCAATAAAAGTTATAAAATTTAAGCTTTCTGCTTTTTCTTAATTTAATAATTTTATCAATAATTGCTAAATTACTATGTATGATATTCAGCAGCTATTTTGTTGCACTTTGTTACTCTATTATGCTATTGATTGAAGTAAGATGATGGATTCATATTCAATCACATCAATATGATAAGACGATGGATTCATGTCCAATTGCACTAAGAGAATAAGACGATGGATTCATGTCCAATCGTACCAAGAGGGTAAGACGTTGAGTTAAATCTCTGATGCATCATGATGATAAAATTTCGGGTTTAAGTCTCATCGATTTATGGCCTAAAACGTCTTTACATGGATAAGACATTAGGTTTAAGTCCTAATGCTCCATATTGATGTTATGTTGACTATTAAAGCAAACAGTGTGCTTTCAATTAAAATTAGTCATGAAATCTATCATATTGAAATCGCTCCATTCTCAAAAATGAATGTGGTAGTAGTACATAATATGTCTAAAGAAGACAGGTGATTGAATAATGCACATGAATATGGAATGAGGTACTCAAGCTATCATAATTTGATATAATCACATGTTTGTGTTCCATTCATGAAGAATGAGAACTTTTGATAAATGCTAAAAATATAGATTCATTCTTTAAAGGGAATGAGGTGTAAGCCACCATGCTAGGCGTGGGAAAAATCGCGACCTTTGGTCAATGATGTGGTATCACCAAGAATGTCTCTGAGTAAACATGTGTTATAGAAAATTTTCATGCTTTATCTTCAGGCTTGTATTGGACAAGAATTAGTACAATTGAGGCACATTCTATAGTAAATAAGAAGTTTACTAATATTTTCCTGATTTGGCATGATTGTCTCGGACATTATTAGTCTATAATGTTTAGACAAATTATGAAAAATAAAAATGGACATCCATTGAAGAACCTAAAAAAAAAAATCTTTTAAATGGTGAATTTTTTTGTACTTCTTCGTTAGCAAGACAAGTTAATTGTGAGACCATCATAAACGAAAGTTGAGATTGAGTCTCCTGCTTTCTAGGAATGTATACATGAGGATATTTGTGGACCTATTCATCCACCTAGTGGATTGTTTAGATACTTAATGGTCCTAATAGACGTTTCTTCTAGATTGTCTCATGTGTGCCTATTGCTATCTCGCAACTTGATGGTTGCAAAAATGTCGTCACAAATAATATGATTACGTGCACAGTTTTCTGATAATCAGATTAGTCTGTTCAATGATGGGATCACGACTCACCTCTAGAAGGGATAGAATAACTGAGAAGAAATAAATTTGAAAAATACTCTCAAAGTAATAAAATTGAAAACTACTCATATAATAGTAAATCAGAAATTTACTAAAGCAAAAGGAACATGGCATAGTAAACTTGGAGTTTAAAAGTACTAATAATTTTATTAGTTGTCATGAATAATTTGATCATCCCAAAGATGTGCATACTGAGTAATAGACAGAACTAGAAGATTCTTCAAGAATTCTTTTTGTTGCTTGTTCTCATGATAAGTTGATTGGATCAACTAATGTTGGGACTAAATCCCTAAATTCTGAAAAGTATCAAAGATGAATATGGGTCCGTTCACCTATCATGTGATATGATAAAGAGATGTATTTATATGATAATCATATGTACATTTGTTGCCAACCTGTAGTTTGACATTCGCAAAATTGTTCGTGCAAGATAATTGAGTTAAGAGCACAACTTTCAAAATATGAAATCAAGATAATTCATCTTGATAATATTGATAAATATTCAAGATGGTGTGACGTTAAATGTCTCAGATAGTGAAATCATTGCTTATGAAATAAAGCTTCATGTGTTTGATCTGAAATACGATATGTCATACATAAGTAATTGTACGCATCAAACCAATAAATTATGATCAATTTTTCTCTTATTTGGTTTATGGTCAGGGACCAAATATTTTTCATCTGATAATTTTGAGTGCAGTATATGATTAATGAATGTACTATGATGCACAAAAGATGGATTCTCCAAAATAGATTGAGATATATGTTAATTTGTCTAACATAAGGGGGAGCTAAGAAGCAACACAAGAGTTGTAAATGATCCTATTGAATGTTTCTAAAGGATAGGGTCTACGAGATGCATAAAGCATGATAGACTAATCGAATCTAAGTAAAATAATCCTTGAAAAAGGGGGAGGATCAAAGAATCAAAATGATCATAATAAAGAGACGATGTTCTCTTGGAGAGCCTACGACATAACACTTTATGAAACCTCATGAGAGGGGTAGCTACCTGAAAATAATGAAGTCATGAGATCTCAATAAGTTATGTCGTATTGTAAATCGATACAAAATGATGTATCGTTAACGATATCTTTGATGCAATAGTGTGCAATATTGTAAAAGATTATGATGATATAAATTCTACGACTATTAAAACATGTTGGTGTAGAAATAATTATCAAGTGAAAAGTGGAATGATGCATCTTGATAAGCGTAAAGCTTATTTGACTTGCAATCTAGGCACTAGAAGATGTCATACATTTAATAATGGATGTTGTCACTTGACAAAATTTATGTATGAAAATATCTTATGGGTCCAAAATCTAAAGCATATACAAATTTTTGGAAAACTTGGTTATAATCCTCATAAGGATTAAATAGATTCAAAATGCATAAAGCATATACAAGTATTGTTATGCAAGTTGATGACTAGAATTTAAACTCTTGAAGAGTTTTCAAAAGGCAATAGATTATTTGCTTAAAGAAGGGCATATTTCGTCCAAGTTTTTCTACACTCATGAGCTCCCAAGAGTGGTGATATCAACATGCAACAGGTTTGTTCAAGTAATACTATAGTTGATTTATTCACCAAGTCTCTACCAATTACAACTTTCAAGAAGATGGTGCACAAGCTTGGAAAACGAAGATTCAGGTCTCTAGATTGATGTTCTCATTAGGGGGAGTTAATACGTGATGTACTCTTTTTTTCTCACAAAGTTGTCCCACTGGATTTTCTTTGTAAGGTTTTTAATGAGGCATACATAATGCGTATTATTAGATATGTATACTATTTTTTCTTCACTAGATTTTTTCCCACTGGGTTTTATCTAGTAAGGTTTTAACGAGACACATAATCTACCGACATTCAAGGGGGAGTGTTATAAACATATTTGTATTATAGTGAATGTCTATTATGTGGAGTCCTTTTAGGGAGTAGCTAGGAATCCTACTTGAGGACCAAGTTAAGTTTTCCCTATAAATAAAGGGATTTTTCTTCATTGTAAATCAGATTGTGGATCCCTAAATATCATTCAAGAAGAATAAGAAGTCTTCTCTCTTCTCGTTACTTTGTTCTTTTTCTAAATTTATATAATTTCATAACAATATATATATATATTTATATATATATATATATATATATATATATATATATATATATAATAGGAGAGGTGATAGTTCCTACGTGTCAGCAGAAAAAAAAACATGTTTTTTAAATAATTAAAAATTATTAATTACATGTAACAGGGTTAAATAGTAAATTACTATATAATTTTTACAATTATTGTTAAATATTTTTAAAATTTAAACGTGTGTGATACTTTTTTTTGAAAAATATTTTTAACTATCTTTCCACAACCTCCTTATTTATAGCAAAACAATGACAATATTAATAATAATATTTATAATAATAATACCAATACCAATAACAACAACAACAACAACAACAACAACAACAACAATAATAATAATAATAATAATAATAATAATAATATTAATTATTAAATTAACTAAATAAATTTAAAATCCAAAAATAAAAAATAAAAATTACAAATATAAAAGGAAAAAAATGGAAACACGTAAGATTATTATAAATTGTACTCCCACTTCCCCAATATATATAATGTAATGACCCGAAGTCATCTTTAGAAATTTTTGTAAAAATTATAGTTTTATCCCTCCCGATAGTTGTTCCGAGTCATTTTTGATTAGTTGGTGAAGTTGGTTTGAGAATTTTAAATTATTTGATAACTACGGTTATTTAATTGATGGATATATATTAAATTATTTATTTATTTAGTTGGTGATTAATGGGCAATGCCATAATTTATTTAATACATATACTAGTTAATCCATATTAAAATAAATTAATAGGATTTGTCACTTTTAGAACATAAATAATTTTAGAAAACAAAAGAAAGAAAAACAAGAAATTGCCTGCACAAAGCTTGGCGGCGGCCGGCGTAGGAGTTGCTCGATTTTTCGTCCAGGTAAGATCATATCAATGCTTCAACTCCTTAGAGATGTTCATGGAATTGTATCTTGTAAGCCTAATTTAGTTTAATCATATATATATTATAGAATAGGAATGATTCAGTTACGTTGTTATTGGTTGGAACTTGAAAGGTACAAAAATATAATGGGCAACGTATCATATGCAGTGATTGACTAATGGTGACTATAACTTATATATGATTAGTCAATTACAATTGATTATATATATAATTAATTTACAATCAGATTTTGGGTTGTATTTTTGAGTTTATCATAAAATTTCTGCATCTTATTGTAATGGTTGAGTTTTAGACTGACTTGTCTTGGTGAGATAAGACGAGTGCCATCATGTCCATTTTTGGATCGTGACAAAATGGTATCAGATTATGAATTAGAAAGCAATGATAGTATATATGAATTATCGGAAAATGAAATGGAAAATAATCCAGTAATAGAATCAGATAATGAATACGATATCAATGACTGAAAAAGATATACAAATAATAACTAAAGAAAAATATCAAGATGAAGAATCGGCTGAACAAAAAATAATATTTGATAATAATATATTTGAACAAATAAAAGGAAAAGAATTAGACCTAAACGTGGCAAAAATATTCGAAATACCAACAATAAGAAACTGGTTTAAACAACAAAAAGAAGAATATTATGTAGTAAGCCAAAGAGAACATATCATAGATTGCAAATACACTAAAGGAAAGGCCAAAATACCAATAATAAATAAACGAATAATAAATAAAGAAATACGAGATATTAAGGCTAAAAATCCAATTAAATATGTACATTTAGGAGGAACAGAAATACTAATAAAAGCATGTTTTAGAGAAGGAATAGATACACCCATAGAAATATACTTAGCAGATGATAGGATTATATAACTCATATAAAAAAGTATAATAAGTGCGGTAAAAGGTAACCTCATATACCAAAAATTTAAATTTATAATAAGTGTTATTACGGAAGTGATAGACTTATGAAAAGGATGGGTGATCATATTCGAAAGGATTGAGTAATTAAGGTGATGACTTGACGATGCATTTTGAGGATATTCGAATGATGAGTTTGAACAATGGTTTGAGGGACTTCATGAGAGTGTTATCTTTTTTTTTTTAGGTTAGTTACCCCCAATAGAGAAAATAATACTTGTATGGTATAGGTAGGATCGGGAATGGTTCGACAATTAAGAGTGAAATTATTAAAGGAAATGCTAGATAATTAACAGTGTAACTTTGGAAACTATACTTAGTAAAGTTGTCATAACATGTATGAGTTGCTTAGCGAATGATGAGAATGATGTTGCACCAATTAAGGTTAGAATCTTTTATAGATTGCGTGTATATCAAAAAGGGTCATAATACGATTAATACAATGATATTGATGGTTACTTGGTTAGAATTATGGAGTGAGTTACTTTTACTATCGACCTGACCTACAAAAGAATACATATAACTTGGGCTAGTTATGCAACGAATTTGCTAATATTTTACAGCTATTCGATTGGTAGAAATGTGTGGGATATTTGGTATAATCTCTCGATAGGTATGATGTGTTCTAGTGGTGGATCTAACAGACTTTCGCGCTATGGTACTAGTGGTAGGTAAAAATGAATATGTTGGTTTTCAAGTGCCAATACTAACTACTTAAAGAGTTATCAGTTGTATCACATGCTCGTATAATGAGATTCGGTGTTGCATCTACATTTGAGAAACCAATTAGGTTGTTACTGCAGATGTTTGGGGTTAAGCAGTGTGTATAAGAAAGATTTTAGTGGTGGATCGTTGATACGATGTTAATGCGTTGAGTTGAGAAGTGTATCCTAAGGGTTCTAAATGAGGACTGGTGATTTCATCTTAAGGTCCAAGGGAATGGATAGATACCAGAATGACAAGCTTATGGGTAAAGGAAGTCATAAAGAGTATACTTGTGTGAAGGTAAATGAAAATTTTAGTAAAAATTTCATATAAAATGAGTTAGTCCTTTAGATTTGATTGGTATAACTGGGTTTAAAATGTCATACTGATGAAAAGGTTGACTTTGTGGTAATGACAACTTGCGGGTATCTAATGTTATGGTTTACTACTACTTGATGAGTAACGTGGTTGCATGGAAAGTTATAGGAGGTGCTGAGACACCACTCGAATAGAATTTAAATGAACCAGAGTCACAAATTAAAAGAATTAGTGGGATGTATTTTAGTCATTGAAAAGAGGCAATCGAGAACAAAGATATTTACTCTAATTGCAAAGGACAAAGATATATCGTTAGAGAGTTGAGAATCGGGTTTAGAGATACGTGGTTCTATATAGTTTGCTCTTATTATGGTAATAGTGTCACAGGTTCATCAGATTGGTTCAAAACAATTGGGTAAGATTTGAGAAAGAAGTCTACACATGTTTGACTCGAGTGTGGTGATAAGTTCTTTTACGGTTTTGAGTTTGGTAACTGGTATAGTTGAATTTTAACGAAGGATACAGTAAGATCGATGGAGAGGCAATCAATTATAGGCTATAAGATATGTGAATCCATAAAAATCTTCAAGGTATGAGTTAATGTTGATAGATAAAGAGATTGGGTTACACAGTTGGATTCAAAACTCAAATTTTTCAAGGTGAGTTTAGGTTTGTGGTACTATATTTTGTCAAGGTGTGGATTGGTAAGATAAGAAATGATCGATCACATTGAGTATGAAGCACTTGAAAGGACTTACAAATAATTTGAGCAGTAAATTTGGTTACTTTTGATTGTTATACCTAAGGAAGGGTTTCATTTAAAGTTTTTATTTTGAGGATAAGGTAAAAATGCCAGGCGTTGCTAGCCAAAGAATAAGATCGGTGAGCGAGTCAACAAAAGGAACAACAGTCTAGTGTATTGAAGGGTTCAAGATATTTAGAATTTTGTGTCATGGGAAGAATTAAGAAAAGTGGAGGAATAAGACCTCTCGTATAAGCCCTTGATTTGTAGTTGAAGAATTTATTGATTTTTGCCTATGAATTTAGATATGACTATAAGATGTGAACTAGTTCGGTACAAACTTACTAGGAAGTTATCATCGACTTTTCTAAAGATTGAATTTTGGTTGGGTGACAAACAACTAGGTGTGGAAGATTCTATGTGGTTATGAAATGCTTAAATGGAAAGAGTGGGAGCCATAGTTCGAAAATTTTGGAGGTGATAATGTGTTTGCTAAGAAGACTTTAATACTAATGACGGGTTGAGAGTAAGGTAAATGGCTGGTGTGGCTATGATGTTCTGTTAGTATTAAGAGTGTTGACCCTAGTGAAGTATTGTGAGGAGCATATGTGGTTCGATAAAACAAGTATGTGAGCAATTATAATCAAGACTAGATTGGTGATTGTGGATAACTAGAAAAATTAAATAGAGTCATATGAATGAAAATGTTTGATATGGGCACTATGGAAGAAATATCTAGTGTTATTCGACTTTGGTTCTGTATATTCATATATGACCACCTACTTCGTTCTAGACATGATTTAGAGTATAATTCACTACCTATGCCCACACGTGTTTTTACTTCGGTGGGTGAATTCCTAGTGGTGGATTGGATGTACCGATTCTGTGATGTCCTCTTGGTAGTGTAGAATGCTTGGGTAGATTTGGTGATTTCAGATGTGGTAGATTTGGTGTTGCATTGGGGAAGTTGAAGTTTTCGAGTAGCTTTACACGTACTAACTTGCTTATGAGAACTTATATAAGAGCTACTATATATGAAGAGTTACAATTGTCTAAAAGTGTTGTTAGAGATTCTGCATTTTGGAGTGTATCGTTTGTTGGATGTTTACTTAATCATTTCGTTCGTTGGGTTAGATAAGTTTGATCCTCCCTTGGTGAATATCCGATGTCTAAAGATCAGATTTTTATAACTTAAGTCATGGAAAGATTGTGTTGTGAGAAGGGAATCTTGATAAAATTTGTGATGGTGTGTGCATTATGGGTGTCTGGTGGTTGATTTAGGCTCACTTATGGTCGTAGCCGGTGTTGATTTAGAAGTTTATCTTGGTTATGTGAGAAAAGATTTGTCATGATAGTTGTGTTAAGGTCCAGTGGGTTTCAGTATAAGATTGGGTTCATGAGTTAATTTGTGGTTTGATAATCACTCTTCAGTTATAGATCTTCCAAAGTTTGATTCGAAAGTTCAGTTCTTAGTAGTTGATCTTGATGGAATGGTCCTAAAGATGAGGTTATCACTCGGAGAGATGAACATGACTTTGAAAAATCATACCTCAGGCTTTTGATCGTGTTGGTCATTCTTCCTTCTTCTTCCTTATGTTCGAGGACGAACATGGTTTTTAGTGGTGGATAATGTAATGACCCGAAAAGTCATCTTTAGAAATTTTCATAAAAAATATAGTTTTATCCCTCCCGATAGTTGTCCTGATGCATTTATGATTAGTCGGTGAAGTTGGTTTGAGAATTTTAAATTATTCGATAACTACGGTTATTTAATTGATGGGTATATATTAAATAATTTATTTATATAGTTGGTGATTAATGGGCAATGCCATAATTTATTTAATACATATACTAGTTAACCCATATTAAAATAAATTAATAGGATTTGTCACTTTTAGAACATAAATAATTTTAGAAAACAAAAGAAAGAAAAACAAGAAATTGCCTGCACAAAGCTTTGCGGCGGCCGGCGTAGGAGTTGCTCGATTTTTCGTCCAGGTAAGATCATATCAATGCTTCAACTCCTTAGAGATGTTCATGAAATTGTATCTTGTAGGCCTAATTTAGTTTAATTATATATATATATTATAGAATAGGAATGATTCAGTTACGTTGTTATTGGTTGGAACTTGGAAGGTACAAAAATATAATGGGTAACGTATCATATGCAGTGATTGACTAATGGTGACTATAACTTATATATGACTAGATTGGCCATGCCCGTGCTCAGAACGGCCCAACATGCTTGACTTTGATGTCATAGCACAATGCCTTTGTACTAACATGGATATGAAAGTAACATTCTCATGCACATGTGACAAAAAGATAACCTCATAATGTATGCCTTCGAACAATATTAATCATGTTTCAAATCTTGCATCAAGATAGTGATTCATACTGAAGTAATAATAACCAATAGTTTTGTACAATATGTGCCTGATTCGGGACTTTTATATATTATAACAAAGTACATAAAGACAATCCATAAATCAAACGTATATACTACATATCATCAAAAGTGCTATTACATTTTCTCTCTACTCTGACATAGGTCATTAGTAGTAGTCAACACTATTCCATATACATTGCTCTACTTGCTTGCCTGCAGTAAAATTGTTATTGAAACAAAGATGGAAAAAAAGTTGGCATTCAATGTGCTAAGAATTTGAACTTTTGTTTGACTCAATTACTGAGAACTTCAATTTATATAGTATATTATTATTATCAAATAAAAGAGATAAACATGAGTAGATACAATCAATGAGCATTAACATAAATCACGAAGAACGCATCAATTTTCCCAAATTAGTAATCATATGCTAATCATTGCCTTCGGAAAACATTTGTTTTCCTCTTCCTTTCAGCTTGTCCAGATGTTGCACTCATTATCATGTATATATTTTATTTGTCTAAAG
The DNA here is from genome assembly GCA_036553675.1 of Solanum okadae. NCBI lineage: Eukaryota > Viridiplantae > Streptophyta > Magnoliopsida > Solanales > Solanaceae > Solanum > Solanum okadae. The sequence goes on from CM071678.1 coordinate 38,639,771, forward strand.
AAAAAGAGAGAAGATTTGTCTTTTTAATTACTCTAATGTTATCTATTTTACATGTACTTATAAGTCATCCATCATGTAATAGTATCTCAAGCAATGGTGTGTATATATGGAATATAAGGAACACAAGCAAGTCGCAAGCAATTAATTAAATACCTGAGAAATTGTAGATAAAGTACATGTGCTATTTAAGTACACACAGATAGTTGTGTGAAACAAATAACACATTTAAGTTGAAGTATGTGCCACTTTAAAACAATTGAACAAATGCTATCATGTACCAGAACCTTTGGGCATTTAAAATGAATTGGGCACAACATATTGTTGTCTTACACAAAAACTAATCAGTCCAATCTTATGCCTCTAACTTAATCTTCTTCTTTTTTATTATCTTCCTTCCGATTCAACACATCTTTTAACCAAGGAAAAAGAGAGATACTTGTTACTGTAGACCACCATTTGATTAACAACTTAAACAGAATAACAAAAACAAAGTCAATCACGAGTGGAATGTCACATAGACAACATTTAAATTTATCATTGTTATAAGTAGTACATAGACAATATCCACAACAATCTTTTTTTACTATAAAGTAACAAATTTGTATGGCTAATTGAGCAGAAAACAACCATATACACATGTTAATGACACAAACAAACCGAATTCACCTAAAATATAACATCCCTACAGAGTAATAGAACACATTTTACTCCCTCCATTTCAATTTATTTGTACTACTTTCCTTTTAGTTCGTTTAAAAAAGAATGACTCTTCACTTTTTTAGCGACTCTTTAATTTTAACTTTTCATATAACATGTGTAAGATCAAAATGTCACTTTGGTACATTCTATATATTTTTAGTCTAAAATCACAAAATTCAAAAGTCTATATTACTTTCTTAAACTTCGTGCCAAAATAATTCATGGTCATTGGCACATCATTTGACTAACTCATCAGATAGACATTTCACCTAACAAGACACTCAGTACCAAAAAAATGAATTGCCAACCTAGTTGACTCATAAATAGAGTCTTGCTTCAAGTCATTGCAAATTCAGCATAGCAGCAAATTAGGTTGTCACAGGTTCTCCTCCTCAACTAGGATACTTGTTTCATGCCGATCCTTTAATCCAAGCGTTATTGTCTTCATACCGGCAGACGTTATAACGTAAGACAACATCCTAAGAACCTCCGATCTTCTTAACAATTATTTGATTTAGAGAATGTAATACCAGAAGAACTAAAACATGTCAGGTTGTAAACAATATTATTCACAAGGTTTGACATTCTTGAGAGCAGTGGCGGAGCCACCCTATCTTTAGGGGGGCATCCGACCCCCCTTCGGCGGAAAATTATATTATTTTTACATGGTTAAAATATATTTTTATGTATATATAGTAGATGTTGAACCCCCTTAGGCTACTTCGTGTGTCTATTTCTTCAGATTTTGAACCCCTAATTAAAAATTCTGGCTCCGCCACTGCTTGAGAGTATTCTTATTTTGGGATAAGGCCTTCTTTTTTATCAGCTAAGTATAATATGGGACATAGATTTATAATCTAAGTTGCAATAAATGTCAATTCAATGAGAGAAAATCGAAGAGGTGATGCGCAGAACTCCAAATCTAATTCAAACAGAGTACTCATCAGAAAAAAAAATCCAAAACACATTAAATTACTACCATCATTTGTTACTTTGCCACTTTCGTCTTCCAATGATACCCATAGATTTAACCCACATATCCCATTAAATTGTGAAACTAAGAAATGTGGGAAGAATTGAGAAGACGTCCGAAAAGGGGGAAAATGATGAAGAAAAAAGAAGAAGGTACGAACAAAATTAATCCAAAAAATATATACCTATTGCTTGAAAACATCGCTAGCAAGAACACAAACAGTCAAACACCCTTGAAACTTGAGAGCAAGAACAAAAGCTTGTTAATAGTACTCGAAAGCATCTTTAGCGTGTGAAAGACATAACATTCAACCAGATGAACCAAATCACGAAGAGTTTTGCCTGCTACAAGCAAAAAAAAAACAAAAAATAATAATCAAATACTCCATATAAAATGACTCAGACATAACATCAAACACTCTTGATGCACAATCCATTTTTAAATTTCAATGCAGTGTGTAGATCTAGTAAAATTACTTAATGTACTGAATTCTAGCAAATAATTATATTCAAAACATTAGAAAGTAACAAATATAAAATCTATCAAATTAGTACAAATTATAATAAAGCAAGATCAGAAAAATCCAATCGATTCTTACCAAAGAATTGCCTGAATCTCAAAACTTTTGTAGTTTGTAATTTGCAGAGAGGATTAATAAACAAAGAAGAGAGAAGATGTAAGTGAGAGCAGGAAAGAGACTTGGAAACAAAAATTGAAAAGGTAGGCAAATGTCCAAAAAGAAACAAAACAGTGTAATTTAAGTGCAATACACGTGTCTGTATGAGAAGGCAAAAGCTTAAAAAAGTTAAATTGTAGATGGTACATCTCATGTAACATTTGGTACTACTATCTGCTCCGTGTTCATCCAACCCAAGTCTCATTTCTAAATAAGAGTAATAATTAATCAATTACTATAGATTATATATATAATTAATTTACAACTAAATTTTGGGAATGTTTTTGAGTTTATTATAATTTTTTTGCATTTTATTGTAATGGTTGGGTTTTAGACTGACTTATCTTGGTGGGATAAGACCAGTGTCATCACGTCCATTTTTGGGTCGTGACATATACTAGACTTTCGTCATGTGCGTTGCATGTGATTATCAATTCAGAAAATTTAAGCGGAGATTTGAATAATAAGTTTTGCACAAAATAATATTGCAGAATTTATTGTGAATGTTCAACGTCGATCGACATATATATCTCTTATTCACACGAACCTATGAAGATGGTCAATGAAAAATTTATTAGTTAAATGCAATAATGTGTATATTTATTTAAATTTGATGAGGTTCAATTATGTAATTAGTCGTATCTCACTAATATTACCTTATATATGAGATTTGTTGTGTATTTTTCATGTCATCTAACCAGATGTGTTTTGCACGTGTATTCCAGTTAATCTATTTAGATGTCATATGAACATGTGGAGACAAAGTATATTTCATTTTTTAGAACTATTTTTATATATAATTTTTATTTTATAAGTTATAACATAATAGATGACGTTCTTTTTATTGGCCCTCATATTTGACTTCTCGATTGTCTGTGTACATGAATGAAAGATAGTTATCTGACTGTCCATAGTTAACTAAGAAAGGTTTTCTTTTTTTTTTACAGGAAAAATTAAAAATTAAAATTAAAGAATATATTTTATCTGTGAAATCATATATATAATCACCTATTTATCGTACACCTAACAAAGATATAGTTCATATACTTGTAAACAATTTTCAATTTATTCAACCAAGCATGATTCGTCCAAGGAAAAATAACAACACTGCGTTATCACATATATAAGGGCGGGTATAATAATATGAAAAATTATTGGTCAAAAGTTAATATAAGGAAAGATGAAAGATAGAAATAATTAATGTAATAACTATGAGAATTCATAATATTTTAAATAAAGAATGCCAAAGAGTGTGAATAACATTTGCGGTAATTAGTAATAACTAAGAGAATTTATAATGTTATAACTAAAGAATTAATGTGCAATATATGAGCGTTATTATAAGTCATATGAACTTTTCTTCGTCGAAAATACTGAAATACTAAAAAATAGTAAATTATAAAACAAAAAGGCAATGTTTACATAGTAATAACATTTTTTAAGCAAACTTCCTGATAATCTAAATCACATAAGTAACATTGATAAATAAAGTCATTCTTTTATTTTGAACATTAAAAAAATAAATCGTGATAATTCTCTAACTCATGAGAGGTTTAATAATTTTGGAAAACGATATTACGAAATATATATCTACATCACAAGAGAAATTTTTAACAAAAACAAATGAATTTAGACTACAGTAATAGTTAAACTAATACAAACTTCCACTGGTGTTATTACAAATCATATGAAATTTTCCTCTTCAAAAACACTAATATATTAAGAAATAGTAAATCAGAAAAACAAAAGGGCAATTTTTATATAGTAATAACTATTTTGAAGCAAACTTTCTGACAATCTAAATCACATAAGTAGCATTGATAAATAAATTCATTGTTTTGTCTTGGGCATCAAAAAAACAAATCGTGACTATTCTCTAACTCTTGAGAAGTTTAATAATTATGGAATAAGATATTTAGAGACATATCTGCGCCGCTAATGTAGCGGTTTGTCGAGCATTTGACAAACTCACACCATCCATTTCAAATAGGATTTGTCCTCTGACACACGAGCAATCCAACCCGTAGGATTTCCTTTTCCTTTTCCCATTCTTACTTCTGTAAATTTCCCACCAAATGGATTTAGACTACAATAAAAATTAAACTAATGCAAACTTCCATTGCAATGAAGAAGACAGATCAAACTTTGTCAAGAAAATCCAGTCAAAATGGGAGATATGTTAGGGTTTTGCCCTGTTTTTCTTACCATAATTTAAGATTTATTTTTCCTTAAAGAAAAGACAAAACATTACCATATATGTTTTTACTTTTCTTGAAAGAAAATATAATATTATTTCATATTTGGTTTATTCTCTCCTTTAAGGACTCTTTTTCTAGTAAGGAAAGGTTTTAGGACTCTATAAATATAGGTTTGTTTCTTCTAACACAAAAAAACAATAGCATTCACAATGTAGTCGTTTAAGAGTATTGTTTATGGGGAGATTTATTTTCTCTAAAGTTTCAATGTTTTTCTTTATATTAGTTTTAATTTGATATAATAATATTTTGATTTTTAGTATAAGTCTTTGTTATCTGATTTATCAACTATATGATTTGCAAATTGTAAGCTTTCGCATAACGCTCTAATCACTTTCATAACCTAACAAGTGGTATCAAAGCACATGGTTCAATGATCCAATGGTTTAACAAGATTGAAGAAAGGTTCAAACGGTTTCAAACCAATTTGCAACAAATTTGATGATAATGAAGATTTTGTCTAAGCTACATGTGGAGAAGAAGTTTCAAATCATATTTTCAACATTCCTATTGCTGCAATTTTTAAGAATAAAAATAAAATATTTTTAACCCATATGTTTTAAACTTTATTTTTAACCATGACAAGCAACGGTGATGAAGATTTTGTAAAGAACAAGATTATCATGCAATGAAGAAGACAGATCAAGCTTTGTCAAGAAAATCCAGCCAAAATGGGAGATATGTTAGGGTTTTGCTCTGTTTTTCTTACCATAATTTAAGATTTATTTTTCCTTAAAGAAAAGACAAAACATTACCATAAATATTTTTACTTTTCTTGAAAGGAAAATATAATATTATTTCATATTTGGTTTATTTTCTCCTTTAAGGACTCTTTTTCTAATAAGGAAAAGTTTTAAGACTCTATAAATATAGGTTTGTTTCTTCTAATACAAAAAAAAATAGCATCCACAATGTAATCGTTTAAGAGTCTTGTTTATGGAGAGATTTATTCTCTCTAAAGTTTCAATGTTTTTCTTTATATTAGTTTTAATTTGATATAATAATATTTTGATTTTTAGTATAAGTCTTTGTTATCTGATTTATCAACTATATGATTTGCAAATTGTAAGCTTTCGCATAACGCTCTAATCACTTTCATAACCTAACAAGTGGTATCAAAGCACATGGTTCAATGATTCAATGGTTTAACAAGATTGAAGAAAGGTTCAAACGGTTTCAAACCAATTTGCAACAAATTTGATGATAATGAAGATTTTGTCTAAGCTACATGTGGAGAAGAAGTTTCAAATCATATTTTCAACATTCCTATTGCTGCAATTTTTAAGAATAAAAATAAAATATTTTTAACCCATATGTTTTAAACTTTATTTTTAACCATGACAAGCAACGGTGATGAAGATTTTGTAAAGAACAAGATTATCATGCAATGAAGAAGACAGATCAAGCTTTGTCAAGAAAATCCAGCCAAAATGGGAGATATGTTAGGGTTTTGCTCTGTTTTTCTTACCATAATTTAAGATTTATTTTTCCTTAAAGAAAAGACAAAACATTACCATAAATATTTTTACTTTTCTTGAAAGGAAAATATAATATTATTTCATATTTGGTTTATTTTCTCCTTTAAGGACTCTTTTTCTAATAAGGAAAAGTTTTAAGACTCTATAAATATAGGTTTGTTTCTTCTAATACAAAAAAAAATAGCATCCACAATGTAATCGTTTAAGAGTCTTGTTTATGGAGAGATTTATTCTCTCTAAAGTTTCAATGTTTTTCTTTATATTAGTTTTAATTTGATATAATAATATTTTGATTTTTAGTATAAGTCTTTGTTATCTGATTTATCAACTATATGATTTGCAAATTGTAAGCTTTCGCATGACGCTCTAATCACCTTCATAACCCAACAAGTGGTATCAAAGCACATGGTTCAATGATCCAATGGTTTAACAAGATTGAAGAAAGGTTCAAACGGTTTCAAACCAATTTGCAACAAATTTGATGATAATGAAGATTTTGTCTAAGCTACATGTGGAGAAGAAGTTTCAAATCATATTTTCCACATTTCTATTGCTACAATTTTTAAGAATAAAAATAAAATATTTTTAACCCATATGTTTTAAACTTTATTTTTAACCATGACAAGCAACGGTGATGAAGATCTTGTGAAGAACAAGATTATCATGCAATGAAGAAGACATATCAAGCTTTGTCAAGAAAATCCAGCCAAAATGGGAGATACGTTAGGATTTTGCTCTGTTTTTCTTACCATAATTTAAGATTTATTTTTCCTTAAAGAAAAGACAAAACATTACCATAAATGTTTTTACTTTTCTTGAAAGGAAAATATAATATTATTTCATGTTTGGTTTATTCTCTCCTTTAAGGACTCTTTTTCTAGTAAGGAAAGGTTTTAAGACTCTATAAATATAGGTTTGTTTCTTCTAATACAAAAAAACAATAGCATCCACAATGTAATCGTTTAAGAGTCTTGTTTATGGGGAGATTTATTTTCTCTAAAGTTTCAATGTTTTTCTTTATATTAGTTTTAATTTGATATAATGATATTTTGATTTTTAGTATAAGTCTTTGTTATCTGATTTATCAACTAAATAATTTGCAAATTGTAAGCTTTCGCATGACGCTCTAATCACCTTCATAACCCAACACAAGTGGCTAGGGCAGAGGCTCGAGAGCAAAACAGGCTCTCGATTAGAATGAAACTATTCTATAGCGAATGCATCAGTAATACCATTACACCAACAGATTCCTATAATCTAGCACGATGCTCGTCTACAAATTCTTAATAGCAAAAAGAAAGATCTTCAGTTGTTGGACTGTGCACTGTTGTGACAAAATTACAGCACGGATTTAGCAAAAAATGACAGAAATCACCTCACAGAATGCATTTCACCCACTGGGGAAAAACGAAGGGAGAAGAAAACTTCAGCCAACTTCACTATTTCATTTTTCTTGAAATTATTGTTCATGTTGTTTGTTTTTCCTTGGCTCTCCCTTCCCCTGTTACGTCTTTTCTTTTTGTATGTGCTTGGGCAGGCACAAGGGAGGCTGGTATGTATGTTAAAAGGGATTCACCACTTGCTGATATCACTGTGATTATCTGGTTCGGAACTCATTCCTGAATCTAGTCAGATTGTTGGAGAACTTATCTCTGTTCTTCTGATCCAAGCTTCGAGTTATGTCAGCCATAAGTTTGTCAAAGCACAGTGAAAGACGATGTTGTTGGTCTGCTGGCTGCAAATAAAAATGGATAAATGGGAGCTGTCAGCACAAGTGAATCGGTCATTAGTCCGGCAAGGATTGCTCAACATGATACAATGATACTACCAATCCACCTCTTCCGCCTTGTAGCAGTAAGAAAGATTATTCGTAACAAACAGTGATACCAAATAAACCAACAATATAGAAACAGACAAAATAGATTATCCCTAACAAAAATTTGTTGGTCATACCTGCGAAGACAAAATCTGAGCTCTTAAGTTTGAGAACATCTGCAAGGTGCGAGTCATAATCGTATCAGGTATACTAATAACCAACAATTCCTCTCCACTATAAGCACATTTTAGAATCTAAATCATTCTTGCTTTCATAATATAATGCATTCACTAAATAATTTCGTCCTATAGACAGAATCGCAAATATCAAGAAATCTGTGGTGCAGGTGGTATAGAAATGGTTAGCCCCCTGTATAGATCTTTTGCATCAAAAGTCAAATAATTCACTGGATTAAAATGATTGCTTTAACAAGGAATATTAGTCATAACGAAACTCCATTAAACCATGACAACCTTTTAGAAAGAAGCAATGGACTATGCAGAGGGACAACATCTGGCACAGTGGATAGGGAGACTATTTTTTGATATTTAATTAACATAGAAGTTTTTAAAACTAAGAACACATCTCAACTGCAAATGCAGGATTAAATCTTCTGATTCAATCAACATTCATAAAGTTATGCTTTGTTTTCGTAACTACTATAATTTCATGAAATTAAGATTGTAGATACTGTGTCTTTATCTGTGTGCCTGTCATAGTCAAGTTTGCATCTTGTAGTTTTCGAAATAATAAAAAGAAAGGAATCTTAGTGCTACAAAAATCAGTGTCACCTCTTCGCTAATGAGTATCATGCTCAGCATTGGTCGACTTAGGCTCCACTGGTTGCCACAATCTTCAAATAGAACAATCTCCAACACAGTCTTCAATATCTATCAGGGAAAAGGATCACATTGGCATAAGAAATGAATAAGTTCAATTTCACGAGACATTATTTCCTTCTAATTCAGTAGCCTACTAATGTGAGGAAAGTTTTAACCAATGCATATAATACTTTTCATAAACATTGTACTCCCATAATAAATAAGGCAAGCAAGGGGAGAATTTCAAAAAAGTAAAATGGAAAAAGTGTCCCCTTTTGATTAGCTAGTTTCCAAGAGGGAGAAGGTCTAATGGCAATTGATAAGGTAAAGTGGCCATAAAATCAGTACCAAGAAGGTACTATGAAGGGAACAAGAAGAGAATTACAAAGTTTGGCAATGTCCTCAACAACATACGGTGTAATCCCACAAATGGAGTCTGGAAAGGTTAAAATGTACGTAGATCTTACCCCTACCTTTATAGGGTAAAGAGGTTGTTTCCGATAGACCCTCTGCTCAAAAAGATGAGTTATTCGGAGAAGGGTTGCAAAAGAAAAATGACAAACGAAATATGAAGATACGGATCAAAATGGAGCAATAGATGTCAAAAAACACATTCGAATTTTTTGACAATGTCCCCATGCTCTCTAAGCTATCCAAAATTGTAGCATGTATTACACTTATGCCAAAAGTACAGATTTTAAAATAAACATCTATGTTTTATGTGAGAAGTAAGGCACGGGAAAAATATATTACGATCTGTTCTCTACCATATTACACAGACATATGAGTTCACATGTTCAATGAGTTTCTATATACATATATTCTACACAAAGACATATGAGTTCACATGTTCAATGAGTTTCTATATACATATATTCTACACAATACATAAGACACTTTTTTCCAATGTGGAACACAAAGTCTACTATATATATTAATTGTCTAATCACTCACAATAATGAGCCTGTTATAAGTGTCTTCAAGAAGTGGTGGGACATAATACCCATGAACAAAGTCCACCAATGGATCTTACACATCACACCCATTTTCATATGCTACGAATTGTGGAAACAAAGATGTGCTTGTCGATATGGAACACAAAGAAAATTTCATAATACTACAATGATGTTCCAAGGGATATGGTGTATTAGAAACATTGTTTCTAAACTTTTCCCCCCGTTTAATACTATTACATTTGTGGACTGATTTTTGTGATATTGCAGAAAGGATCAAACCAATACAAAAATTGACTCAAGTCAAATGGAGCACACCTCAGTTAGGCACCATTAAAGTTAACACCGATGGAAGTTTTTTATTGGAGATAGGAAGCGCTGGAATTGGAGGAATAGCAAGGAATAGCAACAGAGAGATTGTGATGGCCTTTTCGATTCCTGTGGCATGTACCAGCAACAACATGGCAGAAGCATTGGCAGCTGAGTTTGGTGGAAAATGGTGTAGCCAACAAGGCTTAACTAATTTCACTCTTGAGCTAGACTCCATGATCATTGTAAATATGGTGAACAACAAGAGCAACAACAATCTCAAACTCAAGCAAATCATCGATAATATCGTTGAGATAGTGGATCAATTGAATGCCCAAGTGACTCACTGTTTTAGAGAAAGCAATCAAGTTGCAGACTTTTTAGCAAAAAGGGTTGCTAGACTGAACCAAATGATGATTCTAACATCTTTCAGGCAACTTCCCGAAATGGCTAAAGGTGCATACTTTTTGGATAAGTGTCAAATGCCTTGTATTAGAACAAAATTTGATAAGGCTAATTTTTTGTGTTAGTTGATTTGTATGTATTTGAATCTGCCAGAAGATTTATATCCTCTATGAGATTATGATCTTCTGGCTCCTGAGGTGACTAGCTCACCGTGGTGTTGTAATGGAGGTAAGGCTTCAGCCCCCCTCCTTTTTTTTGTATCTCATAAATACGACACGACCCAGCTATACTAGGTAACTTTATTTATTTTTTTAAATCTCCCCCCCCCCCCAACGCACACCACCCTCCAAGCTGGTATATATAAGTCATATGTTTCGATTTGTTACAAATGTAATAATACGAGGACAATAAAGAAACTTGGATAACATGTAAGTCAGCTGATCATTGGACTTCACAGTATCTTCTCTCTAATAAATGTGGAAGGCAGTCTCAATGTGTTTAATTCTCTTGATGGAATACTGAATTTGATACAATATGAAGGATAGCTTGATTATCACCCACAAGTTACATCATATTGATTTTTATAAATTTTACCGAGCAACTGTTTTATATCCAAACTAGATCACGAGTTGCTAGAACCATTGCTCGATTTTCTGCTTTTACACTAGATCAAGCAACCATCATATGTCTCTTTGCCCTTCTAGGACACAAAATTACCTCCAACTAAAACATAATATCCAGACATAGAATGTGGTGATCTATCCATTCAACATTTGTATATCCAATGATCTACTCATGGCATCGATCCCAGAAGAGTAGTCCTTTGTCTGGAACTGACTTTATATGTACGGACAACTGCATCCTGATGACTACCACAGGGAAAATCCATAAACTGACTTACAACACTCACGGGAAAAGAAAAGAAATGTCAGGTCTAGTCACTGTGAGATAATTCAACATATCAACCGACTATCTATATCTTCGATGATCATTGTGCTCCCACTATCCTGGCAAGAGTTTGGCATTCAGCTCCATAGGCCATCATTCTATGTCTCCTCAAGAATGTCTAAGGCATACTTTCATTGTGAAATAACAATATCAAACTAAGCAACCTCAATACCTAGAAAATACTTTTGAATATCAAGGCCTTTAGTCTAGAAATATGCCAGAAGAGATGTAGCTTTAAATTAGTGATATTGTCATGATCATTACCTGAGCTAACAATATCGTCAACATAAACAACCAAATAAATACACAGATTTGGAGCAGAATATCAATAAAACAAAGAATGATCAATTTCAATGCGAGTCATGCTAAACTTTTGAATTACTATGCCGAAATTCCCAAACCCGGATCGAGAAGACTATTTCAAATCATAGATTGAGTGGTGCAATCAACACACCAGACTAGTAAATACCCCCTTGAGATAAAAATCTAGGTGATTGCTCCATAAAAACTTTCTACTCAAGGTCACCAAGGAGAAAAACATTCTTAGTGTCCAACTTTTTGAAACTGAACTTTTTTTTTGAAACTGAATTCTCAGTGTCCAACTAATAAAGAAGTCAATGCCGGATAACAACCATAGATAAAAAAAGACAAACAAATGTTATTTTAGCAATGGGGAATAAAGTATCAATGTAATTGTGAGAAAATAAGAGTTTGAGAGAGAACTCCACTTGATTATTCCTCAAGCTATTGGGGTTTCTAAGTTTACATGTCCTTAAAATTAAGGAAATCTGTGCAAATTGGTACTTAATTACAATAGGCGTAAATCAAGCTACCTACTATTTACATATATGCTATAATATTCTCACGATTGTCACACTCTCCTTAAGCTTAGTGCATACAGGTTATATGTAACAAACTTGCTACATCTATAACTCTTTCTAGGACCAGCTAGGGACTTGGTATGTTTGCAAGTTATCACTTGACTGCATGAACCGTGTGACAATGTTTCCTGAGAGTACCTTCTCGTACCTTCTCTCTGACAAAATGACAATCAATCTCTGTGTTTGATCCTCTCCTGAAACACGGGATTTGATGCAATGTGAAGTGCAGTTTTCATATGGCACACAAGTTCCATTTTTTTAGTCTCTCCAAATTTCAACTCCTTTAGTAGTTTCTTGATATATACATATGAGTTCACATGTTGCCACTACTATAGCCCAATATTCAGCTTCTACACTAGATCTAGAAATCATATTTTGTTTCTTAGTTTTCAAAGACACCAAACTTCCCCCAACTAGAACACACTCCAGAATTGAATCGTTTATCAGAGGATGACCCTGCCAAGTCTACAAATGGATTTCCAACAATTTTCTCTATGTCCTAAATCTTTGTAAAATAGTATTTTTCCATTAGGTAGATTTTATGTATCGAAGAATGCAAATATATGCATTCCAATGAATGACACCGGGAGAATGCAAGAACTGACTTACAACACTAACCAGGAAGATAATAACAGTCATTACTTTGGAGTTGGTGGTCCTTGTTTACTTGTGGTGAAAGAGGGCATATGCTAAATTTTGTCACAAGGAAGATCCTGGTACTAGTCATGCTACTACACAGGTATTGAGAAATGTTGGAGGTGCACAAGCTCAGATTCAACCAGATAGGGACACTACACAGGGCCACGTGGTGTCACGAGATCGAATGAAGATAGAAGAAGTTCGAGATTGGCCTCAACCTAGTACTACTAGAGAGATACCCAACTTCTTGGGACTAGATGCATATTGCAGAAGATAAGTGGAGGGTTTCTCACGAAGATAACCGCTCTATTGACACGTTTAACTCAAAAAGGTGTGGTTTTTCAGTAGTCAAAGGGATGTGAAGAAGGTTTCCAAAAATTAAAGACTTCGTTGACTCCGACTCCGATTTTGACCTTACCTACGACGGAGGGTGGTTTCACGATTTATTGTGATGCGTCTTGAGTTGGATTGGGTTGTGTCTAAAGGCAGAATAGTAAAGTGGTGGCATATGCTTCTCAACAGCTAAATATTTATGAGAAGAATTATTCAATACACGACTTGCAATTGGCCACAATAGTATTTGTATTCAAGATCAGGCGTCACTATCTTTGTAGTGAGCTGTGTGAAATCTATTTTGATCAAAAGAGTCTGCAATACATATTCAAGCATAGAGATGTGAATCTGAGGCAACGACGGTGGTTTGAGCTACTTAAAGATTATGATCTTACTATCTTGTATCATCCCGGAAAGGTGAATGTGGTGGCAGACGCCTTGAGTAGAAAGTCCATAAGTAGTTTGGCCGATTCACCGTTGAAAAGCGATCTATGGTCATGGATTTTCAGACATTGGCCAGTTGGGTAGTTCAAATTGATCATACAGTGCTGGGAAGGTTACTTGCAGATATGGCGGTACAATCATCCTTAGTTGGACAAACCAAGACTTGCCAATATGAAGACCCCCATCTTGCTAGACTACGAGATCAAGTGCAAAAGGGAGGTGTTAAGGCATTCACTATGGATAGCGAAGGTGTGTTACGTCGACATGGTAAACTGTGTATTCCCACAATGGGTGATGTCAAGCAGCTAATTCTTGTAGAGGCTCATATCCACTGCATTTTCTCAACAGAAACTCCACATTCTCCCACCCACAGTCTCCGAACAAAAAGATGTATATAAGGACACAAAGGAGAAAGAAGATACCTAATGAAATAAAAGGGACAAAACACACTGTAGGGATAGGGGTCATCAACAAGAGCAGAGTTCCCTACCGATATACGGGAGTCACATGGTTAAATCCAAATCTGTGCCACCTATATGCTGTTTCTAAAAAAGTTCTTGAAATAATTATTGCTTTAAATAAAAAGAGCAGTTGGAACTTACTTCAAGAAATATGTTTGGACAGTCTGCTAAATGCTGCGCCAGGTTAAGCGCCACAGGGGTGGTAGGTGACTCTCCAGTTGTTATGTGTTCAAAATAAAATGTAGCCAAGTTGTCCACCGCAGATGCACACTAGAATAAAATGATTAGAGTTAGTCTGTTGAGAATAAATTACAAGTTTATCCCAGCAGCCTTGTTGTTGAAATGTGACCATCTCAGATTAAGAGTTTTAAGTTGTCAAGAAGAACACACTATTTAGTACTTAATTATATTATGTCTGACTGACATGTGGACCTGATTTTTTATCATGGGCCAAGCACGTAAAAGCATTTATTTCTTCTTGGGTGGTGACGACATTTGAACCTTTGTCCGCTTTGATACCAAGTTGAAATGTGTGACCACCTCAGGTAAAACCTTATGCTTTTACCACACTTTTAATTATTTAGTTATAGTATGTCCCTGACACTTGCGAAAACTAAACAGATACAAAGAAATGACGTTTGACATTTCAAGGGAAGTGGTCAACAAAACACAACCTGTGATTTGATATTTTCATCCAGTACTTTAAGTCCAGACTCAAGAGATCCAGCAATAAATGTAAAGCTACTTGAGTCCAAGTTAAGTATCAACTGGATCTGGTTTTTCATCATGATCTCCAGAAATGTGAAGTAAGCTCCTGAAAGCTGTAAGATAAGACGATTGGAAGTGGTTATGTTTTAATAATGGAAGGAATATAACATGATTATTTACAGAAGATAAAGGAATATATACACCTCAGAATTCATGCAAGTGTGCCCCACTGGAGAGGATGCAATCAGGGATGAAACTACTTTTCAAGATAAACCACTCAAGTAAATTAAGTCAATTTGACAGTACTGTTCGTTCGAAGAGAATTGCAGCAATATAGCTGATTGAACAGATTATTTTTTGCCAGAATAACAACAAAAAGGTCCACTTTTCAAATTATGGGGTCACTAGTTTAAAACTAAGTTGCTTGGACTCTCCAAAAATGCTACCGCACCCGTGTCGGATCCTTAAAAATGCACTACTTGTGAAGGATCCGGCACACACCTGATGATATTTTTGAAGAGTCCGAGCAGCAAAGGTTTAAAATAATTGACTCAATTATATCAAGCAAAAGAAAATGTAAGCTAGACTGCTAATATGGGAAAGATCATGAGAAGAAGGGAAAAACTTGATTATTCCCTCAAAATACGTTTGGTCTTTATAGTACAATTTAAACAAGGGCTTTACCGTGATTTACTTTTTTTTTAAAATTGGCAAGTTAACTTAATCGTAATTTATTCAATACATTGTATGAGACCATTTAAGTATTGGAGCTGGTTTTATAAATAAGCAGTTATGTTTGGATAGAAGTCCTAAAACATAAGCAGCTATGTTGCCCAGACTCTTCAAAAATGTCGACGGATGTGTGTCGGATCCTCCAAAAATAGTGTATTTTGGAAGGATCCGACACGGGTGCGGCAACATTTTTGGAGAGTCCGAGCAACTTAGATAAGCAGTAATGTGTTCGATAAAGAAGTGCTAATAAGCAACTTCTGTCAAAATTACTGAAATGTCGTCAAAACTTTAAACACACGGACATTCTTTTGGAGAATCTCCTCCAAAATTTTAAATAAAATTATGCGTTAAGATAATTATGTTTTGTAATTTCTATATTTAATGCTAAAGATTAGTTTCAGAATTTCAAAATATTTTTGTGTTTGTTTTCTCTACTGGACAAACAAGTATAATTTTGTTTGTTTGACAGAAGAAAAGAGAAATTCCAATATGCAAAACAGAATAAGTTATTTGTGGATATATGACCAAACAATTAAAGGAGGACTAGAATTAAAAAGAAAAGATCTAAAAATTGTACGAAACAATCCAGAAACAATCCAGAATTCGATGTTTCAACAAAATAATAATGTCTAAAAATCAAAATAACACATACAAAATATATAGTTTTATTTTTAATTAGGAGCAGAATCTTAATTACCACCTTGAAAAGTTAACAGAAGATCAAAGAATGAAGATAACTGAATTACAAAATATTTGCAAGCAATTTTCTTGTCAAATATATGTGCCATAACACTCTCCTGATTTACCAGAAGCTACTGAGGGAATTGAGTTTGTTGGAAAAAGGAAAATTCCCAGTGTATTGTGACAAGAATGCTGCAGTGAGTATAGCTCAAAATTCAGTCCAAAATGGGTGAAGATTTCAAGAAGAAGAGGAAGCTTCTTTGTAATCTTAGGACTCATTGTATAAGTACCCATTCTCATGGGTTGTATATTCATCAAGAAATACAAATAAGCTTCCTCTTCTTCTTGAAATCTTCACCATTTAATTCCTAGTAAAATGAGAAAGAGACTCCATATCTGAGATGTGAACTTAGGAAGAAGAAATAAATGGTTGACATCTTCAGCTCCATTGTTACAAAGCAAACTTCTGCTACATAAATCAATTCCCCTGTTCTGTAATTTTGTGTGTGAAACAAGCTCCTTTCACCATTAACCATGCGAAACATTCCTCTTTCATAGGAGCTTTGTTTTTCCAAATACACTTACAAGGCCAATTTTCAGTTGGGGGAGGACTTAACTGCTTGTAGCATGATATAACAGAGAAACATCCCTTAAAGTCACATTTCCAGCATAAAGAGTCATCTATGGACAGAAGGGGAGGAAAACTGTGTAGCTGAGAAAACAAAGAGCAAAGGTTGTCCACTTCCCAATCATTCATATTACGTCTGAATGTACATCCCAGCAAGAGTTAGAATAATACTTCAGGATTCTGAGCCACTGTATGTAGGAAAGGATATTGATGCTTTAAAGGTGACGAGCCCAACCCCAAGTGTCTGTCCAGAATCTTACTTCATACATTCCCAATTTCTACTGAAGTATTCGAAAAATGTCCCAGTGAGTTCTCAGATGCTTCCATATACCACATGTTTTGGAGAGAAATGGTTGTGTGGTCATCTTGGATGAGAAATCCATACTTTGTCACAACAACATCTCTCAACAATGCTCCCAATTCCTTATTGAACCTCCAAAGCCACTTAAGCTGCAAATTTTTAGTTTGAATCTTATGTCTCTATTCTCTAATACCAAAACCTCCTGACTTCTTGTCTGTAGACACTTCACTCCATCTAACCAAATTAAAGGTCGCATTCTCTCTATTACCCTGCCACAGAAATTCTGTGTATTTTGTCTATTTTATGCACCACTGCTAATGGAAAACGGAACAACGACATGGTATAGGTGGGTAATGAATCTAGTATTCTTGATCATCACTAACCTTTGCCCAAGAGAAAGATACTTCCTCTTCAAGAAAGAGAGTTTTGTATTTGCAGCCATCTTTGAAGGTCGGCTATTTCTTTGTGTTCTTACGAATCATATAATGTATTAACAAAGACAAAGAAAGAGGAAAAAAGAAAAGGAAAAAGAAAACCAAATCAACTTCTTCTATGAATCTACTCCCAACTTACACAAGACTCGAAAATGGCTCAAATCCTCCTCAACGCAAAATATATAGCCATACAAAATGGCACGCCAAACACATAAAAAACTATCAGTAGCTCCTATCAAATCCATATTTAAAAATGTAATCTTCAAGAAAGAGAGTTTTGTATTTGCAGTACACGCATCTTTGAGGTCGGCTATTTCTGTGTGTTCTTACAAATCATATAATGTATTAACAAATACAAAGAAAAAGGAAAAAAGAAAAGACCAAGGAAAAGGAAAAGGAAAAAGAAAACCAAATCAACTTCTTCTATGAATCTACTCCCAACTTACACAAGACTCGAAAATGTCTCAAATCTCCTCAAAGCAAAATATATAGCCATACAAATGGCACGCCAAACACATATAAAACTATCAGTAGCTCCTATCAAATCCATATTTAAAGATGTATATCTTGATAAAACTATTATAAATTTATTATCAAGCTACTTCAGCATTTCTCATATGCTAGCATCATAGTCAAAACCAAATTGCCTAAATGTCAGATAAAACATATTCCCCAAAAACAGGACTATTTCTTCCCACCACTATGTTGACCTCTCAAATGTCTCAGTAGTCTGTACATTTTCATGAGTTGTAACACTCATAAGTATGTTTTGTTACCTGATGGATGTAGACAACTTGCCCAAAGTAAACCATACGTTACACCTGCAACAAGCCCATTAAAAATTGGGGCTCTAACTCGGTGCATATGTGATGCTCCGTTCTTTGTTATAAGTACAATGATGCAAAAAATTGTGGAGCTTGTTGCCAAGTTTATATGTTCCAAAATCAAATAAAATATTTTGTTCAAAGCATAAAGCACCAGAAGTTTTAAAATCCAAAAATAATACCAGTTTAAACGTACTATTTTGTTTAACATTGTATAGTTAAAGGAGTTAATATTCATGTAATAAGCATTTCAAGATATAAAATAACAAGAGAGCTTCGGAATCAAGCAACTCTTAATTTTATACCTTTCTGTACGAGAGTATATCTGCCAAAGGAATAGATAGTGTCATCCTCATAGCTATGTCAAAAGCATCTGCAAGCGCTCTGTCTCCATAAATCTCAAACACCCCAAAATTGACGTAGTTACCAGCAAGTGCTACAGTGCAGAAGCATAAGCAATTACAGAATGAAAGGACCATCAGTTCAGTTCTTTACGCTCACATTTGTTAATATATTACATTTTCAGGATTACTGTACTGTTCATTAGCTAAATACACAGAGGGAGAGAACACATATAATCTGCTGGGAAAAGAGCAGCATATGTTGTCTACAAGAAGACAAAGAGAGAGGGGAAACAAAAGAAAATAAACAACAAAGGTAAGCAGAACTAGCTTAAATAACTTTTCACTTGACTGTTAAGAACAATACAATCATAGAATCCAGGTTTATAGAAAAATCAACTTTATAAAATAAACTAATTTCTTATACAGAGGAAGAAACTCTTTCAAAATGAAATCAATAAGCTAGTCAAGTTAAGTTCATCACAATAGAAGGCAAAAAGACAGAGAAAACAAGACAACCAAAAGCACAAGTAGTGAGCTCGGAAACTCTTCTCCGTGGCATCAAACTTTTTGTCAGGAGATAGTCTTGCAAGCAAACAACATATAGGAAGCCTTCCGTTTCAAGGGCCAACAATTACACACGGAATATTTAAGTCACTACCAAGATAGATAGATTAAAAGCTAAAAATCCTACCTCTTGAAAGAATAGTCAAGGAAATCCAAACACCCTTATATTTGAACTGATACATATCAACATGATTAGGCAGAGAAAGAATTCTGGATCCATATGCAACAATCAATTTGCTGACTTCACGAAAAAGAAGAATGCCACAGGGAGATGAAGTTTCAAAATTCAGTCGTTGGGACTTGTTCAGCACAAACTCAGCTACGAATTTAAGTAATGGTGTTGTCACCTATTCCATGCATTAACAGAAAAGGAGACATAGTTAGATTAGCTCTAAAGGCAGAAGAAAGCTAAAAAGTCTCTCAGTGTGCACCAAAGCACAAGCACTATCAAGGAATCTATTTCCATGTAGTTTAATAGAAGACTTTCTTAAATTGTAAGGATAAATTCCCCCCTATAAGTTGACATCCCAAAAAGCAAGTATTATTTTGTTTTCAATAATTGTTGGATCTTGTTAAGCCAACCAAATTCTAACAATCGAGTAGTAGTACTCTTCATTTCACCAGCATGTTAATTCATATACACAAACGTTCTATATCCAGGATCCACAGTGCAATAAAGGTAGCTCATTATTGTAATAGCAAGCAAATGTCAAGAGAGAAGCATATACATAGTATATTTAGATGTGCTTCCCCGGGTACAACTTCTATGGAAGAATGTGAGGAAAACAGAATGGTTGTAAAGATTAAAACCAGGAGCTCTACAGCACTTCTTTTCTTTTGACAAGGTAACATCACAGTATATTAATCATCAACACATAAGTGTTGGCCACCAAAATGAGTTTTTACATCAAAATATCCAAAAAGAAAAAGTATAAACTAGAGACAAACTCTAGGTCCTTGATCTTCTATAGGGAGCCTAGGATGTCAATAACGGAGACTGGATCATCTATGTACTCTAAATTACACCAGTAACAAAACATACGAATACAATTCATTTTCAATCTTTGCAAGGAGCTGTGAGTATCCAAAACACCTAGAGTTCCTTTCCTTCCATATTGTCCACCTTATTGTCACCGGAACATTTCTCCGTCTGTCCTTGTGTGTGCTGCTTTCCCCATCTGTAGTCCAGCTTGTCAGGGCTTCTGAGGTTCTTCCTGGCATTGTACACCTAATGCCTCTTAAGCTAATAAACAGATCCCATATCTGACTGGTCATTTTACAATATAGGAACAGATGGTTAACTGCCTCAGCACTTTGTCCACATAAATAGCATCTTGAGACCATATGAATTTCCCTCCTCCATAGCTTATCATGAGTTAGAACTGGTTCCCACAAAACCACCCAATTATATGGAATTTTGATTTTCTGTAGGAGTTCCAAGAGAGAAAGCATAGTTATGATCCCATCTGGTTCAGATCCTTGTAAGCAGAACTTACTGTAAATAGCCCTTACTATGACTGTTCCATCTGATTGTGTCTTCCTCATCCTATAGTCCCTTAAATTGATCTAGAGTGCCACAAAAATTGGTCAAACTCTCCATCAATCAGTCCTGCAGCAAACTTCCCTCCTGTGTTGACCAAACTTCATTCAATGTAGCTCCCTAATGCTGATTAAGTTGAAAATACAAGGACACAACTGCTTAAGACTTCCACCCCAACCAGTTATCCTAATTCCTACCAAAACAGTATCCTCCTCTTCCTTCCATCCTTCACATTATAGCAAAGTTTTTCTGAGAAACCAGACCACAAGTTTCTAATGGATTTCCACAGACTAGTTCCATAAGGATTTCTACAGACTAGTTTCTAATGGATTTCCACAGACTATAGGAGTTTTCACTCCTCTGATCTCCCAAAAGCCCTCCTTCCTATATTTAGCCCTTATCACAGTGCCCTAAAGTGTTTGTCCCTCATTTGGGTATCTCCAATCCAAAGCCATTTCATCAGGAGACTTCTGTTTTGTTTTCTCAAGTTCCTGATTCCAATACCTTCTTGTTTCTTTGAAATATATAAAGTTTCCCATTTGACCAGAGGAAAACCTTTCCTCTCCATGTTTCCTTGCCATAAGAAATTCCTTCTGAGGGCATCTATGCTTTTACCCACATTTCTAGGAAGAGGAAACAAAGACATCAAGTAGTTAGAGCATCTAAGAAAAGGTTGATCAGGACTGCCTCCAAGAGAAAGGTACTGTGATTTTCTGATTCCACCTGGTCAGCCTTTTCTCACATCTTCCTGAAACACCAGTGTCGAATGAGTTGGCAGATTTAGTCATAATCTGCTCCACCAATGAGCTGGCAGATTTGATTATAATCTGCTCCACAAATAAGCTGGCAGATTTGATTGTAATCTGCTCCTGTAAATATGGGATTAGAATATATTATTCTAGGAAAATATTTTAGAGGAAATCCCTTGATTCAAGAATTTCCTAAGAATTAGGGATTGATTAGTTTATTTGATCTTAGTTGTTCTCTTATAAATATTGTACAAATACTATGAATAGAGAAATACTTTTGCAGTATCTAAACTTTCATGGTATCAGAGTCAGGCCCATCATGATTTGTTGTTCACCGGTGTTGAGCCTCCATTTAGAAATGTTCCCGCTCCAGTTTAGGTCTGGGTGTGCGGGGGAGTGTTAAGAAGTTTCACATCGGTAGAGGGATTGAAAATTGGCCTCCTTATATGGAATTGGACAAACCTTTCCTCATGAACTAGCTTTTGGAGTTGAGTTAGTCCCACGTGTCATATATTTATAGTGTTAAGAAGTCCCACGTCAGTAGAAGGATGGGAAATCAGTTTCTTTGTATGGACTTGGAAAAACCTCATCTCATGAGCTAGCTTTTGGAGTTGATTTAGGCCCAGGTGTCATGTCTTTTCATGGTATCAGAGCAGAGATTTTTTTCCCCTAATATCATTTGGATAAAACAGCATTTCATGGAGAGGATATTTCTGAAACATCAATACAAGACAAAAGTTCTCCTTTGGAAGATCCTAAAGAAAAATTGATGACACAAGGAGGCAATGCTTCTCACATGCCCTTCCAGTTAACCTCTCATCGATTAAATGTGAAAAACTATCTGGAATGAGCACAATCCATAAAGCTTGCAATCGATGGTCATGGAAAGCTGGGACATCTGAACAGAGAGAAAAAAAAGCCGGGAGTTGGAGACCCCAAGATGAACTCCTCGAGATCAGAGAATCCACTCGTGATTTTTTGGTTAATAAATTCCATGGAACCAGTCCTTGGTAAATCTTATCTCTTTTTGCCCATCGCTAAGGATGTGTGGGAAGCCGTTAGGAAGACATATCTGATGTAGAAAATGCCTCTCAAATTTTTGAGTTAAAAACTAAACTATGGCAAGCTAAGCAGGGTGAGAAGAAAGTCACTATGTATTATAATAAAATGGTTTCTTTGTGGCGGGAGTTAGACCAGTATTACAATTATGAATGGGAGTGTATTGTGGATAGTGTGAAAGCAAAAGAAGGGAAGAAAATGAGAGACTACCTTTTTTAGCAAAAGGAGTTCAACAAGGTCAAGTCGCGAATCTTAGGAAAAAAATCTTATCCCCTCACTTCGTGAAACCTTTCTGAAGTTAGGAAAGAGGAAAGTTAAGTGTTAGCAAAGATACTAGCTGAGAGACTGAAAAAGGTGGTGGATAAGTTGGTCAACAAGCATCAGATGGCCTTCATTAAAGGGAGACAGATAATGGATGCTGCACTTATAGCTAGTGAATGTGTGGATTCAAGATTGAAAGGTGTTGAGCCTGGTGTAATGTGCAAATTGAACATTGAAATATGATCATGTAAATTGGAAGTTCTTGTTGAACCTCAGACAAATGGGCTTTGGAGAAAGGTGGTTGGGTTGGATTCATTTTTGCATCAGCACTGTCCGTTTTACTGTTCTGGTGAATGGTGAACCAGTGGGCTTCTTCCCTTCAGAAAGGGGACTTAGACAAGGTGACCCCTTGTCCCCCTTTCTATTTATCTTGGCAATGGAAGGTTTTGATAGCTTGATGAGAATAGCAATACAAAACAGATGGATCAAAGGTTTTCAGATACAGGGTAGCAGTGCCCCCAAGGCCTAGCTCAAGTGGCAAAAGGTGGAGGATTTGTGGCTTAGGTCACAGGTTCAAGCCCCACACCATGCAAAGCGAAGTCCGGTATTTAAGTGGAAAAGGGTAGAGGAGCGGGTCCATTATCCACCGAGTTTAGAAGGCTGTGATTGGTCCAAAGGGCGGGTCACAGACGGATTTCTCGGTTATAAAAAAAAAAAAAAGATACAAGGTAGCAGTGGACAAGTTAAAGAAATTTGTCATTTGCTATATGCAGATGGCACTATCATTTTTTGTGAACCTCGGGAGGACCAGATAAGATTCTTAAAAACAATCTTACTGTTTTTTGAAGCTTCCTCGGGTCTAAAAGTGAATTGGGGGAAAAGCAATTTATTTCCAATCAAGGAGGTGACAAACATTTTGAATCTGGCAGATATTTTGGGATGCAAAGTGGAGAATATGCCAACAGTTTACTTAGGTATGCCTTTGGGCAATGAACACAAGAGCATACAAATTTGGGATCGCATTGTGGAGAAAACAGAAAGGAGATTAGCAAGATGGAAGGCTCGATATTTGTCTATGGGAGGCAGACACACACTCATCAATTCAGTGCTAGACTCCCTTCCTACTTATGTCATGTCACTATTTCCATTACCCCCCAAAGTTCTGAAGAAGCTGGACAAATTAAGGAGGGACTTCCTTTGGCATGGACGCAAAGAAATTAAAGGTTACAACCTAGTCAAATGGGAGATAACTTTGAAAAGCAAAGACAAAGGAGGTATGCGTATTAGAGATCTAAGGAAACAAAACAATAGCCTTTTGATGAAGTGGTTATGGAGGTATAATGAAGCGGGGCAAGCTTTATGGAAGGATGTCATCAGATCCAAGTATGGTGAGTACAATCCTTGGTGCAGTAATGTTAGTGTTGATGCCTATGTGTGGAGGTCTGGAGAACTATCAGAAACTTATGGAAAAAACTTGAAGCTAATACGTACATTGAAGTGGGAGATGGCAGGAGAACTAAGCTTTAGACAGATGCGTGGAACAAACAAATTCCTCTAAAAGAATCCTTTCCAAATCTGTTCTTACTATGTAGTAATCCTGATGCAAATATCAATGAATGTTGGACAGCACAAGGGTGGGATCTAATCTTAAAAAGGTTTTTGAATGACTGGGAAGTGGAGAGAGTGGCCAAATTGCTAGAGTAGAAAAATTCCCTGGCATCACCAATGCTCCTGATTCTTTGAGATGGAAACATAGTAAAGATAGGGCTTTCACGGTTAGCAGAGCATACAAAATGGAAAGTCCACAGCAACGCAACTCTAAGCAGAGTTTGTGGAGAAAGGTATGGAGAACCTTAGCACCAACTAAGATAAAATGCTTTACATGGTTGGTTGCTAGAAGGGCTTGCCTGACACATGAAGTGCTGAGGAGAAAAGGAAAGATTATAGTATCTTGGTGTTCATAATGCGGGAACGCAGCAGAGACCAACCAGCATCTATTCTTGCATTGCAACTTTAGAACACAAATTTGGGCCATCTTCCTTAGTCTCACAAAAACAACTGGACCATGCCCGAGCATACTGCAGATTTGTTGAGTTGTTGGATAAGAAGAGGGGGGAGCAAGAGTCAAAAGGCATGGTGGAGGATAATTCCACATTGCATTTGGTGGACAGTATGGAAAGAAAGAAATAGTAGAAATATTGAAGATAGTGTCAAATTCCATTCAGAAGGTTAGATGGGATTGTATTGCATCCTTTTATTTTTGGTGCAAAGAGAAAGGTTTAGAGGATACAGAACAGATTGTAGAATTATTAGGATCCTTGTAAGTAGTTTTTTTCTTTTTCTCTTCTTTTGTTCCCCTCTGTTTGCAGGTCACCAGCATCTCCTTAATACTGAAGAATACACCATTACCATTTTATTTTTTTTTTTAAAAAAAACTGATTTAAATGTTGAACTAAAACTTGTTATAGACTCTTCAGCTCTTATATCAGGTGACGAATGGAGATGACAAAAACAAAAGGTCATGGTGCGATCATTTCAAAAAACATTGGCACACCCGTGAAACATGTTGGAAGATTCATGGGAAACCACTAAACTAGAAGAAGGGAGTTGATAATCGTGGCTTTCAATATCAAAATGGTCAGGCCCTCCAAACAACTTACTTTAATCAGGGCAGCAACTTTCTCCAGAAACGTCTCCATTTAAAAGGGAACAACTGGAAATTATACACAAACTCCTTCAATCTCCACAATTTCATCCAAATGCACCAAATTCTTCAAATCCTTCCTGTTCTTTTGCTGAAACAGGTATTGTATCATCCGCTTTTCTTAGTGTCAAATAGATTCTTGGATCATAGATTCAGGAGCTAGTGACCACATGACTGGAAGTTCCAGCACCATTCCCCCCTGTAAAATGTGTTCTGGCATGTGTTTGTTTGGGAATTCTAATAAATAGGATCAACCACCCATTGCATATAGTTCACTCCAAAAACATTCTTCCAGATGTTCACTGACCACCACCGTATATCTGCTAGCATTGATTTCTCCTTCAGATCTATGTTGAAACTCCCAACAACACACCTGCTTAGCAAGCCAGTTTCATAGTTCCTAACTCCTCCAGAGATGGTAGTGTTCTTGCTGGTGTTGATTCGACCTTCAGCTTTATCAACAACTTGCTAGCCCTAAGTGAGTTTTCACAACGGATCTTTGGGTCAACCTTCCTAGGAATGTTTGTAATAAAGGCTCCTTTGTATTCATTCATGAAGTTGTCAATCTAAATGTTATGTTGTGGCACCCAGCATTGAATGCAATCTGTGGAATAATAATGACAGATCTATTTTCACCTTGCACCATGACTATGCTTATTAATAATTTTCCAAATTTGCTGTTTTTTCTTGAGCAGAAAAAGTTCGCCCACTATTCGTTTAGCTTCAATCTTCTAGTGCAAGTACCAGAGTCTTTTGATGCCTCCTTGTAATACAAACACCAACCATCCATGGTTTCCCGGCTGAATGTACATGGTTCTGCGCATCAAATTTCTACTTCGTTCTACCCACTCAAACAAGACTTCATCTCTGGCAATGAGTCTGGTGATATCATAAGACTTAAATCCCAAAGCACCATAAATTCTGTTTTCCCCCATAAAAGATACTATAGTTTTTAGATTAAAATCACAGAGAGATGATTAGTAAAAAAAACTGTCAAGATGCCAGAAAGAAACTATAATCACCGGGAAAAAAGAGACTCCCCCCCCCCCCTCAAGAATTGTGCCCGGTAGCTTTCTAACTTCAAAACACCATACCAGTTCTCGAAATCTGAGCTAACTCTAACGCTCTTTGAAGAACAATTAAACCCTAAAAGGATTTAATGCAGTAGTACACTTTAACTGCTTACCACAAGGTACTGTATGTGTACATGATAACTTCAAAAAAGTACTTTCACCAGTTGAATCATTACAAATATTTGACATCTGTAAAGCATTTGTTTTTCAAATACACAAAAAAACCTCTAGGATTTAAGTGTTCTATTATCAAGTGAATACAACATACCCAGTGAAATCCCAGAAATGGATCTGAGGAGGGTAGGTTGTACGCAGACCTTACCCCTACCTTTGTGGGGTAGAGAGGCTGTTTATGAACCAAGCACGAATATATGGATAAAACAACTGTAAGCCACAACTTTGATGGTAATAAGAGAACCATGGTGAGGTAGGGGGAAGGGGTTGATGGGTGCAACTATAACCAATTATGGACGAGCTAATGTAATCACCAGAGCAGTATGTCAAGTTGTGGATTAAGTCTCACCTCTGGAGTGTCTGCCCATATTGTTATGGCCTTGAGAAGAAGAGGAATATGTGCTGGATATAACCAATCAAATAGAAAACCGTATGTCCTTCGGCTGTTGAATGGTAGGAATAGGAGAACAAAGAAAAAATTAGTGTGTCAAAAATATCAAGTCTAGTCCCTCAACAGAAAATATTGATATTGACCATGCTACTAACCTACTTGTAGCCATTGCAATTCCTCTAAGATCCCTCATCAACCCAATTAATGCTTGTTTAACATCATCAGTGTGAAACAAGGCATCTGGTATCAATTCCAAACTGAGCAAGACCTTTTATTGCATCATTAAACTCAAATTATCAGAGTGAGGAGCAGAAACATAAGTAAAGCTTCTGAATTTTTTATTACTAAAACAAAGTACTAGGAGCAATTAATTAATGAAAAGAGAGTTGAGCAATTTGAGGTGCTATTAAACAAAAACAAAAAAATGCTGAGGGGGGAAAACACTTCACATACTATTCAAGGTAAGACAAATAAGAATGTTACATTAATCACAATCCCAAAAACATGAATACCTGCAGAAGTGGATCCATTGATGCTTTAAATTTCAAAAAGCTATCTTCCATGAAGATCAACAAGCCAATAATATAGTAGAAGGTAGTTCTACTACGAGAGCACTTGTAGTCCCCCAAAAAGGGGAATTCTTCCCTCTGAATATGCAGAATTTAAAGTATCAGATCAAAGCCGCAAATCTTTAGGAACAACTTGAAAAGAGAGCAATATACCGCAGTTACAAACAATACTTACATTCCGATTGGAGATTATTAATTGAGTGGTATCCAATTTTACCAGAAGTTTTGCAGTCATATATCTGTCAATTCAAGAAGGTTAAACTAATTACAAAGAGCCAGGAGATGTCCTCAATTCTAATAATAGCAAAAAAGTTGAGAAGAATAGTAAGATGATACTTGCCCAGATGCCATTTCCAACATGAGATTTAATGTTTGACTGATAACTCCATCACTCTAATGAAAAAGAAGAGAAATAATGATTCACTTTCATCAAAAAATCACAAGAAATCAACTATTACAATTACCTCTCTGTAAAACTTAAGATTCGTTGCTATCTTCCCAACAATGAGATTCAATATCAGCAGATGATCATGGAGCCCAAGAAGCTCAGCCAATTTAGTATATAGTTGCTGCAGAGAAATAAATGGATTAAATACCCAGTAAGAAATGAAATAAGAAGTTTAGCACTTGGGTAAGATAGCAAAGAAATTTCAATTATGTACCTTAGATGAATGTATTGCCTGATCTCCAACATACGACTTTCTGAAGTTCTGGAAGAACACAAGAATAGCTAGATCAAGGCGTTGTTTGGTTGTTTCTGCATATCTCTGGATTATATGAAGAATGACAAAAACAATACGTGAGTACCAAAAATGTCACCCAATATAAGCAAATTCGATCAAGTTACCAAGGAAAAAACAAAGTACAATACACAATAGAGTTAGACCTTCATTTTAATTCAGCTGAACATGACAAAATAACTTCTCTACATTTTAATGCTATATTGCCAAAGTATCAGGAGGAAATTTGAGTGAACCTGACTGCGTAAGCCACTATCAGTAACATTTATCAGCTGCAGTACACGTGCTGAAAGTTCTGCATCATGGATTTCTTGAGATTCACCACTGAAAGTGGAAATATACATGAGAGAAAATTAGGTGAATGGTAAACCTAGAAGATTCACAACACAGTTAAAATAAGCATATAGCTGGCAATACCTGTATCCACTAATCTGCTTAGTCTTAACAATAGCTGCAATAATGTGAACTATCCAAGCAAATTTTGTTTCCACCACTGTAAGAACCTGGGGATCAGCAGATTCCTGTTTCAGACAGAAACAAATGTATCACTGCAAACACAAGCTCCATTAGGCATTCAACTCTTACAAATTATTAGATGACGATCTAAGCATACCATATACATCTGAAGCAGAGGATCAGTAATCTGCATAATGTATGAGCTACAGCTCTCATACTGTATCGAACAAAACCGAATTCAGAAAATTCAGTAAGTCAAAAACCAACAGTCAACATATTCTGAGCAGTTTGAACTAAAAAAAATGAACAGAAAGTCGAGCAGCTTTCAGAACATTTTGATAATCTTTGAAGTGTCGATATTTTAGAGTCTGAACCTGAAATCTGCAAAGATTAGGAAGGCAGTCCAGCTGATCTTGAAGAAGTTCAACATTGTCAAGGGGGTTCTCTGAGAGATCAGAGACTTCACCCTGCAACACCAAAACATAACAGAAAGTAAATCGAAAGCCACAACTTAATATGATAACTCTTGATGCAACCTCACATGCAAAATCGATTCAGTGCAACCTGAAAAGAACCAAATCGAGATGTGATAAAACTTTTGACAATCTCTGGCACAAAATCACTAAGCAGGCTTGGTGTGTCTCCCTTCAAATATGGAACCGACGAAACCAATCTAGACCACAGCCCAAGAAGGTAGTAAACGCTGCTGCTAGCCCACTGATCATGGGAATAAAATCAGAAATTTCATGAAAACAGAGTAAAATTTTAATGACCAAAGGCTATTCTTGAATCCAGTTATCAAAGAGTTAACCTGCCAAGACTGCAAAGATCGCAAAGTAAATTCAGCAACCAGACGTATCCAGTCCCCATAACTTTCCACATTCACAAGCTCTGATAACTGCGAAAGAAGTATCAAAACCACATAAAGAAGGCACATCAAACACATTGTGGGGAGCCTGGTCAGACTCGAGACAAATGGTAAATTCTGCAATGAGCATGTCAATGAGAAGCAAATTTAAGAGCAAGCAACGTTCATCCAAAAAAATAATTTAAGAGAAAACAAATTATCCATGAGTATATCCTCATGAAGACTTTGATATGGTCAACCATTATCGAAGAATTGGCTTTACCAACTTGGTTCAGGTTATGGACCTAAAATGGTTTACTAATACAAGTTTCTTTGTCTTCATACTACATACCCACTAGAAACTACTTCAATATGATGTTGTATTGACCGATATTATTATGCTTTTATTTTTATTAAAATGGTAGTAAAAACAACATTATTTTTATTTCACCTTACATGAAGTTCTTTTAGATTCAAACAATGTCATACTCTGGTCCAATTGATACTATGGTAATCTCAAAATTATAAACTAAACCTACTTTACATCTTCTCTTGGATTATCTTAGTATTATTATTAATTCACAAATCTTGGCAAAATTAAAGTACTTGCTAAAACCCTAAGCAGAAAAATCATGAAAAAATTTAACTATTTAATTAATAAATCTCAATCTTTAGGCAATTAAAACATTCATCTATTGCTTCGAAGTTTCTAATTATTAGTTTGTGTAATTTCAGAGACCTCTTTCCAGATTTGGGTTCATTACACTGCCTTCCATTATGGTTTGCGTTTTTATGCATACCTCCCGTATTTTAATTACACTGTTACAAAAGTTAACATTTTTATTTTGGAATAATAATATAAGTTAATATTTCAAGCTTATCCTATTAAAGGTTGACAGGATTCAATGAGAAATTAAGAAGATGCTTATCGTGGAAGAAGAGCCCAAGAACGAGTCCAAGAATTGAGGAACAGAATGGGCTAAATGATACACATATTTCATGATCCAAGTACAAGTCTAATAAGAGGAAGATAAGGACCACATGGAGCCCGAAATTGGGCCACAGACCCCAAAAGTGGACTGGAAGTCAACCCCACATAGAGTCATGGGGGCTGAAAATCAAGCCTACGACAAGTTGAAATTCACGCCTAAACATGTTGAAAAGTGGCTTCAGTTATGGTGCTAATTTGGCACTTACTTTCCTTATTTCTAGTAGGTAGTTTTGGGAAGAATTTTGGTATGATTTTAACTAGCTTTCCTAGTTTAAAGTTTCCTAGTTTGATTTTAGTATTCATTAGTGAGCAAATTATGTCGGTACTTGGTGTTACCCCCAAATTAGCCTAACTTTCAAAAATTACTAAAATTAGCCAAATATGTTCTTCCTCTTCCTTTCAATTCATACATTAATGGCTTCTTCTTTCTTTTTTCAATTTCATCAGTTGTCTGCTTTTTCTTCTTCGTCGTCATTCTTCTTCTTCATTTTCTTTCTTCCGGCTTCGTCTTCTTCATCATTTTTCTGCTTCTTCTTTAAAAAAAATTAGGCGTATCGAAAATGTGAATCGTTTCAAACGAATTATATATCAAAAGACTAAAAACATCGAGAGTATTCATATCTAAATTTTGGGACTATGTAGAGATGATTTTGAGTTGATCGGGATTGAATCGTCATTGTATACTTCATGTATAGCCAGTGCATATTTCATGTATAGTTAAACTTTTTGAGTGTATCATAATGCATAGTCAGTGTATAGCTAATGTATAGGTAAGCTATATTGTATAGTCAGTGTATATTTTCCATGACTTTTGGCAAGCTATATTGTATAGTAGGTGTATATTTACTGTGATTTTTGGCTATTTTGTATGTAAATAAAACATGGTTATATTTGTTGTACATTAATTACTTTATTACTCCCTCTGCTTCACAAAGAATGGTCTAGTTTGACTTGGCACGGAGTTTAAGAAAATAAAGAAGACTTTTGAATCTTGTGGTCCTAAATTAAAGTTATGTCAAATGTACAAAATTGCCCTTTAATCTTGTGGCCTTAAATATGTCCCGTGGAAAGCTGAAATTAAAATGTTACCAAAAAAAGAAAAAGGTCATTCTTTTTGAAACAGACTAAAACGGAGGAGGTCATTCTTTTTTAAACGGAGGGAGTATATATATTTGAAAGTAGACCTTTTTTGTTTTCATAAAAGTAGGAAACGAAAACCATGCTATTTAACATAGGTCTTCCCGATATATAGGGTGGTTTTTGTTATTTTTAAAAACAACATTATTATGAATATCATTTGAGAGGTTTATGTTCTTTACACCTTTGTGTGTAGTAACTATGAATTTGTCTTATAACCTTGTAAGAACAAATCTTTAAGAGGTAACACTAATTTATAACTTGATATCTTTGGTTTATATTTAAGTTAATCTAGGAAAGTAATATGCAATATACTAATTATTGTCTCTAATTTCTTTGAAATAGGGGTCTAGATCGCCTTTTGATCGATGTTCTTGAATTGAATCTATTAGTATCATAACTAATTTTAATCCACTAAATTTGAAAACTAAGATCAATTAAGGTTCTTAGCACTTAATCTTGAAATTTAGGAATCTTATTCTAGAATGTCACATATCTTTAAATTCCATCTTTGATCTTCGTATTTTCACTTCCGCATTGTTTTCTTGTTTCTTTCAAGTAACCCCATTCTTATCATGTACTCTATTTTAGTCCCGCTTAACCTGAAACTTTTAGACTCTACGACATGTCATTAACTCTACCGCTCATCTCGTCAATCAATACTATGTCATCAGCAAATAACATACATCATGGCAGCTCTTTTTGAATATGATGTGTCAATTCATCCATCACTAAGGAAAATAGGAACGGGCTAAGAGATGATCCCCGTTATAACCTCATCATGATCAGGTAGTGTTCAGAGTCCCCTCACATTGCCCCAACACAGGTTAACATTTTGGGTTTTCACAGCCATTTAGCTCATACCAAATACTGTTTTCCATTTCAACCCCTGCAATATTTTTTATGTTATTCATTTATATACGGATTAAACTCCTAATTACCAATGATGAACAAGAAATTGGATGTCTAGTAGAGTAGCTACAAACTTTAATTTTATTAGATTTTTCCAAGGCCTTGAAAATCATCCCTTAGCCACCAGGATTTGTATCCATTATCCCATTGAAAAATTCTGATCACTTAATCAACTCGCATGCAAATACAAGTAGTTTCTGCTTCATTCAAATAAGATGATAAGTAGGGGTAGACCCACATTCATTCTTCCGGGTGCTCGAGCACCCATTAATCTTGACATAAAAGTGTTTATATATATATATATAGTAATTTCTTCAAACTTTGAGCATATTAAATGTTCAGCACCCAGTGAACATATCTTCACATAGGTGCTTTGGTCTAGTGACTAGTTTGAAGGCCTTGTCTTTAAGGAGGTCAAGGGTTAGATTCTCACTAATAACAATTATTTACACATTTTCTATTTTTTCTCTTTCCCTCCAATATAAACTCTCACATGTTCTTCTCTTTTTTTTCTTTATATACTTAACTTTTAGTCTTAATTTCTTTTACGTTTGGTAAGTTTCTCGTGACATGACAAAATTAAAAAGTCATGTCCAATAACTTATCTTATTTTTCTGGAGAAATCTGGCTATTTGGTTATGAAATCCTTTAAAATAATTTTTTTCCTCAAAAATTGATTATTTTTTTTGTTTTGTAAATTAATCTTATTTTTTATCATTAATGTTTTAAATATCGCGTTTAAATAATTATGCATTTATACTATATAATTTATAGTAATTTTACATTAAAAGAAGTGAGCACCCATAAGCCGAAAATCCTGGATCCACCACTGATGATAAGACCCCACAATGAAATGCCTCATTTTCCAATGCCCTTGGCATTATTGACATATATAGCAAAGGGCTTTTCTTTAACACATAGGTTGTGCAACTTATTCGTGAACATCAGACTGATGAAGTGTGCTGGCACCTGACTGGCCAACATTGGAGGAGGTGCCAAGGAGCAACTGCGGGTAGTGACGCAGAAAAGGAGGTGAGAGAGTAGAGATGCAACAATGGAGTGAGGAGTACAAAGTCTAAACCCTTTCTTTAAAACAAGCAAAAGTGTTTTGGAGGCTTCCATATAAAAAAAAACATGTGGTGCAAAACAAAATCTACAAACATGCGACCTTTTGATCTTAACATGTTTGACCACTACTCTAACATCATTGTACTGTCAAGCAGATTCGACATGTACTATAGGTAGACCTTTTAAAAAAGTTCAAGTACAAATATAAATAGTAAAATTTCTCGATGAACTGGATTCGATTGAATCCCTTTTGATGAACGTAAGTAGTTCCTGGCTTTAAAATATTAACCTAAGGTAAATTTCCTCGCTTCTCTTAATCACAAATCTAAGCAAACATGGATATATGCAAAGGAAATTCCAAAATCTACAAGATACAATTTCAAAATGCTATCTGAGTTAAGAATGCAATAAGGAGAAAACCAAGAGAACACAATCTTAGAATTATACATACATTATTAAAGTTAACTATGGACACCAAAAAAAACACCTTATGTCAGCTTATATGAACCCTCACAAAAAGAATTTAAATCAATGC
Source organism: Solanum okadae (assembly GCA_036553675.1). Classification (NCBI taxonomy): domain Eukaryota; kingdom Viridiplantae; phylum Streptophyta; class Magnoliopsida; order Solanales; family Solanaceae; genus Solanum; species Solanum okadae. The sequence continues at coordinate 38,674,284 of CM071678.1, forward strand.
CGATGCGTAACACTACCTTTTCATATTATCAAGAAGAAAAAAGGTGAAGGGGAAAAGGCTTCATACCTGATAATTGACTTTAAAACGTCCAAGAAGCCGACAGAACTCATGATAATTATCATGACAAGCCAGACCTGTTCCAAGGAGGGGGATGGGGAGTCATAATGACATCCTATAACAGAACATAGCAAATGTAACACTCTAAACCACCATCTGCTTGCTCAATCAAGTTGACGCTAAATCAGCAGGAATCAACTTATGTTCATGTTCTTTTCTCCCTCCCCCATCCCTTCATATTCAAAGATAGGCGAAAAATAAAGTAGGAAAAATATGTCATCAAACTCAAAAGAACTATCTGCGTAAGTGTACTGCACGGCTGCACCCATTGATAATTACAAGTAAATAGAAAAATACAGCAGCAAGATTGCATTAAAATGAGACCTGTTACTTTATCAATGTTTTTAATACTTAAAATGGATGTTGTTAGTTATAAGCTTTCATTTTAAAAGCTTTACCGCCAGACATTAGCAGTTGGTAATGGAAAATTAAACAAGGTCAGTTTTTGAAGGCACGGATGGTGAGGCGAAGATACACGAAGTGTCACCAATCCTTTTGACTTTCGCATATCAAATCAAAAGGAAGCAACAATTTATCAGGTATACTGAGAGCAAAACGGGGAGGCAATATGAGAGCTATAGTTTAGGAGAAACGTGCAAGAGTGGAAGATTAGGGAACTCCAAAGCCTGATGAATACGCACTAAAAACAAAGCATTACTCAATCAAATCAGGACATACAGATGTAGAAAGGAAGGGAGCGGTATCTTCTTGGTCAAATTTTTTTATCACAGGTTGTTGAAAAGAGAAGATAGGGGTTTCCATATCCGTCAGTTTGGATACAGAAGCATCGAAGAAGGTATGCCTATTCACAAGAATGACATCAAGGGGTGTAATCCTAAGGCCAGAAAACATAAGGTATATTACATATGTGAGGCACTGTTACATATATAAACAACTGGGAGAAGATGTGAATCACCATCTTGTACACTCTTGGTTCACTAACCAGTTGTGGGGGACATTCCTCAACTTACTTTGAAAAGAAAAAACAAGTTGAGGAATGTCCACCACAACTGGATAGTGAACCAGCAGTGCACAGAGCATAATAACACATGTGAGGTGCAGTGAAGGACATGACACATAGTTGGGCTCTCAACACGAAAGAAGGAAAAGCAGAACCTAGATTGTGGCTCCCCCAGCACTTATTTGGGTACTGTGAGCAAAAAAAAAGGATAAGTTTTGATGGGATACTTCGCTTTGCACATATAAGGGGAATTCCCTTTATTTTTAACAGAATTTGGAGCCCCAATGAGATTCTTGCTGGTATAGATGATGTGTGTCATTTGCTGGAAAGTATATCTTCGTCTTGTAGGTTCTGGTATAAAGGGTTTTTACCCAGATCATCAACAAAAATTTACTGTATTACTTGTCACAAAAAGATCCAAGATGGATGTTTACATGTTAGGCGTCTACACATAGGGATTCTAACTCCAAAGAGACATTGCCTCAAACGGACTTCAAGATGGATAAGCACCACAGATGTTTTATGTTAGGCTTCTGGAGGCCAAATGTATCTATCCTCAGTCAAGACCAGAACAAGTGTCTGCAAATTCAATGGCCAAGCAGAGTTGGATATGATATTATCACACTAGATTTATACAGAAACATAGCAATCCAAAACGTAAAATTTAATAAAACGCCACTCTAGGAAAGAAATCGTCTAGATAACCAAAGAACTGAAAAGAGAATTAAAATAAAACACCAGGAGAGAATAACAGAAAATTGAGAGGCCAATCCTGATCTTCAAATTTATATAAAACCCACACAACTAATGTTATCTGATATGATTATGATGTCTTTAAAGATGACCAACATAATTGAAATACAATAATCCTATTCACCTTTCCCAGTTTGCATAATGTCTTTGGTTCCTGTCATCAGGTGTGCCAAGTATTTCACTCTAGAAGTGTCATTTGAAAACAGAGATCTCCTCACTGAAGCCAGCCGGACTAAACACTCTAAAGCCTGAGACAAAATTAAACTTGTTACACTTGTCAATTTACTGCTTCAAGTTTGAGAATCTGAACTGAGGACTGAAAAGAGCATTCTTGACAACAGTTTAGTAAATCAATTAAATTGTTCAAACCACCAGTCACATGAATTAAATATGTGTGACAACAACGAAGCAAAAAAGCACCAGAAACAGTATGATACTGACCTCCTTCGATATGTTAGGCTTATTGATTTCATAATAGTCAAAAAAAATCTGCACCGTCGATTGATCCTCCAGGACTTGCTTCCATGAAGATGGGATCTGCAACAATGTTAAGTGAGCAACATGATATTTGCAGGTACATTAGACAATTTGATAAATATATATTATAGAAGATAAAACCACCTGAATAGTGTTAAAATCATCCGAACTTTCATCAACCGTTGTTCCCATAAAGTCGAATGATAAACATTTCAGGGACAGAGCAAGCGCCAGTTCATGTAGTTTGCTGCTAGCCGCATTCTTAGAAATTGTTACTGCATATTAAGAACAAGCAACAACAGTAAGATAACAAATTGCACATAACAATGTCAAATATCACAATTATGATTGTATTTGATGGAGTATTACCATCATTTTTCAGTTGGGCCATTGATGTCAAGGATACTTGGAATACTTGAAGAAGAGATTGATCTCTGAAGGAGCAAGCCACCCTACGATGCTGTGCTGATGGCAATCCAGGACTGGGCTGGATATTTTGCAATCAAGAAAATGTATAACCACACAAGTTTATTAGCTGTATGAACTGGCAGATTCAAAGAATAAGGAGGTTAAAGACTTAAATCTACCCATTTATTAAGTCCATATCAGAATACTAGAAATCAAAAGAAAAAGTACCTAGCTATAAAATTGCAACAATTAGCAACATAAGATTCAGCTGATAATTCTCTCTTCAACTCATATACAAAACTAAATTCCAAAATAATGATCTCAAGAGTTTCCTGAATTAAACCAGGAGCTTGACTAAAAGGTAGAGTTAATAAGTTACAATCAAGTAATTTGACAGCAAAGGGGGAACAAAAAGCAGTACTATATCAATGTCAAAATCTGGGGACCTTTGCATGTTAGAAGACTTCTGATAAATCACTTTAAAAGAGCTAGACCATCTCCAACCCCACTCTATTTTACTCTCCATTCTCTATATTTGGAGAGTAAAATAGAGAATGAGCTCTCCAACCACCCTCCATTTCACTATCTACTCTCCGTATATAGAGAGTTGAATAGTAGTTCTCCAAATTTGGAGAACTATTATTCACACTCTCTATTTCACTTTTTTATTATTTTATTATTATTTCTATTATTTTGTAATTAACATATTATTTTTCATATAAGGCTATGAATTAAATCTCTAATATTTGTAATTCTTTTTAAATGTAATATAATATTTTTTAAAATATATATATTATTTAATATATAATACTTTCATTCCGAAATAATAATATTTCAATTTTTTAAATTTTTTCTTGTCAATTTAATATAATTTGATTTTATTATTATCTTTCACTATAAAGAATGCACAATTTTAAATGGACTACAATTGTTCAAACTATTTGTAATCTACGTTCTCAAAAGAAGAATTATTACGTGATGAAACAAGAATCGAGCCGAAAAGATGTTGAACGTACATTCGAAGGTTTGCAATCACGTTTTGCAATTATCGTAGGACAATCACGTTTTTGGAGAAAAGAAGTGTTACATGATATAATGACTACATGTATCCTATTGCACAACATGATAATCAAGGATGCATGTAATCTTAATGCACCAATTCTAGATGTCGTAGAGGCTCCAATTCGAAAAAAATGGTGGTAGATGAAAATTTTCGATTTGAACAATTTTTAGCTAGACATAAAAAAATTAAGGACAAAAATGCTTATTTTGATCTCCATAATGTGTTAATAGAGCATTTATATGAGCAGCGTAATAATCTTGAAAGTTGGGTATTTATGTAGTGTTTATATAATTATATTTCATTAATGATTTCACTTTTATTTGAATTGTTCATTAATTTGTACATTATATAATATTTGCTTCCAATTTATGTTATTTAGAAATTTAGAATAAATATAATTTTAGATCAAAAAAGGAATTTGAAAAAATAAAATTTTATATCACATGAAAATGATATAAAAGTGATTATTTGGAGAAAAAAGAAAGAAGGGATTTATATTATGAAATAAGAAAATAAGAATGAAATAGAAATAATAATATAATAGTGAGGAGAGAGAAGAAGATTTTTTTTTTGAGAGTAAAATAGAGAATTGGATTGGAGTTGATTGCCTGAAAAAATAGAGAACTATATTTGTTGGAGAGTGAAATAGAGAACAGGGTTGGAGATGCCCGTACTAGATAACGAACATTTTTTATGTACATAAACCGTAACACCCAGAAATAGACAACCCATTAGGAGATTTAGGATATGTCATTCGGCACCAACATATTTTTAAAAGCTCACAACTGTACCAGTTGAAATATAACATGATATCTCCTTTGCTAGTTTCCCTTTCTTTCTTTTTTTTGATAACCGTGGTATTCGAGCCAGCTTTCGTGCACCTCAACTAATTCATGGGATACCCTTCTTAAATTTCATCTACATGGTTTTGACAGGAATATGACATCAGTCAGTCAAAGTCATATTAAGAAATATAAGCCTTATGAAATACTAACCTGATTCATCTCTGACACGAGTTGATTCAATATCTTCAAACCAATTGCATAATGAGATTCTGTCTGAGGCATAGATACCACACATCACAGAAAAATCTATTAGAAATTTATCACCAATTGGCAAATATACTAGTGCAAGTCGTAGAAACTTAAGGGAAGAAGGAAAAATAATAAGTCATACACTAAAATTAAAGAGAAAGAGAAGGCGACACACAAATATCTATCAATCTTCACGGACTATAAGCTCACATTCTGTTCTCACCAAAATTTGGACATCCAAAAAAAAAAATTATGAACATTCTTAAACCCTCTTAAAAGATGAGAATAATAAGTACAATCGTGCCAAAAATGATGAACAAAGTCCAATAAACCAAAATAAATCAGTTTCTACATTCCACATCATATTACATATTCTGCAAGAGACCTCTTGAAAAGATTCTGATACTCCTTAAATATCAGTGTTGTTTATTCGCCACTCACATCAATATCATCTTCTTCTGTACTCTGCTACATAATTGCAATTTTGTTGTGAACTCTATTAGGGATTTCTTTGCAAACAACTACGTAACTAAAACTAATCACATACCGCAATCATATCCACAAGGTCAATAGGAAGTGTGGGATAAGTCAGCAAATGCAAAAGTTAAATGAAAAGTATGATTTTCTTTGAAAACTGAGTTTGATGATTCCTATTAAGGATTTTACTTACGATATGACTCTTATAACTATGAACCGTGATTTCCGATGATTTTTTATGACAAGTATGAACACCATGGTTTTTCTCAAAGGTAGAACTTTACTATTTATGATACGATTTTCATGATAAACAAGTATGAACTTCACAATATTATGACATGATTTATGAACTTCACAATATTTTCGTTGGTTCTTTTACCAAAAACGACTTCGTCCTTTACTATCTGTTAGAATAGAAATAAGTATTTCCTACTTAGAATAGGAATAGGAATAGGAATAAGAATAGGAATCATAGTTGGAAAAGGATTCTAATGTAGTGTCTATAAATAGGGTCTCAATGTAACTATTTAGATACACAATTCAATAATATTTTTCTCATATATTTCTCACATGGTATCAGAGCATTAGTGAGAACAAACAAGTCACCGTATGTCTATGTCAATTTCCGGTGACTGTTGGGTCTGATTTTGTTATTCTTTTTTTCTTTCTTATGGGTGCTGTGCGAAAACCAACACCACCACGAGGCTCGGAAAGCTCCCGCGACCAAACCCCAGCCAGAACCACCGAAAAACATCACCCCACACGCTCTCACGCGTCGATCGGAGGTGATAGTTTCCAGCGAGATCTGGCTCACGCACCGGGCTTTTCTGATCATATTTTTTGAGAAATATTTTGGCAGTTGGGGTCGTCCAGCCATTCTGACCAGGCCCATATTGACCAGATCCGATCGCCGGAATTAGGGTTCCGGCTATTTCCAGGCTGTTTCCGGTGACTTTTTCTTCGAGATTTGAATTTTCCGACAATTAGATCTCAATAATCAAGTTTTTTTTGTTGTTTCCAAGACAAATTTAGCATAATGTCTTTTAGGTGTGATGTTTTTGGTTCTAAAAATATGGGATTGGAAGTTCTAGCCCTATAATCACTTCAGAACTTTTATTAGGAAGTTCAAACCCTATATCTTGGGCTTCCTCAGTTGAGCTTTGGTGCAAGGGTCAAGGTGTCCAAGATCACTTAACGAACAAGACTTATGTGGTAGATGTAAAGGCAAAGACTAGTGAGGAAGATGCAAAAGCCAAAGCACAATGGGAGAAAGTAGATGCTTAATTATGTAGTCTCTTATGGCATTCTATTGATTCCAAATTGATGCCCTTGTTTCGCCCATTCCAGACGTGTTATACAGTTTGAGAAAAGGCTCGTGCTTTATACACCAATGACATATCTCGATTCTATGATGTGATATCTCGATTGACCAACTTAAAGAAACAAGAATCCGATATGTCTACTTACTTGGGACAGGTACAGGCAGTCATAGAGGAATTCGACACGTTTGTTAGAATAGAAATAAGTATTTCCTACTTAGAATAGGAATAGGAATAGGAATAAGAATAGAAATCCTAGTTGGAAAAGGATTCCAATGTAGTGTCTATAAATAGGGTCTCAATGTAACTATTTAGATACATAATTCAATAATATTTTTCTCATATATTTCCCACATGGTATCAGAGCATTGGTGAGAACAAACAAATCACCGTATGTCTATGTCAATTTCCGATGACTGTTGGATCTGATTTTGTTATTCTGTTTCCTTTCTGTGGGTGTTGTACGAAAACCAACACCACCACGAGGCTCGGAAAGCCCCCGCGACCAAACCCTAGTCAGAACCACCGGAAAACATCACCCCACGAACTCTCACGCGCCGATCGGAGGTGATAGTTTCCGGCGAGATCTGGCACACGCGTTGGCGCGTGAGAGATTTTCTGATCATATTTTTTGAGAAATTTTTTGACAGTTGGGGTCGTCCAGCCATTCCGACCAAACCCATATTGTTTTTGACCAGATCCGATCACCGGAATTAGGGTTCTGGCTATTTCCAGGCTATTTCCGGCGACTTTTTCTTCGAGATTTGAATTTTTCGACAATCAGATCTCAATAATCAAGTTCTTTTCATTGTTTCCAAGACAAGTTTAGCATAATGTCTTTTGGGTGTGATGTTTTTGGTTCTAAAAATATGGGGATTGGAAGTTCTAGCCCTATAATCACTTCAGAACTTTTATTGGAAGTTCAAACTATTTATCTTGGGCTTCCTAGGTTGAGCTGTGGTGCAAGGGTCAAGGTGTTCAAGATCACTTAACGAACAAGACTTATGTGGTAGATGTAAAGGCAAAGACTAGTGAGGAAGATGCAAAAGCCAAAGCACAATGGGAGAAAGTAGATGCTTAATTATGTAGTCTCTTATGGCGTTCTATTGATTCCAAGTTGATGCCCTTGTTTCGCCCATTCCAGAAGTGTTATACAGTTTGGGAAAAGGCTCGTACTTTATACACTAATGACATATCTCGATTCTATGATGTGATATCTCGATTGACCAACTTAAAGAAACAAGAATCCGATATGTCTACTTACTTGGGACAGGTACAGGCAGTCATGGAGGAATTTGACACGTTGATGCCAGTTACAACGAATGTGGAAAAACAACAAGAACTCAGACAAACATTGTTTCTAGTTCTTACTCTTGCTGGACTTCCTCCTGATCATGATTCTGTACGTGATCAGATTTTAGCTTGCCCTACAGTTCCTACAATCAATGAATTATTCTCTCATCTCCTTCGTCTTGCAGCACCTCCCAGTCACAAAGTAGTTTCATCACCCACTATTGACTCCTCTATTCTCGCATCTCAAACCTTTGAAAAGCGTATATATCAGTCTATGGAGAATTGGCGAGGGGGAGGACGTTTTGGGAAACCTCGGTCCAAGTGTAGTCATTGTCATAAGCCTGGACACACTCGAGACATATGTTATATTTTGCATGGTCCACCACCCAGTTATGATCCTATTGTTCTAAAGGAATATAATGAGTTCCTTTGAAATCGCGCAAGTAAACAGACATCTCCACCAGTAGCATATGGTGCTCAACCTAATCAACCATCCAATAATGCTCATATTGCTCAGACAGAATATGATGAGCTCCTTCAGTATCGTGCAAATAAGCAAACGTCCCCACAAGTAGTTTCGGTTGCACAACCTGATGTGTCTGTTATGGGTAATTCTTTTGCTTGTGTGTCGCAATCTAGTACTCTTGGAACATGGGTCATGGACTCGGGGGCTTCTGATCATATCTCTGGTAATAAATCACTTTTATCCGATATTGTTTATTCACAATCTCTTCCAACTATTACTTTAGCCAATGGGATCCAAACAAAACCAAAAGGGGTTGGAAAAGCCCAACCCTCATCTTCTGTCACCCTAGACTCTGTTCTTTATGTCCCTGGTTCTCCTTTTAATCTAGCATCTGTTAGTCGTTTGACGAAAGCACTACATTGTAGCATAACTTTTTTCGATGATTTTTTCTCATGCAAAACTGCAGTACGGGACAGATGATTGGAACAGGACATGAATCACAAGGCCTTTACTATCTTACCTCTTCAAATTCCTTAACAGCATGCTCCGTTACAGATTCCCTAGATCTAATTCACAAACGTTTGGGACATCCGAGTCTATCCAAACTGCAAAAGATGGTGCCTAGTTTGTCTAGTTTATCCACATTAGATTGTGAGTCGTGTCAACTTGGGAAACACACTCGTACTACGAGAAATCGTAGTACTGAGGGTCGTTCAGAGTCTATTTTTTCATTAGTTCATTCTGATATTTGGGGTCCTAGTAGAGTCAGTTCCACCTTAAGATTTTGTTATTTTGTTAGTTTCATTGATGATTATTCAAAATGTACTTGGGTTTTCTTAATGAAAGATCGTTCTGAGTTATTTTCTATTTTCAAAAGTTTCTTTGCTGAAATACAAAATCAGTTTGGTGTTTCTATTCATACTTTTCGTAGTGATAATGCCTTAGAATACTTATCCTCCCAATTTCAGGAGTTTATGACTCACCAAGGCATTATTCACCAAACTACTTGTCCATACACCCCTCAACAAAACGGTGTAGCTGAAAGAAAAAATCGGTATCTTATTGAGACCGCTCGTACTCTTCTCCTTGAATGCAATGTTCTGCTGCGTTTTGGGGAAATGCAGTTCTTACGTCTTGTTATTTGATAAATAGAATGCCCTTTTCTTCCCTTTTCCTCAGTCACATCTCTATCCTATCCCTCTTCGTGTCTTTGGGAGCACATGCTTCGTTCATAACTTAACCCCAGGAAAAGATAAATTAGCTCCCCGTGCCCTCAAATGTGTCTTTCTTGGTTACTCTCTAGTCCAAAAAGGGTATCGTTGTTATTCACATGATCTTCATCGATACCTTATGTCCGCTGATGTTACATTTTTTGAGTCTCAGCCTTACTATACATCTTCTGATCATCCTGATGCATCTATGGTCTTACCCATACCTCAGGTTTTACCTATGCCAACCTTTGAGGAATCTACGGTTACTTCTACATCTCCAGTTGTAGTGCCACCACTACTAACTTATCATCGCCGTCCACGTCCAACCCTAGTCCTAGATGATTCATGTCATGCGTCGGACCCTACTCCTACTATGGACTTGCCTCCTCCTAGCCAACTTGCACTTCAAAAAGGTATACGATCCACTCGAAATACTAATCCACATTATACCTTCTTAAGTTATCATCGTCTATCATCACTCCATTATGCATTTGTGTCGTCTTTGTCCTCTATTTCCATTCCTAAGACTACAGGTGAAGCACTTTCTCATTTTGGATGGAGGCATGCTATGGTTGATGAGATGTCTGCTTTACATAAGAGTGGTACTTGGGAGCTTGTCTCCCTTCCTGCAGGTAAATATATTGTTGGTTGTCGTTGGGTTTATGCAGTCAAAATTGGTCCAGACGGTCAGGTTGATCGACTTAAGGCTCGCCTTGTTGCCAAAGGGTATACTCAGATATTTGGGCTAGATTATAGTGACACTTTCGCTCATGTGGCTAAAATAGCATATGTTCGTCTTTTTCTATCTATGGCTGTCGTTCGTCATTGGCCTCTTCATCAGTTGGACATTAAGAATGTTTTTCTGCATGGTGATCTTGAGGAAGAAGTCTATATGGAGCAACCACCTGGTTTGTTGCTCAGGGGGAGTCTAGTAGCCTTGTATGTCGATTGCGTAGGTCACTCTATGGTCTGAAACAGTCTCCTCGAGCTTGGTTTAGGAAGTTCAGTACAGTAATTCAGGAGTTTGGCATGACTCGTAGTGGAGCTGATCACTCTGTGTTTTATCGGCATTCTGCACCAAGTCGATGTATCTATTTGGTTATTTACGTTGATGATATTGTTATCACCGGTAATGATCAAGATAGTATCACCGATTTGAAGCAACATCTCTTTAAGCACTTCTAGACTAAAGACCATGGCAGATTGAAGTATTTTCTAGGTATTGAGGTTGCTCAGTCTAGATCAGGTATTGTTATTTCTCAACGCAAGTATGCCTTAGACATTCTTGAGGAGACAGGAATGATGGGATGTAGACCTATTGACACTCCTATGGATCCGAATGTTAAACTCCTTCCAGCACAGGGGGAGCCAATTAGTAATCCTGAAAGGTATAGACTTGTTGGAAAGTTGAATTATCTCACAGTGACTAGACCTAACATCTCTTTTCCTGTGAGTGTTGTAAGTCAGTTTATGACTTCCCCTTGTGATAGTCATTGGGAAGCAATTGTTCGTATTCTGCGATATATAAAGTCAGCTCCCGGTAAAGGACTACTGTTTGAGGATCAAGGCCATGAGCATATCATTGGATATACAAACGCTGATTGGGCTGGATCACCCTATCAGACGTTCGACATCCGGATATTGTGTTTTAGTAGGAGGTAATTTGGTGTCGTGGAAGAGTAAGAAACAGAATGTGGTTGCTCGATCTAGTGCAGAATCAGAATATTGAGCAATGGCGAAGCAACTTGTGAGCTAGTTTGGATCAAGCAGTTGTTGGGAGAACTAAAATTTGGCAAAATTGATCAGATGGAACTTGTGTGTGATAATCAAGCAGCTCTTCATATCGCATCAAATCCAGTGTTTCCTGAAAAGACTAAGCACATTGAGATTGACTGTCACTTTGTCAGAGAAAAGATACTCTCGGGAGATATTGTTACGAAATTTGTGAAGTCAAATGATCAGTTTGCAGATATCTTCACCAAGTCCCTCACATGTCCTCGTATTAATTACATCTGTAACAAGCTAGGTACATATGATTTGCATGCACCAGCGTGAGGGGGAGTGTTAGAATAGAAATAAGTATTTCCTACTTAGAATAGGAATAGGAATAGGAATAGGAATAAGAATAGGAATCCTAGTTGGAAAAGGATTCCAATGTAGTGTCTATAAATAGGGTCTCAATGTAACAATTTAGATACACAATTCAATAATATTTTTCTCATATATTTCTCACACTATCCACGAGGTCGAAGCCCTTTTCTTCTCTCTTCCCCTCCTCTTCTTTCACAGTCATTAGTATTTCCCACCAGATCAGAATTGTGTGAACAAATCCCTCGTTGGTCACCTCTATCTCCCTCGCACCTTCCTCCCATCCCCTTTCACCCCTTAGATGCGAGCCCAGTGTAAGTGGTGCTTGAGACATGTCTCCTCTTCCGTCTGCTAGAAAAATTTTGTGACCACATGCTCATGGGAAGACCTAATAATCTGATCCACACCACTCTTCTTACTTTTACTAGCCAACAATCCATAGTCAGCTTCCACCGATCGAAATTTAGCTTCATCTTCTTCCACATCCATTCTGCTGACACGACGTGTTGGCATTTTCAAAAGGTCCAACTTCATTTTGGGCCCTATTGTCTGGTTGTCTAAGTTGTGAACCAGAGAAGTGACCAGGCAAATTTGAATTAAAACCCTAGGCACGTGTTGTGCCAGAGGTCTTCCAATGACAATATCAGACCTTAATATGGCTTCCTCATCACCTCTGACAACCTTCTTTCCTTTGCATGTCAATATGCCGCCAATGACCAAAATTCAGAAGTTCCTACCGTGCGATATGTTGAAGAGAAAAAGGCGTAAGTTTTCTCTCTCAGGCACGACTCCAAAAACAGCGGTAGGGTTTAAATCCTTCGACATAGAAAATTTATCAAGGATCTCAGGCAAATGATACAAATGGACGGAAAGGAGTACGAACTCCATCAGGCAAACATCCTTCAATAAGAAGGCAATGGAGTGGATAGTGAAGACACTGAAGGAGGCATCCAGGAGCGGAAACATTGTCCGATGGTGGAAGAAAACAGATCCTCTAACAGAGATCTTTTGTGTCAGTAATTTCAACAAATATAGTAGATACATAAGCTTGATAAATGTAAGAGAGGGAAGGAGACCAGTCAGAATAATCCCAGAGTCGATACAGCTCGGCATATGGTGGAGAGAAGGGGATGTAACAGACACAGAAACATAATGTCTGAATTCTCTAGATGGACCTAGATCTGCATGATCCAGTTCTGGTGGGTGGGAGGTACACTTGGTTCAGGGGAACCAATCACCAAAGTGTTACTAGGTTGGATAGATTTTTATATTCTATGGAATGGAAGGAAAATTTCAAAAGCATCAAACAAAGAACTCTACCAATGATAGGCTCAGATCACTGTCCTATATTTCTTGAATGTGGAGACTTGGAACACAGACAGACCTACTTCAAATTCGAAAATTGGTGGCTCAAAGTGGAGGTATTTAAGGATTGGTGCAGCATTGGTGGAGTAGCTTTGTTGTTGAAGGATGCCCTGGTTACAGATTAGGGGTCAAACTTAAAATGCTAAAGAAAAAACTAAAAGAATGGAGTAAGAAGACCTTTTTCTGAACTAGACATAAGGAAAACAATCTCCTAGAGGAACTATCTGAGCTTGACAAAATTCAGGAATCAGGAGGATAGGCTTATATCTTAGGATGAAGTGTTAATAAGGGCTACAATACTGGTGGAGTTGGAAGTTCTGGCTAAACATGAAGAAGCTGACTGGAGGTAGAAATCTAGAACCCTTTGTTAGAAAGGAGATAAGAACACTAGATTCTTCCAAAGAGTGGCTACAGCTCACACGAGGTATAATACTCCTGACAAACACATGGTGAGGTGTGGAAGTGCAGGAACCCAAAGAAATCAAAGAGGCAATGATAAGAGTTCTATTCCATTTTGTACTTGGAATTTGAACTATGGAGACCCTCCTTTGACGTGGAAGGATGTCCTACAATCTCTGTGGAAGAAAATGAGTGGCTCCAGACCCCATTCACAGAGGCAAAGGTGGTACAGATCATCAAGCAGTGTGAGAAGGCCTATGACTGTCAATTGGAATTTCTTCCTAAAAATTCTATAGGACATGGGATTTGGCAATAGGTGGATTAGCTGGATTAGATTTTGCATTTCAAGTGTGAAATTTTCTCTCATTATAATGGGAATATTGAGGGTTTCTTCCAATCACATAGAGGTCTTAGACAAGGGGACCGTCTGTCTCCATTCCTATTCCTAATTGCAATGGAGGGGCTGAATCATAAGTTCAGGATAGCAAAAACTAATGGCTAGATAAAAGCTTTCAGTGTCAAACATGCATGGGAAATGAGTTGGAAATCACCTCTCCATTTTATACAGATGATGCCCTCATATTTTGTGAAGCATAGCTCATAGGTGTTGCAAATTTAAACATCTAAGGGAAATTCTAACAACTTTTGAAGGCATTTCAGGTCTCCATGTCAACTGGCTGAAAAGTATGTTATTCCCTATCAACCAGGTTGACAACTTGCAATGCTTAGCACATAACTTGGACTGCCAAACAGGATCCCTACCAACAAAATACTTGGGTATGCCATTAGGTTCTAAGAGTAAAAAGTTGGAGATACGGAGGGAGGTGCTAAAAAGATGTGTTAAAAAAAACTATCAAGGTAAAAGAGTCGGTATTTATCTTTGGGTTGCAGACTAACACTTACTAAAGCAGTACTTGATGGTCGTCCTACCTACCTGATGAGTTTATTTCCTATTCCTAAAAGCATAGAAAAGAGAATCAATAGACTAAGAAGATCCTTCCTATGGCAAGGGAATAAGGAGAAGGGAGGCTACAATTTGGTGAAATGAGATATTCTTAACCTTAGCTGAGAACAAGGGGATCTTGGACTAAAGAATCTCAGCAACAAGAACAGTTGTGTTCTACAAAAGTGGTCATGGAGATTTTGCACAAAAGATGGAGACTTATGGAGAAGGTACATAGCACAAAAGTATGGCTTACTTAGCCATTGGATAACTGAAGAAGTCATGGGCACATTTGGTTGTAGTGTCTGGAAAACAATCAGGAGACTTTGGCCTTACTTCAATAATATCTCCATTGGTGTTGCTAATGGTCTAAAACTGCATTCCGGAATGAAGTTTGGGTAGGGAAGGGCAACTACCTCTCTCCAATACTTCTTCAGCCTACCTCTACCTCTTCTAAAACGATCCATAGCCACCCACTTGACTAACCAATAATCTCAAACGATGGAACGATTCAGATGAAACGATTCTGCAGGTTATATTAGCTACGAATATTGAATATAGCTAGAAAACAAACCAAGAAAAAAGGAAAGACTCAACTCAACCATGAGGACCAGTTTCAGCCAACACCAAGTCAACTATGCGAAATGATATCTCAGAAATTTCCAGCAAAAAAAGAGGCATGGCCGAAAATTTATATAGTATAGACATAGTTACTTGCAATTTCAAAGAGAATGAAAACAGGAAGACCACAGTAAAGAGATTCTATATGAAGATAACATACATTCAAACTATAGAATCGTAAAGGCATGAATTTTCACACACCAGTTATAAGCAATAAAGCTTTAAAAGGTCCTTAACCAATCATCTGGCGCAACTCCCAACCTTATCATGTACAGTAGAGGTTAAAGATCTTAAACATCATTACCTGATTCAGAAATCTTGTGGATTCTTTGACCACCTCTCTAAAAATGTCATCCTCAAACCACCCATACTTCGTAACTCGGCAAAACAGTTGAATTAAAGATGCAGTTACGAAAGGCTCCAGGTCAATTCCTCTTGTTGCCAGGTAATTTATGAGATAGTTGCCTTCATAAAAGGAGCAGATTAGCTAAAACATGTAGTAATATATGAATGAGAGATATGTAATAAGTATTTCACAACCATAGAAACATCAAAAGCATAAAATTAGCACGACTAGGTTAAATGCCAAAATGTGAAGTAGGTGATACCCAAGATTTTCCACTATAATGGTTCAACATAGTAATCCCTTTTCCAGCGTTACTAAATTTTGGTAGGTATATCCTTTACAAGTCTACAGGCAGCAGAATATTCAAGCAGAAAAATACAGATTCCCAAGCATAAAAATGAAAGAATAAGTGACAGCCTGAACTTTCACCTTCTTCCTTATTCGAATAGCAAATATGATGCCAACATACCTCTACGCTTACCTTCATATACTCTAACTTCATGAGAAATAATGATGACATACCAAAGCAGCTTAAAAGTAAGTTGCAAATAATATATAGACAAGGAAAAAACAAATGGGGGGGGAGGGAGTGAAGTGAGAAGAAACAACTATAGAAACATAGCCAAAAGTTTCTGCAGTCAAACTAGAACATTACGAATATCAAGCCGGGTCTGCAAAGATAGGCGCTGTTCTGTCACTTGCTTCAATAAGCTTGAACTAGCCAGCATCAATGCATAAGGAGTTGATGCGTTATCCAGAATATATTGACATTGTGAAATATAGCTGCTATTAACTGAGAAGCATTTTAGTGTATTCTCTGCATGAGCTCGCTCAGCAGAATCCTGTGAATTGTAAAGCCTCTCACACAATGCTTCAAGGTGCGCTAAGCTCTCCATTGATGAAGTAGTAAGACAATTTCTCAGAGCTCAGTCAATCAAACAACACAAGTTAAAGATGCCAAATTCTTTCTAAAATAACCAATGAACAGTTATAATTTCTAAATTCAAGAGGGAAAGAAGAGATACGGAAGGCCTCAATCCATTTCAGGTCATCATACTTCTTTAAAATTGCACAGATCAAGTAAATATAACAAAGTTATAGATTACAGGAACTTCGTATTTTGACTGTTTTACATTACAACTATCGCTACATATAAGGATGATTCAGACTAGTGCCCATTGAACTGCTATGAAAACCGAAACAAGGTCAGCTTTGCTCCTGTAGATTAACCAAAAGTGTTGCTCCTGAATTAAGAAAATAGAGAATGAAAGAACTATTAGCTATTGGAAAAGAAAAGACAGTGAGCTAGAGAGAAGAACCTGATTTAGCTTTGAAAGTCTACTTTGATCCCAAAAAAGAACATTAAGTTAAAACATAATTACCTGAGCATGTACAGATAAACTACAGTTTATCATTACATAACTGCATGCATTTGTTGGATTCTCCAGTGGTAATGGGAGCAAAAGATTTCTTATGAGAAGTTTATTTACTAGCCACCTCTATTGGGGTTCCACAATTAAGATTCACAAACTTTTTTATGTAGTGAACAATTGAATGAATAAGGGACTAATTCTCATCCTATATAGAAAAAGTTTTGAAGTATGTTTCAGTTGTATATTTGAATACACATATAATTTATAAGCAAGCAGCAATAATTTGTGTCCTGTCATGATGTTTTTAACTAAAGGAGTAAAGGGGCCAAGGATATTCAGCTATTGTCTATTTTGAAACTAGCAATGAGGTTTTGCTTTTCCCTTCCTTTTTCTTGGATAGGACAAACTAAGTAATGAGTTAAGTTTCTATGTCCAGCTTGCTAGTCTCGAGGTCAAGAACTAAACAGATTCCTGTCCTTTTTAAATTTAAATGTTGCGGGAACCCTTGAATTTTGACATTGGTTTCCAGTTTAGAGTTATCTTTCTTCATTTACTTTGGTAGGGTATGAAACAGAAGAATAAAGTACCAAAAGAAAACAAAAGGTGGGCACTAAGAGATGTTGTAATTGACTTTATGGATAATCCCAGCAGTCTTTTGTAACTTTTGGTTTTGGTATCTTCTTGGTATTTAGTCAATTAATCTTTACCTTATCACAAAAAAAATTGAGTAAAGTTGGGCGGATCAGGACCCAAGTAACTTTTGGGTCAATTTTAGCTCAACTCAGCCTATTTTGACCCGCCCATTTGATACCCCCGATTAAAAATATAGCAGATGACAACTTTATTTTGTGTTAAGACAATGGATTGATTGATTTCATTGGTTAGTTCAGTACATCATCGCAACTTTGAATCATGCTCCCATCTCTAAATATACATGCTGCTACGTTCATTTGGTCGAGCAAGGTCTTCCCTTGTCTTGTATGTATGGTTGGCTGGCTCTTGTTGATCTTGAGGTTCATAGAATAGGATTGAAAATTAGCTAGTAAAAATCAGTGAAAGCACTCACTACAACGGTTTTAATATCTCAAATCATGTATCCTTTTCTTTCTCCTATTTTCTAGTGAGGAAGTTACCAAATGGAAGATTAGAAGACCTATAAATATACATGTTTTACAATGATTAGTATTTCACACCATTTTTCTTAAATTTAGTGAGATATATCCATAAAATTGATTCGGAATTACTCAATGGCAAGTTAAGATACATCGTATAGCCTTATCCTTATTCTTCTTGTGTTTCCCCTTTTTTTTTTTGGAGAAATATCCACAAGATGGATCAGTAATGCACAGTAGCAGGTTAGTACAAACATCACAACTTTTGATTCACATATAAAGGATGTAATCTAGCTAATAAGAATCACAACAAGTAAAAAACATCACTGGATTCATTAAAGCTAATTAATAAGTGGTGACAATCAGAGACAGCTGTCGTAATCAGAAATGAACTATTGTTAGCCCAATCGGAGCAGACACAAAGCATTGCAACACTTGAGAATCGACAGAGAGAAAGAGAGAGAACATACAAAGTCGATATCGCCGCAGGAAGGAATCGTTAGGAGGTCGCCGGAGAAAGAAATAAGTAGGAAACTTATGAGACAATTTTTTTGGAAAGGAAGTATAGAGAGTTCAAGGACCAATGTGTAGAAATTTGTAAAAGGAAATCTACGTGGGCCGGATTCAACATGTATTTGGGCTCAATTGTTCAAATAATTTGATTTTCAAGCTTTCGCATGGATTTCCACAATCTCGGGTGCTGTTTAATTTTGAGAAAATTTATAATTGACATATATATGACTAATTTTTTTATTTTTTTAATGTATAAATTAACCGCCGCTGACGCGGAAATTTAGTATCATGGAATTTATAAAATACTACTTAAAATCTATCGGTCATTAAAACTAAAACGCTATATTATCTTACATACAATATTACGTAGTAACAAACATTAATAATGTAAAGGAAAATGAAAATTATAACATCTTATCATTTATCCTTAATAACATAAGCATAAATTAATGATTATAAATATATATATATTAGGATCTGTAACAATAGAATGAAACAGAAAGGAAAAAATCAAGCTCACTGAATGCAAGGAATAGACTCTCCCAGGATAGAACGATTATATTCATCAGTGTATTGATACAAAAATAAGGGTGTTAGCGAGTCACTCAATAGGAGCAAAGTACACAAATATTTAATTGTGAAGAAGAAGAAGAAGGAGAAGGGGGAGGAAGAGGAGGAGGTTCAGATTTTTTGTTGTTTTAAAATGAGAGGAAATACATGTATTTATAGACAACAAAGGGTAGTGTGAACAAATGTTTATTGTGCCTTGTCGGAAATGTCACAACTATTTGGAAAAGTTGCAACTCTTCGAAAAGGTCACAACCTTTCATAAAAGTCGCAACTTTTCATAAAAGTCGCAATTGTTCATAAAAGGCACAACTTTTCATGAAAGTCATAACTTTACATAAAAGACAACTTTTCATGAAAGGAGAAGGCTAGTTTTGGAAATAAATAATTAAAAGGGAATCCTAGTTTGTGGTGGCGTCACGTAGGTTGGCCTAGGGTTCTCTTTTATACATATATTTTCATAAAAGTCGCAATTTTTCATAAAAGTCGTTATTGTTCATAAAAGTCACAACTTTTCATTAAAGTCGCAACTTTTCATGAAAGAAGAAGGCTAGTTTTGGAAATAAATAAATTAAAAGGGAATCATGATTTGAGGTGGCGCCACGTAGGCGGGTCTAGGGTTCTCTTATACATATATACATATATATATATACTTCTTCCATTTTTAATTGTAATAATGTCTTTTTTTAGAGTCAAACTATAATAGATTTGACTAATATTTTATGATGTATTTTTTCATCATATTGATATGGAAGAAATTGCAATTTGTAGTACTTTTCGTATAGTTTTTGAATATCTAATTTTTTTGTTTAAAATATTGAATTAATTTAATCTAATTTAACTTTAAAAATTAGTCAAATTGACCTTCGAAAAGAGCAACATGACAAATAAAAGTGAATGGAGGTAGTATTTGTATGACATTATTCTTTATATTTTAAGTTTTAACATTAAACAATTACAGGCGATAACATTTGTTAAATTAAAAAAAGTTTAAAAAGAACGGAATATAAATTATCAAAGAAAGTAAAAATAGTAATGATAATTAATAATACACATAAAATCAAGAGAGTCATAACAAAAAGAATATTTGTCTTCCTTATTTAGCTCAAAACACTTACTGGCATTTTTCTCACCACTTAATCATTTATCAAAACAAATTTTGTTTTCCTTTTCTTTACTCAATATTTTCAATTTTTATTTCAACAATTGTTTTAAGGTATATTGTTTAAATATAAATTTGGTATATATTTTATATAAGAAGTGTTTATTTTTGTTATGAATTTGGTAAAGAAATTTGCATGTGACTCCAATGAAATTGATATACTGTTAGTTTATAATTAAAGAGTGTTTATAATTAACTTGTTTGAATTTGGTACTCTTCTTGGTATGAATTTTGTATGAACCAGTGTTTACTCTGGGTATAAAATTGGTAACGATATGACAAAAAACTTGTATGCATTTGGTATACTATTTATATAACAAAATACAATTACTAGTTACAATAAGTTTGAAATTGGTATTCTTTTGGTTCAAATATGGCCAGTGCTTAGTTTTAACATGAAATTGATATAGAATTATGTATAATAATGGTATGAAATTGATATATTGTTATTGTTGACACCCACTTTTGGACCTCCACAATGTACATTAATCACCGAGCTTCTTAAATTCCAAGCGATTTGAAATAATTAGTTTTTTATAAAGTTCAAAATATTTTTCAAGTTACTTTTAATTAATTTCATCATTTTTATAATTTTTAAGTAACATATATGTTTTATATAATTTTGTATATAATTAGTATATTTTATAAACATTTAAAAAATCATCTCAAAAAGATTTTAATTTTAGTAAGTATTTTATTAAATTAGTTTAGTTTAAATTATGCTTATATTTTTGAGTTATTAGTTTATAATTAAATTAATTATTTTATTTTTTTAAAATTAAGAAGCTTGTTAATTGATTAATATTAATTCTTCTTATTAGATTCTTAACCAAATTTGCTAATTAGCTCAATTCGACTATGTTTTGAATTCTTTATGGCTATAATTGCAACCCATTTAGCCATTTTGTAATTGCAAAATCTAGCCACTCCTATTTCACCCTTAAACCCATCAAAAGAACAAGTTTGGGCCTTTTCTCTCATTTCAGCAACCCAGTTCCCAATTTCTCCCAGTCCACTCTTTCAATAAACTGCCCAGCCCGCAAAACAAAGAAAAAAGCCCACCCAATACTTACAACATACATAGCAGCATCGTACAACAATACTCGACGCGTACAGCTACGTGAACAACAAAAAACCACTGACTATGTACGATTCTTCTTCCTCGCGATAATAACTTAGAAAACGCGTGCAAAATCCAGCAAAGAATCATGACTCGAGCTCAACTTGCGCGTACCCGTCCTCGCATAGCCTCTCCCTTATCTGTTCGTACATAGTTGTTTGAGAATTTTCTAGATGTCTCCATCTCCTTTTGATCTCGTCCTTGCACCAAACCGAACGGCTCCCCTCAAAGTTTCGTTGAGGATTTGTACAAATGCCAGTCGTCCCAACCTTATCCTAGAGAGGATTTTTGAATTTTGAATTTCGATTTCACCCTTTTTCCCTCCTGTTTTCCCTCCTAAATTTCAGCCCATATCTCCTTTTATATAAACCTTATTTCATCTTCATTATAAATAGGTTGGAGATAGCTTACAAAGAGCTGAAAACGAGCCGGCATTAGAGAGGAAAACAGAGCAAAATTACTAGTCATATACAGTTATATATGAATACTTAGGAAATAGGTTTCGAAATAGGCTGAAAATCCAGATTTTACTTACTCCGTTTTCTGGTTCGCTTTTGCTTCCTTCATCGGATTTCTCAGAGTTTTGTTTCAGTGGTGGAAACTCGTGGTCTCTTCTCCTTCGGTCTCAGTTCGCTGCCCGGAAAAAGATAATACTCTCCCCAACATATACTTTCATTATTATGTGCTATTTAGTTTAGTTTTCTTCTCTCATTTTGATTGTTTCTCCTAAGTGCCATGCCTAGTTTTAGGTTGTTGGTTGTGCAGTTCACTTTCTTTGGATTAGTTTTAATTATCTTTAAACTTGCTAAGTCATCTTTAATTATTTGGGGAATAGAGTGAATATGTATTTATAGTTACAAGTTGTGTGATCCAAGCCTCGAAATGGATAGTTTTAGTGGTATGTCTAAAAACCTTGGATAAGGTGTTGCTTTTGTTTAGTTTCAATATGCTGAAAATTTTGTAATTCTTAATGTTTTCCATATTGTGATGAATCTATTTCCGATGAGCTTCTTTAGCTTTGTTTTTTGTTCTTCTTTATTGTGATCTCCTTGTCTAGTTAGAAAGCAAGTCTTCAAAGATATTTTCTTATTGCTCGAACTATCTTGCTAATTATCGTGTTGTGGTGTTGTTCATATGGATTACCTTACTGCTCGATTAAAATTGATTAGTGTGAAATTTCATTAGAATTCGAGATCATGTAGTCTCGTTTCTATGTTTTGCGGAGTACGTGTGAAATTGTGTGTTCTATTGATAGGCTCTATTTACTCTTAATATAGTATTGGATTTGGGTTTTCTTTGTAGTTGCTTGAATCTATTGGAAAGAGCTAATAAAATGTCATTTTCTTTTACCTTCATATGCCCTTTTTTTTTACCATTACATTTGGCTTATTATATGATGTATTTTGAACCTCTCATGCCAAGTCTTAGGTATCATGTCTTTTGTTTTTACTTTATTTTTTATGTCAAGGGTAGTAGTTATTTTTATGTATTTAATTCATAATAAATGTTTATGTTTTTCTGTCCACTTAAGCTAATCGATAATTATGTTACACCAATCTTCCTTTGATCCATTCTCTGATTTAATTTTCTTTTGATTCATGTGACGTCAACCCGAGTCCACTTGGGACTCATTCCTTGCATATCTTCGAGTTGAATTTCTTCGAGTCAAGCCTTGACTATCATTAGGAAGTTGGAAGCTGAATTACAGTCTTGAAAGCAGAAAAATGATTGTATACGTCAGTATACAAATGATATACAGGAAAACGACTTGATATACATAGATATACAGTAGTTGTATACGATTTTACAGGAAAAATGCAGAAATACAGCTCAAAAACACAGATATACAAGTCAAATGCTGAAATACAGGTTGAAGACAGGAAAAAATGATCTCAAAAAGTCCAAAATGAGCCGTATACATACATTGTATACAACAGTATTTTTAGTGGCGAAAATGGGCTGAAACCCATCAGCAGACCCACTTTTAAATTTAAGACAGGACTTGGGTCAAAAGCCCATCAGATTTGAAATTTAGGCAAAAGGCCCAAGTTTAATATTTCCTCCTTTACCCTTTATCTATTTATTGTTTGTATTAGCTAACCTTTTATTTAATTAAGTTTCCAAAAGAAAGTCATTTCTTCTTTTTTATGTTCAAATTGAAATATTATTTATTTATTATTTTGTTAGTTGTCTTGGTAATATAAGAGTTATTTTCCTTAAAATCCCTTTGGTTTATTTCCTTTAAAAAAAAATGAATTTCCTTTTACTTAGTTAAAATTTTAAAGTAGTCAAATATTTTTAGTCAAATTGTTGGTCAACTGCAAGTTAGCGAACATTTTGAGGGCCTGATACCTTCTTGGAATGTAAATTGAACCCCGAACCCCTTTTATTTTCAATTAATTTTAGTCTGTTTAAATCTTTTGAAAAAATTATAAATTTTCTTAATTTCTTTCAAAAATTAAGTGGCGACTCTCTTTTTGAAAATATCGATTTCTCTTCAAAACATAAGTTAAGTCAATTTTTCAAAAACAATCATTTTTATTTATTTTTGATAAAATAGAAATGACGACTCCGCTGGGAAATTAATTAAGTTCTAACCATAAGATTTGAATATTTGACTAATTATTATTAATTTTTGAATTGTTTATCTGTGCTTAATGTGTTTAAATTGTTATAACTGTAATTGCATTCATGACATTTTCTGTTGTATGTATAGTATATTAAGGATGGTTTCTGCATAATCGCAGTCGAACTTTTTATACTCGACCATTTTCTGGAATGATCGGCAATTTATTGGTACGTCATACGTCCAATGGTTGTCGTGAGTTCCAGCCTAAGTTGTCTACTTGGATTCCCGGTCTTTCAAAAGCCACTCTTAGTCAACTAGTGTAGAGCGAAACCAAATCCAGATTTAGCGCATTTGAACTAAGTTGACTCAACACTCAAGGCGTGTTGGGCCCATTAGAAGCCCACTTTGTGTCTATTTGGCCCATTGGTCAATAAAAAGACAATTATACTTATGTGTTTAAATTTGAAGGATGTATACGTTTTTTGAAAAAACATTGTCCCTTGGGGTAAGGAGTAGATTATAACTTATTCTAGTTGAAGAAGGAGTTTTACCAGCTACTAGTCTATCCAAATTGATTGGCAACCAAAGACAACAAGAAGTTTAAGCACGAAAGTTCTTTCATGGAAGCATAGTTTAGGACTGTACCCCTGCGTGGGATTGATATTTGTGAAATGACCCAAAAAGTTCTTAAAAATGTGCTTCGGAAGTTACCGGAAACTTGTTTAGCTATATCTAGAAAAATCCATTTCGTTTTTCGAAAATCCGACTTCATATTCTTGTTTAGGGGGTCAAATTGAGTGGGAAATGGGTCTAACCCAAATTTTAGAGCAACCGTATCAAAATCCGAAATTTCCAAGTGAAGCCTTTTTCGAGGGTCTACTTTGGAGGGTCATATCTCCTTGCACACAAATAATTGGGTGGCCCATAACATATCCATGGAAAGCCCTTTGAGTTAGCTACCTAACGCACTTCGTTTCACCTCATTCGGAGTTCGTACGAAGAAGTTATGCCCATTTTCGTAAAATCTGTCCAGCAGGAAATGCAATTTCCAGTGAGCATTTTTATTGTTCACCCGCCTCATTTTTTTTTCTAAGTGTTGGACCATTTTTTTCCAAAGGGCATATGTTATTTCCTATATACCATTAGTTCAATTCCCATCTCTAAAACATTTCCCAAAACACCTCTCCCATACTTAGACACATTTTCTCTCAAGTTCTCTCAAGAACCCTAATCCAAAACCTTCCTCAAGATTGAAGAGACTCTTGCTCCAAGTTCCAAGCTTTCATTGAAGACACTCTCAAGGCCTTCATAAAAACTCAAGGTATGTGGTGTTGAACTCATGGGTCCTTCCACCCATAGTGCCTAGACTCTATTCTACTCACTAATTCATGGTTTAAGTTAAGATTCATAAATTAGTCTTGTTCTTTGTAATAATTTCCTGCAGATTGAATTTTAAACATGAAAAGTGATTGTTTTGAGCATGTTGTGACTCTAGAACTTGAATCTAAATTTGGAATGGATGTGGAGATTTTCATGTGGTATTGTGGGTGTTAAAAGGTGTTGTTGTAGGTTGTTCACTGGTTTGGCTGCATAATTACTACCCTATTTTCCATGCTCTTTGATTCCATTACATGCCTTCAAGGTGTTTGACAAAATGTCCAACTATGGAGAATTGATGAATTGATGCTTTAAAGCTTGAGTTATGAGATGTATGGAAATCCAGAGATGTGTTGATGACAAACTAAGCTTGTGTATATGTTCATTCCATACGTGAGATTGCATTAGAGCCTAATGGGAATTTCCTATATAAAGTGTTGCATGACCATGCCCGGTCCGGGGGAAAAGAACCGGACAACTATGTGAGAGGTTTATATCTCACCACCTAGGATGCTTGGGGTGTGACCAACATCAACCATGTGAGAGGTTTATATCTCACCACCTAGGATGCTTGGGGTGTGACCAACATCAACCATGTGAAGGGTTTATACCTTGCCACCAGGGTGTCCGGGTGTGAACGACATCCCCCATCCTAAGTTGGGGTTATAGATTGGTTGGATCATGCATAAACATATGATATCTACTATTAGTATAGATTTACTTAAACATGTTTTGACTTCACTTTGATCATGCATCCTCATATTGTTATTCATAATGCCTATGAAACTATTTCTTGTATTTCGATTGTGTCCTTGTCTATTGTTGTGTTGCACTCCGCATACTTAGTACATTCCAAGTACTAACACATATTTTGCCTACATGATGTCACCATGTAGGGACCGGAGCTACTCTTGATCCTTCTCTCCATTCACGTGGCTAGTACGGTGCTTATCCAAGTTTGTTGGTGAGTCCTCAATGATTCGAGGGCTATGTTATGTTTCCTACTCCTATGTTTTGAGACTTTAGCTTGCAATTGTATTTTGACTATGAGGGGAGCCGGTAGTATGTCATGGCCCTCGTCTTATCTATGTATGTAGAGGTGTGCGTTGGACAAGTATTTTGTAAATGAGCTTGACTCTTGTTCTATGATGTCATTTTGAAATGGTTTGCCCTTAGTGTTTATTTCCCGTTAATTAATGTTGAATGTACTTTCGCAACCGATGAAGTGTGATGATAAGTTTGAGAGGCTTGTTTGGGGTTCCTTCGGGTTCCTCATTCGCCATGTCACGTCTAGGCCCTAGGCTTGGGTCGTGACAATTTGTATCCTTTTTCCTTATTGTATATCCCCATTCAGTTTATTCATAAAACTTGTATAAATTTGGGTTTTGGGCAATGAAATGTTTCAAATGACGTTATACATTCTTCAAATCGTTAGGCCTACCCTTGGCATAAAAGGGTCACATATTTGTTTAGAACGCGCAATAAATGTTTATGTGTTATAACTGTTTGTGTGATTATGTTGCTTTATTTGGAGATATTCTAGCTCACTCCTCTTTGAATTTTTTTTAGAACCCCTAAGCATAAATATCAAGTCATTATCAAAAATGGGTTCAAATACTCTTCGAGTCTTTAGTTTCCCAACAAAATTCTAACTTCATTTTTCAAATCTTACTTTTTCATTTCAGAAAAAAAGGTTAACCCTTTATCTCAAATCGAAAATAGATTCAAGGGTCGAACTATGTAGGACCTAAATTCTCCCTCGTGTGATACGTAGGCAACCTTTCAAGGCTCGATCCCATTATCGAGAAATCCTATCTTTTCCAACTCTTGCAATAAGATGGAATTTCATCTCAATCGAAAATCAGAAGTATGATAATACAATCGACTTTGTCTTGACTCAAGTCGACATTTCTGATTCACTAATCTCAAAATCAAATAGACAAAATCCTGTCTATTTTGTCATTTCTCTATATATGTGGGCTAGTTTATCTTCAAATGAAGCAACTTATATGTGTTTACAGTCATGTGTGTGATATTTTGTATTATTCATCATCGACACAGACTAACACATTTGCCTTTGAGTTGTTTTTCTTTGTCAGGTACTCAAAACTGATATGTGTTGAGAAAATGGCTGAACATTCATATTTCACAAGGTCCAAAGACCCCAAAGATTCATTCTCCAATCAATGTTTGTCAAAAGGCCAAGAAAAAGTGGTTGAAACTGATGAGAATATTGATTTGACTGAAATCACTGTGAATGACCCTGTCATTGTTGAACAGAATAAGTTGATTGCACAATTGTTCCAACAGATTGCTGAAATGGATAAGACCCGGGATTAGACAAATTTAGCTATCATTGCCAACACTCCTACTCCGGACAATGAAAGGCCTCCACTCTATTTTCCTACTTCGGATCCAACACTCGAACATTTTCTGAACAATTCATCCGCATCTACAATTCCTAAACCACCCACCATTGACCTAACCACCCCTAACCCACATCATGCTAGCTCCTCACTCCAAAAGTTACCTACTCCTCAAAATCCAAATACCAACATTCTCCAGAATTTTCCTCTCAGTCATCAAATTCCTACTCAAATTGCCCAAAACCCACCTACCATTCAATCCATACCTCTAAAAATCGCATTTCATCTTCCAATATCGCCAGAAACGTACCCTTCATTTGCTACACATGTTGAACTCGAACATTATGAGAAGAAAGAGAAGGAGTGGAAGGTCATAAAAGGAAAGGTTGAGCAAAGCATCAGAGAGGAAGTTATGAATGTAATGAAAGACTTTCAATACACCCCAGACATTGTGGGGATGAATTATGAAGATTTGTGTCGTCATCCATATTTGGAGCTTCCAGAAGGTTTTAAAAGTACCAAAATTTGACACTTTTAGTGGAGTTGAAAATCCTTTGACTCATTTGAGGACTTATTGTGACCAACTTGTGGGAGTAGGGAGAGATGAAGGTTTGTTAATGCGACTCATTAGTCGAAGTCTAGAAGGAGAAGCTTTGGAATGGTTTATTTCTAAAGAAATTAAGCAGTGGCCAAGTTGGAACGCTTTGGCTAAAGACTTCATTGAAAGATTTGGTTATAATGTAGAATGTGTTCCTGATCGATACCCTTTGGAGAGAATAAAACAGAATTCTACTGAAAGTTATCGAGAGTATGCTTACGTTGAAGAAGAGAGGCTGCAACAGTTAGGCCTCCCATGACCGAGAAAGAAATTATCGAAGTCTTTGTGTGCAATCAAGTGCTGGAGTACTACAATAGGATGTTGCTCATTTTAGGAGGAAAGTTCAGTGAGATAGTCAAAATTGGTGAAGCTATTGAAGACGGTCTCAAGACCGGAAAAATTATCCGAATGACTCCCCGAGATGAATCCTCGGGACCATTAAGAAGGAAAAGGAAAGATATTTCCTTATCTCATTTGAATCAAGCCAAAAATCAAAGAGGCATGTCGGTCTCAATGTTCGAAAGTCTTTACCATCCAAAACCTACCCTTTAGCTCCACAAAGTCCTTACCACATCCAACCAAACACCAAGCTCCACTACCAAATAATCCAAATTACCATGCTCCTTACCAAGCCACTTTGCTAAATTACTCAAATGCCCCTTCTAGCTACCAAACTCCACGATACCAAAATTTCCAAACACTAGCACCTACTCGCCAAAATTCTCCCAGTTATCACCAAGTACCCCTCCATCTTCACGAAATAATTACAATCTTTCTTGTTAGGAGTTTTTGAAGAAACCTTCTCGAGTCTTTAGTCTTTTGGTTGAAAGTTGAACTCAACTCTTTGAGCGTTTTGAAAGTGGCTGATCTGATACAAATAATTGATCCAAAAAATGTCAATGTCAATTCCAGACTTTACAGGCCCGATCTTCATTGTGCTTACCATTTAGGAGGTGCTAGACATACCACTTAGGATTGCATCAACTTGAAGCATAAAATTTAAGACTTGATTGATCAAAGAATTGTCACCATTCAAGCTGTCAGTTCCAATGACAATGGTGATTCACTGTTGAATCGTGGAGGATTCACCATTAATATGATTGACCCAAAGTCTCAAGCACCTCTTTATCAAAACGCCCGAAACTATCGTCAAATGCCTCCGCCTCAATAAGGCCATTATGATTCTCCTCGTCCATGTCTTGAGAAGAAACCTGCTCAAAATTTTACTCTTCTCATTGAAAGCCGGACGAAGTTGTTTAAGCAATTGAGTGTGACATGTATTATTCATCCGGTCAAACCCAAGCCAGTCGATATTAGCTCAAGATTTTATCGAGTCGATCAAAGGTGTGTGTATCATTCCAATAGTGTTGGGCATGATACTGAAGACTGTATTAATTTGAAGCACATGATCCAGAACTTGATCGACCAGAAAGTTGTCAAGACCGTTGTACCCAACGTCAATAGTAATCCTCTACAAAATCATGGAGGCGTCACTATTAATATGATAGAGACGGAGGATGAGTGGTGCATGGTAAAGGCGATAGTTCCATATGGTCCTGACAACCTTGAGAAAGTTGTAGGTTCTCCGAACATAAGTGAGAAACTCAATTTTACGAGCATAACACCCCATCTAGCTTTTGCTTTAGTGTCAAGAGAGGGTCAAAACAAGTAGGGGATTAATCATGTTCCACCAAAGTCTTTGCCTCATGTATGCCAATCCTTTCTAGTAGAAGAATAAGTCAATGATGACGGTTTTGGAGAAGGAATTGGGGATCTTTTTGAAGAAGGTGATGCTGCATCCAAGAAGATGATCGAGACACCAAGCATACGAGATGCCGAGCCAATGAAGCAAGTTCTTAATTGGACTTCCACTCTGCTCTTGATTCCTTGTTCATCTTGATAGACAAAGATGAATCTTATGCTATTTTTAAAATCGGTGGTAGTCCGAATGAGGCTCGAAACCCACCTTTTATGTCATTTTAATTGATTATGTTTTAATTTCCCTCGTGATGTTTTGAAAAAGGAAAAATGGCCCATGGTCATGGCCAAAGTTCGTATTTCCTTATTTTCAATGAAGGCCTCTTCTATTGCGAAAATTTATTTTGCTTGCTTTAATTTCTCTATCTGACAGTATTTTTTTTGTTTCAGTAATTTTTTTTAAACCTGTCAATATCATGTCATGTCACAAGTTGAATGAACGAAATGAGGTAGATGAAGATGTGTTTGAAGAGTATGATGAGGAGATCATGATATTCAAACACCTTGTCAAAGATTTGAAACAGTTTGAGACTCAAGGTAAGTCGAATCTGGATGAGACAGAAACTGTAAATCTAGAAAAGGATGATTGTGTCAAAGAAGTCAGAATCAGGGTCCATCTGAGAGAAGCTCGAAAAAGAGAACTCAATAGTTTACTTAGAATATATATCGATACATTTGTTTTATCGCATGTCGTGGTTGAACGTAGGCATTCATCTCAAGTTGCCAATTGACTCAGATGCTATCAAGAGCTATTATATTTGAAGATTCAGAGTTTCTTTTATTTCTTTCCTTGTATCACATAGTTTGTTTGTAATCGTTTTATAGTTCTGTTGTTAGAAAAATTATCTCTTGTAATGAACTACGTCTGACCTGAATTCTCAAGAACGAGATATGTATGCGGCCTATGTCGGCCTCGGTCAACCCTTTATCCCTTTTTAATATTTTTCCTTTGTATTTGAACTACGTCTGACCTGAATTCTCAAGAATGAGATACATAGGCGGCCTATGTCAGCCTCGGTCGGTTCCTTGTTAAATTTCCTATTTATGTTGATCCTCGAGAGAGGGAACTACGTTTGACCTAATTCCTGCCTCAACGGAATACGTAGGCGCCAAAATAGCTCGGTCATATCTCCCGTAAGTTTTCTATTTGTTCTTTACAATAGAAACTGGGACAGAATTTTTGAGAGGGACTCAAAAATTTTCAAGAGGAAGATCTCTCCAACAATTCGAGACTGAAGTTACATTGAAAATTACAACTGGGACATAATTTTTTGAGAGGATCTCAAAAAATTCCATGGTTTGTTCGTCAACAGTTCAGTATGTACCAAGATAGTTAACTGGAACAAAAATTTTTGAGGATGACCTCAAAAATTTCAATAAGGTTCATCGGCAGGTTAGTGCAACTTTGAATACTTCCCAGCAAATTATCAGATAAACCTCGAGGCATCAACTGCAAAGACATTCATTAAGCTTGACATGACATGACACGACATTTGGCAGTAACCTTTTCCAAATATTACTTTTGAAAATCTATTTTCTTTAAAAAAATAATAATTTTATTTTCAGTATTTTTGCATAAATATGTTTTGTCTTATCTATCAAGAAGCGAGAGATCGGAGTGATCAACTGAAGATAGCAAGACAAGGAGCAAGCGATTGAAGAACTCAACACATATCAATTTGTTTTTAAAAACTAACAATTTTTTTGTGGATGCAAGAAAGTCATTGAAGTTTTTCAGAAAAAAAAAAGTTCAAAATATGACCAATAACACCTCATTCAAATTTCCAGCAAAGCATGAATCACAATGAGTACAAATGTTCATATATCATTGAAGTTTTTCAGAAAAAAAAAAGTTCAAAATATGACCAATAACACCTCATTCAAATTTCCAGCAAAGCATGAATCACAATGAGTACAAATGTTCATATATGAGCAAGTGAAAGCATCGCTCTCAAGATGTACAAACATCTACCATGACATCAAATTACATTTCCAGCATCAAGAACATTTGAAGAATATTCACAAATTGCGTCGATATCAGACGCGGTAATGTGAATTACCTAAAGGGGCATTTCTATAGTATTATCAAATGAGATATACAACCATCCAGATGAACGTTTCTATAGTATTATCAAATAAGATAATACGACCACCTAGAGGGACATTTCTACAGTATTATCAAATGAGATAATACGACCACCTAGAGGGACATTTCTACAGTATTATCAAATGAGATAGTACCACCACCTAGAAGGGCATCATCGTCGTTTTATAGATGGAATATCATTATCCTGCCAATGGATCAACATCATCCTACAAATAGATCATCAACGAAACATCATCATCCTATCAATGGAGCATCAATGTCATCCTACCAATGGATCAACATCATCCTGCCAATGGATCAACATCATCCTACTAATGAAGCATCATCATCCCATCAATGGAGCATCAACATCATCATGCCAATGGATCAATCCTACCAATGGATCATCAATGAAGAATCATCATCCTATCAATCGAGCATCAACTTCATCACCCAGAAGGACATCAATATAATCCTACCAATAGACCATCAACGAAGCATCATCATATGGATCAACATCATCCTGCCAATGGATCAATATCATCCTACCAATGGGGCATCATCATCCTATCATGTAGCAACATTATCCTACTAATGGACCATCATCATCCTACCAATGGATCATCATATTTCTATCAATGAAGCATCGTCATCCACATCATATCAAGTCATTATATACTACGTCAAAACCGATGGAGGCTGACGTCAGAATATTTATAGAAAAGAAGGATGTCTCGAATATGGTAAAACATATCACTTCTCTATTTAAATTACAGTTTCTGCTAACAAGTTTATTTCATTCTTTGTAGAGAATCCAAGAGGATGCATTCTCAAATCAAACTACAGGTGCAGACGACATCAGAAAAGATGCAGCATAACGTAGAACTTTTTTTTAGCGCGAGCTGAGAAACGAATGTCATCGAGCCTCCACCTCGTTACAGTTGGACTATTATCGAGTCATCCACCTCGTTACAATTGGATAATCATCGAGCTATCCACCTCATTGCAGTTGAATAATCATTGAGCCATCTGGCTCGTTGCAAAGATCACCGGAGTTTGCCATGCAGAAAACAAGCAATGACATCTCCAAATCCACAACAAATCATGAGTTGTAATGGACATACTGTGTTCGAAAGCGGTATCCATTATCTTTTACTCTTAATACTTTTTTATTTTCTCATCTAGTTGAAAAGATGTTTATGCCTATCCATTAAGATATACTCATTTGTTATGTAAATGATCTTTCTTTAATTTTTGCCTCAAACCGCTGGCTAAAGCGGCACTATGTCTACTAATTATTTACTTTGAGTGTGTAAACATATACTGAACATACTTATGTGACATTTTTCACAGCAAAAGTAACTGAAAAACAACGTAAGAGATGCAACCACTTTTTTCAATTACAGTTTCTACTAACAAGTTTATTTCAGTCATTGTCAATAGCATCCCAAGAGGATGAATTCTCAAGCAAACCACATGTGCAAACGACATCAAAAGGGTTGCAGCACAACGTGTAACTTTTTCTTAGCAGCGAACTAGGACATAGTCTGAAGAGGAGTACCAAACTCTTAGGACGCGAGCTGAGGAACAACTTCCACCACAATCAAACCACACCCCTATCAGAAGGCATGTGGGATTTTCTTTGGGTTTACCGATTTCAGTTTCGCATCCGGAAAATTTGGTTTTCACCGAAGACAACTTTCCAATCCGAGTGACAATGTGTCAAGAGCTTTGGAAATTATGTCCGTGTAAGTTCTTACTTATGGATATGAAGAGATCCACTTTCATGGCTAAGAGGTTGCAAGCCTCCTTTTCATACTCAACTTATTTGTCACTCCTCTAGAACCAAATGTTATCTAGCATAATAGATTTCCTTTTCAATCAATCGAGTCGAACTACAAACATCCTGATTCTTAAGGTTTAGGGATATATAGGCGACCTCAATGTTGAAAACTCGGCTGTATTTCGATATGAGCTCTTAAATATTATTCTCGAGCATTCCAATCTCTTTATAATTTAATATCGGGATACCTTTTGAATTCTTTACGAATCGTGCATCGAATCAAGCGTATTGAACTACAAGTGGCCTGAATTCTCATATTGCTTGAGATATGTAGGAAACCCATTTCTGGGGTTCGACCATAATTCCTAAAGTCCGTACCAAAATCCCTTCCTAAAAGATGAAGTGTGATCTGTCAAAATTGGATTTGTCAATTTCATATGGCTCGAATTTCTTTCATCAATCCAAGTCAAATGAGGAACATTTGTTGACACCCAATTTTGGACCTCCACAATGTAGATTAATCACTGAGCTTCTTAAATTCCAAGCGATTTGAAATAATTAGTTTTTTATAAAGTTCAAAATATTTTTCAAGTTACTTTTAATTAATTTCATCATTTTTATAATTTTTAAGTAACATATATGTTTTATATAATTTTGTATATAATTAGTATATTTTATAAACATTTAAAAAATCATCTCAAAAAGATTTTAATTTTAGTAAGTATTTTATTAAATTAGTTTAGTTTAAATTATGCTTATATTTTTGAGTTATTAGTTTATAATTAAATTAATTATTTTATTTTGTTAAAATTAAGAAGCTTGTTAATTAATTAGTATTAATTCATCTTATTTGAATCTTAACCAAATTTGCTAATTAGCTCAATTCGGCTATGTTTTGAATTCTTTATGGCTATAATTGCAACCCATTTAGCCATTTTGTGATTGCAAAATCTAGCCACTCCTATTTCAGCCTTAAACCCATCAAAAGAACAAGTTTGGGCCTTTTCTCTCATTTCAGCAACCCAGTTTCCAATTTCTCCCAGCCCACTCTTTCAATAAACCCCCCAGCCCGCAAAACAAAGAAAAAAGCCCACCCAATACTTACAACATACATAGCAGCATCGTACAACAATACTCGACGCGTACAGCTACGTGAACAACAAAAAACCACTGACTATGTACGATTCTTCTTCCTCGCGATAATAACTTAGAAAACGCGTGCAAAATCCAGCAAAGAATCATGACTCGAGCTCAACTTGCGCGTACCCGTCCTCGCATAGCCTCTCCCTTATCTGTTCGTACATAGTTGTTTGAGAATTTTCTAGATGTCTCCATCTCCTTTTGATCTCGTCCTTGCACCAAACCGAACGGCTCCCCTCAAAGTTTCGTTGAGGATTTGTACAAATGCCAGTCGTCCCAACCTTATCCTAGAGAGGATTTTTGAATTTTGAATTTCGATTTCACCCTTTTTCCCTCCTGTTTTCCCTCCTAAATTTCAGCCCATATCTCCTTTTATATAAACCTTATTTCATCTTCATTATAAATAGGTTGGAGATAGCTTACAAAGAGCTGAAAACGAGCCGGCATTAGAGAGGAAAACAGAGCAAAATTACTAGTCATATACAGTTATATATGAATACTTAGGAAATAGGTTTCGAAATAGGCTGAAAATCCAGATTTTACTTACTCCGTTTTCTGGTTCGCTTTTGCTTCCTTCATCGGATTTCTCAGAGTTTTGTTTCAGTGGTGGAAACTCGTGGTCTCTTCTCCTTCGGTCTCAGTTCGCTGCCCGGAAAAAGATAATACTCTCCCCAACATATACTTTCATTATTATGTGCTATTTAGTTTAGTTTTCTTCTCTCATTTTGATTGTTTCTCCTAAGTGCCATGCCTAGTTTTAGGTTGTTGGTTGTGCAGTTCACTTTCTTTGGATTAGTTTTAATTATCTTTAAACTTGCTAAGTCATCTTTAATTATTTGGGGAATAAAGTGAATATGTATTTATAGTTACAAGTTGTGTGATCCAAGCCTCGAAATGGATAGTTTTAGTGGTATGTCTAAAAACCTTGGATAATGTGCTGCTTCTGTTTAGTTCCAATATGCTGAAAATTTTGAAATTCTTAATGGTTTCTCTATTTCCGATGAGCTTCTTTAGCTTTATTTTTTTGTTCTTCGTTAATGTGATCTCCTTGTTTAGTTAGAAAGCAAGTCTTCAAAGATATTTTCTTATTGCTCGAACTATCTTGCTAATTATCGTGTTTTGGTGTTGTTCATATTGATTACCTTACTGCTCAATTCAAATTGGTTAGTGTGAAATTTCATTAGAATTCAAGATCATGTAGTCTCGTTTCTATCTATGTTTTGCGGAGTACGTGTGGAAGTGTGTGTGTTCTATTGATAGGATCTATTTACTCTTACGGTGTGTTTGGTATGAAGGAAATTCTCATGTTTGGTTGGGTTAAATGTTTCCAAATCAACTCATTTTCCTCAAATTTAAGGAAAATGACTTCCCTTCAAAACTTAAGAAAAACATTTTCCAAACCTCTAGTTCAACTTCAAATTACAATTATTTTTTTGTTAAAAAGATCAATTTATTTTGTCCCTACCCTCAAACCAGCCCCCAACCATAGCCCCCCCCCCCCCCCCAATAAATAAATAAATTTAAAGCTTGTTTTTAAATTTAATTTTTTTACCCCACCCTCACCCCTACCCCCACCCCCTCCCAAAGAAATATTAAAAATTGTTTTTAAAAGATATTTCTAATTTCAATTTTTTATTTTTTTACCCCCCACCCACTACCCTCGCTCCCCTATCAACCCCCCTATCAGCCCCCCAACCCCCTTCAAAAAGAAAAAAAATTAAGTTTTTTTTTAAAAATATTTTCAACTTCAAATTTTTATTTTTTCATCCCGATCCTCGATCACCCACCCTCCCTCCTCGGCTTGCCCCCCCTCCAAACCCACCCACCCCCTACTCGCCACCCCTACCCCAAAAAAAATATTTTCAACTTCAAAATTTCATTTTTTTACCCTACCCTCGAACCCCCCGACCCACCTCCTAACCAGCCCCCCCACTCATCTCCTACCCAGCCCCCCACCCCACCCCATCCCCCAAAAAAATTTAAGTTTGTTTTTAAAAAATATTTTCAATTTCAAAATTTTATTTTTTCACCCCTACCCTCGAACCCCCACCCTCCCACCCCCCCCCCCCAAAAAAAATTAAGTTTGTTTATAAAACATATTTTCAATTTCAAAATTTCATTTTTTCACCCCTACCCTCTACCCACCCCCCCACCACCCCCAAAAAATAATTTTAAGTTTGTTTTTCAAAAATATTTTCAATTTCAAAATTTCATTTTTTTCACCCCTACAAAGCCCTCACCCTACCCACCCCCCTAACACCCCCCACCCCCCAAAAAAATTTAATTTTGTTTTTTAAAAATATTTTCAACTT
Source organism: Solanum okadae (assembly GCA_036553675.1). Taxonomy (NCBI): domain Eukaryota; kingdom Viridiplantae; phylum Streptophyta; class Magnoliopsida; order Solanales; family Solanaceae; genus Solanum; species Solanum okadae. Next base: position 38,711,461 of record CM071678.1, read on the forward strand.
CAAAATTTCAATTTTTCACCCTTACCCTCGAACCCCCCCTCACCCAATCCCTACCACGCCCCCCCCCCCAAAAAAATAATAATTTAAGTTTGTTTTTAAAAAATATTTTCAATTTCAAAAATTATTTTCTACTCTAGTAAAAATAAAAGATATTTTTCATTCATAAATCAAACACGAAAAATCTTTTTCGAAAAATATTTTCTACTCACCAACCAAACATGAGAAAATAAGTTAAAAAACTTGTTTTCCAGGAAAACATTTTCCTTCATACCAAACACACCCTTAATATAGCATTGGATTTGGGTTGTCTGTGTAGTTGCTTGAATTTGTTGGAAAGAACTAATAAAATGTCATTTTCTTTTACCTTCATATGCCCTTTTTTTTTTTTACCATTACATTTGGCTTATTATATGATATATTTTGAACCTATCATGCCAAGTCTTAGGTAGCATGTCTTTTGTTTTTACTTTATTTTTTATGTCAAGGGCAGTAGTTATCTTTATGTATTTAATTCATAATAAATGTTTATGTTTTTCCGTCCACTTAAGCTAATCGATAATTATGTTACACCAATCTTCCCTTGATCCATTCTCTGATTTAATTTTCTTTTGATTCATGTGACGTCAACCCGGGTTCACTTGGGACTTATCCCTTGCATATCTTTGAGTTGATTTTCTTCGAGTCAAGCCTTGACTATCATTGGGAAGTTGGAAGCTAAATTACAGGTCTTGAAAGCAGAAAAATGATTGTATACATCAATATACAAATGATATACACAAAAACAATCTGATATACACTAGTTGTATACAATTTTACAGGAAAAATGCTGAAATACAGTTCAACAAACGCAGATATACAGGTCAAATGCTGAAATATAGGTTGAAGACAGGAAAAAACGATCTCAAAAAGTCCAAAATGAGCCGTATACATCCATTGGATACAACAATATTTTTAGGGGCGAAAATGGGTTGAAACCCATGAGCCGACCCACTTTTAGATTTAAGATAGGGCTTAGGTCAAAAGCCCATCAGATTTGGAATTTAGGCAAAAGGCCCAAATTTAATATTTTCTCCTTTACTCTGTATCTATTTATTGTTTGTATTAACTAACTTTTATTTAATTTGGTTTTATTTAAGTAAAAATTATGCAAACTACATAATGTAAAACATAAATTACCTCCTATCCCTACTCTTTCACAAATTACAAAAATCCCATCTTTTAAATAAGTATCTGATACATCATTACGCCGTGTGATACATTATATTTGATGTATGATTATCAGTTAGTTGCGTGAGGTAAGGGATTAGAAACTGAAAATTTAATTACATCCCCCCAAATATGCTACCGTTATTAAGTCCCTCAAAATATGGCTAAATTTATTTGTTTCAAACATTCAGTTTCAGTCTATATGAAACACTAAAATAATTAGAAAATACAATTTTTGAATTGTTTATCTCTGTTCGTCCAAAAAAAGCTTCAAAAACGTGGTGCATAATTTTTCAGTCACAAAATTTCATTAATGTAATTATTATCATACTTATCAGATACAAAAATGTCATTATTATCACACGCATCAGATACATGATTTTTGAAGTCCTAACTGAACTAAACATAAAATTAAAAGCGAAAATAAACATTTTTAAACCTCAAAACTCTTCCAAAATCAAAACTATATTATTATAAGGGCAATAAATACTTGAAAACACTAATTAATATATCTTAAAAAACAAAAAGTATTGCATATGTCTGTGAACAGTAACATAGAAAACTAACTAGCCTACATTAACAAGTTCATTCTCTGCTACTGGTTTAAGACACTTTTTAGCCTTGGAGGGTCATCATTGTCGCTATCATATCCAGCATTGGCCTTGTCGAGACCATACTTCCATAACAACGTTGCATATTTTTTTGCGAAGATAATCACTTTGAAAGCTATCATATGACATGTTGATTTCGTCACTCAAGAATTTAGCAAATGCAGCTACGAACATTCTGCAATCACTAAAAAAAAAGATTAACATAATGATGTTGATACTTAATTGAAACAATAAGCTTACAGATGATACATAAGACTGTAAAAGTGTACTTGATACGTAATTTTAATTACAGATTATAAATATGATGTTGGTACTTGATAGAAACAATAAGCTTTCAGATGATACATAGGAAGGTAAAATTGTACTTGAAACATAATTATAACTACAGATTATAAATATGATGTTGATACTTAATAGAAACCATATGCTTTCAGATGATACATAAGAATGTAAAATTGTACTTGATACATTATACTAACTACAAATTATGAATTAGTCAACTTGATACTTAATAGAAACAATAAGCTTTCAGATGATACATAAGAATGTAAAATTGTACTTGATACATAATACTAACTACAGATTATGAATTAGTCAACTTGATACTTAATAGAAACAATAAGCCAAATTATGAAACATTATGTTGTTCTGCAACATACATGTAATCCTCTAATTTGAACTTTAAACTTTCATACACTTTTGAGAACAAAAAAATGACCAATAATGCCTTTTCTGGTAAAATGAATAAATGACACACAAAACAACCATTTGATAAATTAATAATATCTATCAACAGTTCTATCTCATTATTTGAATTTTAACTTTTTGATACATTAGTCGTAATAAATAAACAAATATATCAAAAATTAGGGTTTTGTGTAACAAATGAAGAATTTAATCAATATACATAATAATTTTTAATTAACAATAATGTATCTACTATTACACAAAACTCATTACATGTTAATATAGAAAATTATAAAAAAAAAAGGAAAAGAAAATTAAAATATATACCGTTGGTAGTGCAGATCTGGATATGGCAGGGACGACCTTTCTACCCCTTTTCTTGGGCGTTTTTGCATGTGCCTCCTTTTTAGTTTTTGACTATTTGGGTAATCCCCAAACTAAAAGACGGATGATCCATGAATTATTAGAAAATAAAAAAAAACGAAAATAAAAAGTTGAAGATGAAGAGACTACCTATTTCAAATTCTGAAATTGGTTGAATGGAGTGCGAAATTCAAACTTGGAATATGAATCTGTTGAGAAGATGGAGGAGAATTTTTTGAAAGGGAAGTGTTCGTGAACAGTAAAGTGGGAGAAATTAGAGGAGAGTAAATTTAGGGGTGGTAACTAATGGTTTGAAATTTTTAATAATAATGTATCTACTGTAGTTTAGTTTTTGGGAAAATAGGGATTTTTGAAATGTAAATTGAATCTCGAACCCCTTTTATTTTCAATTGATTTTAATATGTTTAAATCTTTTGAAAAAATTATAAGTTTTATTAATTTCTTTCAAAAATTAAGTGGCGACTCTCTCTTTGAAAATATCGATTTCTCTTCAAAACATAAGTTAAGTCGATTTTTCGAAAACAAAGTCATTTTTATTTATTTTTGATAAAACAGTTATATACCATTAAATGATATTTACATAATAATGATATGACTTTGTTATAAAATTTATATGTATTTGCATAAATCTGGTATAAATCTGATTCCACCATTTTCCCTTTCCTTTTTTGTCCCATTTGATCTGGATGAGTGGATATTTTCTTTGATTCTTGTTTCTTCTCCTTCGTTGAGTTTTGTTTTTTCTTCGGAGGGGTGACATCCTTCTTCGCCGGAGTTGCATTTATCTTGGGCGGCAGAGTTTGAGTTAAAATATTAAAACTTGGAGGCTCTATTTCAACATTAGATACATCCTCTACAAATCTCGAACTCTTTCTAGGTGTATGATGAACTTTTTAATTCTTCGGCATGTTTGTTTGTGAATTGAACTTTTTGATTCTTTCGCAGTGTGTACAAGATTTGCTGAGGTTTTCATTTGAATGGAGAAGAAGAACAATGAAGTAGTTGAAAGAGAAAGAGTGAATGTGGGTGGAAAGAGAAATGTGGGTGTGTGGGAGTGGGAGAAGGGGTGGCGTGTGATAAGTTAAGAAAATCTCTTGAAATGTGTAATTGATAATTATTAACTGATTCTCTCTCATTAATGTTATTTTTCTCACCTATTAATTATAATAACATTATATAATTACTTAATAAAATGTAATTAATTAATTTATAAATTAAAACTTATATGTTACTACTTGTAGGTAATACTTTATAAGTAGTAATAAAAAATATATATAAAGGTTGTAATATTAACCCTTAATAGATGTGCGGGTGATTAGAAATGTTGATTGAATTTTTTATATTTTATCGAAAGATTATATAATAGACAAAATTATTATTTAATTATTTCGTAAATTCACATGACAAAAAATGAAAAAAGAAGCATAAGTAGGTTAATAAACAATTTAAATAATGAATTTTAAGAAACTTGTGGTTAATAAATTTAAATAAGGAATTCCAAAGTTTTGTTATATATGATGAACTTTTAATGAATTGTTGCATATAAAAAATGTCACACATCATTTTAACCTACAAGAATTGGCAACGGTAGAAAATTTTCATGTGTATTTGAGGTAGAAGTTTTCTAAAATTGATTGTATTCTAAGACGGTTTTTTAAGGTTAAAACAATAAGGAGAATAATTAATAGGAGAATACATAGGAATTTTTTGTTGCTTCCCACGCGGTGTCCAGTACCTACATTGGAGTATGTCTAGATCCAGTTTCGCACCAAAAAGTCCCACATTGGGGGGTAAAGCACTCCCTAACAAAGGTGACTATGTACCCAAGGAGACTCGAGCCCAAGACCACTAATTAAGAATGAAAGAGTACTTACCAATCCACTACAATTCTTGTTGGTGAATACGTAGGAAACTTATTAGTATTGAATTCCTAATATTTATGGATTTTTTTTATATTTACACAACTCTTTATTGGAGAAATTTTTTGTAGACTTCTATAAATTGAGAACTCTTAAACTTTAAGGTCCTTGAAAATGTTGAGTTAATTTTTTACATTTCATTAAAAGATACACATAAGACAAAATTGTCATTTAATATTTTTTAAAATTATTATTTAATCATTTACTTTTAATAAAATCACATGCTAAAAAGAGAAAAAGAAGCACAAGCTAAGTAGGTTGATAAACAACTTAAATAAGTATTTTTCAAATACATGTGGTTAATAAACAATTTAAATAAGGAATTTCAAAATTTTGTTGTATGTGATGAACTTTTAATGAGTTGTTGCATGTCTAAAATGTCACACGTACTATTTTAACCTACAAGAATTGGCAATCGTAAAAAAATTTCATGTTTATTTATGGTAGCAACCTTCTAAAACTGATTGTATTTTGAGAGAATTTTTTAAGGTTAAAACAATAAGGAATAAAAGGTTTTTAGTAAAAGAATAAATAGGAAACTTATTAGTACTGGACTCTTAATATTTATAAATTAAAAAAAATCTTTTATGTAACTCTTTATTGGAGGAAAAGTTTTTGAACTTTTATAAATTGAGAACTATTGAGCATTAATTTCCCTAAAAATATTGATTGAACTTTTTACCTTTCAATAAAAGGTACACAATAGAAAAAATTATCATTCACTATATTCTTAAAATTATTATATAATTATTTAGTAAAAATAAAATTTCACATGGCAAAAAAGGGAAAAAGAAGCACAACTACCTTAGTATACCATTCAAATAAGCAATTTTAACATATATATATATATATATATATAAACAATTTAAATAAGGAACTTCAAAGTTTAGATGTATATGATGAACTTTTAAGGAGTTGTTGCATGTCCAAAACGTCACACATACTACTTTAATCTACAACGTTGAAAATGTTAGGACCGAAATAAGCAGGTGTAATACGGAAGCTAGCAAAGCAAACCTCGAAAGACCATGAGTAAGAAGACAAACAAGAAACACATCAAAAGAGACAGATTTAACGTGGTTCGGTCAATCGACCTACGTCCACAAAGGAGATGAGCAATCCACTATAAATATGAGAGTACAAAATATAGAGAGAAACAACCTCAAACAATTCACTCGGAATACAAGGAGGTGCACAAAATTCTCCCTCATAACCGCAACTCTCAAAACCCTAGGACTACATTGTGAATGCTAATTAAATTAGAAGGAACAAGCCTATATTTATAGAGTCCTAAAACCTTTCCTACAAGAAAAGGACTAGTCAAAATATTAAAACCTTTTCCTAAAAGGAAAACTTATTTATGGTAAGAAATCAAGGCAAATAAAACCCAACAAATCTCCCCCTTGGCCTGAATTTCTGACAAAATAAATTTGTCCACCTTCTTCACATAATCTTTAGGATCTTGCATCTCTTCTCCATAATCTCCTCCATCAAATCTACGTCTCGACACAGAGAACCTCTCTGAAACAGTTTCTCTAACAAAATCTTCATTACTGTCAAAAAGGTTGCGACTAGAACTACACCTACCAAGATGAACACCTATCTCTAACCTGGTTCCATCATTGAACCATGGCTCTGATACAACTTGTTAGGACCGAAATAAGCAGGTGTAATACGGAAGCTAGCAAAGCAAACCTCGAAAGACCATGAGTAAGAAGACAAACAAGAAACACATCAAAAGAGACAGATTTAACGTGGTTCGGTCAATCGACCTACGTCCACAAAGGAGATGAGCAATCCACTATAAATATGAGAGTACAAAATATAGAGAGAAACAACCTCAAACAATTCACTCGGAATACAAGGAGGTGCACAAAATTCTCCCTCATAACCGCAACTCTCAAAACCCTAGGACTACATTGTGAATGCTAATTAAATTAGAAGGAACAAGCCTATATTTATAGAGTCCTAAAACCTTTCCTACAAGAAAAGGACTAGTCAAAATATTAAAACCTTTTCCTAAAAGGAAAACTTATTTATGGTAAGAAATCAAGGCAAATAAAACCCAACAAATCTCCCCCTTGGCCTGAATTTCTGACAAAATAAATTTGTCCACCTTCTTCACATAATCTTTAGGATCTTGCATCTCTTCTCCATAATCTCCTCCATCAAATCTACGTCTCGACACAGAGAACCTCTCTGAAACAGTTTCTCTAACAAAATCTTCATTACTGTCAAAAAGGTTGCGACTAGAACTACACCTACCAAGATGAACACCTATCTCTAACCTGGTTCCATCATTGAACCATGGCTCTGATACAACTTGTTAGGACCGAAATAAGCAGGTGTAATACGGAAGCTAGCAAAGCAAACCTCGAAAGACCATGAGTAAGAAGACAAACAAGAAACACATCAAAAGAGACAGATTTAACGTGGTTCGGTCAATCGACCTACGTCCACAAAGGAGATGAGCAATCCACTATAAATATGAGAGTACAAAATATAGAGAGAAACAACCTCAAACAATTCACTCGGAATACAAGGAGGTGCACAAAATTCTCCCTCATAACCGCAACTCTCAAAACCCTAGGACTACATTGTGAATGCTAATTAAATTAGAAGGAACAAGCCTATATTTATAGAGTCCTAAAACCTTTCCTACAAGAAAAGGACTAGTCAAAATATTAAAACCTTTTCCTAAAAGGAAAACTTATTTATGGTAAGAAATCAGGGCAAATAAAACCCAACAGAAAATGTTAGAAAATTTTCATGTTTATTTGAGGTAGCAGGTATTTAAAATTGACTACATTGTGAAAGAATTTTTAAGGTTAAAACAATAAGGAGTAAAAGGTTTTAATAGGAGAATAAGTAGGAAGCTTATTAGTATTTAAACTCCTAATATTTGAGGTAGAAGTCTTCAAAAATTGACATTATTTTCAGACAATTTTTTAAGGCTAAAACAATAAAGAAAACAAGTTTTAATAGGAGAATTGTCACGCCCCGAGGCTACCCCCTGGACACAGACACAGGACCTAGGATCACAAGTGACCCCAAGTTAACCCTGCTGGCATAATCACAAGCATACTAAAGATAATAATAACTGATGAGGAAGCTAAATCATAAAGTAAGTCTGAAATGATGGGGAATACCCATATACTATAACTGAGATGAATGAAAACTGATGAGTTTAATACAAAGAAAATATTAACTCAATACTAACCTGAATTTAACTATGTTTGAAATAAGCCTCTAAACTGACTAGAAATGTTGGGACATGCCCCAATTAGATCTAGCAAAACTGAAACTAAAGGACTAAAATTACTGAAAAGAAACTCATGACTATTGTCCTCGGAGTATGAGGACTCACCACGGGAACTGGTCTGAGCGTGATCTGGATGCTGAGAACCTGAACCTACATCACGAGAAGATGTAGCACACGTATGCGTCAGTACTTGAAAGGTACTGAACATGCATGATAGAGTAAAGCTGAAATAACATATAACTGAACCAAGCAATAAAGGAATGAGATAATCTGAACATGATATAGATGCTGAATACTGAGTTAACTGAATGCATGACCAAATTTATAACATGTTGAAATTGAATACTGGCTGTACTGTAAATGAGGTCAATGCAATAGAATCTGAGTGAATTGTGGGAGCTACTAATAACCGACTAGAGTCCGATGTATACGCCTCATCGAGAGGACCCAATATACCCGGCCAAAGGTATAGAGGCATGACTGGCGTGATCACTAACTAATATTGCCCACAGAGGGGACTTACACCTACGTGGCTCGTAGTTCTGGGACTATATGGGTACGCTGAACCCTAGTCCAAATTGGTATTATCCTACTCCCAATATATTAAGTGGTTAACACATTATGACTGAGTTTCTGTATATAATGGATAGCTCAAAACTGAACATGCAATCTAAGAATGCAACAATTAATCTAATAATGATGCATTCATAAAGTAAGGCATGTATAACTGAATACATTATGACTGAAATACTGAATAGCTCAAAATACTGACATGTAGATACTCATACTTGAAAACTCCTTCTTAGAAAACAATTCAAAATCATATTATACTATGATCATTGATGACTTGGGAAGTCATACTGCATAAACATTGATGGTATATCTAGATACCATATTGTTCATACATTGATGACCTACTCGATTGTCATACTTATCATGTTTTAGAATCTCTTTCTCAAAACTCTTCTTAACTTTCTCAAAAACTCAGTTTAAAACTCAAGTGTTGTCTAAGAAAAAGGCTTCTCAAGATTTATAACTCAAAATAGGATTTATGCTGAAATATACTGATAATGTGGCGTTCAAAACTGGAGCATGAGAGCATCTATATCTGACTAACTGAAATATTTGACCTAGCATGTGTAATTCAAGAACTAAAGAAATACATAGCTAGGGTTCTGAAATTCATGCAATAAACTGAGTACAAACATGATAATCTGATTTGGGACATATTCATAAGTAATTCATGATAATCTGCTGAAATTCTAGAAACCCTAGGTCTGTTCATAGTAAGAGAATCAAGAAACTGACTGAATTATAGGGACCTAATGGGCGAAAGGAACCCACTAGTGAAATCCCACATACCTGGTGACGAATTCCACGAAGAAATCTTTTGATTTCAGGGCTAGAACTGGAGGAAACTTGCTGCGTTCTTGAACTAGGGTTCTTGACCTCTTTCTCCTCTTAGCGTTCTAATTTTTCTAAGTTTTGAAGAATGATCTAGCTTAGGTAAGTTCTAGTTATGTTTCTAGGCTTAAACTGACTAAAACCTCATAATTTAGGGTCTAAACGACGTAGCTTAGGGGTCCAACGAAATAGGAAAAGACCAAAAGACCCTTGACTTAACTATTGTCGGAGTGATTGATGGACGAGACCTACGGGCCGTAGGTCAATCTACGGTCCGTAGATTGGGGTCGTAGGTCAAGTCTGCCCGACGGGGCTTTACTGAAACGAGCATAACTTTTTACTCGGAGGTCGGATTTTAACAAACTCAGTGGCGTTGGAAAGATGATTCAATTATCTATCATATCATAGGTCATGGGGCACATAATTTATTTTGTGCTAAGAGTTATGACCATTTGAAATTGACCCAATCAGCAATTTTCCTCTAACTGGCTGTTGACCCTCACCTACGGTCAGACCTACGGACCGTGGATCGAACGACGGTCCGTGCTGGTCGGCCATAGTTTGCGTCAGAGATTGGGTAGAGGGGGCCTCGATCCACGGACACACACAACGGACCATGGTTTGACCTACGGACCATGGGTCGAGACTTAGCTGATTTTCTGAGTTGGGTTTTGGGAGGGGTTGCACTGGTGAACCACAGACCACTAGCACGAGCCGTGGTCTGACCTACAGTCCATGGATGGCAACCATGGGTTGCACCTGCAACCATGGGTTGCACCTGCAACTTCTCAAAATATGTATTTTTGGTCTATTTCTGATATGCGGTGTTACAAGAATAGGTAGGGAATTTATTAGTACTGAACTCCTAATATATATGGAAAAAATTTAAAACTTTTATATTTATGTAACTCTTTATTGGAGGAAAATTTTTTTTGGACTTCTATAAATTGAGAACCATTAAGTATAAAGGTCCTTTATAAATGTTGATTGAATTTTTTACACTTCATTAAATGATTCACAATATACAAAATTAGTGAAATTGACCGCGCTTCGTGCGGTTATAAAGAGTGATAAAATTTTGATAATTTTATTAAATTTAATATTGATGTAAGAGAAAAAAATTTGGTTAGTAATTAGTAGACTTCCAATAAAGTTATTAAGGTTTTTACTATTTTGAACAAAAAAATTGCAATAAGAAATTCACATAAGCTACAAAAAAAAAAGAGAAATTATACCAATAAAAATGCAACATCATTCTTAATTCCTTGCTCATTAAAAAATAGAAGGAAAAATATGAAATCGATACACATATCTTCCGAGTTCTTATGGACGTCAATCCCATAAGCCGATCATCATTCTTCATCTTATTCTTCAAATCAAATTAAAATATGAATATAATAAGCACCGAAAATATAACAACCTAAAAGGCTAATGTGATCTTTTATAAAATCTTACAATGATTTTATTTATAGGGCTACAATATGAAACACCAAATAATATGTTGAATATGACTATTAATTATTTTATAGGTCATGATAATTTAAAGTTGTGTGGGAGTAATTAATGAAAATAAAGACAAATTAAGTTTTACATTTAACATATTTTAAAAATGTCTTTTTTAATTTATTTACATTGCACATTTAATATAATTAACAGAGTTAAATATTTTTTTTAGTTCTTTTAACATAGCACATAAATAAAAACGAAATCTAAAAAAATAAAATATAATTGTATTCTGACCAAAGAAAAATATCACCCTTCACTTTTTCTCTTCCTAATTGTATTGTGGTATATATATTGATATAACTATTTAGCACAAGTCAATAAGTTACTAAAGATTTTAAAAGAAAAATGTAAATATAAATATAATTTGCAATCCTTCTAAAAATTAAATATCCACTTAATATACTTTAGCAAGAGGAATATGACATATTAATTAAGCAAAATTTTAAAATTTATCTAAGACTATCTGTCAATAAAAAATATTCATGCCTTAACATAATTTTAAATTAAAAGCTCCTTATACTTTTTAAGTTTTAAAATTATTAAGTACAATTTTAGTCAAGACTTCTTGTTAATTTGTTGATAAATTCATGTTAACTATTCTATTATAATAGTAACAAAATAAGCTTATCCGTACTTAAAATTATTTGAACATTATAGTTAACACATTTCATTTGGAAGTAAGTTTTGAACATATAATTAACACTTTTTCATTTTAAAATAAATTTTGAACCCGCGATCAAAACATAATAGTTTGAATTCAACAATTAATATTTTCTAAACAATATAATTAAAAAAATTAATATTATTTTCCAAAAAATAAAACCAAACCTTCTAATATGCATGAATAATGAAACTAATAAATCAATCAATTACAATATAATGAGATAATTTTTCATGTAACATCCCTTTATTATCCAACAATTTTTATTATTATTTTGGGTGATAGATGAAAATACTCAAATGACAAGATGCTTCTGCAAGAACCTTTTCCATGTCTATTCCTCCATACATGTCTCGACATTCAGAGCACCTATATCACACCTGATCATGATAATTTACGGAAACAATTACAATTTCTCATAAAAAAATAAATATTAAATATCCTCTAATAATGTAACAAAAATCACATATTTAATATAATTTCACAAGTGAAATATGAAAAAAAAAAATAGAGAGACAGAAAAGATGTTTCTTAAAATCCTTAGCATAATAATGTCTGCCAAATTAATTTTTTTAAAAAAAGGAAACATATGAACAATGCATTTGTATTTAATTTAATATAAATATCCATATTATGAAACCCTTTACAAATTTCCAAATATAGAACAATCAAATAATTTCAAAAAAATGTAAATCTCAATTTGCTAGAACAATTATTTGACAGTATGAAAGATGCCTCAAAATTTGATTGTTATATACAATATAATCATCAATTTTTTGTTGATTATATAATTTAAATGAAAAAAAACATTTTTATATAGTACAAACATAAAAATAGTAAGGAAGTTAAAGATTACCTTATGTCTCTCCAAAGTACTCTATTATTTTCTAGTAGGAAGGTTGAAAAGCTAGAAAAGAAAATTGTGAAAAAAATCATGGTTGAATTTGAATTGGGGCACCTTTTACTATTGTATTTAAAAGAATATTATATTGACTTTTAATTAATATTAATAAATAATATTAATGAAGAATATGAAAGGATAATCAGTTTATACACAAAATAGAATAAAGAGATGCATTTAATAAAATTAAAAATGGAAACATAAGGAAGTGAAATAAATGACAATAATCAAAAAAGAAAAGTTTATACTCTCATTTTTTGTTGAAAGAACGTGAAAGAAAGAGGGTTTAAAAAAAGTAAAAAAATAGATAAAGAAAGATAGAGGGTTTAAAAACAATAAAAAAATAGATAAAAATATATGTTGTAACTAAAATTTTATTTTCCTTAAATGGTGATTCTCTTTATATTCTCACAATATTTTTAATCATTATGTTAATAATAAAATTTGCAATTGTTTCATCCCATAAATACCTAATTATTCTAAATGGAATTTATACTTTTTAATATTATAGAGAATGCCAAAAGTTTTGGATTAGGATAGTAGATTTTTTTTTCCGAAATGGGATCTTCTTTCCGTTTCCAATTGTATAATTAATGTTTTAGAATATTGAATGTGATTATATAATGTAAAAATAATCTTTCTCTTTCCTTAATTATAATAAAATTATAATTAAACCTTTATTGTCCATAAATGACTATTTTCTTTCTATTCTTGAGATAGCAATATAATCATATTGTATTTAGTGTGATGAAAATATTTAAAAAATTGAGAAAATAAATAAATAGGAATCCTGGCTTCTAAGAGGTGCCACATCACTTCTTTCACATTCAGCTTTATATATATGTATATATTGTCATTTATTATTTTCTTAAAATTATAATTTAATTATTTAGTAAAAAAAAATACGTGGGAAAAAGGGAAAAAAGAAGCACAACTAGGTTAATAAACAATTTAAATAAGGAATTTCAAGGTATTGTTCTATATGATAAACTTTTAATGAGTTTGTTAGGGTTTTGCCCTGATTTTCTTACTATAATTTAAGATTTATTTTTCCTTAAAAAAAAAGACAAAACATTACCATAAAGTTTTTACTTTTCATGAAAGGAAAATATAATATTCTTTAATATTTGGTTTATTCTTTCCTTTTAAGAAAATGTTTTGGAGTAGCTAGTCCTTTTCTAGTAAGAAAAGGTTATATGACTCTATAAATATAGGTTTGTTTCTTCTAACACAATAACAATGATATCTACAATGTAGTCGTTTAAGAGTCTTGTAGTCTTGTTTATGTGGAGATTTTCTCCTAAACATATTTATGTTTTTTTAGTATTAGTTTTCAATATGTAGGTCGTTTGACTAAACCATATTAATAATATATCTTTAGTATCTTTTTATTTGTTGTATGATTTGTCAACCATATAATTTGCAATTATAAGCTTCCGCATGACGCCCTAATCTCCTTGATAACCCAACATTGTTGCATGTCAAAACGTCACACGTACCATTTTAACCTACATGAGTTGGCCATGGTAGAGAAATTTCATGTTTATTTGAGTTAAAAGTCTTCTAAAATTGATTGTATTCTAAGACATTTTTTAAGGTTAAAAAAATAAGGAAACAAAGTTTTAAAAGGATAATACGTACGAAACTTATTAGTACTGAACTCCTAATATTTATTGGGGGGGGGGGGGGGGGGTTGGTTATATTTACGTAACTCTTTATTGGGGGGATTTTTTTGGACTTCTATAAATTAAGAACTGTTAAGAATTAAAGTCCTTAAAAATGTTGATTGAACTTTTTATCTTTCATTAAAAGATTCACAATAGACAAAATTGCCATTTACTATTCTTTTATAAATTATTATTTAAAAACAAGTTTTCACATGGAAAAAAAAGGAAAGAAGAAACACAAGTACACTATTAAACAATTTAAATAAGGAATTTCAAAGTTTTGTTATATATATGATGAACTTTTAATGAGTTGTTGCATGTCAATAATGCCACACTTACCATTTTAACCTACAAGAGTTGGCAACAATAGAAAATTTTCATGTATTTATGAAGTAGAAGTCTTTCAATATTTGATTGTATTCCGAGACAATTTTTTGAACTTTTATAAATTGAGAACTATTAAGCATTAAGGTCCTTAAAATGTTGATTAAATTTTTTACCTTTCATGGTTAAAGTATACATAATAGATAAAATTGTCATGAGTATTTTCTTACAATTATTATTTAATTATTTAGTAAAAATAAAATTTCACATGGCAAAAAGTGAAAAAGAAGCACAAGTATGTTAATAAACCATTTAAATTAGGAATTTTAAGATGCATAAGGTCAGGCCGTCTCAACAAGTTTGGGGGATAAATCCAAACTTTATAGATAAACCTTATTATTTTTTAGTTATAATATATAATTGAATAACTATAATATACTCAATGTAATCCTACAAATGAAGTGATTTCGAGAAGGTAAGATGTACACATACCTTATGAAATAACAATGTAAACAATGAAAAAATGTAGTGAGAAAATATAATATAAAGTTAACTTAATAAAGTCTGTCTCAATAAATTTAAAAGTTTATATGATGATATTGAAATAGTTGCGTTGAATTTGATAAATTGATATGATAATATTAAAATGTATTGATTTGTTGTAGTGCTTGAAATTTAAAGTATACACCAAAAACCAAATCTGATCTTTTTATAAGCACATAACAACAGATTTTGAGCCAGTTTGGATTGACTTAAAAAAGTAGATTTTAAGTCAAAAATAAAATGTCAAACTTAAATGACTTTTAAGTCAAAAGATAAAAAGTAGGGGGACTACTTTTGATTTTAAACTAATTATAAGTTATTTTTAACCTTGCCAAACACTTCCTAGCTTATTAAAAAGTCTTTTTTTTTTTTACTTATTTTAAGTTATTTTTATATTTGTCAAACACTTTTAGAAGTCAAAAACTGACTTAAAAGTAAGTTGGGACCAACTTTTTTGCATAATACAAAAGGTTTGACAGTTTTATAGACTTCAGAATATTCAACCATGAGAGAATAAAAATAGAAAGTGGAATAAAAAAAAGAAGGTACGTAAAAGTAAGAATAATAATGTGTATTCTTGATAATCCTCAAGATACAAATAAGTCAACAAAATAGGTAACCACTTAAAAAATTAAAGGGTGTTACAATCAACTAAGCATTATCCATTTCTTAATTATTACAACAACATCCACGTTAAATAATAAAGTAAAAAGCTACAATTGTATTTTCTACCCAATTTTTTTTTTCAAATTTATTAATACTTTATACATAGAGAAAATTGGGGGACCTAACAAAATTTGAGGCGCCAACTGATTGCCTTAGTGACCTTATGGTCAAAACGGCTCTGCATATGATTAATAAACATTTTAAATAAGGAATTTCAAAGTTTTGTTATATATGATGAACTTTTAATGAGTTGTTGCATATCCAAAACGTCATACGTACCATTTTAACCTACAAGACTTAGCAATAGTAGAAATTTTTCATGTTTATTTGAGGTAGTACTCTTCTAAAATTGATTGTATTTTGAGAGAATTTTTAAGGTTAAAACAATAAGGAATAAAAAGTTTTTTTAAAAAAAAGAATAAATAGAAAAAATATTAGTATTGAATTCCTAAAATTTATGAAAATAAAAATAAAAATAAAAATCTTTTATATTTATGTAACTCTTTTGGGGAGGAAAAGTTTTTGAACTTCTATAATTTGAGAACCACTAAGCATGAAGATTCTAAGAAATGTTGATTGAAGTGTGACACTTCATTAAAAAATTCTTTAATAGACAAAATTATCATTTACTATTTTCTTACAATCATTATTTAATTACTTGGTAAAAACAAAATTTCACATAGCAAAAAAGGGACAAAGAAGCACAAGTAGGTTACTAAACAATTTAAATAAGAAACTTTAAGATACATGAGGTTAATGGACAATTTAAATAAGAAAAAACAAAGTTTAGTTGTATATGATGAACTTTTAATGAGTTATTGCAAGTCCAAAACGTCACAGGTATCATATTAACAAACACGATTGACAACGACAAATTTTTTCATGTTTATTTGAGGTAGCAGATTTCTAAAATTGATTGTATTTTGAGAGAATTTTTTAAGATTAAAACAATAAGGAATAAGAGGTTCTAAACGGAGATAATAAGATTTGTTTTCATTAAGATCAAGAGGTGTGGAGTTGAATAAACATTAGAATATTAAGATGTGCATTTTAAGATATAGATGTCTAGAATATACATTTAAATATTAAGAATGTGCATATGAAATTAAATATTATATCAATAAATTGTTATAAAAAATCATTTCAACAAAAAAAATATTTTAAATGTTTACATTTAATTAAAAAAATTAAACTGTATGATATGCAAATAAAAATTATTGTACCATAATTTTTTTAAAGAAATTCAATATACACAACTTTTCATACGAAAATATATCACGAATATGAAATATTTTATAAGAATAATATGATATCAAAAAGTTCAATAAGTATGATAGAGACTAGTCAAAAAATAATAAAGAAGGTTTCACATAATCCATGCCTAACATATATTCTAGCTAATAAGAAAGATTAAAGAATTTCTAATTTTTTTCGATGGCCTTAATCCAATTCTCTAACTTGTGAACCTCGCGTCATCCATATTTTTTGTGTAGCTATCACTTTCACAAATATACTAATAGTTATACTATATAATAGTTCTTTCCATACAAGTCCATCTAATTTTTCCTTACATTCCTCAAAGCTAGGTCCCCAAAACTTTTCTTTCAGCTGAAACTAATTGAAGATTGGGATGTACACTACTAAAAAACAACTAAAAATCGACGGACAGCGTTGCTCCAAAAAGCGACGCCATTAGCCACACTGTCCGTCGCTTTTTAATAAAAATAATTTTTTTTAATTTTATTTTTGAAAAAGCGATGGATGGCATCGCTTAGTCCGTCACTTCTTTTCTCGGATTTTTGCACCAAATATATGTATAATGAATAATTAATTATTTTATATAGATAGCGACGCTGTCCGTTGCTTTCTATTAAAAATAATTATTTATTAATTTAAAAAAAGCCATATGTCCGTCGCTTTTTATTAATTTAAATTCTTTAATTATTTTTTTAAAATAAGCGACGGAATGCATCTTTATGTCCGTTGCTTTTTGGTCAAATATTTTAAGAAAGCGATGGACGGTGTCTCTTTGTCCGTCGCTTTTTGGTCAAAATGTTGGTCAAACATTTTTAAAGAAAGCAACGGACATAGAGACATTGTCCGTCGCTTTCTTTAAAATATCTGCTAGTGCAGATGGGATTTTCCTTATTTCTCCATCTCTCTTCTTTCTCTCTTCTCTCCGTCCCTCTTCCTCTCTCTCGACGAAGTGACGCCGACGCCGCTGCCCACGCCGCCGTTGCCCACCGCCAATTCCCACCCCGACCCACTGCCCTTCTCCTTTAATTAAAGGTTAGGGTTTATAATTCCATTTTAAATTTCTTTCAATTTGAGTATTGAATTTGTTTTTTATTGATTGTTAGTTTAATTCATTGTTAGTTAATTAGTAAGTGAATGATTTAGGGTTTTTGATTTTGTTAATTAGTATTGAATTTGTTTTTTTATTGAATATTGTTTTAAGTTTAATTGATTGTTAGTTTGAATTAGGGATTATTTGATTGTTAGTTTGTGTTTCTTGATTGTGAATTGAAAATTTTAATGTTAGGGTTAGTTTGAATTAGGGTATCTTAGGATTTTTTTGAATTTCGGTATTTCTTGAGTTCATTAGTTTGATTTTGGAATTGTAAGATTAGTTTGAAGTATTATTGAGATCTTAGGACTAATAGTTTGAATTTGGGATTAGGAATATGTAGCTAGTTTGAATTTAGGATTTTAGCACTAGTTAGATTTTGAGATTTTAGGACTAGTTTGAATTTGTGATTTTAAGAGTAGTTAGAATTTTGAATTTAGGACTAGTTTGAATTATTATTGAGATTTTAGGACTACTAATAGTTTGAATTTGGGATTCTAGCACTTAATTTTTATTTTTATTAGAACTTGAAATTAGAATTTGAGCTTGAACTTGAAATTAGAACTTGAACTTGAACTTAGAATTTGAAGTTGAACTTAGACTTGAACTTGAAATTAGAACTTGAACTTGGAACTAATTAATTAGCTTGAATATATAACTAATTAAGTTTAGAAATTAGATATGATCTTGAATTGAAAACTTGAACTTCTTAAAACTTGAATATATATATATATATATATATATATATATATATATATATATATATATATATATATATATTTCTATTATATAGAAATGTGAAGCCCTGGACGACCAAGGGTAGTTTTGTCAATTTAATAAAATTCCAAGCTTACTTTAAGTGTACATTGTGCATTGAGGGTATTGAACATTCCAGAAAAATCAGTCAAAAATTATGTAATTCCCAATGTATCCACCATTAAGTTGTGGATTCCAATTGTGACAGGTGTACCAACACATTGGGAGGAGTAAAAGAAATTAATGCAAAGTTAGAACATGGACCCCATTTTTTGATTCACTTCAAAAGTCTATACATTCAAGACCACACTCTTTTTGAAAAAATAAATAAATTAATTTCTCATTTGATTTTGTATATACGTATAGTGTTATTAATTTGACTTCATATTTATTTTTAATGTACTTATCACTTTTAATGAATTTTTTTTCATATTCAAAATTTAAATTCGAGACCTTTTAATTATTTCCTTTCTTAATGTGGTTTGGTCATGAAAATATAGTTTTTGTTTTATTAAAAAATTGTATAGTTAAAGTTGTGTTTGGTCAAATTTTATATAAAAATATAAATATATTTTTTTGAAAGGCATAATACACAAATATGTCATTTAACTTGGTTTCATTTGACATCAATGTCTTTCAATTTTGGATGTGCATAGTAGACGCATAAATTTGTATAGAGTTGAATACGTAGACACATGTGTCCTACTTGACGTCCTACGAGGCGATACAATTCATGTCTTATGCGACATTCTGTGGCGTCCTATGTGAATTATGTCTCGTAGGACACATGTGTCTACTTGTTCAACTTTATATAAGTTTAAATGCTAACATGTGCACACTCGAAGTTAAATGTCATAGATGCTAAGTGCGGTCAAGTTAAAAGACATATTTATATATTATATCTTTTAAAATATGGTCTACATTCCTCATTTTCTAAAAATTACTTGACTAATTTACCTGAGACATACAACCAAATTGCACTAAAAGAGTAATATATCAAAATAAATAATCGTATAATGACATAGATTATATCTCATATAAGAACTACTACATACTATTACAAAAAAAAAATCCAAATTATTTTTCAAAAAAATTAAGTTGAATTTGTGTTAAGTTATTGATTTTGCAAATAATATTTGATTATTTGAATATGTTTTTCTAAAAATAAAATAAAATATGAAATATAATTAAAATGGAGCCATTTTTTATAAAAATTAATAATTTAGGATAAATTCTTTTAAAAAATATAGTTAAAGCATTAAAAAAGTTTTGAATGTTTTTCAAATTTCAAATACAACTTTAAGTTATATTTGTAATTTTATAATCAAACGCTGATTTTCAAATAAATAAAGTAAAATAAAAAGATTATCTATTTCTTTGTGTTCATTTATTTTTCATATTTGTAAAAAATAAATAATCAAATATAATATTTATCATCTTAAGAAATAAGATATAATTTACTTTTCTTTTTCATGGTTATACTACTTTAAATGTGAAAAGTGATAATATGGTTAAGAAAAACTAGAACACAATTAATTCACTCAAATTGTTTGTTGAATTATTATCATTAGATGAGTAAAAAACCATTAAATTTAAATTAACTTTTTAATTCGAATGTGTATGTTTGGCATTCGGTTAAAATAACCATTGGATCATATGATATTGTAGTGTTAATTAAGACAATTAAAATAAGTTACTATATTATTTGATAAAAATAATAATATTTTATTATAAAGTGTGATTTTTATTATCATTTTACTATCATTTTTGTTAGAAAAATATTGATGACAATTTTTCTTTTCAAAAAACTAATTAAATACTTATAATTACCCTACATTAAAATCGCTAATATATTTAAGATTGTAAATTGTAATATTAGCGGGCCTTTTCATATCTAGTTTCTATTATATAGAAAT
Source organism: Solanum okadae (assembly GCA_036553675.1). NCBI lineage: Eukaryota > Viridiplantae > Streptophyta > Magnoliopsida > Solanales > Solanaceae > Solanum > Solanum okadae. The sequence continues at coordinate 38,732,221 of CM071678.1, forward strand.
GTGAAGACGACCATGACGACCAATGACAATTTCGAAAATCTAATATTATTGAAGGGCAGAATAGTAATTATTCCTTAACTATTAGAATGGATTTCTAGAAGGACATGGACCTTTCTTTTCCATTCCTAATCAGCAAGAGTCTCTTTCTTTCGTTGACCAAAAAATAAATTAAAAAGATCTTTTCAATTTTCATTTTTTCCAGAAGTAATACAAGGTATGACTATGATTTTTCTTTAAAATTTCTCAAATGCTTTCTTCTTCATTCATATTAAGGTTGTTGTTCAAGATCATATGAACATGTCCCTCAATTCGAATATCACACTGTAGTTATAATTAATATCCATAAAAATGTCTACATCAACTCACCCAATTTTCTTAGAATCTTGTGTTCTCTCTTTCAATTACTCTGTAGTTTTGTTCCCAAATATAATGAAGGGTGTGAATTTGATGAAAATATTTTGTAGGAAATAATAAATGGACAAACATTTTCATAATTTTGGAGGAAAAAATACAGTTAGAGATCGAGGGATAGGAATATAAGAGAGAGAAGGAATTGTTTGGAGTTGCAGGGAAAGTGAGTGGGGTTGTTTCATAAAAAAATTTCATCTGCACTAATCCACATAATTTTTCTTACCTTGTTAACCATTTGTTTCAAAAATTTAACCTTACATTGTTATTTCGTCAAGAAAGTAAAATTAGATGCAAAGAAGAAACAACAACAATAAGAGGGTGCATGTTTGGAAAAAGAAAGATGAAGAAGTAGAATCGATGGATATCTAATGGGACTAGATCTAGAAAGATCTTTAAGGGTATATTTGTTATTTAGACAATATTTTTTAATTTAATTTTTGTTATAATTGTACTTGTCCCCAAATTCTTTCCACGTGGCAAAAATATCAAATATAAATGCCAAACTATGTTTCTCTAGAAATTTCCATTCATGCTTTAAATAATTTTTTAACGCTTCATATCCTTACCAACAATTTTTTTTTCTATTATATGGAAGAGTGAAGACGACCAGGGGCACTTTTGTCATTTTACCAAAATTATCAGCTTAAAACAATTGTACTTTCTGTTGCAAAATTATTGAATTTCCCAGATACCCAACCAAGTTGCTATTATTATGATGGCCACGTGTACTTTCTATCATGAAAAGATAAGTAGCCGTAGTATCTAAAAATGGTGGGACCCACTTATTAAATCAATTTATATTTCATTAACACCTTTACTTTTTGCACTAAAATAAATATAAAAAGAAACAAACATGATTTAAAATGTATTAAAAAATAAAAATATTTACATAAAAATAAAAATTAATAAATAAAATGGATAGATAAATTAAATGAAATTAAAGTAAACTAAGAAACTAACTAAATTTTTAAGTAAATAGTTTTAAAATTTTGCGAATCAAATATAAAGAGAAATAATAAGTATTTTTCGTGTTCAATTTATGTACATTAATGATAAGAATATTTTGATAATAGAACATTTTAAATTTTAAGATTAATCAGATTGTTTACTTTATTTACTTAATATTGCTATTCTTTTGTTTGAAATAAGAAGTTAAGAATCGGAACACATGAAAAATCAATACATTAATTAGAGAAGTAAAATAAATTTAAGTAGATTAATATTTAGAAAGAGATGACAAAAATAGCAAATGATTAATAGTAATTTTAAAAATTATTAATAATTTTTGGAATAAGATAAAATATCTGGATGAGGAAATCAATACGATATGTAATGATCTATGTATTAAAACATCATGCTAATTTAGCATTTAATTCTAAATAGATTTTTTTTAAAACAGAGAAAATGCATTTATGTTTTCAGATTGTTTGAAATTTTTTCACTAAACTGATAAAAATAACAAAAATACTTGTTCCTATAAGTTATTGTGCATGAAAAAAGAGAACCAAAAACACATTTGTATCATGCTAAAAAAATTATGTTCATTAAGACAAATTATGCATATATAGAACTTCATATAATAGTGAAACATGCTTCTTAGTTCTAATTTTTATGTATGAGTGATAAATAAAAAATATTAATCTCTCTGTTTTAATGTGTTTGTTCTATATTGACTTGGCATGAAGTTTAAGAAATTAAGGAAGATATTTGAATCTTGTGATTTTAAATTTTAAATATGTGAAATATAGTAAATGTCTTTTAATCTTGTGATCTGAAATATGTTATGTGGAGTTGGAACTAAGAAAAGAAAAGGGACATTACTTTTTAATAGATTATAAAGAAAAATTCGACAGATTAATTGAAATGAATAGGATAGATTTCAAGATGATAATACATAATGATTCATGATTTTTATATAAGATATAATCCAATCTAACAGACAAATTAACTCGGAATCCTACTAAATTTGTGTCTTATAGTAATAAATAAATAAATTGAATATTATACTTCAGAGTTTTACAATTTAAAAAATGAATCTACCCATCGCTAATAATAATTATACTTTAAAATATTATTGGGTTAATTTAATTTAATATGTTTTATTCAGTATTCGATATTTATATTGGAGTTGCCCATTCGGATATAGAGCTCTCTATTAAGAATTTTTTTCATATCCAAAACTCAAAATTAAGATATTTAATTAAGGAAGGAGAAACACCATTCAATGCACTATATTCTTTGATGGTTATTTTTTGATATTTTTTAATACTAAATTTTTTACCAGGATCAATATTAATTAATGTTGATCAGAATGCTATAGAAATACCTTTTAATATTTGTCAAATAATGATTAATATTATATGAAATATGATGAGGAAGACGACCAAGGACACTTTTTTCATTTTACCAAAATTATCAGCTTAGAATAGTTGTACTTCCTGCTGCACAATTATTGAATTTTCCAAATACTCAACCAAGTTGCTATTATTATGATGACCACGTGTACTTCCTAACATGAAAAGCATAAAAAATATCATAAGTAGCCGTACAATCTAAAAATGGTGGGACCCATATTTTAAATCAATTTATATTACATTAACACCTTTACTTTTTGCACTAAAATAAGTATAAAACGAAACAAAAATGATTTTAAATGTATTAACTGAAAATAAAAATACTTTAATTAGGGAGCGTAAAAATAAAAATAAATAAATAAATAAAATGGATAGATAAATTAAATAAAATTAAAGTAAACTGAGAGTCTCACAAAATTTTAAAATAAATAGTTTTAAAATTTTGCGAATCAAATATTGAAGAGAAATAATAAATATTCTTTATGTTCAATTTACGTACATTAATGATAAAAATATTTCGATAACAAAATATTTTAAATTTTAAGATTAATCAGATTAATATTTAATTATTTACAATAGATTATTTACTTTATTTACTTAATATTGCTATTCTTTTGTCTGAAATAAGAAGTTAAGAATTGAAACACATGAAAATCAATACATTAATTATAAAAGTAAATAAATTTAAGTAGATTAATATTTAGAAAGAGATGACAAAAATAACAAATGTCTAATAAATTTTTTAAAAATTATGAATAAATTTTGGAATAAGATAAAAATAACTGGGCAAGGAAATCAATATGATCTGTAATGAACTATGTATCAAAATATCATGTTAATTTAACATTTAATTCTAAATAGATTTTTTTAAAAAGAAAAAAAAGAAAGAGAAAATGCATTTATGTTTTGAAATTGTTTGCAATTTTTTCACTAAACTGGTCAAAAATACTTATTGTGCATGAAAAAAGAGAACCCAAAACACATATTGTATCATGCTAAAATAATTATGTTCATTAAGTTGAATTATACATATATAGAACTTCATGTGATAGTTTATGTGTGAATGATAAATATTAATCTCTTCATTTTAATTTGTTTGTTCTATTTTGACTTGACATGAAGTTTAAGAAATTAAAGAAGATTTTTGAATTTGTGGTTTCAAATTAAACATATGTGAAATATACTAAATTAAATATAAACTCGAGTGTTTTACAACTTAAAAAAATGAATCTACCCACCGTTAATATGAATTATACTTAAAAATATTTTTTGGTTAATTTAATTTAATATTTTTTATTCAGTATTTGATATTCATATTGAAGTTCGATTAATTCTAATGTGCGCCGATGTTGATGCCTATTCGGATATAGTGCTCCTTATTAAGAATTTTTTTCATATCCAAAACTCAAAATTAAGATATTTAATTAAGGAAGGAGCAACACCATTCAATTTGGTGATGCACTATATTGTTTGATGGTTATTTTAATTTTTTTTACTAAGTTTTTTACCAGGATCAGTATTAATTAATGTTGATCAGAATGCTATAGAATACCTTTTAATATTTGTTAAATAACGATTAATAATAGATTATATTGGGCCCGTATCACGGGCCTTAAGAATCTAGTATATATATATATATATATATATATATATATATTTCTATCTATTATTCAAAATTAGATATTTTGCCTACTTTTTTGTTTTAGCCTTATAAAACCATCTAGACAAGTCTGCAACTCTCTTATCTATGCATTTCCTCCATAGCAGCATACAAATTTTACTCAGATTTCACATTTAACTCAACATCATCGGGTCTATTATGGTGATTTTGGCAATTCTTTTGAGTTTCAGTATTCGTTAAATACGACCTGCGAGTACTTTTTTCTCAATCTCCCCCTCCAAGCTCTTTTCATCTTTCTCTGTCTCCGATTTCAGGTACGATTCTCTCTCAAATTTTCCTAGAATCTTCTTTTTTCTTTGTTTGGGTATTTAAGTTCTCTTAAAAATTTCTGATTTCAAGACTGAATTTCTTCTTGTTGTTGTCCTATTGTGACATTATTATGCGAACAACATAATGAAAAAGTTGAACTTTCGATTCCATCTCCGACAATTTTTTCCATTCTGAATTTCAGTATTGTTTGACTAATGAGTAATCGTCTTACTAGAGAGAGAATTCAACTATGCTTTGTTGCCTATTTTGACACAATAGGAAAGAAATTTGGCACACAGAGTTCTTGATTGAGCTCATTCTAAGTCTCGACTGAAAACTTTGATTGTGTGCATTCACAGTCCATCAATAATGAAGTATTTGTAATATAACCTGTAAGTTTCAATATCTGCGCAGAAACATATAAGTGAGGAACTGTTCATTGAAAACTTTGATCATATTTTGCATTAGTCAATTAGTTTAATTTTTTTTTTTTGCAAACTATTTGATTATTATTGTGAATTTCTGGAATCTGAATGAATTACATATTCTTGGTTGGTGATCTCTTTGGTATGATCAATTGATTATATGGGTGACAATAGGGGCTCTGCATATTTCGGATAAAACCAATAAATCCAATCGAAACAAGTATTGTTGGTTTACCGCTTTCGTGTTTTAGTTGAACCATAATGTTTAGTGTTATTTGAATTTTGGATTATCGATTTGGGACTCATTTTGTCCAATTTTCTTAATGGTTTAACCAACAACTGTTCAACTTACTGATACATAAACTTTTTGCTCGAGATTTCTCTGAGTATCTACCTATTAATCCTTCTTAACCTTTTGTGTCATCTGACCATGAATGGACATATTTTATTTTGTTCACTTCTGCTTCTTCTCATATATGCTTAAGAGATTTGTTTGTTGCTATTTTTAAGTTGGTCACCTCAAAACTTAATTATTATTTTCAGCCACATTTTTATGTTTTTCCTACTCTTCTTGTGACAACTTGTTGCTTTGGTTTCTTTGTGGCTACATGCATGTTTAATGTAAATGCATCAGCCCATTGTTTGGAGAAGCTGTATCTCGGTCAATAGCATCGGAAAAGTACCATTCTAAACATCAATTCATATATATTGCCGATTCTTAATGAAAGCAACAATCTTAAAAGCTAATGAAAGAAAAAAAATGTTATGCTAATCACAAGAGCTTAGTTGGACAACTCCAGTAAATAATTTAGTACTCATTGCAAGAGCTTTGTTGAAAACTCAAGTAAATAATTTCTGCCACTAGACACGCAATTTATTGAGAATGCAAAAAAAAACAGAAACTTTGTGAGATTGCAGAAAATCAGAAACCATGTTAGAATGTACACACGTGACTTCAGAAAATAAATCAAGATCCGAATAGTAATATGCAATTGTAATTAATCTGGTGCATTTACGTGTAATCTGCAATTACAGGAAACTGATGGCACAAGGCATAAATGGGAGGATTTTAAGACGAAGAAACTAAAATTACTAGCCGAAATTTGGTAAGTATCACTTACATAATGGTTGCACATATAATGGCGTTTATGTAGAAAGCATTATTGTTAGTGTTAACTTTTTTCGTGTTGCTTTAAGTTTTTTCTGTCTTTTGATACTTTGGTTGATTGTGGTGTAGTATATTGCAAGTCTCACATAAGCACTGATGTACCGTCATGAGAAGCATGTTATTCATAGAGACATAAAGCCGTAAAATCTGTTACTTGATCATGAAGTAACATCTTGATAACTAACTGCCTTCCTTTGCCACACCTGCTAAGTTTTATTAGCACCATTTCCTAGAAGCAAGAAAAATGTACACACTAGACACACAATGTAATTTTTCGACATACCAAGGAGTGTCAATATATATATACACACAAAATAAATACTTTTACCTAGACACACAATTTAATTTTTTGACAAAGGGGTGTCGATCAACATACACCTCAGATATATGTGGCTCCGCTACTGAGTGCAAGGTGGCTCCAACACGGGCAATTGAGTAACACTTTGAAATATTCGCTCATATGTTCCAACTCTGCAGGCATTTGGATTTCTCCTAAGAATGATATTACTTGAGTTATTGCTTCTCCTCTGAGTTGTATTCCTATCCTATCGCCGCCTATTCAATAATGAGGGAGTGATCAGACCAATTAGGTGTCTAGCAGTTGGATATGTAGGGCGGGCATTACAAAACTTTGAGTTCGATCAGTCCTATGCTAAAATAGTTGAACATAAATTCCTTTATATACTTTGATAAACAATGTTGCTGGTTTGGAAGGATTTGAGGATTTCAGGTGTAGCTATATTGAAGTTATTCATTTGTCTACAATGACTTTCTTGGCTAAAACTTCTAAACTTCCATTTTGTTTTTATCATATGATTGGTTTTATTAGAAGCAACAAGTAAGTGTCGGCATCCCTTTAATTTTTTTCCTTATTTTCTTTTGTCTTCCCCATACATTAGTCTTTGTCTTGGATCTATAGTTATTAACATTTTCATGATTAAATTCTTGAATTTTACGGTGGTTGACTTCACAAAAAATAAGGTGCAAGCTAGATATAGTTCATGTCATTCGATGCTTTGACAAATTGCAAATGGGTAAAACCTCCGCTCTTGTGCAATAGCTCGCAAATCACACAGGAGAGGTAACTCATACTAGGCAAGTCTGGTGCGACGAGCTCAACCCAGAAGGCAAACCCCTTGTTTTCACTGGCAAGGGGTTTCGAACTTGAGACCTCCAACATGGAAGTCCCAAGCCCTAACCACTGGGCCACCCCGAAGTATCAAAAGGTGAGCGATTAGATCTTCATAAGGTAATTATGGACCGGCTTTCATAAAGCACCTTTGGGCAGCAGCTACTATTGGGATCCAATTTCGAGATCAATTCGACAATGAAACTCTTTAAGCAATGATCTTATCTATGTCATTTCTCTTGACGCGATACAAAAGACAACTTTCGAGAGTCACTTAGCCCCTTGACCTCTTTTCTCAAAAAAGACGTTGTGCGGGCAAGTCGATCAAAGTCAGTATCATATTTTTTATTCCAATGAAATTTGAAGATTTTGAATAAGACAATTTGAATGAGAAACATATGTGTCAAGTATAAACATAATACAATCAATCTGCAATAATCTGCTACAAGAAACTGATGGCACAAGGCATAAATTGGAGGATTTAAACGCGAGGAAACTAAGATTACTAGCTGAAGTTCGGTAAGTTTGTTCAACTTTATCAAAAAGGTTTCATATACTTGACATAGTTTTATTTTTTTTAGACATTCTTGAATTCAATATTTTGCCTTAGACTTCAAAATAATGTATCTTGGATAATGGAACTAAGGGAAAATAATTCTGCTGGTCATTATTTTGGAGTTCTATGTTCAGATTTTTCATTCTTCATTGAGTTGAAGATATAACCACTAATAAATTGAACTTCTTTGCATGTCTATTTTCTCAAAATGCTTGCAGTCTTTCTTTTCTATGCTCCCCTTCTTTCAGTTGAGCGTAGTGCAATAATGTTCACATTACATGAAGTTCTCATTGTGATTTAATTACGCTTTATTTTGAAGAAAGTAAATAAAAAATCAAGGTTGAAATAGTAGCTTGAAATGGTAGAACATACTTATACTACCTTAGAACACTAAGATATTTAAGTTAATAAAGGCATAGATATCTGGGAGACATCCATCAGTTTAGCACCTCTAATAGTGTTCTTCCGATATACTTTTTGGTTTACCATCTCATTTATGGTTTGTCGAGATGCCAAATAAAGAGACAAAACGATCTGAAAAATTGCAATACAATTGATGATCACAGTGTTATATCCTTGAGAAACTGTTACAAAACATTGCCAAAGGCATTTTATTCTTCAATTTTCTTTCAATATATCATGTGTACCCTTCCTACCTCACAAAAGTAGGGTCTGCATACATAGCACCCTCTTCAGACCCCATTTCTGGGACTATACTGGTATTATGTTGTTGTTGAACTTTTGAACTTTCAATTTTGTGAACAGTATTACCTCAAGGTTAAGAGTCTTGCCAGAGGATAAGCTTTTGGTTACTGCCGGCTAAACTTTGATTCTTTGGGATTTGACTTATGGAATTGAGAAAGAAAGGGATGAACTGGGTGTATTCCGCCTAAACAATATCATCGTCCCAGAACTCCTTTCCAGTCCTTTAATTGGTTTGCCTATTAGAAATTTAGAATTAGTAATATTCCTGAATTCTTTTCAACAGCATTTAAAAATGTATTATTAGAACTTTATATATAGCATTACAGTTCACTGATTCTGCTAGAAGTTCAGATCATTTTGCCAACTATTTGAGTTCTCATTCATTTTGCAGATAATTTTAGATGTGTAGTATTTGAAAATCATTGCTGATAGACTTCCAATTTTACCCATTTATATTGCATAGTATGGAGATTTAGAGGGCTGAAGAGTGAAGATATCTGATCTTTTAACTTTTATGCAAGTGAGAGTTGTCTGAGGTGGAATTGTTCCACCAGGGACTTCCAATGGTGTTGACAAGTTCATATGTTACAATTGGACAAAATATTTTGGTTGGTGAAGACTCTTTTATATTAGCTCTATCAAGACTCAAGAGGCAAACATGTCAATTCAATTGAAGCATGAGACTATTTGAATGAGAAACATGTCTCAAGTATAACATAAATACAATCCATCTGTAATTAGTTATCTGCCGCTTTCCTTGTGCTAAACTTGTAAACCATATCAAAATTGTCAATTTGAAGGAATGAAATCTAGATTGCATTTGATGTGTTAAGTCATTACTTCCATGTTGGGCCCGTGCAAAGCACGAGCATACATATCTAGTATATATATATATATATAACTATTATTCTTGGATTTGAATTTTATATTAAACTAATTTTAGAACTTTTCGTGCTAGGCAACTGAGGAAGCTCAACATCTAAAAAAGTTGATACAAGACTATATTGTAACATGAATTTAGAACTTGAACTAATTGAACTTAGAACTTGAAGGTTATATATAACTAATTGAATTTGTGATTTTAAGACTAGTTTGAATTTGAAATTATAACTTGAATTTACTATAAATTGAACTTAATTAGGAATATGAACTTGAAATATTGTTGACTTTAATTTATTAGAACTTAATTTTTATTCTTATTAGAACTTGGATTTTATTTGAACTTAATTAGAATTTTGTAGCACTTGAAAATCTTATTGACCTTAATTAATTTGAACTTAATATAAATTAATTACAACTATATTAAACTTAATTAATTTATAATAACTTGAAGACTTAATTAGGAATTAATATAAACTTAATTTTGATCAACTAAGTAACTAGAACTTGAATTTAATTTGAACTTAATTAATTAGTATTGATTAATTAATTAATTAAGCTTTAAATTTGTAGATCTTGAACTAATTGAACTTAATTAGACCAAACAAAGCATATTTTGAAGTTGAACTTAGACTTGAACTTGAAATTAGAACTTGAACTTAGAATTAGAACTTGAACTTAGAACTTGAACTTGAAATTAGAATTTAAACTTGAACTTGAAATTAGAACTTGAACTTGAACTTAAAATTTGAAGTTGAACTTAGACTTGAACTTGGAACTAATTAGCTTGAATATATAACTAATTAAGTTTATAAATTAGATATATATGAACTTGAATTGAAAACTTGAAGTTATTAAAACATGAATATATATATATATTCTTGGATTTGAAGTTTATATTTAACTAATTTTAGAATTTTTTGTGCTAGACAACTGAGGAAGCTCAACATCTAAAAAAGTTGATACAAGACTATGTTGCTTCTTTCATCAAAGTAGGAGATAAGGTTGCTACTTCTAAATTTCTAAAGTTCAAGTACAATTGTTTTAAAAAATGTGTTTGTGTCCATCGATGATCTAGTATTGATACTTAGCTTTAATTTTGTGATAATTTTTTTGTGTTCATCGAGTGTTTGTTAAGCATAAGTACCAACACTAGTTGATCCTATTGATGACAAAATTGATTATCTTGCAAGATCGATTTGTGTCCATCTAGTGTTGATATTAAGCTTAATTTAGGAATAATGTGTTTGTTTAGCTTAAGTACCAACACTAGTTGATCCTATTGATGACAAAATTGATTTTCTTGCAAGATCGATTTGTGTCTATCTAGTGTTGACACTTTGCTTTAAATTTAGAAATAATATATTTGTTAAGCATAAGTACCAACACCAGTTGATCCTATTGATGACAAAATTGATTTTCTTGCAAGATTGATTTGTGTCCATCTAGTGTTGACACTTAGCTTTAAAAAGTTGTTAAGTTGTTAAAGTTAAAAAGTATAAGTTAAAATAAATAATGTGGTTTAGTTGGTGGATTTAGTTGTTGTATTAAGTTAAAACTAAACTAGTTAAAGTTGTTATGTTGTTTAAATAAGTTAAAATAAATAATGTGATTTAGTAGGTGGATTTAGTTGTTGGAATTAAGTCAATACTAAACTAGTTAAAGTTATAAAGTTGTTAAGTTGTTTAAATAAGTTAAATTAAATAATGTGGTTTTGTTAATGGATTTAGTTGTTGGAATTAAGTCAAAACTAAACTAGTTAAAGTTAAAAAGTTGTTAAGTTGTTTAAATAAGTTAAAATAAATAATGTGGTTTAGTTGGTGGATTTAGTTGTTGTATTAAGTCAAAACTAAACTAGTTAAAGTTGTTATGTTGTTTAAATAAGTTAAAATAAATAAAGTGATTTAGTTGGTGGATTTAGTTGTTGGAATTAAGTCAATACTAAACTAGTTTTAGGACTACTACTAGTTTGAATTTGGGATTTTAAGTAATTATTATAAATTATATTAACTATGAATTAATGTAGTAAAATTATTATTAAATTTTATTTATAATATAATTGAATATCTATATTTTGTAGATAGATCATCGTTTGTGGATGTATAATATGCATTATGAAATTGGTGCTGGTTTGAAACCTGAGTTTATTGACGGTGTTAGAAATTTTATTGAACATATAATGACACTTGACATTTTCAAGAATAATGGATTGGTTAGGTGTCCTTGTAGTGCATGTAAGTGCTTAAGTTTTTTTAAACCAGATGGAGTTATGGTTCATTTGTACTGTAATGGATTTAAGCTTAGATATTTTGTATGGATTGATCATGGAAAAAGTGATGGATTGGATGGTATATTTTATAATTTGATGCCTGTGGATGTATATAATATGGTTGCACCACATGGACAAATTAGGGTTGAACATGTTAAGGTTGAGCATGATAGGGTTCATGAAATGATCAATGATGCTTTCGGGATTCAAGGTGGGATGAAACCGGAACAATATTTTGATGAAGCTCCTAATGAAGAAGCAAGACGCTTCTATGATCAATTAGAAGAGTCTAGTCATCCACTATGTGAAGGGAGTCCGCATTCTACCTTGTCAGTTGCGGTTAGATTAATGAATATTAAATCAGATTGGAATGTTCCTAATGCGGCTATGGACTAAATGGTTGATCTTTTGGGTGAACTAGTTAATCCAGAGTTTAACATACCAAAGAACTTCTATCAGGCAAAGCGTTTGGTGTCCAAGTTAGGATTGACGTATGATAGAATTCATTGTTGTGTTACTGGCTGCATGTTGTTTTACAAGACTGATAGTCAATTAGAAAATTGTAAGCTTTGTGGACATGCTTGTTATAAAAGGACTCCGACTGGAAAGATGGTCCCAGTTCAGGCGATGCATTATCTACCTCTCATTCCTAAGTTAAAAAGGTTGTATGCATCGATGTGGTTTGCCCCACATATGAGATGGCATCATGATTATAGAAGGCCGCCGGGTGTCTTGTCTCATCTATCTGATGGTGAAGCATGAAAGCATTTCGATAATGTATATCCTGATTTTTCTAGTGAACCAAGAAATGTTAGATTGGGGTTGTGTTCAGATGGCTTCACACCATTCTCTAATAATGCTTCGCCTTATTCATGCTGGTCGATATTTCTTACTATGTATAATCTTCCTCCTAAAATGTGTATGACCAGTCCTTACATCTTTCTAAGTTATGTTATTCCAGGTCTCCGTAATCCAAAAAGTTTGATTGATGTCTATCTACAACCATTGATAGATGAGCTCAAACAATTATGGTTTGAAGGCATTTTGACTTATGATATATCAACTAAGCAGAATTTCGTTATGCGTGCTTCTTTAATGTGGACTATTAATGATTTTCCTGCATATGAAATGTTGTCTGGTTGGATGACAGTTGGAAAGCTAGCATGTCCGTATTGCATGGAAAATAGTAAGACATTCACTTTAAAACATGACAGAAAAAATACATGGTTTGATTGTCATCGCCAGTTCTTGCCAATGGACCATGAGTTTAGAAAGATGAAAAATGCATTTAGGAAAAATAAGGTTGAAAGTGACCCCCCACCTCCATACTCACAGGGCATCAAATTTGGGAGAGAGTTTCTCAATTACCTAAAGTTACATAAGCTTCACCTTCTAGACTTCTTGGATATGGTGTTGAACATAATTGGACCAAACAAAACATATTTTAGGAGTTGCCGTATTGGAAGGACAATCTGCTACGACATAATCTTGATGTGATGCACATTGAAAAAAATTACTTTGACAATTTATTTAACACAGTGATGGATGTTAAGGGTAAGACAAAAGGCAATCCAAAAGCTAGAATGGACATAAAGGAATATTGTAGGAGAAAAGAGTTATGGCTGCAGGAATTACAGAATGGTAAAATAGTTAAGCCCAAAGCCAACTTTTCATTCACATTGGATGAGAAACGTGAAATTATTGAGTGAGTTAAAAATTTGGGGATGCCGGAGGGCTATGCTTCGAATTTAGGAAAGCGGGCAGATATGAATGAAGGAAAATTGATAGGTATGAAAAGTCATGATTGTCATGTGTTCATGGAAACTTTAATTCCTATTGCTTTTAGCCATCTACCCGAAAGGATATGGAAATCAATCATAGAGATAAGTCTTTTTTTTTAAAGATTTGTGTTCTGGAAAGTTGTTTTAGAGTAGTTTAGACAGGATGGAGGAAAATATTCTTGTTACTACTACTAAGTTGGAGAAGATATTTCCATGTGGTTTCTTTGATGTGATGGAGCATCTTCCAATTCACCTTGTACAAGAGGCACACCTCGGAGGTTCGGTTCAAACAAGATGGATGTATCCATTTGAAATATTCACTAAATTATATATATTCACCAAGTCTTTTATATATTAACATATATATATACATATATACATGCAGAAAAATTGGCAGTTCGAAGCAAACGATTAAGCAAAGGGGAAGGATCGAATGATCATTTGTTCAAGGTCATATTGGGAGAGAAACTGGTGATTTTTATTCTTATTACTTTGGTTATGATGTGTCATGTAGGAGAAACAGGCCCAATCGCAATGATGAAGGCGATATTGATCCTTTATTTCCACCGATATCAATTTTTAATCAAAATGGTCGAGGATCTAAAAAGCGTGAAAAACGAGGCTTCACTGATATGGAAATGCAATCAAATGTGATACATATTTTGCTTAATTGTCCAGAGATTCAACCATATGTCTAGTATGTGTTAAAAATATATTATTGTATTACATACTAATAAGTGATCATTGACTAACGAAATACTTGAATGTAAAATGATCAGCTTGTTCGTAAACACATGGGGTAATGAAGCCATCTATACAGAATTTTCCAAATGGCTGAGGAACTATCTAAGTGTGAAATCACTAAGTATTTAATAATATATTCATGTTATACTAAATTATATTACTTGAAATAACAATCACGTAGATTTACGATGAATGCTCAAGTGTCCAACATTTGCAATTAGTGAAAGAAGTAACACTTGGACCTGAATCTCAAGTACTGAAAATGGATAAGTATTGTGTCAATGGTTTTAAGTTTCAAACTGAAGAAGTTTCTAGGAACAAGAAAACAAATAATAGTGGTGTCTACATACAAGGTGATGTTGATGGTACTGGTCAAACTATTGAATATTATGGTGTCATTCAAGAGATTATTGAAGTGAGGTATTCAGGTTGGCCTAAGAAGAAGAGTGTATTGTTTCGGTGTGAGTGGTTTGACCCATCACATAGAGGCACAAAGGTGGACCATCAACATAATATAATTGAAGTTAAGCACACCAGGAAATACAAAAGTTATGATCCTTTTATTATTGCACAAAATGCTAAACAATTGTATTATGCTTCATATCCATTGCGTAGAGACAAAGATGATTGGTGGGTTGTTATAAAAAGTAAGCCTGTGGGAAGAATTGAAATTGACAATCTTTGATGTGGCGTATCAAAATGATGTTACAATTGTTCAACAACTAGTTGATGTTGAATTGGAAACCACACTACAACATCCTCAACACATATTAGAAGAAGTATCTGATGATGAGATACTGAATGTTGAGGAAGAAATATTCGAGAATGAGAAAAATGAATCATTTGATGACGAAGAGTGGGACGATAATGAAAATGAAACAACTGAGGAGGAAGAATGGGAGAATGATGGAATTGAAACAAGCGAGGAGGAATATTGTAGAATGAAAGCTAGCTAGTATATATATGTAAGTGTATTTTGCTAATTTTATTGAATTTATGATTTTTATATATATTATACATGTAAATTTGCATACAAATGTCATCAGGTGGTGACAATGATAGACATCGCGAGCATCTTGGAGTTAGCCAGACTAAACTAGCTAAAAAGAAGAAGTCTAGGAGACCCATAGATCCTGAGGATATTGCAAGATCTATTTCTTCTGCGCCAGAGCGCATCAACCATGATACTCATATACTTGTTGTTCCGTTTGGTACGACGGATCCTCGACAATATTATCCTAATTACCGTCGACCAGTAGGTGCTTCCTCTACTTCACAGGCAGTGCCTTCAGTATGCTACGAGGACCTACCTTTACTTGCTATTCGTCGAGGACAACCCTTATCGGCAGGAACTCCATCTCCCACAGGTGCATCTCCTCAGTTATCTACCATGAGGATTAGAGATTGTAGTAGCGAGCAGTTAGATGCTATGGCTAGTACGCCTCCATTGACTCAGCGTTATGTGTATCCTGATGTATCACCCTCATCTACATCTACATCTACACCTAGTACTACTTCAGATGAGATGCTTCCTCTAGTTCCTGGCCATAAGGACAAACTTGGTAGAGTCATGATTGAGCCGGATGGATCATCGTAAATTTCTTTTGTTATCTATTTGTTAGTCTATTTTATTTATTTCTTATACTTTAATATATTATTCATGAACTAACATATTTATTATGTTTTTTGCAGGTGGCATCCGGCAAAGGATGCTGCCCGGGCTTTAAAAGACTGTGTTAGGAGACTATATACACAAGCTTATCACTCTTGGGGCGAGATCCCAAACAGTATATGCCAGACGATGTTTAATAACTTTAAGGTATATATTTTTTAGTTAAGTTTAGTGTACTTTACTTTTTTCCACTATCAATCTAATTAACGTTATTCAATTTTTTTAATGCAGACTATGTGTACTTGGGAGCCGGGGCACAATTATGTCCTTTCGACCACATTTGAGAGGAAGGCATCCGCTAGACTGTCTGTCTGGCTAAAGAAAGTTTAGGATAGTGCTGAACGTTCAGATTGGATGTTGCCACATGTTTTTGATGATCTGGGTCGGTATTGAAAAAAAAAACAAGTTTAAGGCAATATCAGACTAAGCCAAAAAGGCTAGAGCCAGTCTTAAGGGTGGCTTGTTGCACACCGGAGGTGCAAAGTCTATTGGAACAATTGCAAGAGAGATGGTAATTAGTTCTAATTCAAACTTTTAAATAAATAATTAGTTGATTCATATATATTGTTATAAATTTCAATTTTTTATTTATAGGAAAAAGAATTGGGACACACTCCCATTGTACCGGAGGTTTTCAAGAAGACTTATGTCAGGAAGAAAGAAAATGAGTCGGATCCGGATGTGTGGTGGAGGAAAGAGCCGAACAAACTTTTGTAAGTTATTTAATATGAATAATATATATTAATCGTGAATATATTTATGATATGTATATATATTGATGTCAATTTTTATATTTAATATGCAGAATGAGTTTCAGCATTACGTCGTTGAGAATCTAGATAGATCGGTCGAAATGACACCTGAACTTTTCACCCAGATTTGGAAAGAAAAAGTGGTAGGGGGGACACACAAGGGTAGAGTCTATGGTCTAGGCTCTCGAAACAATGTAAGACGACTCCAGTCAGGTTTAGAAGGAATTAGATCGTCAAGTCAAACTGAGGCACTTGACGGTGTTCATATTGCTGCTATGTCTGATCAAATAGCTAAACCTACAGGGGCACTGGCAGAGTCAGAGCGGAGAAGAGTAGTTGAACAACAAAGCATGAGCAAGACCATTCATCAAATCCAAAAAAAGTGATGAACCTCGCTCGTGGAACTACTACTTCGGCTCCTTAGGAAAGCGACGACTACAATACTGATAGTGAGGATGATTGTGTAGGACCCACTCCCTAGTTTACATCGGTGAACTTTTATGAATTTTTTGTAATTTTGAAACAAATTTTGAACCAAATTTTGAAAGACTTTATAAGTCTTGAAATTTTGATTTAGATATTTTCGAATGTTATTTTAAGTTTCTTGTTTTATGTTTTGTGTAGATTGTTTATAATTGTGTGTTTGATTGGGGTGAATAGTATAGATCAATTGAATTGAATTGAATTGCAGGTGGGAAGCAGAAATTGGCAATTTCTGCTGTAAAAAAAATTGCAGAAAAAGCGATGGACAACATGGTTTTGTCCGTCGTTTTTCTGGATTTGCATAAAAAATAATTTCCAGAATAGTGACGGACAGGGTCCTTTTGTCCGTCGCTTTTCTGGGATTTTCAAAAAACGAATTTCTTCAAAAGCGACGGACTGCGTCGCCTTTTAGAAATTAAAAAAAAAGAAAATTAAAATATAGCGGCGGAGTCCGTCTCTTTTGTAAAAACAAAATCAAAAAAATAATAATTCAAAAATGTGACGCGGTCCGTCGCTTTTGAAAAAGCATCGATCCAAAAAGCGACGGACATAATTGCGTCGCATTTCAGTCTCTTTTGGCCAAAAAAATGACGGACTGCGACACTTTTGTCCGTCTCTTTGTGGTAGTTTTTTAGTAGTGGTAGTTAGCCGAAACTACTGATGATTGGGATGTATAATTATTATGAGCTACATCATTTTTTTCACCAACTAGATTTTCAACTCCATCAGGTGTAGCTATATCTATAGTAGTAGTTACAAAAGAGACACCATGACGGGGATACATACAACTTGTACTTCAACAATGAACTCTTGTTACAATAGAATCTTCAAAAATAATTATACACAAAGCTATTAAATTAATGGCCCAAAACAAAATTTTAATATGAGACCTCAAATATATATATATAGTTGTTTCTTTTAATCATCCCTACTAATTTTTCACTCAAAAACCTTGAGTTCCTGATAAACATCAATACACCCAAAAATATTACTCCATCCGTTTAAAAAGAATGACCTAGTTTGACTTGGAATGGAGTTTGAGAAAAGAAAGTAGACTTTTTAATCTAGTGGTTCTAAATTAAAATTATGTCAATTCTACCAAAATACCCTTTAATCTTGTGGCCTTAAACATGCCACGTGGAAAATTGAAGTTAAAATGTTGCAAAAAAAGGAAAGGGGTCATTCTTTTTGAAACAGACTAAAAAGGAAACCCAACCATTCTTTTTGAAACGGAGAGAGTATTACAACAAGAGTTCGTAACAAAAAGCAATACACCCAAAAAATGTTAATATCAGAAAATACTTGTAAAGATTATGAAAAGTAGATTTTACACAAATCATATAGTCTTAAGAGTTAATTACATCTTATCCCTAATCCTTTGTAAATAAAAAAAATCCCTTAAGTTTGGTAGAATCTTGATACATCCCAAAATGTCCTGATACATTGCGTTCCAGTTTTGGATACATCCCTCAACATCCTGATACATTGCGTCCTAGTTTCGAATACATCCCTCAACATCCTGATACATCGCATTTCGGATACATCACTCAATGTCCGGATACATCATATTTTGGTTTCAGATACATCACTCAACGTCCTGATACATCATGTACATTGCGATACATCTCCTAAAATAATGTATTCAACCGATACATCGTGTAAAGTGATGTATCCAATTAATACATCACATAAAGTAACGCCCCACTACATAGCATACATCTCAATACATTGTAAAGTGATGTATTCGATCGATACATCTCAATACATTGTAAAGTGATGTATTCGATCGATACATCCCGTAAAGTGATGTATCCGACCGTTACATCATGTAAAGTGTTGTATCCGATCGATACATTACGTAAAGTGGTGTATCTGCTACATTGCGTAAAGTAGAGATTTTTAGAGAAAATAGTAAAATAAGTTGTGTATTTAGGTAATTTTTCCTTATGAAAACTTACTAGTTTAAGAGAAAACAATTGGTGTTTGGTTGAGAAAAGAAAGGAAGAAAGTTTGAAGTAGAGAGAGAACAAACGTGCAATGAGAGAAAAAGAGAGGCAACATGATTTTTTTACAGTGTATTAAATAAGTTTGAATGTTGTAAAAACTCTCCTACAAATCTGATTCGTTCAACTCTTTTCATATCCATTAAGAGACTATTTTGTTTTAAAAAAACAAATTGACTTAATGGGCTAAAACTTAATGATTAAGATTTAGACATAAAAATCGAACACATTTAATGGGCTGAATCTGAATGATTAATGTTCAGACCTTCATTAAGTGCAAACAAATGAGATCTAAGTAGGAAACATATTAGTACTGGACTCCTAATTTTTATGAAAAAAATAAAAAATCTTTAATATATACGTAACACTCTAATGGAGGAAACGTTTTTGAACTTTTACAAATTAAGAACTATTAAGCATGAAGCATCTGAGATGATTGAGCTTTTTAGACTTCATTAAAATATTCTACAATAGATAAAATGATCATGAAATATTTTCTTACAATTGATATTTAATTACTTAGTAAAAATAAAATTCACATGACTAAAGAAAAAAAGGAAACAATTTACATAAGCAATTATCAGAAATGGGGGTCGAATATAGGTCTAAGGTTCTTAGAACAAAATCTTGATTTGGGGGTTGAATAACGATCTGTTTTAGCTAAAATTTTTCATACGGTTGTTTTATCGTGGGTAAACATAATCTGAAAGAAAATTTAAGATTCGAATTTGGTGGCTCGGGATGACTTTTAGATCAGATTTTCGAGCCGACACTAAATATAGTAATATGGGTGTCATTAGATTCGTATTCTTATGATGATTATGTATTCGATAGATTGGAAGCACTTTGAAGATTTATGAAAGGGGAAAACTCAAGTCCCGAAGTAATTGCTCGATTATTTAAGGCAAGTGAATTTCTCAATCCTTATTAAGTGTATAGAATCATGTATTTCCTTGTAGTACGTGTTGGGTAGTAATGAGACTTGATGATGGGTTGACTTGTTCATAATGAATGACTCTAATAAGGAAAAATGGGTAGTAAAAAGACAACTTGATTGTATATTGACACGTGATGTGTTGAGAATGGTATGAAAGATTTATTGATTTATTGTTGATGTTATATCACGATAGTGTTGTTGTGAGTTGTGCATTGATATGAAAATGGTCATCTCCTCATTATTTGTGAACATGTCATTTGCATTGGTTATGAGAAATGGTTGTGACAAGTCTTATGTGAATTAAGGAAGTATAAGAAATTAAATAAGATGTACCATTTCGAGGGACGTTGTAACGACTTGGAAAAAATGATAGGTTAAGCAAGAGCCTATGACTTTGTGTTGACTTTATAATGAGGTTCTATGAGGGGTTTATATGTAATTTCATTTTAATTGTGTAACTCCGACAATTTAAAATGAATAAGCAGAAGCTTGAAATTGGAAGTAGTCATTTTTGGAAAAAAATTCAGAATCTGGAAATTCGGCCAAGTGTGGAAATCAGTGAGTTTTTGGCCAACTTTGAGCAGTCATAACTCCTAGATCAGGATGATCCAGGAGTAGTTCCAGTTATGTTTGGAAAGCCCTTGGAACGATCTTTCCAACGCCACCGAGTTTGCTCGATTCCGAGTTCGTATGAGCGAGTTATGCCCTTTGAAAGTTGGGCAGTTGGCAGGGAGTCCGTCCGGAAATTTAAGGGCATTTCGGTCTTTTCACAAATCTTTTCTTTTGAGGTTATATTGTTGTGTTAGGCTGTTTGTGGATCATTTTTGTTCCATTTTAAAAGAATAAGAGTTAGGGTTCTTGAGTGAAGAAGAGAAGAAGAGAGGAAGAAGAGGAGTTGGAGCTAGGGTTGAAGATTTCTTGGTGTTTCTTCTTCAAATTTCGTGGGGAATTCATCTTTAAGGTATGGGGATCCTTTATCCTTGATCATTCTTTCTTTCAAGGAGCCCAATCAAAAGGTTTTCAAGGTTTTTCAAATACACCAAAATCCTATTTCGAATTCTAAGCATGGGTCCTTGCATTAAATGATTTCCAATGATGTTTTATGTTGTTATTAATGATTATTGATGGTTTTAGGAAAGAAATCTTCATGAACCCATGCCTTTACAAATTCTCTAAATTTGGCCTAAAGTGGGTGTATTGATTTTGTGTAATTTGATGGACGATTATTGTGTAAATTGTTGTGGGCTGTTCATGTATGTATTTATCTATGTTGAATTGTTAAGAATTGTTATTGAATTGAAGGATGTGGGATGTTAGCCTTGAATGGGCAAAATTGTGAATTGGTCTTCATGTTGATTATGGGCTTATGCTTAGCTTAGTTTGTATAGTTGAATGTTGTTATTATCATTGTTATTGTATTGTTAATTGTTGGAATATGAGGATGATGAAGATTGCCATGGAAAGAGGGTAAGTTGATCAAACTTGATAAATATTGTATAATTGGCATGAAATTGAGTATTGTGGCTTATGGCCTTTGAAAAGGGTGGTAAGATGGCTTGATCTCTTAGTATTAATATAATTGTTATTGGTTGGTTTGATCCACCTTTGGTGGAGGTGGTTATTTGTTGTATTATTGTGAATTGAGGCCATGAAGGGCATTATGTGAATGTTATTATATTGTTGTATTATTATACACATATGAGGCTATATGTAAAGTCCTATATGAAGCTATATGTAGAGTTTGATGTGAAGCTATATGTGAAGGTATGATGTGAATGAGTTTTATATGAAGCTATATGTGAAGGTATGATGTGAATGAATTTTATATGAAGCTATATGTGAAGGTATGATGTGAATGAGTTTTATGTGATCTTGTGATGATCCTATGTAAAGTGGATAGCATTGTGAGTTAAAGTATGATTTCTTATGATGTATATATGAAA
The DNA here is from genome assembly GCA_036553675.1 of Solanum okadae. Classification (NCBI taxonomy): domain Eukaryota; kingdom Viridiplantae; phylum Streptophyta; class Magnoliopsida; order Solanales; family Solanaceae; genus Solanum; species Solanum okadae. The sequence goes on from CM071678.1 coordinate 38,754,362, forward strand.
TGATGTTGGATTATGAAGTATCCTTAAATGAAAATGTTGTGACTTGGTTGGTAGACTAAAGTGTCCCTCCTTGTTACTTAAAGTCTTGAATGCATGAATGTGTGAAATGGGCAGAACTAAGAAATGGTGCCCTTTCTATAAATGCTAAAAGAGGAATTCTAGGCCAAGACTTGAATCGGCAAAACTAAGAAATAGTGCCCTTTCATAAGTCTAGCTTTCCTAAGTAAATGTAAAACCATGAAATCGGTAGACCTAATGGTGGTAGCCCTTCTCATGTGTGAAATGATGAACCTTGGACCGGCAGGCTTAAGGCACCCTTAATGAAAAATCGGTAGGCCTAAGGCACCCTTAATGAAAAATCGGTAGGCCTAAGGCACCCTTCCAGGGGGATTTAATGAGCTATCCTTATGAACCTTGATTGGCCATGACTAAGAAATGGGGCCTTTCTTGGGAAGAGGTACTATGAGTTGGTTGAACTAGAAAAGGAACCTTCTCTAAGTACATATGTGATTGAATACTCTATGGGAAACAAGGCTAGCACCGAGTGGATGTGGTTAGGAAGGTGGCTTAGTTGAGTATGAGATTAGGCACATTGAACTTCCTTGGACATCCCCTAAACCATGTGCCTACATGGGTTGCTTACTAGTTCTACCTTTGGCAAGTAGAACAACCTCCACGGAGTAGGATAGACTCCGGATTCCATACCTAGCTAGTATGGTCTATGTCGGTTATGCCTATTCCCATCATGTGGGATGTGCACTCTAGTTATTGGATAGGTTCTACAACGTGTAGGTAGTAGTATGGGATGCTATCTACACATGGCACGAGTAGGCTTTGAAGATACTAAAGTGAGTTCCCTAAGTCTAACGACTATTATGTGAAAGTCCCCTTATGTGCTTGAATGTCTCCAAAATGGTTTCTTAAAGAATGTTGACCTATTGATGTTATGTTGTAAATGAAATGTCCTTATCTAAGGTAATCTTGAGGAACACTTAAGTGTGCTTGAAGAGGTTGTATGGGCGGTCACTTCTTGTCTTACTCAAGTGTGTCTTAAGATTATATTAGGTAGAGGTCCTATGGTAATGAAATGACATGTGTTCTTTTAAAGTTAAGCATGAGTTGTATATGGACATATGTTGATTATATGTATGGTGGGCTATGGTCTTATATGTTAATGTTGACTTGTATTATGTCTCTTATACTTGTAAAGGAAAGGTTTTATCAAATTGATATGAAAGCATTTATTCTTTGAAAATGTCCTTTTTGACATGTTTTTGCATGGTTGCCATACTTAGTACTTAATTGTGCTAACCCCTTTCTTTCCCTTTTTTGAACTAAAGTGTAGGGATTTGGAGAAGATGACATGTCATGGCTTTGATAGGTTTCTAAGTGTTGAAGATGAAGACTTGGTGAGTCCTCATAGATTCGAGGACAATACCCAATACGTTCTTTTATGTCTTTTAGTATTGTTTAAGTTGTGTACGGGATTAGTCCCGAAATTTGTACTCTAAAGTATTAGATGGTTTTGAGACATCATGTATAAAGTCTAGAAAGTCTTCCGCTTGCTATTGTTTTTTTTAATGAAATGTTTTCTTGGTAAAGAAAGTTTTTAATTCCTTATGGTTTTAGTGTCTATGCGATGAATGAATGCTAAGAGGCTTGTATTAGACCTCTTCGAGGTCGAGTACGCCGGTTACGACTAGGGGGTGATCCCGGGTCGTGACAGACGTGTCGCACGTCGCGACATATACTATATTTCAAGGGACATGTCGCATGCTACGACATATTCTATTATCGAGGGACGTGTCACATGCCACAATTGATTTTATTATCAAGGGTCGTGTCACACGTTGCGGTGGATACATGGACATATATGTCCCCCATGGATCCCGCACTGAGAGACAGAGGGTGTGTATCTCTAGGTCAAACATGTATCACTATACTTTGCATAACATTTTATTACATTTCATATCTATATCATTTGTGAATTTGTGAGTGCCTTTTTGTGAAACCTAAAATTGTGAACTATTAGGTTGGACTAGTTTTATGCAAGTTGTAGTTGTGAAGGTTCGGTTGGGGTGTAAGGAGTACCCGTATTCTATTCCCTTAGCTTGTGTTTAGAAGTTTACTTGTTGAGTACTGTGTGGTTTGGTACTCACCCCCTGCTTCTACATTTTTGTATGTTACGATCCCGAATCTTCGTGATACTTTCTATTCTCTTCTTTTCTGAGGCTTCCTGGAGATTTGTGAGGTCACTGTTTGTCATCTCAGTGGACCTTATTAATCCTATTTATGATCTTGTTCTATTCTAGAAATAATGTTATTTGAGACTAGTGTTTTTCTTTTGAATCAATTGTACTACTTTAGAGGCTTGTACACGTGACAATCAGGTTTTGAGAGTTTTATTAAGTTGACTTAGTTATCCACACTTATGATATTTTAAGATTTCAATTTGTTTTACTTCCGCATTTTTGTGATATTTAGATTTTAGGCTGACTTGTCTTGGTGGGATAAGACGAGTGCCATCACATTCATTTTGGGCCGTGACATAACAAATATGGAAAAATATATATAAAAAACTTTTATATTTACATAAACTCTTTATTGGAGGAAAGGTTTTTGGACTTCTATAAATTGAGAACCATTAAGCATGAAGGTCCTTAAAAATGTCGATTGGACTTTTTGCCTTTCATTAAAATATACTCAATTGACAAAATTATCATTTGGTATTTTATTATAATTATAATTTAATTATTTAGTAAAAATAAAATTTTACATGACGAAAAAGAAAAAAAGGAAGTACAAATAGGTTAATAAACAATTTAAACAAGGAATTTCAATGTTTTGTTGTATATTATCAACTTTTAATGAGTTGTTACATGTCAAAAATGTTGCACATACCATTTTAACCTGTAAGAGTTGGCTATGGTAGGATTTTTTTCATGTTTATTTGAGGTAGAAGTATTCTAAAATTTGTTGAATTTTGAGACAATCTTTTTAAGGTTAAAAGTTAAAACAATAAGGAAAAAAAGTTTTAATAGGAGAATACATAGAAAACTTATTAGTACCGAACTCCTAATATTTATGAAAAAAACTGTTATATTTACTTAACTCTTTATTGTAGGAAAAGTTTTTGGACTTCTATAAATTGAGAACTTTTAAGCATTACGGTGTTTCAAAATGTTGATTAAACTCTTAACCTTTCATTATAAGATTCAAAATAGACAACATTTTCATTTACTGTTTTCTTAAAATTATTATTTAATTATTAAGGAAAAAATTCACATGGCAAAGAAAAAGGAAAAAGATGCACAAGTAGGTTAATAAATAATTTAAATAAGGAATTTTATTATATATGTGGTTAGTAAATAATTTGAATAAGGAATTTCAAAGATTGTTGTATATGATAAACTTTTTAATGAGTTGTTGCATGTCTAAAATGTCACACATACCATTTTAACCTACAAGAGTATGCAATAATAGAAAATTTCCATGCTTATTTGAGGTAGCAGTCGTCTAAAATTGATTGTATTTTGAGAGAATTTTAAGGTTAAAACAATAAGGAATAAAATATTTTAATAGAAGAATAAGTAGGAAGTTCATTAGTACTGAACTCTTAATATTTATGAAAACAATAATTTTTTTATATTTACGTAGCTCTGTAGTGGAAGAAAAGATTTTGAACTATAAATTAATAACCAATAATAATGGAGATCCTTAGAAATGTTTATTTGTAATGACCCTCGTGGTCATTTGCTTGCCTTCGTATTTTATCACGACCCAACCCATCGGGTTGTGCGAGCACTTATTCTAACACCTAGATAGGAAGACCCTTACCACCCAAACAAGATTAAAACAGGCAGAAAAATAAATGATTTACTACAAAGCTCATTAACCTCATAACCTTAAGAAGAACAAAACTTTAATAAGGCCTTTTTACAAAGACTAAAAAACACCCAAGAATCTAGTCTAAACAGGTATAAGAGCTACTAAAGAGGTACAATTTATACAAGAAAAATATGAAATAGCTCCCACCAAAAGGAAAGGAACATGGAAGTTGTTGGATATCATCGTCATGTGCACCTATGAAACATCACTAATCCTGCAACCATACTATACCAAGTGGCATACCAAGAGTAACAATAGTACAAACAACACATACTGGTAGACATCAACGGTTGATCGGAGCCTACTGTATATTATAATGTAGAAAATCAGTAAAGTCATGCAATATGGAAGTTACACCACCCCACTTCTCTATTCACATGCTCATACCCTTCCCAGGTAAAAAAAACATGACTGTGAACCTTAATTCTTGTGCCCCTCAATTACACCACCCTAAGGCTTTCCAAACCTACCTATAATGTCACAAAAATGTACAATCATAGGCTAACCCCTCTACCACATTAACATACACAAATACCGTGTCATCACTAGCCCTATCAACTAACCTATTATTTTTTAAAATACTCATGCCAACTCCCTGACCTTTTTTGGAACAGTAAATGAAACTGACTGTAATGACCCAAAAGGTTGTTTTTGGAATTTTAAAAATTAAATTACCAGTTCAATCCTCCCAATAATTGCCCAAGTTTTTCCTAATCAGTGTATGGAGTTGGTTATGAAATTCAATTGAAAATTTATGATTTTCGGAAGTTTTGAGTTTTTGGAAGGTCTTAAGTTGTTAAAAGTGGTATTTGGTAACAATCAGAGTGTCGAACCTCCAAAATGAAATTTTGTCACTTCCATCAGCTTTAGAATGTGGAGCTTGATCTGGGAGAGTTGTCGATTTTAGGTTCGGGGTTGTTTTTAGGATATGAGTTGGAAGTTTAGGTGATTTTGGACTAAGGATTGACTTTGATCAACATTTTAAGTTTGGATATTAAGATCAGATTTCTGACGGTTCCAGTGGATTTGAGAGATGATTTTAGGCCTAGGTGAGATCTTAGTTAATTTGTAGAGGTTATGAGGGTAGTTTGCTCTTTTTGAGTGTTAAGTTAGTTTATTGTGACCTTCAAAAATTCGGGTAAACGAGATCTCTCAGATTCATGTTCCAATGGTTCCATTGAGTCTGAAATGTCAATTCTAGTTGGGTAGCAAGTCTAGTTTTTGTACTCAGGTTTCCGAATGAATCTCGAATGTCTATTTGAGAATGTTTGTGGTTTAAGTGATGTTGTTGGTTTGGTGTATTTGATGCATGATAACTTGTTCATCATGATCACAAGGAAAACCAACACGATCACAAAGGTATATGTTTCTATGCATCACGATCGCGTGGATGGCTGTCGTAATCGTGTAGTGATATTTTTTTGATCATCGCGACCGTGTGGAGGGCTATCGCGATGGTTAAATCAAATGAGTCGGCCATTTAACTCAACACGATCGCGAGACCTTGGTTATCGCAATTGCAAGGAGTTAAAGTTGTCTGACAAAATGTTTTTTCAAATCGGGATTCTTCCCCATTTTCACCATTTTTGAGTCTTTGAAACTCTTGGAAGACGATGTCAAGGAGATTTTTCGTGGGAGATCTTTTAGGTAAGTCTTTATGAACCTAAATCTTCATTTCCTAATTATCATTTGTGGTTTTCAACATGAAATTAAGGATTTTTAACTTCAAGGACTGGAAGGTTCTTAAGAACTTAGATTTAAGAGAAATAATGATTTGTGATTGATTTCAACTCTACTTTCAAAATGGTTTTTACCGATTGTTTCCAAATATTTTGGGTAGAATTTTGTATAAATTTACAAAACTTAAACCTTATTTTTTGAATTGGGTATTTGGGTCTATTTGGCCCGCCATAACTCTTGATATGGGTAATGTTAGTTTTGAAATCTTATTACGATCACTTATTTGAACATAATATGTTGAGTTAGAGAGTCGATGAAAGGGGAAAACTCATGTTTTGGAGTGATTGTTTGATTAACTAAGGCAAGTGGACTTCTTGACTTTTTTGAACCTTGTATGCCATTATATAATTAGGAGTAATGGAAATTGGTGAAAGGATTCATATAAGAATTGTATATCGTAAATTGATGATGTGAACTTTCTAAACAACTTGGGTTAAAATGAAAATCTTGTTGATTTGTATGACTTGATTAATATCATGGGTAATTAGCCAAATGAGTTGATTCACTTGACGATTTTCTTTGATTGACTTATTGATGTTGCATTATCATCCTCATATTTTATTATTGCACTATTATGTTTGCATTGATGCAGCACCACTATTGTGATGATTTTGGTGAGGATGGAGGAAACATGGAATATGCCACACGTCCATGGTAGATTCGTTGAGTGGAAATAGGGAATGGGCCACACGTCTGTGGCAGATTTGTTGAAATAAAACTGGGATCGGGCCATACGCCCATGGCAGATGCATGGACTATGAAGTCCCCCATGGGTCTCAGAGTGAGATACAATGGGTGTGTATCATTATGACAACCATGCATCACTATATATAATATTGCAAATTATTGTATTACACTTCATTTGATTATGACCATTGATATGTATATTGTTGAGAGCCTTGATTTGTGCAACATTATAACGATGGACTATTTGTGTGGAGGTGCAATTCGAGTTATTTCTTATGTGCTTTGTTATGTGGAGTGAGAACTGTTTAGAATGGGTTGTTTGTTTATTACAAGTTGTAGTTGTGGAGGTTTAGATTGAGTGGTTGATTTAATGTTCCAAGCACACCTTATCCAATTCTAGGTGCCAATGATCGTTAGTCAGTATAAAACCCAACAATTGAGTTGGGGTCGAATCTCACAGGAATCAGAAAGGGTCTCAAAAACCGGGCGGGCGGGCTTTTGGGCACACGGAAAAATGGAAGTGGGTGGAGGGTGTATAAAACCCAACAATTGAATTGGGGTCGAATCCCACAGGGAGCGGTACATATTCAAATTCAATTAGGAAGTGCAAACGTGGTCTAATCAGCCATAAGAGTAGAAATTATCGAAAAATTCATGAATCAAATTAAAGGGGTGACACGAATGTCAGATAAGGGTTTTGGTTTTTAATTAACAACTACAAAGTAGTCACAAACACTTTGAAATAACAATAAGGAGAGGAATTCTCGGGATGTGATCGATTATAGGTGAATTTCGATATATGGGTAACTAAAACTACTAGTAAACAACTAAAAATCAGTGAGTAGGCTAGACTATAAAAGAGACAGCTTTCTCTCGAACAAATATCCTGAATCAGGTGCTTTCTTTCGAACATCAACAAGCATAACAATGAAGAACAACCCACACCTTAATTCATCCATTCTCTCGAGCTAGATGGGTAGGATTGGATTTAGGATTCACTCTCTCGAGCTAAAGCCAGCTGAACCCAATACCTACAAATCATTAATCAATAATCTTAGTTCTAAAACCTCTCTCTAGAGCAAGCCAAGAACACAAAATTAGAACTGTATTTGCAACTACAATTCATAAATTAAACCATAATTAATGATTAAACTCATTTCAAAATAGCATTTAAACTAGTAATTAACAATACCCATAAACTAATTCAACCCATAATCACATGATCACACCCCAAGAATTGGGGTTTTAGCCAAACATCATAAAAGAGTAAAAACGATTACCAAATCGATTAGCCATCAATTGGGTACGAGTAATTTAGTCTTTACAATGCTTAAATTTGCAGAATAATCAAAACCCGCTTCCAAAATCTCCAAATTGAATCTCTAAAATCCTTCTAAACTATGAAAAACTATAGAGAAAAGTGTTCTAAACTCAATTCGCATTCACCAACATAATTCTGCATACTCAAATGTTTGTTCAAAATCTAATTTATAGTTGCCAAAAATAAGACACAAACGGCCGTTTGGCGAAGTAAGTAGGGCTCGCTGAACCACTCGGTGAACCCCCTATTGATCTCTACCATCACCTTTTTGCCTTGACACTCAGCATCCTCAAGTTGTGTAACTTTGGGCGATCTCTCTTTGCATCGCGAAATTGCTCGGTGATTCGCCGACTACTCCTTTTTGTCGCCGACTGCTCCTTTTTATTGCCGACTTGGTCTCTTCTCTCAGGGCTGGCACACTGGTACTTTAGGCGGTCAAGCTAGACACTCGGTGATTCGCCAAGTGCTCTTGGTGATCACCAGACTTGCCTTTCTTCATTTCTTCAGTTTGTTTTGTTCCGTTTTTCCTATTAGTGTCCTTGCTTTGTTCCTCAATCCATATACCTGAGAATCAAGGATTTAACATCAGTTTATGGCACAAATTAAGCATTTGAGGACACTAAATCTATATAAACAAAGCCCCAAATGAGTCCAAATTTCAGACTCATCAACACCCCTAACTTAAACTTTTGCTTGTCCTCAAGTAAAACTCAAGATTAGCAATTCAAAAAGGATGTCTCAAATAGTGCTGCATAAGACTTGACATGAATGAACACAACAAGATTCAACTTACTCATGCAGTGATCAATTGTGCACTCAAAGATTTAAACTGTGACTCACCATTATAAAAGATGCTCAAGTTCACAATACTTGCTTCAAATGCAAGTTCAAGCTCAACAAAGGTACTCAAATGCCCTCACAACAAAAATGATTCCCATATTCACAAAAAGTTCTTCAACAATTTATTGTTCTGGAATCACATACGACTCTCACACTCACAAAGATGAACACATGCATGATTTCACCCATAGGTTTGCCCTTATTTTCCAATCAACATTTGTTTCAACTCACTCAAGATCACAAAGGTCTTTTCAAGGCTTGTAACGAGGCTGAGTGTAAGGGTATGATCATTTAGGCTTAGTGACTGCTACCTTCATGAAGTGTGGTCTGAACATCACTTTCTTCCTTTTCTTCAAAATTTTGATCATGCTCATAATTCACCCCATTATTCAACTTTCACCCCATTATTCAACTTCAAATGGATTATCAGATACCCCATTTCTTTTGCAACTTCCACTACTTTATTTCACAACTTTTTCATTCTTTTTCTTTTGCTTTTTTTTTTTTTTTATATGGAGGGGTTCCATCTTTTTCAAAACCATTGCTCAAAGGGGGAATTTCTCACACTTCTTGATTTCCCTTCTCTTTTCACCACACCCCCAACTTAGGCTTTTGGACTAAGTTGGCCATTCAAATAAACCACACTTCATGAGAGTTATGGGTGAATGGATTAGGAGTCACAATTTTTCAAGTTTCTTCCAAGAAAAGGATAAGGCTTAAGAGGGTTCAAGCAAGGTTCACACATCTCACAAGGTTTGCCACAAAAGAGGTATATTGTTAAATTGTTTCACTCTTTAAAATCGTTGCCTAAAATCATTTCAAGTGTTTGCATCACTTAGTCAACCGGACCAACGGGGCAAATTCTAGGTTCATCACACACAATGTTCAAGGTAATCTCATCACACAAGGCATTGACACCAATATCAAACAAGACTCCACACTTTCTAGATAGTGTGCAATGTTCATCACAAGAGACTCATTCGATAACCGGCTAGTCACAATGAGATGCTAAAAGTCCATACATTGTCTATGCAACTTCATTTGGCCTCATCGTAGCCACACATTCATTTCGTTCAATTAAGAGCACTATTCAAGTCATCGGTATTGATCATAATTGATACTCAAATTCGCACAAGAATAGCCATAATCACAAACAATAGAGGTGGCACAAATTTTAAAAATAGGTCAAAACCATTTCCATTCAAAACAAGGAGCCACAAGTTCAAACATCCACAAGATTGAGATCAAAACACCATCAAACATATAAATAGATCACAAAACCCAATATTCACAAACAAACTGTAATCATAAGAGGTAGGTATGGAAATACCTGACCCCACCCATAAAAGAAAAGTAGTTGTCCTCAAATGCAACTAAAACAACAATAATCAATAAAAACAACATAGAGGGAGGTAAATATGTCATCCTGCCAGGATAAGCTTGAGGTGAAGTCTGCATCGCAGTCACTCCGTCTGTCAAGGCATCTAGCCCGGGGTCACACTGTGGGATTGGGCATCAGTGCTCGGTGTAACATCAACACTGGCTCCATTGTAGCCTTCCATAGAAGTGTCCCTCAAAGATGTCTGAATGGCCGAATGTACCATAGCCTCATCGACCTCAGTCAGGCCCTCATAGGTGGTCTCCTCCTGAACATCGAGCTGCTTCTCATTAGTCTCAGCTTCAGACTCTGCATCCACATCATCAACTCTAAACATTAGAACTTGCTGGAATATCTATTTTCAAGTCGTTAGGGATCTCCACGGTCATAAAAACCATCGACATATCAGTGGACTTCAGTTGGTCCACATCTCTTCTCAACTCTGCAATTACAGCCTTTAAGACCATCACCTCATGAAGGGCTCCCTGACCTTTCTCACGCACCTCTATCCTTGCCGTGAGGGCATCAATAACATCTCTAAGAGGTGTCAAAGCAGCAGTGAGAGCTCTCTCAATCATCCCAAGAATTGCAACCTCTATCCTAGAGGCACGCACATCAGTCGAATGGGCTAGGTGCCTCATCCGTAACAGCATGGCCTGGGTGAGTGGAGGTTGGGATGCAACAGTACTAGTAGTAGACCTAGGAGGTAGGGGAGTGGTAGAAGAACTCGGAGTCATAGAAGGGGCAGAGCTAGAAATACCTGAAGGCCAGTGGCCGGAGTAGGCAATACTGCCTCTGCAGGTAGTGTCTCAATATCAACAACCGGGAATGTATGCACCGGGGCTGCCCTCTTCTTCTCAGCCTCATTCTTCAAGTACTTGGCCTTAATACGCTGAATGTTAGTAGAGGAGGTGAGAATCACTTCCATGTCCTTCTTCTTATCATGTGGCAGCTGGGCTCATCTACACAACTCGGTGATTAACATTGGGAAAGGAAGAGATGTTTGTTGCTGCCTAGCTCTCATGGCCATCTCCTGTCTGATAATTGCACCTAGATTAATGCACTTCTATGCAATGATGGATCCAAGACAGGCTGCCTTTGTGTCGCGGAGGATAAACTCATTTTGGGACGGCATAATTGTGCTACTGATGAAGCCAAACCAATAACTTGCTGCCACATTAAAGTCTTTCTTCTCTATTGTCACTCCGGCCTCGATCCACATAGTAGTATTGTCAGATAAAAGAAAGGCGAACCAACCTTTCATTTCCTCCAAATCCGTTGTCTTGATCTTGCTCTGATAGTCATCTTCCTTCCCTTGACAATTCCATAGTCTACTGGCTTGAAGGTAGCAACCTTCCTCTTTCCCTGAGGCACCAAAGCTCCATAGGTAGTGTAGAACTCCCAAATCCAATTAGGAATGTAAGGGCCCCAGGGTTTAGTAAAGAGATGGAAGTTGTGGGATTTCAGAGTGCTCCATATCTCTAAATATCTGTCCATCACACCATCTGTGGACAATCTCTTCTCCTCAATGATAGTCCTCAGTCCCTCGGCCTTTAGTCTATTGAGAGACCGGGGAGGAGGACCCTGTGCAGGTGGTGCTGGGACCACAGTCTGATATAGAACTGGAGAAGGAGGAGTGGTCTGAGGCACCCAGATCCTAGACGGATCATGCATCCTCTTGGAGCACATTTCAGCTCTCCGGGCTAATAACATCTGGTCATCCTCAGGCTCAGAGATGACAACTTGAGAATCCTGGTGTTCCCTCTCACTTTCATATGTTGTAAGGTGAGTCGTGTAGACTCCCTCACTTGTCAGAGCTGACCTCCGTTGACTCAGCTGCGACGCCTTGCCCTTTCCTTTGCCTTTCCCACCCGTGGTAGGAAGTTTGGATGCCTTTGCTTTGGATGCCGCTGCATCCTCAGTTATGATGATCCCTTTTACCCATTTATGGGGAGGCATGTCTCGTCCTAGTACTTTGGTTCTATCCATATCTACAAAACACATCAAAAAGTGTTAGAAACCATTCAAGAAAATTATATATATCAAGTTGCAGAAAGATTCGCTGAACTAGTCGACAAGTCACTAAGTCACTTAGGCGAGCTAGATTGGGCTCGACGAAAGGACCAGCTTGAAAATTTCCAGAAATAAGGCATGTCAGTGATGTTCAGGGACCTTTCGATAAATCGCCAACATGACTCGGCGAGCTTAGACTTGCCCACCAAAAATTACAGTGTGTTTTAGGGGTTAGGGGCGCAAAAAGGGCGGTCAAAGGAACCTTTCGGCGAGTCGCCGAGTGAACTCGACAAGCTCATGCTTCCCGTCGAAAGTTACAGACTCAACTTAGCCAAATCTAGAAATTAAGGGCAATCAAAGGGGGACTTTGGCGAACTGCCGAACGGTTCGGCGAGCTTGACCCAACTCGCCAAATTGCCCCAACGTGCCAACTTTCAACCCTATTTCCCAAAATCAAGCCTGCAGCCCCCGAAATCAAAATCAGACACACATCCCATACAATTCAAACCAGACCCATATGACCCATGCCTTCGGGGTACTCAGACTTCCCCCGATTTGGCCAAAATTAGCCATTTGATGACTTTTGCCGTTAAGAATGACGTCAAACGCTCCATCATTAGGAAAATTACATTGTTTGGCTGAATTCGGGGTTACTCAGACTTCACCCAACTAGACCCAATATCAAAGAACCGCAGCCCAACAATTTAGAAAAAAATTAATCGCACAAAACACGGGAAATCATCTTCTTAAGAAATTAGGTATAAGTTTGAAAACAAAACAGACAATCTGACATATAAAAACATCATTTAAACAATTACCCAACACAAATCAACACATATTTACTGATAACATTTGAGTTCAACCACTAATCAAAGGTGTGGGATTCGAAAAACCAACCTGTATGCCGGATTGATAATTTGAAAAGCCAGGCGGCAAAGTAATTCGATTCCGGGCACGAGATCACACACAAAAAGCGAACAAAATAGTAAAGTATGGAGAATCTAAAGTGCAAGTGAGAGTGTACGGGGTTAGAAATGAGAGAATATGAAAGATTTTGAAATTTTAAGCTATTTGACTTTTTAAAACCTTTCAATTTGCGGCCCTTTCGTCGGTGTTAGTCGACACGCCGAACCACTCGATGATGCGCCGAGTGGTAATTTACCTCGCCAAGTTTTACAGGACCTCTAGTCAATTTGGGGGTGGAAAAAATTGGGCTTGCCGACCTGTTCGATGAATCTCCGATTAAGAAATTGGCCCGCCAAGTTTTGCAGACTTCTACTTTAGGCCTTGTGGGTCCAACAATGGTCCAGATAGGGTTCGCCGACTGGACTCTTGGCTCGCCAAACCACTTATATTTAAACACACTTCACTTTTCAACCTGCACAATCAACACCTGTTATTAAAAATTAAACTTAAATCAATATAGCCCCGTAGGCAACTCTAACTCATTGCCCTTTTAGGCATCCATGCAGCCCCGTAGGCATAACATAGCCCTTCTAGGCATAAATCACATTCCTGCAACTAACCACAATAGCCCCAAGGGCAACAATAACAATCCAATAGCTAAAATGAGCAATTTAGTTATAAGCAACCTATACAAATAGCCTTTAAGTCTTGTCTAACATAGGAATACTACTAACTGAATAAGAATCCCGACAAGGGAGGATTATATCAACTCGAGCAACCAACAATCAATAATAACGACTACAAGTATATCAAGGATAACAACCCAATTACATTGATCCTAAGCTTTAAGGAAACATGCCGTAAATAGGGAATAGCCTTAACATACCTTTTTTCACTGAATTCACGTGGCCTAATGAATTTTACTCATAACCCTCTCGATACTACAACAAGGCAGGACCATAATCAACACACAAAAATAGAAGATACCATGACAATCCGATAAAAGATATGTATTTCCATCAAAAATTGCTATTTTCTGCTTATAAAAGCTAGAGTCGATGAAAGAAGGGTCTTACCTTGATCTTAAGTTCGTAATACGCCTCAAAACCTTCAAATATTTCCAAACCCTTGTTGTCAGGGACTTAAGTCGAGAAAATCTATACTTTAGTTGATCCTAGAAATGGGTTTCTCTAATTTTTCTGGTTCTTACCTAAAAAATGAAGAAAAGGTCGAAGAAGAAGCTGTATATAAAGTTCCACCGACCTAGGGCCCCACCTCACGTGCCTGCTTGTGCAATCCCACGAAAATGTGAATATCTCTCTATTCTAAAGTCGTATGAACCAAATGTTTGATGCATTTGAAACTAGACTTGTAGACCTTCAATTTCATAGTTTTTTGGACCATAACTCTTTATATTTTGGGAGAAAACCTTTGAGACATTCGACCCAAATTTCTGAGAAATCTTTACAAAGGAACTTATGATAACTTTCGCCAACTTTCATTTTGTCACTTACCTAACTTCAAAACTTGAGATACCACCCTTGAACACTTAAAATATGACATACCACATCATTCTTAATTTATTACCCACCCTCCTGGTCTTTCCGTGAAGATACGAGTAATTTTATACGTTTAAAAAAGGTAGGGTGTTACATCCTTCCCCCCCTTAGAAACATTCGTCCTCAACTGAAAAATCTGAGTCACACGGTTAAGTCCTTAGGAGTTGCCAAAATTTAGGTAGAGTATCCTTTGTAAATGTCACTATCTAGGATCCTGAAACACAAAATTTCTAACCTAAGCGTTTCACACGATGTCATAAATAGCTAAGCACTATAGCTCAACAATAACAGTGCGAACAAATATACAACAACAACAACAACAATAATAAGCAACAAAAATAAAATAAAAAATCAAATAGGTATCTTACCTCACTAGCCTAATATAAATTGATATGCCATCACCCTGGGGTATGAAACAAGTGAGGATATTTGGACCTCATGCGATCCTCAGCTTCCCAAGTCACCTATTCTCTATTCTTTTTTCTCCACAATACTTTAACTGAAGACACCTCTTTGGTCCTCAATTTATGGACCTGTTGATCTAATATGGCAAATGGAGTTTCCTCGTAGGACAAATCCTCTGTGATCTGAACATCCTCAACTGGGACAACCCGATAAGGGTATTCTACGCACTTCCGTAGCATTGATACATGGAAAAATGGATGCACAGATTCTATCACCGAAGGGAATTCTAACTCATAAGCCACTTGTCCTACCCTCCGAAGGATCTGGTATGGTCCAATGAATCTTGGACTAAGCTTGCCTTTCTTTCCAAATCTCATAACATCTTTCATAGGCGAGACTTTTAAGAATACCCAGTCATCGACAAAACTCTAATTCCTTTCGTCGCACATTGAGTATGACTTCTGTCGGCTTTGACCTATTAGCAACCTCTCCCGAATGAGCTTAACCTGCTCCACTGTTTGATGTACTAGGTCAGGTCCAATCAACCCTGACTCACCTACCTCGAACCATCCAATGGGGGATCTACATTTTTGCCCATACAAAGCCTCATAAGGTGCTATCCCGATGCTAGAATGATAACTATTATTGTATGCGAACTTAATAAGAGGTAAGTACTTATCCCAACTTCCATTAAAGTCCAACATTCATGCTCGTAACATGTCCTCAAGTGTTGAAATAGTGTGTTCAGCTTGGCCATCTGTCTGAGGGTGAAAGGCGGTACTGAGATTAACTTGCGTCCCTAATCCTTTATGGAAAGACTTCCAGAAGTTAACGGTAAATTGTGCTCCTCGATCTGATATAATAGATATTGGGACGCAGTGCAACCTAACAATCTCTCAGATGTAAGGCCCTGCATAATCTTCAGTTGTGAAAGTAGTCTTGACTGGTAAGAAATGGGTTGATTTTGTTAGTCTGTCAACAATTACCCAAATAGAGTCAAACTTACGAGCGATCGAGGTAACCCTGTAACAATTACCCAGCGGGCTTTTGGTGCTCAATCTTCACTTGTTGGTAGTTAGGACAATGTACCACAAACTCAAGAACGTCCTTCTTCATCCCGTGCCACCAATAGATCTCCTTAATATCATGGTACATCTTCTTCGAACCAGGGTGAATAGAAAAATGGGAATGATGTGCCTTTTCCATAATCTGATGTCGAAGCCCTGCAACATTCGGAACACACAATCGACCATTATATCTAAGAGCTCCATCTCCTGCTATATCAAATGCTACAGACTGCTGATCCTGAGCCTTGGCTCTGAGCTGCTCTAAGCTAGGATCCTCATGTTGCCGTGCTTTTATCTCCACAACTAGGATGATATAGTTGTGTCCTGAATTGTGACCCCACTATCATCTGCCTCTAACAATTTGACTCCAAGCTAGCTAACTGATGAAGCTCTCGTGCTAGATCACGCTTCTCCACACTTAAATAGGATAAACCTCCCATAGATCTTTGACTGAGGGCATCAGCTACCATATTCACCTTTCCTGGATGATATAAACTATCCACGTCTTAGTCATTGAGTAACTCAAGCCATCGACGTCATCGCAGATTTAACTATTTTTTTCTAAAGATATATTGAAGGCTTTTATAATCTGTGAAGATGTCAACATGAACGCCAAACAAATAGTGTCTCCTGATCTTTAATCCATGCACAACTGCAGCCAACTCTAAATTGTGCGTCAGATATTTCTTCTCATGCTTCCTCAACTGCCTTGAAACATATGCGATAACCTTACCATGTTGCATTAGATTACATCCCAACCCAAAACCAGAAGCATCACAATACACTGCATAACTTTCTGAACCCTCTGGCAATGCTAGAACTTGTGCTAATGTCAACCTGTCCTTTAGCTCCTGGAAACTATGCTCGCAAGCCTCAGTCCACTGGAACTTAGCTGCTTTTTGAGTGAGCTTCGTTAATGGTGCTGAAAGTGAAGAAAACCCCTCTACAAACATTCTGTAGTACCCATCTAACCCTAAGAAACTACGAACCTTAGTCAGAGTCATAGGTCTGGGCCAAGTTTTTACGACCTCAATCTTTTGTGTATCAACCGCAATGCCTGCATATGATACAATAAGGCCTAAGAAAGCTACAAAGTTCAACCAGAACTCACACTTATAAAACATTGCATAAAGTTCTCGATCTCAAAGAACCTGAAGGACTGCTAGCATATGATTTGATGCTCAGCTTTTGAACGTGAATACACCAAAATATCATCAATAAATACAATCACAAACAAGTTTAGATACGGCCTGAATATACTATTCATCAGGTCCATGAATACTGATGGGGCATTAGTTAATCCAAAAGACATTACCAAGAACTCGAAGTGTCCATATCTGGTTCTAAAAGCTGTCTTTGGAACGTCTTTCTCTCAAACTCGTATCTGGTGGTACCCTGATCTTAAATCAATCTTTGTGAAGCACTCAGCACCTTGTAACTGATCAAACAAGTCATTGATTCTTGAAAGAGGATACCTATTCTTTATAATGGCCTTATTCAGCTGTCGATAATCGATAAACATTCTTAGTGAGCCATTTTTCTTCCTCACGAATAACATTGGCACACCCCATGGTGAAGTACTAGGTCTGATAAAGCCTTTATCCATCAAGTCTTTCAGCTGATCCTTCAACTTCTTTATCTCAGCAGGAGCCATTTTATAAGGAGGGATAGATATGGGTTGTGTACTTGGTAACATATCGATAGAAAAATCAATTTTTTGTTCTGGAGGGATACCAGGGAGCTCGTCTGGAAATACATCTAGAAACTCATTAACTACCGGAATAGACTGAAGAGTCAGTGGTTCTGCATCTATATCATGAATACGAACAAGATGATAAATACAACCTTTAGTGATCATCCTCCTTGACTTAAGATAGGAAATAAACCTACCTTTCGGCGTTGCTGTATCGCCTTTCCATTCCAGAACTGCCTCTCCTGGAAAGTGGAATCTAACAATCTTTGTCCGACACTCAACATTAGCATAACAAGATGCTAACCAGTCCATACCCATAATGATGTTGAAATGGACCATCTCTAACTCTACCAGGTCTACAGAGGTCTGACGGTAGATAATTTCTATTGTGCAACCTCAATAGACTCTCCTGGCAATAATAGACTCACCAACTGGTGTAGATACAGTAAAGGGTCGATCTAATAACTTTGCTACTATACATAACTTCCCCGCAATAAATGGGGTAAAATAAGATAGAGTAGATCCAGGATTTGTCAAAGCATAAACACAATGAGAGCAAACAATTAATGCACCTGTCACAACATCTGGTGATGACTCTGAGACTTGTCGGCTGGCTAGTGAATATGTACGGTTCTGGCCACTACCAGAACTAGATGCTCCCTCTCTGCCTCCGCCTCTACCTCTACTTGCTGAAGTCTGGGGTCCACGCCCTGTAGACTGTTTTAATGAGGATGAACCTACTACTGACCCGGTCGATTGACCTATACCACCCTAACCTATGGTGGGGCAGTTCCTCCACCCATGCTCTTGCTGTTAACAAGAAAAACTACCTATGGAACCCTACCTGTACCTCCCAAAATGCATCCTATCGCAAGTAGCGCAATGCAGCGGTGCTGTCCTAGCCTGGCTTGAGCCTCTCTGCTGCTAAGAGCCCGATGCTTGTGAACCCTCACCTGGGTCTGACTGTCCCTAACGATTAAATCTGCTACCTTGGAACTGCTGTGGCGGAGGTCTAGGTGGCCTACTAGAAAATTAAGGTCTGGGACCACCCTAAAAATCTCCATGTGAACCAACGAGCCTATCACTCTTCTGTCTCTCTCTCGAGACCCTCTCAGTCATATACTGTAGATGTCGGCGATCCTCTATGCCTTGTGCAAAGGCCTGAATTAGCGAGATATCTATATTATCATTTAGTGCAGCAGTAGAACAAGTGTCGATATAGTCTGAGTCAAGCCGTCCCACAAATCTACGCACCATGTCATGCATCGTATCAACAAATGCTGGTGCATATCTAGCCAATGAATCAAATCTCAGCCCGTACTCTTGGACACTCATGCTGCCCTGTCGGAGGTTCAAACACTAGTCCACCCGGCCATCCCTAATCTCTCGAGGAAAATATTAATCTATGAAAGCTTCTGCAAAGCTATCCCAAGTGGGTAGAGATGCATCCTTTCCCCTAGATCTCTCCCAACTTTCGTACCAAAATACTGCAACATCACGCAATCAAAATGCTGCTAACTCAACTGACTCAGTCGCTGAGGCATGCATGACTCTGAAGATCCTATGAAGCTGATCAACAAAGTGCTGAGGGTCTTCTCCGTGATCTGTTCCTGTAAACTATAGAGGATTCAAGGCAAGAAATTCACGAACTCTCGAACTTCCGAGCCTCTCAGAAGGTCCGGCAACATCTGGCGTAACTGGCTGGTGCTGTGCATCTACTAATTGTGCTTACATACATACTACACTCTTGAAATCCTGGTCAAATGGAATAAGAGGAACTAGATGTGGTGCTGGTGGTGGAGTCGGGGGTCCTGTAGCCCTCGGAGGCACCTGAAGTGGTGCAGAAGCTATAGGCGGCTGAGAAAACGTATCCCCATGGATCTCACAATAGGCTACCTACTACCTCCACCTGTGGTATCTTGCCAGTTCCCTCGCCTGCAGCTGTATCTAGCCCCTGGCTAGCTATGGTCTGTCTGGTGTCAACCATCTATATCTGCATACAAATATCAATTATAAGCTAGAAACCTTAACCCTTAAGACACCGCTCTATAGCACGAGGTGAGCAAAAGAAGGATAGTAATTCTAACATGACTGGTAGCTTCTTGCTTATCGAATGTGGTGCACAACACATTTATAATCAAGACTCTACTAGACATGGCCTGCAGACTTCCTAGGATACGACGTTGCTCTGATACCATGTTTGTCACGCCCCAAACTCAAAGAGAGCAACTGGCTCCTAATGCAAAAACTCAGGCCCGAGCCGACCCTGCTGAACCATTTGCTACTAGCGCATGGCAGCCACACGCAATCAAGAAAACAAACAAGTATATCTCGGCTTAAAACTTAGCCCTCGACCAGCAAGGCCCATGTCAACAGATCTGTAAAAGAAACAACTACTCCCAAGAGTTCTCTAAAAAATTGCCAAATAGGATAGAAGTCCTGATTGGGCCTTCACGACCACCATGATCTCTATCCCAAAACTGAAAGCAAGTATATAACAAGACAATGCATCACACAACTAACAAGCTTCAACAAACCAACAAAATTAGGCCAGCATGGCCATAACGTAGCTATAAACCCCACACTAGTTTGCAAGCCTCTAAGAGTAGTAAAGATTGGTGGGACAGGTCCCAGCCTACCCATAAAAATATATACAACAAAAGCTCACAAACCTCCAAACTCTGGCAGCTCCGGAGGAAAGGGGCAAGCCAACCGGATATAAGTCAATCCTGCTGCTGAGGAGGTCTACTCGTTCGTCTGTTAGGACCTGCATGCATGAATGCAGCGCCCCCATGCAATTGTGTGTTAGTACAAAATAATGTACAGAGTATGAAATGCAATATACTATAAGCATGTATCCTAATATATTGGAATAATACGATAAATAAATCAAGGATAAGATAAGCATACTGACCTGCTCCTAAATCTAAACTTATCAAAAATAATAAAACAGTAACCTAACCAAGCCCTTATAAGTTCGGCAGGTACAAACAGCAGACAAGACCACCTACTCAGGCCCTCATAAGCCCGGAAGGTGCCAATCAGTCTATATACCCTTATCGGTAGTCCCCTAGCCCCGTAGGCAGTTACATAGCCCTATTAGGCATTAATATAACCCCGCAGGCAGCACATAGCTCTCTTAGGCATCAACATAACTTATAGACAACTCATTGCCCTCTTAGGCAACAACATTTCCATGTAGGAAGCACATAGCCTTCTTAGACGTCAATATAGCCCTGTAGGAAATTCATAGACCTTCTAGGCATAAATATAGCTCCGTAGGCAACTCTAACTCATAGCCCTTTTAGGCATCCATATATCCCCGTAGGCAGAACATAGCCCTTCTAGGCATAGATCACATTCTTGCAGCTAACCACAATAGCCCAAGGGCAACAATAACAATCCAATCACTAAATGGAGTAATTTAGTTATAAGTAACCTATACAAATAGCCTCTAAGTCGTGTCCAACATAGGGACGCTACTAACTGAATAAGAATCCCGACAAGGGAGGATTATATCAACTAGAACAATCAACAATCAACAATAACAACTACAAGTATATCAAGGCTAACAACCCAATTACATTGATCCTAAGCTTTAAGGAAACATACAGTAAGTAGGGAATAGCCTTAACATACCTTTTTTCGCTGAATTCACATAGCCTAACGACTTTTACTCATAACCCCTATATACTACAACAAGGTAGGACTATAACACACAAAAATAGAAGATACCATGAAAATTCAATAAAATATATGTATTTCCATCGCAAATTGCTATTTGATTCTTATAAAAGCTATAGTCGATTAAATAAGTGTCTTACCTCGATCTTAAGTTCATAATACACCTCAAAACCTTCAAATATGTACAAACCCTTGCTGTCCCAACACTAAAGTGTGATATGCTACGAAATTGATAAAACAAATTATACCACGATGATGAGCCCAATGCGTTGAACAACTTTTGTCAAGGACTTAAGTCGAGAACATCTACACTTTAGTTGATCCTAGAAATGGGTTTCTCTAATTTTTTTGGTTCTTACCTAAAAAATGAAGAAAAGGTCGAAGAAGAATATGTATATAAAGTTCCACCGACCTAGGGTCCCACCTCACGTGCCTGCTTGCGCAGTCCCACGAAAATGTGAATATCTCTCCATTCTAAAGTCGTATGAACAAAATGTTTGATGCATTTGAAACTAGAATCGTAGACCTTTGATTTCATATGTTTTTGGACCCATAACTCTTTATATTTTGGGAGAAAACCTCCGAGACATTTGACCCAAATTTCAGAGAAATCTTTAAAAAGGAACTTACGGTAACTTTCGCCAACTTTCATTTTGCCACATACCTAACTTCAAAATTTGAGATACCACCCTTGAACACTTAAAATATGACATACCACATCATTCTTAATTTATTACCCACCCTCCTGGTCTTTCCATGAAGATACGAGTAATTTTATACATTTCAAAAAGGCGGGGTGTTACAAATGGGTAGTGCGGGTCTTGCTTGAATTTCGTTAATGTGTGCTTTGATTTTGTTTTCGGGGTTTGCGGGATTGAATTCAAGAAGGTGGATTGAAAATGGCCACGTTGGGCCATTTGGCGAGCTAGGTCGAGCTCGCCGAATCGTTCAACGGTTATACCAATATCTCCATCTCGCCCTTAATAGCGTGTCAAATTGGATGCTTGAGTATGTAACTTTTGGTGAGAAGCCATGGGTTGCCGAAATCACTCAGCGACTTGTCGAAAGTACTCTTGATCGCCCTTTGTATGCTATTTTGACCCCCTAATACATTGTAACTTTTGGCGGACAAATCCATGTTCATCGAACGTAGTCGGCGATTCACCGAAAAGACCTTCCCATCGCCAACTTGTTATAATTTTAAGCCAATGCTTTTGGCGAGCCCGAGTTAGCTCGCCAAAGAGGTTCGGCGACTCGTCGATCCACTTGGCGAGTCTTCCTGCAATAGATTGCCTTTGCTTTTATTTGATTTTTCCCCTAACTTTTCCGAATCTTTTGCAGATATGGTACATACAAATCAAAACATGCCACCTAAAAAAGCAGCAAAGGGCATTAATATAAACGAAGGGGGTTCAAATCCTCCAAAGAGAGGAAGAGAAGAACTTCCACTGGGAGACAAAGGCAAGAGGTAGAAACATATATCAAAGAAAAGATTAGCTATTGAGACCCAAGTTGAGTGGTCTGAACCTGAAGATGATCAACCCTTGATTCACCAATAGAATAGGCTTCGAGATAGACCTCAACCCACACCCACCAGAGTTTCATCAGCTGCAGCTCCTCCTGAATCAGATGTAGTGCCAACTCAGGCACCCCAGTGACTCCTACACTCCCTATCGTTCCTCCAACTAAACTGATGAACAGGTTAAAAGGTGAAGGGGTACGAACTATCATAGAAGAAAAGATTCTATATATGGAGGTCATAGAAGGAAAATAACCCAATGTTATGGACACCCTCCGCTACCATGAGTTCGAGCAGTTCACAAGATCCTGAGGTCCTTACATTCCTTGCTGGGTTAGGGAATTTTACACAGCCTATGGTGAGTTGGTGCCCAAGAATAAGAAGATGGCAAGTGAGTTTAGACCGGTGAAGTCGGTCATGGTCAGAGGCAAAATGGTTGAGTGCCACAGTGAGCATATTAATAGTGTGTTGGGTAGACTACTGCACTCGGTACTTCATTTTGAGGGGTTACAGATTGTTCAGTCCCTAGATGATTTGAAGGGTAGGTTAGCTCCGATGATTTCTAACACCACCCCGAGGTGGATGGATGTAGGGGGTCCTATTGAGAAGAGGGACTTGAACATTGCTGCCAGGTTCTGGTTTGGCTTCATCAGCAACACTATCATGCCATCCCAGAATGAGTCGATATTGCATCATCCTAAGGCAGCTTGCCTTGGTTCTATCATGGCCAGGAGGCACATTGACCTGGGGCTGCTGATTTCATAGGAGATGGCCATGAGAGCCAAACAGAAGCTGACGTCTCTACCTTTTCCAGTTCTGGTCTCTGAGTTGTGCCAGCGAGCTGGAGTACCTCGTGACACTATGAGAGATATTGAGGTCACCCCATCTTCCACCACCAATATCCGGAGTTTTGAGGCCGAGTTCACATGAAATGAGGTTGACAAGAGGAGAACAACTCTAGCAGACACTTCTCCAGAGGTCAATGTTGACTCATTACCAGCAGAGGCATCTTTGCCTATTTTGGCTTCTGATCCTTCAAGTATATCCACCGCTTTCTCTTCTTCGCAGGCCCCAGGTGTTTCATCATCCTCCTCCTAACCTGCCAGGATTATTCAGGCCATGATCCTGAAGATGGGGTATTTAGCCCAATCAGTTGATACACGAGTGGCCTGACTCGAGAGGTCCATTCCAAGGATGATCGAGAGTGCCATACTTTCTGCACTCACCCCGCTTTAGACTTCTATTTATCCTTTGACGGTGAGAGTAACAGCTTGTGAAAGCAGATAAGGGAAGTCTTTTGAGGTTTTGGCTTTAAAAGCCGAAGTAGCAGATCTGAGGAAGGATGTAGACTATTTAAAGTCTACCAATTTCTGTTCATTAATAGAGAGGGCAGACGGCCTGGACGCTCCCGAGACCTTGGGGATCCCTCCAGCTACCACCAGAGATGTGCAGAGGGGTGGCACAACATATGATGATTCAGATGCAGGGACAGATAAGGAGCGACTAGAAGAACCTGAAGAGGAGATGGTAGAGAGCAGAGAAGAAAGCATATTCAGAGATTTGCCAGATCTTGTGGGGATAGTTATGCAGCCGGCAATCCAGACACCGTTGACTGATACGTCCACAACAAGTCCTAGCAAACCTGACACTGCTTTTCCTCTTGAGGCTACTCCGGGCACTGATGCCCATATTCAGATTGCCACATCGGGAACTGAGACTCCGACAGATGGAGAGACTGCATATACAGGACTTTTCCTTACCTCCTTCTCTATCTCATATGCTTTTACTTTTGGATACTTTTATTTGCATTTGAGGACAAATGCTTTTGTTTGTGGTGGGGTGAGGCCCAGACCTTTTGCGTGCTACTTTTGTTTGTGTTTCGTGTATATATTTGGGTTATTCTATTTGAAATTGTGTTAATACTGCTTATCTGTGGATGTTTGAGCTTGTGGCTCCTTTTATTTTTAAAGTGCAAAATGATTTTGACCCTTCCGAATTTTTTTGAATTTTTCACACATTTTCGCCACCCTTTATATGCTGTTGAATGTGGCTATTCCTTGGCAAACTTGAGTCTCAGTTTTGGTCAATACCGATGACTTGAATAGTGCTTACAATCGAACGAACATGAATGTACGACTATGATGAGGCCAAATGAAGTTACATAGACAATATGTAAACTCTTTTGCATCTCATTATGATTAGCTATTTAGCAAATCGTTTCTCTTGTGATGACCGTTGCACACTAGCAAAAGTGTGGAGTCTTGTTTGACTTAAGTGTCGATGCCTTGTCTGATAAGCTTACCTGGAACCATGTATGACAACACCTAGAATTTGGCCTGTTGGTCCGGTTGACTAAGTAAGACTTTCTCTTGATATGATCTTAGGCAACTTCAAAGAGTGTGAACCAATTCGACATATACCTCTTTTGTGACCTACCTTGTGAGCGTGTGATTCTCTCTTGAACACCCTTTGAGCCTTACCCTTCTTTGGAAGAAACTTGATGAAAACTAGACCTTTCTTAATCCATTAGCTATAATCCTCTTGAGTTGTGGTTAATTGAATAGCCAACTTAGGCCAAAAGCCTAAGTTGGGGGTGTGGTGAAAAAGAAAAGGGAAAGTCAAGAAGTGCAAGGAAAGTCTCCTTTAACCTATGGTGTTGAGAAAAATGGAACCCTTCCATATAAAAAAAGAGAAAGAGAAAAAGAGAAGAAAAGAATAAAAAAGAAAAAGAGAAAGTTGTGGAATAAAGTACCAAATAAATAGGGTTCCGAACAATCCATGGGAAGCAAATAATAGGATGACCTATGATGCACTAATGAAAATGACGAAGGAAAAAGAAAGGAAGTGTTGAGAGCACCACATTTCATGAGGATAAAAGTCACTGAGCCTAAATGACCATACCTTTACACTCAGCCCCGCTACAAGCCTTGTTAAGACCTTTGTGATCTTGAGAAAGTCAAAACAAATGTTGATTGGAAAATACAGGCAAACCTATGGGTGAAAGCATGCATTGTGTTCATCTTTGTGAGTGAGAGTGTTGTATCTGATTCCTGAACTTTAAATTGATTATACCTTTGCGTGTGAAAATGGAATCATCATTTGTGTGATGGCATTCAAAGGCTTTTGTTGAGCTTGAACTTGCATTTGAAGCAAGTATTGCGAGCTTGAGAATCTTTGGTAATGGTGTGTCACAACTTGAATCTTTGAGTACACAATTGATCCTTGCATAAGTAAATTGAGTCTTGTTGTGTACATTCATAATTGAGTCTTGTGTAGCACTGTTTGAGACATCGTTGTTGCTGAACTTGAGTTTTACTTGAGGACAAGCAAAAGTTTAAGTTGGACGTGTTGATGAGTCCACAAATTGGACTCATTAAGGGATATATTTTAATAGAAAATGTGTCCTCAAATGCTTATTTTATCTCAATATCTGATGAAAACCCTTAAGTTTCAGGTATTTGAAGTTTGAAGGAAAGCGTGGACACTACGTCACAAAAAGGAACGAAGAGGCTGAAAAGAACGAAGAAATGAAGTCCCGAGGATCACCAAGTCCATTTGGCGAGTCACTGAAGGGTCTTACTTTGCCTTTTGTTCCAATGTGCTGAGCCTTGAAGGAAAGGATCAAGTCGGCGGAAAAAGGGTGCAGTCGGCGCATCGCTGAGAGGTTCTGCGAAGCAGTACCATGTCGCCCAATGACCTGGAGCACGACTATGCTGAAGGCTGGTGCAAGACGGCGATGAACTACAACAAAGGGCAAATCGCCGAGTTGATCGGCGATTTCGACTAACGACGCCGAATGATCCGCTACAACACAAATCTGTGGAAACTATAAATACTAGTTAGAGTTGTAGTTTTATGTGTGGAACAATTATTACAATTTTCATATAGAATAGTACTTTTTGATATTTTTGCTCTAAGTTTGAGAGGGTTTTGAAGACTTGAAGATCCAAAGGGTTTCATCTTCAAGATTTGGATTTGGGTCTCTTGGATTCTTTAATTTTGGCCTGTATCAAGACTTAAATCTTCATACCCAGTTGAATGCGAACTCAATTTGGTATGATTTTCTATCTCTTATACATGTGTGGCTAAAACCCCCAATTCTTGGGGTGTGATTTAGCGAATATGGGTTAAGATAATTGTTGGGTCTTGCTTGCTGATAGTTTAATCGTAGTTTAATTGTGATTTCATTTAGTAGTTGTGGATGAATTTAATGAATTTGTAGTTGCAAATACAAGTTTATTTATGTGTTTTCGGCTTGCTCGAGAGAGAGGTCGTAAAACTAAAATTACTATATTGATGGCCGGTGGGAGTGGGTCGACATGATGTTCAGCTCGAGAGAGTGAATCCTAGTCTCATTCCCACACACTCAGCTCGAGAGAGTGAGTGGGTTAAGGTGTAGGCTGGTCTTTATGCGGCAAGTGGGTGTCCGAGAGGAATGCATTTGAAATGGGGTAAGTTGTTCGAGAGACAACTTATCCCCCTTAAAGTTTAGCCTAGTCACAATTGTTCTATGAATCTTCTATCGAAACCATGTACCCAATAATCTAGCTTAACCCGTATTCCCGTCACATCCCAAGGATCCCCTCTCATTACTTAGAAATCCTTATTTATTTTGCTGTTTTTCCTTACTTGTGACAAAACCCATTGACACTTGTGTCCCCCATTAATTTACAATGTTTTTAATCGTTAATGTCTTTAGCTACGACTAGTTAGAACTAAATTTTATTTTTCTATTAATTTCAAAACCACTCTCTTGGGAACGATCCCAACCCTTAGTTGGGTTACTAAACTATTGTACGATCGTAGACACTTGCATTGGAAGTTGTGTCTTGATTACACAAACATCAGCTGTGAGTTGGTAAAATCCACCTCTTCTTGGAGCTTTCGTAGGATATTTACTTTTGTTGTACAGTTTGGGTATAATCAGGGCCTTTTCCCGACCAGTGCTTATGACATTCTTAGAGGCTATTGTGCACATGATATTCTACGTTTCTTTTTGTAGCTTCTAGTCTCGAGCCCTATATGATTGGCATGTATATATATGTATCTACGTATGTATATCTTCTGTTGTAGCCTGGTCGGCTAGCTAGTACTTTATTATCTTGGGCTTGTTTACCTTCGTCTATATGACTTGATGTTATTCAGTTTATTACCTTAATGGTCCAGCCGTAGTATTCTAGATGTTGTGCTTCCCAAACTTCTAGATCCACAGTTGAGTTAGTTGGTATGTTTCTGTGGCTAACTCGATCACATAATCGAGTGCCAGTTACGCCTCCCCTAGTTTGGGGCGTGCCAAAAACTATCCCCTCCCCGACTCAAATCTTCAAAATGAGTTTATAGATTGCGGAGTTCATTAGTTTCTAGATTTTCTTAATCATATCCTTCTCTCTTGAGCTAGTGATGAATAGAGGCAGGTTCTTACGCGTGCACTCATTAGAAAGCAATCAATATGAAAATAAAAATGAAGCATGCAAGAGATCAATTGACAGTTATTCGTATTTGCTCCTAACGTTGCTCCCTAGGCATGGTTTCCACAACCGTAGTTGTGGTGTTTAACTTCTCATGTTCTCAACAAAAAAGTAGTGAAACATTATGAAGAATCGAAGATGAAAAACTTATGATAATGGAATTCACTCTGTTTCGATTCTGAACTGAAATTAGAATCAAAACAATGTTCAATTATCCAAAATATAAAACCAAAGCAAGAAATTCTATCATCTTTGTCGATAAGAACTTGTCTCCAAAACGTGAATAGTAATAATAAAACCCTAAGTAACTAATTGTAGTCTTAAAGATAAATCTTAGTAGAAGTAGGAAAGTGTTTTTTGTCGCTATCATTCATGGATAGTAAAACGGCTCGTGAAGCTTTTCACGGTCCATTTAAGCCATCCGCAGTCCTTCACTTAGTAAAATTCATTCAACTTCTGCCTCAGCTTCCCATGAGTCTCAATATCGACCGTATAAGTTTCCATAGCTCGTATGAAGTCTCGCTCAACTGTCCTCAAATTTAGACTTCAACTTGATTTTAGCCTGAAACTTCACGGATTCCTCGCCCTCTCATTTAAGTTACCACAGACCGTACACGGTCTCGTTCACTTGCACTTGGATTTTTCCTCCCTCAGGCTATCTTCACGCTTGGTTTCACGATTCGTACAGAGGTCCACAACTCGTATAGTTATCCGTCATCAATTACTTCACTATCATTTCAAGCTTTCTCTTTCAACTCATTTCACAACCTCTTTTCCTGCTCATTTATACCAAACGACATCATATTGACAAAAAACATGCTTTGTTACTTGCAATAATCCTTTGTTTTTGGTGTCGAATGTGCCATAAGTTCATGACACATTAAAACTGTCACGCCCCGAGCCTACACTCTGGATGCGACTGGCACTTGAGAACCATTATAGTCCCCAAGCAAACCCTTGGCCTGGCTCAACTATCAGCGGAGGACTTGCTCAACATTAGATAAACTTAAACGAAAGCTTTAACTCAAAAGTCTCAAATACTTGAACTCAGAATATTTATAACTAAACATTCAACTGGTGAAAGAGGCAACTCAAGTCTTAACATAAATAATGGAAATGAATAAGATCATGAACTACTACTGTCTATAAATGAAGCCTCTACTAACTGAAATGGACGTTGGGACAAGACCCACAACATCCTAATAAACAAATACTGAGTGAAAAGCAAACTCAAAGTGGAACCCTTCGGAAAGCAAGGAGGCTCACCAACTCTAGCTGAAACTCGACTGGATCAACGGAGTGGCGATTGGTGATCCTGATTCCCTATATCTGCATCATAAAAGATACATGCCAAATAGCGTTAGTACATGGAATGTACGAGCATGAAAAGGGAAATCTAACACATGACATAAGCTTGAACTAGAACTGAAGAAACAGCTTTCCTCGTCTCAACGTAACTCACTTACAATTCATTTCAATATAAAAGCAAGAACAATAACACGATATAAAGAAAATCTTTTAAAACAATAGATAACAACTCAATGTATTGGAAAATACAACATAACTCAGTTTGTATGTAAAAATACAAAATAAACTATGTTTGAGAGATTCTCTAACCGAAAACCATCATTATGAGCTATAGGATGATACAACGTATCACCCACGCTACCAGAATTGTCCTATACCTTACCGGGGTATAGAACTCCTCAACTAAGTGGATCCAATAAGCTTTGCTTCAAAAGCAATTAGGAATCATCTAAAGAGTATGGCCCCTACTACCTCGTTTGTTACAAGGTTTATGAGACTTTGAGTTATCTGAACTCGTCCCCATATCGGGTCTCAATACTACTACCAAAATATAACTTAGTTTATACGTTTAAAACATTTCCTCATCCTCAAATTTGAGATTATTACTCAAAAGGTTTCTCTTAAAACAAATAGTACTCAAAACTCCTCATGAACTCCTTTGGAAATCAGTGTTTCCCTTCATTTTAAATGTAAAAAAATTTACTCTTGGGAATACTTAGTTCCCATATATTCATTTTTAAAAATGAAACTCAACTATACTCATCCTCATACTCAAGTACTCAAGTCGTAAAACAAGTTTCAAAAGATTGTAAAAGACTTCTTAAAATAACTCAAAAGAATTCTCAAGATTTAACTCTTAACTCTACCTTGAATTTGACATATGAATTCAAGGTTATGATTCATGTTATGAATTATCTATCGATGTTTAGAAGTAGTTTAGAGTAGTTAGAGTCAA
This sequence comes from Solanum okadae, assembly GCA_036553675.1. Classification (NCBI taxonomy): domain Eukaryota; kingdom Viridiplantae; phylum Streptophyta; class Magnoliopsida; order Solanales; family Solanaceae; genus Solanum; species Solanum okadae. Next base: position 38,784,793 of record CM071678.1, read on the forward strand.
TAGGAACTAAAGGTACACTTTAAAAGAACTTAGACGGAGTAAACAATAGAAAAATGGTGGGGGTAGGCGACCCTAGCGAATTGGCCCGGGGTGCCATCCCCTTAACTTTAGAGTCACCAAAATGGCACACTGCTAGGGTGCCGCCCCAACCCCTCTGGCGCATCTGGGGTGCGCCGCCCTAGCCCCTCCGATTTAGAGCTTTCTAAATTTAGCTCTTTCTAAGGTGGGATGTTACAATATCTCCCCCTGGGGAACATTCATCCTTGAATGAGATCACTCTAAAGTAGAACTAAGGGTGGAAACATCTAACACCCTACTCAAACATCCAACATGCAATTTAACACAACATTTCAACTTAAAAGTACCAAGAAAAGAATTAGTACCTTGATTTGAAACTTCTCCAGGAGCAAAGAGATGTGTGTATCTCTTTATCATATCCTCCTCAGCCTCCCAAGTAGTTTCCTCAACAAACTGATTTCTCCATAAGACCTTGACTGATGCTGCCTCCTTGGTTCTCAACTTGTAAACCTGACGATCCAGAACCTAAACGGGAATCTCCTCATAAAATAGGTTGTCCTTAATACCAATATCTTCAGTCGGTATAATAAGTGAAGGATCGCCCATACACTTTTTCAACATTGAAATGTGGAATACCGGACGGATTGCTACCAATTCTGGCGGTAGCTCTAACTCATAGGATTTGTTGCCGATCCTCTAGGATATTTTGTAAGGACCAATATACCGGGGACTGAGCTTCCCCTTCTTGCCAAACCTCATAACACCTTTCATGGATGAAACCTTCAAATAAACCCAATCATCCACCTCAAACTCTAAGTCTCTTCTCCTAACATCTGTATAGGATTTCTGACGACTCTGCGCTGTTTTCAACCTCCCTTGAATGGCCTCCACTTTCGAACTCAAACCTTTCCTTAAAGACTTCCAAAATTGTGCACCTCTATCTGAAATGATGGGAACCAGAACTCCATGAAGTATGACTACCTCTTGAATATATAATCTGGCATAATCTTCTGCTGAAAAAGTAGTCTTTACCGGCAAAAAGTGGGCTGATTTAGTCATCTGATCTACAATCACCCAAATAGAATCAGGCTGCCTGTGTGACCGGGTCAACCTAGTTATAAAATCCATATTGATCATCTTCCAGTTCCATTCTAGAGTCTCTATATTTTGAGCCATACCACCAGGCCTTTGGTGCTATACCTTGACTTGTTGGCAATTCAGACACTTAGCAACGAACTCTGTGATGCACCTCTTCATACTACTCCACCAATAAACTTCTCTCAAATTATGATACATCTTTGTGGAACCAATATGGATAGAATATATAGAGCTATGAGCTTCCTCCATGATCTTCTCTTGGAGTTCATCCATCTTTACCTTAATACCTCAATACACCATCTCCCCCTTGTTCAAAAGCCATCACTTTCTGCTTATGAAAATTTGCCTTCAATTCAAGCAAAACAAGGTATTCTTTTTCTTTTTCTAAAAGATATGGAGGATTAAGAAGGACACTAGTGATGATTCAGCCCCATTCATCATCACCACTCCTCCTTTATTGGAATCCATTAACTAGACTCCTAATCGTGCATGTTCGTGTACATATTTTGCTAACTCCTTCTTGTCTTATTCAATATGGGAAGTACTACCCTTAGATAACCTTCTCAAAGAATCAACAACAACATTAGCCTTACTTGGGTGATAAAGAATACTCATGTCATAATACTTGAGTAACTCCAACACCTCCTCTGTATGAGATTAAGCTCTATTTTACTGAATACATACTGAAGACTCTTGTGATTGGTGAACACATCTACATGAACATCATAAAGATAGTGACACCATATTTCAAAGAGAAAACTACATTTGCCAACTCTAGATCATGGGTTGGGTAATTCCTCTCGTGAATCTTAAACTGTCTAGAGGCATAAGGTATCACTTTGCTATGTTGCATCAATACACAACCCAGTCCAACTCAGGATGCATCACAATACACAACAAAGCCTTGTGTACCCTCCTGTAAGGTCAACACTGGGTAATAGTCAACCTAGTTTTCAATTCTTGAAAGCTTTACTCATAATCTTCAGACCATTGAAGCTTTATTGTTTTCTGAGTCAACTTAGTCAAATGGTATGAAATAGATGAAAACCCCTCGACAAACCTCTTATAATAACCAGCCAATCCCAAGAAACTCTTAATATCAGTTGGAGAAGTCGGTCCAGGCCAGTTCTGCACTGCCTCAATCTTCTGGGTGTTAATTCGAAACCCATCACCAAACACAATGTGGCCTAAGAATGCCACAAACTCAAACCAAAACTCACACTTCAAAAATTTAGCATACAACTCTCTATCCTTGAGAGTTTGGAGAACTACTCTGAGATGACTAGTGTGATCCTCCTCATTCCGTGAATATATCAAAATGTCATCAATGAATATGATAACAAATATAGCAAGATAAGGCTTAAACACTCTGTTCATAAGGTCCATTAACACATGAACGATGCAGGAGTATTAGTCAAATCAAAAGAGATGACTAGAAACTCATAATGACCATAATGTGTCATGAATGCTATCCTAGGGAAGTCACTTTCTCCTACTCTCAACCGATGATAGCCTGATCTAAGGTCTATCTTAGAAAAACAAGTGGCACCTTGAAGTTTATAAAAAAAATCATCAATTCTTGAAAGAGGATACTTGTTATTTATGGTAACCTTGTTCAATTGGCGGTAATCAATACACATCCTAAGTGAACCATCTTTCTTCTGACAAATAAGACCGGAGCACCCCAAGGTGAGACACTTGGTCGAATGAAATCTTTCTCATGAAGATCTTTCAACTGCTCTTTTAACTCTTTCAATTCAGCTGGAGCCATTCTATATGGCGGAATAAAAATAGGATGAGTATTAGGAAGAATATCTATACTGAAGTCTATCTCTCTCTCAGAAGGGACTTCGGGAAGATCGTCTGGAAAGACCTCTAGAAATTCACTCACAATTGGAACTGACTGAATATGTGGTGTCTCAACACTAGAGTCATTAAATCAGACTAAGTGATAGATGTAATCCTTGGAAACTAACTTTTCTCACCTTTAGGTACGAAATAAAATGACCCTTAGGCACTTCTGATCTCCTCCTCCCCTCAATAACTGGCTCATCAGGAAACTGGAACTTAACTACTCGAGTTCTACAATCAACTGAGGCATATCAAGCATAAAGCCAGTCCATATCGAGATTGACATCAAAGTCCACCATATCTAGCTCAACTAAGTCTACCATGATGTCCTTATGATTGATAGAAATGACACAATAACGATAAAATCTCTCAGCTAGAATAGACTCACCAACATGTGTGGAAACACTGAAGGGCTAATGAAGTTGCTTAGGAAGAATATCAAAATTCATGGAAATAGAGGGAGTCACAAAAGATAGACTCGCTCTTGGATCTAGCAATGCATATACATCAAAAGCAAGACTTTGATCAAACCAATGACAAAATATAGCAAATTCTCTTGCTCTTGGTGAGTGGTGATAACATACAAGCGGTTTGCACCTCCGCTTGTCCCTAAATGAGCTCCTCTAGGTGCAGCTCTGTCTAGTGGAGTCGTTAAAGAAGATTGGGCTCTATTGTCCTCATTACCCCCACTCTGCCTGTTCTTGGTGTACTCTCTCATGAAGTGACCATTCTGACTACACGTAAAGCAATAAATGGAGACATCATGACACTTCTGGGTGGTTCCTACCACACTTAGAACATGTAAGAGTCCCATTACCTCCTTGTGCCATACTACTTTTAGACTGTGCATGTCTAGCCCTGAAATTCTACGAACTCTGATTCTTGAACTCACCTTTGTTCCTTGGTGTAGGTGCACTAGCAGATGACGGAGCAGGTCTATTTGTTTTATTTCTGAAAAGATGACCGATTTGCATTACTCTTTTGCTATCCGGACTCATTTCTTGTAGGCTTAGCTTTCTTGTTTCTGAACTCTTCTCTATCTCTCAGCATATCTTCCTCAACCTGTTGCACATGGATTATTAACCTTGCTATGTCCATATCTCTTATCAGCATGGCTGCCTTTCCCTCCTTACTTGACAGGTGAGACAACCCAAAAACAAAAAGACTCATCCTGCTCCTTATGTTAGGAACCATTTCCGAAGCATAACGGGACAGTTGGGTGAACTTAAGGCTGTACTCATGCACACTACTAGATTCCTTCTTAAAAGTGAGTAATTCCTTTACCTTTGCCTTTCTCAGTTCACGGGGAAAGAAACGCCCTAAGAAAGCCTCTTCAAAAACAGCCTAGCTCACAATTGGTGCACCTTCAGCTTTACCCTTTTTCCATTGATCGTACTATACTCTAGCAACACCCTTCACTTGGTATGCAACTAGTTCCATACGCTCAGCATCCGCAACATGCATCGCCTTAAACACTTTCTGCAACTCTTCCACAAACATTTTTGGATCCTCAGTGACCCTTGAACCAGTGAATTCTGGAGGATTCATCCTTAAGAACTCACGAATTTTAGATGTATCAGCCACATCCTGTCAAACCCCTCTCTGTTACCTAGCTTGGTTGGTCACCACTTGACTCAACATTTGGATATCATCCTGGAACTCAACATTATGACCTCTCCTTGGGGTTGCACTTTAGGTGCATTGGGTACCCCTTGATCCTGAGGATCTACATTCCTTCTAGCGGGACGACCTCGAACAGCTCTTCACGGAGGCATGATCTGAAAGATACGCGCAAGCACGAATTAGAAAGAAACTTATAGAGTTAAACTCTACTACACAAAAAAAGCATGAAAGAAGTGAGATAGTTCCTAAATGTCGTAGCCTCCTAATTATAGATATGACGCACTTCACACCGATAACTAGAACTCTACAGACATGGCTTCATATACACACTAGGACTCTTGAACTCTGTGCTCTGATACCAAGTTTTTTACGCCCCAAGCCTACACTCTGGACGCGACTGGAACTTGAGAACCATTGCATGCCCTTAGAGAACCCTTGGCCTGGCTTAACTATCAGCAAAAGATTACTCAACATTAGATAAACTCAAATGAAAGCTTTAAATCAAAAGTATCAATACTTAAACTCAGAATAATTAGAAATAAACATTCAACTGGCCAAAGAGGCAACTCATGTCTCAACATAAATAATGGAAATGAACAGGACTCATGAACTACTACTGTCTATCTATGAAGCCTCTACTAACCGAGATGGACGTCGGGACAAGACCCACAACATCCTAATAAACAAAAATTGACTGAAAAGCAAACTCAAAGTGAAAACCTCGAGAAAGCAATGAGGCTCACCAACGACAGTTGGAACTCGACTGGATCAATGGAGCGCCGATTGATGATCCTTATTCCCTATATCTACATCATAAAAGATGCAGGCCAAATGGTGTCAGTACATGGAGTATATGAGCATGAAAGGGGAAATCTAAAACATAACATAAGCTTGAACCAGAACTGAAGAAACAACTTACCTCGTCTCAATTTAGCTCAACCTAAACTCAATCTCAACTCATTTCAATATAAAAGAAATAACAATAATGCGATATAAAGAAAAAAATTTAAAACAGTAGATAACAACTCAATGTATTGGAAAATACAACGTAACTCAGTTTGTATGTTAAAATACAAAATAAACTCTGTTTGGGAGATTCTCGAACCGACAACCATCACTATGAGCTATGTGATGATACAACATCTCTCCCACGCTGCCAGATCTGTCCTATACCTTGTCGGGGTATAAAAATCCTCTACTAAGGGTTAGAGTCAAGGAGGTGTGCAAGGTCCAAGGGAGATTGGACTACTCTCCCCTAGACACTGCCCTAGTGACCACAACCACCACTACGACTCGTGGTGTGACCCGTAGTGGGCTAGGCAGTGAGCTCCCCAAAACTTCCCAAAACAAGCTCCTTTTCATGAGCCACTTCACGACTCGTGGGAAGGCTCATGGAGGAGAATTGGGTGTGTGAGGGTGGAAAAGAAGTGGCAAGCCACTTACTCAAGGCCCGCGAGAGGGACCGCAACTCGTGGCAAGCACCACAACTCGTGGAACCCCTCGTGAGGTTGACTTAGGATTGTAGGCTAAAGGAACAAGTTTCCTAGCCACTGCCTCAAGTCCACGGAGGGAACCACGACTTGTGGTCATGACCACGGCTCATGGAGCCCCTTGTGGCACCTGGGTAACTCACTTAAAGTGAGGGGTGTTTTGGGGAATTCCGGTTTAAGTCTTATTGAAGTGAAATCATTTTACCTTGGTTTATACCCCAATATAAGTCTATTTAAGTCAAAATACACCCATTCACCCCATTATTTCCAAAATCCCCAAATCAATTCCCAAAGTTCATCTCTTCTCCAAAAAATTTCTCTCTAGAAAACTCAAAGAAGAAGAATAAGAAGTTGAATGGTAGGGTTCAAGAATCAAGGAGCTTTACATCTAATTCTTAGGGCTTTGTAATTGAGTTATAGTGTTTTTCATCCATGGGTAGCTTTCACCCTTGGATCCCTCCCAAAATCTTCAATTTCAAATGATAGAATTCCCCAATTAGCTAGGGTTTTCTTCATTCACCATGGGTTCTTTGATATAGTGACTTAAATAGTTTAATTATGTCTATATAAGCATGACTTGATGATTTACAATGCTTTTATGATACTTCCCATATGAACCCATGCAAACCCCATATTTCTCTAAGTTGTAATCTCATAGGTTGGGGTATTGATTGAGAAAGAGGTGTTTTTATGGTCTAATGTATGAATTGATGGAAGTGCATGAAATTATGATGAAATCACTATATAATGCTTAAATTCTAGATTTGGTGATTGATGATGGCTTTGAACCTTGAAAGGTCAAAGTGTGAGTTTATGCATGATCTTATGAAACTTATGTAAATGCTATGAAGGTGCTTTGAGAGTAAAGTGCCAATGTTGATTGTGTTGTTGTGTTGTTGAAAGGTCATTGTCATGAAACACTTACGACCATGATGTGAAAGTTTTTCTCACATAGAAAGGATTCTTAGGTTGAAAGGCTATTCTCACCTAATTGAATCAAGAATAAGAGCTATCCTAATGAACTAACTTGGATTGATTGTTAAGGACATTCTTCTAGAGACATGATTTAGGTAAGACTTAATAAAGTATTCTGTGGGAATTATGCTTAGAACTGAGTGGATATTGACAATGAGATGGAAGCTCTCCTGTTAGTAGATGCGGGGTTTCTATAAGATGTCTCATGAGATGGAAGCTCTCCCGTTAGTAGAGGCCGGGTTTCTAGTAGCAATCTCCGTATCCCATAAACAATGTGCCCCCATAGGTTAACTAGCTGGTGGATCCACCTAAGCTAAGAGTTCATGGTTCTACCTTAGGCAAGTAGAACAACCTTTTTTGTTGTGGGAGACACTGGTGATCATGTTTTAGCTCACATGATCTCTATGTTGGTTAAGGCTATTCTCCCATAATAAGAATATGATTAATGAACTATGGTTACTTAACAGACTTTGTATATGAGTTCAAAGGTTGAAAAAGGTGATGTTGACTTATATTGTCCATGATTATGACTTATGACTTCTTATGTCTTATATGATGTTCAAACTTGACAAAATGCATACTGTCTAATGAAATGTCCCGTTTTGCCTGATTTAAACGTTTTTATGCATGGCTACCATACTTCCTACATTTTTGTTCTAACCCCTACTTTTCCTACATTTTCCTAAGTGTTGGGTCCGGTTCTCAAGGTGATAATCGTTGTGGCTAAAGCTTGGATTTGCTTATTCTCCTAGCTTGTTAGTGAGTCCTCATGATTCGAGGATGGTTGTTATCTAATTATAGTTCATTTCTTGTATTTCCTTTTCAGACTATGTTGTATGGGCTGTGTCCCTTTTCACTTCGACTATTGTGATAGATGACTATGTTGAGACTTAGAGTCTAGACTTCCGCTTTTCTTTAAATGAATTTTTTAGAATTGAAATGCATTTTACTCTTATTGTTCTATTGATTATGTTATGATATGCTAAGTGGCTTACATGGAGCCTTTCGGGGTTCTATGTGCCTTGTTACATCTAGGGGGTACCCTGGCCCGTGACAAAGCAATGCTTAAAAAGCACTAAGGAATCATCTAAAAAGTATGACCCTTTCTACCCACGTGGGTTATAGGGTTTATGAGGACTTTGAGTTATCTAAACTCGTCCCCATATCGGTGCTCAATACTACTCCCAAAATATAACTTAGCTCATATGTTTTAAAACATTTTCCTCATCCTCAATTTTGAGATTATTACTCAAAAGGTTTCTCTTAAAAGAGATAGTACTCAAAACTTCTTATGAACTCCTTTGGAAATCAATGTTTCCACTCATTTTAAATGTAAAAATATTTACTCTTGGGAATACTAGTTCCCATATATTCATTTTGAAAAATGAAACTGAACTCTACTCATCCTCATACTAAAGTACTCAATTCTTAAAACAAGTTTTAAAAGATTGTAAAAGACTTCTTAAAATGACTCAGAAGAGCTCACAAGACTTAACTCTTAACTCTACCTTGAATTTGAATTATGAATTCAAGGTTATGATTCATGTTATGAATGATCTCTCGATGTTTAGATGTAGTTTAAAGTAGTTAGAATCAATAAGGAGTAAAGGTACAATTTAAAAGGGCTTAGACGGTGCAAACAATGAAAAAAGGGTGGGGGCAAGCGACCTGGCGCATTGCTGGCGCAGGGCGCCATCCCCTAAACTTCAGAGACACCAAAATGGCATTCTGTTGGGGTGCCTCCTCAGCCCCTATGGCGCATCTAGGGCACGCCACCCCAGTCCCTCCCCTGGCCGATCCGACAAATTTTTCCTCTCGTTTCTAATCCTAATTCATCTAAAATCGATTGATTTACTCAAGTTTTCCTTAGATTCAACTAATAAATACAAGTACACAAAAATCTACTAAAAAACAACCTCAAACTCGATACATATCTCAAGAACTCATCAAACCCATCCTAATTCAAGAATGAAAGCAACACTTCAAGAACACTCATCAAAAACTAAATTCTTCAATCTTTATGGATAAATTTGAATACGTAAATCATGATTTCTGTGTGGGTGAACGAACCTAACACTATGAAACTTACATGCCTCGATTTGGCGAAACAAAGCCTCTATTCGTAATAAACCTCAATCGTTCTTCTTTTTTCTCCTCTTTTCTTTTGGTGAACTCTTTTCTAAAACCCTCAGCATAAATTAGGATTGTAAAACTGACCCAAATCAGAATTGACCCCAAAATATTTACTAAAAATGTTTTAAGCTAATGGGGTAAGAAAAATACCAAAATACCCCTTATTAATTTGGGTAACTTTCCTTAACTGGAGAAACATATTTCAAATGGACATATCTCCCTCATCCAAATGCGAAACTTAGCAAACTTGGTGGTGTTGGAAAGAGGATTCCAAGACCTATCATTTGATATCTTATGGACCACCTAACTCATCCTAAAATGAAAGTTATGGTCTTTTGAAGTTGACCCAAAACTCACAACTTAAGCATAACTTGCAAAATTTTCAATTTAGCTATTTCAAATTCAGAGCTTTCTAAATTTAGCTCTTTCTAAGGAGGGATGTTACAAAAACTCTCCACTTAGAACCATACATTGTTCTCAAGTGATGAAAAACACCAATAACCGATAGTCAAGTACATAAGAGAATTAAAAAAGATATGCAACATCTACTTTCACAAAGATAACACCCAACGGATCAGCCTTAGCTTTGCATCTTTTTTCACCATTAAGTAACTCAAAGCAACATGGTCTGTGTGAATAACCACCTTGGTTACCCAACAATTTTGCTCTAAATTTCTCAAAAGCATAAACAACAATCAACAATTCTTGTTCTTTGACTCTGTAGTTTCACTGAGCTCCATTTAGGACTCACTGACATAGTAAATAGGATGGAAGATTTTGTCATGCTTTTTCCCTAGCACAACTCCCAAGGCTAGCCCGCTAGCATCACACATCATTTCAAATGGTTCAGACCAATTTGGAGAAATAATGATTGGATCTTCACCAATTTATCTTTTAAGTCTTCAAACATGCCTCATCACAATTGAATTTTACCTTATTCTCTAACAGCCTGCAACAAGGATATGCAATATAGGAGAAGTCCTTGATAAATCTCTGGTAGAACCTTGCATACCCCAAAAAACTCCGAATGACTTTTACAGAGATGGGCGCTAGTAAATTCTCAATAACCTCAATATTTGCCTTGTCTACCTCAAGTCCTTTTAAAGAGATTTTATGCCCCAATACAATGCGTTCTTTCACCATAAAATGGCATTTTTCCAAGTTAAGAATCGGGTTAACTTATTCACATCTCTTTAGTCCCTTCTAAGATTCAACAAACAGTCATCAAACTTATCTCCTATCACAAAGAAATCATTCATAAACATTTCAAGTGTATCTTCCACCATTTCCGAGAAGATAGACATCATACATCGCTGAAATATGACAGAAGCCTTACACAATCCAAATGACATGAATTTGAACGCAAAGGTACCATAAGGACATGAAATGTTGCCTTTTCCTGGTTTTGAGGCACGATCAATATCTAGTTATATCTTGAGTATCCATCCAAAAAAAATACCAACCTCTACCTACCAATCTATCGAACATTTGATTCATGAATGATATCGGAAAATGGTCTTTTAAAGTCCAACTGTCAACTTCCTATAGTCCATATAGACTCGCCACCCTGTCATTGGCCTGAGAGGAATCAACTCATTTTTCTCACTGTCTACCACCATCATTCCTCCCTTCTTAGGGACACACTATACCAGACTGACCCAATGGTTGTTAGAGATTGGGTATACCACTCCTGCATCAATCCTTTTGATGATGTTATTTTTCACCACCTCTTGCATTGGCGGGTTCAACATTCTTTGGTGTTCTATACTTGGGCGACAATCCTCCTTTAACTAAATTTTATTAGTGCAGATTCCTGGAGGTATGCCTATGATGTCGACAATAGTCCACCCAATTTCCTTTTTGAACCTTTTCAACACCACCACTAATGCATGTACCTTCTCCCTACTCAAACCTTCAACAATAATAACAGGTAAAGTATTTCCTTCACCCAAAAATTCATACATGAGATGGAAAGTTAACTCCTTCAATTCCAACGAAGGTGTTTCCTCAATTGATGACTTAGCTGGAGGACCTATTCTTCAGATCCAGGTCAAGCTTCTTAGGTTCATAGCTATAAGAACCCATCCCCTGCAAAACATTTGCAGTCTCTGCGAAGTCACTTCTGAGATCCTCCTCAAAGTTCATTATAATGGCAGCTAAGGTCTCAATTACCAACCTCTCTTCAATAAACACTTGTATAACCTCTTCTTCTGCAACATCAATAGCTAACACTACACTCATATCTCGTGGCTGTTTCATCGATTGGAAAACATTGAACTTCACTTCTTCATCATTCTTTCTGAACATTTTCTCTCCACTCTCCATGTCAACAAGTGCTCTACCCGTGGCCAAAAATGGCCTCCCCTAAATCCACCTAACAATCCAAAATAATAAAATCTCTTGGAAAAGTGAAACTTTCCACTTTAATCAATACATCATAGAGAAAACCCATAGGCCATTTAACTGGCATGTTTGCCATCAATAACCGCATGGACATTGGTTTGGGATCTGCAAAACCCAACTACTTGTAAATGGTCAGTGCCATCAGGTTAATAATGGCTCCCAAGTCACACAACGCCTTAGCAAATTCAAATTTCCAATTGTGTATGAGATAGTGAAAGCACTAGAGTTCTTTTTCTTTTGCATAAGTGACCTTGTAGCAATATCACTAGAATGGTGCAAATTACCTTCCGCCTTAAAATTTACCAACCTCTTCTTTTTAACCAAATCCTTCATGAACTTGGAATATCCCCTCATTTTTTCCAAATATTCTACCAAAGGAATGTTAACAAAAACCTGCCGAAGCATAGTTAAGAATTTGACAAATTTATCTTCTTCGACCTTCTTTCTCAGCCTGTGTGGAAAATGTGGTGGTGTCCTAGGTATTTTTGCACAGGTCGCGACACTCTTATGGTTGGCTCATTTGCCTCTTTAGTCCTTTCAACAACTTCAGGACTGATTACTACCTCTTCAGGCTCCACTATCTCAATTGGTATTTTCTCACCAATATCGTTTTCACCCTAGTTGTCCTCATCAGATACAACATCTATTTCCTCCTAAATAGTTGCAGGTATTGGTACCGGAAGTGCTTTTCCACTCCTAGTTGTAATGGCCATGCAGTGACCATCTTTCTTTGGGTTTTGAATGGTATTGCTGGGAAGAGCACCATTCTTTCTTTGAGTCAGTGATGCAGACAACTGCCCCAATTGCTGCTCTAACTACTTGATGGATGTAGAATGTGTGTGTACCAACTGACTCATATTCGAGAAGTCATTTTTAGATCTTCCACTCTTGAGTCTATAGATTTAACCCTTTGTAGTACTTTTGCTAACATGTCCTCTATATTGGAGTTCCCAGACCCTGGTGTGCCACGTCTTGTTATTCTTTGGCACACCATCCATAATAGCTACAGACTTTAGGAAATGTTTTCTCATGAAAAACCTTCCACATATTGCATCGACCACTAACTTTGTCATAAAGTTCAGTGACCTATAAAATACCAGTTTCAAGTGCTAGTCTGTGAGGTTATGATTCGTGCATCACTTACGCTTCTGGCTAAACCTCTACCATGGGTCATGCCGTGCTTCTCATGGTAACTTCTTGTGGGTACCTATCTAATATTTCAACTGCAGCTCCTTTGCCTTTGGGTAAAATCTTTCAACGAAAGCCTCCTTAAACTCTTCCTAATTAGTGATTGAGTCATGAGGTAACTCATTTAGAAAATTTGTTGCCTCTCTCCAGTTAGTGATAGTGGAAATAACCTCAACCGCATTGCTTTCAGCTTACCCCTGGAATTTCAGTTGGCTTATAAATTCTCACAAAGTTCATCAAATGCTGATTTGAATCTTCATTAACGGTTCCTCTAAATAACTCTTCCAAGTTCAATAAATGGATCATTGTGTTGATGATGGTGAATTTCACTCCCAGAGAATATGGTGGGAGCACTATAACTCTAGTTTCTCTAGCCCCATCCATATCTGGATCATCGTCATCAATACACAATGTACATGTTGTTGACATCGTTCTCTTGGGGCTAACATTTGTTGTTGAGGGAAAAATTGTTCTTTTTCTTCATCCTCAACTTCTACCATGTTCGGGTTGATTACATTGTTGTTGAAACCTTTTGCGTGACTCTCAACATCATGTCTAAGTCTTTGTGCCTCAAATTCCTAAGCATTCACCATTCTCCTATTTGATTGTGCAAACTCCGGATGTTAAGGAATCAAAGGTACTCCCTTACTTCTGGTATTTGGCATGCACTACCTAGGTCACCTGCAGAAGACACATACAATAAATAAGAAGTAAAATTAGGAACTACCATTATAAACTGAAATAATTTATAGTAGAGAATTTCTAAATCAAATTCCCCAGCAGCGACACCAAAATTCGATGCGTCCAAACTTACACTTCACCTACAAAGTATAAGGTGGTCGAAATCAATTATAGAACTCAATTAGAGTTGAAGTTGATCCCACAGGGAATACATAATAAATAAGTCTACTAATTCTTATGTTTAGTTGTGGTTGTTATTTCCAGAAACAAAAATGCGTTAAGTAAATTAGGTTTGATTTATTGTTGAAGTAACAAATTTTTGCTAGAATCCAGTAGTAACAGAAACATGCGTTAGTCTCAAGGTTTTGATTATCAATCATCAGAGACCAGGTTTGTGTTCCAAATGAATTTTGAATACAACTTAGATTTTACACACATAATGGTCGTTCAATGTAAAGGATACATTATTAGAAAGTTAAGAACACCTAAACGCTTGGACGCCCTATTAGGTGAATATCAATCATCTCCTCTCAATCTTAAACTATTTGCATTATTTATTCTTGCTTCCTCATTTTGAAAACTATCCCCTATCAAGCTCAAATCCTCCAAACGAGTTTATAGATTGTGGAGTTCAATTGGTTCTAGATTTTTCTAATCATATCCTTCTCTCTTGAGCAAGTGATGAATAGAGGTAGGTTCTAACGCGTGCACTTGTTAGAAGAAAATTAGTACGAAAATAGAAATGAAGCATGCAAGGCATCAATTGACAGTTATTGACAATTGATCCTAATGGTGCTGCTTGGTCATGGTTCCCAGAGCCCTAGTTGTGGTGTATAACTGCTCATTTCTCAACAAAAGATTAGTGAAACATTATGAAGAACTGAAGATGAAAAAATTATGATAATGGAATTCACTTAGTTTTGATTTTGAACTGAACTTAGAATCAAAACGATGTTTAATTATCCGGAAGATAAAACTAAAGAAAGAAAAGCTATCGCCTTTATCGTTAAGAACTTGTCTCCAAAATGTGAAGAATAATAATAAACCCTAAGTAACTAACTATAGTCTTAAAAATGAATCTTAATAGAATTAGGAAAGTTTTTTAGTCGCTATCATTCACAAAAATGAAAATGGCTCGTGAAGATCTTCACGACCCATTTAAGCTATCCATAGTCTTAGTAAAATTAATTCAACTTCTACCTCAGATTTCCATGAGCCTCAATATGGGATATATAAGCCTCCACAACTCGTATGAACTCTCGTTCAAGTGTCCTTAAATTTAGACTTCAACTTGATTTTAGCTCACAACTTTACCTTATTTAAGTCACCACAGACCGTACAAGGTCTCGTTCACTTGAACTTGGCTTTTTCCTCCTTTGGGCTATTTTAACGGTTGGTTTCAACAGATTGTATGAAGGTGCACGACTCGTATAACCATCCTTCACCAGCTACTTCCTTGTCATTTCAAGCTTTTCTCTTTCAACTCCTTTTAAAACCTCTTTTCCTACACATTTACACCAAAAAGCATCATATCGACAAAAACATGCTTGGTTACTTGCAATAATCCTTTTGTTTAGGTGTCGAATGTGGACATCAGTACACCATGAGGTTCACTGAAATGACCCAAAAAGTTCTTTAAAATGTGCTTCGGAAGTTACCGGAAACTTGTTTAGCTATATCTAGAAAAAAAAAATCCGTTTCGTTTTTCAAAAATCCGACTTCATATTCTTGTTTATGGGTTAAATTGAGTGGGAAATGGGTCTAACCCAAATTTTAGAGCAGCCGTATCAAAATCCGAAATTTCCAAGTGAAGCCTTTTTCGAGGGTCTACTTTGGAGGGTCATATCTCCTAGCACACAAATAATTGGGTGGCCCATAACATATCTATGGAAAACCCTTTGAGTTAGCTACCTAACGCACTTCGTTTCACCTTATTCGGAGTTCGGACGAAGAAGTTATGCCCATTTTCGTAAAATCTGTCCGGCAGGAAATGCAATTTCCAGTGAGCGTTTTTACTGTTCACCCGCCTCATTTTTTTTCGAAGTGTTGGACCATTTTTCCAAAGGGCATATGTTATTTCCTATATACCATTAGTTCAATTCCCATCTCTAAAACATTTCCCAAAACACCTCTCCCATACTTAGACACATTTTCTCTCAAGTTCTCTCAAAACCCTAATCCAAAACCTTCCTCAAGATTGAAGAGACTCTTGCTCCAAGTTCCAAGCTTCCATTGAAGACACTCTCAAGACCTTCATAAAAACTCAAGGTATGTGGTGTTGAATTCATGGGTCCTTCCACCCATAGTGCCTAGACTCTATTCTACTAACTAATTCATGGTTTAAGTTAAGATTCATAAATTAGTCTTTTTCTTTGTAATAATTTCCTGCACATTGAATTTTAAACATGAAAAGTGATTGTTTTGAGCATGTTGTGACTCTAGAACTTGAATCTAAATTTGGAATGGATGTGGAGATTTTCATGTGGTATTGTGGGTGTTAAAAGGTGTTGTTGTAGGTTGATCACTGGTTTGGCTGCATAATTACTACCCTATTTTCCATGCTCTTTGATTCCATTACATGCCTTCAAGGTGTTTGACAAAATGTCCAACTATGGAGAATTGATGAATCGATGCTTTAAAGCTTGAGTTATGAGATGTATGGAAATCCAGAGATGTGTTGATGACAAACTAAGCTTGTGTATATGTTCATTCCATACGTGAGATTGCATTAGAGCCTAATGGGAATTTCCTATATAAAGTGTTGCATGACCATGCCCGGTCCGGGGGAAAAGAACCGGACAACTATGTGAGAGGTTTATATCTCACCACCTAGGATGCTTGGGGTGTGACCAACATCAACCATGTGAGAGGTTTATATCTCACCACCTAGGATGCTTGGGGTGTGACCAACATCAACCATGTGAGGGGTTTATACCTTGCCACCAGGGTGTCCGGGTGTGAACGGAAACCCCCATCCTAAGTTGGGGTTATAGATTGGTTGGATCATGCATAAACATATGATATCTACTATTAGTATAGATTTACTTAAACATGTTTTGACTTCACTTTGATCATGCATCCTCATATTGTTATTCATAATGCCTATGAAACTATTTCTTGTATTTCGATTGTGTCCTTGTCTATTGTTGTGTTGCACCCCGCATACTTAGTACATTCCAAGTACTAACGCATATTTTGCCTACATGATGTCACCATGTAGGGACCGGAGCTACTCTTGATCCTTCTCTCCATTCACGTGGCTAGTACGGTGCTTATTCGAGTTTGTTGGTGAGTCCTCAATGATTCGAGGGCTATGTTATGTTTCCTACTCCTATGTTTTGAGACTTTAGCTTGCAATTATATTTTGACTATGAGGGGAGCCGGTAGTATGTCATGGCCCCCGTCCTATCTATGTATGTAGAGGTGTACGTTGGACAAGTATTTTGTAAATGAGCTTGACTCTTGTTCTATGATGTCATTTTGAAATGGTTTGCCCTTAGTCCCTATTTTCCCGTTAATTAATGTTGAATATACTTCCGCGACCGATGAAGTGTGATGACAAGTTTGAGAGGCTTGTTTGGGGTTCCTTCGGGTTCCTCATTCGCCATGTCACGTCTAGGCCCTAGGCTTGGGTCGTGACATTCACAAACTAGAGTGTGGGCACAGAACCTAGAGCAGCATCAGGATTAAGTGGTTCAGAATCCAGTAGGTCAGCCACCAGTGGGTCCCATGGTTGAGGGTGGTTTTGCACTGGTAGTTGGGGTTCGGTGTGTACCTTTGGTTATTCTGATATTTTATGAGTAGCATAGGTATGAGAGGTTCTGAAAGATGGATCCACCCTAGTTTTTGGGTGGAAGGAACTAGGATGCTCATAAGTTCTTGACCACTTGCTGAGAGTTACTAGAGGCGATGGGATTAGCTGAGTCATATGGATTCTGTTATACTACTCTCAAGCTACGTGGACCAGTGAGACAGTGGTAGAGAGTTTATTCAGGGTATTTTCTAGTTGGAAATCTTCTAGTGACTTTGGAGGTATTTTCTAGTGTTTTTTTATGAACGCTTCATCGTTTGGAGCATGTAAGAGGAGATCCAATTAAGATTCGAGAGTTTGAGAAATGATGGTCTCACAGTCACAGAGTATGAGATTTGATTTTATATGTTATGCCTACATGCTTTATCCATCATTCCTAATGAGGCTGCGAGTAGTCGTAGATTTGTTATGGGGGTTGACTTATTCCACTTTTGTGGTCATGTTCAGATAAGCCCATGAGAGTGCTTGCTTCCAGTCCATTGTGAGCATCGCTAATGAGGTGGAGTTTATGGGAGATAAAGAAGTTTGGGGACCCTAAGAGACCTTGTGCATCTAGTTAGTTTTCTTGTTACTCATATAGAGGTAGGGGTTCCTGTAAAGGCAGTGGGTCTTGACTTCACGTATCAGGACACTACTTCGGTTCAAGTGCCAACGATCGTGTGTAGTGATATAACCCAACCAAGGGTTGGGATCATTCCCGCATGGAGTGGTTTCGAGTATTAATAGAAAAGTAAAATAAAGTTCTACTCAATCATAGGTGTAAATATTAACGAATAAAAACATACTAAATCTAAGGGGTGACACAAGAGTCAATTATCAATGGGGGTTTGTATTAGCTAATCAACAAAAACGACAAAAATATAAGGAAACGAGATAGGGAGACGGGATTCTTGGGATGTGATAGGAATATGGGATAAAAGACACTATCGGGTAAATGCTTTTGATAGTACATCACTAAATATTTGTAACTAGGCTAGACTTTAGTGGGAGTAAATTCTCTAACTTACCCCGAATCAACTCGGTTTCTCTCGAACACCGAGTTTCCACATTTAAGCACAACCTCCACCTTAGCCAATTCACTCTCTCGAGCTGAAAGTGTGGGAGAGGGCCTAGGATTCACTCTCTCGAGCTGAACCCACGACGACCCAATAACCACCGGCTATCAATTTAGTAGTCTTCATTTTAAAACCTCTCTCTCGAGCAAGCTAAAAACACTAAGATGAAATCGTATTTGCAACTACAATCTCATTAAGTTCAAACATAACTACTAAACAAAATCACATTTAAACAACGAATATACCAACAATAAATTTAACCCATATTCACAAAATCACTCCCCAAGAATTGGGGTTTTAGCTAGACATGAAAAAGAGATAGAAATTGATACTAACAAGTGTTTCCATCAAGTGGGTATGATGAATAAAGTCTTTAAACACGTCAAGGATGAAGATTCTTTGAGACCCACTTCCAATTTGTTGGAATTGAAAATCTTCAAGTTCAAGCACAATGTCTCCAAAAACTCTAAGAACTAAAACTGAAAATATTCTAAGTCTCCAAAATAATATTTCTCTCTAAAGTCTGATACTAAGCTAACAATTTAAACAAGTATTTATAGTGTTTGAAAATTTGGCTTCGAAGGATCCGTCCTTTGGTCTGGTTCATCGCCTTTTTACTTTTGCCTTCAGCATTGTCACGTTTTAAGGCATTGGGGTATAGAGTACTGCTTCGCGAAACTGCTAATCGACGCGCCGACTTTTTCGTTTCATCACAGACTTGACCTTCTCCTTCAGGGCTTAGCACACTGGAACATTCGATGGGATTTAGGGCCTTTCGGCGATACGTCTAATGGATTAGGGGATCCGTAGGGGGTCCTTTCTCCATTTTTTTAGCCGCTTTGTTCATGTTTGCTTGATAGTGTCCATGCTTTGTCTCTCAATCCAAATACCTGAAACTTAAGGGTTTACATTAGTTATTGAGACAAAATATGCATTTGAGGACACTAATTCTATTAAAATATAGCCCTAAATGAGTCCAAACTATGGACTCATCAACACCCCCAACTTAAACTTTTGCTTGTCCTCAAGTAAAACTCAAGTTCAGCTGTTCGAGAAGGATGTCTCAAATAGTGCTACACAAGACTCAATCATGAATGTACATACAAGACTCAACTTACTCATGCAAGAATCAATTGTGTACTCAAAGACTCAAGTAGTGACACACCATTATCAAAGATTCTCAAGCTCACTATACTTGCTTCAAATGCAAGTTCAAGCTCAACAAAGGTATTCAAATGCCCTCACACAAAGAATGATTCCATATTCGCACACAATGGTTTAATCAGTTAAAGTACCAAAATCAAATGCAACGCTCACTCTCACAAAGAAGAACACAATGCATGCTTTCACCCATAAGTTTGCCTGTATTTTCCAATCGACATTTGCTTCAGCTCACTCAAGATCAAAAAGGTCTTTTCAAGGTTTGTAACAGGGCTGAGTGCAAATGTATGGTCATTTAGGCTTAGTGACTTTCATAATCATCAGATGTGGTGCTCACAACACTCCCTTTCCTCTTCTTTCATCAATTTCTTTAGTGCTCAATAGTCATCCCATTATTCACTTTCCATGGATTGTTCGGAACCCCATTCTTTTTTGCATTTTCATTAATTTATTCTTCAACTTTTTATTTTTCTCTTTTTTTTATTCTCTTTATTTTTGTATGGAGGGGTTCCATTTTTCTCAACACCATGGGTTAAACGGGACTGTTCTTGCACTTCTTGACTTGCCTTTTCTTTTCACCACTCCCCGAACTTAGGTTTTTGGCCTAAGTTGGCTATTCGATCAACTACAATTCAAGAGGATTATAGGTAGTGGATTAAGAAAGGTCATGTTTTCATCAAGTTTCTTCCAAACAAAGGTAAGGCACAAGGGGTGTTCAAAAGAGGTTCACACACTCACAAGGTAGGCCACAAAAGAGGTATATGTTAAATTGGCTCACACTCTTCGAAGTTTCCTAAGATCATATCAAGAGATAACCTTACTTAGTCGACTGGACCAACGGGGCAAATTCTAGGTGTTATCATGCATGGTTCACAGTAAGCTCATCATACAAGGCATCAACACCAAAGTCAAACAAGACTCCACACTTTCGCTAGTGTGCAACGTTCATCACAAGAGAATCAATTTGAAACTTGGCTAGTCACAAAGAGATGCAAATAGTTCACATATTGTCTATGCAACTTCATTTGGTCTCATTTTAGCCACACATTCATGTTCGTTCAATTATGAGCACTATTTGAGTCATCGACATTGATCAGAACCAAGACTCAATTTTGCTAAAGAACAACCACATTCAAGTACATACAAGAGTAGGCGAATTTTTTTTCGGAAGGGTCAAAAATCATTTTCAATTTAAAATCAAGGAGCCACAAGCTCAAACCTTCCACAAAAGGCGGTGTCAACACAATATAAGCTAAAGACCCAATATACAAAAAAAACAAGAGTCATAATTAGCACACAAAGTTGGGCCTCACCCCACCATATAAAAATATTTGTCCTCAAATGCAAATAAACATACCCAAAAGTGAAAATAAAGAAAGACAGAGAGGGAGGTAAAGAGGGATCCTGTCTAAGAAGTTGCTCCATCTGTCTGGGCATCAGTGCCCGGTGTATCGGTCTGGAGTTAGGTCTCAGTAACCGGAGTCACCCCAGAAAAGCCAGCTCCACTAGAGACAGCAGACGGTGTATTTGCTAGGGAGGCCTGCACAACCACATCTATCATGGCTGCTTCAGTCCCAGTCAGGTCCTCATCTGCAGCTCCTTTAGTCTCCTCAAACATCTCCTTATTAGTCTCTGCCTCTGACTCAGGCTCGACTGTCTGCTCCATTCTATCCTCATGTCCGACGGTAGTTGGAGGCATCTCAGGCATATCTGGAATCTCCACTATTCCAAAAATCATGGACATATCGGTGGACTTTAGGTAGTTCACATCTTTTCTCAACTCAACAATGGTAGCTTTTAAAGTCGTCACCTCCTCGGTGGCTCATTGACCACACTCACACACCGCTATCCTTGCCGCAAGGGTATCAATGTCGACGCTCAATGGTGTCACAACAGTAGTCAAAGTAGCCTGAATCATATCAGGAATGGAGGTCTCGAGCCTAGAAGCCCGACAATCCGCATAATAGGCAAGCTGACCCATTCGAAGTATTGATGCCTAGGTGATTGGAGTACATGAGACATCAGCAGTAGCAGGTCTAGGAGGCAGTACAACAACAAAACAACTAGGGGCATCATAAGATACATCACAAGGAGTACCTGAAGGCCCAGGGCCCAGAGTAGGCAAATATGCCTCTGCAAGTGATAAGTTTGTGTCTACAATCGGGGAAGAATACACCGGGGCTATCTTCTTCTTTTGCTCCGCTTGGTCCTTTAAATATTCTACCTCGATCCTCCAAATATCGGTAGAGGATGTGGGAATAACTTCCACATCTTTCTTGGCATCTCTAGGGACTCGAGCCCATCTGTACAACTCGGTGATCAATATTGGGAAGGGAAGAGAGGTCTGACGCTGCTTGGCACGCATGAGACTTACTCGACAGAGAGATTTTAAAACTAAGACTACTAAATTGATAGCCGGTGGTTATTGGGTCATCGTGGGTTCAGCTTGAGAGAGTGAATCCTAGGCCCTCTCCCACACTTTCAGCTCGAGAGAGTGAATGGGCAAAGGCGGAGGTTGAGCTTAAATGCGGCAACTCGGTGTTCGAGAGAAACCGGGTTGATTCGATGTAAGTTGCTTGAGAGAGATTTTACCCCCACTAAAGTCTAGCCTAGTTAAAATATGTACTTTCAAAAGCATTTACCCGATAGTGTGTTTTATCCCACATTCCTATCACATCCCAAGTATCCCATCTCCCTATCTCGTTTCCTTATATTTTTGTCGTTTTTGTTGATTAGCTTATACAAACCCCCCATTAATAATTGACGCTTGCGTCACCCCTTAGATTTAGTATTTTTTATTCGTTAATATTTACACGTATGATTGATTAGAACTTTATTTTACTTTTCTATTAATTCTCGAAACCACTTTTTGTGGGATCAATCCCAACCCTTGGTTGGGTTATATCACTACACGCGATCGTTGGCACTTGAAATGAAGTAGTGTCCTGATACGTGAAGTCAAAAATCAACACTGGAAGTGCTATAAAAAAAGAGGGTAGATACATACCCCATTAGGAGCGGAGAAAGTCTACGAAAAATGAGAGTAGGCATATCAATGATACACTATTAATCATTCTCCAAAAGCTCAATGAGCAGAATAGAATGTTAGAGGAGATGAAGGAAAATGTAGAAATGCTAAATTAGATGAGCGGTTCTCACTCTAGATCTATCCAGCTAATTGAAACTCTCTTGGGTCACCTAGTTGCACTAGGTTCAACTCCAATAATGAGGTTTGAGTGGTGACTTGCGTCGTGCCACGACGTTAACTAAGGCACTGTTTGGGAGGCAACCCAAAACCCTTTAATGCTTAAAATTGTTATTTTAGAAATAATGGTGTGCTGATTGTGCAGGTTAAAGTAGAAAAAATGTTTGAAAAGTGCAAAACTGGCGAATAAATAATCTAGTAGGCAAATCGCCAAAGAGGTTGGCGTGATCAACTTGGTTCACCGTTTGGCTCAAAAGTAATTTTAACTTGGAGCCTGTAAAACTCGGCGACCCCAGGAGCAACTTGGCAAGTCGCCAACCTGGTCGGCGAGCTCGACAAAGTCCGCCGTTTGGATCCCCACGTTAATTGGAGGTCCTATAAAACTCGACCGTATAAATGATCACTCGATGTGTCATCGAGTAGCTCGGTGAACATGAATAATATCGCCGAGTGGGCGAAAACTGGACGGTCTTAAAAAGAGCGAAGGAGTTAAATCCTTTCACTTTCCCTCACTTTTATTTTCCAAACTCACGCCCGCACTCTAGTTTCTATATTTCTTGTGTTTTTAGAGTATTATTAGTGTTGATCTGTGCTCGGAGTTGGATTTCATTGCCTCCTAGCATTTCAAAGTAATTTAATCGGCATCAAAGGTTGGTCTTCTGAACCCCGAACTTATTGTCAGTAATTTGTTCCCTTATGCAAATGATATTATTGTATTGTCGTGTGCTGGGCCTCTCTAATAGGATTAGTTTGTTCAAACACCTATCTTAATTCAAGAATCTTGCCCATTTTGTCTTGATTTTTTTAAATCCCGTATGTTTTTGAGTTGAAATGATTAAATTTTGTGTGGTTGTGCTTGCTTGTTGTTTAGTTTGGCAAAACCGGGAGAAGTCTATGTATCCCGGGGTGATGGGTGTTATGGGTCTGAGCTTAATTGAACTAGTACATGCTTTGATTTTATATTCTAGGGATGCGGGGTTGAATTCGAGAAGTTGGATTGAAAGTAGGCACACTGGACAATTTGGCGAGCTGGGTCGAGCTCGCCGAACCACTCGATGGTTCGCCTAAAGTCCCCATCTCGCTTTTAATTTCATGCTTTATTTGATGTTTGGTTCTGTACCTTTCGGTGAGACGCCTGAGGTCACCAAAAACACTCGGGGACTCGCTGAAAGGCTTTTCTTTATCCCTTTGTTTGCACCCCTGAACCCTTGTTGCATTGTAACTTTCGGCGGACAAACCCGTGCTCGCCGAAAATAGTCAGCGATTCGCCGAAGGGGCTCTCTCATCGCTGACTTACTATAATTTTTGAGCCAATCCATTGGCGAACCCTATTTAACTTGCCAAAGCGATTAGGCGACACGCCGACTTAATTGGCGAGTCTGTCTGCAGTAAGCTTTGTTTGCTTTGATATGAATATTTACTAACTTTTTTCGAATGTTTTGCAGACATGGCCAGACCTAAAGTTGTAGGGCGAAACATGCCACCCGAGGGAAAGAAAAGGGGATTACACTGAATGAGGATGCAACTACATCTAAGGGCATGACCACAAAACTCCACACAACTGGGGGGGGGGAAGACAAAAGTAAAGGCAAAACACCTGCATCACCAGAGGCAGGCTCTGTAGCGATGGCATTTACAACACTTACCTCACCACTTTTGAGAGTTAGGGTGAGCACCAAGTTGAATGATCCGTCCAGGATCACGAAATCACATTTAAACAGTGAATATACCAACAATAAGCAACACCTAATAATAAATTTAACCCATATTAACAAAATCACACCCCAAGAATTGGGGTTTTAGCTAGACAAAAAAAGATAGAAATCGATACCAACAAGTATTTCCATCAAGTGGGTACGATGAATAAAGTCTTTAAACATGTCAAGGATGAAAATTCTTTGAGACCCACTTCCAATTTCTTGGAATTGAAAATCTTCAAATCTTCAAGTTCAAGCACAATGTCTCCAAAAACTCTAAGAGCTAAAACTGAAAATATTCTAAGTCTCCAAAATAATATTTCTCTCTAAAGTCTAACACTAAGCTAACAATTTAAATAAGTATTTATAGTGTTTGAAAATTTGGGCTACGGAGGATCACTCGGCGCAGTTAGTCGGGATCGCCGACACAATCAGCGATCCAGCCTTTGGTCTGGTTCATCGCCTTTTTGCTTTTACCTTCAATATTCTTGCATTTTGAGGGATTGGACGATAGAGTGTCGCGGAACTTCTTGGCGACGTGCCGACTGCTCCTATTTATCACAGACTTGACCTTCTCCTTTAAGGCTCAGCACACTGGAACATTCTGTGGGATTTAGGGCCTTTCGACGACACGCCTAATGGATTAGGCGATCCTCAGGGGTCCTTTCTTCGTTCTTTCAGCCGCTTTGCTCCTATTTTGCTTGATAGCATCCATGCTTTGTCTCTCAATCCAAATACCTAAAACTTAAGGGTTTACATCAGTTATTGAGACAAAATATGCATTTGAGGACACTAATTCTATTAAAATATAGCCCTAAATGAGTCCAAATTGTGGACTCATCAGGTCTTTCTAGTGTTGAGGACCAGTTAATGATTTTATCTCGACATCCGAAAGTGGTCAGACACCTCAAAAAGTGTAGGGTAGGGTTCTCACATTTTGTAGTAACGGCTTATAGGCTAAGGTTGTTATGGTGATTCATTTAATTTATCACTACAATCTTTATATTAGAGACATTGTTGTACTTTTGGAAACCCCGACAATATTTCATGGTAGTTCTCTATTCATGGTCGGGGAGGATCCCAACACTATTCTTCTGGCCATATTAAATCACCGACGCCTTATACTAGAGGTCGAGATAGAGCTTCGACTAGTAGAGGTAGGCGTACTCCTAGTAGAGGTTTAGGTAGTAGTGTTACATTATAGAAGATTGAGGGTAGATGTACCACCTATGCTGGAGGTGGAAGAGGGGGTCGATGTCATGCATTTTGGGGAGACCTTAGATTGAGGCTTCTGATGTAGTTATTACAGGTTTCGTCCTAGTCTATCATCGATATACATTTGTATTATTTGATGGGGTCTACTTTCTCTTATTTGTCTGCCAATTTTGCTGCTACGTTTGATATGATGTGTTATAGTATGTATGTTCCCATTCGTGTTTCTACACCCGTGGGTGAGCCCTTACTTGCGAATCGAGTGTATTGTTCCTATATTGTTTCTTTGGAAGTGTATGTCACTTGGGTAGACTTGATCATTCTTTGTATGGCAGACTTTTATTTGATCTTGAGTTTGGATGGGCTCTCTCTTTATCATGCTTATCTTGACTGTAATGCTAAGACTATGACCTTAAAAATGCCTGGTGTTTTTAGGGTTGAGTTTAAGGGTGTCCGTGGTTCTTACCCTAACAAGGTTATTTCTTTTATCTGTGCTCAAATATTGGTGGATATAGGGTATTTGTCCTACTTATCCTTCACCAGGGACATTAGTGTTGCGTCATCTTTCCAGGAGACCATTTATATGGTTTAGGAGTTTCCAAATATGTTCCCTTCTACTCTTTCAGGTGTTCTCTTAATAGGGTTATTGATTTTGCTATTG
The DNA here is from genome assembly GCA_036553675.1 of Solanum okadae. Lineage (NCBI taxonomy): Eukaryota > Viridiplantae > Streptophyta > Magnoliopsida > Solanales > Solanaceae > Solanum > Solanum okadae. The sequence goes on from CM071678.1 coordinate 38,811,055, forward strand.
ACTTGGAGCCGAGCACTAAGCACATTTCTATTCCTCCCTATCGCATGTCCCCATCTGAGTGAAAAAGTTGAAAGACCAGTTGTAGGACTTGTTGAGTAATGGGTTCATTTGTCCTAGTGTGTAACCTTGGGGTGACCCAATATTGTTTGTAAAGAAGAAGGATAGGACTATAAGGATGTGTATTGACTACATGCAGTTGAACAAGGTCACGGTAAAGAAAAACTATCCTCTCCCACGTGTAGATGACTTATTTGACCACCTTCAGGGAGAATCATTGTTCTATAAGATATATTTGATCTTTGGTTACCATCACTTGAATATTAGAGCATCGGATGTCCCTAAGATAGCTTTTCAGACTCGGTATGGCTATTATGAGTTCCTCGTGATGTATTTTCTGTTAACTAACGCCCCTACAATGTTCATGGAGGTAATGAACGGGGTGTTTCAACCTTACTTGGATTCATTTGTAATTTTATTCATTGATGATATCTTAGTGTTCTCCATGACTGAGGAGGACCATGTTCGATACTTGAGGATTGTGCTTCACTAGTTGAGGGAAAAGAAATTGGATATAAAGTTCTAGAAGTACTAGTTTTGGTTTGATTCTGTGGCATTCTTAGGACATGGTTTCCAAAGAGGATATTAGCATAGATCTGGCAAAGATTGAGACAGTTAGAGGCTGGACGAGACCTACTTATCCCATTGAGATTCATAGTTTTGTGGGATTGGCAGGTTACTAGAGACGGTTTGTTCAGAGTTCTCCACTATTGCATCCGCTTTGACCAGATTGACTTGACATAGTGTGGGTTTTCAATGGTTCGATGAGTGTGAGGAGAATTTTCAAAAGTTCAAGACTTTCTTAACTTCGACTCTTGTTTTGACTCTATCCGAGGAGGATGTGGACTCTACTATATATTGTGTGCTTCAGGGGTTGGTTTGGGTGGTGTTCTGAAGTAGAAGGTGAATGTGATTGCATATGTTTCTAGGCAATTGAAGACCAATGAGAAAGAACTACCCTACTTATGATTTGGAGTTTTCCGCAATGGTCTTTTTGCTTAAGTTATGGCATCACTATTTGTACAGGGTACATTGTGAAGTCTTCATTGATGATCAGAGTCTTTAGTACATCTTTATTCAGAGGGATATAAATTTGAGGCAACATTGATGGCTCAGTGCCTGAAAGACTGCAAAATGCCTATCCTATATCATCTAGAGAAGGCCAATATGGTGGTCGATGCTTTGAGTAGGAAGAATCCTAACATGGGGAGTCTTTCCATGCTCAGTATTGACGAGATACCATTGGCTAGAGATGTTCATAGATTAAACAACAATCTTTTCCAAAATTTTAGAGGAAAGTGTATCAAGGCTTAGTTTTTTTTGGTTGAGCCAATCCGTGAGAGATAGTTTGATGATGAGAAGTTATGTCATATTCGAGAAAAGATTTTAAGGGGTGAGGCCAAGGAAGGAGGATGTCCTTGATGCTTATGAAGTATTGAGGATCGAAGGTAGGATTTTTGTGCCCAAGGTGGGCAAGTTGGTAAGATTGATTATAGAGGAGGCTCATTATTCTAGATACTCTCTTCATCCAGGAGCGACCAAGATGTATCATGATTTGAGTGAGAAAAACTAGCAGTGTGGTATGCAGAGGGACATTTATAAGTTTGTGTCTAGGTGCTTGACTTGGTAACATGTCAAGTGTGAGCATCAACAATCGAGAGATGTTTCTCAGAGGATTCTTGTTCCTACTCGGATGTAGGAACGTATTACAATGGACTTTGTTGTAGGTTTGCCTACCACCATGGGTGGTTATAATACTATTTTGGTAGTTGTTGAAAAGTTGACCAAATACACCTATTTAATCCCAATTCATGTGAAGTACATGGTAGAGAAGTTAGCCAGACTGTACATTAATGAGATAGTTTAACTTCACGGAGTGCCGTTTTCTATTATCTCTGAATGATGTGCGCTATTCACTTCTCACTTATGGAGGGTCTTACAACATGGTTGGGTATTCAGTTAGACCTAAGTACAACTTTTCACCGTAAGATGAATTGATAGTCTTAACGAATGCTTCAAGTGTTAAAAGACACACTTCGAGCGTGTGTGACTGACTTTGGTGCTCATTGGGATCAACACTTTCCCTTAGTGGAGTTTGCCTACAACAACAATTATCATTATAGTATTCAGATGACCCATTTGAGACGTTGTATTGTAGACAATGTAGAGCTACAATCGGTTGGTTTGATACAACTAGGATGGACTAATTAGATATAACTTGCTTAGAGATGCCATGTAGTAGGTCTGCATAATTCAGGGCAGGATGTTGATTACTTAGAGTCAATAGAAGAGCTATGTAGATTGGACGGTTCAAGCATTGGAGTTTATGATGGGTAATTAATGTTTGGCACAGAGTGTCACCTATGAAGGGTGTGATAAGGTTTAGAAAGGAAGACAAGCTTAACCCTCGATTCATTTGCCCTTTTGAGATGTTGAATTAAATTGGGGAGGTGGCCCATAGGTTGGACTTGCTACCTAACTGTTCAGTGGTACATCCTATTTTCCATGTCTCCATGCTTTAAAAGTACGTGCCGGATGAGTCCCATGTGCTTTCACTTGATTTAGTGGTATTGGGTCTAGGCTTATCATTCAAGGAGATCCTATTTCTATATTGGATAGACATGTTTTGAAGCTTAGAACCAAGGAGATTACTTTAGTGAAGGTGGAGTGAAAGCATTGTTCAGTTGGAGAGGTGACTTATGAGATGGAGTCCAATATGCATGCCAAATATCCTTAGCTTTTTGAAGCTTCAAGTACATTCTTTTACCTTATGTTCGAGGATGAACATGAATTTTAGTGGTTGATAATGTAATGAGATGAAATGTAATTTTTGGAAATTTTAATCAAATTACCATTTTACCCCTCCCAATAGTTGCCCCGAGTCTTTATTATTAGTTTTTTGAGTTGGTTATGATATTTGATTGAAAAGTTATGATTTTTGGAAGTTTTGAGTTTTTCGAAGGTCTTAAGTGGTATTTGGTAACAATAGGAGTTTCGAGTCTTGAAATGGAATATTATCAGTTCCATTAACTTTGGAATATGGAATTTGATCCAGGAGAGTTGGATGTTTCAGGTTCAGGAGTTTTTTTTAGGATTTGAGGCTTTGAGTTGGAAGTTTAGGTGAGTTTAGACTAAGGGTTGACTTTGATCAATATTCAGAATTTGGACAAGATTTTTGATGGTTTTAGTCAATTCGGGGAATGATTTTAGGACTTGGTTGATTTTTTAGAAGTTTAAAGGGCAGTTTTGTCTTTTGAAACGTTAAATTAGTTTATTGCGACCTTCACATATTTTAGATAAAGGATACCTCTGATTCGTGTTTCGATGGTTCCATTGAGTCTGGAACAACAAGTTTAGTTTAGGTAGTATATCTAGTTTGTGTACTCGGGGTTCTAAACGAATCCAGAGGGTCCATTAGGGAATTTTTTTGCCTCAAGTGATGTTGTTGGTTTGTTGTATCTGGTGTACTATAACTTGTTCATCGTGATCACATGAGGGAAAATCCACACGATCGCGAAGGTATGTGTTTCTATGCATCTTGATCGCGTCGATGGTTGTCATGACCGCATAAATTTTCTGATCATCGTGACCGTGTGGAGGGCTATCAAGATCACAATGGTTAAATTAAATGAGTGGACCATTTAAAACAACGCGATCATGAGACCTTGGTCATCACGATCGTGAGGAGAAAATGTTGCCTAGCAAAATGTTTTCTTAAATCATGAGTCTTCCCTATTTTTCACCACTTTTGAGTCTTGGAAACCCTTGGAAGGAGATTTCAAGTGTGGGAAATCTCTTGGGCAAGTCTTTATGAACCAAAATCTTCATTTCCTAACTATCATTTGTGGTTTTCAACATCAAATTAAGGATTTTCAAATTCAAGGTTTGGAAGGTTCACAACAACTTGGGTTTTAAGAGAAATGATGTTTTGTTATTGATTTAAAATATATTTTGAAATGATTTTTGTCGCACCCCATTTTTCCTCAAAATGGATTTTCGGTGCATGACCTAACAACTCTTTTGGGTGTGAGTGATTGAAGAGTCGCCACCTAACGAATTAAGGCGCGTTAGGCACCTATCTAACATAACAAAATCTACCTAAAGGTCAAACAAACCATAGATCGGGTAAGGGTTCAAATTATATCAAGGGAAATGTGTTAAGCATCCCTCGAGGTCCACAAATGTGGGTCCCGGCTGTATCTCATGCAATTTATGTGGGGCTACAAGTAGCAATTTAGATCACTTCATTTATTGATTATTTAGATTAAACATGCTTACTAGGTGATAACTAACATTAAACAATTAAGATCAATTAATTTATTTATTATTTAAGCATGCGACTGGGTGATATAATAAATGAAACATTAAACAGATATTAAGCAATTGATAAAGAGATAAGCAAGGAGACATAATATGCACAAATAGATATAAAAGATAAACCAATATTATTTATTAAGCTACCCCAAAACAATTATAATTAAAAACACATAAAGGGAAAAACGAAAGGGAGACTCCGGAACCGACAGACTTTGCGGATCAGCGCTCGGCTTTTATTTTTTTTAGGTCGACTTATACATTCGGACAGACAAAACCAATGTTTGTCTTTTTAAGCTCGAGTCTATTGTCATCATCTCCGTAGGGCCTAACTACCCCTACCCCACCTTCCGCATGTATTTCGTCCTAAAAGGTGCCTAGTGCCCCCACTTAACGTCCAAGAGGCATTGGACTACTGTTGGGGATAGTTTTAAACAAAAATAAACATAAGCTCCTAATAGGCCCCCTAGATACCAAGTCAAATAAATAGGACGAGCATTTTGCACGTAAATCTCATATTGGCCTCTAGATTTTAATTAAACATGTTAGCAAACACAAATAAAGTGAAAGGTCTCATGTTTGAGTGTGTGCATATAACAAGTATACAATCGGGCATTATAACAATATACTAGTTAATATTAATGGGGAAGAAAATTATGACGAGTTGCAGATTTTAATAATATAGCAGAAAAGTGATCGCAGATGCAGAAAACTATTTTTTAGAGCAGTAGCAGATCAAATTATTAATGCAGAATGTTTATTTTAAGGGGTAGCAGTTTAGTAGATGCAACAGTTAATTATTTCGAGCATGATTTTATTAGGGAAAATTTTCAGATTAAAAACATGCAGGAGCAGATTTATTAACTTTATTTTAAGTAGCAGCAATAGTAATGTCACAGTTAACAGTGAGGCAAAAAATGTGAGGGAATTTTTATTACAACTTTCAACATGCTAGAAAAACTAATTATTCTGATTAAATTTTAGGTAATCCTATAGGCATAATTTCTACGGTGAGCTGCATTTATGCATTTTTGGATGGATTTTATTGACATGCCGATATATGGTCAGAACCTACATGCTGATACTCTAGCCTCTTGACAAGTTTGACATTTATTGGGATCCTGTAGGCATGATTCTAAGTGATTAACATACTAAAATATTAATATGCTGAAGCTATTAACATACAAGGTTTATTAAAATTACTAAATGATTAGCACGCCAAAGTTATCAAAACTGATAGGTCAAACATACCATTAACATGCTACAATTAATAGCTAAATACTCTAAACTGATTATTATACCAAAAAATATTAAAATCTGGTTAATTATGCAGATCAAATTACATGTTAGATCTATTTAAACTAATTAACATTAATTTTATTAGTTAAATCCTAGACATGATATCTAGTCTTTGAATAACAATGAACTATCTACCGACGATCTTATTATATATTTATTTCGTTTTAACTAGTGATCAACATTCATATTAATGCTAAAAATATGTAGACAAGCCAAGTACCAAATTGATTATTTGGAAACATTATTACGGACACTACAAGCATGGTGTCTATTTTTTGTGAGGAAACCGATTAATAAACAATTTGAAGATTTAGAACAAACTAAAACAAAAGACATAATCCTAACGATGCTTTATGCAAATTTATATATTTTTCTAACAAATAGTGGACTGCCATGAGATCAATATAAATCATCATTTAATAAACAACCATTTTTTCCTAATTTTATCTTGATTAGTTTAAAAAAAAGGAATTCAATAAATGTGCGAAAGTAAATAAACAATATCCTATAGGCATGATTTCTAACACAAATAGATTGTCGTAAATTAACAGTTAGAACGTAAATCCCCTCCCCCCTTAAAACGATCCCCCAAATTATATCATATATATAGAGAGTTAGAGTTACTACAAGATTATTACAATAACAAAAAAAAAAGAAACAATACAAATATAAACAATAATAAAAGCAAAAATCTCATCCGAGAACCCACCATAGGCGATTCTTCATATCTTGAACTAGATCAAGATCCTGTTCAGAGAAAATACAGCCAAATACATATAAAAGCAAACATGCATAATAACATATCATTCCCATACATGTAGACCCACAATACTTAAACAAACCACACACAATATATCACACATAAAAGAAAGAGGTGAAGAGAACTAACCCTAATGCTTCCCTTTTATTCAAACACACAACGATATTCAAAATAATACAGAATGAAGATTAAACTAATGGAGGAACAACTAACCAATTAAACCAGAAATATTTATCAACAATGAAGTATTAGTAGCAATCCTATTGAAACAACAACACAACAAAGAAAGCACTTTGAATGTTGCAAGAGACTAATTCTTTTTATGAACAGAGAATACTACTTTTTTTGGTGAGTTTTCTGATTGTTCAAGTGTGTAAGCATGAGTGTCCGAGTGAATTAAGAATGAGGGAAGAGTGTGATTTATATAGGAAGTGGGAAGACACATATTAATGGAAAGGAAATAAATTAGGGATCAATTAAAACATTTTCCTTGCTAAGAAGGAAGACAAAACTTATTTTACTTTATTTTTACCAATTATAACCAAATACTAAATCTGCTCGATTTTTAAATAAGGTAAATCAAATTAGCCAAATTCCCTTTTTATATCAATTGTACAAAAGTTTACCATAAACTAAACATGTAAGAATATGCCCTAATTTAAACTAAGGAAAGGGAGTCAATTAATAAACTTTCCATTTAGAATCACATATCACAAACGGAAGTGAATATTTAAGGAAGAAGAATGAGATTACAGCTTAATGCAAATTTCTTATACTGCAAAATTTTACCAAACAGACAAGGCAAAGATCTGGCAAGGAACAATTATGGAAATAGTATCAATCTAGTGAATCAATTAGGTGAAGATGGAATGAAATTACATTAAATAAATCTTACAGCAAATCACGGTTCATACAGTAGAGTGTTAAGACAACATCACGACATGCTAGTAAATTAACAGTAGAGAATCGATTAGGACGCACAAGAGTTATACGCATATAGGATCATGACAATCATGAAAGCAACCTTCATATATACTTGATTGATTTTTTTTAATGAACCCAAAAAGAGATATAAATGAATCAGCCAAATTTCAAGTTTAACAAGAACATGCATAACGATTTCACTCTAAATCGATAAATAAGATTAAAATAACCAGGACTCATACCTGGGACAGATCTGCACATATCCGTCCTTGTCAAAATAGACCATTTTTCACTCTTGATCGTATCATTAGATTAATGTTTTGTTATTGTCGATCTCGTAGCCAATGATCGAAAATAGGAGAGAAAAGGGGGAGTTGGGCTGCTGGAGCTGCTGGTCGCCTGCTCTTCCTCGCTGGCTGGCCTTCGCGACTGCTTGCTGGCCGATTGAAGTTGTTGTTGGTGTTGCCGGTGCTCACTTCGCCTAGCTTCTGGTTTCTGATTGCTCGCCGGTGGTCCGCGCTGGACCTGCTGCCTATTGGCTGGTTTGGCTGCTGGCGGTAAGGCTTGCCGCTCTGTTGATCTCGCTGGAGAAGAGGAGAGGAAGTGAAAATGAAAGAAACGATAGGGTTTGGTCTTTTTAGGAGTAAAAAGGAAAGTAAATCTTAATAAATCTGGACCATCGATTTAAAAGAGATGAAGGGCAAGGATTTGATCTCGAAGTAAGGACGGTCGACATTAAAAGTTGAAATCTTAAAATCAGATTGGTTTGAGGATTGGAATGGCCAAAATTGAAATTAAATTGTCTAGAATTGCAATGAGAGGATGATTATTATTGAACTAAAATTGAAATTGAATAGGCTAGAATTGAAATGGATTAGAACAAAATAGGCTACAATTGAAATGATTTGGAAGGAAAATTAAGGAAGTGCTATCCAATTAATAAAATACTACACTTATTAAAATATTTTCACCTAATTAAATACAACTAAATTTTAAAACATTTAACCAAAATAAGTAAAATAATTATTTCAAATTTACCTATCGATAATTATAATAATAAAAAATAATTTAATACGATATTTTTTTTATATAAAATATGCACACTAAAATACATAACTGGACAAAATCGATCAACATTATAAACTCGAAATAAGTTTTAAAATGTACTTATTTAATCGAATAGCACTTTTGAAATGGTTATAGGTCGATCAAAATTGGGTGTCAACAGCTGCCCCTTTGTTGCTTAGGAATGAATGATGAATTGTCGGGCAACTAACGTTGACTTAGTAGCTGATTTTGTCTGACCTATGAGAGAGGTCAATCAGATCAATTTAAATGATGTAGAGTTGGAGAGGGGTACGACCGAGACTTTGGTATTAAGTCTCCTACATATCTCTGGTATTACGAGAATTAGGTCGTGTGTAGTTCTAGATATTGGAACAAACGAAGCTCCTAAAATTGAAAGAGCTGCATGAAATTCGAACAGGAACGATATCGACTTGAATGGATAAGATTATAGTAGCGATTAAAGCATGACAAAGCGATTTCCAGCTGGAGCAAAAGATCGGGTGAAAAGCAGTAACACGAGTAACAAAGATTTGATAGAGCCTTCGTTGCAATAGACAAGTGAACATGATAATTGTAGCTAAGAGGGCGATCGATCACGCGTGCAATTTCTAATATGACTAGATAAAATGTTAGCTTATAAATACAACAAGTGTGAACCAGCATGATAAAAATATAAGTGCTAGAAAATAATAATGACAAGAAGAGATATGAAGACGTGTCTTCTTTGAGAGACACAGTGCAAGCCTTGATATACCTTGGATAACTTCTTGAAGAATTGCAACCCATCTTCGAAGGATAATTCAACCTCCAATAAATCTCGTAGTATAGAGATATATTAATATAGAGGAAAAATGTCTGATTGTAAGGTGGACGGACCTAAGTGTCCTATTGTAAGGTGGACAAGCCTAAATGTCGTTTTGTAAGGCGGACAAGCCTAGATGTCATATTGTAAGACAGACGAGCCTAATGTCCTATTGTAAGGAGGACGAGTCTAAATGTCGTATTGTAAGGCAAACGAGCCTGATGTCGTATTGTAAGGTGGACGAACCTAATGTCGTATTGTAAGGTGGACGAGCCTAATGTCATATTGTAAGGCAGACGAGCCTGATGTCTTATTGTAAGGCGGGCCTAAATGTTGTATTGTAAGGCAGACAAGCCTGACTGAAAATTCAGTAGGTCACAATGACGAGTTGATTCCAATAATAACATCTTCAAAATAGTCTGAATGGTAGCTTTGAGTAGCCAAGTGTTAAATGAAAAATGGTAATGCGAGTAACAAAGAATTTGATAGGGCCTTCGTTGCGATAGACATGTAAGCATGGAAATGGTAGCTCAGAGGGCAATTGATCTTGTCTATAATTTGCAAATCTGTAGCTTGTAATATGACTAAATAAAGTGATTAGAGTAGATATATCAAATAAACGATAAATGTAAACATGATGCAATTTCCCATATCGACCATGAATTTTTCCTTAAGACTATCAAAATGGTGTCTTAGGCTATGATGTCTAGGGCCATGATACACAAAATTAATTCCTCAGGTCATGAAAATATTGGTTGTGGGCCATGAAAAATGGTGCCCTTAGACTATGACACCTTCGGATCATGATAGATAGAAATTAAGTCCTTAGGCCATGATATGATGTCCGCAGGCCATGAAAGATGATGCCTTTAGACCATGACGCCTTAGGAATATAAATGATGAGCAAAGAGAGCGTATCTGTTTTGATGTAATTCGAGCATCTTATGGCTTGATTCAATAGTAGCTTTGTATAGATGTATTCAGGCACATGCAATATTCGGGCACAATGCAATCTCGGGCACATGCAATCTTCGGGCACAATGCAATATCGGGCACATGCAATCTCGGGCACAATGCAATTCTCGGGCACAATGCAATATCAGGCACATGCAATCTTAGGCACATCGGGCATATGCAATATTGGGTAGAATGCAATATCAGACACAATACGATTCTCGAGCACAATGCAATCTCGGGCACAATGCAATTCTTGGGCACAATGCAATCTCGGGCACATGCAATCTCAGGCACAATGCAATTCTTGGGAACATACAATATTCCAGCATATTGTAGTATCGGACAATATAATAGTTGAGAGCATGAAGTATCTTAAACCTTCGCTTGTTGGAAGGGTCACGTGCCATTGACTGGCGATTGTCGGGCTCAAAATAACTTGGTCCTTCATCCCGTTGGAAGGATAGTATGCCATTTGACTGGCGATTGGGCTCAGTATAGAGTAGTTTGGTCCTTCTCCTTGTTGGAAGGACAATATGCCTTTTGTTTGCAATTTTTGAGCTCAGAACAATGTAGCTTGATCATTCTTCTTATTGGAAGGACGAAATGCCATTGATTAGCGATTTGTCGGAGTTAATATAACGACATATCGAACCTTTAAGTGGCGTTTGGAGTTGCTTCTTTTATATGTACCTATTTTTTCTACATTCAAAGAAAAATAATGAGTTTATAAAATGGGGGCGGTTGATCTGCTTGGACCGGCGTGCTTCCCTTGTCTTGCCATCCTGACCTTTCTGGGCATTTGCTTTGAGGAGCAATCGTCCAACTGAGAAGAGTCCTTTTGAATCTGATATGTATCACAAAATTTGTAAGGCATTCCAAAATTTTATGCCCCAGTAGAACTTCTGTTATTTTGATCTTTGTTGGGGATTGTAGTTTGAATGATGTGAATTTTTGAGACCTTCTAAAAAATTCTTCCCCAATCTTGATTTGTGCAAAAACGCTCGTTGAAGGAATTTTTGAGACCCTTTCAAAAATTCTACCCCAGTTACTGATCTGTAAGAAGAAATGCTTTTGATGGATTTTTTGAGTTCCTCTAAAAAATTCTTCCCCAGTATCGAGATTTGCAAAGAGAATGCTCTTTGATGGAAATTTTGAGACTCTCTCAAAAATTCTCCCCCAGTTACACAATAAAGGGGAAAATGAAAATTTTATTATGATAAGACCGAACTCCATAGGAGCACCTACATATCACCTCTTAAACGGGAATCAGGTCTGACGTAGTTCCAAATACAAAGAGCATAATTCAAGACATTAAATGAACACTCTTGAGAAACAACTAAAATGATAGATTCTGACAAACTTTATTGTCCATATGTTAACATGGGTACCTTCCTTGTCAGAAATTGATGGAACCTGAAACTTAAACTTAAATGTCATAAGCCTTTAATGGAAACTGGTTCAAGTAAACTTCGACATGTTCACTGTTGGGATCCTTTTGGCACAAGGTCTGTCCAGTGTATGACATTAGCCTCAATCAGTTGCTGAATCTTGTCTTTTAGATCACGACATGTTTCAATAATATGTCCCTTCATCCCTGAATGATAGTCACAAATCTTGTTTGGGTCATACTGCTTGGATTGAGTGTCTAGATTCTGTATAGGGATATGTTTTACACAACCAGCCACTTTAAGCTTTCCATAAAGTTGATCAAATGATTCAACTAAAGAAATGTAAATTTTGATAGGCTTCTTCTCACCACTGAATATGTTTTTGCGAATATGAGGTTGAGTGAGGGTTTTGACATTATGGACATCACAAGCAGGTTGTTGATAGAGTAAATGAGGCTTTTAGGGTGGAGGCATTTGGTATAGAGGAATTTGATATGGTTTGAGAGATGTGCGACACTAAGGACCTTGGTGTAGAGACGTCTGATATTGAGGAGTTTGTATGATGGGATTCTGTAGGCGCGGAGTGAGATATGGAGGTCTAGAAGCATAAGCATGATGCTGGGGAGGATATTGGTGATTTGGAATGTGAGTGTTCTTTGGAAGCATTTGAATGCTTGGCTGATTTTGGTGATGAGAAATAGGGTAAGTTGGCAGAGGATTATTTTGAAAAGTGGCTTGGCTTGTGACAGGCTGCTTATCCATGTTGGTCTCCAAGTGGGATTGACAGAGAGTACAGCTTGGCCCACTCGCGCATATCGGATATCTCTTCTTCTAAATCCTTTATTTTCTGTTCCAAACTTGGGATCGACTTGTTCGGAGTATGCTCCTTCTCAATAGTTTTACCCATAATCTTATCACTAGTCACCTTCTTCTTTCCTTTGCGATTCTCACTTGGGAGAGAATGGGGAGCGCCCTTTGATCGTGTGTGGTAAACCATGGTCTAAAGATCAACCATATAGGAAGGGTAAAATAAAATAAAAGCAAAAGAAAACTCAAGTTAGAACATTGCAAAAATTGAGATAGCAAACACATTGTTTTAAGATAAACACCGTAAATGCAAGGAGCCTCATTGAGCAAGAGGTAGTCCTAAACGACACATAAGTGATGCACAATAATTAATTCAAGCCTTGCTTGCCAATTTGGAGTTTAGATTAGAGGAAATAAACCAGCTTTCATTTATTATAAAATTGAACCATTACATCATAATCAAAATGAAACTGAAAATAAACTAAAGGGAAAGGGGTAACATGGGAAAGTAATCCTAAATTCTGAAATCTTGAAGATATCGATTCCAAGAGCTTGGCGTCAATTGACTTCTTGTTTAGGGAGTGACTTCGTGCTCGATCTTTAACACGTTGTGTGCCCATATATTTTCCCTTTCATCAGTGAGCCCATAGTATCCTTCCCCACTCAAATCTCTGTCTTTAACTTCTTTTAAGATCCATATGTAATAGTCACGTGTGCATAAGGTCTGCCGTGCACCCATAGGAATGGTTAACACCGACTCCCATCTTCGAAGTATGTTGTAAACTTGTGGATTATCTAATCCAAATTCATACTTAAACTACTCCATGTCAAACCAAAGTTGTATTACTTGAGTTCTCCCAAATTGGCGGAGTATTCGAAGAAGAGCATATGGTTGAAAGCCCTTTAAACCAATAAGCTCAATGAAATAGCGTTCATCGCCTCTTATTATTGCATTAGCGGTGGACAACCAATGGAGCTTCCATTGGATGCGGCAACTCTCAAGCTTTGTAAAAAATATCTGCCAGTTTACGAATCCTACAGAGGCGGTGAAAGCTACCATTCTTCTTGGATGATTATCAATCTTGTTGCAATAACGTGTCAGACCGTATGTAAAAGTGTTCAATAGCCCATAATTGTAGCAAAGTGTTGCATCCCTCAAAAAACATTCTGCCATTGACGCATGCCGACAGACTTCTCATTATTTCCGCCAGGATCATGGGGACTATAGTTTTCCTAGGTTCTCCCCCTCTTTAAGCTAAATCTCGGACAACATAATCCAAACGTGTGTGATCCTTCCCTTTATCGTAGGAAAAACCAGAGATCCTAATAGAGCAATGGCAAAGGCATTTATATGATATGTTTCCCATTTCTCGATGGAGCACTCAAACTCATCACTAAAAGAGTAATAACTATCCTCTCGGCAAAAACGTGAATATAGAAAGTCAAAATGAATCTGAAGGCAAGGTTGGATTTGACATCATTCCCAAACTTTTTACAAACTCCCTCGATGATGGCCTATATGGTACCATCATTTTGCACTTGCGGTATGGTAGGTCGATGAAACCACTTATCTCCTCAATCGTTGGTACCAAGTCAAAATCCACGAATTTGAAGACCATCCTCACAGGGTCCCAAAATTCTAGCAAGGCCCTAATCAGGTGAGGGTTTGTATGACAAAGATGAGGCAGGTAAGACCGCCCAACAACTGTCGAATCTCTCTTTCGCGGTCTCTCTTAATATCAATCCACCAGTTCCTTAGCTTGTAGTTTACCTCTACGATCATTTGCGGGTTTGGAAACATCATGACTCTGCAAACAAAACAACAGGCAAATTATAAACTCTATTTTGGCAATGTTTGACTTAATTTAATTATTGTGATCACATTGACACATAAATATGCAATTTGTTTAAAGGGTGTTGGGGCCTTTAAACGATAGGGTGACTACTAATTATGTGGATTGACACCAAGGGTAAAACCACCTAGGGTTTATGCAACATGTATAACCTAAGTAAGATTTCTAAGAGTTGGCTTGACACGAACTTGAAAGAGATTCTATGCGAGGAGGCTCGTGGTTTCCCGGTAGTAATACTATTTGTTCCATCCACGCATATGCCGACTCTTTATAATGAGTATTTGAAGAGAAATGGAGTAGTTGTGAGAGGTGCAAAGACACAACATCACAATAAAAAAATGGAAGAGGGTCCCAATTGGGGAAAGTATGAGCGGAGTGCCACTTATCAAATCAGTAACATTTAGCATTTAAATGGAAAACGGTAACACATAAACAAATTTTAAGGAAAGTAGTAAATACATAAATACAAACATATACAAGAATTACACAAATAAGGAAAGGAGACAAGGGTTAAACATGGAAAATTCACATAAGGGATAAAGAGAAAGGGAGAAACATGGAAATAAACAAACAAGGAAAAGGGGAAGGGGTGGAACATGGAAATTTACAATAAACAGGATAATCAAGAAAAAAAAAGTAACATTTTAACACGGTAATAACCAAACATACAATTAAACATCCACATAAAGTAAACCCCACAAAACTCACTGAGACACGTAATGGTAAGAACCTAGAATTCCCAGCGGAGTCGCCATTATGTCACGCCTCGTTTTTCCTCAAAACAGGGTTTTGGTGCATGACCTAACAACTCTTTTGGGTTTGAGTGATTGAAGAGTCGCCACCTAATGAATTAAGACGCGTTATGACACCTATCTAACCTAACAAAATCTACCTAAAGGTCAAACGAACCAGAGATCGGGTAAGGATTCAAATTACCTCGAAGGGAAGGTATTAAGCATCTCTCGAGGTCCACAAATATGGGTCCTGACCGTATCTCATTCAATTTGTGTGGAGGTTACAAGTAGCAATTTAGACCACTTCATTTATTGGTTATTTAGATTAAACATGCTTACTAGGTGATAACTAACATTAAACAATTAAGATCTCTTTATTTATTTATTATTTAAGCATGCGAACTAGGTGATATAATAAATGAAAGATTAAACAAATATTAAGCAATTGATAAAGAGATAAGCAAGGAGACAAAATATGCATATATAGATATAAATGATAAACCAATATTATTTATTAAGCTACCCTAAAACAATTATAATTTAAAACACATAAAGGAAAAAAGGAAAGGGAGACTCCAGAACCCACAGACTCTACGGATCAACGCTCGACTTTTATTTTTTTTGGTCGTCTTATACATTCCGACAAACAAAACCAATGTATGTCGTTTTAAGCTCGAGTCTATTGTCATCATCTCCGTAGGGCCTAACTACCCCTACCCCACCTTCCGCATGTATTTCGTCCTAAAAGGTGCCTAGTGCCCCCACTTAACGTCCAAGAGGCATTGGACTACTGTTGGGGATAGTTTTAAACAAAAATAAACATAAGCTCCTAATAGGCCCCCTAGATACCAAGTCAAATAAATAGGACGAGCATTTTGCACGTAAATCTCATATTGGCCTCTAGATTTTAATTAAACATGTTAGCAAACACAAATAAAGTGAAAGGTCTCATGCTTGAGTGTGTGCACATAAACAAGTACAAAATCGGGCATTAAAACAATATACTGGTTAATATTAATGGGGCAGAAAGTTATGGCAGGTTGCAGATTTTATTAATATTGCAAAAAAGTGATCGCAGATCCAGAAAACTATTTTTTAGAGCAGTAGCAGATCAAATTAATAATGCAGAATGTTTATTTTAAGGGGTAGCAGTTTAGTAGATGCAACAGTTAATTATTTCGAGCATGATTTTATTAGGGAAAATTTTCAGATTAAAAACATGCAGGAGTAGATTTATTAACTTTATTTTAAGTAGCAGCAATAGTAATGTCACAGTTAACAGTGAGGCAAAAAATGTGAGGGAATTTTTATTACAACTTTCAACATGCAGGAAAAACTAATTATTCTGATTAAATTTTAGGTAGTCCTATAGGCATAATTTCTACGGTGAGCTGCATTTATGCATTTTTGGTTGGATTTTATTGACATGCCGATATATGGTCAGAACCTACATGTTGATACTCTAGCCTCTTGACATGTTTGACATTTATTGGGATCCTATAGGCATGATTCTAATTGATCAACATACTAAAATATTAATATGCTGAAGCTATTAACATACTAAAATATTAATATGCTGAAGCTATTAACATACAAGGTTTATTAAAATTACTAAATGATTAGCACACAAAAGTTATCAAAACTGATCGGTCAAACTTACCATTAACATGCTACAATTAATAGCTAAATACTCTAAACTGATTATTATACCAAAAAATATTAAAATCTTGTTAATTATGCAGATCAAATTACATGTTACTTCTATTTAAACTAATTAACATTAATTTTAATAGTTAAATCCTGGACATGATATCTACTCTTTGAATAACAATGGACTATCTACCGGCGATCTTAATATTTATTTATTTCGTTTTAACTAGTGATCAACATTCATATTAATGCTAAAAATATGTAGACAAGCCAAGTACCGAATTGATTATTTGGAAACATTATTACAGACACTACAAGCATGATATCTATTTTTTGTAAGAAAACCGATTAATAAACAATTTGAAGATTTAGAACAAACTAAAACAAAAGACAATCCTAACGATGCTTTATGCAAATTTATATATTTTTCTAACAAATAGTAGACTGACATGAGATCAATATAAATAATCATTTAATAAACAACCATTTTTTCCCAATTTTCTCTTGATTAGTTTTAAAAAAAGAAATTCGATAAATGTGTGAAAGTAAATAAACAATATCCTATGGGCATGATTTCTAACACAAATAGATTGCGGTAAATTAACAGTTAGCACGTAAATCCCCTCCCCCCTTAAAACGATCCCCCAAGTTATATCATATATATAGAGAGTTAGAGTTACTACAAGAATATGACAATAACAAAAAAAATGAAACCCATCATATGTAATTGTTCATGCTTGAACTTTTAGATCAAGATTCTGTTTAGAGAAAATACAGCCAAATACATATAAAAGCAAACATGCATAATAACATATCATTCTCATACATGTAGACCCACAATACTTAAACAAACCACACACAATATATCAGACATAAAAGAGAGAGGTGAAGAGAACTAACCCGAATGCTTCCCTTTTTTTCAAACACAACGATATTCAAAATAATACAGAATGAAGATTAAACTAATGGAGGAACAACTAACCAATTAAAGTAGAAATATTTATCAGCAATGAAGTTTTGGTAGCAATCTAATCGAAACAGCAACACAACAAAGAAAGCACTTTGAATGCTGCAAGAGACTAATTCTTTTAATGAACAGAGAATACTACTTTTTTTGGGTGAGTTTTTTGATTGTTCAAGTTTGTAAGCATGAGTGTGCGAGTGTGTTAAGAATGAGGGAAGAGTCTGATTTATATAGAGAGTGGAAGGACACATATTAATGAAAATGAAATAAATTAGGAATCAATTAAAACATTTTCCTTGTTAAGAAGGAAGACAAAACTTATTTTATTTTATTTTTACCAATTATAACCAAATAATAAATCTGCTTGATTTTTAAATAAGGTAAAGCAAATCAGCCAAATTTCCTTTTTATATCAATTGCACAAAACTTTACCATAAACTAAACATGTAAGAATCTGCCCTAATTTAAACTTAGGAAAGGGAGTCAATTAATAAACTTTCCATTTAGAATCACACATCATAAATGGAAGGGGATATTTAAGGAAGAAGAATGAGATTACAACTCAATGCAAATTTCATATTCTGCAAAATTTTACCAAATAGACAAGTCAAAGATCTAGCAAGGAACAATTATGGTAATAGTATCGATCTAGTGAATCATTTAGGTGAAGGAGGAATCAAATTACATTAAAATAAATGTTACAGCAAATCACGGTTCATACAGTAGAGTGTTAAGACAATATCACGACATGCTAGTAAATTAACAGTAGAGAATCGATTAGGACGCACAAGAGTTATACACATATAGGATCATGAAAATCATGAAATCAACCTTCATATATACTTAATTGATTTTTTTTAATGAACCCAAAAAGAGATATAATTGAATCAGCCAAATTTCAAGTTTAACAAAAACATGCATAACGATTTCACTCTAAATTGATAAATAAGATTAAAATAAGCTGGACTCATACCTGAGACGGATCTGCACATATCCATCCTTGTCAAAATAGACCATTTTCACTCTTGATCGTATCATTAGAGTATTGTTTTGTTGTTGTTGATCTCATAGCCAATGATCGAAAATAGGAGAGAAAAGGGGAAGCAGGGCTGCCGGAGCTGCTGGTGGCCTGCTCGTCCTCGCTGGCTGGCCTTCGCGGCTGTTTGCTGGTCGGTTGAAGTTGTTGGTGTTGCCGGTGCTCACTGCGCTTAATTGCTGGTTTCTGATTGCTCGCTGGTGGTCCTCGCCAGAGCTGCTATATGCTGGCTAGCCTTGGTGCTGGCGGTGAAGCTTGTTGCTTTGTCGATCTCACTAGAGAAGAGGAGAGGAAGAGAAAATGAAAGAAAAGATAGGGTTTGGTCTTTTTAGGAGTAAAAAGGAAAGTAAAGCATAATAAATCTGGACCATCGATTTAAAAGAGATGAAGGGCTAGGATTCGATCTTGGAGTAAGGATGGTCGAAATTAAAAGATGAAATCTTAAAATTAGATTGGCTTGAGGATTGGAATGGCCAAAATTGAAATAAAATTGGCTAGACTTGCAATGAGAGGGTGATTATTATTGAAATAAAATTGAAATTGAATAGGCTAGAATTGAAATGGATTAGAACAAAATAGGCTACAATTTAAATGATTTGGAAGGAAAATTAAGGAAGTGCTATCCAATTAATAAAATACTACACTTATTAAAATATTTTCACATAATTAAACACACCTAAATTTTAAAATATTTAACCAAAATAAGTAAAAGAATTATTTCGAATTTAACGATCGATAATTAAAATAATAAAAAATAATTTAATAACGATATATTTTATATAAAATATGCATACTAAAATACATTATTTGACAAAATCGATTAAAATTTTAAACTTGAAATAAATTTTAAAACATACGTATATAATCAAATAGCACTTCCGAAATGGTTATAGGTCGGTCAAAATTGGGTGTAAACAATTTTCACTGTTGGTTTCCAAATATTTTGGATAATGCATTTTTGTATGAATTTCTAGATTTAAACCTCATTTTTGGAATTGGGTTCTTGGGCCGATTTGACCCCATTTTCGAAAGTCTTGATATGGGTTTTCTTAAATCTTAAATCTTATTGTGATCACTTATTTGAATAGATTTTGTTGAACTGAAGACTTGAAGAAAGAGGAAAGCTAAAGTTCTAGAGTGATTGTTTGATTAATTAAGGGAAGTGAACTTTTTGAGTTTTTGTTTAGTTTATTGAATCCTTAACGCCATTGTGTGATTGTGAGTAAAGTGTAACACCTAATAAATTTGAAGTTGAGTTGGAAAGGGAAATTTTTTTGAATGTGTGTTGGTACAGTTTACGAGTCCATATATAGTTCGTAGAAATCTCTACAGTTTGTAGGAGGCACTTGTGGAACTTGAGTTGGGTTTATGAAAACTGTTAAGTCTCTGATGATAGTCTATCTACGGTTCGTAGAAATCTCTAAATAAACTGAATTAAGAAGGTACTGTGTGGAATCTTAAATCATTATGTAAACTGAAATGGTAGGAATACCCATTATTGTCTGAATATATATATATAACTGAGAAGAGTTTAAGATACTGAAATAAAACTCAAACACTAAAGTTGAATCTGTCTATGTTTGAAATAAGCCTCTAAATGACTAGAAATGTTGGGACATGCCCCAACTAAATCTAGCAAAAACTGAAACTAAAGACTAAAAGTAGAAAATATAATCATGTCAATCGTCCTCGAGGAATGAGGACTCACCACCGATGCTGCTAATATGGAGATCGGGAACCGATCTATGTGTGATCAGAAAGCTAAGGACCTGAACCTACATCACAAGAAGATGTAGTGCAGAGTATGCGTCAGATCTTGAAAGGTACTGAGCATACATGATAGAGTAAAGTTGAACAATATGCATAACTGACAAAATCATATAACTGAGCAATGATATAAGATGAACATGATAAATATACTGAATATGCTAACTATGAACTAAACTGAATGCAATGACCAAGTTTATAACATGCTGAAACTGAATACTGACTGTAACTGATAACTTGGTCAATGCACTAGAATCTGACTGTGGGAGCTACTAATAACCGACATAAAACCACATAAACTAAATGTGGAGTCTAATGTATACGCCCCATCGAGAGGACCCAATATACCCTGCTAGAGGTATATAGGCATGATTGGCGTGATCACTAAACTGATGCCCACAAAGGGGACTTATAACCTATGGGGACACGTAGTTCTGGGACTTGAGGGTGACTGACCCTAGTCAAACTCGGTATAAAGCCTACTCCCAACTGAATATATGGAATTTATAACATGACTGAAGTAAACTGGATAGCCCAATAATCTAACATGCTAACTGAAAATGCAAATGTATATCTGATAATGAAACATTAAAAAACTGAGGCAAGTATGTCTGTTTATCTGTCCTAGCTAATGCAATTCATGAACTAAAATAACTACATAACTAGGGTTATAAGTTTATGCATGAATCTGGGAAAAAACAATACTACTACATGATAATTTGATTAAGAACATTAAAATAACTAATTCATAATAATCTGCTGAAATTCTAGAAACCCCAAGTCTAGAAAATATGGAGGGAATGAAGAATCTGACTGAATTCAAGGGACCTAATGGGTGAAAGGAATCCACTAGTGAAATTCCACATACCTGGTGACAAATTTTACGGAGAAATCTTTTGATTTCGGGGCTGGAACTCACAAAACCTTATTGCGGTCTTAAACTAGGGCTGATCGACTTTTTTTATCTTGTTTTTCTCTAAGATCGATGAATTTTTGGTGAATGATTGATTAGGTTAGGTTCTAATTTCGTTGCTAGGCTAAAACAGACAAAAACTATGTAGTTTAGGGGTTAAACGACGTAGTTTAGGGGTTAAACGACGTAGTTTAGGGGTCCAACACATACGGAAAACCAAAATGACCCTGACTTAAAAGCTGTCAGGACCAATCGACGGACCTGGTCCACGGACCATGGTTCCAACTACGGTCCGTCCTTGTCAGTCGTCAATTGGCTTCAGAGAATGATATCTGCGAACCACGATCCACGAACCGTGGTCCCACCTACGGTCCGTAGGTCCTAGCCGTGGGTCAGGGTTTTCTCGAGTTTTTATGGGGACCTTGATTCACAAACCTGGTGCATGGACTGTGGTCCCACTTACGGTCGTAGGTCCTGGTCGTGGGTCGGGGTTTTCTACGGACCACTATCCATTGACCGTAGTCCCACCTACGATGCATTGGTCCAGGCGTAGGTCAATCCTTAGCTAAATTTTCTGAGGGGTTTCTGGGTGGGTTGCAGGTGGTCAACCACGGACCCCACCTACGGTCCGTGGGTGGCACCCATCGGAGGCACTTGAAACTTCTGAAAATCCTGTTGATTGGTCTTTCTAGGGTACGGGGTGTTACATTATCTCCCCCTTGGAATATTTGTCCTTGAATGAAGTCTAAACTAGCTGAAAAGGGAGGGAAAGGGCTGCAAACCCTACCACTAAGTACTAGAAACTGATTTCTAACTGAACTAAGTTCCAAGAACATGCAAATACGCTGAACATGCAAGTATACACTGAAGGAACATGATACCAAGACTAAATATACGCAAGGGTAATTGAAAAACTGAAGAGGAACTATTACCTCAAGTTGGAATGGAATCGGAAGGAAAGAGATGAGGATACTTGGCTTTCATGGTTGCTTCTGCTTCCCAAGTAGCTCTCTCTACTTGATTGACTCCTCCACAAAACCTTCATTGAAGTGACTTCTTTGTTTCTCAACCTTCAAACCTGACGATTGAGAATCTCAACTGGTACATCCTCATAAGTGAGACTATCCTTCACAGCCACACTTTCCAATGGTACTATAGATGCTCGATCACCCACACACTTCTTCAACGACGAAATGTGAAAAATAGGATGCACTGCTGCTAGTTCTATTGGCAACTCTAACTCATAAGCCACTTTACCAACTCTTTCCAAGATCCTGTAAGGGCCTACATATCTAGGACTGAGCTTTCCTTTCTTGCCAAATCTCATCACCCCCTTCATAAGTGACACTTTAGGAAAATCCAATTATAAATTTGTAACTCCAAGTCCCTTCTCCTACATCTGCATAGGAATTCTAGTGATTCTTGGTTGTCTTAAGTCTATCTCGAATGAGCTGAACTTTCTCCATAGCATCATGAATTGAATATGGCCCTATCAATGCTGCTTTACCTACTTCAAACCAACCAACTGGAGATCTATATCTACGCCCATACAATGCCTCATAAGGGGCCATCTGAATGCTGGAATGGTAACTGTTATTGTAGGCGAACTCTATAAAAGGAAGGTCATCATCCCAACTACTCTTGAAATTGATCACACAAGCTCTTAACATGTCCTCTAAGGTCTGAATGGTACGCTCTACCTGACCATCCGTCTGTGGATGAAATACTGTGCTAAGATTAACCTGAGTACTAAGACCTTTCTGAAATGACTTCCAGAAATGAGAGGTAAACTAAGGACCTCTATCTGAGATGATAGACAAAGGAACTCCATGCAACCTGACTATCTCATTAATGTAAAGCTTGGCGTAGTCCTCCGCCGCGCAAACTTAGTAACTCTGTCAACTATTACCAAATGGAGTCATGCTGTCTGCGAGTACAAGGTAAACCTCTAATGAAGTCCATGTTGATCACTTCAAACTTCCAAGTAGGAATGTTGATCTCTTGATTCATACCTCCTGGTTTCTGATGTTCTACCTTCACTTGCTGGCAATTGGGGCACTTAGCCATAACATACGCTTTATCCCTTTTCATACCATTCCACAAAAAGACTTCCCGCAGTTCACGGTACATCTTAGTGGTGCCTGGATGAATAGAATACCTAGAGTTATGGGCTTCTGCAAGAATCTATTGTCTCAACTCACCCACATTAGAAACACATAATCGACCCTCATAGCGAAGCACACCATCTCCCCCTTGGGAGAAAAACTCAATTCTCTGCTGATGAACTGCACCCTTTAGTTGAAACAATATCAGATCACTGTCTTGCTTCTCCTTAACTTCTGCTACCAAAAAAGATTTTGACCCATTCTGAACTGTTACACCATCATTTTATATGCTCATAAGGCGAACTCCCAAGAGAGCAAGCCTGTGAACATCTTTTTCTAGTTCCTTTTTTCCTTCCTCAACATGTGTTACACTACCTATAGATAGTCTACTAAGAACATCTTCTACTACATTGGCCTTACCAGGATGGTAATGCACACTCATATCATAATCCTCAAGGAACTCAAGCCATATCCTCTGGTGAAGATTCAACTCTTTCTGGGAGAACACATATTGAAGGCTCTTATGGTCTGTGAACACATCTATGTGAATACCATACAAGTAATGTCTCCAAATCTTAAGTGCAAACACAGTGCTGCAAGCTTGAGGTCATGAATTAGATAGTTCTTCTCATGCATCTTAAGTTGTCTAGAATCATAATCTATAACCTTACCTCGCTGCATCAACACACAACCTGGGACGACTCTGGATGCATCACAATATATCATATAACCGTCTGAACCCTCTGGTAGAGTAAAAGCAGGAGCTGTAGTCAACCTTGTTTTCAGTTCTGCGAAGCTTTTCTCAGAATCATCTGACCATTGAAACTTAACCTCTTTATGAGTCAACTTAGTCAATAGAGAGGCTATGGATGAAAATCCTTCCACGAACCTTCTGTAATTACCAGCCAAACCCAAGAAACTTCTGATATCTATAGGAGAGGTAGGTCTAGGCCATTTTTCACTGCTTCTATTTTCTTATAATCCACTTGGATCTCTTTGCTAGACACAATATGCCTAAGGAAAGCAACATATTGCAACCAAAACTCACATTTGCTAAACTTAGCGAATAACTAGCGATCTTTGAGAGTTTGTAGGACAACCCTCAAATGAATCGCGTGTTCTTCCTCATTCCTAGAGTAAATAAGGATATCATCAATAAAAAGGATAACAAACAAATCCAAATACTTCTTGAACACTCTGTTCATCAAATACATTAAACCTGTAGGAGCATTGGTTATACCAAATGACATAACTACGAATTCATAATGACCATACCGAGTTTTGAAAGCTGTTTTCGTGATGTCAGTATCTCTGAATCAGAGTTGATGGTAACTGAATTTGTAACACCCCGGGAATCTAATGACCTAAGCTAGGGGCAAACATGTAGTCTAGTGTCCTAAAAAGGGTTAACGTCTAGATAATAATCGTAAAATTACCTCCCTAAGTTAGTACTAAAGTTGTTAGTCCCTAAACGTCAAGGCATGGGCCCCCCAACGACCCCCCAAGGGTCCTTGATGAGGGCCAAGGGGTTGCTCAAAAACTATCCAAAAATAGCGTCATCCACGAAATAAGGGGCCACGAGGCGTGGACCGACTCATGCCCCATAGATGGGAGTCATGATTCAAGACATATCTCCCTCAAACGTCCCTAAAATATCCTAGTCTCAGACCCAAACCACAAAGTGCACAGCATGGTCCGTGGACCCTACAACGCTCAGTAGATGGGGGGCTCGTGGATGGGTCCTGGACCAAGGAAAAAATACCAGCGTCATACCCAAACCATGAGTGACAAGTACGGTCTATGGTTCAAACCACACCCCGTGGTTGGGGTCTCGTGGATGAGGGCCTGGAATAGCTGTCTTAAATCGGCCAAGGCTCAAACAATTCCATAAATTCTTAGTTAATTAAATAAGGTTAAGGACGTTTATTCATAGTTATTTTAGACTTATATAAATAGTTTTAAGTCATTAAACTTAACTTAACTCCTCACAACTCACAAACTCAAAGTAAGAAACCAACTCTTCTCTCCCAAAATTCTCTCTTTAGACTCCATTGAAGAACAAGGTCAAAGCTCAAGCGAAGGGTTCAAGAACCAACCTTTCTTATCCAATTTCGTGAGGAATTAAACCTAAGTTATGGATTCTCTTCATTCTTGGGTAGCTATCCCCCAAGAAGTCCCTTCAAAGTGTGTTTTTAAGACTTCCGAAATCTAGGGTTTTACTCTAATCATGGGTATTCTTCCAAAACAATTTCTATTGTTCAA
Source organism: Solanum okadae (assembly GCA_036553675.1). Taxonomy (NCBI): domain Eukaryota; kingdom Viridiplantae; phylum Streptophyta; class Magnoliopsida; order Solanales; family Solanaceae; genus Solanum; species Solanum okadae. The sequence continues at coordinate 38,836,715 of CM071678.1, forward strand.
TTATGATCTATTGTGATTAATTATGATGGTTTATGGTTAGATTGTTTCTCTTGGACCCATGGTTTCCCTTTCTTCCTAAATTGTGAACTAAGATGTGACTTGATTGGCCATTGAAGTTTGTAATTGATTATGTTTATGTTTAATTGATGGTTGAATCATGAAATATATCTATCTAATGTTGTAATTATAGAAGTTAGGGTTGATTTTAGTTCATGGCCTTGAATGGAAATTGAGTAGGGTTTGTATATGTTGATGGTCATTGTATGAGTATGTGATTTACTTAGATAGTAGTGATCCTATATCTAAATGTGTTATTGTGGTATTGATGCAAGATCCTTCTTCCCTATACCCTATACACTTGATTATGTATGAAGTATGTATGTATGTTAATGATAAGCTGGTGGTGTTGCTTGAAAGGACATTCTCATTATCACAATACTACTACAATGTGAAAGGTTTACTCACATTCTAGTGTTTCTAAAGTGAAAGGAGCATTCTCACTTAAAGAAACCTATGAGCTATTATGATGATATGTTGACATGAGTGTTTAATACACTCTCTTGTGACTATGAACTTAAGTAAAGGCTAATTGTGACTTTTTAAAGGGAATGATGCTTAGCACCGAGAGGACATGAAAGTGAGATGGGGGATTTTACGTTTAGCAAGTCCGGCTTCCCAATGTATGATATCTCATGAGATGGAAACCTTCTACATTTAGTAAGTCCGGGTTTCTAGTAGCAATCTCCTTGTCCCATAACTATGTGCCCAAATAGGTCTTAGCTAGTGGATCCACCTAAATAGCTAAAAATGTACATTCTACCTTAGGCAAGTAGGAAACCTCTTTTCGGTATGGGGGTAGAACACCGAATTCCATGTAGCTCACATGGTCTATGTTGGTTAATGTAATCCTTCCCTAAATAATGTGAATGTGAACTATGGTAAGGACATGGACTTTAATTATGACTTCTTAAGGGGCACTACTTAGTGTGAGTGGGGGTATGGGACTTCACTTACGCATTGCACAAGTAGACTCTAAGAGGGGTTATGGTAAGGTTCTTTTATGTTATGATGACTTATGAATAATGTATTAACATGAATGTCTTCACTTTTATATATGTTGGCGATGACTATGGTAAGACATGATATGTGTGTTGTGGGTGTTCTAAATGTGACACTTGGCCATTTGGTAGGGTTATGAGATCTTACCTTTGCATTGCACTAGTGTGGCTTTGAGTTACTTGTATGCTGAATTGGCTTATGTTTCTTTATGTATGTGCATAATGGTTTCTAAACTTGACTAAATGCATGATTTCAACTAAATGTCCCTTTTATGCATATTTTAAGGATCTTGTGCATGGTATCCATACTTAGTACAATTAATTGTGCTAACCCATATTTTACTTTACTATGAGTGTAGGTTCGGGTCTTTCAGACTATTACTACTTTCTTCAAGGTGAAGGTTGGGTCGACTATTCCCTAGGCTTGGTGAGTCCTCAAGTTCGAGGACAAGTTGCTATTGATTCTAGTTTCTAGTTTTCCTTCTATAATCTAGACTATGTTGTATTTTCCTATTCATGTAGACTTTATTGATGTAAAGGGCTTTGTCCTTATTTGTACTCTTATGTTAGATGGTGATTGAGACAAGTCTAGTTTTCTATTTTCCTTGATGAAAGAAGTTGACTTCTATTGTAAAAGTTTTTAATTTTTCTGTATTTTTTTATGTCTTTATGTGACGATGCTGCTAGGGGCTTGTATGCGACCCCCTTTGGGGTCAATTATGCCATGTTACTCCTAGGGGTTAACCCCGGGTCATGAAAAACTTGGTAATTAGAGCAAAGGGTTTGGAAAGATTCTAGGGTGACGTCTCATGAACCACATCTAGTAGAGTTTTGTTCATAATTGTAAAGCGCGCCACACTTATGAATGAGAGGCTATAAGATTCTTAGGATCTTTTCACTTCTCTCATTACTCTTTAGTCGTACCTTAAGAGTCTTAACTCTATAAAGTCCTTTTCCTAACCCTTTTCTTATGCATTTAGGATATGACTACAAGAAGGGCGGCCGCAAGAAGAATGGAAGAGGAGATTGCTAATGATGAGGGAGTTCCTCCCCAAGGTCCTCAAGTTCCTCAAGCTCCTATTGACGAGGGGGCTATGACTAATGTGGAGATAAGGATGTCTCTCCACACATTGACTCATGCTCTTAAGGCTCAAGTCACTAGGGATGCTAGGGTCCAAGTGAACCCCAATGCAAGTACTACCGCTTCAAGGATAAGGGATTTCACAAGAATGAATCCCCCTACATTGTATGGCTCCAAAATGGATGAAGACCCACAAGGGTTTATTGAGGAGGTGTTTAAGGTGCTTGACGCAATAGGAGTGTCCCCAAGAGAGAACGCAGAATTAGCCGCCTACCAATTGAAGGATGTGGCTCAAGTGTCGCATGAGCAATGGAAGGAAGAGAGGTCCATTACAGTAGGCTCGGCTGATTGGGGAGTGTTCAAGACGGCTTTACTTGATAGGTTTTTCCCCTAGAGCTAAGGGAGAGGAAGATGCAAGAATTCATCAACCTCCGCCAAGGAGGTATGAGTGTGAAGGAATATAGCCTCAAGTTCACGCAATTGTCTAAGTATGCCCCAACCTTGGTGGCGGACTCTAGGGCTAAAATGAACAAATTTGTTATGGGGATATCCGATCTAGTGGTGAATGAATGTGTAGCAACCCAGAAAACTAGTAAGACCAAGCTAGAGTCTAATGGAAACTAATAGTTGAAACTAGAGCCTAACGTGTGAGCTTTTGAGTTTGGTGTTTCGTTTTAGGCTGTTTATTGACTTCCCAAGCTTAGTTTGAGGTGTATAGGGGTTAAACGTCATGGTACGACCCCCCAAATACCAACCAAGGGTCCTTGGGGAGGACCCTAAAGTCTAATCCCCAAGGCTGCCTATGATCACAAAAGCTGGCAGAATCTTGTGACCTACGGATGGCCAATCACGACCAGTAGATTAAGTGACACCCTGTAGGTCATGGGGCGTGGTTCAAGGCCTGTTTGAGGAGCTTCATGTCAAAACCATGGACCTGCAGCACTCCTTGTAGATCAATTGACGGACCGTAGGTCCATGGGGCGTGGATTGCACCTGCAATCTGCCCAAAGTCGGCCAATAGGTGGGTTAGTTTAGGTAATTCGTTTTTAGTTTGTTTTAAGTAGGGATTGCTTAATATGGGTTTATTTCATATATATAAAGTATTTTAAGGTATTAAAAACTTCATTAACTCATTATAACCCAAGACCCCAAATCAAAACCCAATTACTTTCCCCTCCAAAAATCTTCTCTCTAGAACTTCCATTGAAGAACAAAGAAAAAATTCAAGTTAGAGCTTGAAGAAGGAAGCTTTTCAATTCGATTTTCATGGAGTTCTACACCTAAGGTATGGGAGTTTTCATCATTATCTAAGTTCCATTCAAGGAGCCCTATCAAAACATGTTTTCAAGTCTCCAATTTTCCCTTAAAACCTAGAGTTTAATCTATGTCATGGGTATTTTTCCAAAATGATTTCAATTGTTTAATTATGATTTATTATGGTTATTTATGATGAATTAAAATTGGATTGATGGAGTTTTTGAGGAGAATTCCCCTTGGACCCATGATTTCCCCCTCTTTACTAAATTGACTTCATGATGAGGGAATTGTTGAATATTGATCCAATTATGTGATTTATGGTTGTTCTTGGTGTAATTACATGATTTAAGTATAATTATACATGTATCCTTGATTAACCTAAGATCCTATGGTGAAATTGATGTAGTCTAGGGTTATGCCATGAATGAGGCAAATTGAGGGCTTAGATGTGACCTTCTAAGATTGATGAACTTCTTTACGAATTGTCATAGATTAGATCACCTAGAAATGAATTGATTTAGGGTAAAGCTTCTAAACATGAATTGACTTGATTATGACTTATATGTTGGATCATGGTTGTCTAGTGTTGGAATTGATTTTATATGTTCCTATATGACTATAATTGATCAAGAATGAGGCATGTGGTTAGGTTACCTTAGTGGTTAGGGATATATGATGATCATGTGAGGTATGGCTTGAGAGTAAGACTTGTAGTATGAAGATGACTCCTAGGGATTTAAGGGTAAAATCTAATATGAACAAGTTAAGTATGTTAAGGCTTTAAGAAGGAAGCCATTATGTATGTTGAGTTGCATATGGATCTATTGTGAATAGACTTCACCTACATGACCTCTAAGATGAATATATGAGTCTATGCATGTGATGAATGTTGTACTTGAGTTATGACTATATCTATGTTTCATGTGATGAATGCTAGACATGTTGACTTAACATGACCCTTAAAAGCAAGATATGAGGTGTATGTATGATTGTGATATTATGAGCATGTTTATGAGTACTTTGAGTATAAGGTGTCTATTGTGATAATGTTGTTGTTGTGTCATTGGAAGGACAATCACACACACATGCATGAATATGATTATGATGTGACTAAGGTGTTACTTATGTCTCACTTAGAAATTGAAGATCTTATGATTATTGTGCAATTGTGGTATTGTTGAAAGGTAGTTCTCTCCATACCCTTACACTTTATTATGTATGATATGCTATGAATATGATTGTTGTGTTGTATGAAAGGCCATTCTCTTGAACACACTATAAATACGATGTGAAAGGTTTACTCACATGTTGATGATTCTAAGGTGAAAGGACATTCTCACTTAATGAATGTATGAGCTATTATGATGTATGTTGGTTTGAGTGCCTAGTGCAATTCTCTTATGACCATAAACTTAAGTAAAGACTTAATATGAATTTAAAAGGGAATTATGCTTAGCACTGAGTGGATATGAATATGAGATGGGTTCCTTCACGCTAGTAATTGGGTTCCCAATAGGTGTCTCATGAGATGGAAACCTCCACGTTAGTAGTTAGGGTTTCTAGTAGCAATCTCCCTATCCCATAACTATGTGATCACAAATGTATATAGCTAGTGGATCCACCTTTAAACTATTATGTATGTTCTACCTTAGGCAAGTAGGATACCTCTTTTCGGTGTGAGGGTAGAACACCGGATTCCATGTAGCTCACATGGTCTATGTTGGTTAAGGCTATATTTACCTAAATAATAAGAATATAAATTATGATAAGAACATGAGCATGTTCTATGTTTCCTCAAGAGGTTCTACTTAGTATGAATGGGGTTATGGGACTTCATTGGTGCATTGCACAAGTAGGCTTTGAGAGTGGGCATGATATGTCTCTTTTATGATATGATGTTTATGAGTTGAATGAATGCTTTATATGAATTATGACTATGAACATGGACTATGCTTATGACTTCTTAATAAGCTTACTTAGTGTGAGTGGGGGTATGAGACTTCACTTACACATTGCACAAGTAGACTTATAAAGGGGTTGTGGGGTAGGTTCTCTTATGTTATGATGTTATGATGACCTATGAATTATGTATGAAAGGTATGTAGGAATGTTAAGGTTTGTCTTCACTTGTGAACATGAATGGATCCTTATTTATGAATGTTGGTTATGACTATGGTAAAGTAAGATATGCATGTTGTTGGTGGCCTAAATGTGATACTTAGAATTTGGTAGGATTATGGGATCTTACCTTTGCATTGCACTAGTGTGGCTTTGGGTTGCTTATGTGGTAGTTTTATTATTATGAGATGATCTTGGTATTTGACTATGTGTATGCACTATGTCTTGTGAAGATTGGTATATGTATTATGCTTATGTTGGGTACTATACTTATAATTATGATGATATCTCTTATGTTGTGATGATTTGTATGTGAGTTGCTTTATGAGTTGCATCCTCCAACTATTTCAAAGATGATGCTCAAAAATGGCATATGGCATGGTTTTAAAGAAAATGTCCCTTTTATGCATGTTTTAAGGTTTTTGTTCATGGCTTCCATACTTCGTACGTTTTTCTGCTAACCCCTTCTTTCTACATTTTCTATAAGTGTAGGCTTTGGAGATATTGGATTCCATCGTCGTGGCTAGGACTCTAGTAGATCAAGAAGAAGAAGCTTGGTGAGTCCTCATTGTATTCGAGGGCTCAACCATATGTCCTTATTTTATGTTTTAAACTTATGTAAGGACTAAGTCCCTAAGATTGTATTCAAGAATTTTTGTTCCAAGTAATTCGATGGTTTTGAGACATAGTGTCTAGATAATGTTATTTTATAAAAGACTTCGATTGTAAAGAAAAAAATTAAATTCCGCTCTAGTTTCCTATGAACTTATGCCTATGATTATGCTAAGGGCTTGTATAAGACCCCTTTAGGGTCGAGTACGCTGTGTTATGTCTAAGGGGTACCCCTGGGTCGTGACATAATATAGGTCAGCGATGCTTATTCCAAGTATGAACATCTCACGTCTTATGGTTCATGCCGAAAAAATTGAGGAACAAAAGCTCAAACAAGTGAGTAGAGAAGTGAAGAGGGCAAAAGTTGATGATGATAATTCGTCTAAGCGTAGATTTGAGGTTCAAGGAAAACCAAGGTTTAAGAAGAGGTTTTCTAATCAAGGCACTTCTAGTACTCCTAAGGTCAACAAAGAGAGGGTGCCTACTCCAAAGCCACAAAGTGGTAGTGGTGGTGGTTCTTATGTTGATAGACCTACTTGTGCAAAGTGTGGCAAAAGGCATGATGGCAAGTGCCTTGTTAGCACGGATGGGTGTTTTAGTTGTGGTAAGAGTGGCCACATGAAGAGGGATTTTCCTATGCTAAAGGTTCAAGGGAGAGAGGGCAAGCAAGTTCCTCCTAGTGGCTCCAACTCCGATGCTCCCAAGAAGAATCACTTCTATGCTCTCCAATCTAGAAGTGACAAGAGGGTTCTTCGGACACTGTTACCGGTATGTTGCAAGTATATTACAGTCATGTATATGCATTGTTAGACCCCGGTGCCACTTTATCTTTTCTTACACCTTTAATGGCCATGAAATTTGATGTACTCCCCGTAAAGTTAGAGGAATCTTTTTCGGTCTCTACCCCAATAGGTGACTCGGTTGTAGCTAAAAGAGTTTATAGGGATTGCCCTCTTTCCTTGTCTCATAGAGTCACTTTGGTTGATTTGGTAAAATTAGATATGTTGGACTTCGATGTCATATTGTGGATGGATTGGTTGCATGCTTGTTTTGCTTCCATTGATTGTAGAACTCGGGTAGTAAAGTTTCAATTTCCAAATGAGCCCGTTTTAAAATGGAAGGGGGGAAACTCTATTCCTAGAGTTCATTTTGTTTCAAATCTAAAAGCTAGAAAAATGATTTCTAAGGGGTGTATCTATCATATTGTGAGAGTTAAGGACCTTGAGTCCGAGACTCTTCCTTTAGAGTTGGTCCCCGTAGTAAGGGAAATTATGGAAGTCTTTCCTGATGACTTACCTGGAATCCCTCTCAAACGGGAAATAGACTTTGACATTGATCTTTTGCCGAATACACAACCCATATCTATTCCCCCTTACCGGATGGCTTTGGTCGAATTGAAGGAATTGAAGGAACAACTCAAGAATTTGCTAGATAAGGGTTTTATTCAACCAAGCATATCTCCATGAGGTGCCCCGATTTTGTTTGTGAAGAAGAAAGATAGGTCACTTTAGAATGTGTATAGACTACCGCCAATTGAACAAGGTCACTATAAAGAATAAGTACCCTCTCCCCAGGATTGAAGATTTTTTCAACCAACTCCAAGGGGCGAGTTACTTTTCAAAGATTGACTTAAGGTCGGGCTATCACCAACTTAGGGTGAGAGGGGTTGACATTCCTAAGACGGCCTTCCGTACAAGATATGGTCACTATGAATTCCTAGTTATGTCTTTTGGTCTAACAAACTCCCCAACGACTTTCATAGACCTTATGAATAGGGTGTTTAGGCAATATCTTGATTCGTTTGTGATTGTCTTTCTAGATGATATTTTGATCTACTCTAAGAGTGAGGGTGAACACATGAATCATTTGAGGATGGTGTTGCAAGTCCTTAAGGACCAAAAATTGTATGCTAAGTTTAGAAAGTGTGAGTTTTGGCTAAGGTCGGTTGCTTTCCTAGGTCACATTGTGTCAAGCGTGGGTATGGAAGTTGATCCGAAGAAAATGGATGTGGTTAAAAGTTGGCCTAGACCCCTAAGTCCCACCGATATTCGAAGCTTTTTGGATTGGGTGGATACTATAGGAGATTTGTTGAGGGCTTCTCATCTATCGCTTCTCCATTAACGACCTTGACCCAAAAGAAGTTCAAATTTGAGTGGTCGGAGGCCTGTGAGAAGAGCTTCCAAGAGTTGAAGGGTAGGCTCACCTCCGCTTCGGTATTGACTTTACCGGAGGGCACCGGTGATTCGTAGTATATTGTGATGCTTCGAGAATAGGGTTGGGGTGTGTTCTCATGTAACATGGTAAGGTAATTGCCTATGCTTCAAGGAAACTTAAGACTCATGAAAAGAATTATTTGACCCATGACCTCGAACTAGTAGCAGTGGTTTTTGCCTTGAAAATATGGAGGCACTATCTCTATGTGGTGCATGTAGATGTGTTTAACGACCACAAGAGTCTTCAATATGTGTTTAGCCAAAAGGATTTGAATCTCCGACAAAGGAGGTGGTTAGAGCTATTGAAGGATTATGACATGAGTGTCCTTTACCACCCCCGACAAAGCTAATGTGGTTGCGGATGCCCTAAGTAGATTGTCCATGGGTAGTGTGGCTCACGTAAAAGATGAGAAGAAGGAATTGGTTCGTGATGTACATAGGTTGCCTTGGTTAGGTGTCCAACTAGTGGATTCCACCAAGGGTGGGTTTATGGTTCATCACGAATCGTCCGTTGTAGTTGATGTGAAATCTAAGTAACATCTTGATCCTATTTTGATGGAGTTGAAAGAATCAGTTCTCAATAAGTTTGTTGAGGCTTTCTCCCAAGGGGGAGACAAGGTGCTTAGGTACCAATGTTAATTATGTGTACCGAATGTTGATGGCTTAAGGGAGAAAATTTTAGAATAGGCTCATGGTTTGCGATATTCTATTCATCCGAGGGCCACCAAGATGTACCGTGATCTATGGGAAGTCTATTGGTGGAATGGATTGAAAAATGATATAGCGGGATTTGTAGCCAAATGTCCAAATTGTCAACAAGTCAAGGCCAAACACCAAAAATCGAGAGGTTTGTCCCAATACATAGATATTCCTACTTGGAAGTGGGAGGATGTTAAAATGGACTTTGTGGTGGGGTTTCCTCGTACTCGAAGGCAACATAATTCTATTTGGGTCATTGTTGATAGGATGACTAAATAAGCCCACTTATTCCGGTTAGGACTTCATTTTCGACGGAAGACTATGCCAAGTTGTACATCAATGAAATTGTGAAGTTGCATGGGGTTCCCTTATCTATCATATCAGATAGGGGTACTTAATTTACTTCACACTTTTGGAATGCATTCCAAAAAGGGCTTGGTACCAATGTTAAACTTAGTACCACTTTTCACCCTCAAATGGATGGTCAAGCAGAAAGGACCATTCAAACCTTGGAGGACATTTTGAGAGCGTGTGTGATTGATTTCAAAGGTAGTTGGGATGACCATCTCCCATTGGTTGAGTTTGCCTACAACAATAGTTACCACTCAAGCATTGCCATGGCTCCGTTTGAAGCACTATATGGTAGAAGGTGTAGATCACTGGTAGGTTGGTTTGAAGAAGGTGGGTTTGCTCTAATAGGCCCCGAACTAATTTATGATGCAATTGAAAAGGTCCAACTTATTAGAGAAAGGTTGAAGACGGCCCAGAGTCGGCAAAAATCTTATGCCGATAAGAGAAGGAGGGATATAGAGTTTGAAATTGGTGATTGGGTCTACTTGAAAATTTCACCTATGAAAGGTGTTATGAGGTTTGGAAAAAAGGGTAAGTTAAGTCCTCGATATGTGGGCACATACCAAGTCTTGAAACGTGTTGGGAAAGTGGCATATGAGCTAGATTTACCAAATTATTTGGCTTCGGTTCATCCGGTGTTCCACGTCTCAATGCTCAAGAAGTGCATTGGTGACCCGGTGTCCATCATTCCTTTAGCGGGCTTATGAGTGGATGAGAATCTTTCTTATGAAGAGGTCCCGGTTGAGATTTTAGACCAGCAAGTGAAGAGGTTGAGAAACAAGGAAGTAGCCTCCATTAAGGTTCTTTGGAGGAACCACCTTGTTGAGGGTGCTACATGGGAGGCCGAGGCCGATATGATGTCCCGTTACCCTCATCTCTTTCCTTCTACTCCTATTCAAACTTGAGGTAAGTAATTCCTCTTGAGTTCTTAGTAATTTTGGGAGTCATGTGTGTTGTATGAATTTCCATGATTTCCCTATGTTGTGCATGTTCTTGTGAGAATTCATGTTTAGTACACATTGAGTTTTCATGATGTCTATGTTTCCTCAAGTTGATTTGCATTTTAGTATGATGATTGCATTTATGACTTCATGAGGTAAAATGAAGAACATGCTTAATTGTGTTTTGATGAAATGGCACATTGGCTCCATATTTTTGTAATGAGCTTGCTTGATGTGGGGAATGTAGTTCCTCCCATGCATATGTGAATTGATGAGTAACATGCATATTGATTTAGTAGATGTAGTTCCTACTTTCTCGTATTGCTTTGTCCATGTTGTGAAATGGAGTTGAAGTTTCCTCCTTTTGAATAGTGCAAGTTGTGAATAGTGCATTTGTGAGTTTTGCCCATTTTGATGTTTCATGCATAATGGGCTGCTAGTCTAGAGTTTCTAACTTAGTTAGGTGCCTAGATTTTCATTCAGGGACGAATGTTCCCAAGGGGGGGGGGGATAATGTAACACCTCGGAAATCTAATGACCTAAGCTAGGGTCTAACATGTAGTCTAGTATACTAAAAAGAGTTAACGTCTAAATAATAATCGTAAAATGACCTCCCTAAGTTATGCTAATGTTGTTAGTCCCTAAACGTCAAGGCATGGCCCCCCCAAGGACCCCTTCAAGGGTCCTTGATGAGGGTCAATGGGCTGCTCAAAAGCTGTCCAAAAACAGCTTCATCCACGAAATAAGGGACCACGAGGCATGGACTGACTCACGCCCCGTAGATGGGAGTCGTGAGTCAAGACATAGCTCCCTCAAATGTCCCTAAAATATCCTAGTCTCAACCCCAAACCATGAAGTGCACAACACGGTCCGTGGACCCTACCACGCCCCATAGATGGGGGCTCATGGATGGGTCTTGGACCAAGGCCAAAATACCAGCCTCAGACCCACACCACGAGTGACCAGTACTGTCCGTGGTTCAAACCACCCCCCGTGGTTGGGGTCTCGTGGTTGAGGACCTGGGAAAGCTGCCTTAAATCGGTCAAGGCTTAAACAATTCCATAAATTCTATGTTAATTAAATAAGGTTATGGACGGTTATTTTTAGTTATTTTAGAGTTATTTAAATAGTTTTAAGTCAATAAACTCAACTTAACTCCTCACAACTCACAAACTCAAAGTAAGAAACCAACTCTTCTCTCCCAAAATTCTCTCTCTAGACTCCATTGAAGAACAAGGTCAAAGCTCAAACTAGGGTTCAAGAACCAACCTTTCTTCTCCAATTTAGTGAGTAATTCAACCTAAGGCATGGATGCTTTCATTCTTGGGTAGCTATTCCCCAAGAAGTCCCTTCAAAGTGTGTTTTTAAGACTTCCAAAATCTAGGGTTTTACTCTAATCATGGGTCTTCTTCCAAAACAATTTATATTGTTCATTTATGATCTATTGTGATTAATTATGATGGTTTATGGTTAGATTGTTGTAGTATTGATGGTTTTTGATGAAAATCTCTCTTTGACCCATGGTTTCCCTTTCTTCCTAAATTGTGAACTAAGACGTGACTTGATTGGCCATGGAAGTTGGTAATTGATTATGTTTATCTTTAATTGATGGTTGAATCATGAAATCTCTCTATCTAATGTTGTAATTCTAGAAGTTAGGGTTGATGTTGGTTCATGGCCTTAAAGGGCAATTGGCTAGGGTTTATATATGTTGATGTTGATTGTATATGAGCATGTGATTTACTTAGATAGTAATGATCCTATATATAAATGTGTAATTGTGGTATTGATGCAAGATCCTTCTTCCCTATACCCTATACACTTGATTATGTATGAAATATGTATGTATGTTAATGATAAGCTTGTGGTGTTGCTTAAAAGGACATTCTCATGATCACAATACTACTACAATGTGAAAGGTTTACTTACATTCTAGTGTTTCTAATGTGAATGGAGCATTCTCACTTAAAGAAACCTATGAGCTATTATGATGATATGTTGACATGAGTGTTTAATACACTCTCTTGTGACTATGAACTTAAGTAAAGGCTAATTGTAACTTTTAAAGGGAATAATGCTTAGCACCGAGAGGACATGAAAGTGAGATGGGGGCTTTTATATTTAGCAAGTCCAGCTTCCCAATGCATGCTATTTCATGAGATGAAAACCTTCTACCTTTTGCAAACCCGGGTTTCTAGTAGCAATCTCCTTGTCCCATAAGTATGTGCCCACACAGGTCTTAGCTACTGGATCCACCTAAATAGCTAAAAATGTGTGTTCTACCTTAGGCAAGTTGGACACCACTTTTCGGTGTGGGGTAGAACACCGAATTCCATGTAGCTCACATGGTCTATGTAGGTTAATGCAATCCTTCCCTAAATAATGTTAATGTGAACTATGGTAAGGACATGGACATTAATTATGACTTCTTAAGGGGCACTACTTAGAGTGAGTGGGGGTATGGGACTTCACTTATGCATTGCACAAGTAGACTCTTAGAAGGGTTATGGTAAGGTTCTCTTATGTTGTGATAACTTATGAATAATGTATGAACATGAATGTTTTCACTTTTATATATGTTGGCTATGACTATGGTAAGACAAGATATGTGTGTTGTGGGTGGTCTAAATGTGGCACAAGGCATTTGGTAGTGTTATGGGATCTTACCTTTGCATTGCACTAGTGTGGCTTTGGGTTGCTTGTATGTTGAATTGAGTTATGTTTCTTTATGTATGTGCATAATGGTTTCTAAACTTGACTAAATGCATGATTTCAACTAAATGTCCCTTTTATGCATGTTTTAAGGATTTTGTGCATGGTATCCATACTTAGTACAATTAGTTGTGCTAACCTATATTTTCTACTTTACTATGAGTGTAAGTTAGGGTCATTGAGACTACTACTACTTTCTTCAAGGTGAAGCTTGGGTCGACTATTCCCTAGGCTTGGTGAGTCCTCAAGTTCAAGGACAAGTTGCTATTGATTCTAGTTTCTAGTTTTCCTTCTATATTCTAGACTATGTTGTATTGTCCTATTCATGGAGACTTTATTGATGTAAAGGGATTTGTCCCTATTTGTACTCTTATCCCTATTTGTACTCTTATGTTAGATGGTGATTGAGACAAGTCTAGTTTCCTATTTTCCTTTATGAAAGAAGTTGACTTCTATTGTAAAAGTTTTTAATTTTTCCATATTTTTCTATGTCTTTAGGTGATGATGATGCTAAGGGATTGTATGCGACCCCCTTCGGGTTCAATTACGCCATGTTACTCCTATGGGGTAACCCCAGGCCGTGACAGGATCTGAGGTCTACCTTTGAGAAATGACTAGCACCCTGAAGTTGGTCAAACAAGTCATCAATCCCGGGGATAGGGTACTTATTCTTGATTGTGACTTTTTTCAACTGTCGGTAGTCAATGCACATCCTGAGAGAACCATCTTTCTTTTTCATGAACAACACTAGTGCACCGCATGGGGAAATATTGGGTCTGATGAAGCCCTTATATAGAAGGTCTTACAACTGCTCTTTCAATTCCTTAAGCTTAGCTGGAGCTATTCTATAAGGAGGAATAGAAATAGGCTGGGTATTTGGAAGGAGATCAATTCCAAAGTTGATTTCCCTTTCGGGAGGAACTCCGAGAAAATCTTCTAGAAACACTTTTGGGAACTCATTAACTACTAGAACTGACTTAATAGTTGGGATTTCAAAGCTTGAATCCTTAACCCGAACTAGATGGTAGAGACAAACCTTAGAGATCATCTTTCTGGCATTAAGGTAAGAAACGAATCGACCCATAAGCGCTAAGCTACTACCCTTACATTGTATGATTGGTTCATCGAGAAACTAATAACGAACAATCCTAGTTCTACAATCGACTGAGGCATAACAGGAATGTAACCAATCCAGGCCTAGAATGATATCGAAATCTACTATTTCTAACTCAACAAGATCTGCCGAGGTAACTTTCTAAGAGGCCGTGATAGGGAAATTTCTGTATACCCGTCTAGCTATAACTGGGTCACTGATTGGAGTAGAGCCTGAGAAGGGTTCTGAGAGAGTTTCTGGACTAACATTTAAGTTGACTGCTATATAAGGAGTTACAAAGAAAATAGTAGCCCCTAGGTCTAACAAAGCATAAACATCTAAGTCAAAAACTCGTAACGTACCAGTGACTACATCAGGAGAATCTTCCTGATCATGGAAATCCTGAAGAGCATACAATATATTTTGGCGTTGTCCGCCACCTGTACCAGATGAGTTGCCCTGCTGAGTTGGGTGACCTGCTAGTGCTGCTGAAGTTGTAGACTAAGCCCTATCATTATTGCCCCCCTTGACCCTGTTTAGTAGAAGGACAATCTCTCAACCTGTGACCAGACTGACCACACCCAAAGCATCCTTCTTTTCCTGCAAGACACTCGCTCGGATGGTTTTTACCACACTTTGGAAAAGTTGGGTAGGTTCTGGTGCCTGAAATATTCCCATGAGACTTAGAGCCTGATGGCCTACCTTTCTGATCCTGTCGGTACCTGGAAGATGGAACACTGGTCGAAGAAGGTGCTGGAGCTGAAGACTTCTGCTGAAACTGCGAGCGATTTTGACCACCCGATTTCTGATGAGATACTCATAGCTGCCTGTTTTAGCCTTCTTATTATCCTTAGCCTGTTCCCTAAGCTTATCTCCCTCAACCTGCTGAGCATGTGTAATAAGCCTAGAGATGTTCATATTTTCAGGCAACATAGCATTTCTACACTCTTTTTTCACTAGGTCGGATACCCCATATAGAGACTTGTTCATTTGAGCCCTGGAATCGGCAATCATATGAGAAACATACCTGGAGAGTTGGGTGAACTACAGCCCATACTCTTGGACTGACATGGAACCCTACCTCAAATTCATAAACTCCTAAGCTTTTGCCTCTCTTAGCTCTTTCGGAAAGAACCTGTCCAAAAAAATCTCATTAAAACACTCCCAAGTGATAGGAGCTACATTCGTACCTCTGTTTTCTTTCCATTGAGTAAACCATATGTGATCTACATCCTTATGTTGATAGAATTCAAACTCTACCCTATCATTACTAGTCACTTGCATCACTCCAAAGATCTTCTTGACCTCATCAATAAAGTTTTGGGGATCCTCACCAATCTGTGATCCTAACAACTCTCGCGGATTCATCCTAACAAAATCACGAACCCTGGCTGCTACTAATCCACCACTAGTATTTGCATGCATTGGAGCCTGCGTCAACGTTGTGTGCATTCACATTCCTTCCATAAGCTCTACGAGGAGGTATGATCAGAAAGTTCATAATGTCGAGTTAGAAACGAGGAATTAGATCTACCTTACGCACGATAAGACTATCAAGAAAGAGAAGTGTTTCCTAAAACACTTTGCAGCCTCCTTCTCATTAGATGTGGTGCACTTCACATCCATGAAAAGGACTCTACTTAGTGCGGCTTTTCAGACATCCTAGGACTCTTAAACCTAGTGCTCTAATTCCACGTTTGTCATGCCCCAAAGCAACCCCCAGGACGTGGACACGGGACCTAGGATCACGAGTGACCCCAAGCTAACACTGCAAGCATATCATAAACATACTAAATAAATTGAATTAAGAAGGTACTATGAAGAAGCTTAAATCATCATGTAAACTGAAATGATGGGGAATACTCATTACCATCTGAATATGTATATCTATAAAACTTAGAAGAGTTTAAGCTACTGAAATAAAACTCAAACACTAAAGATGAATCTGTCTATGTCTAAAATAATCCTCTAACTTACTAGAAATGTTCGGACATGCCCCCAACTAGATCTAGCAAAAACTAAAACTAAAGACTAAAAGTAGAAAAGATAATCATGTCAATCGTCCTCGAAGAATGAGGACTCACCACTAATGCTGCTGAAATGGAGATCGCGGACCGATCTATGCGTGATCTGAACAGATACCCACAAATGGGACTTAGAACCTACAGGGGCACGCAGTTCTGGAACTTAAAGGATGAGTGACCCTAGTCAAACTCGGTATAAAGCCTACTCCCAACTGAATATATGAAATTTATAACATGACTGAAGTAAACTGGATATCTCAATAATCTGACATGCTAACTGAAAATGCAACATGTATATCTGATAATGAAACATTCGAAAACTGAGGCATATATGTTTGTTTATTTGTCCTAGCTAATGTAATTCATGAACTAAAAGAACTACATAACTAGGGTTATAAGTTTATGCATGAATCTGGGCAAAAACAATACTACTACATGATAATCTATCACGACCCAAGGGTACCCCTAGACGTAGCACGGCGTACTCGACCCTGAACGGGTCTTATACAAGCCCTTAGCATAATCATATACAAAAGTTCATAGGAAAATTGAGCGGAATTTAAAACTTTTCTTTACAATCGAAGTTTTATATAGAATAATAGAATCTATACACAATGTCTCGAAACCATCTAATTACTTGGAACAAAGCTCTTGAATACAATCTTAGGGACTTAGCCCTTACATAAGTCTAAAACATAAAGTAAAGACATAAAGGACATATGGTCAACCCCTCGAATACAATGAGGACTCACCAATCTTCTTCTTCTTGATCTACTATGGTCCTAGTTACGAGGATGGAATCCAATATCTCCAAAGCCTACACTTCTAGAAGATGTAGAAAGAAGGGGTTAGCATAAAAAGTACTTAGTATGGAAGTCATGCATAAAACTCCTTAAAACATGCATAAAAGGGACATTTTTATTTGAAACCATGTCATATGCCACTTTTGAACATCATCTTTGAAATAGTTGAAGAATGCAACTCATAAAGTAACTCACATACAATTCATCATAGCATAAGAGATATCATCATAAATACAAGCATAGTCTCCAACATAAGCATAATACACATCCCAATCTTCACAAGACAAAGTTCATACACATAGTCAAATACCAAGATCACCTCATCATAATAGAACTACCACATTAGAAACCCTAAGCTATACTTGTCACGACCCAAGCCTAGGGCCTAGACGTGACATGGCGAATGAGGAACCCGAAGGAACCCCAAACAAGCCTCTCAAACTTGTCATCACACTTCATCGGTCGCGGAAGTACATTCAACATTAATTAACGGGAAATAGGGACTAAGGGCAAACCATTTCAAAATGACATCATAGAACAAGAGTCAAGCTCATTTACAAAATACTTGTCCAACGTACACCTCTACATACATAGATAGGACGGGGGCCATGACATACTACCGGCTCCCCTCATAGTCAAAATACAATTGCAAGCTAAAGTCTCAAAACATAGGAGTAGGAAACATAACATAGCCCTCGAATCATTGAGGACTCACCAACAAACTCGGATAACCACCGTACTAGCCACGTGAATGAAGAGAAGGATCAAGAGTAGCTCCGGTCCCTACATGGTGACATCATGTAGGCAAAATATGCGTTAGTACTTGGAATGTACTAAGTATGCGGGGTGCAACACAACAATAGACAAGGACACAATCGAAATACAAGAAATAGTTTCATAGGCATTATGAATAACAATATGAGGATGCATGATCAAAGTGAAGTCAAAACATGTTTAAGTAAATCTATACTAATAGTAGATATCATATGTGTATGCATGATCCAACCAATCTATAACCCCAACTTAAGATGGGGGATGCCGTTCACACTCGGACACCCTGGTGGCAAGGTATAAACCCCTCACATGGTTGATGTTGGTCACACCCCAAGCATCCTAGGTGGTGAGATATAAACCTCTCACATGGTTGATGTTGGTCACACCCCAAGCATCCTAGGTGGTGAGATATAAACCTCTCACATGGTTGTCCGGTTCTTTTCCCCCGGACCGGGCATGGTCATGCAACACTTTATATAGGAAATTCCCATTAGGCTCTAATGCAATCTCACGTATGGAATGAACATATACACAAGCTTAGTTTGTCATCAACACATCTCTGGATTTCCATACATCTCATAACTCAAGCTTTAAAGCATCGATTCATCAATTCTCCATAGTTGGACATTTTGTCAAACACCTTGAAGGCATGTAATGGAATCAAAGAGCATGGAAAATAGGGTAGTAATTATGCAGCCAAACCAGTGAACAACCTACAACAACACCTTTTAACACCCACAATACCACATGAAAATCTCCACATCCATTCCAAATTTAGATTCAAGTTCTAGAGTCACAACATGCTCAAAACAATCATTTTTCATGTTTAAAATTCAATGTGTAGGAAATTATTACAAAGAACAAGACTAATTTATGAATCTTAACTTAAACCATGAATTAGTGAGTAGAATAGAGTCTAGGCACTATGGGTGGAAGGACCCATGAGTTCAACACCACATACCTTGAGTTTATATGAAGGCCTTGAGAGTGTCTTCAATGGAAGCTTGGAACTTGGAGCAAGAGTCTCTTCAATCTTGAGGAAGGTTTTGGATTAGGGTTCTTGAGAGAACTTGAGAGAAAATGTGTCTAAGTATGGGAGAGGTGTTTTGGGAAATGTTTTAGAGATGGGAATTGAACTAATGGTATATAGGAAATAACATATGCCCTTTGGAAAAAAATGGTCCAACACTTAGAAAAAAAAATGAAGCGGGTGAACAGTAAAAATGCTCACTGGAAATTGCATTTCCTGCCGGACAGATTTTACGAAAATGGGCATAACTTCTTTGTACGAACTCCGAATGAGGTGAAACGAAGTGCGTTAGGTAGCTAACTCAAAGGGCTTTCCATGGATATGTTATGGTCCACCCAATTATTTGTGTGCTAGGAGATATGACCCTCCAAAGTAGACCCTCGAAAAAGGCTTCACTTGGAAATTTCGGATTTTGATACGGTTGCTCTAAAATTTGGGTTAGACCCATCTCCCACTCAATTTGACCCCCTAAACAAGAATATGAAGTCGGATTTTCGAAAAATGAAACGGATTTTTTTTTTCTAGATATAGCTAAACAAGTTTCCGGTAACTTCCGAAGCACATTTTTAAGAACTTTTTGGGTCATTTCAATACTTGTGCAATGCATAGATAGGATCCCATAATACTACCTACACTAAGTATCACATTTAGGCCACCAAGAACATACATATCTTACTTTACCTTATTCATAGCCAACATACATAAGTAAGAAGACATTCATGTTCATACCTTGTAACAAGTGAAGTCAACCTCAACATCCATACATACCTTTCATACATAATTCATATATCTTCATAGCATAAGAAAACCACACCACAACCCCCTTATAAGTCTACTTGTGCATTGTATAAGTGAAGTCCCATACCCCACTCACACTAAGTAAGCTTATTAAGATGTCATAAACATAGTTCATATTCATATTCATAATTCATACAAAGCATACATTCAACTCATAATCATCATATCATAAAGAGACATATCATGCCCACACTCAAAGTCTACTTGTGCAATGCATGAGTGAAGTCACATACTCCCACTCATACGAAGTAGAACCTCTTGAGGAAGGATAGAGCATTCTCATGTTCTTATCATAATTCATATTCTTATTATTTAGGGAAATTTACCCTTAACCGACATAGACCATGTGAGCTACATGGAATCCGATGTTCTACACTCACACCTAAAAGAGGTGTCCTACTTGCCTAAGGTAGTACGTACATAATTGCGTTTAGGTGGATCCACTAGTTATATACCTATGTGGGCATATAGTTATGGGATAAGGAGATTGCTACTAGAAACCCAGACTTGCTAAACGTAGAAGGTTTCCATCTCATGAGATAACATACATTGGGAAGCCGAACTTGCTAAACGTAAAATTCCCCATCTCATTTTCATATCCACTCGGTGCTAAGCATAATTCCCTTCAAAGTCATATTAAGACTTTACTTAAGTTCATGGTCATAAGAGGATGCACTAGGCACTGAAACCAACATATCATCATAATAGCTCATAGATGTCTTAAGTGAGAATGTCCTTTCACTTTAGAATCATCAACATGTGAGTAAACCTTTCACATCGTATTCATAGTGTGTTAATAAGAATAGCCTTTCAATCAACACAACAACATAATCGTAGTCTCAGACAATTCATACATAAACCTGTGTAAGGTTAAGGGGAGAATGACCTTTCAATAATTACCACAAGTACACAATAGTTGTAAGATCTTCATTTTCTAAGTGAATCATAAGCAACACCTTAGTCACATCATAATCATATTCATGCATGTGTGTGTGATTGTCCTTCCAATGACACAACAATAACATCATCATAATAGACGCTTTATACTCAAAGTATTCAATAACATGCACATAATATTATAATCATACTTACACCTCATATCTTGCATAAGTGAAGTCTCATACCCATACTCACACTAAGTGAGCTTATTAAGATGTTATAAACATAGTTCTTATTCATATTCATAATTCATACAAAACATACATTCAACTCATAATCATCATATCATAAAAGAGACATACCATGCCCACTCTCAAAGTTTACTTGTGCAATGCATGAGTGAAGTCCCATACCCCCACTCATACGAAGTAAAACCTCTTGAGGAAAGATATAACAAGCTCATGTTCTTATCATAATTCATATTCTTATTATTTAGGGAAATTTAGCCTTAACCGACATAGACCATGTGAGCTACATGGAATCCGGTGTTCTACCTCCACACCAAAAAGAGGTGTCCTACTTGCCTAAGGTAGAACGTACATAATAGCTTTTAAGTGGATCCACAAGCTATATACCTATGTGGGCACATAGTTATGGGATAAGGAGATTGCTACTAGAAACCCGGACTTTCTAAATGTAGAAGGTTTCCATCTCATGAGATAACATACATTGGGAAGCCGGACTTGTTAAATGTAGAATCCCCCATCCCATTTTCATATACACTTGGTGCTAAGCATAATTCCCTTTAAAGTCATATTAAGTGTTTACTTAAGTTCATGGTCATAAGAGAATGAACTAGGACCTCAAACCAACATATCATCATAATAGCTCATAGATGTCTTTAGTGAGAATGTCCTTTCACTTTAGAATTATCAACATGTGAGTAAACCTTTCACATTGTATTCATAGTGTGTTAATGAGAATAACTTTTCAATCAAAACAACAACATAATCGTAGTCCTAGACAATTCATACATAAACATGTGTAAGGGTAAGGGGAGAATGATCTTTCAACAATTACCACAAGTACACAATAATTGTAGGATCTTCACTTTCTAAGTAAGTCATAAGCAATACCTTAGTCACATCACAATCATATTCATGCATGTGTGTGTGAGTGATAATACTTCCAATGACACAACAACAACATTATCATAATAGACACTTTATACTCAAAGTATTCAATAACATGCACATAATATCATAATCATGCATACACCTCATATCTTGCATTCAAGGGTCATGTTAAGTCAACATATCTAGCATTCATCACATGATACATAGATATAGTCATAACTCAAAAATCCATTCATGTCATGCATAAACTCACGTGATGATATTATAGGTCATGTGGGTGAAGTCCATTCACAAAAGGGCCATATACATCTCAACATACATATTGTCTTCCTTCTTAAAGCCTTAACATACTTAACTTATTCATATTAGCTTTTACCCTTAAAGCCTCAGGAGTCATCTTCATAATACAAGTCTTACTCTCAACCCATACCTCCCATGATCATCATATAAACCTAACTATTAAGGTAACCTAACCATATGCCTCATTCTTGATCACTTATTGTCATATGGGAACATATAAACTAAATCTCAATACTACACAACCATGATCCATCATATAAGTCATAATCAATTAGTTCATGTCTAAAAGATTTACTCATAATCAATTAATGTCTAGGTGATCTAATCTAAGGCAATTCGTAAAGAAGTTCATCATTCTTAGAAGGTCACATCTAAGCCCTCAATTTGCCTCATTCATGACATAACCCTAGACTATATAAATTTCACCATAGGATCTTAGGTTATTCAAGGATACATGTTTGATTATACTAGAATCATTTATTTACACCAAGAACAACCCTTAATCACATAATTGGGCCAATATTAAACAATTTCCTCATCATGAAGTCAATTTGGTAAAGAGGGGGAAATCATGGGTCCAAGGGGAATTCTCATCAAATCACCATCAATACAATGTTGATTAATCATAAACAACCATAATAAATCATAATTAACCAATTGAAATCATTTTGGAAGCAGACCCATGACACAGATTGAACCCTAGGTTTTATTGGGGGAAATTGGAGACTTGAAAACATATTTTGAGAGGGCTCCTTAAATGGAACTTAAACAAGGATGAAAACTCCCATACCTTAGGTGTAGAATTCCACCAAATTCGTATTGAAAAGCTCACATCTGCAAGCCCTAGTTGATCTCTTTCTTGGTCTTCAATGGAGGTTTCTAGAGAGAAGACTTTTGGAGGGAAGGGAAGTTGGGTTTGTATATGGGGTCTTGGGTTCTAATGAATTAATGAGGTGTTTAATGACATAAAATAGTTTATATAGGTCTATTAAATCAGTATAATATGACCCTAAACTAAAAGAATTAAATTAGGAATTAATTAGGAAAACTTACATGTTGGCGACTTTTTGGACACCTTGCAGGTGTGACCTACGGGCACCACCTATGGGGCGTAGGTCAGGTAACGCTCTATACTGGTGGGGCGTAGGTTGAACCTACACCTACTAAGTTACCCCCTTGACCCACGACTCACTCCCATGGAGTGTGGACCACCCTACAGGGAGTAGGTCCCCTCCGTGGGTCACACTTTTTGGGCAGAAAAATGGAACTTAGGCAGCCTTGGGGTCTAGACTTTAGGGTCCGCCTCAAGGACCCTTGGTAAGTCTTTGGGGGGTCGTACCTTGACGTCTAACCCCTTAACACCTCTATCTAAACTCGGGGACTCATTTTACAACCTAAAACAAAACATCAAACTCAAAAGCTCACACGTAAGGCTCTAGTTCCACCTACTAGTTTCCGTTAGACTTTAGCTTGGTCTTGCTAGTTTTCCGGGTAGTTACATAATCTAATTAGTAACATTAAAATAACTAATTAATAATAATCTATTGAGATTCTAGAAACTCTAAGTCTAGATAATATGGAGGGAGTCAATAATCTGACTGAATTCTAGGGACCTAATGGGTGAAATGAACCCACTAGTGAAATCCAACATACCTGGTGACTAATTTCATGGAGAAATCTTTCGATTTCGAGGCTGGAACTCAGGAAACCTTGTTGCGTTCTTGAACTCGGGATGCTCGACTTTTCCTCTTCTTTTTCTCTAAGATCGATGAATTTTTGGTGAATTAGGTTAGGTTCTAATTTAGTTTCTGAAACGACCCCAAAAATGCCCGAAAATGTGCTTCGGAAACACCTAGAATTGTAATTTCCATATATCTCAAAATCCGTGCATGATTTCAGAAATTTGACTTCATATTCTTATTCAGGGGGTCAAATTGAGTGGGAAATGGATCTAACCCGAATTTTAGAGCAACCGTATCAAAATTCAAAAATCGCAAAAAATGCGATTTGGAGGGTCAACTTTAAAGAGGCATATCTCTTATCACACAAGGAACTGGAAGGGTCACTACCTATTAAATTAAAGCCCTTTGAGTTAGCTTTCCAACACACTTGATTTCACCTCATTCCGAGTTAGGATGAGGGAGTTATGACCATTTTCGTAAAACCTGTCTGTGCAGATTTGCAATTTCCAGTAAGCTGTTTTTTTTTTAAAGCCTCATTTTTTTGGCTAAGTGTTGGGGCGTTTTTTTTATAAAAAGGGGATATGTCCCATGCTTAGTCATATTTTGTTTCTAACTTCAAAACACTCAAAAACACTCTCTAAGCCCCCTCCAAACTTCCACCAAGATCTTCAACCAAATTCAAACATCTCAAGCTCTAATTCTGGATTCAAGACTCAATCTCAAGCTTCAATTCTCCATTCCAATCTTCATCAAGGATTCTCCAAAGTTGAGGTATGTGGGTTTGATTGTGGAAACCTTCCTTTCCACAAGTCCAACCATTTATCCTCTATTTTTACTTCAAGTTTATGGGTCCTTATGGTTATTTATGAACTCTTGAAGCATGGAATTACTACTACACACCCTATTATGGTCTATTTTGCATATTATCATGAAATGAAATTATTATGTGATGTTTATGGTTTTCATGCTTCCATGATCAAATTATGAAGGTTGATTTATATATATGTATGTTGTTGGTGGGCTGATTTATATGGATTTTGAAATTGGTTGAACTTAGTACTCTTGAAATACATGATTTTATTTACATGAACAATAGCCCACCATGTGTTTGATAAAATGCCCATTTATAGAATTCTTAGGAAATGGAAGGTCCAATGTTCGTCCTATGAGTCGGATGGTCATATAATCATTGAAATGATGATGAAATGGATACATGTATATGATTTTCTCTATATAAGTGTTGTGAGTCGACCAAGCCTAGCTCGGGGGGTTGTAGGCCCGGGTAACCGTATCGAGGGGTTGGTACCTTGGTTGCCTAGTACAGGGGGTAGTAGGCCCGTATAACCACATCGAGGGGTTTGTACCTTGGTCCCTAGCTCGGGGGGTGGTAGGCCCGGGTAACCAAATTGAGGGGTTTGTACCTCTTTCGCCCCTCCAAGGGGGTGGTAGGCCTTGGAAATACTATATTGATGATCACTCGCCACACATGTACTACGTCCCACTAAATATGATTTTTATGTAAGCATCATTATACATATCATTTCTTTAATATGCTATCTATCGGGTATGATTATGCATTTTTCCTATGATGTCCATCTATTGTAGCATTGCATTGCATCTCATATACTTAGTACATTCAAACGTACTAATGCATACTCTATGCCTACATGATGTCACCATGTAGGGACCGGAGCACCGCTTGACCATCCTCCTCCGCGTGGCTAATACGATTTTCTATCGAGGTTATTGGTGAGTCCTCCATTCCGGGGACGTTGCTTATGATCTTTTGCTATGTATAAGACTTTTCCTTTTTAGTTATGTTTTGAATATGAGGGTGAGCCCGGAAGTTTGTCTTGGCCCCCGCTAAGTTCCCATGTTTAGAGGTGGTGTTGGACAAGTTGTGTATTATGCTTGAGCTTGACTCATCTATGGTATTTATGTATCATCATTTTTTTTCTCTTGCTCCCTTAGTCCCGATTTCCCCCTTGATTATGGTTATCGCTTATGGTCATTTTAATTGCTTCCGCGACCAAGGATGTGTAATGATATGCTATGAGGCTTGTTTGGGGTTCCTTCAGGTTCCCCATTCGCCAGTCACGTCTAGGCCCTAGGCTTGGGTCGTGACAGTTTCTAGGCTAAAACTGACCAAAACTACTTAGTTTAGGGGTTAAACGATGTAGTTTAGAGGTCCAATGCATAGGGAAAAGACCAAAATGACCCTGACTTAAAAGTTGTCGGGACCAACCGACGGACCTGGTTCATGGATCATGGTCCCAACTAAGGTCCATCCTGGTCACTCGTTGATTGGCTTCAGAGAATAAGATCTACGGACCAGGATTCACGGACCTGGTCTATGGACCGTGGTCCCACTTATGGTCCGTACGTCCTGGCCGTGGGTCAGGGTTTTTTGAGGTTTTTATGGGGACCTTGATCCACGGATCGTGGTCCCACCTACGGTCCGTAGGTCCTGGTCATGGGTTAGGGTTTTCTAGGGTTTTTCTTCAGACCACAATCCACGGACCATGGTCCCAGCTATGGCCCGTAGGTCCAGGCATAGGTCAACCCTTAGCTAAATTTTCTGGGGGGTTTCTAGGTGGGTTGCAGGTGGCCAACCACAGACCCCACCTATGGTCTGTGGGTGGCACTTGTCAGTGGCACCTGAAACTTCTGCAAATCCTGCTGGTTGTTCTTTCTAGGGTACGGGGTGTTCCATTAACGACTCGTACAAAGGGTTCGTGGAAATAATTTAGAAAGTTAGCCTCCAGTAATGTGTTCAACAATTGAATAGGATGAACCATAAGAATTCCTACGATTCGTACGTCTAACCCGTAGAGGCTTCGACCATTTTTTATCAAGGGTGTTTTTGTCTTTTTCTACCCATTTATCCCTTAAATCATGTCGTTTTGACCCTATTACTACACGTATAACTAATTTTACCCTTCAAAATCTACCTGTCCCCTCCCATTTACTCAAATTCATAAATTATCTCAAGGGTCTTCTTCTCCAATTCTCTCTCAAGGAAACAGTAGGGTTTCATCAAGCTTCAAGGTATCTTCTTCCATTTCTAGGTTTTTGATTACCCAAGGTATATGGGAAGTTCACCAATGTATTCCTTTCATCCATGGGTCCCAAAAAAAACTCAATTCTCTATATGATTTTAACCCTATTCTCTTAGGGTTTTTATGTAATTTTCCTGGGTTCCATTTATTATGATTCAATTTCTTAAAGAGAAAAGACATAAAGTGACACCTGAAGTTGTCCCAAATTTTCAAAAAAGATACATTAATTCGGCGGGAGTCCTATTACCCCACTAAATAATTTCGAACTTATATTATTACATTGTTTTTCGATCAGTCCTAGATTTTTAAAAACAAGTGTTATCACACAACAATCATTATGTGACACGTGTTAATTTAATTTGAAATCTATATTTTTTCATTTTTAAGTTTTTCTTTATCTTTTTTCTGGTATTTATTTCTCTCTCTCTTACTGTTTGATTTATTTTAATTTTATTACTTTAATTTTAATTTCATTTTAAATTCTACTTCATATTCCACCCTCACTTTCAAGCTACCCCTTGATAACGCTTCACTAGACCTCTTATAATTTAAAGTGTAGGCGGTCGTTAGCAAGTATACACCTAACGTTGAGTTGGCGTCAATCCACAAGGAGTAATACAAGAAAGAATTTGGATAAGAAGTATGAAACTGTTTTAATTTCTTGTAGAATAGAAATAAGCAAAACACAACATGATGTAAATTAATAAGTTTCAATTATCAATATTAAAAGTTTGGTAATCAATTGTTAACAAAGACAATTAATGCGGGGTTTGAACAAGTAGAGAGGGGACCTTAGGAGTGTGTGAACAATCACATACTATTTTTTCTTAATGGGTGATCTTAGGCATATTTATTTGCCTAGAAATCTAATAATGCCCGTATTTAAGCTAAGTTTGAATTCAATGTGTGTTTGTTTATAGTCTTCTTGAGTCTTTTGGTTGTTTATGAGCTAACCAACATGATTAGTTGTGTAGGTGAGCTTAATTAGAGAAACGAGCACGAAAATGGACAATGGGGAACATAAAAGATACGAGTCGAAAAGAAGCAAGGAAGAAGAATGAAGAAATGTCATTCAAGGCATCTCCGTATCCTCTCTGCGTCGCAGAGAGAAATTATAATCTCGCTCATGAAATGACCTTTGAACCAGAGTGGTCCGTGTACTCTTTGCGTCCCGGAGAAGGATTTATATTTTTGTTCGCAAAAAATGGATTTTGAGGCAGAACACTCCGTGGAGTGTCCGCGTCGCGGAGAAGGCTTTTGTGCCTTGAAGTAAATCTAAGAAGCACCTCCGCGTTGCACCCTTGGTTGCAAGATTTGGCCATTTCGACTTTAGTATAAATAGGTTAATATTTTATTTTATTAAATTATTCTTTTTTTTGGGTTCTGAAGAACGACGAATTGGAGAGCTTTTTCATCAATTTTTAGGGTTATTTCCTAAACTTTTTTACTTTTGATCTTTCTATGATACTTAAACATTGTTTGATCGAATCTCTGATTATGAGTAGCTAAATACTCTAGTTCTAAGGTTGTGGCTACATGATGATTGTAATTTATTAAACTTTCATGGGTTAATGCCAATTATCATATGAATCTTTCTTATGTTCTTGTTTTTCGTATTTCATGCCTGATCGCCATTGAAATAAACACATTGTTCGAATTAACTCGGGAGAGGAATAAGAGGATAGAACGTGGGACAAGAGGAGCATGATTAACTCTTAATAATTAGGTTTAATTTGTATCTAGGATAGGGATATACCTAGAAACTATGCTTGGTCACTATACATGAAGAAATCGTAATGTTTGGTACTTGGTCCAATCTATCCCCGCTCAACGATGTAGTTAGGTTTTCATTTATCGTAGGCGATTAGAGGTCGGGAGACCATAATCATACATTTAACCCTGTGATCACTGATTCGATAGTTGATTAATACCCATTTAGATAATATAAAATGCATGAATCCTGATAAGAGTTGCAGCCCTGGACTTTACCCAATCATTGTTTGAAACCCTTGAAATTGAATTGTGTTTGTTTAATTCTGTTTATCTTTTAGATTATAAAATAAAACACTCTTGAAATCTTGACTCCGTTTGTGTTTAGCTGAAAACATTGGAATAATTGAGTTTTCTAATCGTATGTCTCTCTGAGTACGATACCCGACTCTTCATAAGAGCCACTTTAATACTTGAACGACCACGTACACTTGTGTGTGCGATTTGGGTGCAACAAGTTTTTGGCGCCGCTGTCGGGGACTTTAGAATTAGGAACTATTTGATTTTTCTGATTTCTTAAGTTAAAAAGCAAGTGTTGACAACTTGATCTTAGCAATTCATTGTTGCAGGTTGTACTGAAATTTCAAACTGGACGATGATCAAGGATTGGTAGAGCCTCTAGCTGAACCAGAATGATTCATTCACTCCTCGAGAAGGCAAAGACGACTCACTTACCCAGTCCATCTTTTTGCTAGTGAACCAATATCTCCAGTAGCAAGAGTTGAGCAAGAGGAACCTGAAATAATGGCTGAGATGCAGGTAAGAGACGTGGCGATCCTACGTACCACCAATGTGACATCATGCATTCAGAAATCTGCAGCTGGTGGAAGGTTTGAACTGAAGAAGAGTATGGTGCAACTATTGCACACTAATGGACAGTTCACTGGTCTATCGCACAAGGATCCAACAGTCCACATCCAAAACTACCTCGAGATCAGTGATACTTACACTCCAACTGGAGTAAACGAGGATTACGTTACGCTCACTTTATTCCCCTTTTCTCTACTCGGGGAAGCAAAAAGATGGTTAAACTCCGAGCCCGCTAACTCTATTACCACCTGGGATGATCTACCACAGAAATTCCTCATCGGATTTTTCCATCTGGGAAAACAACTAAGTTGAGGAGTGACATCCTAAGTTTTAGACAGAAAGGTGGGGAGAACTTGTACCAAGCTTGGGACAGGTTTAAATCGATGTTGATGAGCTTACCACATCATCACCAATCTAATGAGGTGTTAGTCCATACCTTCATTGAAAGGTTAGAGCCTAACACCAAAATTTTACGTGATTCATCTGCAGGTAGTCAAGCTTTGATGAAGACTTATGTTGAACTATTCACCTTGCTGAACAGGATCTCACAGGGTAACCCCGAACGAAATGGAGGAGGGGTGAAATCTGTGACACAAAAATTTGCAGGTATGCTGGAGGTAGTTGTAGTGATTGCTTTAACTGCATAGATTGTTGCAATGCAGAATATGATGAACACCCACTTTAGAAATCTATCGTTGGGACAACAACAAGCTCAGGTGAATGTAGTTTTTGCGGAGGTGGTGTTCATAGTGCAAAGGTATGTGGTGCAAACCCGGATTCTGTAAATTTTGTAGGGAATACGCAACGAGGAGGAGGCCAACAGAACTATGGAAACTCTTACAACCCAAGTTGGCGTAACCATAAAAAAAATTCTTGGGGTGGTAATCAAAATCAGGCTCAAGGCCAAAATTAGTATAGAACCAGGGAAATGCGCAAGGGTACCAACCACAGGTCCAACGGGAGTAGCCAAATAAGCAGTCTAGTAACATGAGCATGGAGGAGATGCTATAAAAGATTATGGATGATCAAGCCCAGTTAGTTGCTGATGTAAGAAATAATCATTTGGCTACATAGAATCTGGAGAAACAATTCGAGCAGTTTGCTAGTGGCCAGAACTCACGACCGCAAGGAGGTTTGCCGAGAAACACTAATCCAAATCCTAAGCAGGTAAACGTGGTAGGTACTCGCAGTGGTTTGAAATTGGAGGAATTAGCTCCTAAGAAAAGAAACATTAAATCTGTGATGAAAGAAAGTGAACCCAAGGAGAGTGAGGTTGTTGCACAAGAAGAACGAGTGCAACCAATAGTGAAACCACCTCCTCCATTCCCTCAAAAGTTCAAGAAACATAAGGAAGATGAATGTTTTGGTAAGTTTCTCTCTATTTTGAAACAAGTTCGCATTAACTTGCCATTGGTAGATATTTTGCAGGGTATACCAGGTATGCTAAATATGTGAAGGAGATTGTAGCAAATAAAACGAGGCTGACCGAATATGAGATTGTTGCACTTACTGAAGAGTGCAACTCCCGAATCCAAAATAAGTTGCCCACCAAACTAAAAGATCTGGGTAGCTTTACGATTCAGAACACTATAGGGAAGAGCATCCATGAGCGAGGATTGTATGAACTATGAGCTAGTATCAATTGATGCCAACTTCATTGTACAAAAATATGGGGTTGGGTAGTCCTAAACCTACTACCATCATCTTGCAGTTGGCTGATAGATCTGTTGCTAGGCCTGAGGGTGTTGTAGAGGATGTGTTAGTGCAAGTGGGATCGTTGATATTCCCAGTAGACTTTGTTGTGCTGAATTTTGAGCTAGATCCTAAGGTCCCATTCATCTTAGGAAAACCTTTCTTGGCTATTGGGTAGGCTATGATAGATGTAGCAGCTGGGCAACTCACTATGCCGGCACATAATAAAGTGGAGGTGTTTGATGTGCACAAGGCATTAAAGTTACCAACTGTATATGAAGAGTTTTCTACAATAATTGTGATAGATCTTGAGGCAGAGGCTTGATATATTGCATCCAAGGAACCCTTAGGGCGAGTGTTAGTAGAATATGATATTTATGGGGATGCTGAGGCACATGAAATGGTACAGTATCTTGATTTGGCACTTATAGGTACAACATGAGATCGATGGGAGCCTTTAAATAGGGTGTTGGGTCCTCCACCCAAGCCCTCCATTGAAGAAACACCCAAGTTGGAGTTAAAAGCATTGCCAGCCCACCTTAGGTATGTATTTTGGGTGAAGATAAAACTTTACCAGTTATTTTGTCTGCAACATTGTCTGAAGCACATGTGGAAGCAACATTAATCATCTTGAAGAAGAGGAAAGCATCCTTGGGTTGGCTGATGTCCGACATCCATGGAATTAGTCCCGAGTTATGTATGCATAAAATCTATATGGAGGAAAGGCATAAGTCGAGTGCACAACATCAACGGAGACTAAATCCAGTTATGAATGATGTGGTAAGAAAAGAGGTAATCAAGTGGTTTGATGCAGGGATCGTGTACCCCATATCAGATAGTAAATGGGTGAGTCCAGTACAGTGTGTGCCCAAGAAGGGCGGAATGACGGTGGTAACCAATGAAAAGAATGAATTGATCCCCACAAGAATAGTGACTAGGTGGCGTATCAGCATAGATTACAGGAAGTTGAATGATGCTACTAGAAAGGACCATTACCCGGTGCCTTTTATTGATCAGATGATGGATAGATTGGCGGGTCAGGAATATTACTGCTTCCTAGATGGGTACTCAGGGTACAATCAGATTCTTATTGCACCAGAGGACTAGGAGAAAACTACCTTCACTTGTTAGTATGGCACTTATGCGTTCAAGCGCATGCCATTCAGCTTATGCAATGCATCAGCGACATTTCAGAGATGCATTATGGCAATCTTCCATGATATGGTGGAGGAATTTATTGAGGTGTTCATGGACGACTTCTCGGTGTTTGGTGAGTCTTTTGAACTTTGTTTGACTAATCTTGACAGGATTCTTGCCAGGTGTGAAGAAACAAACCTTGTGTTGAACTGGGAGAAGTGTCACTTCTTAGTTCGAGAGGGGATTGTGTTGGGACACAAAATCTCCAAGAATCGGCTAGAAGTTGACAAAGCTAAAGTGGAGGTTATTGAGAAGTTTCCACCCCCATCACAGTATAGTGAGTTAGAAGCTTTCTAGGCCATGCTAGGTTCTATAGAAGGTTCATCAAGGACTTTTCTAAGACTGCAAGACCCATGTGCAGCTTGTTAGAGAAAGAGATGAAGTTTTTATTTGATGAGAACTGTTTGCATGTATTTGAGCTGTTGAAGATGAAATTGATAGAAGCACCTATTCTGATTGCTCCAAACTGGGAGCTTCCATTCGAGCTTATGTGTGATGCCAGTGATATGGCGATTGGGGCAGTGTTTGGGCAACGAAAAGATAAGATGTTTCATTCCATCTACTATGCTAGCAAGACACTTGATGCAGCCCAATCAAATTATATTGTTACTAAAAAAGAGATGTTGGCATTACTATTTGCATTTGATATGTTCAGGTCCAACTTGGTAGGAACTAAGGTTGTAGTGTACACTGATCATGTTGCAATCCGGTACTTGTTTAATAAGAAGGATGCCAAGCCAAGGTTGATTAGGTGGATTTTACTATTACAAGAGTTTGATCTAGAGATAAGAAATAGCTGATCATCTGTCCAGATTTGAGGATTCATCTCATGTGAAGAATGAGGGGCAGATTCGCAAAGAGTTTCCTGATGAGAAATTGCTTGCTTTGGACCTCACTCGAGTGCCTTGGTATGCTGACATTGTTAATTGTCAGGTAAGTGATTTATTTCCACCTGGGGCCTCAAGGTTGAAGTATGATGCATGCTTCTATATATGGGATGAGCCTTTCTTATTCAAGTAGTGACCTGATCAAATGGTGCGAAGGTATGTATCTAAATAGGAGGTGACACAAGTGTTGGAGAGTTGTCACTCTTCACCATATGGTGGACACCATGGGGGCGGACGCACTGCACATAAGGTATTGCAATCTGGTTTCTTTTGGCCTACTTTTTATAAAGATGCTCCTATGTTTGTAAAGGGTTGTGATCAGTGTCAAAGGATGAGGACCATTTCTAGAAGGCATGAGATGCCATTGAGCAATATACTGGAGGTTGAGATCTTTGATGTATGGGGGATAGATTTCATGGGATCATTCCCATCTTCTCTTGGTAATCAATATATCTTAGTGGTAGTGGACTACGTGTCTAAGTAAGTGGAGTATGTTGCATTACCATCCAATGATTTAAAGGTGGACGTCAAATTCATCTGGAAGCACATTTTCACCAGGTTTGGAACTCCAAGGGCTATGATCAGTGATGGAGGTACGCACTTTATTAATAGTTTAGTGCATAATTTGTTGCCTAAATATGGGGTAAGACACAAGGTAGCTACAATGTATCATCCCCGGACTAATGGCGAGGTAGAAGTGTCTGATAGAGAGGTCAAACAAATCCTCCAAAAGATTCTAAATGCCCAAAGGAAAGATTGGGTGGACAAGTTAGATGATGCCTTGTGGGCATACCTGACTGCATACAAGACACCGATATGAACGTCTCCTTATCGAATGGTGTTTGGAAAAGCATGTCACCTCCCAGCTGAATTGGAGCATAAGGCATACTGGGAGATTAAAAAGTTTAATCTGGATGCTGAGTTAGCTGGAAAGAAGAGAATAACACAGTTGCATGAGTTAGAAGAGTTCAGGCTTTACACCTATGAAAATGCTAAGCTATACAAAGAGAAGACCAAGAGGTGGTATGACAAGCATATTGTGGCACGCATCATTGAGCATGGTCAATTAGTGTTGTTGTTTAACTCACGATTGAAGTTAATCCCCGAAAATCTTCGATCTAAATGGAGTGGTCCGTTTGAATTGGTGAGAATGACTCAATATGGTGCGGTGGAGCTAAGGAACAAGAACAAGAGCTCTACTCTCCTTGTGAATGGACAACAGGTCAAGCAATATTTTTGAAATGATGTTTATCGTGAGTTGGAAGCGCTCACATTGAATGATGAATGAGTCATGAGATGGGTCGTGCCGCGATGTTAAATCAGGCGCTGCACGGGAGGCAACCCGTGACCCCTTGTAACAGTTAGGATTTCTTTTGTTTTGTTTTGTTATTTCAATTCATAGGAATTAGTAAAAAAAAGATATATTTAGAAAAGTACAAAAAAATGAGTCGTGCCACGACCAAAATTAAGGCGTTGGATAGGAGGCAACCCATCATATGTGTACTAATGGGTTTTGAGCTTAAAATGTGTAAGAATCAAGATTTTCAATCCATGGCGCGTCGCGGAGGTGGACTTTGATTTCACCTCGATGGAAATTATTTTTCCAGCACGAGGCAGATCGATCCGTGGAATCGTGTCGCGGAAGGGGGTCAGAAATTTGGTTTTGACGAGGATTATCATTTACATCAAGAGAAGGGGGTCAGCGTAACCATCCTACGTCGCGGAGGAGGGATGGAAATTTTAACTTTGTACAATTTTAATTAATTTCGTGAGGCAGAACACTCTGTGTCCACCCCGCGTCCGCCCCAGATAAGTTCACTTCAATTTTCACTAAATGAAACGGGTTTTGCCCGTTTTAAATGGAATTAACCCAACCGAGATCACTTTTAACCCCTAAGTCTTTAGAAAATCCCATTACTTCACCCTAAATTCGCGATTTTTCACTCCCTTTCCCCTTCTCCCTTGGTCGAATTTAGCTACTACATCCATAACACGCAGTCCCTTTGAACCTTTTCATCCTCGATTTCTTGCAACTAAGCTGCTCCAGGTATGTACTCTAGTGTTCCCGTGCTTTGAGAGGTGTTATTGTTGTGGAAACTGTTGTTTAAAGTATCGGGTGTTGGAATTGTGGGTTTGCCTGGGGACGTTTTTCAATGATGTGTATGATATTATTGTTATAGGTGATTTCGAATTCTTGAGTATAAATCATCTAATGTTCATTGTTGTTGTTCTAGAATAGATTGGGTGAATATATATGGGTTGTGTATGGTTGTGAGGGATTGTTTCTAAATGGTTAATGCTTGATGTAGAGTCTTGAGTCAATTGCCTTATTTTGCGTGAATGTGGACGTAAGGTGAGTTTGGAAGGGTTACATGTATGTTCTTGGTTCAATGATTGGGGTAGTATGTTGGCCCAAATGGGGGTAATTCTGTATTGGTGGTCAGACCATGTGTAGTGAGTATAGTAGGTGTGTCGGAATTTCAGCGTGTGAATTCTTGAATAACATGAATGGTATTTTCTTGAATGTAATTGATTGCTTCATGTACACTTGTGGGATTTTGAAGTCTAAGTAGAAAGTCTCTTTGATCGTGATTGAGTGGTGATTAGGTCTCAAATTGTTGCATAAGTTGTATGTTGTGAATTCTTGAGTAGCACCGATAAGTGTATGCACCATTTTGAATGGGTAGTTGATGGTGTTTATTGTGGTTTACTTGTGTACGCATGTGGGAAGTCTGAGTACCTAGGCAGGAGGCTGCAATGAGCTAAGTGTGGGGTGGTGTGAACTCTACTATGCTTGCAGGTAATCAATGTTATGTGTGGTGGGCTGAACTTTACTATGCTTACACGTAATCATGTCGAGCTCACAAAGACCCGTATGGAAGTTGCCACGACAAGCCATAGGAAACGTGTCTGGAGTGGGAATGTCCCACCTGCACCTTCAGTGCCTATAGGCCAAACAGGGCGGTTCGGGGGTAAAGGTTGTAACCAAAGAAAGGAAAGCATGATACAAAAAGCACACTGAGGCGTCATATTTCTCTGATGTTTGTATTGACGGGGACAGCCTGGCGCGGGAGTTCCCACAGATACTATGGCGGATTAGGGAGTTGCGTATAGAGTTTATCTTTGCAGAGCTGGAAGAGTGCAACTTGCACATGGTCCAAGAATTCTACGCCAACTGGGCACCGGAGGCAAGATCACATTTTGTGACTGTGCGGGGAGTTAATATGCCTATCACTCCCGCAGGTATAAATGACATATTAGGTATACCACATGACACAGATCCACTAGTGCTGACAAGGTTAAACATACGCCCTCCATACCGGGCCATTAGACATACTATGTGCGGTCCATAGTCTATGTCACAATGGACTAAGCATAGTGGGAAGAGATATAACCAATCTCTTCCTTACGCTCACATGCTTAGGGAGACGCGCATCTGGCTAAAGATTGTCATGAACTGCTTGATATCGGGTCTCCACTACACATATATTACCCAGGCCAGGGTGTGCTTGGTATAAGCTTTAATGACTTCTACAGAACTAAATATCAGAGCAGTCTTGAAATCTACGATGCGAAAGGCCTGGATTCACAAAGGGGACAAGTATGCTTTTGGTGGCCTTATTACTAGGATGTGTCATCTTGCAGGTGTTCCTGAAGAAAATGTAGACTATATGGCACCCTTATTCCCAACACCAGTGGATATCACTAGAACCAAGGGGCTCGACACTGAGTTTGGGCCAACTCTCACCACTGTTGAGCGACATCGATGTGATGAGCTGTTTATGGCCAGGATGTATGGCCTAGAGATGCTGCGCCATCAGAATGGCTGCCTAGCTTCCACTGATATGCAGTTGGGAAAGGTTGAGAGGCGTTACCCTCTGAATGACTATGCCAAGGCCTTACTTGGCATTGGTCCTGAGTTTTGTGAGTCGGTTGACAATGACATTCCGACCGATGAGGAGAGATTACGGACCAACTCAGATATGGAGTCCGACTCGGATGAGGAGGTAGACCCCGCTCAGGTCGGTGATGAGGCCGAATGGGGTGATGCGATGGAGAATTGATCAGGGAGTGTTTTCACCTTACCTCTTGAACTGTTTTGATAATTTTGTAAAGCACCGGGGACAATGCTAATGTTTAAGTGTGGGGTGAGGGGTGAAAAGCATACCTAGTCTATATATATTTTTATTGTTGAACATTGTTACAGTCTGCTTTGTTTTTGTTTTGTTTTATTTTGGGTTCCTTGGAGGTTGATTTCAGTTCTTTGGCCAAAGAAAGTTCCTTTGAACTGTACAAAATACAAAAAGATTTTATCTTGTTAGGATTTCAGTCAATAGTCATAGTTGAGTCACATTGCCCAATGATAGATGGATGACAACCGTCTTAAGGGAAATTTCGTCATTTGAGTCTTAGATTGGTTTGTGCTGAAGCTGAAATTCTGAGAGGAAAATGTATGAAAGCATGATTTGAAGTTGATATATGAATGCAGTTGAACTTCCTGTATTTGACCTGAATGATGCAACTTAAGCTTAAATTGGACCTTGTGCATGATAATGAGACCACGAATTGGACTCATTTAGGGCTTTATTTTGATAGAAATAGTGTCCTTGAATGCTTATTTTGTCTTAATATCTGATGAAAACTCTTAAGTTTCAGGTATTTGAAGTTTTAGTGGAAGCATGGACACTTAGGCGCAAAAAGGAACAAAAAGGCTGAAAAGAACGAAGAACTGAAGCATTATCATCGCCAAGAACCTTTGGTGATTAGCCGAAAGGACAGACTCCGCCCTTTGTTCCAGTATGCGAAGTCTTGAAGGAAAAGGATAAAAAAGGAAATGAAAGGAGCAGTCGGCGCTTCGCCGAATAGTTCCGTGAAGCAATACTATACCGCCCAATGGTCCAGGACGTGAAGATGTTGTAGGCAAGCACTCAACGGCGATGAGACAGAAGAAGGGTGAGTCGCCGAGTCACTCGGCAGACACGACTAACTTCGCCGAACTATCCACCTGCACTAATTTTTGATGGCTATAAATACTAAACTCTTTATTAATTTTACAAGCTCCGAATCATTATTATTATTTTCATAATAGAATAGTACTTTTTTAGATATTATTCTCTCAAGTTTGGAGAGGGTTTTGTGGGAGACTTCAAGAGAGAAGGATTTCATCTTCCACAAGTTGGAAGTGGGTCTTCTCCATTCTTCTTACTTTGCTTAAATCAAGGTTTAATTTCTTATACCCATTTGATTTTAGTATCATTTTAGGTGTATTTTGTTATTTCTTAATGTGTGATAAAAAACCCCATTCTTATGGTGTGATTTAGCAAATATGTGTTGATATTGTTGTTGGGTTTTGCTTGCTGATAGGGTAGATGTATTTTAATGGTGATTTCACCTAGTGGTTGTGGTTTAATTTAATGGGCTTGTAGTTGCAAATACAAAACCACCCATGTGTTTTCAGCTTGCCCGAGAGGGAGGTCGCGAAAACAAGATCTCTAGACTGATGGCCTAAGGAGTGGGTCGACATGAGGTGTCCGAGAGGAACGCATTTGGCAAATGGGTGTCCGAGAGGAACGCATTTGAAACGGGGTAAGTTGCCCGAGAGGGAACTTATTTCCATCTAAAGCTTAGCCTAATCACTATTATCTTGCAAATTTCCTATTGAAAGCATGTACCCAACAATTTATCTCAACTTGTATTGCGGTCACACCCCAAGAACATTTCCCCATACTTTATTTTCTTGTTAATGTTTGTTGTTTTTACTACTTGTGACAAAACCTCAATCGATATTTGACACTTTTGTGTCCTCCCCTTTAATTTACAACATTTTTGTTCGTTAATGTCTTTAGCTACGACTAGTTAGAGCTTAATTTTATTTTTCTATCAATTCTCAAAACCACTCCCTTGGGACACGAACCCAACCTTTAGTTGGGTTACTATATTATCGACGATCGTAGACACTCATACCGTAGGTTAGTGTTGTTGGTCACGATAAGCATCAAAATGGCACCGCTGCCGGGGACTAGTGTTATTTGAGAATTTTTAGCTTAGTAGACTTTTTGTTCTTCTTAGTTGTAATTTACTAACTTTACGTTTAGTTTTTCTTGTCGTTGAGTTGTCCATTTAAGTGAGCATAGCTGAGCAGAGTATTGGCAAATTGGTTGAAATAAACCAAGGACTCCAAAAGGACCTCATGCTGACTGAACTGGCATGCCAGCTAAACGACTTGGCCACCAAAATCTCAGAGGTGGAAGTCCAATGCAATAGAAGGGGGAGGTACACACCCCCTC
Organism: Solanum okadae; assembly: GCA_036553675.1. Classification (NCBI taxonomy): domain Eukaryota; kingdom Viridiplantae; phylum Streptophyta; class Magnoliopsida; order Solanales; family Solanaceae; genus Solanum; species Solanum okadae. The sequence goes on from CM071678.1 coordinate 38,875,978, forward strand.
ATGAGCGGAAGAAGTCTAGAAATGGGGAGAAAAATCATGTCGAGGACACACTTCAAATCATTCTCCAGAAGATCACCGATCAAGATCGGGTGTTGGAAGAAATGAAGGAGAATGTGGAAGTGTTGAATCAAATGATTGGATCTCACTATAGATCAATCCAGCCGATCAGGTCATTCCTGAGTTTTGCAGTACCTCATCTCCACCCAAATGACATATTGGGGTCACCTAGTGACACTGGGGTTAACCCCAATAACAGAGAGTGAGACAGAACTTACGTCGTGCCACGACGTAAAATAAGGCACTTTTTGGGAGGCAACCCAAGGTTTTACTGCTTTTAATTATTCTGTTCGATTAATGGTGTGCTCATTTTGTAGGGTAAAATGAGAAAGGTGTTGAGAAGTACTAGTTGGCGAACCAAGGACCCAGTGGGGGAGTCACCGAATCTATCGACGACTCCGACTTAATCTGCAGTTTGGACCCCAAAATAAGGGATGTCCTGTAAAACTCGATGAGGTAAGTAAGCATTTGGCGCATCATCGATTTTATCGGCGATAAGACTAACGACGCCGAATGACAGAGAACTGAATGGTTATATAAAGGCAGAAAGTCAAAATGTTTGAATCTCTCACTTTCCCTCATCTCAAACTCCTCAAAATCACACCAAATATACTCTTTCTTAGATTTTTACCTTTCCATTAGTATTTCAATTGGTAAATAGTGATTGGGGTTGGATCACTTTGTTGCCTAGCATTTCAAAAAAGCAATTTGATCGGCATTGAAGGCAAGCATTAAAAGTTTTTGCACTCTTTTGAAATTGTAGTATCAGGTTGGCGTGTACTGGGCCTCTCTGATAGAAATAAGTTGATATGCTATGTGTAATCCGTACTTAGTTGCCTGAAATATTTTAATAGTCGAATGCATTATTGTTCGTGCTTTAATTTGATTGCGATGGAAATGGTTCCCCCTTAATTGTCATTGTATTAGTTGGGTAACACCTAAAGATCCCACATTTGTGCTAAATAACAAAAGTTGCTCAATGAAGGAATGGGTGACGACATTCTTAAAAGTGATCATAGTTAAATGGCTAAAATTTGGCAGGACCAGAAGAAGTTTGAGTATTCCGAAATGATGGGAAGTATGGGTCTTGTGTGAATTTTGTGTTTGCATGCTTTAATTGCATTTTCAGTGCCTCTAAAGGTCGATTCTAAGAAGTGGGTTGAAAATAGGCACGGTGAATCATTCGGCAAGCTGGGTCATGCTCGCCAAACGATTCAGCGGTTCGCCTACTGACCTTAGATCGCCCTTCATTCATGTCCATAATCCTGAGAGATCTGTAACTTTCGGCGGACACATCCGTGGTCATCGAAGGTAGTCGGCGTCTCGCCATATAGACTTTTTTATCGCTTCTTTACCTAGATTTCAAACTAATCCCTTCGGCAAGTTCGACCTAGCTCGCTAAAGATGTTTGTTTATTCGCCGACTGATCGGCGAACCCTTCTGCTTCAGATTTTTGGTGTTTTAGTGTGATTGTTCTTCTGACTAATCACAAACTTTTGCAGATATGGTACGCACAAACCTAAATGCACCACCTCAGAAAAAGGTAACGGGTATTACAATCAATGAAGGAGGATCATGACCTTCACAGAAAAGAAAGCAAGTTATCCCACCGGGAGATAAAGGCAAATGAAAAAAGCACATCGCTAGGAAGGGCACAAATGTTGAACGAGTTGTTTCTGAATGCTTATTTTGTCTCAATATCTGATTTAGGGCTTTATTTTGACAAATATAGTGTCCTTGAATGCTTATTTTGTCTCAATATCTGATGAAAACTCTTAAGTTTTAGGTATTTGAAGTTTTAGTGGAAGCATGGACACTTAGGAGCAAAAAGGCTGACAAGAACGAAGAAGCTGAAGCAAGAGCATCGCCAAGAACCTTTGACGATTCGCCGAAAGGACAGACTCCGCCCTTTGTTCCAGTATGCGAAGCCCTGAAGGAAGAGGATCAAAAAGGCGATGAAAGAAGCAGTTGACGCTTCATCGAATAGTTCCGCGAAGCAGTACTATACCACCCAATGGTCTAGAAGGTGAAGATGATGTAGGCAAGCACTCAACGGCGATGAGACAGAAGAAGGGTGAGTTGCTCGGCGGACTCGACTAACTTCGCCGAACTATCCGCCTACACTAATTTCTGATGGCTATAAATACTAAACTCTTTATTAATTTTACAAGCTCCAAACCATTATTATTATATTTTTAGAATAGAATAGTACTTTTTTAGATATTTTTCTCTCAAGTTTGGAAAGAGTTTTGTGGGAGACTTGAAGAGAGAAGGATTTCATCTTCCCTAAGTTGGAAGTGGTTCTTCTCCATTCTTCTTCATTTGCTTAAATCAAGGTTTATTTCTTATACCCATTTGATTTTAGTATCATTTTAGGTGTATTTTTTTATTTCTTGATGTGTGGCTAAAAACCCCATTCTTGGGGTGTGATTTAGCAAATAGGTGTTGATATTGTTGTTGGGTTTTGCTTGTTGATAGGGTAGATATATTTTAATGGTGATTTCACCTAGTGGTTGTGATTTAATTTAATGGGTTTGTAGTTGCAAACGCAAAACCACCCATGTGTTTTCGGCTTGCCCGAGAGGGAGGTCGCGAAAACAAGACCACTAGACTGATGGCCTAAGGAGTGGGTCGACATGAGGTTCAACCGGAGAGGGTGAGCCCTAGTCCCATATCCTAACACTCAGCTCGAGAGAGTGAGTGGGGTAAGGCGTAGGCTGGTCTGCATGCGGCAAATGGGTGTCGGAGAGGAACCCATTTGAAACGGGGTAAGTTGCCCGAGAGGGAACTTATTTCTATCTAAAGCTTAGCCTAGCCACTATTATCTTGCAAATTTCCTATTGAAAATATGTACCCAACGATTTATCTCAACTTGTATTGCGATCACACCCCAAGAACATTTCCCCATACTTGATCTTCTTGTTAATTTTTGTTGTTTTTACTACTTGTGACAAAACCTCAATCGATATTTGACACTTTTGTGTCCCCCCCCTTTAATTTACAATGTTTTCATTCGTTAATGTCTTTAGCTACAACTAGTTAGAACTTAATTTTATTTTTCTATCAATTCTCAAAACTACACCCTTGGGACACGACCCCAACATTTAGTTTGGTTACTATACTATCGACGATCGTAGACGCTCATACCGTATGTTAGTTTCATTGGTCACGATCAACATCACAGTATCTGATTGTGTTGTTGTGATTGATCCATTCTTGAGTATAACTTGTGCCATGAGCGTTGAGTTTTTGTAATATCCATGAATGCATATGAGTCTAGAACTTGCCCGACATGTTATTGAAGCAAATTACAAGTGTTGTTGTGTTTAGAAGATGATAACAGGCTTTCTTTGAATTGTCTTGACTTTTAGCCTTGTCAGAAACAATATCCCTAGTATAGCCAAATTGAGCCTTTTTAGCCTTGATTTTTTCTAACCCACGTAAATAAGTTGAATCCCTTTTATTGATACCGTTAGCTTTGATCCCAAATCCCTAATGCACTATGTTAGGAGGAAAAGTGAAAATGGCAGAAAGAGTAAATAGGGTGGAAATGTTTAGTTTGTTGGGGAAGAGTGAAAAAGGTGGTCAAATGATGCCCCATGAGTTTGAATCTAAGATTGGCCCTGGTCCTTAGGACATTGTGCACTTCGACTAAGGTTAAAAACCTAAGTTCAAGGTGGCTAACTTGGTGAATACCTTAATTATGGCCCTAGCCCTTACAAGGGCAATGTGCATTTTAACTCGAGAGAACTCTCTAAGTCAAGGGTGGCTATTGTTGAGTGTTAAAAAAAAGAGTTATAGAAATAAAGGGGCGAGTGAGAAATAAAGGCAAGGTTGGGAATGCTAGTGGAAATATATGAAGAAAGAGGGGGCTGAAGAGAAGAAAAAGTTGTGAATGTAAGAAGGAAGTTGAATTTGGTGCATTAGGGAAGATAAGTCACTAATTTTATATAAACAAATCCTCCTTTACCTCAAGCCTACATTACAACCGGAACAAGTCATATTTGATTGTGAGCATAACACACTTTATTAGTAGAGATGTACATAATGGGCAAGCTTATGGTTCTCAATGCATACATGTTTGATGTCTTTGTTGAGTGACAGTGTACCATGTTTGCAAAGTCCTTAAAGTATATTCAATTTGCTAATTTGAGTGTGTGGACTATTCTTTGGAGTGAGGGGCATTTGTTGTATGAAGGATAGGTGATATGTAATGATGCACATTTTGTTGAATGTGTTGGTTGCTAAACGTTGTCAAGTAAATTACAGGAGTCATGCATACTTTGAATGAAATCATGCATGTGTTAACTGGTTACAGATCCTTGGAAGAAAGTGGTGGATGCACAAATACCATAATAGAGAGTCTAGGTGTAGGAGTAGTTAGTAAGTTGTTCAAGGACGAACAAAGCTCTAAGTGTGGGGTAGTGATCTTAGGAATATTTATATGCCTAGAAATCTAACAATGCCCGTATTTAAGCTATGTTTGAATTCAATGTGTGTTTGGTTATAGTCTTATCGAGTCTTTTGGTTATTTATGAGCTAACCAACATGATTAGTTGTGTAGGTGAGCCTAATTGGACAAACGAGCACGAAAATTGACAATGGGGAACACAAAAGATCCGAGTCGAAAAGAAGCAAGGAAGAAGAATGAAAAAATGTCATTCAAGGCATCTACGTATCCTTTTTGCATCGTGGAGAGGAATTATATTCTCGCTTGTGAAATGACATTTGAACTAGAGGGGTTCGTGTAATCTCAGCGTCGCAGAGAAGGATTCATATTTTGGTTCGCAAAAAATGGATTTTGAGGCAGAACATTTCGTTGAGTGTCTGCGTCACGGAGAAGGCTTTTGTGCCTTGAAGTGAATCTAAGAAGCACCTCCGCGTCATGCCCCTGGTTGCTAGATTTGGCCATTTCAACTTTAGTATAAATAGGTTAATATTTTATTTTATTGAATTATTCTTTTTCTAGGTTTTGAAGAACGATGAATTGGAGAGCTTTTTCATCAATTTTTAGGGTTCTTTCCTAAACTCTTTTGCTTTCGATCTTTCTATGATACTTAAACATTGTTTGATCGAATCTCTGATTATGAGTAGCTAAATACCCTAGTTATAGGGATGTGGCTACAGGATGATTGTAATAAATTAAGCTTTCATGGGTTAATGTCAATTTTCATATGAATCTTTCTTATGTTCTTGTTTTTCGTATTTCGTGCCTGATCACCATTGAAATAAACACATTGTCCTAATTGAAATAGGGAGAGGAATAAAAGGATAGAACGTGGGACATGAGGAGCATGATTAAATCTTAATAATTAGGTTAATTTGTATCTAGGATAGGGATATACCTAGAAACCATGCTTGGTCACTATATAGGAAGAAATCGTAATGCTCGGTACTTGGTCCAATCTATCCCTGCTCAACGATGTAGTTAGGTTGTCATCTATCATAGGCGATTAGAGGTTGGGAGACCATAATCATACATTTAACCCTGTGATCACTTATTCTATAGTTGATTAAAACTCATTTAGATAATATAAATTGCATGAATCCTGATAAGACTTGCAGCTCTGGACTTTACCCAATCATTGTTTGAAACCCTTGAAGTTGAATCGCGTTTGTTTAATTCTGTTTATCTTTTAGATTATTAAATAAAACACTCTTGAAATCTTGACACCACTTGTGTTCCAACTGAAAACATTGGAACGATCGAGTTTTCTAATCGTAAGTCTATGTGAGTACGATACCCAGCTCTTCATAAGAGCCACTTTAATACTTGAACGACCACGTACAGTTGCGTGTGCGATTTGGGGACAACACTGGGTAATGAATAATTGCTTTAAGTTGTTAAATCTCAATTGGTAGGTTGGGTTGCACCTGTAACAACTATTTTTCAATCCGCTAGTATGTTTCAAGTGAGTTCTTTCGAACCTCAACAAGCTTAACAATTGAAAAACAACCCAAAACTTTAATGTAACCTACTTTATCAAGTTGGGTTGTAAAGAAACAAGTCAATACAACTATCAATCATTTACTCCACTGTAAAGCAACTTTCATAAGCAAGCATAGAGATCTAAACCTAGAACTAAATTTGTAACTTTAGTTCATAAATGAAAACGTTAATAAATAACTGAACCCATATCAAAACAACATTAAATATAGAAATTAACAATACCCACAAGCTAATTTATGTATTCGATTACATATTCACACCCCTAAGGAAACGGTGTTTAGCCAAACATAACAAAAAGCAAGAAATAGTTACCAAAGAGATGTTCCATAAGAATGACAAAATCTCCAATGCTCAATGCCAAAATTAAGACTAAAACTTAAATCCTCAATATCTAAGCTCAAAACCCTCTCCAAGAATATTCAGTATTGTCAAAGTATGTATTAATAGTGAAACCAGTGTAAGACCCTATTCTCTCTCTTCCAAAGTCAATTTATATGTTTCCAAAAAATTTCCAAAATTTTAGTACGCAGTCCCATCGGCGAAGTTAACCGGGATCAGCAAACAACTCGACGATCCGCTGATAAGGACGCCTTGTCACCTTTTGGACTTGACTTCGGTATCTAGTTGTTCTGTTCATTTAGGCAAGTTGGGTTAAGCTCGCCGTTCCATTCGGTGCATTGTCGAAGGGCACTTTCATTTGTCGAGTTGGATTAGTTCATGAGACAAATCAGTGGACATTTTGGCAAGCTGGAAGCTCACTCGGCGAGTCTCCGAATGGCTTTTGTGAGCTCCAACCTTCCTTTTCTTTAGCTTTTACAACTTTTCGTTTCTTTTCGCATTGTAATGTCATTGCCTTGTTTTAAGCCTTCATGGTTGCACATAAAAAAAATTTAACATCAGTTTTGAAAACAAAATAGAAATTGAGGACAGTAATTCATTAAATAAAAATCCCTAAATGAGTCAAAATTCTCGACTCATCAACACCCCCAACTTATACTTTTTTTTGTACTCAAGTAAAATACAAGATCAATTAGGTCGACATGGATGTCTACAAACTATTGCTCCTTGAGACTCAACATGAAAGTGCACACAAGGTTCAATCCAAACATGCAATGTTCAATTGTTCACTCAAAGTTTCCAACTATGACTCACCATCATCAATTAGAGTTCATGCTCACAAATGCTCACTTCAAATGCAAATTCATGCCCAACAAAAGTATTGGAAGGTCCTGACATCAAGAATGATTCCATGCTCTCACAAAGCCAATCAAGGAATACAATTAAGGAATCGAATTCAACTCTCACACTCCCATAGAAAAAAAATGCATGATTTTACCCATAGGCTTACCTGTATTTTCCAACCAACACATCACTTGGCTTATGCAAGATCAAAAAGATCTTTCAAGGCTTGTAATTGAGTTGAGGGTAAAACTATGATTGTTTTGGCTTAGTGACTCTACCTTCGTGAAGCATAGCTAATATTTTTCTTCTTTTCCTTTTCTTTCATTCTTTTCATATTCACAACTCATCCTTGGCCTATTCATAGCACATAAAAATTTTGGTATAGCTCATTGGACACCCCTATTATTTCCATCACAATGCTCACGGATACAAATTATTCATTCATTTCTTTTCTTTTTCTTTTTCTTTTTCTTTTTATTTTTTTAATATATGGAGGGATTCCATCTTTTTCTTCACCACATAATCCCAAGGACGGATTTCATGAACTTCTTACTCGGTTTGTTTCCTCATTCTTACCACACCCTAACTTAGGCTTTTGACATAAGTTGGCTAATGAGTCGAGGATTTGACTCATTTAAAGCTTGTTATTGAATGAATTAGTGTCCTTAATGCGTATTTCGTGTTCTTAACTTATGCTAATATGTTTATATGTAGCAATGAAGGCTTAAGAACAAGGCAAGAACATTACGATGTGAAAAGAAGCAAAATTTTGGAAAAAGCTTAAGAAAGGAGAAGTTGGAGCTCACAAAAGTCACTCAGCAACTCGTTGAGTGAGCCTCCAACTCGCCAAACTTTCCAACAAAGTAGCCCATGAACTAAGCCAACTCGGTGTCACAAAAGTCATTTTGGTGGTTCGTTGAGTGGATCTACTTGTGTGACATAGCTCACCTAAATGAACTAAATAATAAGATGCAGGAGTCAAGCCAAAAGGCAAGAGGATGTGTGTGTCGGCGAATCGTCAAGTTGTTCGGCTATCCTGACTAAATTTGTTGGCCTGTATTTTGATGTATTGGGATGTTTTTGGAAAAGTATAAATTAATTTTTTAGAAGAAAAAAAGACAGTCTTACATAGTGTATTACACAGTTTTTAGAGTTTTTCACATACTTTGACATTATTGAATACTCTTGGACGTTTTTGAACTTAGATTATTGAGGATTAAAGGTTTAAGTCTCAGTTTCAGCATTTACGCTTTGGAGATTTTGTCAATTTGATGGAACATCATCTTGGTAATGATTTCTTACTTTTTGCTATGATTAGCTAAACCCCATTTCCTTAGGGGTGTGATTATGTAATTGAATACATAAATTAGCTTATGGGTATGGTCAATTGTTATAATTAATGTTGTTTTGAAATAGGTTCAATAACTTATTCATGTTTTAATCTATGAACTAAAGTTGCAACTTTGGTTCTAGTCTTAGCTCTCGATGTTTGGTTGTGAAAGATGCATAGAGTCGAATGAGTGATTGATAATTGTATTGACTTAGGTTTTTACAACCTAACTTAAGAAAGTAGGCTAAGTTAAGGAATTGGTTGTTTTGTATTGTGAAGCTTGTTGAGGTTCAAGAGAAATCAGTCGAAGCATGATTGCTGATCAAGATATATCTATTATATTCAAAACCCATCCTACCCATTGAGATTCAACAACTTAAAGCAACTGATAATTACCCATTAAGAGAAATTAGTGTTAAATTACTCACACACCCCTAAGGCTCTCTTCGTACTTGTTCAAACTTTGTGTTAGTTGTTTCTGTTAAGAATTGGTTACCAAACTCTATTGATATTGATATTTAAAAATCGTTGATTTACTTTATGTCATGTATTCCTTTACTTCTACAAGAGATTAGAGCACTTCTACACTTTGTACTTTAATTCTTTACCGTATTACTCCTTGTAGGATCGACCCCAACTCATCGTTGGGTTTATACTTGTTGGCGACCACCTACACTTTGAATTATAAAAGGTGTAACTGAGCATTATGAAAAATGACGCCGCTACCAGGGAGTGATGTTTAGAATTCTTTTATCAAAGTGTTTTTGTGAACTAATTTAGTTGTAGTAGAATTTTCTTATTGTTTGCTCTCAATAGGTGAAGAAATGAGTGTGAACAGGAGCAATGCGAGTCTAATTGGACACAATGATGATATCAGGGACTTGAATGATGTTAATGCGGATAAAATAGGAAGTGTCGGTGCTATTTGTTTGCCCCAACTGTGGGCAACACTATTTTTCATGTAGCCGGGACTATGCTTCAGCTTCTCCAAATGAAAGGTCTCTTTGGGGGACTTGCTTATGAAGACCCTCATGATCACATCTGGAATTTTGTGGATGTGTGTGGACTGTTTTCCTTCAAGAATATCTCTCAAGAGTCAATCTGACTTCGTTTGTTTCCCTTATCTCTAGTCGGGGAAGCAACGAAGTGGTTGGCCGAGCTGCTAAGAGAGTCAATTACTTCTTGGGAGGAACTCACTGAGGTGTTTTATGAATGATTCTTTCGTCCCCCGAAGATGGTGAAGTTGAGGGATAACATTAAAAATTTCAAGCGGATTGATAGTGAACCTATTAATGAAACTTAGTTGAGGTTTCAAAAGATATTTCGCAAATGTCCCACTCATGGATTGCCGGATAATGTGCTCTTGCAATATTTCTACCGGAGTCTTAACACTATCAACAAAGGTGTTGCCGATCAACTTATTATGGGTGGTATTATGAGACGACTTTTTGCCGTGGCATTGGCATTGCTTGATGAGATGACCAAAATTAACCGAACATAGCATACAAGGGAGGATTAAGTGTTTCCTTTAAACCTTGGGCTGACCAAGTAACAATTGTAAAAGAACGAAGAACGTGATGAGAACATGGCCAAGATAATGACCTAAATGGACTTGTTGACGAAACATGTCATGGGAGGTGGTTATAAGGCTTGAATGCAGTTAGTTATAGTAGTGGTGTGAGTTCGAATGATACACAATTTGAGGACATGTACAACTAAGAGGTACAATTCTTTTCAAACCAAGCGGGGGGTTCTCGTCTGAGCTATCCAAGGGAGGGAATCAAGGTTGGAACAATGATTGTGATGGTGGTTGGAGAGATTAGGATCGATATTAACGTGATAGAGGTGCAAATAGAGTGAGAGGGACGGTTATAAAGATCGTTATGGGCCTCCTCACGAACGTTCAAAACCGAAAGAACAAAATGCCAACCCTAAAAGCTTTTGCATCGAGGATATGCTCGCCCACATCCTACAAAAGGTAGAAGGAACATATAAGGTACTCAAGGAGATGAAGGTCGATTTCTCTTCTTTGAATCAAATGGGAACCTCACACTCGGTTTCCATAAAATCATTTGAGACTCAAATGGAACAAATTTTGGCTCACCTAAATCCAAGACAAAAGGGGGTCTTCCTAGTGACACATTAGCCAACCCGAAGAATGATAATACCCAATTCATGGCTATTTTTACCCGAAGTGGTAAAGTTATGGGAAGTAAGGTGCCAAATTATGAGAATGCAAGTTCAAGCACATGGAAAGTTGTTGTTGTTGAGAGTGATGGACTTGCCATGGAATTGCACGATAGAGCTCCAAATGAAGTGGTTAATACCCCAAAAGGCGTTGATTTCGGTGAGGCTGAAAAGACAAATGAGTGAATTGTTCCTTCCTCGGTACCTAAAAAACCATTAACCAAAGTTGCTCTACCGTTTCCTCAAAGATTGAAAAAGAGGAATGAAAACACAAAGTTCAAAAAATTTATTTCCGTCTTCAAAACTCTATCCATTAATCTCTCTTTGGTGGAGGCATTGTTAGAAATGTTGGGTCATGCCAAGTTTATAAAAGAGTTGGTCACAAAGAAAAGACGTATGGACTTCGAGATGATTGAGGTATCCCATAGTTGTAATGTTATTATGTCGAGCAACGTGGTTGTAAAGAAGGATGACCCGGGGGCATTTACTATTCCTTGCATTGTCGGGATGTTTCAATTCACAAAAGCATTGTGTGATTTGAGGGCTAGTATAAACTTGATGCCCTATGCCATTTTCAATCAACTTGGGCTAAGTGAGCCTAAGCCTATATCACGACCCGGGGTTACCCCCTAGAAGCAACATGGCGTACTTGACCCCGAAGGGGTCGCAAACTAGCCCTTAGCATAATCATAACATAAAGACATATAATAACGCGGAAAATTTAAAACTTTTACAATCGAAGTCAACTTCTTCTTTATAACGAAAATAATAATCTAGACTTGTCTCAATCACCATCTAGTACAATAGGGAGTACAAATAAGGTCAAAGCCCTTTACATCAATATAGTCTCAAAAGTAGAAAGGTCAATAAAATCTAGAAAATGATAACATCTTGTCCTCGAACTTGAGGACTCACCAAGCCTAGGGAATAGTCAACCCAAGCTTCACTTGAAGGAAGTAGTACGTCTCAACGACCGGAACCTACACTCACAATAAGGGTAAAAAATATGGGTTAGCACAATTAATGTACTAAGTATGGAAACCATGCATAAAAATCCTTAAAACATGCATAAAGGGACATTTAGTTGAAATCATGCCTTTATCAAGTTTAAAAGCCATTATACACATTTATGAAGAAACATAAGTCAAACCAACATATAAGCAACCCAAAGCCACATTAGTGCAATGCAAAGGTAAGATCCCATAACCCTACCAAATGCTAAGTATCACATTTAAACCACCAACAATATACATATCTTACTTTGCCTTATGCATAGCCAACATACATAAGTAAGGAGGCATTCATGTTCATAACTTGTAACAAGGGAATTCAACCTTAACATTCATACATAATCCTTAAGTCTTCATAACATAAGAAAACCTCACCATAACCCCTCTTAAAGTCAACTTGTACAATGCATAAGTGAATTCACATACCCCCACTCATACTAAGTAGTACCTCTTAAGAAGTCATAGTTAAAGTCCATGTTCTTACCATAGTTCATATTTATATCATATAGGGAATAATATCATTAACCGACATAGACATGTGAGCTACATGGAATCCGGTGTTCTACCCCCACACCGAAAAGTGGTGTCCTGCTTGCCTAAGGTAGAATGTACATTTTAGCTTTTAGGTGGATCCACTAGCTAAGACCTATGTGGGCACATAGTTATGGGATATAGAGATTGCTACTAGAAACCCTAACTAATAATGTGGAGGTTTTCATCTCATGAGACACCGTATTAGGAACCTAACTACTAGCGTTAAGGAACCCATCTCATACTCATATCCACTCTGTGCTAAGGATAATTCCCTTTAAAAGTCCCCTTATGTCTTTAGTTCAGTTCATTTTCATAAGAGAATGCACTAGGCACTCATGTTAACATATCATTATAATAGCTCATAGATTCCTTAAATGAGAATGCCCTTTCACTTTGGAATCGTCAGCATGTGAGTAAACCTTCCACATCGTATTCATAGTGTGTTCAAAAGAATGGCCTTTCAATCAACACAACAAACTTATCATAAACATACATACATACTTAATGCATAATCAAGTGTATAGGGTATAGGGAAGAAGGATCTTGCACCAATATCACAACTACACTATAGTCATAGGATCATTACTATCTAAGTAAATCACAAGCTCATATACAATATTCATCAACATATACAGCCCTAGTCAATTGCCCTTCAACGCGATGAACCAAGATCAACCCTAACTTCTACAATTACAACATTAGATAGGGGAATTTCATGATCAACACTTAATAAACATAAACATAATCAATTGTCAAGCTTCCATGATTAATCAAGTCATACCTTAGTTCACAATTTAGGAAGAAGGGGAAATCATGGGCCCAAGGGAGATTTTCATCAAAATCCATAAATACTCCATCAATCCAACCATAAATAATTGTAATAAACCATAATTAAACAATTGAAATCATTTTGGAAGAAGATCCATGACTAGAATAAAATCCTAGGTTTTTGGAAGTCTTAAAACATACTTTGAAGGGGCTTCTTGGGTGATAGCTACCCAAGAATGAAAAGCATCCATACCTTATGGAGATTTCCACACTAAATTTAGGAATAATGTTTTGTTCTTGAACCCATAGATTGACTTTGACCTTGTTCTTCAATGGAGTCTTAGAGAGAGAATTTTGGGAGAGAAGAGTTGGTTATGTTTGAGTCTTGTCAGTTATGAGGAGTAAAATGGAGTTTAATGACTTAGAAGTATTTATATAGTTATAAAATAACTAATAATAACCGTCCCCACCCTTAACTAATTAATTATGAATTTACAACTTTACCCCTTAATTGGCTAAAACTTGACACTTTTTGAAGCTGTGACCCACGAAACCCCCACCTACGGTCCGTAGGTGGGGTGACTCCCCATGTTGTTGGCTCGTCATTTGGTTCAGAGAAGGGGGAGGACCATGGGAGAAATGGGGTGACTAAGTCTCAACCCACGACCCCCACCTATGGGACGTGGGTCCACCCACGGTTCGTGGGTGCCCATTCGTAGGTCATGTTGTTTTTTGACAACTTTTTGGGCCTTCACTTGGGTCCTCCTCAAGGACACTTGGGGGGTCCTTGGGGGTCATGCCTTGACGTGTAGGTCCTAAAACATTAGTACTAAGTTAGAGAGGTCATTTTATGACTTTTATCTTCATGTTAACCCTATTCAGGACACTAGACTACATGTTAGGCTCTATCTTAGGTCATTAGATTTCCGGGGTGTTACATTATCCTCCCCCCCCCTCCCCGGGAACATTCATCCCCGAATGACAATCTAGGCACCAAACTAAGTTAGAAACTCTAGACTAACAGCCCATTATGCATAAAACATCAATAATGTCCAAAACTTGCAAATGCACTATTCACTCCATGCACTATTCAAAATGAGGAAACTTCAACTCCATCACAAGACATAGTCAATGCAACACAAGGAAGTAGGAACTACATCTACCAACCCAATATGCATGAAACTCATCAATTCACATAAACATGGGAGGAACTACCTTCTCCAACTCAAGCAAGCTCAACACAACAATATGGAGCCAACATGCCATTTCAATAAAACATAACTAAGCATGTTCATCAATTCACCTCATGAAGCCAAATATGCAATCATCATACTAAAATGCAAGTCAACATGAGGAACATATAAATCATGAAAAATCATTTTATACTAAACATGAATTCTCACAAGAACATGCACAATATAAGGAAATCATGGAAAACTCATACAATACTCATGACTCCCAAAACACTAAAAACTCAAGAGGAATTACTTACCTCAAGTTTGAATAGGAGTAGAAGGAAAAAGATGAGGATAACGGGACTTCATATCGGCCTCGGCCTCCCATGTAGCACCCTCAACTAAGTGATTCCTCCATAAAACCTTAACGGAGGCCACTTCCTTATTTCTCAACCTCTTTACTTGCCGGTCCATAATCTCTACCGGAACCTCTTCATAAGAAAGGCTTTCATCAACTCCTAAACCCTCTAAAGGAAGGATGGATACCGGATCACAAATGCACTTCTTAAGCATGGAAACATGAAACACCGGGTGAACCGAAGCCAACTCATTTGGAAAGTCTAGCTCATATGCCACTTTCCCAACACGTTTCAAGATTTGGTATGGGCCCACATATCGGGGACTTAGCTTCCCCTTTTTGCCAAACCTCATAACACCTTTCATAGGTGAAATTTTCAAGTAGACCCAATCACCAATTTCAAATTTTAGATCCCTCCTTCTAATATCGAGCATAAGATTTTTGCCGACTATGAGTCATCTTCAACCTTTCTCTAATAAGTCAAGCTTTTCCAATGGCATCATAGACTAGTTCGGGACCAATTAGAGAAAATTCACCTACTTCAAACAAACCAAATGGTGAACTACACCTCCTACCATATAGTGCTTCAAACGGAGCCATGGCAATACTTAAGTGGTAACTATTGTTGTAGGCAAACTCGATTAACGGTAGATGGTCATCCCAACTACCCTTAAAACCTATGACACATGCCCTCAACATGTCCTCTAAGGTTTGAATGGTGCGTTCCACTTGACCATCCATTTGAGGGTGGAAAGCAGTACTAACCTTAACATTGGTACCAAGCCCTTATTGGAATGTCTTCCAAAAGTGTGAAGTAAATTGAGTACCCCAATCCGAAATGATAGATAAAGGAACCCCATGCAACTTCACTATCTCATTGATGTACAAATTGGCATAATCTTCTACCGAAAATGAAGTCTTGACCGGAATAAAGTGCGTTGATTTTGTCATCCTATCAACAATGACCCAAATAGAATCATGTTGCCTTCGAGTACAAGGCAAACCCACAACAAAGTCCATATTCACATCCTCCCACTTCCAAGTAGGAATATATATATATTGGGACAAACCTCCAGGTTTTTGGTGTTCGGCCTTGACTAGTTGACAATTTGGACATTTGGCTAAAAAACCCGCTATATCTTTTTTCAAGCCATTCCACCAATAGACTTCCCGTAGATGAAGGTACATCTTGGTGGCTCCTGGATGAATAGAATACCGCGAACCATGAGTCTCTTCTAAAACTTTCTCTCTTAAGCCATCAACATCTGGAACACATAATCTAAGCACCACATCTCCCCCTTCGGAGAAAGCCTCAATGGACTTGTGGGGAACCGATTCTTTCAACTCCATTAATACGCGATCTAGGTGTTGCTTAGACTTCATATCAACCACAAAGGACGATTCGGAACTATGATGGATCATAACTCCACCTTTGGTGGAATCCACTAGTAGTACACCTAACCGGGCCAACCTATGCATATCACGAACCAATTCCTTCTTATCATCTTCTACATGAGACACACTACCCATGGAAAATCTACTTAGGGCATCCGCAACTACATTAGCTTTGACAGGGTGATAAAGGACAGTCATGTCATAATCCTTCAAAAGCTCTAACCACCTTTTTGTCAGAGATTCAAGTCTTTTTGGCTTAACACATATCGGAGACTCTTGTGGTCGGTAAACACATCTACATGGACCCCATATAAGTAATGTCTCCATATTTTCAAAGCAAACACCACTGCCACTAATTCAAGGTCATAAGTCGGATAATTCTTCTCATGAACCTTGAGTTGCCTTGAAGCATAGGCAATCACCTTACCATGTTGCATAAGGACACATCCCAAACCCACTCGAGAAGCGTCACAATATACCACAAACCCATCGGTACCCTCCGGTAAGGTCAACACCAGAGCGAAAGTAAGTCTATTTTTCAACTCTTGGAAGCTTTTCTCACAAGCCTCTGACCACACAAATTTTTCTTTCTTTTGAGTCAAGGTCGTCAATGGAGAAGCAATGGAGGAAAAACCCTCAACAAATCTCCTATAATAACCGGCCAAACCCAAAAAGCTTCTAATATTGGTAGGATTTAGAGATCTAGGCCAACTCTTGACCGCATCCATCTTCATAGGATCAACCTCAACACCCACGCTTGACACAATATGACCAAGGAAAGCAACCGACCTTAACCAAAACTCACACTTACTAAATTTAGCATACAATTGGTGGTCTTTGAGGACTTGCAATACAATCCTCAAATGCTTCATATGATCACCCTCACTCCTTGAATAAATCAAAATATCATCAATAAAAATGATCACAAATGAATCAAGCTATTGCCTAAACACCCTATTCATTAGATCCATGAATGCCACCGGGGAATTTGTTAGACCAAAAGACATGACTAGGAATCCATAGTGACCATATCTTGTTCGGAAAGCCGTCTTAGGAATGTCAACCCCTCTCACCCTTAGTTGATGATAGCCCGACCTTAGGTCAATCTTGGAAAAGTAACTCGCCCCTTGGAGTTGGTGAAACAAATCGTCAATTCTAGGGAGAGGGTACTTATTCCTTATAGTGACCTTGTTTAATTGGCGGTAGTCTATACACATCCTAAGGGACCCATCCTTTTTCTTCAGAAACAATATCGGAACACCCCATGGAGATATGCTTGGTTGAATAAAACCCTTGTCTAGCAAATCCTTGAGTTGTTACTTCAATTCTTTCAATTCGGCAGGAACCAATCGGTAAGGGACAATGGATATGGGTTGAGTATCCAGCAAAAGATCAATACCGAAGTCTATTTCCCATTCGGGAGGAATTCCGGGAAATTCATCGGGATAGACTTCTGAAAATTCCCTCACTACGGGGATTGACTCTAATGAAGGAGTCTCGGACTCAACATCCATGACCCTAACAATGTGGTAAATACAACTCTTGGAAATCATTTTCCTAGCCTTTAGACATGAAATGAATCGACCTCTAGGGATTGAATTTTCCCCCTTCCATTCTAAAATGGGCTCATTTGGAAATTGAAACTTTACTACCCGAGTTCTACAATCAATGGAAGCAAAACAAGCATGCAACCAATCCATCCCCAAGATGACATCAAATTCCAACATATCTAATTCTACCAACTCAACCAAAGTGACTTTATGAGACAAAGAAATAGGACAACTCCTATAAACTCTTTTAGCTACAATTGAGTCACCAACAAGGTAGAAACCGAAAAAGGTTCCTCTAATTTTTCGGGGAGTACCTCAAATTTCATAGCCACTAAAGGTGTGACAAATGATAAAGTGGCACCGGGGTCTAATAATGCATAAACATTAATGGAAAATACTTGCAACATACCGGTAACAACGTCCGGGGAACCCTCTTGATCACTTCAGGATTGGAGGACAAAGAAGTGATTCTTCTTGGGAGCATCGGAATTTGAGCCACTAGGAGGGACTTGCTTGCCCTCTCTTCCTTGAGCCCTTAGCATGGGAAAATCTCTCATTATGTGACCACTCTTCCTACAACTAAAGCACCCGTCCGTGCCAACAAGGCACTTGTCATCATGTTTTTTGCCACACTTTGCACAAGTAGGTCTATCAACATAAGAACCACCACTATTACTTCCTTGTGGTTTAGGGTTAGACATCATTTCCTTATTGACCTTAGGAGTACTAGATGAGCCTTGGTTAGCAAATCTCTTCTTAAACCTTGGTTTACCTTGAACCTTAAATTTACCCTTGGAAGAATTTTCATCATCGGTCCTTGCCCTCTTCACTTCTCTATTCATTGCTTGAGCTTTTGTTCCTCAATTTGTTTGACATGAACCATAAGACGTGAAATGTTCATGCTTGGAATAAGCATCGCTGAAAGACATTCATTTACCACCAAGTTGGATATCCCCATAACAAATTCGTCCATCTTGGCCCTAGAGTCCACCACCAAAGTTGTGGCATATTTAGAAAATCAGGTGAACTTAAGGCTATATTCCTTCACACTCATACCTCCTTGGTGAAGGTTGATGAATTCTTGCATCTTCTGTTCCGTCAACTCTAGGGGGAAAACCTATCAAGGAAGACCGACTTGAACAATCCCCAATCTATCGGGCTTGCACTTATGGGTCTCTCTTCCTTTCAATGCTCATACCAAACTCGAGCCACATCTTTCAATTGGTAGGCGTCTAGTTTCGCCTTCTCTTGTGGAGACACTCCCATAGCATCAAGCACCTTAAACGCTTCATCAATAAACCCTTGTGGGTCTTCATCCACTTTGGAGCCATAGAACGTAGGGGTATTCATTCTTGTGAAATCCTTTATCCTAGAAGTGGTTGTACTTGCATTAGGGTTCACATGAGCTTTAGCATCCCTAGTGACTTGAGTCGTTAAAGCATGAGTCAATGTTTGAAGAGCCGACCTTATTTCCATATTTTTCATAGCCCCCTCATCATTAGGAGCTTGAGGAACTTGAGGCCCTTAAGGTCCTTGGGGACCTTGGGGACCTTGGGGAGGAACTCCCTCATTGGCAATCTCCTCTTCCACTCTTCTTGCGGTCGCCCTTCTTGTAGGCATATCCTATATGCACAAGAAAAGGGTTAGGAAAAAGGACTTCATAGAGTTAAAACTCTAAGGCACGACTAATGAGTAAAGAAAGAAGTGAAAGTTCCTAAACATCTTATGGCCTATCATTCATAAGTGTGGAGCGCTTCACACTTATGAATAAGACTCTACTAGACATGGTTCATGAGACATCATCCTAGAATCATTCTAAACCTTGTGCTCTGATTACCAAGTTTGTCACGACCCGTGGTTACCTCCTAGAAGCAACATGGTGTACTTGACCCCGAAGGGGTCGTATACAAGCCCTAGGCATAATCATAATATAAAGACATAGAATAATACGGAAAATTTAAAACTTTATAATCGAAGTCAACTTCTTCTTTATAACGAAAATAAGAATCTAGACATATCTCAATCACCATCTAGTATAATAGAGAGTACAAATAGGGTCAAAGCCCTTTACATCAATATAGTCTCAAAAGTAGAAAGGACAATAAAAGCTAGAAATTGATAACAGCTGGTCCTCGAACTTGAGGAGTCACCAAGCCTAGGGAATAGTCAACCCAAGCTTCACTTGAAGGAAGTAGTACGTATCAACGACCGGAACCTACACTCATAGTAAGGGTAGAAAATATGGGTTAGCACAATTAATGTACTAAGTATGGAAGCCATGCATAAAAATCCTTAAAACATGCATAAAAGGGACATTTAGTTGAAATCATGCCTTTATCAAGTTTAAAAGCCATTATGCACATTTATGAAGAAACATAAGTCAAACCAATATATAAGCAACCCAAAGCCACACTAGTGCAATGCAAAGGAAAGATCCCATAACCCTACCAAATGCTAAGTATCACATTTAAGCCACCAACAACATACATATCTTAATTTGCCTATTCATAGCCAACATACATAAAGGAGGAGTCATTCATGTTCATAACTTGTAACAAGTGAAGTCAACCTTAACATTCATATATACCTTTCATACATAATCCATAAGTCTTCATAACATAAGAAAACCTCACCATAACCCCTCTTAAAGTCTACTTGTGCAATGCATAAGTGAAGTCCCATACCCCCACTCATACTAAGTAGCACCTCTTAAGAAGTCATAGTTAAAGTCCATGTTCTTACCATAGTTCATATTCATATCATATAGGTAAGAATAGCATTAACCGACATAGACCATGTGAGCTACATGGAATTTGGTGTTCTACCCCCACACCGAAAAGAGGTGTCCTACTTGCCTAAGGTAGAACGTACATTTTAGCTTTTAGGTGGATCCACTAGCTAAGACCTATGTGGGTACATAGTTATGGGATAAGGAGATTGCTACTAGAAACCCTAACTACTAACATAGAGGTTTTTATCTCATGAGACACCATATTGGGAACCCAAATACTAGCGTGAAGGAACCCATCTCATACTCCTATCCACTCGGTGCTAAGCATAATTCCCTTTAAAAGTCCCATTAAGTCTTTACTTAAGTTCATGTTCATAAGAGAATGCACTAGGCACTCATGTTAATATACCATCATAATAGCTCATAGATTCCTTAAATGAGAATGCCCTTTCACTTTGGAATTGTCAACATGTGAGTAAACCTTTCACATTGTATTCATAGTGTGTTCATGAGAATGGCCTTTCAATCATCACAACAAACTTATCATAAACATACATACATACTTAATGCATAATCAAGTGTATAGGGTATAGGGAAGAAGGATCTTGCATAAATACCACAACTACACTATAGTCATAGGATCATTACTATCTAAGTAAATCACAAGCTCATATACAATATTCATCAACATATACAGCCCTAGTCAATTGCCCTTCAAGGCGATGAACCAAGATCAACCCTAACTTCTACAATTACAACATTAGATAGGGGAATTTCATGATTCAACACTTAATAAACATAAACATAATCAATTTTTAAGCTTCCATGATCAATCAAGTCACACCTTAGTTCACAATTTAGGAAGAAGGGGAAATTATGGGTCCAAGGGAGATTATGTAACGACCCGTAAAACGAATAAGTGAAACTAGAGCCTAACTAGTGTGTGTTGGAGTTGATGTGAGGTTTGAGGGTGTAAAAATGTTTTCCCAAGCTATGGTTGAGGGGTTTAGGGGTTAAACGTCAAGGTACAAATCCTCAAGGACCAGGATCCTTGAGGAGGACCCTAAAGCCTAACCCCTAAGACCCCAAAGAAAATGGAAGTTGCCTAAAGTTTGGTGACCTACGGAAGGGGACCACTCCCGTAGGTCCATCCACGCCTCATGGATGGCCTCCGTAGGTCAGGCCCCAAAATTAGCAGCCTTTGACCCAGACCACGGACAACCAGGACAGCTCGTGGTCCCACCCATGATCTGTGGGTGGTGGTCGTAAGTCACTGCAGGTTTTTCTGGTTTGGCTCAGCTAAGGTAAGGACTATTTGGTAAATTGCTTTTATGGTTAGTGTAGCTGAGGGACGGTTATTTTGGGTTAATTATGGTATTTTAAGAGTATTAAAAGTACTAGACTCTATTTTTCAACTCATTATTTCAAAACACCCCAAAGTTAGAAACTTCTCCCCTCCAAAAGTTCTCTCTCTAAAAAACCTCCATTGGAGGTGAAGGATTCAAGCTCCCAAGGTCAAGACTTCAAGTTTTTCAAGGGATTTTATTGGATTTCTTCCATTAAAGGTATGGTAGTCTTCATCCTTGACTTATTTTCTTTGAAGGAGTCAATTTCAAAGGTGATTTCAAGTCTTCAAAGTTCACCCAAAAACCTAGTTTCAAATCTATGCATGGTTTCAATTCTAAACGTTTTCTAAAGGATTTGTTGCATTGCATTGTGGATTTAAAGGTGAATTAAGATGATTTATTCCTAGAACCCATGTTTTCCCCCAAATTCTTAAATTGTGATTTGTGATTGGGAATTGATTGATCATGAAGGTATATTGAATTGCTTATGTTTATGTTGAATTAGTGATTGAATCATGTCAATTTCCTTATCTATTGTAGTAATGTTTGGGTTGTGATTGATGTATGGACTAAGAGGTCAAATTTCATGAAGGATCTATGAAGGATCATGATGTAAAGTATATGTGTGTGATCTCAATGAATGTATTATGATCATGTTTAGAATGTATTTGTGTTGTGAATGGAAGTATATTCTCAATGTATTACTTATGAATGATGATGATATATGTGGAAGGCTATTCTCACATACTCACACACACTCATGAATGACTAATGAATGAAGTTCTATGACTATGTTAATGATGAAGTACTTATTGAAAGACTATTCTCAATAGTACTCTAACAATGAATAGACATGTTGTGAAAGGACTTTCTCACAATATGGGATTCCTAGGTGAAAGGCTATTCTCATCTTTGAATCTATGAGTTTTCCAATTAATAAATGTTGGGTTTGAGATGGATACCCTCACGTGAGTTGAGGCGGGGTATCTAGTAAACTAATGTAATGAATGTCAAGTACTCCGTGGGGAATAATGTCAAGCACCAAGTGGATATGGCTTGAGATGGGTGCTCATCCGTGAGTTGAGGCAGGGTACTTAGTATCAATCTCTTGAGATGGATGCTCATCCATAAGTTTAGGTGGGGTATCTAGTAGCAATCTCCCTATCCCATAAACTATGAGCCCACATAGGTCTAGCTAGTGGATCCACTTAAGCTAAAAACAATGGTCCTACCTTAGGCAAGTAGGAATCCCTTTATCCGGTGAGGGTGACACCAGGATTCCATGTCAAGCTCACATGGTCTATGTCAGTTAAGGCTTACCCCCATAAAGAATGTTAATGAACTGTGGCTTCTCAAGGATGCACTACTTAGTGTGGGTGGTGGTATAGGATGCCATTTATGCATTGCACAAGTAGGCTTTGAGAGGGGTCATGGTGTGTTCCTTTATAATGTTAATGAAATGAATAGGCTCTTATGATGATGTTAATGAAGATGCTGGTATAATGTCTAATGAATGAAGGTGTTCTTAATGAAGTTAATGAAGAATGGGTGACTTAAATGCTTATCTGTTTAATGTTAAGATGCATGCTTTACATGGATTGTATTATGAGTTACTTCCTTGTTATGACTTGTGAGTATGAATGTGCCTTGTCTATGGTGACTTCAAAGGACTACTTAGTGTGAGTAGTAGTATGGGATGCTACTCATACATTGCACAAGTATGACTTAGGGTTGTCCTAGATGTTGGTGCTAATGTGTTGATATGACTTATATACTGTTGATGTCTCTTATGTATGTGTATTGTGTAAGAATGGAGAGGTTGAATGGTAAGTTCACTTTTAGTGACCTTAATGTGATACTTTAGTGTGGATGGTGGTATGGGACGCTATCCATACGTTGCACAAGGTATAGCTTGAGGGTTACTTGAGGTGAAGGCTTAATGTGAAGGTAATGGTTTATATGTTGATTATGTTCTAATGTGAAGTTATGACTTGTATGTTGGTTATGGTTGTATATTATGCCTCTTATGCTTATGTTCATGAAAGTTTTATCAAAATGGCATAAAAGCATGACTTTCAAATAAAATGTTCATTTTAAGCATTTTTTTGCATGGCTATCATACTTAGTACTTAATTGTGCTAACCCATATTCATCTATGTTTACTACAAGTGTAGGTTCCGGCATTTGACTTGCTTTCTCTAGTTGAAGCTTGGATTTGAGATTTTTCAAGACTTTTGGTATGTCCTCATAGATCGAAGACAAGTACTTTAGATGTTCCTTTTATTTCATGTAATAGACTATTGCTAAAACTTCGATTGTAAAGGGTCTTGACCCTATTTCGTTTCAAGTATTGTTTAGATGGCCATGTGAGACAATAGACTTCCGCTTGCTTTTAAATGAATGTTTTCAATTGTTGGATATATAAAGAAAAGTTTTTAAATTCCACACTATTTCTAAGTATCTTATGTTTGAATGCTATGAGGCTTGTATAAGACCCCTTCGGGGTTGAGTACGTCGTGTCACATCCGGGGTCTAGTCTCGGGTCGTGATAGATTTTCATCAAAATCCATAAATACTCCATTAATCCAACCATAAATCATCATAATAAACCATAATTAAAAAATTGAAATCATTTTGGAAGAAGACCCATCACTAGAATAAAACCCTAGGTTTTTGGAAGTCTTAAAACATTCTTTGAAGGGACTTCTTGGGTGATAGCTACCCAAGAATGAAAAGCATCCATACCTTAGGGAGATTTCCGCATGAAATTGAGGAAGAAAGGTTGGTTCTTGAACCCATAGCTTGACCTTGACCTTGTTCTTCAATGGAGTCTTAGAGAGAGAATTTTGGGAGAAAAGAGTTGGTTATGTTTGATGACTTAGAAGTATTTATATAGGTCTAAAATAACTAATGATAACCATCCCCACCCTTAGTTAATTAGGAATTTATGACTTTAATTACCCTTAATTGGCTGAAACTTGACAGCTTTTGTAGTTGTGACCCACGAAACCCCCACCTACAGTCCGTAGGTGGGGTGACACCCCCTGTTGTTGGCTTGTCGTTTAACGACCCTAAAAATGAAATAGGAAGAACTAGAGCCTCACATGTGTATTGAAGTTGGTAACTTGATTAAATAATGTAAATCGACTTTTTAAGTTTAGTTCAAAGAGATTTGGGGTCCGTAGATGCTGCCAGTTTTTGACATTTTAATTTTTAGTTGGGGCTTTGGGAATTAATTAGTTATTAGATTAAGGGCTAGGGGGTCGGTTAGGAGTTAATTAAATGACTTATATAAGGTTTTAAGTCTTTTAACAAGTCATTTACTCTTTTTTTCCCAAAATCAAAATCCCAAAGTCTTCCCTCTCTCTATATTTCTCTCTAACTCAAAGAAGAAGATGAAGTGAGAGCTAGGGTTGAGGATTTCATGGTGTTTCTTCTTCAATTTTCGTGGGATTCATGGAGGTTAAGGTATGGGGATCCTTTATCCTTGATTCCTTTTCCATTCAAGGAGCCAAATCAAAGTGTTTTGAAAGTTCTTCAAAAACTCAATAAAGTCCTAATTTCGGTTGTAGCATGGGTTCTTGCATTAAATGATTTTTAATGATGATTTATGTTATTATTGATGTTTATTGATGGTTTTAAGAAAGAAAAGTCCATGAACCCATGTCTTTCCAAGTTTCCTAAATTTGGCTTATGAAGTGGGTTGAATGTTTATGATTGAACGATGATGGAAAAATGCTTAGGTTGAGTTGAGTAATTGATTTCTATTATTATCTATGTTTATCTATTGAGAATTGTTGAAGAATTGAGGAATGGTGATTGTGGCTTTGGAAAAGGGTAAGTTGTCCTAATTCATTGTTAATGTAGAATTGATATAGAATTGTGAAGTGTTGACATGATATCATATATGTGAATGTGATGTAAAGGATTTGAATGAGAATCTAATGAAGTAAAGGTAATCATGTTGTGAATATAAATGTGTTCATGGGATCCCAAGGTGAGCTTGAATAAAGTATTATTGTATTGTGATTAAAAGTATGTTCTCTCTTAACACTTATGAATGAAGATGATGGAATGTGAAGTGCCTTATATTGTTGAATGTCATCTCTTGACTTGGTAGACTTAGGTGCTCTTCTTGATAAATTAAAAGCTATGTTGAATATAAATCAATAGGCTATGGCATTCCTTTCACATGTAAGTGATGAAATCTGTTTCTGAGTTGGGTAGTGTTTAGTAATTTATGCATATCTCGTTCTCTAGAACTTCGTTTACAATGTATAAATATGATTTGGAAAGCTAACTCGGATACCTACAACTCTTATGTTTAAGTAAAACTCTAATTTAACTGTTATGGACACGAAATATGGGACGCAACATAGGGAAAGTTCTGCCCAGATTTCGGAAATTGAAATCCTGTATGATCAGCTATAGTGCTTTGAATATATCTTTTTGTACAAAATATATTTTGCGGTGATTCTTGTTTATTTTCAACCTTTAGAGATGTACCTACATCTTTCATGAAGGTTATAAAGTTTAGTTTTGCCGTTTTCCTTTTCAAATCTAACTTGCGACTTGAGGTACCAGGCTGGACAGATTCACTGTTTTGGGAGTATAGTTGTATTTGTACATGCTAGGCTTACTTGTGATGATGATCCTATTTTACGTCAACATTGCTAAGCTAATAGAAGTTAAAGAAGTTATTTAATTGTATTTTTAAGGTTGTATATACTCGTGAACTAGTTGAGGACCTTGAAACGTTGGTTGGTCTACGGTCTGAACTCGCAAAGTTGTGTTGGACTGGTTCTTTGTTAAAGCACTGAGTTTGTGTATAAACTTGTACTTGCACTCTTTTAATTGCGGAAATATTTGAAAGTTGATCTTGGTACCTTGGCTACCTCTTGTCACTTTGCATTGTCATGTTGGTATCCTTTAAGACGTTAAAGACGCTCATGTAACTCGCCCACTTGTACGGACTGTTTGATCACCTGGCACTCTTGTTGGGACCTTGTCCTTCTTGTGGCTGACTTTGTCACTCTTGGCACGCCTCTTGATTCGGATCACTTGCCATCTTAACTCTGGATTTTTAGTCCGTCTTATGAATGGAAGTTGTCCATTTTAAGTACGAATTAGAAAGCCATTTTTAATATGGTTCTTGGTTCTCTTGATTATTGGGCTTTGACCCTTCTTGATATCGGGCGTCGGGCCTTCTTGATACTTGCTTGTGCTTGGTGTGACGACATGATGTATATATTGGGCGAGCCTTGTTATTGAATCTCTTGGAAATTTGTGCTATGAGCATTCTTGACACTTGGACCTTTAAATGTAGAACTTGATATCCTTAGTGTGAACTCTAGTTACTTGATAGGTTCTACATCGTGTAGATAGTAGTATGGGATGCTATCTACACATGGCACGAGTAGGCTTTGAAGGTGCCAAAATGAGTTCCCTAAGTCTATATGACTAAAGTGTTAAGTCCCCTAAATGCATGAATGTGTACTAAATGACTTTAAAGAAGAATGTTGACTGATTGTCTAAATAATTTGTTGAATGGATAGCTTATGTTAATGAAGTGAGTTACTTAGTATGCTACCTTGAAGCATGATGGTTCTTGTCTATAGTAGCCTTGAGGAACACTTAGGTGTGTATGAAGAGGTTGTATGGGCGGCCACTTCATCTCACTCAAATGTGTCTTAGGGTAACTTTACATAAGGGTTCTTAGATGATAAAATGAGTTACGTGGTGAAATGTTGAGTATGTCTATAATGTGGTTAATGTCTTATATGTTGGTTATGTTCTATAATATGTCTAATATGTCAATATTCATGAAGTTTTACTAAAATGGCATAGGGCATGACTTTCAACCAAATGTCCTTTTTAGCATGTTTTTGCATGGTTTCCATACTTAGTACTTAATTGTACTAACCCCTTTCTTTCCCATTTGACTAAAGTGTAGGGATTTGGAGATGTTGATATTCCATGGTTGATGGATAGGTTTCTAAGATGTTTGAAGATGAAGACTTGGTGAGTCCTCATATATTCGAGGACAATAACCAACATGTTCCTTTATGTCTTGTAGTTTTGTTATAGGTTTGAGTGGGCTTAGTCCCATTGTTGTATTCAAGTATTAGATGGTTTTGAGACATCTTGGATAAAGTCTAGAAAGTCTTTTGCTTGCTTTTTATTTAAAAGGTTTTCTTTCGATTGTAAAGGAAGCTTTAAATTTCTCCTCTATATTTCTTTTTTGTTTCGTATTTTAATGAATGATCCATGAGGCTTGTATTTGACCTCTTCGAGGTCGAATACGCCGGTTACGACTAGAGGGTGCTCTCGGGTCGTGACACGTCATTTGGTTCAAGAAAGGGAGGACCAGGGGAGAAATGGGGAGACTAAGTCTCGACCCACGACCCCCACCTACGGGAAATGGGTCCACCCACGGTTCGTGGGTGCCCATTCGTAGGTCATGCTGTCTTTTGACAACTTTTTGGGCCTTTAATTGGGTCCTCCTCAAGGACCCTTGGGGGGTCCTTGGGGGTCATGCCTTGACGTGTAGGTCCTAAAACATTAGTACTAAGTTAGGGAGCTCATTTTACGACTCTTATCTTCATGTTAACCCTTTTTAGTACACTAGACTACGTGTTAGGCTCTAGCTTAGGTCATTAGATTTCCGAGGTGTTACAGCCTAACACTATGTCTCTTCTCATGGCAGACCGTTCTATCAAGAACCCTTTGGGTATTCTTTGACATTTTGGTGTAGGTAGAAAATTTTATATTTCTAGCTGATTTTGTGATCCTCAATTGCGAGATTGATGTTAAGGTCCCTATTATTTTACGTAGGCCATTCTTGTCTACCGAAAAAGCTCTCAATGATGCGGAGAGTGGTGAATTGAAATTTCAGGTGAATGGTGAGGAAGTCACATTCAATGTTTGAAAGTTGATGAAGCAACTAAGTGACCTCCATGTGATATCATTCGTTGACGTAATTGATGAAACGGTTGCTAATGTGAGTGAAGTTTTGTGTGTTGGTGAATCTTTGGTTGTTGTTCTTTTGAACTATGATGGGGAGGAAATTCAAGATTATGATGAAGTGGTGGCTGCTCTATCGGGTTTAGGTTCTTATTCTAAGAGCCTTTTTGAAACTTGATATAGATTTGAAGAATAGAGAAAGCCCTCCCACAAAGCCATCTATAGTAGAACCACCAAAGCTCGAATTGAAGGCACTTCCACCTCACCTTCGGTATGTGTTCTTGGGAAAAAATAATAATTTTCCCATGATTATTGCGACAGATTTGCTCGAGTGGCAAGTCCAAGCGCTTGTTAGTGTATGGAAGAGGTTTATTAAAGCAATTGGGTGGACGATTGCCGACATTGTGGGAATTCATCGCAGTATATGTACTCACAAAACTCAATTGGCTAGTGATTGTAAGCCAAGTATTGAACATCAAAGGAGCTTGAATCCTCCAATCCAAGAAGTCGTCAAGAAAGAGATTATCAAGTGGCTTGATGCGGAAGTTGTTTACCCTATTGCGGATAGCAAGTGGCTTAGTCCCGTTCAATGTGTTCCTAAAAAGGGTGGTATGACCATGGTCCCGAATGACAAGGGGAGATTTTGCCTATGCAATTGGTTACCGGTTGGCGTGTATGTATGGACTATAAAAAATTGAATGTATGGACGGAGAAATATCATTTCCCAATGCCCTTTATGGATCAAATGCTTGACAGACTTGCGGTGTATGAATGGTATTGCATCTTAGATGGTTACTCTGATTATAATCAAATCTCAATTGCACCAGAAGATCAAGAAAAGACAATCCTGACATGTCCCTATGGGACGTTTGCTTTCAAAAGAATGCCTTTCGGATTGTGTAATGCACTGGCGACGTTTCAACGTTGTATGCTCTCTATTTTCTCCGATATGGTAGAGGATTCAATGGAGGTTTTCATGGATGACTTTTCGGTTGTTGGAGATACATTTGAAGCATCCCTAGAGCACCTTGGAAGAGTTTTGAAACGATGTGTTGAAACCAACCTTGTTCTCAATAGGGAGAAATGTCATTTCATGATTAAGGAAGGTATTGTATTGGGGCACAAAATTTTAGGAAGAGGCATACAAGTTGATCAAGCTAAAGTTGAAGTTATTTCCAAGTTGCCTCCTCCTATCTTGGTTAAAGGCGTTGGAAGTTCTTTAGGCCATGCGGGTTTCTATCGACGGTTCAATAAAGATTTCTCTAAGGTAGCTCAACCCCATTGCGAGCTACTTGACAAAGAAAATGTCTTTGAGTTTGATGAAGCTCTCCATTTTGTAGCCTCCACAAAATACAAATATTGCTTCCATTTACCTACAAACAAAAATCAAAATACAAAAGAAAGGAAAAGGAACAAAGCAAAAAACACATACCTTGGTGCATGCACGTCTAGCTCTAAATATCTACAAAAATAGAAGTTTGTAATTGTTGATGTTGAGAATAAAAAAACAATGATAACATACCTCTTTTTATAGAGGATAAGTAGGGGTGAGAAAATCATTTTCCTATGTTAACTATAATTCCTCTTTAGTTAGAATTCTATGTGGAGTATTCTTGGAAGGGAAATCCATTTCCTATTTTAATTACAATTCATCTTTAGTTAGGACTTTATGTTGAATATTTCGAGAACTGGAAGTGACAGAATGTTGTTCTTTTCATATTTAACTGGAAGAAGCAGAGATCCTACTCTAATTGTACATATGTATTGAAAAGTGTCATTGGCCATGTGAAGCAGTCCGAACTGAAGTCTTATTATTTACTCCAAATACATTACTCTAATTATAATGAAGTATTGTCTTAATTAAATATATTCATGGTGAATATCAAAATACATGACATACAATTATCGTGTAGTTAATATTTCAAGTCTAGTCTTTAAAAGATAAAATTTCTCAACAAGACTTGAAGTAGGGGCCATTTGTAATCACTTAAAATTTATTAAATATAAATTTATAAGATGATTCTGACTATATTAAATATATTAGTACAAATAAATTATGGATTAATATAATTGGGTTAATTATTTAATTCCAATAAATATGGATTTAATTAAAGTCCAAATTAATTGATTTGAGTTGCAATACATGATCTCAGTTTGTTAAGCCCAATGACATCTTATTCTACAGGCCCATTTTGGTGTCACACGGAAAATGATGTGGCATACCAAGTCAAACAAGAAACCAATAGGATCATGAAATGTGTCAAAAATGAAAAGTCCACTCCATAAAGCTCATATGCCATGTCACATAAATCTGATTGGCCGAAGAGAATCTTTTCCAATCACAACTCCTCTATTCTAAAACTATAAATAGGGGTCATCATAATTCAGAAAAGGTACTGAAAATTATAAACAAGAAGCTAGAGAAAACTCATGGTACAAACACTATAAATTTTTCTATAAGCTACAAGTTTAAGAATTCAAGCATCCAAGTTCAGGAACGATAAAGATCAAGGCCGTCGGATTCAAGAACAAGCTTGAAGCCTTTGAATTCAAGTAAAAGTCAAGACGAATTAAAGATCAAGCTCAAGAAACAATGAATTTTTATTTGAAAAGACGAATTCAAAGAAATCATAGAGAATGTAACACTCTCACTTTGTATCAATAAATATGATTGTTGCTATACTTTTTCGTTCTTAATTATTGTTTTCTCAATGCAAATTATATTGTCTACACCATCATTCCAAACTTTTGGGACCTAAAATATGACTTCCTGACCTGCGGTTCGTGGAAGCTTTGACGGCTCATAAGTACTAACCATTGGTCCCTAAAGACTGTGTTACAGAATTTTTTTTATGTTTCGTAATTTATTTTGCTTCTTTTCTGGGTTTGTTTTGTATAAATTGAGTACTAACAAGTCTTCCACGGGTATTATGGTGCCAAAGAAAGCACACACTTATAAACAGAAAGGGAAGTCCAAGTCTATGGCACCCTCGCATCGGTTGATTGAAGATTCCAGTGGGTTGTAATTTGATCCAAGGATGATTAGAGACTCTCCTATGGAACCTTGGACCACGAGGCAACATTCCAGAATGATTGTGTTAGATGAGGAGCAGTCTTCCAGCCATGATGATGCCCCTAGTCTGAGGAGGGGGCCAGACCTTAAATGCTGAAAATAGGGAGTCACCTCACCATCTGATGCTACTAGTTCTGGTGAGGCTCATGACCCTCCGGGTACTATTTATGTGCCGATAAATCTATCCACTAAGCTGAATAGATGGTGTGTTTGGGATGTTCCAGATATACATGGATGGCTTGTATGAGAATGAGCAGCAGAAGATGGCCCAAACCATTACTGAGGAGAGACGGGTACTTATAGGCAGTCTCCACATAGTGCCAGAGATTTATGAGTTGTTCAAACAACACAAATGTGGGTGGATGGCACAGAGTTTGCGGAGGTAAATCTCATAGATAGTTAGGGAGTTCTATGCTTCCTATGCAACCACTGTGCAGAGTACACACTACCATAGACTAGCCACTAGCTCAGCCCCCACAGTTGACTACATTTGTGTGGGCTATCCCCGTTGACTTATCAGAGACCACCGTCCGTAGTTTTATTTATGGCCCGACACATGATCAGCCTATTAATACATTTGAGTACGACTACCGAATGGGTGTGGTACAGAATGGGGATTCTATGCGTGATATTGAGCAGCGAGAGAGCTTGCTTCATTGGATGGATCGATATATTACCGATAAAGGGGAGAGCATTAAATGGGTTTTTGAAATGATGTAGCCCATCAAGAAGGCGACTTTGAATTTTGCTGAAAAGTTCTGGTGGTCCATTATCCGGGCCACATTGTCCGCCACACTAACGGACAACATAGTCACTTGGGACCGTGCGGTTATACTTGCTTCGCTGATGGCGGGTCATGCGATTGACTTTTCCCCAGATCACGATAGTGGAGATACATGAGAGGGCCTTCCGGAAGACGACCACATTACCATTTCCCTATTTCATCTTTCATTTTTGTAGAGAGGCTATTGTTCTAGTGTACGGATGTGATAGGCTGATCGAGGTGACCAAGACTATTGGTATAGGGCTTATATGAGATGATGCTAACCCAACGAACCCTCAAAAGGGTATATAGGTTGACTTATACCTTTGGGTGGTGATATTGATGTTGATCAGGCAGATGAGGACAATATTCCTGCCACTACTACGGAGCCCATTGTTGATGAGTCGAGAATTTTGACTCATTTAGGGATTATTATTCAATGAGTTGTGCTCATAACTAATGTTAA
This sequence comes from Solanum okadae, assembly GCA_036553675.1. Classification (NCBI taxonomy): domain Eukaryota; kingdom Viridiplantae; phylum Streptophyta; class Magnoliopsida; order Solanales; family Solanaceae; genus Solanum; species Solanum okadae. Next base: position 38,908,816 of record CM071678.1, read on the forward strand.
TTCATTTATATGCAAAAATGAGGCTTAAAAACAAGGCAAGGACACTATGATGTGAAAAGAAGCAAAAAAGTTGGAAAAGCTAAAGAAAAGAAGGGTTGGAGGTCACAAAAGCTACTCGGTGACACGCCGAGTGAGCCTTCAAATCACCAACTTTCCAGTGAACTAACCCATGGATCAAGATAGCTCAATGAGCAAAAGAGCGTTTCGGCAATGCACCAAATGGAACAACGATTGCGACCGAACTCGCCAAAGCTTCTAGGATTCAAGCCAAAAGGCGAGAAGATGTGCATGTCGACGAACCGTCGAGTCATTCGACGATCCCGACTAATGTCATCAAGTGGACTCCGTGCTTATCTTTTGGGAAGTTTTTAGAAACGTATAAATTCATTTTTCGAAAAGAAAAAAAAAGTTCGCAGAGAGTGTATTACCCAGTTTAGAGAGATTTCTACATATACTTACACTATTGAATACTCTTTGAGAGGATTTTGATCTTGTATTTGAGGTTTTAGGATTCTAATCTAAATTTTGGCATTGAGCATTGCAGATTGTTAACAATTTGGATGGATAATCTTTTTGGTAACGATTTATTTCTTTTTACAATGTTTGGCAAAAACTCCTTTCCTTAGGGGTGTCATCATGCAATCGAATACATAAATTAGATTATGGGTATTATTAATTGTTGAATTCAATGTTGTTTTGAAATAGGTTCAATTGTTTATTCATGTTTTCATTGATGAACTAAAGTTGCAAATTCGGATCTAGCTTGAATCTGTATGCTTTCTTGAGAAAGATGCTTAAAGTAGAATGAATTATTGATAGTTGTATTGATTTGCATCTTTACAACCCAGCTTGAGAAAGTTGGTTTAATTAAGGAATTGGGTTGCTTTGTATTGTTAAGATTGTCAAGGTTCGGAAAACTTGCTTGAAACATGACAGTTGATTGAGAAATGGCTATCGTAACTACGTTAAACAACTTAAAGAAATTAATAATTACCCATTAAGTGAAATTACTATTCAATTTCTCACACTCCTAAGGTCCTCTCTCTAATCATTCAGATCATGTATTAATTGTTTTTGTTAGCAATTGGTTACTAAAATCCCCTCCCCCTTTGATATTGATAATTGAAACTCCTTGATTTATTTTATGTTGTGTAGCCTTTTACTTTTACAACAGATTAGAACATTTCTTGACTTTATACTTGAATTCTTTACCGTGTCATTCCCTGTGGGATCAACCCCAACTCATCGTTGGGTTGATAGTTTTTAGTGACCGCCTACACTTTGAATCGAAAGAAGTGTAGTTGAGCATTATCAAAGATGGTGCCGCTACGGGGAAGGTATCTTGATACATATCCTCTTGGTTGTATTTTGTTTTTATTTCGTTCTTCGGGATATTTGTTGTTTTCTTGTTTTCTTGTTTTCTTGTTTTCTTGTTTTCTTGTTTTTGTTTGAAACTTCTCCATGAATGCTTTAATAGTGAATGTTGTCTTTGAATGATTAGTCTTTCTCTTGATTGCTTGATTGGGATGTGATTGTTTTTCTCTTATAAATTTGACTGTCAGTTGCGATCAATACCGATGACTTGAATACTGCTTTTGATGAACGATATGTTTGCGTGAGTCCAACGAGGCAATTTGAGTTGCATAAATCTTGTGTGAACTCTTAGCATCTCATTGTGACTAATCGAATCTAACTCATCGTTGAGTTTATACTTGTTAGAGACCACTTACACTTTGAATCAGAAGAAGTGTAGTTGAGAGTTATCAAATGTGCATGATCCCCCTTCCACTTCATCTGGCCAGGCTACGAGCACACCATGTGCTCCTACCTCTTCTGGGTTTTCCATGTTACCACTTGCTCAAGTCCAAAAATTGGAGACTCAGATGGCCAATCTATTACAACATATTTGACCTTGGATGAGGAAGCCTATTGAAGAGTTGGAAGCACGGACGGAGAAGATAGTTGAAGTGAAGATCCAGGTGGTGCATCAGAGGATTGATGCATTTGAGCTTAGGATGTCGGAGAGGCCTCATCCTAGGCCAATTGTTGATGTTGCTTCTTTTCAATCGGAGTTGGCCAAACTCTGGGCCAATATTGATTCCTTGACCGCCCCAGAGGTAGATTTCTAGGATCCTGCACCATATGAGGATGCGAGTGATGTGGTGCTAAATGCACTATTTGGTGAAGACACGCCTTCTCTTATCCCCCCTCGTGCGGCTGGAAAGTGAACACGTACATATGGGCCCACTACTAACACAGAGGAGGAGAGACAGGCCAGAAAGAGGGAGAGGCAGCAGGTTTAGGAGGCGCAACGGTAGTCAATGCTAGATGAGGAGTTGCGGTAGTGTAGAGCGAGGGAGTTGGCTTCCGTTGCATACGCCTCAAGAAGCACTACTAATGGTGTTCCCCTTGTTGTTGAGGGCTTTACTGAGGGTGTCACTCATGATGATCCAGTGGGTTCGTGTCAACTGAACCCATCCTCTTCTTGATGGATCTTCGACGCTTATGCGCCACAGGTTTGTCTCACCCTATGTATTACATTTTCCGTGCATTGAGGGCATTACACCATATTTTTTGTGAGGGTGGGGTGAACGGGTAGTGAGTGTAGGGTGAAGTCTGAATAACCCAACTCACAATCCTTCCTTGGGGTTTTCTTGCCTGTGTTAATTTTCCCCGATAGAACTGTTTAATTTCTGTTGAACCGGCATGTTTAGGTTAGTATAAGTGTAGAAGTAGACTAAAATGAAAGCATGATGGCAAAAGAACATGAAAAGTGATACCCCTCAAAGTTTTGATATGTGCTATATTTGTGTGCTTGATAAGTTGAATGTGTAGAATCTTTGCATGACATGATAGAAATAGATTAGACAACATAAATTAAGTTATACCATGAACCAGATACATTAATGACTTAATAGTGAAACAAGGTGACATATGTGTGTGAGGTTGTTTGTATATTTTAATATAGTGTATGTTAATCTAGAACTTGCCCCATTTGTCTTGCTAAGATGATTCAAACTAGGAATTAGGATATGATCATAGGCCATTGTTGATGATTTATTCCAATTAAGCCTAAAAACAACCAACCAAATGAAATAAATTCTACCTTTGGTCCAAATGTTTGATCCTGACGAATACCATTTCTTTCAATAAACCCAACTCACCTTCCCTAGAAAAACAAAATTGTGAAATTTTGTGTTGCCCTAGTCCATGGTCCCTCCTTGGACATTGTGCACCTCAACTCAGGCTAAAAGCCTAAGTTGAGGGTGGCTACTTCAAAAGTTTACCGTTATTTTAGCCCTGGTCCTCCCTAGAACATTGTGCACCTGAACTCATACAAAACACCTAGGTTGAGAGTGGCTATTATGAAGGAAAATAAGAAAGATAGAGAATGAAAAGAGTCGTATGTAGAGAGAATGAGAAAAAGTGTAGAGAATGGTGTGACTAAAAAAAGAAACAAAAGATTGAAATGCTTGAATAAAAAGATGAAGAAAAGATGAAACAAGAAACAATGTCAAGTCAAAGTCACACCCGCGCTTAAATGAATCATTAGGAGAACAACAGAAAGCAAGACGGTGTCAGAATTGGTTGTAAAAGAGGTAAAATATCCAATGTAATGTCAAGGAGGGCAGAAAAGTCACTTAATATTAAAATTTACCACACCTGACCCTGAGCCTACTTTACAAGCTAAGAAAGTCCTATAGTGATCGTAAGTACATAGTTTTGAAAGTCAAAGCGTAGAAAATAAGGGCAAGCCTATGGTATTGTGCACAAATTGTATTTGAATTCACTTCTAAGTGTGAGCATATACTGAGTCCCTAACTCAAAAAAATCAAATTATATATGAAAGAAGGGATTTCTTTGCATTAAGGGCACAAGTTACATTGTTGAAGAGTTGGTATCTTGGTGATTGTTGTCTGTGTATGTTAATGTGTCTATTGGTATGTCTATGTCATGTATTGATACACATGAGTTAGGTTGTTAAGTCTAAATAAAAGATTTGCATTGCGCTGAAAAAAGATCAAGAGGGTGACTGTTTAGAAAATGTCACGTGATTGCTTGAGTTTGTGGGTTGCTTCTACATAAGTGTCGTTTAGAGTCTTTTATGTCGCTTGAGGACAAGCAACGATTTTAAGTTGAGGGTATTGAGGTACCGTGAATTTATGGTATTTTTGATGCATTAAACTTAGAATTTTGCATGAGTCTTAGGCATTTTGTTATTAGATGTGATGGTGTTTTGATCTGATTTTGCAAGAAATGGGTTGTGGAGAAGTTGGTAATCGAAGTGTTGAAAACAACAGGATTTTGGTAACAGATGAGCCCACCTACGAGCCGTAGGTGGAAGGTGTGGGTGAAGTTTCTAGGAAATGGACTAGGTGTTGAACGATGAAGGTGACTGACGAGTCGTAGGTCTTACTACAAGTCGTAGATGATGAGTCATTGATACCTTAAGAGAAGATGAGTCCCAATCCATGAACGACGATTGAATAGGAAGGGTTGTCGATGGACTTAAAGACCGTAAGTCAGGCCCATCGATGACACCCATAGAAATTTTTACTAACTGGTAAGTAACTGTGTCACCGACGAGTCATCGTTTTTGTGACGGGCCATAGGTGGCCACCCGCTGCTGACACTGCCCAGAACCGGATTTCCTCAGATTTCATATTCCTACTTTGTTTAGGATTTATTTTCAATAAATATTAGTTGTAAATTTCTTTTTTGGGTTATTAGACCTTTTGCGATACTTTGTTTTGGCTTTGGAATTTATAATGTAAACATCTTTAACATTAAATACTTGAAGTTTGGTTTATGAAATTTGTGTTTGTTCTTCAATTCAAGATTCCGGATGTCATCTATTCTAATTGTAAGTTCATGATGTATATTATTATCCCTATTATGAATTGTGATAATTCAAGCATGAATAACTAAATCTACCACTAGGGTTGTGGGAACAATGAGTAATTAACAACGTATAACTAATAATTAAGTAATTCTGAAATAGTGTTTATGCATGTATTGTTAATCTCTTCGTTTTGAATGCTTTTTAATGGTGCACAATGTTAGACCTGGCATCATTCCTACTTGTCCGAACAAGGAAGTAATTAATGATAAATAGATTGAACAACAGAGATTTGGCGTGATAATCCGCTATCTAATAGCCTGACCCACCTATCGTGAGGGTTAATCTCGAGTTAAGGGTAAGGGATAGTAAACCATACACACGTAGACCGACCAAGTTGCGTGGTGAAATTCCCTACTTGCACGACCAATCACTTAGGAGATACCTAACTTACCAACCTTGCATGTTACACTAGGAAAGAGTTACTATTATTAGGATTACTGCGTTAAGAACTTGTGGGGAACACATTTGCCCTAGTTTCATTCTCATATTGATATAACAAACTATGAAACTTGTTTACTTGTTAACTGTTACTACAAATCAGTCAATTATTACTTTATTTAAAAATCCCCCCTTTGATGGAAGTAAACCTAACTAAAAGTATAAATAACTATAAATTAGCCTAAGTCTAGACAATATTTCTCGTGGGATCAATCCTAAACTCAATTAAGTTCTTTATTTGGCAACGACCACTGATACTTCTTTAGGGAGGTATAATTTGGGTTTATCAGACCTCATATGGTGTATAACTAATCCACGAATTCAGTTAAATAAAGTAACCAAACAATGTATTGGATGGAATAAATCTTAATCCATGGACTATTCTATTCAAGAATTACTAGTTTTTAGGCTTACGTTGTTAATTTCTTATGGTTCCCACAACCCTAGTTGTGGATTTTAGTTACTCGTGATTGGGTGATCACAATTAATATTAATTTGGTTAAGATAAACCATGCACTTACAATTAGAGTAGTTGAATATCGGGATCTTGAATTGATGAACAAAAGATGTAATAATAACCAATGATTCAAGAATTAAAATGGAAAATTGTTTCACAAATTAATTCTCAAAACAAAGCTCTAATGGTATGAAATGTCTAATTTCTAAAATAAATAAAAATGACTATTTATAGACATCTAATCCTAAACAAAATATACTAAGAAAATATAGGAAAGGTAGGATTCGGCAGTCACTTCTATGGTTCAAATTCTATGACTCGTTGGTATTCCTACGGCTCGTAGACACCTTTAGTGGAAAACAACTTATTCAATATTTCTCTAGACTTTTCTATGGACAGATTCCACGACTCATAGAACTTTGCATGGCGTGTCCTGATTAATCGTAGTCTAAGTACTAAAACCCAACATCTGTGATCTTTTCTACGACTTGGACTTACAGCTGGTACAAGTTCCTACGGTTCGTAGTCCAGTCTTGTGGTCCCATACTTAGCTCCAAAAACTCTACTTCTCATCTACGAGTCAGTCCTACGACTCATAGAAAAGTTTACGGCTCGTAGGTCAACTCGTAAGACTCCAAAAAGTCAAATGCTTCACTGTTTTCTTCAACTCGAATAGCCAAAACCTATTGTCCTACAAAATATGGATAAAATACCATCAAATCTACTAACCAGGGCTTAAAAGACATTCAATACTTCAAGTTTAAAGCATTACTACTACCATAAATAAGTGGTACATCAGCACCCTCAACTTAAAATTATTGCTTGTCCTCAAGAGAAACTACTAACACATAATGACACGGTGCAAAAGAAGATCTAGACTTTAAGCAATCACATGGAATTTTCCAAACAATATATCCTCCATTACTTCATTTAAGGAACAGTGTAATCATTAATTTCAAAACAAGCAAACACATGCGGATCAATTAATGACATAGATATACCGATGGACACATTCACATACACAAATAACAATCAACCAGATAATGATTTTTCGACAATGTCACTTGTTCCCTTACCACAAAGAAGTCTCGTTTTCACTGATATATCAGTATGTTTCTTAACTACATGGATTGGGTATATGTCCATCCTTACAAAAGAAATTTAGTACCTTACATGCACAATACATAAGCTTGCCCTTTTTATCATTACTTAAATTCTCTAATAGGATCACTTTAGGAGTTTCTTAGCTTGTAACGTAGGCAAAGGGTCATGTGTGGTATATTTGGATTTAAAGTTACTTTTCTACCCTCCTTGACATTACATTGGATTATTTCCTCTTTTACAACCAATACTCGTTCCACCTCTTTTTTCTTTCTCCTCATTTTTCATTAATGCTCAGGTGTGACTTTTGTTTTTTTTTCTTTTCAATATTTTCTTTTGCTTATCATTTATTTCTTTTTCTTTTCTTTTTAACGGCCACAACTCCTTATTTTCTTTCTCATTACACAATTATTTTCATACCCCTTTATTTTCTCATTTTCATCTATAGTAGTCACCCTCAACTTAGGATTTTAGTGGGAGTTGAGATGCATGATGTCCAAGGAGGGACCAGGGCCAAAACAAAGGTTAACATTTTACGAATAGAGAAAGTGAATTGGGAAATTCAAAAATGATCTATTTAAGGCTTAAAGATTTGGATCAAAGGGAATATTTTCATTTAATCGGTTGTTTTAAGGCTTAGTGGAATATATTTCAACAAAGGCCTATAATCTTTTCCTAATTAACGGTTAATTATCCTAGCAATACTAATGGGGCAAATTCTAGATAGGCACATACTAAATGAATGAACAATAACCTCACACAAACATGGAACATCATTTCATTAGCAATTATCAAAGTAGTTGGTTCATGCTTTAACTTGAGTCATGTTATCATATCAATTCCTATCATGACATATAAAGATCCTAACATAGTCGACTCGTCAGTAACACAGATATAGCAAACCAAAAAATTGTGAGGGATATCATTTTTCACAAACACTACCATCATACTTCTACTTCTAGTCTACCGTCACAACTTACATACTAAACTGCCAATTCAACAAAAATTAAAATGTCCTCGGGGAAAAGAACAGAGGCAAGAAAACCCAAAGAAAAGATCTGGGTCTCTAGGCTATTCAAACATCACCCCAACACTCTTCACTAGTTCAGCCCACGGTCCACATAAAAAACTGTGCAATGTCCTCAATGCACTAAAAATGGCGGGTCAAGACAAACCTGTGGTGACTAAGAATTGATGTACTAACTAGATTCTTGTAGGCCTATCGGTGTGGACCTCGGTGCCTTAGAAGGTGCCTTTGGATCAATCTGGGGAGAACCATCAGGAGTGCCCCCTGAGTTCGACGCTCCAACAAACTCTTGCTGACTCTCTCTAATCTAACCTCCTCAAACTGAATGGACTCACGTCTAGCTACCTCAATTGTACGTCATTCCTTCTTCATTGCTCTCTCCTCATCTCAGTCTCTAATGTCACCATCATACTGTGTGCGGTTTCCACCACACGAGAAAGGTCCTTAGCACCAAATAGAGCTAGTAAAACCTTATCTTCGAGGTCTATTGTGAGTGAGGGACTAAGGAGTGGAGGAGGTGGGGGAAGCAACTAATGCATCCACATCAGCGCAGAGCTTATCTAACTCCGTCTGGAAACTTTGTAGGTCAGCACTCGGAGTGGTCTAGGGTTGGGCTACATCTTCAACTCAAATGCATCAATCCTCCACTGAGTGGTCTGGTTCTGTTCTGTCATTGTAGTCGGCATCCTCGTCTAAGAATACAAACCCAAGGTTTGAGATGATGCCTCAACTAAGCCATCTAGGCCACCAACCTCTAAAATTTTGCAACTAGCACTGTGTAAAGATCTGATGCAGCAGAAGAGGAACGAGGTGTGCTAGCATATGGTGCAGATGTGGAGGTATGAGTGGCCTCTGTAGGCTTAGGAGCATCTCCATCATCGGGCTTCTTAGAGGCTGACATCTCACTCATCTCAGGCATGTTAAACGTAGGTCTCATTTTGGTGCAGCCAGGTTAGACTCGTCCCTAATAAGCCTAACATCCACAGTCCTAGTCACATCTATCACTGAGTCAACTCAAACTATCATAGGCACTATATGCTCTCTACATAAGAAGATAAGCAAAATCAGTCTCGTACCTAGCCATCAAAGATACCACCATCATCGCCCAATCTAAATATAGGTGGTTATCCACCATGGTGGGGGATACTCAAGATTGTACAATAGACTACCAAAACTTGGCCATAAAATTTTGCGAGGCCTTCTTGGTTGTGGCCATATCATGTACCCAATCGGCATCAACTCCCTGATTATCGATGTACCCTACTACCCTAAGCAAATCTTTCTTCTAAGATGCATCCTTTATTGCATTTTTGTTGCGAACTATCTGCATCCAATAATCGAACTCAGCAGTGGAGGTAGTCTACTAATAAGATGGTCTGTGGATGAACTATCAGATAGACCACTTAGATATATCAACTGAGATATCCCAGACCAAGGTGCTCAGTAGTGGAGGTTGCTCTAATTTCTTAGCCCTAAGTCCTTTCTTACCGTTGTAGCATAAGATGCATAGAACTCCTAAACTATGTTGATAATTTAGTTACCCGTGAGTTTGCCATCCAATCACATTTATGTCAGCGGAATAGGACATGTATCTCGGTTACTATGTGTAAGCTACCGGTCAGCACTCACGGATCCTTAGTGATCAGCCATTTGGGTCTACCCCTCTTTTTTTGGAAAATTTCTTTCAAAAAGATGTCAAACATGCCTTTGACGCACCACCACCATTTGGGCTGCCCTGATGCTTGTATCGACTCTGCAGATCTCTCAGGTAATGAGCCAAAATTAGACTCTAATATGGATTGTAAATCAAAATCTGACTCGGACTAGACATCAAAACACAACTTCCAATGCAAGTATCTACGATCGTACAATACTAAAGTAACTCAACCAAGGGTTGGGGTCGAGTCCCGAGGGAGTGGGCTTGAGAATTAATAGAAATATAAAATCAAGTTCTAATTAGTCATAGCCAAAAACATTATCGAATATAAACATGTTAAATTTAAAGGGTGACACAAAAGTGTCAATTAATGATGGGGGTTTGTCATAAGTAAGTAAAAACAAGCAAAATGCAAAGGGTGTTAATCAAGGAGAGGGGATTCTTGGGATGTGATAGGAATACGGGTTAGACTAGACTATTGGGTACATGCTTTTGATAATAAATCCGTTGAATATTTGTGACTAGGCTAGACTATAGTAGGGGTAAATTCTCTCTCGAACAACTTACCCCAAATCAAATGGGTTCCTCTCGGACACCCACTTGCTGTATGAAGAACAGCCTCTACCTTAGCACACTAACTCTCTCGAGCTGAGTGTGTGAGAGAATGACTAAGGTTCACTCTCTCGAGTTGAACCTCATGTTGACCCACTCCCACCGGCCATCAATTTAGTAGTCTTAGTTTTACGATCTCTCTCTCGAGCAAGCCGAAAACACAAAGGTGAAATCGTATTTGCAACTACAATTTCATTAAGTTCCACCACAACTACTAAACGAAATCACATTTACACAACAAATAAACCATCAACAAGCAAGACCCAACAGATAATATAACCCATATTCACAAAATCACACCCCAAGAATTTGGGGTTTAGCTAGACATCTAAAAGAGATAGAAATTTATACCAAAATGAGTTTGCATTCAAATAGGTATGAAGATTTAAGTCTCAAAACAAGCAAAGAATGAAGAATCCACAAGACCCAAGTCCAAATTCTTGGAGTTGAAACCCTTTGAATCTTCAAGTTCTTCAAAACTCTCTCCAAACTTAGAACTCAAAAGTCTATGTTAAAAGTTCTATATTAAAATACGATACTAAGCTACAACTCTCAACGAGTATTTATAGTTTTCTAAAATATGTGTTGCAGTGGATCATTCGACGTCGTTAGTCGAGATCATCGATCAACTCAGCGATCCTCCCTTTGGTAGGTTTCATCGTCGTCTTGCTCTATCCTTCAGCATCGTCGTGTTTGGATCATTGGGCGACATAGTACAGCTTCGCAGAACTGCTCCGCGATACGCCGACTGCTCCTCTTCACCGTTAATTTGATCCTTTCCTTCAAGGCTCAGCACACTGGAACAAAAGGTGAGGATAAGATCTTTTGGCGACTCGCCGAATGGGTTCGGCGATTCTCAGATCTTGATTTCTTCATTCTTTCAGCTACCTTTGTTTCTTTTTTACCAAGTAGTGTCCATGTTTTCCCTCAAACTCCAAATACCTGAAATTTAAGGGTTTTCATCAGATATTAAGATAAAATATGCATTTGCGGACACTAATTCTATCAAAATATAGCCCTAAATGAGTTCAATATGTGGACTCATCAACACCTCCAACTTAAACTTTTGCTTGTCCTCAAGCAAACTCAAGTTCAGCCGTTCAAAAAGGGTATCTCGAACAGTGCTACAGAAGACTCAATCATGAATGCACACAACAAGACTCAATTTACTTATGAAAGATCAAATGTGCATTCAAAGATTCAAGTTGTGACTCACCAATACCAAAGAATCTCATGCTCACAATATTGCTTCAAATACAAGGGGCAGCTGTTGACACCCAATTTTGACCGACCTTTAACCTTTTTGGAATGCTATTCGATTAAATACATGTTTTAAAAATATATTTCGAGTTTAAAATTTTAATTGATTTTGTCTAAAAATTGTACATTTTAGTATGTGTGCTTTATAAAATTATCATAAGATTATTAAGATATTTTTAAAAATTATTAGTAAAACTCAAAGTAATTATTTTATTCAAATGAAATGTTTTAAAATTAAGTGATTTTAATTATATAACAAATATTATAATATTTGTAGTATTTTAATTGAATAGCATTTTTTTTAATCTTCCTCAAAATTGTTTAAATTGTAGCCTATTTTATTCTAATTCCTTTCAATTCTAGCCTATTCAATTTCAATTGTATTACAATTATAACCACCTTTTCATTTCAATTCTAGTCCAATTTTATTGCAATTTTGGCCATTCTAAATCCCTTGCAACTCCCATCTCATTCGTCCATCCTTTAAGATAAATCTTAACCGTTCATCTCTTATTAAATCAACGGACAGGATCGATTCCTATAACCCTTTTCTATTTTAATCTAACGACCCCAACCCTAAAACAATTTTCAATCTCTTCTTCCTCTCCAACTCAGATCCGCCGCCCTCCTCTCCTTGCTTTGTTTTCTTTCTCCGGCGAGATGGTACAGTAGCAGCCGACGCCGGCCAACGAGAACAACCAGCAGCTGGCGCTGCTCCATCGCCCTCCATCTTCTCCTTTTTGCAGCGAGGACAAAAACTGCCAACAAGCAGCAGCAACCAGCGACACCGGAGCAACCAGCAGCTCCAGCCGGTGACAACAGCAGCCAGCTCCGAGCAGCAACAGCAACAGCAACCACTGGTGGCAGCAGCTGCCGGCAAACAACAGCAGTAGCAGCTCCGACTCTAGCGCCCAGTGAAACCAGCCATTCCAGCGAAGGCCAGTCGACTAGCAGCTCAGCGAGGTAAGCTCCGCCGACCGGCGAGCCTTCTCTCTTCTCCTTTTTCTTGCTGCTACAACAAAGCTCTAGTAAATTTTCTGAATCTAGCTATGGATCCGTCCAGGTTTGTATTTTTTTTATCTCATTTCGGCTAACCGATTCTCATTGTTTGCTCAAGTTTTGTCGATATAGATTGTTTGATTTCTGCATAGTTAGGCTATGAAAGTTTAATGTTCATGAAATCTTATTCAAACATGATTTCATAGTGATGGTCTGCAAACTTGTGCATTTAATTTTTATATTTTGTTTTTTTAGAGTTTCGTGATAATCCGATTGTTGCTAATCTCATGTCTATGAATGAACTATGATGTTATTAGTCCATTGTTTATAATTATTGTCATCAGATGACTTGTTATAGTAATTCCAAAATTAGCTCTTGTGATAAATATTTTCTTACTCGTTTATTTGGTAAATTTGATCGCTTATAATATTTTACTCAATGTATTTACGGTGGTTGATTGATGCTTACTGTCTTTTTTTATTTTTATTTTTCTATTTTGTGGTAAAATTGACGTAATGTGTTGTATTAGTGTTGATCGCTTAGTTCAAATAAAAAGGGATTTGTTTTTCCTTTAAATAAAATAAAATTTGTCCCCTTTAGTGATCTATTCTTGGTAAATTGTTGACCAAATCATGCCTTAGCAAATTGTGGATTGTTATCTGTTTCCTTCCCTGGCGCTATTGGACCGATTTTGCTTCCTTTTAAATAAGGAGATTTTTCTTGATTGAATAAATTAATTCCCTTTTCCTTATTTGCTAGTTTTCCTAGTGACTATATAAATCCGGGCACCTCCACATATTCACAGAACTCTTACACTTGGCTGACACTTGAATACTTTGAAATTACATATTGCTCTCTCTATTCTTAAAAAAAAATATACATAAGAATAATAAATTAGGATTCCGGAAAATTCTTAAGGTTCCTCTCTACTCAATTTTTGTTGTGTTCGGGTCGAATAGTGGATCAAGTTTGTCTTCATTGCTGTTAAATATATACTCTGCTTAGCCGATTAGTAGTTTTCTCTATTAAGTTTTCGTTTTGCAGTGCTTCAATTGTTGTTGCATGTTTAAAATAAGTAAAGAGGGAAAGCGTACATGCCGGTCTTCTTTTCCCTCTTAATATGTGATATTATGTTATCGCTCCCATTGATTGATCGAGTTTCTATATGCGGGACTTTGTTTGTAATTTTTCCACACTTTGGTTTAGATGTGACAACTTCGTAATGTGTAAATGTTATGTAGTATTATGTCTATTGCTCAGCAGGTTACATAAGTTCAAGTGTTGAAGAGTTGTCATGGGATGGGGTTCCAGACATGACAACCTTGCTTTATATTTTGAATTTATGATTTGTATTTATATCTCATTTATTCGGTTTGTAATAACTCTCTCTATATATAAATATTTTGGGGATCGTCTAAAAGGTGGGAGGGGAATTACATGCTAATTGTTATTTTATCGCAAACTTACTTGTTTGTTAGAAAGCATGCCTATAGGATTGTGTTTTGATGAAATCATTCCTATTCTAATAATTTCACTCAAGATCGGCCTAATTAAAATATGTCATTGTCATTAACCATCTATTTAATCTTTTAATATTAGTTTAAAAAGTTAATTTTGTTTTAACCGCTCATTATAATACGTCGTTGGTTGGCATTAACCACCACCTTAATTATTAACAAATAAATTATATATGTTTGCTCCTTGCTTCATTTATTTCAACTAAGCTCCTTTTATATAATAAATGAATAAATTTTGTATATCGTCATAATATGTTTCATATTATTATTTTGTCATCTTAGATACCATGCCTATGGGATCTAAATAATTTTGAATATTATTTAAGTGTAGTAGGTTGAATGGTAATATATGTTTAAGGTCAGAAATTAACCCCAGCTCTCATTTAGAATTTATGCCTATAGGACTAAATCAAAATAATAATAAAATAAATTTTAGCATGTAAAAATTGAAACAAATTTGTTTTGAACACGCTCTACACTGTTGAATATTATCTACAACGGATCTATTTTCTGACATTTAAAATGAGATAATAAATTGGTCAGCATGCTAATCAGTTTTAAAATAATCTGTTTGGTTTACCAATTAAATCTTCCACGACTAAACAAATGTTATGACATCACTATTTTCTGCATTCGGGGTTAGAAAATCATGCCTATAGGTCTAATCGGATTTTTATTTTTTTTATTTAGAGTATCATGCTTATAGATGCTATGCAAATGTTCTGATCACATAGAAATCATGTCCATAGGCATTCTAATAATTTCCAGCATGTTTAATAATATAAACAAAACTAATATGAATATTTTTTCTGCCTATTGTTAACTGAATTCTGCAAATAATACCTTCTGTCATTTTAAAATAGAAATAATAAATCATTCCCTGCATGTTTTGAATCTGCCCTGTTGAGATAAATTTGTAAAATAATCTGCTACTGTATTAAAGTATTCCTGCATGTATGATCACTTTTCTGCTTTACTCTAAAATCAATAAATAAAAAATGTTATAAATTTCTGCCTTTTAAAATCAGTTTGTAATTAACATCTGTTTGTCTGTAACAATTTATGTCATTCTCAATTAAATAATTTTACTGCTATAATGCTTGTTTATATGTTCACACACTAAGCATGAAACCTTCACTAATTATTTGTGTTTGTTAGTATGCTAATTAAAATATAGAGACTAATATAAGACCCTATGTGCTAAATGCTCGTCCAAATTGTTTGACTTGGTGTCTAGGTGGGCCTGTTATATTTTATCTTTGTCTAAACCCACCCTAGTAGCAGTCCAATGCCTCTTGGACCTTAAACGGGGACGATAGCACCTTTTAGAGACGAAATGCATGCGGTGGTGGGGTAGGGGTAGTTTAGGCCCTATGGAGATGATGACATCGACTCGGTCTTAAAGACAAACCTTAGTTTTGTCTGTACCTACGAAAAGCCGACCGAAATAAAGAAAAGTCGAGTGCTGATCCTAAAGTCCTTCAGAGTCTCCCTTTCCTTCTACCTCTTTATATGTTTATAATAATTATATTTATTTGGGGTAGTTTAATAAAAATAAAATTGTTTGCTTATCTATTTGTGTAACTTCTATCTCCTCGCTTATCTCTTTATTGTTTAATATCTATTTGTTGACTTATCACTTAGTCTTGCATGCTCAACTAATTAATTAAAATAACTAAAGGTTTCCTTAATTGTTTAATATTATGTTATCACCTAGTTTTGCATGTTTAGTTAATCAAATAAAAAGTAACTAAAGTGTCCTTAATTGCTTAATATTGTTATCACCTAGTTTTCACATGCTTAATTAAATAAATAAATAATTAAAATGGCTTTAATTGTTTAATATTATTTATCACTTAGTAACCATGCTAATTAAATAAATAATAAATGAAGTGACCATACTTGCTACTTGTAACCCTCACATAAATTGCATGAGATACGGCCGGGACCCACATTTGTGGACCTCGAAGGATGCCTAACACCTTCCCCTCGAGGTAATTTTAACCCTTACTCGATCTCTGGTTCGTTGACCTTAGCTAAAATTAGTTAGATTAGATAGGTGCCCTAACGCGCCTTAATTCGTTAGGTGGCGACTCTTCAATCCTTCAAAGCCCAAAAGAGTTGTTAGGCTGTGCACCAAAACCCATTTTGCAAAAAATGGGCGCGACATCAAGCTCAACCAAAGTGGTCAAATGCCATCACACAAGGAATGATTCCATATTCACACAATGGTTCACAGTTTAAAGCTTCGAAATCAGATGCAACGCTCACACTCACAAAGAAGAACACAATGCATAATTTCACCCATAGGTTTGCCCGTATTTTCTAATCAACATTTGTTTCAGCTCACTCAAGATCAAAAAGGTCTTTTCAAGGCTTGTAATGGGGCTGAGTGCAAAGGTATGGTCATTTAGGCTCAGTGACTTTCATCATCATGAAATGTGGTGCTCACAACACTTCCTTTCCTTTTCCTTCATCATTCTCTTTAGTGCTCATAATTCATCCTAGTATTCCCTTTCCATGTATTGTTTGGGAACCCCATTTCTTTTTTACTTTATTCCACAACTTTCTTTTTCTCTCTTCTTTTTTTTTTATATAGATGGAGGGGATCCATTTTTCTCAACACCTTGGGTTAAATGAGACTTTCCTTGCACTTCTTGACTTTCCCTTTTCTTTTCACCACACCCCCAACTTAGGCTTTTGGCCTAAGTTGGCTATTCAAACAAACCACAACTTCATGAGGATTGTGGGTAATGGATAAAGAAAGGTCATTGTTTTCATCAAGTTTCTTCCAAAGAAAGGTAAGGCTCAAGGGGTGTTCAAAAGAGGTTCACACGCAATCACAAGGTATCCCACAAAAGAGGTATATGTCAAATTGGCTCACACTCTTCGAAGTTGCACAAGATCATATCAAGAGATAGCCTTACTTAGTTGACCGGACCAACGGAGCAAATTCAAGGTGTTATCATGCATGGTTCACAGTAAGCTCATCACACAAGGCTTGACACCAAGGTCAAACAAGACTCCACACTATCGCTAGTGTGCAACGATCATCACAAGAGACTCGATTTGATAATTGGCGAGTCACAACGAGATGCAAAGAGTTCACATATTGTCTATGCAACTTCATTTGGCCTCATCGTAGTCGCACATTCATGTTTGTTCAATTATGAGCACTATTCAAGTCATCGATATTGATCAAAACTAATACTTAAATTTGCAAAAGAATAGCCACATTCAACACATACAAGAGGTGGCAAAAAATTTCGGAAGGGTCAAAAATCATTTACATTTAAAAGCAAGGAGCCACAAGCTCAAACATCCACAAAAGGCATTGTACAAGACAAATTTAGCTCAAAGCCCAAGTTATAAACAAAACAAGAATGTCACACAAAAGGTGAGCCTCACCCCACCACAAATAAAAGCATTTGTCCTCAAATGCAAACAAATTATCCAAAAGTCAAAAGGAATAAGGACAAAGAGGGAGGTAAAGAGGTCATGTCTAAGCATTCGCTCCATCCGTCTGGGAATCAGTGCCCGGTGTAGTACTCTGGATCTGGCATCAGTGCCCGAGGTCACCTCAGGAGGAACAGTAGTACCAGATCCACCAAGAGCTGCCACAGGTGTATTTGCCAAAAAGTTCCGCATAGCTGCATAGAATCCCCGAACCCATGATAGAGAGGCCTCGGGAAGTAGTCTCCCTGTCAGAAATGGGCCTCTTGCCCTTGCCTTTGTCTCTGTCTCCAGGTGGAGGTTCTTGTCTTCCCTTCTTAGGAGGATTTGACCTCCATTCATTTATTTTGAAATTATGTGCTCTTATCTGTCAGGGTGGCATGCTTCTTCCTTCAATTTTGGGTCTAGCCATGTCATAGATGCCGATTAAAATACTTTTGAAATGCTAGGTGGCAATGTAATCCAACTCCGAGTACCAATCAACAACTCAAATACAGTAACAATGCAAGAAATATAGAAAATACTAAATGGCTGCGAGTTTGTGAAGGTCTAAAGTGAGGGAAAGTGTAGAGTTTGAAAGTTTAAACCTTTGGCCTTTTAAGAAACCATCCAGTACTCGCCCATTCGGCAACATTAGTCATGGCCGCCGATCTATTCAACAACTCATCGAGTTTTACTGGACCTCCAGTTAAACTGGAGGTCCAAACAGCGGACTAGATCGCAATCGCCGACCAGGTCGACGATTCGCCAATAATTTCCTAGGCATGCCATTTTACAGACTCCACTTTGAAGTTGTCTTTTGTCCAACGGCGGTCTAAGTCGGGGTTGCCGACTTCTTCGGTGATGCGCCGATAGGACCTTTGGCTCGCCAATTTGCAACTTTTCACTCACTTTCCATACTTCGACCTACACAAACAACACACCATTATTTCTTAAAGAAAAAATAAAGCGGTAAAACCTTGAGTTGCCTCCTAAGAAGCGCCTTATTTAACGTCGTGGCACGACGTAACTCCTCACTCAAGTTCCATTAGTGAGGTTTGCCTCATTTTCATGAGGCCACCCCTCTTTTGGCTTTGGGTAGAGAGAAGATAGCACTTGGTCCATTTGGTACCCATAGTTACCATTCATACTCATCTTTCATGTTTCAATACACAAACAAGCAAAACAAAACCAAAAATTAAGTAAGTGTAACTATAATTAACAAGAACGAAATTCAACTTAACTAAAGATTCTCAAATAACACCACTCCCCGGTAGCGGCTCCATTTTGATGTTTACGTAATTAAGACACAACTTCTAATGCAAGTGTCTACGATCGTACAATAGTAAAGTAACCCAATCTAGGGTTGGGGTCGAGTCCCAAGGGAGTGGGCATGAGAATTTATAGAAATATAAAATCAAGTTCTAATTAGTCATAGCTAAAAACATTATCGAATATAAACATGTTAATATTAAAGGGTGACACAAAAGTGTCAATTAATGATAGGTGTTTGTCACAAGTAAGTAAAATCAAGCAAAAATACAAAGAGTACTAATCAAGGAGAGGGAATTCTTGGGATGTGATAGGAATACGGGTTAGACTAGACTACTGGGTACATGCTTTTGATAATAAACCCATTGAATATTTGTGACTAGGCTAGACTATAGTGGGGGTAAATTCTCTCTCAAGCAACTTACCTCGAATCAAATGGGTTCCTCTCGAACACCCACTTGCCGCATGAAGAACAGCCTCCGCCTTAGCCCACTCACTCTCTCGAGATGAGTGTGTGGGAGAAGGACTAGGGTTCACTCTCGCGAGCTGAACCTCATGTTGACCCACTCCCACCGGCCATCAATTTAGTAGTCTTAGTTTTACGATCTCTCTCTAGCAAGCCAAAAACACAAAGGTGAAATCGTATTTGCAACTACAATTTCATTAAGTTCCACCACAACTACTAAACGAAATCACCTTACACAACAAATAAACCATCAACAAGCAAGACACAACATATAATATAACCCATATTCACAAAATCACACCCCAAGAATTGGTGTTTTAGCTAGACATGTAAAAGAGATAGAAATTTATACAAAAATGAGTTTGCATTCAAATGGGTATGAAGATTTTAAGTCTCAAAACAAGCAAAGAATGAAGAATCCACAAGACCCAAGTCCAAATTCTTGGATTGAAACCCTTTGAATCTTCAAGTTCTTCAAAACCCTCTCCAAACTTAGAACTCAAAAGTCTATGTTAAAAGTTCTATATTAAAATCTGATACTAAGCTACAACTCTCAACGAGTAATTATAGTTTTCAAAATTTATGCTGCAGTGGATCATTCGGCGTCATTAGTCGAGATCGCCGATCAACTCGACGATCTACCCTTTGGTAGGTTTCATCACCGTCTTGCTCTATCCTTTAGCATCGTCGTGTTTTGATCATTGGGCGACATAGTACAGCTTCGCGAAACTGCTCGGCGATACACTGACTGCTCTTTTTCACCACCGATTTGATCCTTTCCTTCAGGGCTAAGCACACTAGCACACTGGAACAAAAGGCGAGGATAAGATCTTTTGGCGACTCACCGAATGGGTTTGGCAATTCTCAGATCTTGATTTCTTTGTTCTTTCAGCTGCCTTTGTTCCTTTTTTGCCAAGTAGTGTCCATGCTTTCCCTCAAACTCTAAATACCTGAAACTTCAGGGTTTTCATCAGATATTGAGATAAAATATGCATTTGAGGAAACTAATTCTATCAAAATATAGCCCTAAATGAGTCCAATTTATGGACTCATCAAGTAGCCACTATTATCTCCCAAATTTTGTTTCTCTCTCTTCAGATTGACTGGGGAGAAGATGATATAGTGGGAGAAGCTATATTGACCGTCGTCGGTACCATCTCCATTTGTTTTTATTGATTCCATGTGGTCTAGGGTTGATTTGGTGAATCAGCCTCCACATTTCCAGTGTATTCCAGCCCACACTGTTCTTCATTCGATGGTTGGTGTTTGAGTCGAGACTTGGGTTTGGCTCCAACTTTCTTGACATTGTCGTGGTGTTGCCTCTATGCCTTGGATTTTCTTTTGGTGGCATAGTACGTGAGGAGTAACTATTACTAACTTATAAATGAATAAGGAAAGCAAGAAATTAAAAGGAATTGAAATAATTCTTTTTTACATGAAGTGCACTATTTTTTGTCCTATGAAAGGGTTCCTACGGACCATAGAAGATCCTAGGAGCCGTAGGACCCTATTGTAGGAAGTTAGGCCTAAAACCATGTTTCTGAAGTTGGAACTACGAATTGTCAGTACGGTCCGTCAAACTTTCTATGAATCGTAGGTCAAACCATAAATCCTAACTTAGGCTACTAGAATTAGCATGTTGGGATTACAGATCGTAGACAGGCTCATATTCCCAAAATTTTATTTTTAATCTTTGAGGCTTCTTGTAAGAGTTCTATCTACAGTCCGTAGGAAGTTCTACAGCCGGTGGATAGACTTTTTACAAGCACTAGTATGAAATGTGCAACACTTATTCTTTAGGCTTGTTTACGAAGGGAAACTACGGATCATAGAATTCTCAACGGACCCTAGAAGACCCTTGTAGGTCATAAATTCCCAGACAAGTGTTGTTATTACACCCGCACAATTCAAAAATTCAATTAACTAACAACCCAACACATTTAATAATGCTTTTTAAACCAACTCTACACAAACAATAATCATCCTTAGGGCTCATTTGATGCATAAAATTTACAATTTACATCTTACTTCATGTTCAATATAATCTACTCCAAGTTTGACAACATAAAAATAGGATTGAAATCCTTACATTAATGTGTTGAAGTTGAAATTGTGTGAGCGTGTTGAATTTTCATTTTTTTTACTGACCTACAACCACAATTCCCTTATTGCACTACCTTTTTCGTAATGTTATAGAAGATATGAACTTTTGGAAAATGGAGGGTGTGGGAGAGGAGATGGAATTTATATGTTGGGATGGTTAATGAAGGTGAAGATGGGGGTTTGTAATGGTTGGGGAAGATGTATTTGGAAATTAGGGAAAATTCAAAGTTTTTGCCTTATAAAATCCCTTGTAGGGTCACGGATCATGTCAATCGATTTAACATCACTAGCCTACACGAAAGCCCATCTACGGATATTAGGAAATTCTATGATCCGTAGAAGACTTTCATAGGTCGACTTAACGCTTAGAAATTTTGAGAAACCCATATCAAATCAACCTTTAATTAATCAATTAACTAACACCTAAATGTAAATTTAATCCTACATTACAATTGCAAACCCCTAAGACTAGGGAGATTAGCTATTTATAATCAAAGATAAAGAGAATTACTAAAGTTATCACTCAGAGCAACTAAATGGCTCATGAATTCTAAGAAATTAATCCCAAAGATCTTCAAGCTCAAAAAGTTTCTCACAATCCTCAAGTACAAGTTATTTTTCCCAGTTAAAGGGTTTTTAGTACAAAAATAATCATAATAATGAAAAGTTATTTCTCTCTCTTCAAAGGGCTATTTATACTTTTTTAGAAAATCTTCACAAAATTTCTCTTTTGACCTTTCGATAAGCTTAATCGCGATTCCTGAAGTTATCAATGATGCGCCAAATCATTGCTTCCATCACCAAATCAGCTTCACAAAGTCAGTTTTATGACTTTCGGCGAACTCGACTGAGATCCCTGAGTTACATCAGCGAGGCGCTGAAGGCTCTTTTCATTGCCGACCTAAAGTGGACTCTTGGTGTTGTAGGAATACCTCCTTCTGCGATCTTGAATCAGTTTACGATGCATCGAGTTGCCTTTGGCGAGCTTCAACTTCATCTTTTTGCCCATTTCTCCGAGTTCTTGGGTTCTTTTGGATTCCTTTGACCCTGTGTGTAACACCCTGAAATCTAGTAGACTAAACTAGGGTTAATTGTGTGAGGGCTAGAGCCAAGGAAGAGGGTTAGGGCAGCCTACCTTGGCATAGACACTGCCTCACTTACCACGACCACCATGATTCATGGTAAGGACCACGGCTCGTGGTGTGGCTCATGGTGGGCTAGGGAGTAACCTCCTCAAGTCTGCCTAAAATAGCCACTCCTCACGAGCTACTTCACAGCTCATGGTAATGGCCACAGCTTGTGGGAAGTCTCGTGGAGGTGCCTTAGGATTTTGAGGTTAGAGGGACACTTGCCTAGCTACTGGTCCATCACCACGGAGGGGACCACGACTCGTGGTGCCTCACGTGAAGGTGGACAGTGGGCTGGCAAGTGAGGGTTATTTGGGTAATTTCGTTTTAATAAAACTAAAGTTATGTCGTTTTGCCTAAGCCTAGTCTCATGTCCCGCCACTTCACTGTCTAAAATTCGGCACCGAGATAAGTGAGAAGAATCTAGAGTTGTGGGAAGGTTAGTAGAACACTCTAGAACTCCCTAGAGAATTTCCAAGAAGGCTTAAGAATTCCCTAGAACATGTAGAGAATTCTAGAATGGGACCAAAGTGTAATTATTAGAGGGACTTATAAAGTAATTTTTATTTGCACTTTAGCCCTAGGTGGTAGTATAAATAGATGGGACATTCATTTACAAATCATCCAAGCTTGAAGCAAGCAATCACTCAAGTTGTAAAGTGTAGCGACCCTAAAAATAGATAGGTGAAACTAGAGCCTAACGTATGAATTTTTAAAGTTTAAGCATAAATTGGAAGTAGTCACTTTTGGAAAAAAAAGTTCAAAATCTGGAAATTCGGCCAAGTGTGGAAATCAGTGAGTTTTTGGCCAACTTTGAGCAGTCATAACTCCTAGCTCAGGATGATCCAGGAGTAGTTCCAGTTATGTTTGGAAAGCCCTTGGAACGATCTTTCCAACGCCACCGAGTTTGCTCGATTTCGAGTTTGTATGAGCGAGTTATGCCCTTTGAAAGTTGGGCAGTTGGCAAGGAGTCCGTCCGGAAATTTAAGGGCATTTTGGTCTTTTCACAAATCTTTTCTTTTGAGGTTATATTATTGTGTTAGGCTGATTGTGGATCATTTTGTTCCATTTTTAAAAGAGTAAGGGTTAGGGTTCTTGAGTGAAGGAAGAGAAGAAGAAGGTCAAGTTGGAGCTAAGGTTTCTTGCATCAAATTTTCGTGGGTTTTCTCAATACTTAGGTATGGTGGCTCTTTATCTAAAGCTAGTTTTCGCTTTAGAACCAATTTCAAAGGGTTTTCAATTCTCAAAAGTTATGAAAAACTTCTATTTGTTACTCTACTCAAGGGTTCTTGCATTAAATGGTTTTAAATGATGGATTGTGATATTGTTGATATTAAATTGATGTTTTCAAGTGAAAAATCTCATAAACCCTTGATTTCACAAACTTCTATATTTGACTTACGAAGTGGGTTTGTTGATAATGATTGGGTATTGATGAATTTATGCTTAGAATAGATTGTATTGTTGATGTTTATGATTTTCTATATCTATTGATTAATGTTGAAGATGGCTTTGGAGGATGGTAAGTTGATTTAATCTCATATTATTGACATAATTGTTCTTGCTTGGTTTGATCCACTTATGGTGGAGGTGTTTAATTATGGATTGTATTATGAATATGGCCTTGAAGGCATTATCTATTGAATTAAAAGTGTTATCAAGTTATGAAGTGTTATAGTACGATGTGAAGGTAAATATGTGAAGGTATTCTTATGGTTATAAGGTGATCTTGTACAAAGTGTTATTGTAGTGTTATATCTTGTTCTTATGCCCTTTGAAAAAAATGGTCCAACACTTAGAAAAAAATTGAGGCGGGTGAACAGTAAAATGCTCACTGGAAATTTCCTTCCCTGTCGGACAGATTTTACGAAAATGGGCATAACTTCTTCGTCCGAACTTCGAATGAGGTGAAACGAAGTGCGTTAGGTAGCTAACTCAAAGGGCTTTCCATGGATATGTTATGGTCCACCCAATAATTTGTGTGCTAGGAGATATGACCCTCCAAAGTAGACCCTCGAAAAAGGCTTCACTTGGAAATTTTGGATTTTGATATGGTTGCTCTAAAATTTGGGTTAGACCCATTTCCCA
Source organism: Solanum okadae (assembly GCA_036553675.1). Lineage (NCBI taxonomy): Eukaryota > Viridiplantae > Streptophyta > Magnoliopsida > Solanales > Solanaceae > Solanum > Solanum okadae. The sequence continues at coordinate 38,933,276 of CM071678.1, forward strand.
CTCAATTTGACCCCCTAAACAATAATATGAAGTCGGATTTTCGAAAAACGAAACGGATTTTTTTATATATAGCTAAACAAGTTTCCGGTAACTTCCGAAGCACTTTTTTTAGGAACTTTTTGGGTCATTTCAGTGTCCCTCCTTGTTACTTAAAGTCTTGAGTGCATGAATGTGTGAAGTGGGCTAGAACTAAGAAATGGTGCCCTTTCTATAAATGCTAAAAGAGAAATTCTAGGCCAAGACTTGAATCGGCAAAACTAAGAAATGGTGCCCTTTCATAAGTCTAGCTTTCCTAAGTAAATGTATAACCTTGAAGGATGGGCCTTAGGGCGAAGTTCCCTTCTTGAGTGAGATGATAGACTTAGAGATGGATGGAGCCGGAACGGCATGAAAATCCTTATCTAAGAAAGTCAAATGAGCTATCCTTATGAACCTTGATTGGCCATAACTAAGAAATGGGGCCTTTCTTGGGAAGAGATACTATGAGTTGGTTGAACTAGAAAAGGAACCCTCTCTAGTACATATGTGAATGAAAATACTCTATGGGAAACAAGGCTAGCACCGAATGGATGTGGTTAGGATGGTGGCCCTACTTGAGTATGAGACTAGGGCACAATGAACATCCTTGGACATCCCCTAAACCATGTGCCTACATGGGTTGATTATTAGTTCTACCTTTGGCAAGTAGAACACCTTCCACGGAGTAGGGTAGACTCCGGATTCCATGCCTAGCTAGTATGGTCTATGTCGGTTATGCTTATTCCCATCGTGTGGGATGTGCACTCTAGTTATTGGATAGGTTCTACAAAGTGTAGGTGGTAGTATGAGATGCTATCTACACATTGCACGAGTAAGCCTAGAAGATGCTAAAGTGAGTTCCCTAAGTCTAAATGACTATTAAGTGGAAGTCCCCTAAATGCTTAAATGTCTCTTAAAGTGGTTCATTAAAGAATTTTGATTTAGTATGTTATATTGTAATGGTACATTCCTTATCTATGGTAACCCTTAGGAACACTTAGGTGTATATAAAGAGATTGTATGGGCGGTCACTTCATGTTTCACATAAGTGTGGCTTTGGGTAACTTGAGATAGAGGTCATGAAATGATGAAAAGGCTTACTTGTCGATTATGTTCATGTATTGTACATTGGTACTAGTTGAGTATGTCTATTATGTGGGTATTGTCTTATATGTGGATGATGACGTGAAATGTGTCTCTTATAATTGTGATATGAAGGTTTTATCAAAAATGGCATGAAAGCATATATTTCAAATAAAGGTCCTTTTTAGCATGTTTTTGCATGGTCATCATACTTAGTACTTAATTGTGCTAATTCCATATTTCTCTATTTTCTACAAGTGTAGGTTTCGGAAAGTAAGCGGGTTCTATAGTAAGCTTGGAACTTGAAGTTCTTCCAAGATCTTGTGGTATGTCCTCGTATGTCGAGGACAAGACTTTTCTATTCTAGTTTTATGATAAGGTTCTTGTAATAGACTTAATAGACTTCTTTTGATTGTAAAGGGCCGTGTCCCTAGTATGTTTTCACGTTTATGTCTAAGATGGCTAAGAGACTTAGTATTCCGCTTGTGTACTTTTGAATGATGTTTTTAAAAGTGACCTTTGAGTCTTATGGGATTTTATTTAAAGAGTTTTTAATTCCGCACTATTTTACATATCTAATGTGATGAATGCTAAGGGCTTGTATGAGGCCTCCGAGAGGTCGAATACGCATGTTACGACTTGGGGATGCTCTCGGGTCGTGACAAACTTGGTATCAGAGCATAAGGTTTTGGGAAATGGTTCTTAGGTTCAAAGTCTCAAAAGCCACGTCTAGTAGAGTCTTGTTCATCGGTGTGAGTCGCGACACATCTATGAGCGAGAGGCTATAGGACGGTAGAAGTTACACTTCTTTCATTATTCTTGAAGTCGTGCCTTAGAGTTTGGTTTATAAGTGTCCTTTTCCTAATCCTTTTCTTGTGTTTATAGGAAATGAATACGAGGGCGAATCGAAGGAGAGAGGAAGATGAGTTAGGTGATGAGGGAGTTCGTCCTCAAGTTGTGCAAAATGGTCAAGGTGTGCAATGTAATCAAGTTCCTATAGGTGAGCAAGAGAATGAGGTCCCGGTGGTTCCCCCGGCCATGACTAATGAAGAGATTAGAGCGGCTTTTGTGACTCTAGCTCAAGCCATGACGGCTCAAGCAAATAGAGATATGGGGCCTAGGGTGAATGCTTATGAGAGTACGGTAGCCTCAAGGTTGAGAGACTTCGTGAGGATGAATCCTCCTATCTTTTTGGGCTCTAGAATTGGAGAAGATCCCCAAGGATTCTTGGATGAGATTTACAAAATTGTGGATGCTATGGGAGTATCTTCTAGAGAGAAAGCGGAATTGGCTTCATACCAATTGAAGGAGGTGGCCCAAATTTGGTACACTCAATGGAAGGCAAATAGGTCGGAGGAGGCGGGTCCTATAGAATTGGAGGAGTTTAAGGAAGCATTCTTGGGTAAGTACTTTCCCCTAGAGAAGAGGGAGTGCAAAATTGAGGAGTTCATTAATCTTAGGCAAGGTAATATGAGTGTGGAGGAGTATGCTTTGAAGTTCTCTATGTTGTCTAGGTATGCTCCATCTTTGGTGTCTAACTCTAGAGAGGAGATGAGTAGGTTTGTTACCGGTGTATCCGACTTGGTGAAAGAAGAGTGTCGTACGGCAATGCTCCATGGTGACATGAATATCTCTAGGCTTGTTGTGTATGCTCAATCTATTGAGGAGTCCAAACTTAAGAGGATGAATAGGGATGTGAAGAGGGGTAGATCCGATGAGCAAGGTCAACCTAGGTTCAAGAAGAGGGTACCAAACCTAGATTTTTCAAGTGCTCCCAAGGTTAACCAAGAGAAAGGTGGTGGATCTCAATTTGTTAAGCCTACTTGTCCCACTTGTGGAAAGAAGCATTTTGGGAAATGTCTAGCCGGTACTAATGGGTGCTATGGTTGTGGAAAGAATGATCACAAAGTGAGAGATTGTCCTAATATTGTGGCTAAAGGAAGGAATGCTAGGCAAGCTCCTTATAGTGGTCCTAGTGTTGATGGTCAAGCAAGGAATCGTTTCTATGCTCTCCAAGCTAACAAGGAAGCAACTCCGGATAAAGGTGCCGGTAAGTCATAATTTCTAGTTTTGTGTTGGAATCCTTTTGTGTTGGTTTAGATGGGTTTCTCCTAAGTGGGGGATGGTATGTTGAATGATGAGTTGAGGTGAGTTTGGAAATTCTTGTCTCTTTCTTCTATTCCTAATCAAGCTTGAGTCATAGAATTGTAGAAGCATGATGCATGGTTATTGGAGTCTTGTGTGAAAAAAATGAGTTTCTATATTTCTCCTTATAATGATGCATGCTTTAAATTGAATTCTTGTTAAATGAGAAAATGAGTTTTCATAATGATGTCTCTCATGTTTATATGCATATATGATGAGTTGCTAAAATATTTCATGAGTTGATTAGTTGAGCATGCTTAAGTGTTTTCTTGATGTGGCATGATTGCGTTTTAATGAGATAATTACATATTGTGTTCTTTGATGTGGTTATGAGCATAAGGTGCTATGGAGAAGGAAGTTCCTCCAAATAAATGAGAAATGGAAAAGGTTTGAGGCATGTTGAGTTGTAGGTGTGATTCCTATTTCCATAAATATGAAGGAAGTTGTGTTGTAATGACTTGTTATGTGGAGTTGATGTTCCTCCTTATTATGTGTATTGATTATATGGTTGTATGCTTGAATGTGGGCTGTTTACTTTGGTCGTTTTCCTTGAAAAGTGTTAAGTGTCATTCGAGGACGAATGTTTCCAAGTGGGGGATAATGTAGCGACCCTAAAAATAGATAGGTGAAACTAGAGCCTAACGTATGAATTTTTAAAGTTTAAGCATAAATTGGAAGTAGTCACTTTTGGAAAAAAAGTTCAAAATCTGGAAATTCGGCCAAGTGTGGAAATCAGTGAGTTTTTTGCCAACTTTGAGCAGTCATAACTCCTAGCTCAGGATTATCCAGGAGTAGTTCCAGTTATGTTTGGAAAGCCCTTGGAACTATCTTTCCAACGCCACCGAGTTTGCTCGATTCCGAGTTTGTATGAGCGAGTTATGCCCTTTGAAAGTTGGGCAGTTGGCAAGGAGTCCGTTCGGAAATTTAAGGGCATTTTGGTCTTTTCACAAATCTTTTCTTTTGAGGTTATATTATTGTGTTAGGCTGATTGTGGATCATTTTGTTCCATTTTTAAAAGAGTAAGGGTTAGGGTTCTTGAGTGAAGGAAGAGAAGAAGAAGGTCAAGTTGGAGCTAAGGTTTCTTGCATCAAATTTTCGTGGGTTTTCTCAATACTTAGGTATGGTGGCTCTTTATCTAAAGCTAGTTTTCGCTTTAGAACCAATTTCAAAGGGTTTTCAATTCTCAAAAGTTATGAAAAACTTCTATTTGTTACTCTACTCAAGGGTTCTTGCATTAAATGGTTTTAAATGATGGATTGTGATATTGTTGATATTAAATTGATGTTTTCAAGTGAAAAATCTCATAAACCCTTGATTTCACAAACTTCTATATTTGACTTACGAAGTGGGTTTGTTGATAATGATTGGGTATTGATGAATTTATGCTTAGAATAGATTGTATTGTTGATGTTTATGATTTTCTATATCTATTGATTAATGTTGAAGATGGCTTTGGAGGATGGTAAGTTGATTTAATCTCATATTATTGACATAATTGTTCTTGCTTGGTTTGATCCACTTATGGTGGAGGTGTTTAATTATGGATTGTATTATGAATATGGCCTTGAAGGCATTATCTATTGAATTAAAAGTGTTATCAAGTTATGAAGTGTTATAGTACGATGTGAAGGTAAATATGTGAAGGTATTCTTATGGTTATAAGGTGATCTTGTACAAAGTGTTATTGTAGTGTTATATCTTGTTCTTATGCCCTTTGAAAAAAATGGTCCAACACTTAGAAAAAAATTGAGGCGGGTGAACAGTAAAATGCTCACTGGAAATTTCCTTCCCTGTCGGACAGATTTTACGAAAATGGGCATAACTTCTTCGTCCGAACTTCGAATGAGGTGAAACGAAGTGCGTTAGGTAGCTAACTCAAAGGGCTTTCCATGGATATGTTATGGTCCACCCAATAATTTGTGTGCTAGGAGATATGACCCTCCAAAGTAGACCCTCGATAAAGGCTTCACTTGGAAATTTTGGATTTTGATATGGTTGCTCTAAAATTTGGGTTAGACCCATTTCCCACTCAATTTGACCCCCTAAACAATAATATGAAGTCGGATTTTCGAAAAACGAAACGGATTTTTTTATATATAGCTAAACAAGTTTCCGGTAACTTCCGAAGCACTTTTTTTAGGAACTTTTTGGGTCATTTCAGTGTCCCTCCTTGTTACTTAAAGTCTTGAGTGCATGAATGTGTGAAGTGGGCTAGAACTAAGAAATGGTGCCCTTTCTATAAATGCTAAAAGAGAAATTCTAGGCCAAGACTTGAATCGGCAAAACTAAGAAATGGTGCCCTTTCATAAGTCTAGCTTTCCTAAGTAAATGTATAACCTTGAAGGATGGGCCTTAGGGCGAAGTTCCCTTCTTGAGTGAGATGATAGACTTAGAGATGGATGGAGCCGGAACGGCATGAAAATCCTTATCTAAGAAAGTCAAATGAGCTATCCTTATGAACCTTGATTGGCCATAACTAAGAAATGGGGCCTTTCTTGGGAAGAGATACTATGAGTTGGTTGAACTAGAAAAGGAACCCTCTCTAGTACATATGTGAATGAAAATACTCTATGGGAAACAAGGCTAGCACCGAATGGATGTGGTTAGGATGGTGGCCCTACTTGAGTATGAGACTAGGGCACAATGAACATCCTTGGACATCCCCTAAACCATGTGCCTACATGGGTTGATTATTAGTTCTACCTTTGGCAAGTAGAACACCTTCCACGGAGTAGGGTAGACTCCGGATTCCATGCCTAGCTAGTATGGTCTATGTCGGTTATGCTTATTCCCATCGTGTGGGATGTGCACTCTAGTTATTGGATAGGTTCTACAAAGTGTAGGTGGTAGTATGAGATGCTATCTACACATTGCACGAGTAAGCCTAGAAGATGCTAAAGTGAGTTCCCTAAGTCTAAATGACTATTAAGTGGAAGTCCCCTAAATGCTTAAATGTCTCTTAAAGTGGTTCATTAAAGAATTTTGATTTAGTATGTTATATTGTAATGGTACATTCCTTATCTATGGTAACCCTTAGGAACACTTAGGTGTATATAAAGAGATTGTATGGGCGGTCACTTCATGTTTCACATAAGTGTGGCTTTGGGTAACTTGAGATAGAGGTCATGAAATGATGAAAAGGCTTACTTGTCGATTATGTTCATGTATTGTACATTGGTACTAGTTGAGTATGTCTATTATGTGGGTATTGTCTTATATGTGGATGATGACGTGAAATGTGTCTCTTATAATTGTGATATGAAGGTTTTATCAAAAATGGCATGAAAGCATATATTTCAAATAAAGGTCCTTTTTAGCATGTTTTTGCATGGTCATCATACTTAGTACTTAATTGTGCTAATTCCATATTTCTCTATTTTCTACAAGTGTAGGTTTCGGAAAGTAAGCGGGTTCTATAGTAAGCTTGGAACTTGAAGTTCTTCCAAGATCTTGTGGTATGTCCTCGTATGTCGAGGACAAGACTTTTCTATTCTAGTTTTATGATAAGGTTCTTGTAATAGACTTAATAGACTTCTTTTGATTGTAAAGGGCCGTGTCCCTAGTATGTTTTCACGTTTATGTCTAAGATGGCTAAGAGACTTAGTATTCCGCTTGTGTACTTTTGAATGATGTTTTTAAAAGTGACCTTTGAGTCTTATGGGATTTTATTTAAAGAGTTTTTAATTCCGCACTATTTTACATATCTAATGTGATGAATGCTAAGGGCTTGTATGAGGCCTCCGAGAGGTCGAATACGCATGTTACGACTTGGGGATGCTCTCGGGTCGTGACAAACTTGGTATCAGAGCATAAGGTTTTGGGAAATGGTTCTTAGGTTCAAAGTCTCAAAAGCCACGTCTAGTAGAGTCTTGTTCATCGGTGTGAGTCGCGACACATCTATGAGCGAGAGGCTATAGGACGGTAGAAGTTACACTTCTTTCATTATTCTTGAAGTCGTGCCTTAGAGTTTGGTTTATAAGTGTCCTTTTCCTAATCCTTTTCTTGTGTTTATAGGAAATGAATACGAGGGCGAATCGAAGGAGAGAGGAAGATGAGTTAGGTGATGAGGGAGTTCGTCCTCAAGTTGTGCAAAATGGTCAAGGTGTGCAATGTAATCAAGTTCCTATAGGTGAGCAAGAGAATGAGGTCCCGGTGGTTCCCCCGGCCATGACTAATGAAGAGATTAGAGCGGCTTTTGTGACTCTAGCTCAAGCCATGACGGCTCAAGCAAATAGAGATATGGGGCCTAGGGTGAATGCTTATGAGAGTACGGTAGCCTCAAGGTTGAGAGACTTCGTGAGGATGAATCCTCCTATCTTTTTGGGCTCTAGAATTGGAGAAGATCCCCAAGGATTCTTGGATGAGATTTACAAAATTGTGGATGCTATGGGAGTATCTTCTAGAGAGAAAGCGGAATTGGCTTCATACCAATTGAAGGAGGTGGCCCAAATTTGGTACACTCAATGGAAGGCAAATAGGTCGGAGGAGGCGGGTCCTATAGAATTGGAGGAGTTTAAGGAAGCATTCTTGGGTAAGTACTTTCCCCTAGAGAAGAGGGAGTGCAAAATTGAGGAGTTCATTAATCTTAGGCAAGGTAATATGAGTGTGGAGGAGTATGCTTTGAAGTTCTCTATGTTGTCTAGGTATGCTCCATCTTTGGTGTCTAACTCTAGAGAGGAGATGAGTAGGTTTGTTACCGGTGTATCCGACTTGGTGAAAGAAGAGTGTCGTACGGCAATGCTCCATGGTGACATGAATATCTCTAGGCTTGTTGTGTATGCTCAATCTATTGAGGAGTCCAAACTTAAGAGGATGAATAGGGATGTGAAGAGGGGTAGATCCGATGAGCAAGGTCAACCTAGGTTCAAGAAGAGGGTACCAAACCTAGATTTTTCAAGTGCTCCCAAGGTTAACCAAGAGAAAGGTGGTGGATCTCAATTTGTTAAGCCTACTTGTCCCACTTGTGGAAAGAAGCATTTTGGGAAATGTCTAGCCGGTACTAATGGGTGCTATGGTTGTGGAAAGAATGATCACAAAGTGAGAGATTGTCCTAATATTGTGGCTAAAGGAAGGAATGCTAGGCAAGCTCCTTATAGTGGTCCTAGTGTTGATGGTCAAGCAAGGAATCGTTTCTATGCTCTCCAAGCTAACAAGGAAGCAACTCCGGATAAAGGTGCCGGTAAGTCATAATTTCTAGTTTTGTGTTGGAATCCTTTTGTGTTGGTTTAGATGGGTTTCTCCTAAGTGGGGGATGGTATGTTGAATGATGAGTTGAGGTGAGTTTGGAAATTCTTGTCTCTTTCTTCTATTCCTAATCAAGCTTGAGTCATAGAATTGTAGAAGCATGATGCATGGTTATTGGAGTCTTGTGTGAAAAAAATGAGTTTCTATATTTCTCCTTATAATGATGCATGCTTTAAATTGAATTCTTGTTAAATGAGAAAATGAGTTTTCATAATGATGTCTCTCATGTTTATATGCATATATGATGAGTTGCTAAAATATTTCATGAGTTGATTAGTTGAGCATGCTTAAGTGTTTTCTTGATGTGGCATGATTGCGTTTTAATGAGATAATTACATATTGTGTTCTTTGATGTGGTTATGAGCATAAGGTGCTATGGAGAAGGAAGTTCCTCCAAATAAATGAGAAATGGAAAAGGTTTGAGGCATGTTGAGTTGTAGGTGTGATTCCTATTTCCATAAATATGAAGGAAGTTGTGTTGTAATGACTTGTTATGTGGAGTTGATGTTCCTCCTTATTATGTGTATTGATTATATGGTTGTATGCTTGAATGTGGGCTGTTTACTTTGGTCGTTTTCCTTGAAAAGTGTTAAGTGTCATTCGAGGACGAATGTTTCCAAGTGGGGGATAATGTAGCGACCCTAAAAATAGATAGGTGAAACTAGAGCCTAACGTATGAATTTTTAAAGTTTAAGCATAAATTGGAAGTAGTCACTTTTGGAAAAAAAGTTCAAAATCTGGAAATTCGGCCAAGTGTGGAAATCAGTGAGTTTTTTGCCAACTTTGAGCAGTCATAACTCCTAGCTCAGGATTATCCAGGAGTAGTTCCAGTTATGTTTGGAAAGCCCTTGGAACTATCTTTCCAACGCCACCGAGTTTGCTCGATTCCGAGTTTGTATGAGCGAGTTATGCCCTTTGAAAGTTGGGCAGTTGGCAAGGAGTCCGTTCGGAAATTTAAGGGCATTTTGGTCTTTTCACAAATCTTTTCTTTTGAGGTTATATTATTGTGTTAGGCTGATTGTGGATCATTTTGTTCCATTTTTAAAAGAGTAAGGGTTAGGGTTCTTGAGTGAAGGAAGAGAAGAAGAAGGTCAAGTTGGAGCTAAGGTTTCTTGCATCAAATTTTCGTGGGTTTTCTCAATACTTAGGTATGGTGGCTCTTTATCTAAAGCTAGTTTTCGCTTTAGAACCAATTTCAAAGGGTTTTCAATTCTCAAAAGTTATGAAAAACTTCTATTTGTTACTCTACTCAAGGGTTCTTGCATTAAATGGTTTTAAATGATGGATTGTGATATTGTTGATATTAAATTGATGTTTTCAAGTGAAAAATCTCATAAACCCTTGATTTCACAAACTTCTATATTTGACTTACGAAGTGGGTTTGTTGATAATGATTGGGTATTGATGAATTTATGCTTAGAATAGATTGTATTGTTGATGTTTATGATTTTCTATATCTATTGATTAATGTTGAAGATGGCTTTGGAGGATGGTAAGTTGATTTAATCTCATATTATTGACATAATTGTTCTTGCTTGGTTTGATCCACTTATGGTGGAGGTGTTTAATTATGGATTGTATTATGAATATGGCCTTGAAGGCATTATCTATTGAATTAAAAGTGTTATCAAGTTATGAAGTGTTATAGTACGATGTGAAGGTAAATATGTGAAGGTATTCTTATGGTTATAAGGTGATCTTGTACAAAGTGTTATTGTAGTGTTATATCTTGTTCTTATGCCCTTTGAAAAAAATGGTCCAACACTTAGAAAAAAATTGAGGCGGGTGAACAGTAAAATGCTCACTGGAAATTTCCTTCCCTGTCGGACAGATTTTACGAAAATGGGCATAACTTCTTCGTCCGAACTTCGAATGAGGTGAAACGAAGTGCGTTAGGTAGCTAACTCAAAGGGCTTTCCATGGATATGTTATGGTCCACCCAATAATTTGTGTGCTAGGAGATATGACCCTCCAAAGTAGACCCTCGATAAAGGCTTCACTTGGAAATTTTGGATTTTGATATGGTTGCTCTAAAATTTGGGTTAGACCCATTTCCCACTCAATTTGACCCCCTAAACAATAATATGAAGTCGGATTTTCGAAAAACGAAACGGATTTTTTTATATATAGCTAAACAAGTTTCCGGTAACTTCCGAAGCACTTTTTTTAGGAACTTTTTGGGTCATTTCAGTGTCCCTCCTTGTTACTTAAAGTCTTGAGTGCATGAATGTGTGAAGTGGGCTAGAACTAAGAAATGGTGCCCTTTCTATAAATGCTAAAAGAGAAATTCTAGGCCAAGACTTGAATCGGCAAAACTAAGAAATGGTGCCCTTTCATAAGTCTAGCTTTCCTAAGTAAATGTATAACCTTGAAGGATGGGCCTTAGGGCGAAGTTCCCTTCTTGAGTGAGATGATAGACTTAGAGATGGATGGAGCCGGAACGGCATGAAAATCCTTATCTAAGAAAGTCAAATGAGCTATCCTTATGAACCTTGATTGGCCATAACTAAGAAATGGGGCCTTTCTTGGGAAGAGATACTATGAGTTGGTTGAACTAGAAAAGGAATCCTCTCTAGTACATATGTGAATGAAAATACTCTATGGGAAACAAGGCTAGCACCGAATGGATGTGGTTAGGATGGTGGCCCTACTTGAGTATGAGACTAGGGCACAATGAACATCCTTGGACATCCCCTAAACCATGTGCCTACATGGGTTGATTATTAGTTCTACCTTTGGCAAGTAGAACACCTTCCACGGAGTAGGGTAGACTCCGGATTCCATGCCTAGCTAGTATGGTCTATGTCGGTTATGCCTATTCCCATTGTGTGGGATGTGCACTCTAGTTATTGGATAGGTTCTACAAAGTGTAGGTGGTAGTATGGGATGCTATCTACACATTGCACGAGTAGGCCTAGAAGATGCTAAAGTGAGTTCCCTAAGTCTAAATGACTATTAAGTGGAAGTCCCCTAAATGCTTAAATGTCTCTTAAAGTGGTTCATTAAAGAATTTTGATTTAGTATGTTATATTGTAATGGTACATTCCTTATCTATGGTAACCCTTAGGAACACTTAGGTGTATATAAAGAGATTGTATGGGCGGTCACTTCATGTTTCACATAAGTGTGGCTTTGGGTAACTTGAGATAGAGGTCATGAAATGATGAAAAGGCTTACTTGTCGATTATGTTCATGTATTGTACATTGGTACTAGTTGAGTATGTCTATTATGTGGGTATTGTCTTATATGTGGATGATGACGTGAAATGTGTCTCTTATAATTGTGATATGAAGGTTTTATCAAAAATGGCATGAAAGCATATATTTCAAATAAAGGTCCTTTTTAGCATGTTTTTGCATGGTCATCATACTTAGTACTTAATTGTGCTAATTCCATATTTCTCTATTTTCTACAAGTGTAGGTTTCGGAAAGTAAGCGGGTTCTATAGTAAGCTTGGAACTTGAAGTTCTTCCAAGATCTTGTGGTATGTCCTCGTATGTCGAGGACAAGACTTTTCTATTCTAGTTTTATGATAAGGTTCTTGTAATAGACTTAATAGACTTCTTTTGATTGTAAAGGGCCGTGTCCCTAGTATGTTTTCACGTTTATGTCTAAGATGGCTAAGAGACTTAGTATTCCGCTTGTGTACTTTTGAATGATGTTTTTAAAAGTGACCTTTGAGTCTTATGGGATTTTATTTAAAGAGTTTTTAATTCCGCACTATTTTACATATCTAATGTGATGAATGCTAAGGGCTTGTATGAGGCCTCCGAGAGGTCGAATACGCATGTTACGACTTGGGGATGCTCTCGGGTCGTGACAAACTTGGTATCAGAGCATAAGGTTTTGGGAAATGGTTCTTAGGTTCAAAGTCTCAAAAGCCACGTCTAGTAGAGTCTTGTTCATCGGTGTGAGTCGCGACACATCTATGAGCGAGAGGCTATAGGACGGTAGAAGTTACACTTCTTTCATTATTCTTGAAGTCGTGCCTTAGAGTTTGGTTTATAAGTGTCCTTTTCCTAATCCTTTTCTTGTGTTTATAGGAAATGAATACGAGGGCGAATCGAAGGAGAGAGGAAGATGAGTTAGGTGATGAGGGAGTTCGTCCTCAAGTTGTGCAAAATGGTCAAGGTGTGCAATGTAATCAAGTTCCTATAGGTGAGCAAGAGAATGAGGTCCCGGTGGTTCCCCCGGCCATGACTAATGAAGAGATTAGAGCGGCTTTTGTGACTCTAGCTCAAGCCATGACGGCTCAAGCAAATAGAGATATGGGGCCTAGGGTGAATGCTTATGAGAGTACGGTAGCCTCAAGGTTGAGAGACTTCGTGAGGATGAATCCTCCTATCTTTTTGGGCTCTAGAATTGGAGAAGATCCCCAAGGATTCTTGGATGAGATTTACAAAATTGTGGATGCTATGGGAGTATCTTCTAGAGAGAAAGCGGAATTGGCTTCATACCAATTGAAGGAGGTGGCCCAAATTTGGTACACTCAATGGAAGGCAAATAGGTCGGAGGAGGCGGGTCCTATAGAATTGGAGGAGTTTAAGGAAGCATTCTTGGGTAAGTACTTTCCCCTAGAGAAGAGGGAGTGCAAAATTGAGGAGTTCATTAATCTTAGGCAAGGTAATATGAGTGTGGAGGAGTATGCTTTGAAGTTCTCTATGTTGTCTAGGTATGCTCCATCTTTGGTGTCTAACTCTAGAGAGGAGATGAGTAGGTTTGTTACCGGTGTATCCGACTTGGTGAAAGAAGAGTGTCGTACGGCAATGCTCCATGGTGACATGAATATCTCTAGGCTTGTTGTGTATGCTCAATCTATTGAGGAGTCCAAACTTAAGAGGATGAATAGGGATGTGAAGAGGGGTAGATCCGATGAGCAAGGTCAACCTAGGTTCAAGAAGAGGGTACCAAACCTAGATTTTTCAAGTGCTCCCAAGGTTAACCAAGAGAAAGGTGGTGGATCTCAATTTGTTAAGCCTACTTGTCCCACTTGTGGAAAGAAGCATTTTGGGAAATGTCTAGCCGGTACTAATGGGTGCTATGGTTGTGGAAAGAATGATCACAAAGTGAGAGATTGTCCTAATATTGTGGCTAAAGGAAGGAATGCTAGGCAAGCTCCTTATAGTGGTCCTAGTGTTGATGGTCAAGCAAGGAATCGTTTCTATGCTCTCCAAGCTAACAAGGAAGCAACTCCGGATAAAGGTGCCGGTAAGTCATAATTTCTAGTTTTGTGTTGGAATCCTTTTGTGTTGGTTTAGATGGGTTTCTCCTAAGTGGGGGATGGTATGTTGAATGATGAGTTGAGGTGAGTTTGGAAATTCTTGTCTCTTTCTTCTATTCCTAATCAAGCTTGAGTCATAGAATTGTAGAAGCATGATGCATGGTTATTGGAGTCTTGTGTGAAAAAAATGAGTTTCTATATTTCTCCTTATAATGATGCATGCTTTAAATTGAATTCTTGTTAAATGAGAAAATGAGTTTTCATAATGATGTCTCTCATGTTTATATGCATATATGATGAGTTGCTAAAATATTTCATGAGTTGATTAGTTGAGCATGCTTAAGTGTTTTCTTGATGTGGCATGATTGCGTTTTAATGAGATAATTACATATTGTGTTCTTTGATGTGGTTATGAGCATAAGGTGCTATGGAGAAGGAAGTTCCTCCAAATAAATGAGAAATGGAAAAGGTTTGAGGCATGTTGAGTTGTAGGTGTGATTCCTATTTCCATAAATATGAAGGAAGTTGTGTTGTAATGACTTGTTATGTGGAGTTGATGTTCCTCCTTATTATGTGTATTGATTATATGGTTGTATGCTTGAATGTGGGCTGTTTACTTTGGTCGTTTTCCTTGAAAAGTGTTAAGTGTCATTCGAGGACGAATGTTTCCAAGTGGGGGATAATGTAGCGACCCTAAAAATAGATAGGTGAAACTAGAGCCTAACGTATGAATTTTTAAAGTTTAAGCATAAATTGGAAGTAGTCACTTTTGGAAAAAAAGTTCAAAATCTGGAAATTCGGCCAAGTGTGGAAATCAGTGAGTTTTTTGCCAACTTTGAGCAGTCATAACTCCTAGCTCAGGATTATCCAGGAGTAGTTCCAGTTATGTTTGGAAAGCCCTTGGAACTATCTTTCCAACGCCACCGAGTTTGCTCGATTCCGAGTTTGTATGAGCGAGTTATGCCCTTTGAAAGTTGGGCAGTTGGCAAGGAGTCCGTTCGGAAATTTAAGGGCATTTTGGTCTTTTCACAAATCTTTTCTTTTGAGGTTATATTATTGTGTTAGGCTGATTGTGGATCATTTTGTTCCATTTTTAAAAGAGTAAGGGTTAGGGTTCTTGAGTGAAGGAAGAGAAGAAGAAGGTCAAGTTGGAGCTAAGGTTTCTTGCATCAAATTTTCGTGGGTTTTCTCAATACTTAGGTATGGTGGCTCTTTATCTAAAGCTAGTTTTCGCTTTAGAACCAATTTCAAAGGGTTTTCAATTCTCAAAAGTTATGAAAAACTTCTATTTGTTACTCTACTCAAGGGTTCTTGCATTAAATGGTTTTAAATGATGGATTGTGATATTGTTGATATTAAATTGATGTTTTCAAGTGAAAAATCTCATAAACCCTTGATTTCACAAACTTCTATATTTGACTTACGAAGTGGGTTTGTTGATAATGATTGGGTATTGATGAATTTATGCTTAGAATAGATTGTATTGTTGATGTTTATGATTTTCTATATCTATTGATTAATGTTGAGGATGGCTTTGGAGGATGGTAAGTTGATTTAATCTCATATTATTGACATAATTGTTCTTGCTTGGTTTGATCCACTTATGGTGGAAGTGTTTAATTATGGATTGTATTATGAATATGGCCTTGAAGGCATTATCTATTGAATTAAAAGTGTTATCAAGTTATGAAGTGTTATAGTACGATGTGAAGGTAAATATGTGAAGGTATTCTTATGGTTATAAGGTGATCTTGTACAAAGTGTTATTGTAGTGTTATATCTTGTTCTTATGCCCTTTGAAAAAAATGGTCCAACACTTAGAAAAAAATTGAGGCGGGTGAACAGTAAAATGCTCACTGGAAATTTCCTTCCCTGTCGGACAGATTTTACGAAAATGGGCATAACTTCTTCGTCCGAACTTCGAATGAGGTGAAACGAAGTGCGTTAGGTAGCTAACTCAAAGGGCTTTCCATGGATATGTTATGGTCCACCCAATAATTTGTGTGCTAGGAGATATGACCCTCCAAAGTAGACCCTCGAAAAAGGCTTCACTTGGAAATTTTGGATTTTGATATGGTTGCTCTAAAATTTGGGTTAGACCCATTTCCCACTCAATTTGACCCCCTAAACAAGAATATGAAGTCGGATTTTCGAAAAACGAAACGGATTTTTTTATATATAGCTAAACAAGTTTCCGGTAACTTCCGAAGCACTTTTTTTAGGAACTTTTTGGGTCATTTCAGTGTCCCTCCTTGTTACTTAAAGTCTTGAGTGCATGAATGTGTGAAGTGGGCTAGAACTAAGAAATGGTGCCCTTTCTATAAATGCTAAAAGAGAAATTCTAGGCCAAGACTTGAATCGGCAAAACTAAGAAATGGTGCCCTTTCATAAGTCTAGCTTTCCTAAGTAAATGTATAACCTTGAAGGATGGGCCTTAGGGCGAAGTTCCCTTCTTGAGTGAGATGATAGACTTAGAGATGGATGGAGCCGGAACGGCATGAAAATCCTTATCTAAGAAAGTCAAATGAGCTATCCTTATGAACCTTGATTGGCCATAACTAAGAAATGGGGCCTTTCTTGGGAAGAGATACTATGAGTTGGTTGAACTAGAAAAGGAACCCTCTCTAGTACATATGTGAATGAAAATACTCTATGGGAAACAAGGCTAGCACCGAATGGATGTGGTTAGGATGGTGGCCCTACTTGAGTATGAGACTAGGGCACAATGAACATCCTTGGACATCCCCTAAACCA
This sequence comes from Solanum okadae, assembly GCA_036553675.1. Classification (NCBI taxonomy): domain Eukaryota; kingdom Viridiplantae; phylum Streptophyta; class Magnoliopsida; order Solanales; family Solanaceae; genus Solanum; species Solanum okadae. Next base: position 38,949,742 of record CM071678.1, read on the forward strand.
TGTGCCTACATGGGTTGATTATTAGTTCTACCTTTGGCAAGTAGAACACCTTCCACGGAGTAGGGTAGACTCCGGATTCCATGCCTAGCTAGTATGGTCTATGTCGGTTATGCTTATTCCCATCGTGTGGGATGTGCACTCTAGTTATTGGATAGGTTCTACAAAGTGTAGGTGGTAGTATGAGATGCTATCTACACATTGCACGAGTAAGCCTAGAAGATGCTAAAGTGAGTTCCCTAAGTCTAAATGACTATTAAGTGGAAGTCCCCTAAATGCTTAAATGTCTCTTAAAGTGGTTCATTAAAGAATTTTGATTTAGTATGTTATATTGTAATGGTACATTCCTTATCTATGGTAACCCTTAGGAACACTTAGGTGTATATAAAGAGATTGTATGGGCGGTCACTTCATGTTTCACATAAGTGTGGCTTTGGGTAACTTGAGATAGAGGTCATGAAATGATGAAAAGGCTTACTTGTCGATTATGTTCATGTATTGTACATTGGTACTAGTTGAGTATGTCTATTATGTGGGTATTGTCTTATATGTGGATGATGACGTGAAATGTGTCTCTTATAATTGTGATATGAAGGTTTTATCAAAAATGGCATGAAAGCATATATTTCAAATAAAGGTCCTTTTTAGCATGTTTTTGCATGGTCATCATACTTAGTACTTAATTGTGCTAATTCCATATTTCTCTATTTTCTACAAGTGTAGGTTTCGGAAAGTAAGCGGGTTCTATAGTAAGCTTGGAACTTGAAGTTCTTCCAAGATCTTGTGGTATGTCCTCGTATGTCGAGGACAAGACTTTTCTATTCTAGTTTTATGATAAGGTTCTTGTAATAGACTTAATAGACTTCTTTTGATTGTAAAGGGCCGTGTCCCTAGTATGTTTTCACGTTTATGTCTAAGATGGCTAAGAGACTTAGTATTCCGCTTGTGTACTTTTGAATGATGTTTTTAAAAGTGACCTTTGAGTCTTATGGGATTTTATTTAAAGAGTTTTTAATTCCGCACTATTTTACATATCTAATGTGATGAATGCTAAGGGCTTGTATGAGGCCTCCGAGAGGTCGAATACGCATGTTACGACTTGGGGATGCTCTCGGGTCGTGACATAAAGCATTCTCCAAACAATACAAAGTCTACTTCCAAATCTTTCCAAGTCTTTCTAAGTCTTTCTTGCATTCTCTTAGCGATCTTAGCATAAAGGGCTTACTTGAGCTTACAAGATCTTGAAAGATTAGTGAGTAAGTTGTCAAGTGTCGCATGGAGCTTTAGTAAAACCCTAAGTCTGTTACACTAGGACCCCTATATAAGTGATTTTAACTCTAAAACTAACCCATTCAAGTCATTATTTCCAAAATCCAAAATAAATCCCCAAAGCTCTTCTCTCAAATATTTCTCTCTCTAGAAACTAGAAGAAGAAGAAGGAACGAAGTTCAAGCTAGGATCAAGGTCAAGGTTAATTCCTCCATTGAAGTTTAGCATTGGGCTTTGTTGTTAAGGTATGGTCTCTTTCATCCATGGAGTTCCTTCAGAATCTCCAATTTCAAAAACATAGAAATCCCCAATTGTTAGGGTTTGATTCAAACGTCATGGGTTCCTTTCGAACTTGATTTAAATGATTTAATTGAGTTATATTAAGCATGAATTGATGATTTCTTATGGTTTTTATGAAGCTCCCCCATGAACCCATGTAATTCCCATATTTCTCAATTGTGATCTTATGATGTGGGTCTTTGTTAATGAAAGAGGAATTTTATGAATTTATGCATGAAGTGATAAAATCACATGAATTATAATGAAATCCATGTCTAATGCTTGAATTATATATGTGATGATTGAAACTAGTCTTTGAACCTTGAAAGGGAAAAGTATGAGATTATGCATGTTTTTATGAAATCTATGTAAATGCTTTAAGGACACTTTGAGAGTAAAGTGTCAATGATTATGATATTGTTGTTGTGTTGATTGAAAGGACATTCTCATCGAGATTAACATGATGTGAAAGGTTGGTTTTCTCACATAATGAAGACTCTAAGGTTGAAATGCTTTCTAACCTAATTGAATATAAGATTAAGTGATCACGGACGGTGAAAAGTTTACGCACGCATGGTCTAAGGAGTTATCTTAATGAACTAAATTGGATTGGTTGTCACGGCCATCCTTCCATGAGACATGAGTTAAGTTAGGACTTAATAACTACTCCATGGGATTTATGCTTAGCACCGAGTGGATATTGTATCGAGATGGAAGTCCTCACGTTAGTACAGGCCGGGTTTCTAGAAGCAATCTCTTGAGATGGAAGCCCTCACGTTAGTAGAGGTCGAGTTTCTAGTAACAATCTCCTTATCCCATAAATTGTGTGCCCCTATAGGATGTTTAGCTAGTGGATCCACTTAAGCTAAGAGTTCATGGTTCTACCTTAGGCAAGTAGGACAACCTTTTTCAATGTGGGTGACACTAGGGGATCATGTTATAGCTCACATGGTCTCTTGTCAGTTAAGGCTTATTCCCACAATAACAAGATAATAATGAACTAAGACATGCTTAAAGAAGTATCTCATAGTGTTCAAAGGTTTTAAAGATGATGCTATCTTGCATTGAAGATGATGTTATGACTTATGTTTTTCCAACTCTCTGATATGATGTTTTAACTTGTTAAATTGCATGTTATGAAATGAAATGCCCTTTTTTGCATAATTTAAATGTTTTTATGCATAGTCATCATACTTGGGGGTTGTTTGGTAGGGTGTATTAGAAAAAATAATGCAAGCATTAGCTTTGTGTATTACTAGTACCTTGTTTGGTACTCTTTTCTAACCTATGTATAACTAATGTTTGCGTTAGTTATACACTCTATTGTGTGTTAAGTTGTGTATTACTAATACCATGGATTTCTAGGTATTAGCAATGCAATGATTTTAATACATGCATTAGCTCATTTAAGGACTCAATTACCCCTCAAATCCCTTTTTACATCTTTCCATCATAATAGTGGAGGGTATCTTTGTAAATAATTTTTTTTATGCAATACATGTTATTTTTAATGCATAAAAATAATTTATGTATATTTAATGCAAGCATATCTAATACATGCATTACTAATACACTCTATTTAGCATTATTCGTATACACTCTACCAAATGACCCCTTAGTGTATTGTTGTACTAACACATATTCTTGCCTACATTTTTCCCAAATGTAGGGTCCGACAGTCAGGGTCATCAGTTTCATGGCAAAGTGTTGATCTAGAGATTTGGAGCTTTGGTGAGTCCTCATGCTTCGAGGACGGAGTTTTATTGTTTAGTTCATTTTTCATTGTATTTCCCTTTTTGGACATGATGTATGGGCTAGGCCAAATTTCATTCAATTGTAATAGATGGCTATGATGAGACAAAGTGTCTAGACTTCCATTTTTCTATAAAAATTGTTTTGGACTTAAAATGTTGTTTTAATCTTATGTTATATTTCTTATGTTTATGAGAGTTAAGTGTCTTGTATGAAGTCCTTTCGGGTTCTATACACCATGCTACATCTAGGGGTACCCCTGGGTCGTGACACTGTGACATCCCTAACCCCCCTCATAACTGAAATTCAAACACATTTCCATCAGTAAAGGACATAACTTTGGTGAACTAGAGATCTAAAATGAGTCCAAAATCCTCAACTCATCACATGTCAAGAAAAGCTCATTCTTATTCGGATTTCGACACTATTTCATTGCTCCTAACCGCTTGAGGAAGATCATCACGTGCCCTAAGATTTGTTATTACATCGGTCTTCAAATTATAAATTTCAAGCTCTAGTTGGATCACTTCATTGCACTGACGAAAATACAAGTCAACAAGTGCATCCCTCCATTGGAACAAGTCATCCCATAGTATCTTACAAAGCTCAAGATGTATGCTTACGCCCATGAGCCATATTTTCCTTACAATTCCCATTGTGTCACTCATTTCTTTGTACTGAGAGGCATCTACACATTTTTGCCGTACATGAGGTCCTCCACAATAGGGACAAGATTCATCAACATAGGGATTGCAACTCTCAAACTTGGTTTCATCAGAAGACGCCATAGAAACAAAAAGGCAAAAACTACAAAAACACAAACTTATATTTACAAGATGGATTAAAACAAGTGAACTATAAATTCAAAACCAATTCAATAAACCAAATTGTTCCCCGGCAACCGTCATTTTTTATAATGATTAATTACGCTTACCAAATTAAAAATGTAGGCGATTTTATGCAAAATAATACCCAACTTATGAGTTCAAGGTTAAATTCCACAAGGAACAATGGAAGGGCAACCGAAAAGATAAAGAATCGTTTGAATCAAACAATGGGTACAAGTATTTTTCAAGGGAGGGGGAGGGGGGTTCAATAGGGGGTAAACACTAAGCTAAGAAAAAAAAATTAAAGATATTTTGATCACAAACTTTTTGACTCAAGGATAGAAAATAGGTTCGGGAATGAGAATTTTATTCATGTTCAAATGATCCATCACAAATAACAAAACATCATCTAGATAATTATGGGTAAGTTAACTATGTCTTGCATTCTCAAGTACCCACTTGTATCTTTCGATCACAAGTATATCTTGACTAATTCTTTCGAACTAAGCAAGTATAATAAATTTAACAATCCAACATTAGGATTATAATATCTCTAGCTCAAGTCAATAAGATGAGGGTTAGACTGGATCTGGACTTTCTCAAGCTCTAGACCTTTAGTCAATTCTCAAATCATGCTAATCAATTTTTCCTACACTTAACCCTCTTTCTCAAGCAAGATCCAGATAAATAGGCAAGTCTTTGGGTTGATCACTTACTTAGAAGATAATTAAAGTATGAGATAAATTAGAGAATCAAAGACCCATATCATAAACAAGATAATATTCAATTAATTGGAAAAGCACAAAACAAGAATCAAAACCACAATATCTAAATTTGAAAACCAAACACTACAACTATGAATATTCAAGAAAAACCAAGAGTTGAAGAAAGATTTTAAATTTCACACATTTAAGCTTTCAATCTTCACTCTTCAAGTTGAGTGGTGACTCTCTCCTATCAAATTAGGGTTGATTAGCTCTATGATAGGTCTAAGATATGTGATACATTTCCAGAAGTGTTAAAATGCAACACCTGCATCATTGTAGCCCTTCAATCACTAGCGTAGACATTTAGTCACACATGCAACATTTATAGTGGCAATCCCTTCTCCCCATGCATAGATCTACTATCCATTGAGTAACGTAAGAGCGATAATTTCCCACTGATACAACTCATGTATAATAGTAATAGCCTCACTGCATCGCCTATTATTTTGTAGGCATGGGCTTGTCAATGCGGGTCCTGTTTCGTAGGTGCGATGGACCTAGAAGTTCATTAGCTAAGACTATAGGCCTTGTGTGCCCTACAAGAGATTATCGAGGGTCTCTATACTAGGGGATGCTGGAACAAGAAAGAGAATATGAGTTCTCTCAATAGCAGAGGGCCCACTTCCCTATATGCTTACAAAAGGGGAATACTTGAGTATCATAGATTAGCCAAGAGAAAAAGATGGCTTTTCCCGGATAAAATTTAAAAAAAATTCACGAAAAGCAGACATGAAATAAGAAATCCAGTGTTTCACTAAGATTTTGAATACACACGTGGAAACAATAAAATCAAACTATATTCTTATTGATTCTACATATTTATTCTTACCTCTATAAATATACCTTTATTCAAATTAAATAAAGATATAGAAACTAAAAAAACTAAATCAAATTGGAATAAGATAAAGAACACATGAATGATTAGAGAGAAAGAGATCTTTAACCCCCTAACCTAGTTTTTAATATTAAATCTAAACCATATCTAACACATATATTATCATCTCGGTCATATTTTAGCATTGTGCTCAATCGTTTCCACATAACGTAAAATAATTAAGGCTTGAATGCATTCAAAACTTTAGGAGCAGCTCATTTACCTTTTCTCGAACAAAAGTAGAGTGGGGGTATCAACTATGAAAATGAAAGATATGAATAATCGAGTTATTGAAAATTACTGGAAACCATGAGAGTAATGGGAGATTAAAAAAATGGGTAATGAAGAGGTCTAGTAGAAGGAAATATAAAAAAATTGATTGTGAAATAAAAAAATTATACGTTGAAATTACTTATGTTGATAAGTATGTTATACTTTAACTGATTTGAAATGACCATTAATTGAAATTTAAAAGTAATGTCAAAATAAATGATCTATTTTAGTACGTCATGAGCAAACTAGCTAGCCATCAATACATAAATAAATTATAAATAATTGTCCGATAAAATAATATTCAGACAATTGGTCATCAATAAATTTTTAAAAGTAATTTAATTGTTTGTAAAACTTTGCAATTGCCAATTGTCAAAAAGAAATGGGAAAATATTCACATGAATTAGTGTCACTATTCACTCGACGGATTCAGATATAGATATAGATTTTCATTATGGTTAGATATCGTCAAGATATCGATATATTAACATATGTTAATCGCTTTGAAATTATTGTTGGAAATCCAATAAATTCTAGCAGTAGGAGGGTGAGAAGGAGTAGTTGATGAAAGAAGAAGAATAAAGCTCAATTCGACAGTATTATTTATCTAGCAAGGAAAAAGATATATATTGGATACTTATAAACCAGATTTTGGTTGTCATTTTTTTGGGTAACTTCTAGCAAAGAATGTTGGATTTGAGAAGAACATGCGCTGAAAAAAGTGGTGAATCAAATTTTCTGATGAAAACTTATTTTCTTTTTCTAGTAAAGAATCTTGGAATTAAAGAAGTACATGAGTTTAAAAAGTGGTAAATGGCATTTTTCGATAAAATCCTATCTTTTTGCTCTGTAAAAACGGTTGGATTTAAAGAAGAACAAGAGCAGAAAAAATAAGTGGTAAATCAAATTTTCCGATTGAAACTTATTTTTTTTCCTTAGTAAATAATCTTAGATTTAAAGAAGAACAAGAACCGAAAAAATAAAAAATCAAATTTTTTGATGAAAACTTTAATCTTTTCCCAAGTAAAAAATGTTGGATTTAACGAAGTACAAGAGCTGAAAAAGTGGTAAATCAATTTTTTCGCTGAAAACTTATTTTTTTTTCTCAATAAGAATATTAGTTATAAAAAATAAAAGTAGAAAAAGTGGTAAATCAAATTTTTCGATGAATTCGTTATTTTTTCCCAATAAATAATGTTGAATTTAAAGAAGTACAATAGCTTTAAAAAGTGGTAAATCAATTTTTTTTTATGAAAACTCATTTTTTTCTTAGTATAAAATGTTACATTTAAAGAACAAGAGCAGAAAAATGGTATATTAAATTTTCTAACAAATTCTTTATATTTTTCACAGTAAAATGTAAGTTTTGGGTCGTGGATTGCCCATGTAGACCAATCCGACCCGATAGAATTTTCTCTGACCTAATTCTCTTTAATTAATTAATTAATTAAATTGATAATCTTTTATAAAGGATAAGGGGATACAGTTACAAAGTAGTTGCTCAACTTCTTCTTGAAAGACTCTTAGTGGGGGTTAGGGTTGTTCATGGTTATGGTTATAAAACCAAATCAAACCGCAATCCGAAATAAATCAATTTTTAAAAAAATCAATATTTGGTTTGATTTGGTTAGGTTTGGTTTTAAATTTTTAAAATTTGATACTATTTGATTTGGTTTTGGTTTTACAAAAAATTAACCGCAAAAATAACCAAACTGAATCGAGAAGTTATATATAAATTTTATAATTTTTTATAAATAAAATATGAGTATTTTTGATAAATTTTAATTAACTTAAGTTTTTAATTTTACTATATTATGAAGCCCAACACTTAAATTTTAGATGAACTATTAAAAGAGTTAAGTCTAAATCCCTCAATATTCATTAAAGATCACACTTTCTCTATTCTTTATAAAAATTTCTAACGCAACACTGAATAATTTAAAGTTAAAGCTAAATAAGATGGTAATTGATTAGTTTTGACTATGAAATATTGGTTATTTTTTTTAGAAGTAATTTCTCAATATTTAAGGTGTAATTTTATTAAAAAGTCTATTGATAAGATGTTGAGATCTCCAGAATATTAAACCAACTTTATACTATTGACAATAAGTTTTTTTAGTTTCTGAAACTGGGTACATTGGATGAATCACTTTGTTCGTGTAATAGCTTTTTTTGTGAATTATTCATGTATTAGGCGTTTGTGTCTATTGAGATGCGTATATCCTCAACAAAGTTATTACTTTCGAACCGAAAAAACTAAACCAAACCGACGGTGAATTTTTTAATTTGAATTGATTTGGTTTTAGAAATTTAAAACCCGATTAAATTGATTTGGTTTTGATTTTAACTAATAAATGACCCAAATCGAACCATGAACACCCCTAGTGGGGGTATCTTTCAAAATGTGAGAAAAAAGAGGAGACGGTGAAAAACAAAAGATCGGAAAAGAAGAAACGAAATAGTAAACAAAAAAACTCTTAGTTTGTGAACTCCACTATGTTTCCTTTGAGAGACAAAGTCGATCTTGTGAATGTTCGGATTTGGAGTGAATCTACAACAAAGTTACTGTAAAAAAAAATTGTTGCAAGTATTAAGGTATACAACTTGATGTTTTGCCATTAAAAATCCTTCATTGGTATCAAAGTGTTGCTTATTGATTCTGTTTTTCGATGCATCTATGTGATTTCACTGTGTTGTTAAAAAGAAATAAATTGTGACTATTTTTTTTGAAAATCGGTGAAAAGAAATTTTTTGGAAGAAGTTAGAATTTTTTTTAAAAAAAAGATTTTTGAATATGGATTAATTACATTGTAGATATGATTCTTTGTCCTACAATGAAAGTGATTTTGTGGTTGATTTGTTTAAGAAAATTTGTTGTTGTTTTCTGTCTTTTTGGATTTGCATGTTCAAAAATTTTGCATGAAACTTTAATTTTCATGATATACTTGTGCTTAGCTTTTCATAAATCTATTATAATAGTAAAATAAATTTAAAACAAGTGAGCTATGTTTTTTTAAAAAGTTGGCTGATTTTGGACTATTTTTTCAAAAACACTGCTTTTGTTAGTTGCGATTTGGAAATTGTTTATTCAATATTTTAGTTCGAAACTTAATTTTTATGATCTACTCGTTCGTAGCTTTTCGTAAACACATATTACTAAAACTAATTTAAAACGAGTGAGATATGATTATTTGAAGTTGGGCTGAAAATTAAGAAGAAAAAAAACTTTTTGACCTTTGTTTTAAGGATTATTTTTTTGAGAAAGTTTTTGTGTCATTTTAGGATTATTCTTTTGGAAAAGGATTTTTTATCCTTTTTAAGATGGTTTTTGATATATATATATATATATATATATGTTATTATTATTATTATTTAAAAATTGGTCTGGATAATTCATTTAGTTCTTAAGTTCCTTAAATAATTTTTATTCTACAAATAATAGTGACATATGTTGTCATATTGAGTGGTACAACCATTTTTATTGTTTCCTTATTCCTATTTCAGACATGGTTGAACAACAACAAACTTGATTTACTTCAAGTGGGAGTTCTTGAGGTCGAGCAAAGAGACAAAGTAGAAGAGCACGTCACCATATACATGTTTTTGAGGACGTGAAATCGTACGAATTTGTGCTCCAAGGGAGACACAAAATTTGTTAAGGAGTCAAAGGACTATTCGAAGGAAAGGAGAAAAAGATCTTAAAGAGTTCAAGTATTTAAAGATGGATCCTCTTGACTCGTTACTAGACTTCCTCAAATCCTTTAACATGATATTAGATGAGGTTAATGAAAATTTCATTCAAATTGAGGAGGGGGTTGCATTTGACGTTTTGTATCATTCCTTACCAGAGTACTGGAAGATTAAACTGATTAAAACTTATTTCGACATTGAGAATAATGAACCATTATGAAAGTATGTGGTAAATATAGGAGTTAAGTGGGTAAAACTTCACAACATAAACATAGTTTAGTATTGAATATTTTGTTTATTCTTTACAAATTATGTACTGAACATTTTTTATTATGCTTTAAATATGAATATTTGAATTTTATCCTTTTTATAAATTAGTGAATTGTTATTCTATTGTGCATTATCATATAGTGTTTGATTATTAGAATGTAAATGATTGTGATTATGATCTAAAATATATGTAAGTATACACATTAATAAATTAGTTTCGAATTTTGATTAAATATTTAGTTTGTATATGATGATTGGATGCTTATGTGTCTTTACGATAATACATTAAATATGAAACATTTAAGAATTGTTTGCTTAGTTGTGTATGTCACATGAATAATTGATTAAAAATTCTTGCCTTATTATATCTCAATTAAGACATGACATCAAAAAGTATCATTTTGACTTAAACAAAGGTGAAAAACCGAACAACGACAATAACGACATCTTCATAAAATATGGTATGTACTGGAAGAGAAAAATACACTCGAAGGGATAAATCATGTTTTAAATCAACCAGAAGAGGGAAACACTACATAACACAAAAGAGATCTTGAAGCTTATAAAGCTTGGAAAAAGGCTAACTCCATTGCACATGAAATAGTAGTTAATTTTGTGGTTGATGACCTCATAAATGAATGTAAGGAATTTCCCACTCCTCATGCTATGTGGGAACATCTGCGAGGAGCATATGGGGTACATCTGTAATCCGCCTCCAACAATTGATTATCAAATGTGACACTTATAAGAAGTGTCATGATCAAAATGTCAAACAACACTGAGAGTGATGTCAACCATAATAGCTCAATTCAAGAGTGTTGGTCATGTTCTTTCAGATGAACACCAAGCTCAGGTAGTGATCCTGTCTCTTCCCACTAATTGGGAACATTTGAAGGTTAGCTTGACCTTTAATGACAGGATCCACCGACCATGTGAGTCGAGATCGAGAAGCATTTGTGGAGTTTCAACGACTTTCATCTAAATTAAGGTGGATCTATGTAGGAATTAATGCTAAACTAGAAGTCAAAGGGATATGCACTTGCAAAGTGGACTTGCGTGGTGGTCGTTCTTTAATGCTACATGACGTCAGCGATTCGATGAAACTTAGTATTTGTGTATGTTCTTTTAGACGTTGGTTTTGATTTGTTTTTAGTCCTAATGGTGTTAGAATAACTCTAGATAATATTTTATATGAATTTTTTTGACTCTGTTATGACCATTTTATCGTTTTAGATTGTAATCTTTTAACTTATGACTATTATGTTGACCGTTGTATAATGACATGCTATTCAAATAATAATGATATTGATGTTATTACGTGACATGCAAGACTATGTCACATAGGAAAGATTGAATGAATAGGTTGACAAAAGAAGGACATTTAGGTTCTTTCACCAAAATTTATATGTGAACTTGTGAAAATTGTCTTGCTGGAAAGATCACATGTAAACCATTTGAGAAAGCTAATAGAGATGTGTTCTCACTTCAATTAAGTCATTATGATATTTGTGGTCCAATGGATGTGAGGGCAAGGTATGGTGCTAAACACTTCATTACATTTATTAATGATTTCACGCATTTTGGTTACGTCTATTTGATTTCTCATAAATCTGAAGCACTTGAGTGCTTTAGAAAATATATGAATAAAGTTGATAATCAATTAGATAAAAGAATAAGGCTTTAAGAACCGATAGAGGACGTGAATATTTGTCAAAAAAATTTGAAGAATTATGTACTAAAAAGGGTATTAACGGACAACTAACTACTCCTTATACACCTCAACAAAATAGTGTAGTTGAAAGAAAGAATAGAACATTATTGGATATGACTAGGTCAATAATGGCCAGGCACATTTGTTTATCTCTTTCTGGGGAGATGCATTATTGATTGCGACCTACATATTGAATAAAGTGCCTTCTAAATCGGTATCTTTCACTCTTTATGAACTTTGGACCTTTCATAAAACAAACCGAAAGATCAACGACTGTGGAATTATGCAACATACATTAAAGATCATTTTGGTGAGTTTGATAAACTAAGTCCAAAAGAAAAGAAATTTATCTTTATAAGGTACTCTGAACGCTCCAGAAGGTATGTGTTCATTGATGAACTGGAGGATGGAAGTATTACTGAAATTGTATCACGAGATGTAAGATTTTTGGAAAATAATTTTCCCAAAAAGGGTGAAATATGTGAAGTTGAGCCTCTCTAGGAAATGTTGAAGTTAGAAGATCAAGCAATATCATCATACATACTTGACAATTTAATGGATCAAGAAATGATATCCGATCCGCGTGGGAGTTATGAATCCCAAAATTCTATAGAAGAATTTGAACTTCAATTACGTAAGAGTACAAGGAAAGGTGTACCTAAACGATCTTATGAGATTGTGGATTATGTTTTCTTCGTATCTCTTACATAATTGGATGAACCTTATTCTGTAACTAAGGCCTTATCGAGCCCTAAAAGGGATGAATGGTTAAAAGCGATGAGAGAAGAATTAGAGTCCATGAAAATCAATAAAGTCTGGAATCTAGTTGACATTCCTAAGGAATGTTAAACTATTGGGAATAAATAGATTCTCAAAGTTAAACGCAAATTGGATGGGTCAATAGAAAGCCACAAAGCACGATTGGTGACAAAAGGTTTTACTCAAGAAGTTGGAATACACAATGAGAAAACCTTTTCACCGGTTGTGAAGTTTATCTCCAAACGATTACTTTTAGATATTGTTGCACGTTTAGATCTAGAATTACACCAAATGGACGTGAAGACCGCTTTTCTCAATGGAAAATTAATCGAGGAAATCTACACGGAACAACCAGTAGGTTTCGTTGTTAAAGCCTAATAAAAGAGAGTTTGTAATTGAAAAGATCAATTTATGTCCTAAAGCAATCTTCAAGGTAGTGGTACCTGAGATTTCATAAGGAGGTGATGTCATTTAATTTTACCATTTGATGAAGACCATTGCATCTATGTGAAAAAGTCCAATAGAAAATTTATAATTCTTTCTCTTTACATAGATGATACTTTATTAGCTGGAAATAGTTTGGAGTATGTAAAAATTGTCAAGTCATGGCTTTCAAAATTATTTGATATGAAAGATATAAGTGAAGCAGACTATATATTGGGTGTTAAGATCCAAAGAGTCTATTCCCAAATTTTTTGAGTTTATCTCAAGAAACTTACATAAAGAAAATATTGGAACGCTTTTGAATGAATAGTTGTGAATCTATAGATATTGTTGTAGCAAGGGGTGAAACTTTAAGCCTTGAAATGTGTCCAAAGACTGAAAACGAAAAGGAAGACATGTATCGAGTTCCGTATTCTAGTATTGTCGGGAGTTTGATGTATGCTATGATGTGTACTCGCCCAAACATTTGTTATGACATAAGTCTAGTTAGCATGTATTAATCCAATCCTGGAAGAGATCATTGGAAAGGAGTAAGTAAAATATTTTGATACCTGCAGGGAACTACAGATCATTCACTATGTTATAGTGGATCTGATTTATTTGTAAATGGTTATATAGATGCTAATTGGACTGGTGACCGGAATGATAGAAAATCAACATCCGGTTATGCTTTATTACTAAATGATAGTGTTATTTCATGAAAAAGTAAGAAGTAAACTTGCACAACTCTTTCAACCATGAAATCTGAATTCATGCCTTGTGTGCCTGTAATACAGAAAACTATTTGGCTAAAGAATTTTTTTGAGCATTTGAGTATTGCAAAGAATTCTAAGGATTTTATGATTCTATACTGTGATAGTCAAGCGGCTATCGTATACACAAAGGATCCTAAGTATCACAGCAAGACCAAACACATTGACATCAAGTATAAAATTGTGAGAGACGTAGTGACAAATGAAAAAAATAACTTTGCAATACATTGCTATACGTGAAATGATAGTTGATCCTTTAACAAAGGTCATTTTCTAGAGACTTGTTTGAAAAACATGATAAGGCTCTAGTTTTGCGTAGGATTTGATGATAGTTTTAGTATTGTAAAATAAGTTGATTGTTATAATATTCTCTTCTATACAATACTATTGAATTTATGTTATGTATAGTATGCATGTGATATTTTGTAAGAAATAAAATGTGTCGAACAAGTTACGAGATTGTCTCTCTCACATTAGCAATCACCTTTTACGTTGATAAACGTGAACAAATGAGTTTCACCACCATATTATGACTTGTTTTATGCGTCACACAAGAGTTTATCTAAGAAAATGAGTTAAGGATGATTGAAAAAAGAAAGTAGGGTTAAACATCAGGAGGTGTTTAGACCAAGGTATGTACGATGTTAGATAATCGAAATAATGAGACACATACACCAGTATAAGGTGAAAACATCGTAGCACATGTTTCATACCACGTGTGACAAGCGATCAATGGATCAATGAAAGAATGGTTACCTTCTTCTTCATTGTGTGAGACCCCGAAAATTTAAAATGACTTTTCAACGAAATACCCTTTGACCTTTTGATGTTTCTTGAAGTTTCAACCAATATTGCTACTTTATCCTATACTAATAGTCATGAATGATTTGGCAATGCAGTGCATGTTTAGGAAAGTAGTTGAATTGAAACATATAAATTCGAATATAATGGAAATACGATGAATTGAATAATAAATTTGTATACACAAGCAGGCTATTGCACTAACCATACTGGTATTGAGTGTAATTGTGTGTATAAAGTTAAACATGAACTTGAATTAACCTCTTTAAGAGGATGAGAGAACGAATAAGTGACTACTGAAGTAGTGAATGAACTCTGGAGAATTGTGAGTAATAATGTCCTTAAAATTGTAGTGAATTCTTTCGACATGTGATTGAATTCCTATGTAGGGCTTGTAAAACCTTAAATGTAAGCTTTTTGATGCTCACATGTCGCATGAACTATTTGTCATATGAATTTGTGTGTTTGATTGATGTTGTGTTGGCTTGGGTCTTGTCCACCATGTGCGAAGTGAGAGATGTAAGTTTTGGGTCGTGGGTCGCCCATGTGGACCGACCGATCCGTATGATTTTGTTCAACCTGATCCAATTTTTCCGATCCGATTTGATTAAATTAATTAATTAAATGAATAATCCTTTTTAAAGGATAAGGGAAAACAATTACAAAGTAACTGCTCAACCTCTCCTTAAAAGACTCCAGTGGGGGTATCTTTCAGAATGTGAGAGAAAGAGAGGAGACACTGAAAAGCAAAAGATTAGAAAAGAAGAAAGAAACAAAAAAGAAAAAACTATCCTAGTTTTCTTCACAATTCAATCAATACACTAAGAAGATTCTTAGTTTGTGAATTGCTCTATGTTTCATTTAAGAGACTAAGTCGATCTTGTGGCTGTTCGGATTTGAAGCGAATCTACAACAAAGACATTGTCAACAATTTCCGCTGCAAGTATTAAGGTACACATCTTGTTGTTGTTTTGCCATTAAAAATCCTTCAAAAATGTTAGATTTAATGATGTACAAGAGCTGAAAACTAGTGAATCAGTTTTTCCAATGAAAACTCATTTTTCCAAGAAAAGACACTCAATTTTGAGTGAGATACATAACCTGGCCATATCAAGAAGGTGTGTTCAATATGCATATTGTGTACATTATAAGGTGTTTAATAAGTCGATTTAGTATCAAGTATCTGAATATTTTTTTTTGTGAAGTATAAAAGGTTGTCTATCAATGCATTATGTATTAAGGGGTCGTTTGATAGAGTGTATTAAGAAAAATAATGCATGCATTATTCTTGTGTATTAGTAGTACCTTGTTTGGTACTCTTTTCCAACCTATGTATTCATAATGCTTGCGTTATTTATACACTATTGTGTATTAATGTGTGTATTGCTAATACCATGAATTTCTAGGTATTAGCAATGCTATGGTTTTAATGCATGCATTAACTTAATTAAAGACCCAATTGCCCCTCAATACCCTTCTTTTTTATATATCTTTTCCACCACAATAGTGAAGAATATCTTTGTAAATAATTTTTTAATGCAATGCATTTTATTTTTAATGCATCAAACCAAACAATGCATAAAAATAATTTATGTATAATTAATGCAAGTATAACTAATACATAACCAAAAAAGATCTTTCTAATGAAAGAAGTTACTTGTTCCCTTGGAGAAAAGGCCCAAAATAGTCCTTCATCTTTGCATTAAGACTCAAAATCATCCTTGAGTTTTCATATGGAGCATAAATAGTCCCTCATGTTTGCAATATTGGTGCACTTTTGGTCCTTATCCAAAATTTTGCATATTTTTTAACATTGATTTTATCCATAATTTATGTATATGGAATGTTCAATCATCATTTTATCTATTTAGTAGAAATAATAACACGACGTGGGAGAATGCGAGAAGAAAAGTATCTTATTTTGTTTAGTAGAAATCGTATTGCAGGTAAAGTTGAGAGGTTCATCACGACGATTTCACGTGCAATAGTACAATTTTTTCTTTTCTTACAAGGTCATATGTTAAATGTTCTTAGCTTAGTAGTAGTATTTCTTCTGAACAGAACAAGGTGTTCTTCTTCTCAACTCCTCTCACATAGAATTATTATTTCTACTAAATATATATAAAAAAATGATTGGACATTCCTTACATAAAATTGTGGACAAAATTAATGTTAAAAAATATGCAAAAATTTAGGGGAGAACCAAAAGTGCACCAATATTGCAAACATGAGGAATTATTAGTGCTCTATGTGAAAACTTAAGGATAACTTTGAGTCTTAACCCAAAGATGAAGGACTATTTTCGACCTTTTCTCTCTGTTCCCTTGTTATGAATAAATAAAGTTTTTTATCCTCCAATCAAAATTCCCCAACCCAAAAAGTGATGCTTGGAAAGTAGATGTATATTAAATTTGGTAGTGGAATTTATCCACTCACCCTCAACTTTTGGCCTTTCCCGAGTGTTACCGAACAATACACCTTAGCAGCACGCTTCCATCTTTTCAAACACCCTTTGCTTGTTGCCACCGCTGTAGCTTCCCCCATTTCTGCCGCTCCAAATGTTGCCTGCCCAATCTTTGCCAACGACTAAACCCAGCTCCTCCCTTTTAGACTTCATCGATCCTAATTGAGGCTCCCTTTTCAATCAATTATCTAATTCAGTCCTACTGCTACTGAGAATCTCTCGGTTTTGTATGATTCACAATTTTAATGCTGCTGAAAGCAATTATATAAAAGCTGAAACGATTTGCACTGATGTTCAAAAGCAACAATGTTACCGCCAGGCTTTTTGAGCGCCAGATTTGCACCCCTGCTCCTGGCACCAGCGTATGTTTCTTCTTTTCATCGCTGTTGTTTTATTTATCTTTACTGTGAACTTCATTCAACAGCTCAACCCTTTATGTTGTCACTTTTTTCTTATGAAATACTTATGCTCTTTGTTTTGTAATTCAACTGCCAAGTTGCAATTGTGAGACTAAATTACGATTTTGTTAACCTTTTCAATAGGGGGTGATTTTGTCTCCGCAAACCGTGTGCTGTATTATTACCTTAAATTGCGAAAATTTCTTTTTCTACCATATAGGGGAGAAAAACATTCCCCTCACTTATGGGCAAGGGTGGGACCACATGGAGATGTATAGATGTTCCAGCACCATAGTCTCAAATTCTGATGTATTTATAATGTCATTAGTATTATGATATATTTTTTAGCGAGCAGCCATGGCTACAAAGTTGTTGGGTGCATTAGCTGAAAGCAAGACGAAGTCTCACAAACATTTTAAGGAGGGATCAATACCAAGCTTTTCCATTTAAATTCATCGCAGGCCGGCATTAATAATAAGTACTAGCAGTTTTATATATCCTCAACATGCATTAAAAAGATCTCTAATAGAATTATAGAACTCCTAGAAAGCATATGCGTAAAGTATATGTATTAACAAGACTAAAACATATAATTAAAAAAACTATACTGTAATCCCAAATAAGGTGAAGTCGATTAGTTGGATCCTCGATACCATAAATGATCTGTTTGGGCTCCATAATATTTCCTTACTTCGTACATAGGGACTAATACATATTCCCAACTAATTGGAATAACGTATATAGATTTTATTCCTCCATGACCCCCTATCTTTTGCTAAATCTACATGGACTCAGAGATTGCAGGTCTTTTGAGTAATTCTTTTCATATAAATTTAGGTCTACCTCATCCCAGTTTAACACATTTAACTCACACCGATACAATGGTGCATTTGAGGTCGAAGCAAGACGTGACCAAATGTCCAAGTCATCTCAATCGACCTTATCTCATTTTATCTTTAATGTGTACTAGTTGCACCTCCTTGCAACATGGTCCTTTTTAATTTTGTTTGATCTCGTATGACCGCATGTCCATCCTAACCTCCGCATCTCCGCAACCCTCATCTTATGGATGTGTTGAACCCTTTAGCAGCTCAACCTCCACCTCATATAACATTTATGATCTTATAACTGTTCTATTAAAATTACTTTTTGCTTTGGTAGGCATCCTTGTATCCCTTACGCCCATTAACACTTCCCCATCAACCATCTGATTTTTATTTCATTTCAACTATCCAACACTAATTTTTAAACTTTGCGAACTGCCAATTGAGCTACAAAGCCTAATCGCAATGTTTTATTTTTTTCTTTTGTATTATCTATGATCTCTCACACCAAATTTGGCTGCCATGTTTCCTTTGTTCTTTTGCCTTCTTATTCATGCTGATTGTTTTTTTCTCTTTCCTTTGTTCCTTTTACTTTTTTCCCCTTTCTTTTGCTCATCATGTACCATCCACTGAACTCCTTCTTAGTGTGAATAGCAAACTTACAAAGTCGGGTTCTTTTTCTTTTTAAAAGGAGAAAAGTCAACGATCCTCCATGACTTCCAAGTCTTGGGTCTGTCTTCACTGCTTATTGGCAAAACTCATCTTCCTTTACGTTCAAACTATTACTTCATATCACTTATTTTAATCAACTCATAGACATTGTTGTCAATCTTTGGTGATATAAAAATATGGTGAAAATGTTGTCATCAAACTTTGTCCAACATGTTGCATTGATACTATATGTCTCCAACTCTTATAGACAAATAACATGTTCCAAAAGATAATTTCTAAGGTACTACATTTTCTAAAAGAATCAATTTTCTCCATACCAAATACATCTGTCTTTTTCTTCGGATTGTCCATGGTATAATTGATCAGATTTGGCATCTTTGATGCATACAATGGTTGCCTAAGAATGGTGATGCACCCTTTGCAGATCCATCGTGCCAGAAGATTTTATGAGAACATTGTACCAAGTTATACCATATACGATGTTGAATGTCCCGACCATTCATTTCGCAAGTTCACGGATGATGGTCTATATCTTGTAAGTTTCAGCCGAAATCATCAGGATCTGGTTGTTTATAGACCAACATGGTTGACATTTTCCTGCAAAGAAGAAGATTGTGATACTCATGATCTTCCTTTGAAAGCTAGAAAGTTTGAGAGCTTCTTCACGCAGTTGTACAGTGTTACTCTTGCTTCTAGTGGGGAACTTATATGCAAAGATTTCTTTCTCTATATGGAGAGCAACCAATTTGGACTCTTTGCAACTTCAACTGCACAAATTCATGATGCACCTCCTACTGGAGGGGCAATTCAGGGAGTCCCGTCTGTTGAGAAAATAACTTTCCACCTTTTGAGGTGTGTAATCAGTCTCAACTATAAATTTCGTGAGCACTTAACATGATGTTTTGGTCTCTGAAGTTATCGTGGTTGCTTTTGTTGTGGTTTGGTTTCATTAACTTAGGTTGGAGGATGGAGCTATACTTGACGAGAGGGTTTTTCACAATGATTATGTTAATTTGGCACATAGCATTGGTGCTTTCTTGTATGATGATTTGCTTGCTATAGTGTCTCTTCGTTATCAAAGAATACACATCCTTCAGATCAGAGATTCTGGAGATCTTGTTGATGTACGAGCAATTGGTGAATTCTGCCATGAAGATGATGAACTTTTTCTCAATTCCAATTCCCAGGTAACTATGAATGCTCTTTAAGGGAGTCGGGGTTCAATTTCACCCCATTCTCATTCTTTTTTTTGAGAATGGTAAGGTTGTATAAATGAAGCACAAGATTGTGCTAGAAATTACATAAAATTCAGTTCCTTAACAATTACTGTAGTAATCTGAGAAAATCTGTCATCCTATCAACTGTATTAACATTTTCTAGTCTACAAAACCCAAAAAGGAAATACATCTATACTTTAGAGTATGAATGTTATTTGCTTTCAGAACATCATTTCTTTGACTTAAAAATACCAAGGATTTATTCAGTGTGAAATTGAAGTGAAATAGAGAAAAGTTCCATTTCATGTTACTTTCCTGATATAAAAGAGTGGAACACTTATAAATGAGCCAGTTGAAGAGAAATGGAAGGAAGTCCACTAAGTTATAGTTCACCGAAGGACTAACCAAAAGGCGATTGTGTTTTCTTTCCGTCTTTTTTGTTTAAATGTTCACATCTTTGGTATAACCTAGAAATTGGACTTCCATCGTCTCTCCACAGTGACTCCCACCAATATATCTGTCCTGTCAATCCTTATAAAAAAAGATATCCGTCTTTTCATTACATCAAAGTGGTCTAAAAGATCTTGTTTGTTGTTCTTTAAAGCTTTTGAGCGTTCCTTTTTATGCAACCTAAATCCATTCATTACTCACCATGTGGAAAGAATTCTGAAGAATATATATTTGATTTTGCCCACTTCTCTCTTCATATTTTATTTTATTTTGGGTTCAGGTAGGTGAGCAGGAGGATGGAAATTTTGTTTCTCTCTTATCTGAAATTGAAAAGGGTGTTGTGCATAATAATCTCTTACAGTAGCCTATTGCATCAGGTGCTTGTAAATCATGTTGGAAATGGTTTTCATCATAGTCTGCCTGAATCAGAAACTTCTTTCCTGAGCGGTATAAAGCAACGGCTGCTTTCATTTATATTTCGAGGTATATGGAATGAAGAAACTGACCAAACCATGGTTAGTAAGAGAATATTGATTTCCATATGTGTTAAGAGTTTTAGTATGTTGTTTGCTTGATTGCTTATGTAATTTATTATGTCATCAAAGCTGCAAATCATAGATTATTCTGATTGAAGCTTGAGGTTATTTTACTAATCTATCTTATACTGATTTTGACCTCATACATATGGAGGCACACAACTTTTGGTTTTATATTTGCCTTTTGGGGATGCTTCTCTTTTGTGGATGAAAATTTATTTTGTAGTTCTGATAAACTGGAATCATATTATAACCGTAATCATCACTTGTTTCGAATTTTACAGTATCTAATTGCTAATAATAGAATATCAGATTGAAAGCTCATTTCAGAGGAGAACAATGTTTCTTAAGTAGAGTTGGACTGCTAAATAGGAATGAGTTCGTATTTTGATGCCTCTAACCTAAAATACAATTGATCAAGGATATTTTTTGAAAAACAAACCTGCTAGAAAAATGCAATTCGTCAAGCATAACTCTTTCTGGATCATGTGTCCATCTATTTTGTGGAACCTCGATCAATAGGAGAGTGTTCTCTCATGTTATAAATAATTTATGAAAACCATTGTGAAATGGACGTCTTAATGCTCTATCATGTTATAATAGTTTAAGAAGATCATGTGAAATGAGTGTTTTATTTGTGGAGAGCAAGAAGAAACTGTCAATCATCTTTTCATGTACAGCAAAATGAAAAGTGAAGTTGATATACACGTTTTTGTGTTTCGGATGGAACGGGTAATCCTTGGTTCAATTGCTATTATATCTGTATGGGGGATGATTTAGTTTGTGAGGTAGTAAAAAGACTGTGACGGCCTAGATCCAACTGGAAAGGTATTACCACTACGTCTCAACTTTTGGGCCTAGTCTCCTTGGTCTTTAACCCAAAAGGCACCTTGACAGTTGAATCCTGAACTCACCCCTATATGGTCCCCAATTTTTCCCTGCTATTCCAATGTGGAATTTGCTTAAGGTAAGCTTCACAATGTACCCACCTTGGATTTTAATTGCTTGCAGTTCGTGGCTGTTACACTTACCCCACTTAGGTTCTCATACTACTTGTAGTGGTCCAAGCCTAACTGTCAAGGTATTCTTTGCTGCGGCTCAAACTTTGTGCCTCACAGTTGTGTCCCTTTCAATTTTAACCCAAAAGACACCTCAAGAGTTGAATTCCTGGTTCCACCGTGTATGGACCTTAACTTTTCCCTCCTTTTTCGATATTGGATTTCCCTAAGGCACTTCAATCCTCAATTGCTAGCGGTTCTTGGGCTATCACACTAAAATGTTGCACCCTGTAAATATTGGATAACTTTTGACACACTTCAATGCTTTGTAGTTCAGTTTTATTAGGTTAAGCTGTTGGGAATAATGGAGTTGTTGTAACTGATGTTGAAATAATGTGATGCATATCTAGAACGTAGTTAAAGTTGGTTGGAATGAACCTTTGAGTTATTTACCTCAGTGTAGTCCTTGAATGTGATGTATATCTAGAACTTAGTTAAAGTTGGTTGGAATGAACCTTTGAGTTATTTACCTCAAGTGTAGTCCTTTCATTTTATACAATTTGAGAAATGTAAGTAGGGAGCTAGTTGGTTGACTTTGCACAACAGTTAAATCGTAGTTTTGACGGTGGATTGAAGGCGCTTTATACAAAGATTGACTTTGGAATATGCCTGAAGGCTTGCAATACTAATAAGGGACTTTATACGGTGACTTTTAAGTAAATTATTGCTGAAATATTCATCTATGAATCTGCAACATATTAAAAGGAACATTACTTGGTGAGAAAATTTCCAAAAGGTATAAGGTTTTGTATGACAGTTTTTGTTTGAATACCCAGCTGAATTTGCTTGGTTTTTGATCAGGTATGTGTAAAAATTGTGATCAATTAGGCTAGAGTGTTTTGCTGATATGTAGTGGCTGAAATGCAGAGCTTATAATCTGCCATGTTTTCAGGAAAGACTTCGAAAATTGGTATGCATTACTCAAAAGTAGTGAAGGGACAAAACATGTCTTTTTTTTCCAATAGCAACATTGCAATAGTGACGATATGGGAACCAAGCTGATTTCTTTGGGTTGTCTTGGCTGAAATATTTGACTGTTAATGAAAACTTTCCCAGATTACTGAGTTGTTTTTTTATTGTTCTTGCACCCTAGTTTTGTTTTCCTTAATTTTTCCCTAAAAGTCAAAGAAATCCAAATCCTTTTTCTCTTTTGATCGACTTGATTCATCCTTCCATTTTAATTGATTCTGTCTTAAAAATTCATAATGTTCAAAACTTTCTCTTATCCTTCTATTGAAAAATCAAAAGTGGATTCTTAGTCACTTAGAATGCATTAGCAGTGAACTGCCATAGTTAATACTTAATAGATTGAACCTTATAGGACAAGGCTGAAAAGCTCTGATTATAAAGTAGCACGTTTTAGTAGTGAAGAAAATGGAGGTGGGCAATGTCCACAACCATATAGAGTCCAAATCCCTCAGACCAAAAGCCTTGGGACCCTACATCTAGACCAAAAACCATATTTCGAAGCTAATATTTGAATTCCATTCTGAGCTTGCTATCACCAAATACCGACTTTGGTCAACTATCTTATGCTTTCAACTTTCAAAACACAAGAACTCTTCCAAAACTCATCTAAATACCTTAGGACTTGAGCCAATAGTCCTATTAACCCAATAAGTCACGTTCCGAAGCTGATGGAACTGGCATAATTTCATTCCGACACTCAGAACTCCAAATGTTGACTAAAGTCAACCATTTCAACTTAGAATTTTCAAAACTCCAAAACTTTCAAAAATTTCAATTTTTTGATCCTGTTTCAAATTTAACTTCATAAACTGATCAAACATGACTCGGGGCAATTATCGGGAGGGGTAAAACAATAATTTTCACAAAAATTCCAAAAATGACCTTTAGAGTCATTACAATATACATGAAAGGATGTTGTCAAGGAACATCAAAGTGATAAATCCTATGAAGTTGTTGATTCAAGATGAATTTGTTCTTGTTGCAAAACCTTCAAAATGATGGAAGCTGACTTTTTTCCAAATCGACTTCACCTCGCACCTCTCTTGGAAGTTGCTGGAAAGACTCAAACCAAGTGACATTGTTACACTGCAGTCTATAATTAGACCGTAAATCTGCTGGTTTGTCCCCTTTCTATAGCAATGGGTAATCTTGATCTCAAGGAGTTCATACTAACTTTAGGTCTGCTTGGAAAACCACCTGGTAATTGGAATTGGTGTAATTACTAGGGTAGTAATTACATACCTAGTAGTTACACAACCTAGTAATTACACTGACCTGTTTGTTTGCCACAATGTGATTACAATGTAATTACAAGTGTACTGTTTGGTTGAACAAGAGTAATTATAAGGTTGTATTGAATTTTAAAATTAAAAAGTAATTATTTAAAATTTATATTAGACAAATAAGAACCTTTATAAATGATATTAAATTGAATTTTTAAGATATATCTTGTCTTTTAAAATATATTAATTAATAAACATATGTTCTTAACTAATATTATAAAAATAATTGATTTATATTTGTTGAAGTGTGTGACCATCTCATCTAAAAGCTTAAGCTTTTAGAGAGAGCACACTTTTATTATTTGATTCCTCACGTGTGGGCCTGATTCTTTTTTATAAGCCAAGCATGTGAAAATTCTTTTTTTTTTTATTTGGATGACAGTGAGATTTGATCTCAGGACCTCTGCCTGCTCTGATACCATGTTGAAGCGTGTGACCATCTCATCTAAAAGCTTAAGTTTTTAGAGAGAGCTTTTATTATTTGATTATATTCTCAACAATATTTTTCAATTTTGTATATTTTAATTAAATTAATCACAAAAACTAAAAGTACAAAATTTCTAACATCATGAAATGCATGTTCGGCAAAAAGATTAATATTATAAATATAATGTCATAAAGTTATAAAACATTTGACAAAAAATAATCTATCAAGTCTAACTTTTAAAAAAAGCTTGCGATGTTAAATATCGAGTTGATACTCCTAATACAAATGAAATTGAAAATATAACATAAGCTCTAAATTCAAAACAAAAAAATTAACATAATACTCTTATGTCAAATTTCAACATAACATACATAAATATGATTTAAAATGAAAAGAAAACATAAGTCCATAACTTTATTCAACAATGAATTCTACTTTAATTTAAAAATTAGAATACTAACAAAATTATACTAATGATTTTTTTTTTAGATAATTCGAAAAATTGTATGGAATCACATGAAGGTTGGGAATGAGAAGGAAGTGAAATATAAAAAATAAAAAATATAAATTTCTAGAAAACATTAGAATAATAAAATTAAAAAGAATTTAAAATAATAAAAATAAAAAATACATTGAAACGAAAAAAATAAAAATAGAAATAAAAGGAATAAATTAAAAAAGTAAACAATTTGTAATTACACCATGTAAATACCAGCAATTCACAACCTTCCCATGTGAATTGGAGAGTGTAATTTCTCCCGGTCAATTACACTTAATTACCTGCTGACCAGGTAATTACATGGCCAACCAAACAGGGTAAACAATGTAATTACACCAATTACACCAAATCCAATTTAATTACACCAAATCCAATTACCAAGGTGGCTTTCCAAACAGGCCCTTAATGTCTCTGATGTCATCTTTCACCGTCCATGGAATTTTGGTATCCTTGGTTAGCCAGTTAATCAGTAGTAGAGTCGCTCTCAATTTCTAGTTTCCTGATTCCTTTGTTAATACACTTCTCTCCTTTAAACACAATTTGTGAACTATTAGCAAGTGTAAGTGTAGAGAGGTTTAGGGAAAGAACAAGATTAGAAAAAATAATTCTTATCACCAGAAACAAGGTCAGATGTACCATAACCAAGTATCTATAACAAGCTGGTGAAGGCTTGATTAGCCAAGTAAATGAATTACCAGTTTGTGAGGTGCTAAATGGAAGTGACTACTATTTTGAATCTACATTGCTGGTAGTCATTGTAATTTGACTCGGTAAAATTTATGGAATAGGTCAGTTGGCTTTCTATATATCCACCGATCGAGCCACATAAGTCGCAGGGTAGTTGTTAGGTGGAGGGTCGATTGTGTAGTTTTCATCAAAGTTTCTGGAGTATGGCCTGGCTTGTTACAGTGGTTGTATAAGGATTCAAGCATTTACTTTTCCCTTTTTGATAGCTATATTGCACATTTAACGTATCTACAACATCTTCATTAGTGTCAATTGTATGTGAAGAGATATGCAATAACCAGACAGGGAGGTCTTAGAACCATGGGACATGCCCAGATCTGATCTCTTATCAAGCCAAAATCAGATGACTAAGTTAGTCGGTGATGACTGTAGCTTTTTTCTGTGAGTACAATTTACTTGGCTCTGATACCATATTGGAGATATGGAACAGAATGAGAAGAAATTGAAAAGTTTGATTGGGAGTTTGATAGTAATTACAAGAGTATACAATTTGGTAAGTGTTAACTTATAAAATCAAACAAAGCCCTGATTAAATCCTTTCGCTAAAGCAACCTTAATTATTGTAAATCTTGTACTTTCTTAACATAGACCAAATGCTTATATCTTAGCATTCTACCAGAAATGTGGAGTACCAATTAACGAAGATTTCATGAACACCATCAATTATTTTATTAGCAAGAAAAGCTTGATAGAAGTTTTTTTTTTTTTTTTGGATAATATATATTGATAGAAGTTTCAATATTTCATTTGTATGCATTGATTCATTAGAATTGATACATAAGAATTTGGAGATTTTTGGCCCATCAATTTGGTTTGGAGAGCATGTAATGTCATACCTAAGCTATTGATCGGAAGATTAAGAAGCAAGGCAATATCTGGGATACAAATCCCTTTTATGAAAATAACACAAATTATTGATGCAGTTTATAGTGCTAATGCCGGAGAAAAGAGGCACACCAGCTTTACTATATAAACTAGAATTGGAGAAGACCTGTGTCATTTTTTGTTTCAATCTGATGAGAGATTTATCTTTCGCGAAAAAATGGATAAATTGGGTAAAGCTATACATTTCCACTGCCCAATTCTGTGCACTTATTAATGGGAACCATGAAGTTTTCTGCTTCATAAGAATAGTCTTAAATAGGTTGTTCTGTATCCCATTTTTCTGTTCCTGTACTAGTGAATATGCCCATGCTTTGCTCAGTCTTAAAATACCTGTTAGACTTAATGAAATAATATTTTCCTACTATCAGAATATTAGAAAAGCCTTCTAGTCCAAATAGATTATTTTATTTAACAAATAGCATTGCATTTTATTCATCTCCAATAATTATCTTTTAATAACTAATAAATCGATTAGAATTCAGGTTTTAATCCTTCTTGCTGTTAACATCAAGACATATTTTTTCCTCTAATTTTTCGTCACTCAACAATTTTAGTCTGCTAGAGCTACTTAGGTTTTTGTGTATTCTGTCAAAGTGAAACTATATTTTTACTTTTCTTAAGAAACATCTACAAAAAGAAAAGAATCTCTCAAGAAAAGCTTATCTTTATATGGGCATATTTGTAATAAATTTTAAAACATGATTTTTCCTTTGTACAATTAGTATACATATACAGGTATTTACCATTTTTTGCCTTCAACAGAGTTGCATATTAATGTTTTTGTAATTTTCTCATTTTATTAATTCTAAAAAAAGTAAAAGGCAAACAATAACTACAAGAAAACAACATAAAAGGGGTGGGGGTGGGGGAAGCATACTGAATCCATCAATTTCAAATTTTAAACAGAATTGTATGATCATTGTTTCTCTGTCATTAGGAAAGTGATAAAGGAAAAAAGAGAAAAAAAACTAAAGATATAGGGAAAGGAAAATGAAAACAAAGACAAATTTATGCATAGCAAAGACCAAATCATCATGCTCTAGAATTCTCACTATGGAAAACATCATCCACGTCATAAATAATATTCTTCTTCCAAAACACATCCCGTTTCCCTCTCTTCTTGACTAAATTGTTTTCAGTATCCGTGAATTATTTGAATCAAAATTTATCGAGTTACTTTTTGTGTTTTTTTATCAAGGTATGTTTAATGATGCAGAAAAATTGAGAGGAAAAGGATCATAATTTCTTCAGTTGAATGTAGAATGTATATATAATAAAAATCTTCAAATCAAACCGATAAGCTAAATTTATCCTATCATGCATTTAGATTAAATATAGGGAAATGGGTCAAATATGCTCCTGAACTATGCGAGATGGAGCAAATTGGGCAGGAGCAGATTTGCCCTACGTTAATAGTTGGGGGTCAAATATGGCCCCGCTGTTACTAAAATAGGCTAAATTTTCCCTTGTTTTCTAGTTGTGGAAGTTTAGCACCCGCTGATGTCACATGTCCCGTAGTCAAGGATTAACTTTTTTAAGCGGAGGGTAAATTTGAACTTCGCAAAGTTCAAGGGCAAATTTGACCCTTCTCTCTAATTTCTTTATCCTCCCCTCTCCCCACTACTACATCTTTCGCCAATCAACATTTATTTCTTCTTCCTTCCTCCTTTGAATCCTATACAACTGCATTAAAATAGTATTTTGTGTTGCATTCAGTTGTTTAGCACATTCCCTCCAAATGCCTGTGATGTGGGTGACGGGGAAAGATAAAGATCAGGGTAAGAAAAGATGGTTGTGGAGAGAGGCAAGAAAGTAAGAAAAAAGGGTGATTTGTTGTAGAGGTAGTGGCGGGGATGGAGAAAGGAGGAACCAAAAGAAATTTTAAAACTCAAAATTAGGGTTAAGGTTCAAATTTTCCCCTGAATGATGCGAAAGGATAAAATTTGGCCATTGTTTTTTAAAAATAATCCTTAATTGTGCAACACGTGGCGTTACCAGGTGCTAAGCTTCCTCCTTTTTTTTTAAAGCAACAATTTTAGCCTATTTTAGTCATGGTGAGGGTATATTTGACCCTAATTATAAACACAGGACAAATATGTTCCAATTCGCATAGTTCAGGATTCAATTCTTGCTTTAGTACAAAAATAAATTAGGTTATTTCATCTTGAGAACTATAAGTTGACACTGAATAATTCATGATTTTACCTTGTTTCTTTGCTAGGTTAACATGGCAATAAAACTTCTATCCATCTAGGATAGTAAACAGATCTGATTCATACATTATCAAACTCCTTTCTAAGGTAGAAAAGTTTGTATGCAAACTTGCCCCCAAGGCCTAGCTCAAGTGGCAAAAGGTGGAGGATTTGTGACTTAAGTCACAGGTTCAAGCCCCACACCATGCAAAGCGAAGCCCGGTATTTAAGTGGAGAAGGGTAGAGGGGCGGGCCCATTATCCACCGAGTTTAGAAGGCTGTGATTGGTCCAAAGGGCGGGTCACAGATGGATTTCTCGGTTATCAAAAAAAAAAAAAGTTTGTATGCAAACTTTCTACAAACTTTCAAGTACAATCCTATATAGGTATATGGATCAATGGACAATATCAACTCGATAACAATACTTCTACTTCTAGGGACAAAGGTGATGGTTAGAAAGAAAGGTGTTACAAGAATGATAACTGTCAATTAGAAAGCTAAATTGTAAGTCAGGTTGTGCACACTTTTAGGACTGCAAGAAGGTTAAGACAATCTCGTTTCCTGACTCTGGTTTCTCTTTTTAATCAGCGAGTGCAGTGCCTGAAGAAGAAGTTTTACTTCCACTTTCAAGATTACATTGACTTGATTATCTGGAAGGTAGCGCTTTAACTTCAGTTTTCGTATTTTTTATGACCCAGATGCTCTGCCTTCCAGAAAAAACTGGACATATTCAGTTGCATCTGGTACCTACTGTACATTTCCAGTGCGTGATTCATTTTCCGAATCATTGAACATCTTGCTACTTCTTGACTGCAATATGAGCAGGTGCAATTTTTGGACCGACATCACCTATTGATCAAGTTTGGCAGTGTTGATGGTGGGGTGAGATTTCCTTTTTTGCTCTATGATTTTTGTATTGTGGTCTGATCATTTATTCTAATCATCCATTACGTGATTCTGGTGAGTTCACTTGATATAAGAACCTTGTGGAAACAATAAGTGTGATGTTTGAATGGTACCCCAAAAATAAAAGGAAGAATTGGGGTTCAAAGTTGTTAATATGATGATTCTTTTTTTTAAAAATGATACAAGAGCAGTATCCGACTTCTTTGTTGCATAACTCTTATCTTAAAACGCATGGCACTAAGTCATTTAACTTGTCTCAGTGGGTATAGCTTGACCAATAGTTATAGAGTAGCTGCATCAAACTCTTTGGATATTTGCTTTATTTTGTAGTACATACATATTGCTGGTCTGGATCATTATATTTTACCTGTATGAAATCAATTAATATTATTACGGTTTAGCGTAGATGAGTTTGTAATTGAAGCCCCTTTTTCTCATTCAATAAGAGGAGCTACTTTTGAGTTCAACTGTAACTATATATATAAGATCATCTTGCCCTCTAAATTTGTTTAGAGTTTCTTTTTGATTCAAGCCAATATAAGTTGTCATGACAACATATTACCAAAGTTCTAATCCAATTAATGTTGGACAGCCGTATATAGAATCTGTTTATTTCTGTTATTTTGGTGGCGTGATATCTCTTGTACTATTTAGTTTGAATATTTTGTGCTCTATGGGAATAGCCTGACACCCATGCATGCTGAATATTGTTGAATCTGCAGGTATCTCGAAATGCTGACAGCCATCCTTCTTTTTTTGCTGTTTACAATATGGAGACTACTGAAATTGTTGCATTTTATCAGGTATATCTGAGGCTTAATGCAAGTGTTGTACTTCCTGTCATGCAATGTCTATCAGCATTAACTGTTTTTGTATCCTTCAGAACTCAGCCGATGAGCTTTATTTCTTGTTCGAGCTGTTCAGCGACCATTTTCATGTTTCATCCAAAAGTTCATTACATATGAACTTTATGTCCTCACACTCAAACAACATCCACGCCCTCGAGCAACTAAGGTGTACAAAGAATAAAGCAACCAATTTCTCTCAAGTAATGTTCTCCCTCTGAGAATCTTCTAGAGCTTCTCCCTTAGCTGAGCTTTGTTCTTTCCTTTTTGTTTTGTTTTTTATTTTTCTTTTAGCTTTTTGTCTGATATTTTGGTTTGGGCTCGGGGCTTAAACACCTCTTGTGCTTTTTGTATTTTTCTTTAATAAAGGGTTTAGACCCACTTTGATTAAAAATAAAATAAAATGTTCTCCTGAACTGACAAGTTTTGAAGTGCTTAGGTGGCATTTTTTTATTTAGCTTATCTTATAAAAATAATTTTTACAGAAAGTGATAAAAATATTTTTGAATAACTTTTTCAATTTTCCTAATTTTATTTTCAACCAAACACTACTGGGGAAGAGTTTTCAATTTTTATTTCATATTTTGATTTCCTAAATTTTATCGCACCTGTTTTTGAAAGAAACATGACCTAAGTTCTTTTGCTATATCTCATTTGTATTTTCTTAGTATGAGGAGTGCGATAGCTTTTGTGCTTTGAAACTGATGCCATGTTGTTTCCAAATGCAGTTTGTTAAGAAGATGATGGCTTCCTTGCCTTTTAGTTGTCAGTCTCAGAGTCCTTCCCCATATTTTGACCAATCTCTCTTCAGGTTTGATGAGAAGGTCTGCTTCTAGAATTCAATCTATATTTATTATGCAAAAGTTATATAGGAAATCCATAACTGGAACTAAAATCATGACATAGTTCATTTGAATCTCTGACGTGATGACCAGCTGAATGAATTGCATGAATGAAATCCTTCCCTCTTTTTGTTGGGTTGGGGGTGTATTCTAGTGTTTGAACTTGTTAGGTCGATTGCTGAACCTTATATTACTTTGATGCACTGGCCTTTCCCTATATCTGGATCAATCAGAAGAGTTAGTGGCTAACAGTCTTTGATAGAACCCATCAAGGTTCTTTTTGTTCACCATTTCTATGTCAACCCTTGATGCATGCAGATTTTCTGTTTCTCGGAAGGTTATGCATAATACATAACGAATGAACTGTTTATAGTGCATCCATTGCCTGATAAAACTATCTTTTCCAGCAAAAATATATCTTTTCCTTATGTTCATTTATAGCAGAAACTCCTGAATCTAGAGCTTATGATGGTCTTAGCAGTTTTAGTATTAGAAAAAGACTTAGTAGGCATACGTGCCAAATGTTCCTTGAGTACCTGGAAATTGGCTAAGCATTTATCTTCTTCTTAGTTCAAGTTAGAGACGTTCAAAATTTAAGACTGAGATGCTACTGGGCAATTTAAAAATTCTTTATTAGTTATCAACACTTGTTCCTGAAAATGATAGCAATCATCGCCATGTGTGGGGGATTAAACGGAATTGCATTATTCAAATAACTTTTATGATATGCAATGTACATGTATTGCGTGGTAAAATAATTTCTTTTTTTTCTATGTATTGAACGTGGTGAAGTAATCTACTCCAAAGTGGAGGTAGAAAGTAGTTCTTTAGCTAGGGATGGAGCAAGGTTGTCAAGTTTAACCTACAAAAGTGTAACAATCCCATCTTGAACGTGTTCAATGAGGGATATATTCATTGATGGGTTAATTTGGGTGTAACCGAAATTAACCTGACCAACAGTTTGGATCAGGGTAACCCAAATTAATCCTTCAGAAAATCAGGAAGAGTTTGTTTTTGTTTGTATTTTTGGGTTTGGCATGGTTGGTTGTTTCTCTATACTTCCACATACGTTCTCTGTGTAAGGAAAGATAAAACAAGCTCTCCTCTTTAAGCAAATGAACTTTTTTGTTTTATTTGGTCGGTTTATTTATCCCCCCCTCTTAAATTCTCTCTACAGTTTTACACACAACAATGTGTAAGTAATGGTCCTCTTTGGTTTAGTTTGGCAAGTATTTTTCTTTCTCTTCACTTTTCATGCCTCTATAAAAAATAAAAAAATAAAACAATGTTTCTCCTTTGGTTGTTGAGTGAATTCTCACTTTACGCTTATAATGCTTTCTCCCTACTGTGGAAAGTGCAACTTTTTTCTTTGGTTTAAAGGGTATGCATCTCGTAGTACCTCCATACACACTTCCATATGAAGAGAATTTTCTTTAGATTTGGTGGGTATAGTTCCCTTTTGACCCTTTTACATGCGAACTCTCTCTTCTTTTCTCTTTAATTTGGTTTTGTATGAATTTCTCTTTATTATTATTACCCACTTCCTCTATATAGAAAAAAACTTTTGGTTTTGGTGTGTATTATCCTCTGTCAATTTGATCATTCCCTCTATCAAGGAAAAAAAAACTTTTTATTTTATTAAGGGAAAAGGGCCAAAAGCCCAAAAGTGCTCAACTATGAAAAATAGAACAATTTTGCCCTCCATTTGAATCTCATCCTTAATATGCCCTTATCATTGGTGAACTGACTCAGATTTGCTCCTCAACTATTGGAAACAGAACTAATTTGCTGTCCGTTTAAATTTGGTCCTAAATTTGCCCTTATCGCGGACGAACTTGCTCCAATTTGCCTATCAAAATTAACAGACGTTAAATATTTAATTTTTCTCTCATTTAAAACAATTAAAACATATTATATTTAAGTACAAGTTAACAAAAAATAATATTATATTTATTAAAAAATAGAGTGCCACCTTGAAAGATAATAATCTTAATGCTTAAATGTTCTTGTAAAAACAATTGCTCAAAGAAATTATACAAACCGTAAAAAGTTGGGTTACATCTAATTTCTCATCATATTTCTGTCTTCCCCCCATTAAAAAAAATCTTTACCCTCATGATGTTTAATAAATTAAAATACAACACATTCAGCAAATCGGACATCTTAAAGAGAAAATAAATAATCTTCAATATCCTTGGGCTATTTGTGGTGATTTCAACACTACAAGATATGTCTCGGAGAAGAGAAATTGCAACAGGAGATCAAGAGGGATGATAGAGTTCTCAGATTTCATTGAAGATATGAACTTAATCGACCTTCAGCTGCAAGATGGCAATTATACTTGGTTCAAGGGGGACAATCACGACACAGCTTCCAGGATCGACAGATTCTTACTCTCAGAAGAGTGGGATGACTGTTTCAGCAACATAAAGCAGTCCCCTTTGCAAAGGTTGGCCTCTGATCACATTCCTTTGGCCTTACAGGGTGGTTCCTGGATAAAAAAGAAGAATTATTTTAAATTTGAAAACTGGTGGCTTGGGACTGCAGGCTTCAATGACAGGATCAAAGAGTGGTGGAATTCCTTCAGTTTTAAAGGCAGGCCTGACTTTGTGCTATCATGTAAATTGAAGGCACTCAAACATAAACTGAAGGACTGGAGCAGGAGTGAGGCTGGCAACCTAGTGATCCAAAGAAAACAAACTTTAGAACAATTGGCTGAAATGGATATGATACTGGAATATAGACCTTTGACAGAACAAGAATCAGCCAAGAAAGCAGATTTAACCTTAGAATTGGAGGGTCTGATTAAAAATGAAGAAGTTGCGTGGAGGCAGAAGTCAAGGGCCTTATGGTTAAAGGAAGGCGATAGGAACACCAAGTTCTTTCATAAAGTGGCAAACGCTCATAAAAGGTTCAACTACATAGACCAGCTAATGGTGCAAGGTGAATTAACCGAGGAGTCTACAAGAATAGAAAGTGCCATTATCGACTTCTATCAAAAGCTGTATACAGAGACCACTCACTGGAGACCCATCAACATGCTCAATAATTGTGCAACTCTTTCAGTGGAAAACAAGGTGAGATTGCAGGAAAACTTCACTGAGGAGGAAGTCTTAAGGTGTCTGAAACTGTGCGCAGGAGATAAAGCTCCTGGTCCAGATGGTTTCTCCATGGGTTTCTTCATTAAGTGCTGGGAGATTGTGAAACAGGACATTATGAATGCCTTTCATAACTTCCATGAGCAAGAAGTTTTTGAAAGAAGCTTCAATGCAACATTCATAACTCTTATCCCTAAGAAGAAAGGTGCTAAAGAATTAAGAGATTATAGGCCTATTAGCTTGATAGGAAGCATCTACAAATTATTCTCCAAAGTATTGACAGAGAGGCTGAAAGGAGTGATCTCCAATCTGGTGGATGTTCAGCAAATGGCTTTCATCAAAGGCAGACAAATCATGGATGCAGTTTTAGTGGCAAATGAAGCAATAGACGCAAGAGTGCAGCAAAAGAGGCCTGGTATCCTATGCAAACTAGATATTGAAAAAGCATATGATCATGTAAACTGGGAGTACTTGCTACGCATGCTGAAGAAGTTGGGCTTTGGGAAGAAATGGATACATTGGATTAAATTTTGTATATCCACTGTTAGTTATTCTGTGTTGATTAACGGATCACCTGCTGGCTTCTTTAAGGCTCAAAGGGGTCTCAGGCAAGGAGATCCTCTGTCTCCCTTCTTGTTTATCATTGCCATGGAAGGACTGAATAGTATGTTCAAAACAGCTAATTTGTATGGATGGATAAAGGGTTTTGAGGTAGCTAGGGCTGGGAGTGATAGCCTAGAGGTGACTCATTTGCAATACGCTGATGATACCCTCATATTTTGTGATGCTGATAGAAACCAATTGAGACATCTCAGAATAATCCTAGTGCTCTTCGAAGGCATCTCAGGCCTTCACATAAATTGGGGTAAGAGCTTTCTTTATCCCATTAATGATGTGCCCCACATGATTCTGTTGGCATCTATTCTAGGAGGAGAGGTAGGGTCTTTGCTAACCCTTTATCTGGGAATGCCTTTGGGGGCCAATTCAAAGTCCATTCAGATTTGGGATACTGTTATTGAGAAATGTGAAAAGAAATTAGCAAGATGGAAGACCCAATACTTGTCAAGAGGAGGTAGACTGACTTTGATCAACTCAGTACTTGATGCTCTTCCAACATACATGATGTCCTTGTTTCCCATTCCAGCAGGGGTCATCAAGAGATTGGATAGAATTAGGAGGAACTTCTTGTGGCATGGTGACAAAGAGAAGAAAGGCTACCATTTGGTTAAGTGGAGCTCAGTCATTTGTGACAAAAAATGGGGTGGTTTGGGTATCAAGAACCTGAAAATCCAAAGTACAGCTCTAATGATGAAGTGGTTGTGGAAGTTCACCAAAGAAAACCACTTATTATGGGGAAGAGTGATTAAAGCCAAATATGAACAAGAGGATAGCTGGATGACCAAGGAAGTCAATACTCCATATGGGGTCAGCCTATGGAGATCTATCAGATCCCTCTGGAGTGAGTTGAAAACTCAATCAAGAATCAAAGTGGCAAACGGAAACAAAACCAGATTTTGGAAGGATAATTGGCATGAGGTTGGTATCATGGAACTGGTCTTTCCAGATATCTTCAACCTAGTACTTCACCAACAGTATACTATAGCTGAAATGTGGACATCTGACGGCTGGAGCTTGAATTTTAGAAGACATTGCAATGATTGGGAGGTTCAAAGAGTGGCTGATTTCCTCAGCAAACTTGATCAATTTCCTGGGGTTCAAGCTGGTGAAGATCATTTATGGTGGCAGGGCAACTCCAAAGGCATTTTTAAGGTCAATGCTGCATATAAAATTATGAACCAATCCAACCAACAGATAGCAAACTGGCCATGGAAGCAGATTTGGAGGATAAAAGTTCCCCACAAGGTATCAATTTTTGTATGGTTACTAGCAAAGGAGGCCACTTTAACAGTGGACAACTTGATGAGCAGAGGTATGACACTGTGCTCAAGATGCTTCCTGTGTAAAGGAACAGCTGAGACAGTCAACCATGTATTTCTGCATTGTCCATTCACAGCTCATTTGTGGAGAATCATCATAAACCTTAAGGGTATAGCATGGACAATGCCAGGCAAGATAACAGAGGCTCTTAGCAGCTGGGAAGGAATATGTTCCACATGCAAAGGATAGGAGTAGATGGAGAATTGTCCCAGCTTGTATCTGGTGGACAATCTGGAAGGAGAGGAATTCCAGATGTTTTGAGAGCTTAGAGAATGATGTGCAGAAGATCAAGTTGAACTTCATCTTACTGCTATGTTTTTGGTGTAATCAAATTTATTCTAATGATACTGTGTCTATCATAGATGTTCTAGATTCTCTATAGCTAGAAAGGAAAGACACTAGAGCTCTATTGTAAATATGGTTTCAGTACTACCCAAGTACTGTTTTGATCCTTGAAATGATACAAAGTTACTGATTTCAAAAAAAAAAAATCTCAATATCGAATTGAAAATTCTTAAAGATATGAGATATAACTTAAAGTAAATGAAGAAATTGGAAGAGGAGTTATTGTGTACACTTCACAAAAGTTTTTGATCGTGCGGAAGAAATTGCAATTTTGTATATCAATTTTATATTTGGTGAACTAAACTTATGCGTATGATCGCAATTGTGACCAAGAAGTAATGATCTTCGAAGAGAAAATTATTAGTCATCCATTAAGGAAAAAGGAATGTTTAGGGAAATATTGCCCATCCCTTTTTATGTGTATTTATTAAGAAAATATAACTTCTACATATTCGTTTTTCTTTTCCTTTACTCTCTTGTTCTTCCTCTCGTCATTTTAGAAAATAGAAGTCAAATAAACCGTTGACTTAAATGAAATGGTTGATTGAAAAAATGTGAATTCGTTAGTTTTGAGAGGCAAATTTGAGTGAATATTTGAGACCGAATCTAGACGGAGGGTAAAATTGTTCTATTTATTTAGGGCACAATTCAAATGGAGGACAAAGTTATTCTATTATGAATAGTTGGTAGGCATGTTTGGTCCTTTTTCCTTTTATGAATACTATCACTATTTACACATCCATACATTTTTCTCCATTGTGGAAAAGAAAGTTCTTTTTGGTTTAGAGATATCCAACAAACTATGGAAGACAAACAACTGATGAAAGGTTTTTGACTTGATCGCGTTAGGTTATGTCCCATGATAACCGAGCCCTTATTGACCCAGTAAGCATTAGTTAGTTGGGTCATTGATGCAAATGATCTGGTGTCAAGCCGAGCTTTAGCGAGCCCAACCGACTCGATCAGTCGAGCTTAGCTTGAGTCAACTCTTCAATGTTTAGTTCTATAAACTACTATGTCATTAAAAAATTATTAAATTTATAACAAATTGGTTAATTAAGAAAAATAAGTATTAGGGGTCGTTTGATAGGGTGTATAAGAATAGTGTTGAGTAGAGTGTATTGGTAATGTTGGTATTAGTTATGTTGACATTATGCTGAGATTATTTCTTATGCCCGGTTTGGTTTGGTGTATTAAAATAAGAGAAAAGACATAAAGTTACACTTGAAGTTATTCTGAATTTTCAAAAAGACACCTAAACTATGCAAGCGTCCTATTACCCCTATAAACAATCTTGAACTAATATTATTACATCATTTTTTTGTCCACTTGGCCTGGAGAGTGTATGCACTCTCTTAAAGAGCGTGAACAAACTAAAAAACGAATATAATTTTATTTTTACAAGTATTTTGCTATAAAATATATTTTCTTGTTTTTCTTATTATTTTAACCTTTTCTCCTTATTATTTTTTTCTTTTTCTTTCTTCCTTCTTCTTCAAAAATTCATTGTCATCTTTATTGTAGCTTCTCTCTTTCAATGTCACTTTTTATCCCAACTCCACCTCCCTTCTTTACTACTATTAGTTTAACTCTCTTCAATTTTAAAATTATATCTAAATATTTTATTACATTTCGAATAATTTGATAAACCCATTAGATTTCAAGATGATTAGTAGGTATTATTTAGGTTCTTATCCAAATTTCAATTGAGCTTTTTCAATTTTCAGAGAATTCTGATTCTTTCAAAATTATCATTTCTAGTTTTGAAGTTATATGAAAATGAAATAATTAATTGATGATACCTTCAAAATTTTGATTTTTCTTAGAAAAATAATTAGTTTTGTTATCAATAACTCAACAAAGTCTATAAAATAGTATAATTTCGGAAAGAAAGGAATTTGACGAAGAAGAAGGAGAAGAAAAAAGAAAGAAAACGGAGGGATGGGTAGCTTGAAAGTAGGGGTAGAAGATGAAGTAGAATTTAAAATGAAATCAAAATTAAAGTAATAAAATTAAAATAAGTCAAAAGTAAGAGAGAGAAATAAAGAAAAACTTCAAATGAAAAAAAAATTATATTTCAAATTAAATTAACACGTGTCACACAATTATTGATGTCTGATAACATTTGCCATTTAAAATCTGGAATTGATCGAAAAATGATGTAATAATATATGTTCGGAATTGTTTAGGGGGTAATAGGCCACCCGCATAGGTAAGGTGTCTTTTTGAAAATTCGGGACAATTTCAGGTGTCACTTTATGTCTTTTCTCTTAAAATAACATGCAACATGATATCTGAAAAATAATTATTTGTTTACAAAAACACCCTCCACAAATATGGTGGGAAGGACGTGGGAACACTCGGGGCAAGTGTGTTTTTAACTATGCTAATGCATGCACTAAAAATCTCCACAAAAGACATAGATTCCCCCCTGAACTTGTCCCAAAAAGTCAGTTACACGTTTAAACTATCATGGTGACCTATTACACACCTTAACTACTCAAAAGTGAATTTATTACCACCCTGAGATGTGTAACACCACTCTCACATTATGTGGTGTATTATACTCGCTGCCACATCAGCGCTACGTCAGCGTTGTATCATAAATTATAGTTTTTTGTTTTCTTTTCTTTATTAGTTAACTTTTCTTTTGTTAACTATATTTTACTAACTAATCCCTAATTAATTGTTTTAATTCTCTAATAATTATATCTTCTTCATCACAAATTCCACCCATTTTCAATTCTCATTTCATCGGAAAATCATATCCGGCTCCACCTTTACTATTGATTTTGTTCTTCACCACCACTATATCACCTTCACTTCTTTCTTCTTTGTCACCCAACACCAAATATCACCACCACCATTATCAATATCGATTTTTTCTTCTTCACCACCTTCAATTATCTCTTTTAATGTTGTCACCCACCACCCATCACCCCCAAACCCATAAAACTGTTGTTACCACCAAACCCAAAAATTGATTAACAACCAAAAATTCTTTAACAAAGTCAAAAAAAATAAAATGAAAAAGATAGAAACAATCGATCAAAATTTTTCTAGATAAAATACAATTATTCACTAACAAATCTATGAGAACTAACCTAATTGTGAATCAGAAAAAAATTGTGCTTTAAGATTGTGATAAAAAATAAAGAAGTGATGAAAATAAAGAATGAAGAAGAAGAGGACAATGGGTGGTGTTTGAAGAAGAAGAGATGGGGGGGTAGGGGTGGAAAAGAGGATTCTAACTTTTTTTTTTACTTTAATTTCAAACTGACGCGCCTATTTTTTAATTTTGTTTTATTTTTTTGCCACGTAAGTTTTATGGGGTAAGAAAATTCACTTTTGAATAGTATAGGTGTGTAATAGATCACTATGATAGTTTAAGCGTGTAACTGACTTTTTGAGAAAAGTTCAAGGGGGAATTTATTTCTTTTCCCTACCATGGTTCGTCATCTATTAGTTATACATAACATAATACCAAAAAGATGTACCAAAAAGATGTACAAAAAAAAGAAGGTATTAATAATACATAAAGCTAATGTATTATTTTTTTTTCTAATGCATCCTTCCAAATGACCCCGTAGTATAATTTGGTGATTGCATTCAAGTGTGATTGAATTATATGTATTATTAGTCTTAGTTAGACCTTAAATTTAAATGAAGGTAACTTAATATCAAACATAGTATAGAATATTCAGAAAAAAAAAAAAAAATCAACAATAAATTCAAGAAATCTGTACAGTATTAATTTTCTTTAATTTTTGTGTTCTTAAACTTAAAATATTAATAGCATTTTTCACCGCCCATAAAATATTTTTAGTAATGATGTATATAAAAAAATAATTACATTAAATTTATTAAAGGAGTACAAAATAAATTTGTTAATAGTAATAATTATTGAATTAACATCTTGCTAACTTGACTTAGATTAATGGATGAATTTTAGTTTTAAAGCATGATCAAAACAAGCCAACCAAGCCGGCTCAACCTAGACCTAGTTTTAATAGAGACTAGCTTAATTTTTACCAAAACTGAGCTGAACTAAATACAGGCGAGAAAAGCCGAGTCGAGCTCCAAGCCGTCTCAGCTCGTTTCCCAGGCATGAATATGTTTTTACTTGCCAAAATTGGGTTCAACGTGCCATTTGACAACCTAGTCTGGGTTGAGAGAGTTATCCTTAGTGGATGAACATTTCATCTTATATCTAACAATAAACCGAATCATCTAGGCTTATTTTCTGCAACAGTGGATGATATTTGGTAATTTTTGAGGAAGTTGATAGGAGGGTATTTTTTCTTTCTTTGCAAATTTCAGATCTAACTGCAGATATATTAATATTGCAACCATGTTGACAATGCTGAGAATAATTTCCAATTAGATTACAGTTAGTCCTTCATGTACAATCTTTGTTTAGTATCATTCTGATACTTCAGAAACTTTTCAGAGCGTGCTATTTCTTTGCAGCAGTTTGTTGGATCTACTCAGCCCTCTCTCATCTACACCGCAATGTGTCGTTTTTGCTTAATTGCAATTTATAAGTGTTAATTCTATATATAAGTTTGGAAATTTTCTCGTTTTAAATTCCTGATTAGCCTTCTTTTGCAGCTTATTTCAGCTATTGACCGACATAGACAGTCTACTGACCATCCAATCAAATTCATTTCTAGAAGACAACCCAATATCCTGAAATTCAAAATGAAGCCAGGTACTGACTTTTTGTTTAGAATTGTTGACATGCTTCATCTTCTGGTGGTAAAACTTGGCTTGTTTTCTTATGCTGCTTATTCTTAATGTACATTTACTATCAGGACCCGAAGCTGGCAGCACGGATGGGCGAACTAAGAAGATCTGTTCCTTCCTCTTCCACCCAATATTACCCCTTGCACTTTCTGTTCAACAAACCTTGTTTCTGCAGGCATCAGTTGTAAATATCCATTTTCGTCGATAATGTAAAAACTTTTTTATATGTTACCTATTTGTTTATAAATTTCGCTAATAACCTCTAAATTGAAATCAACCTAGAAATCACAAAATGATTATAAGAGACCTGTAGATGCTAGTCTCTTCGACTCCTACATTTTCTTTGCTACAAGCATCAAACAAATGCTTGATAGAGTGCCAAGAGGGTTAGTACGGTCATAAGGATTTGTTCTTCTGTAAGTTGTTTGTTACAGCTTCTCTTCTATTATTGATGTACATTCAGATATTTATTTGTGAGGTAGAAAACTGATGAAGACCCCTTTTTGGTTTGTCTATGAATACTGTAGACTATGGTACACAAAATTCTTTTACCTGTTTCGGCTGCGTTAACTGCTTTTGTTGGAATGTTCAAGTCAGAAGAAAGAAGATGACATAATTAGATTTGCCATTCATTGTATTTCTAATTATGTGTCCAACATTCCTTTTGTTTTCAATTAGAAAAGCAATATGATGACACTAGAACAAATTTGGATAAAGCAAATTCATGCAGAATTTTTGGCAGGAATTAGGAGTGGGAAATGATTGGGTCGAGTCGAATATGAGTCTTATTGAAATTGAGTTAAACAAAAATAGATAAAATACTCGACTTGACTCATATTTTAAATGAGTAAAAATGAGTTATCAAATGGATAATATGGGTAAATATGGATACCCATATTATTATAGAGATCATGTTAGAAGCTTCAAAAGCAAATTCTCTTATCCACTCTTCATCATCCCCGTGGCCTCACCCCACAAAAAATAAAACTTCCTAATTTTTTTTTTTTAAAAAATTAAATATTTTATCACCCCACGCTTGTTTTGGCCCCCAACCCCTCTCTCTACC
The DNA here is from genome assembly GCA_036553675.1 of Solanum okadae. NCBI lineage: Eukaryota > Viridiplantae > Streptophyta > Magnoliopsida > Solanales > Solanaceae > Solanum > Solanum okadae. The sequence continues at coordinate 38,992,614 of CM071678.1, forward strand.
CGCCCACTCCCACACCCCAACCCCAATGCCTCAATTTTTTTTAATTTTTTTTTTAAGTAAATTTATTTTTGACTACTCCAACCCTCCCCCCACCCCCCCATTCCCCACCTCTCACCCTCACCCCCATCCCAAACGCTTAATGTCACTTTTTTTTCTTTTATAAATAAACCTTTTTTTTCATTTTACCCATTTAACTACACACTTTTAAATGTGTAATATGAGTTTGACTTTTTTTTTTACCCATTTTAAATGAATTGAATACTCAACTTATTTAAGATGGGTACCCATATAAATTACCCATTCTACCATCTCTATCCCTAGCAGGAATCATTTTTTCAATAGTCACTTGTTTCTTTGTCATAAAAAGTAGACTTTCAAGGCAAGAAATGGAACAATGTATTTTCATTTAACTTTTACTTGAAATGAAAAGAAGGTAACCTTGCCCTCATGGTACTCTTCGAAATTTTTTATCATGGCTGAGTCACAATCAATAAAAGGGGTGTGCGAGTGCTTCACCCTTAACCAGAGGTCTCGGGTTCGAATCCTGGGTATGAAGAAAATTTTGTTGGGAGTGCCACCCCCGAGTGGGCCCTGCAGTGCGTGATCCGGATTTAGTCGGAGCTTCAATATGGACTCCGAACACCGGGTGGGAAACCAAAAAAATAAAAAAAATAAAAGGGGTGTGCGAGGCTCACCCATGATTGACAAGTGGCATTATGGTTCGATAAATATATATTTTTTCAAACTTTTTTCTCTTTCATCATTTTTAATTTTTTTTTGGGTCAAAAGGATATATATATATATATATATATATAAATATAAGTTAGTTTAGCACAAGAGTGTTATTGTTGCGTGCAACAGAACTGTAGCAGTTTAGGCCCACATGGGTTCCATCAAAATAGCCATTACAAGATGATAGTTTCCTAGGGAACATAGTTCCTAAAATATCTGCCCGAACAACCTTATATACAAACATGGGAGGAACTACAAAAAAAGTTGGTGTCCAGCCTTCAGATTTCGCGTCGTGCTTGCTTAATAGGCGTGCCATCCTATTCTACTCTCTAAATATGTGAAGTGGTAGTGTTGCCTCCAGCCTCGACATTAGTAACCTGCATTTAGAAATTATGTTAGAGTGAAGAAGGCTGCCATGAGTTAGTATGTGGATTATCTCAGAGTAGTCAATATTAATATCAATTGGCTTAAAGTTGTGCTCAACAACCATTTGAAGGCCATGTCTGAGGGATCTAAGCTCAGCTAACATAGGGTTATTGCAAGAGGGTTTTGAGGCAAATAATATGATCTATTCCCCTTTATCATTTCAAAAGCCACCACCCCTGCCACCCTCTCTAATGTTTCTACTCTCTGAACCATCTGTATTGAGCATAAATCTTCCTCGGGGGGGGGGGGGGGGGGGCATTATACCCGAATCTCTATAGTGTTGATGTTATTTTCTTTTTAGTAGCAATGAGCAGATGGTACTCAGTGGCGTGGTGGAGGGTAATGTTGAAGTCAACAAGATCTTTCTTGTTCTCGAATAAATTCTTATTACTGGTAGTCCAATTATTCCAAAAATAATGTGGCAGCAAAATATCCCAAGGGATGTAGTTGTCATACAACTTCCCTTTGGAGGAGTCCCAGAGGATTTTCCAGTTGGTCAGGGTAGAGAAGGAGGGTTTGATCCTGTGGATAGAGGATTTCTTGCATTGAACAATCTCCCAAACGGTCTTGGCATTATCGTAGGTGACTAAGATGTGGTTAGTGTCTTCTCTGTTGTGTCTACGAGTGGAGCAAGATCTAGGGACATTTAGACAAATACTATGCAGAGGTTATAAGAGGTGGGGAGTCTGTGGTGATGCATTAACCAGAGAAAGGTTTTGATTTTATTGGGGGCAGGGGGTTCCCCAAATCCAGTCAAAATCTTTAAGGTTATTACTTCCTAGGATGGGGTGGCTTTGATTCTAGATAAGGTGGAAGGCACTTTTGGTGGTGAAGGTGTCATTACTGGAAAGGTTCCAACAAGCTTGTCGTGCCTGTTATTGTTGAAAATTGAGGGATGCTCGATGATACTGGCCCTTAGGTCTTTAGGAAGGTGAATCCCTTTCCCAAGTCCCGTTGTTAATGACCTCACTAACTTTGCGATTGTCTTCCCCAAGAGGGAGGGAGCCTTAGATCAAACTCCTAATGGAGTTTGAAGAGGGAGCCACTTGTCATTGTAGAAGTTGATTTTGTTTCTATTATGCACAGTCCACCTATGGCCCTCCGTGGAGTCTTTCCAACCTTCCAAGACACACTTCCAGATCTTAAAGATTGGTCTCTTCCTCCAATTTTGGTCAGGTCTGGAGTACTTACTAATCAACACATTTCCCCGAAGGCTGGTAGGGTTATGGTATAACCACCAAGCGAGGTTGGTGTAGAGGGCCTTGTTTTTTTTTTATCTGACTCTGAATGCCAAGACCTCCATTTTTTTCTTGCAAGTAAGGATGTTTTAGTTGAACATGTAGGTTATTTTCTTCTCAGCACAAGCTCCCCAAATAAAATTCCTCTAAATTCTATCTATGATAATGAGAATCTTTGAAGGAAACTTAGTGAATTGCATAACATGGTTGGGGATGCTTCCAAAGGAGGCTTTAGTAAAGACAGTTTTGCCACTCATATTCAAAAATTTGGATTTCCAGCCAGCAAGTCTGTTGTTCATGCTATCTATGATGAATCAGAAATCACCATTTACAGGTCTCCTATGGAAGATGGGAAACCTAAGGTATTCCCTGAAAGAGGTACTAGTATGAATGTTAAGGATATTGGGCAGAAGGTAACATTTTCCTAGGAGCAGCTAGAGGAGAAAATGACCTTAGACTTAAGGTAGTCGATACTCTGACTATATTTGGAGCAAAAGTCAGTGAGAGTCGTGGTGATGGTAGTGCAGTTGTAGGGGTTGGCCCTCGAAAACAAAGTGTGGTCATCAACAAAGAAGAGATGAGAAATTTTTGGTCCAGAGATAGTGATTTTGATGGGGTACCAGTTCTTGTTAGTCACTTCTTGGCAAATACATCTAGAACGTCTTTCCATGCAATGAATGAAGAGGTAGGGGAAATGAAGTCTCTTTGTCTGATTCCTTATTGGGCTTAAAGAAGTCAGTCTTTCCTCCATTTATTAGATTGGATATGGACCTTGTACTTACATAAGACATGATGATGATCTCAATGAGGTTAGGAGGGAAATTCAAGGCATTGAGGGTGTCTTTGACGAAAGACCATTCAAGCTTATCAAAAGTTTTTTGAGTTCAATCTTAAGGATCATGTTGGAGTTTGTTCCTCTCATTTTTTTGAAGTTGCAAATATACTCTTAGACAATAACATCATTGTCGGCAACTCTTATTAGAGACGAAGTTGTCCTAGTTGGCCTAATGATGGAGGAGAGCAAATGTTTGATCTTGTTGACAATAATTTTTGTCATCAGCTTGTAGCCAGTGTTACAGAGCCCGATGGGCCTAAAATTCCAGATGTTGGAAGCATTAAGATACTTGGGAATGAGGCAAAGTAGGGTGGAGTTCATGTGATCAAGCATCATGTTGGTGGAGAAGACCTCTATGAAGAAGTTAGAGGTTTTATTACCAACAATATCCTAGAACCTTTGATAGAACGGGTGAAGCCTATCAGGTCCAAGAGCCTTGAGGGGTTTGAAGGATTTTAGGGTAGTGATGATTTTAGAGTCCCTGAAGGGGGCATCAAGGTGGGAGTAGTCAATATGATTTAGAGGAGGTATGGAATTGGTGTTAGAGTTGTTATGAAGGGTGGAAAGGGTCTGCTCTATGGTGAAGAGATTAGAGTTGTATGAGTGGATGTGTTTAGCAATGTCCTCATGGTTGATGACGAGGTTGCCAAAATCATCTTGAGGCTACAAATTTTGTTTCTCATTTTTCTATTGATAGTGAAAGTATGAAAGAATTTGGTGTTAGCATCTCCCTCACTCAACCTACTTATTCTGGATTTGGTTCTCCAAAACTCTTCCTCCACTTTGAGCATGGTGTCATAATCCTTAAGAAACTCAGTTTTCAGATTTTAGAGAAAGGATCTATGGGGAAGTGGATGGATTTTTGAATTCCATCTATCTAGCAAGGAACTTCCTCATTTTCCAAAAGATATTTCCAAAAATGAGCATGTTCCATTGAGGGGCTTTAGTTTGGAAAAAGGTCAATAGCACTAGTCGGGCTAGTAGTCTGCTTAAAATTAGACTGTACTGGCTTTTAAAAGATGGATGCCCACACCACATGAGTTCCAATCTGAAAGGTTTAGCATGGTTGGGGGTTTGGGGGGGGGGTAGGGTTCAAAGTCTAACTTGAAATGGGTAGTGGTCAGACTTAGTCCCAGGCAGGTGGGTGACAGAGATCTGGGGTACTTCAAGATCCAGTAGTTGTTGACGAGGCACCTACTAGTCTTTCAAGGATAAGGTTACATCTATTTTTGTACCTTTTATTAGACCAAGTAACTTTCAACCTTTAAAGCACAGATCCACCAAGTTGCACTAGTCAAGCCACTGCCTGAACAAGTGATACACCCAAATTACACTTTTCTAACGAAGTATAAACGATCGTTGTCAAATAAAAAACCTGACAGAGGTTAGGGTTGATCCCACGAGAAATATGGTCTAGACTTAGGCCAATTTACTGTTGATTGTACTTTTAGTCAGATTAGCTCCATAAAAATGGGGTTTTGTAATACAAAATATTTATTGATTAATTTAAGTAACAAGTAAACAAGATTCAAGTTTTGTAAGATTAATATATGATGAAACTAGGGCATATGTGTTCCCCACAAGGTCTTAATGCAATAAACCTCATAATAGTAACCATTATCTAGTGTTTGATATGCATAGTTGGTAAGTTAAGTATCTCCTAAGTGATTGGTCGTCTTAGTAGAGAATTTCACCATGCAACTTGGTCAGTCTACATGTGTATGCTTTACTAATCTTTACCCTTGACCCCAGATTATCCCTTGAATATGTAGGTTAGGCTATTAGATAGCGGATTATCAATGCTAAATCTTCGTTGTTTAATCTCTTTTCCTATTTGTTACTTCCTTGGTTGGGCAAGTAGGAATAAGGCAAGTTGTAACGTTGCGCACCATTAAAAAACATTCAAAACGAAGAGATCAATAATACATGCATAAACACTATTCAAGAATTACTTAATTATTAGTTCTACTTTGATAATTACTCATGGTTCCTACAACTCTAGTTATGGATTTAGCTACTCATGCTTTGGTGATCACAATTCATAATATGTTTAATAGAATAATGTTTAAGGATGATGTCGTGGGTCTCGTCTCGACTTCCATCATTGTCATTAGAGGCTTAATAGATAGCAGTGTTTTGAGGAGTCTTTTCCATTTCTTTTGTTAAATGTTTTAAAGACTTGAGTTGCCTATTTTTGGCTAGTTGAATATCCTTATATATTCTGAGTTATTTATTTGAGACAGTTGAGTTAAATCTTTGCAATTGAGTTCAAATGTTGTTGAATAAGTCTTTCGTTGAGTATTGAGCGAGGCTAAGGGTTCGCTTAGGGCCAACAATGGTTCTGGAGTGCCGGCCACGATCAGGGTATAGGCTCGGGGTGTGACAAACTTGGTATCAGAGCCAGGTTTTCAAAAGTCCTAGGGTGTCTATGAAGTCGTGTCTATAGAGTCCTAATTATCGGTGTGAAGCGAGCCACACCTATAATCAGGAGGTTACAACATTTAGGAACTATCTCACTTCTTTCATATTCTTTTCGTGCGATAGAGTTCAACTCTATAAAGTTTCTTTCTAATTCGTGCTTGCACGTATCTTTCAGATCATGCCTCCAAGAAGAGATGTCCGAGGTTTTCCTACTAGGAGGGCTGTTGATCCCTAGGCTCAATGGGTTCCCAATGGACCAGAAGTACAACCCCAAGAAGAGGTCACTAATGCTGAGTTTCGGGATGCTATTGATAACGCTCAACTACACTTCATCCAATTCTAAGTGTAGGCGATCACAATCTAGTATAAACCCAACGAAGAGTTGGGGTCGATCCCACATGGAGTGATACATAATGGAATTCAATTATGAAGTAAAAGGAGCGTTCTAGTTGTTGTAGAAGTAAACATTATTGTAGCTATTAAAGTAAATTGAAGGGGTTGACAATAAATGTCATATGAGGGGGTTTAGAGTGACAATTAACAACTACAAAAATAGGGTAGCAATCAAGTAGAGAGGAATTCTAGGGGATGTGATCAATTAAAGCCTAGTTTCACTATATGGGTGATTATAATTTACTAAAGGACGCTGAATCTTAGTGGGTAGACTAGGTTTTACATGTGATAGCCATCTCTCGATCAACTAACACGATTCATGTGAGTTCTCTCAAACCTCAACAAACATAACAATATAAATAGCCCAATGCATCAATTAATCTACTATCTCGAGCTAGATTGGTAGGATCGAATTCAGATTCATTCTCTCGAGCTGAATTAATGATAACTCAATCACTACAATATAGTAATTCTAGAACCTCTTTCTCAAGAAAGGCTAGAATACTAAGTTAAAATTGCATTTGCAACTACAATTCATGGGTTAATATACAACCATCAATCAAACCCACTTCAAATCAACATTTAAATCTGTAAACAATAACACCCATAAGCTAATTGAGACAATTAATTACATGATCACACCCCAAAGAATGGGGGTTTTAGCCACACATCATAGAAAGCAAGAAAATATTACCAACTAGATTCCCTATCAGTTGGGTAAGAAAATTCTAGTCTTCACAATGCTTGGAATTAAATTAAAATCAAAATCCAATTCGAAACTCTACTAAAAAACTACTAAGAAAAGTCTTTGGATCAAAACCCAGAGTTAGAATGTATCTCAACTTTCGAAACTGGAAGAACTCCTAAAAAATCTTTTAAAAATCGCATTTATACTTTTCCAGATTTTCAGCTATTGGACCGATCAACGGTATTAGTCGAGCATCGCCGACTAGGTTGGCAATGCGCCAAGTATCCTATCCATCACCGTCTTGACCCCTCGAAGATTGCAAGAAACCCTTGAGCGCTTGAATCGTTTCCTTTCTTTCTCCTCTTGAACTTCTCTCGAAAACCCTAATCGTATTTTAGAATTGTGAAAACTAACCCAAATCAATTTAAACCTCTAAAATATTACTAAAACGTTTAAAGTTGATGGGGTAAGGAAAAGACCAAAACACCCCTCATTAATTTGTGTAAATTTCCTTAATTGGACAGGTTGAACTTAAACGGGCATATCTCCCTCATCCGAACTTGGAATTTAGCAAACTCGGTGGCGTTGGAAAGAGGATCAAAGACCTTTTATTTGATATCTTATGGTCCACCTAACTCATCTTATACTGAAAGTTATGGTCATTTGAAGTTGACCCAAAACTCACAACTTCAACATAACTTGGACAAATCTCAAATTGGCACTTTCCAATTTAGTTCTTTCTAGAAGTAGCTCTTTCTAAGATCGAGGTGTTACAACAATATTCACATATTGATCAATAATTATTTCTTTATCAGTAGTTTCGTTAGGCAAATCAAATAGGAATGGTAGGTAAATTAGGTTTTACAACATGAGAGTTAGAACTTAAGGGCTTTTTGTTGTTGTACGAGAGGTGGAAATTCATAAATGTTATTCTAGCTAGTCACCTGAGGTGGCTGACCAGTGTCCAGACAGAACATTTGGTGGAAAAAATCAAAATCGATGGTGACTTTGCAGCATAGGTAAAGAGCAACTCGCATTGATTTCGTATATACCCATTGGTTTGCTTGTTTATACATCTTATTATACGTCAATCAAGATATGAATCACAATCCTACAACAATATAATTGAAAGAATTCCATGTGTTACCTTAGAGAAGCCAATCAAAGATCAAAGGAATTTTTTTACTTTTAGTGTGTCCGCCCTACTCAGAACTACTTATATTTTATTTTTTTTCAATTGGTTGTCCTTGCACAATAAACCAAAAAGAGAAAAGGAAAAAAAAAAGAAATGTCAAAATCTGCTTAAAGAAAAATATGATCCAATTAAACATGTTTAATAATTTCCATTATGCAAACAATCGACTTGGTTGTTTTTTCTAAAATACTTCTGTGTGGCATTTGCATTCCTTGATCACCAAATCAATCTTCTGATTTTCTCCACTGGAATCATAAGACATACAATAATGTGTAAGTAGAATCATTTATATTAGACATAATGCATAGATGTACCCTTTAACTTGACTTTAATTGATGTGTATGTCCTTTAATTTTGAGTGTGTGCAAGTAAACATTTAAACTTGTATAAAAATTCAACAAAGTAGGACGCCATATAGGATGTGAATTGCCACATAAGACGTCATATAGGACATGTGTGTCTACTTAAATAATTTTATACAAGTTTAAGTGTCTACTTATGCACACTTAAAGTTAAAAAGAAAATATATAACCATTGAAGCTAAGTTAAAGAGCAAATTTATATATTATGCACGTAAACTATGCAAATAAGAAGCAATATCATTAAGAAGATATAGCATTTAGACAAAAGTAAAAAAAATAAATAAACAAGACATAGCATTGCACAATTATCCAAGGAAAGGTTTGCTTCCTTGCGGCAGTTTAACTACCTTTTTCATATTGTGTCTTGATAAATAAAAAAATAGCAGATAGATACTGGAAACAGTACGACAATAATTTACACAAAATAAGAGGAATTGTATATAAAAGGTTTTGATTTTAGTAAGAGGAAAATATTTTTTAGAAAATACTTTTCAACTTTTTTAAGTTTTATTGGTAAAATATTTTTTCTAGGAATTTTTTTCCTAAACATAAGAAAAAATGACTTTTCGATTGAAGGTAGAAAAACTAAGCTCAACTAGTGTCATTCCACATTAAGGGTGTGTTTGATATGGAGGAAAATGTTTTCTCTGGCAAATGTTATTTTGCAAATGTTTTTCTGGAAAACAAGTGGATTTTTGACTTATTTTCTTATGTTTGGTTGGTGAGCAGAAATTTTTTTTTAGTGTTTGCTTTATGAATTAAAAATCTTTTATTTTTACTAGATAGTAGAAAATAATTGTTGAAATTGAAAATATTTTTTAAAAACAAACTTAAAATTTTTTTACTCTCAAAAACAATTTTTAATATAGATCAGTCAAAGGCAATTTGATCACGCAATTTGATTATGGAAAACACTTTCAAATTAATTAGCCAAACACAAATTAATATTTTTTTCAAAAGAACTTTTCTAAAACCTATTTTAAAAAAAGTATTTCTAAAATAAACCGTTTCCAGCAGTAATGCAAACAGGCTCTAAGGGGGTAAAGTGGGATTTACGATAAATCTAGGTGATAACTGAAAAAATAGAGACAGGTTACCTGACACAAGAGAGAAAAAAGTGGTAGAATCTTCAAGAACACAACTATGTTGAAAATTAGGTGCTAATTCATCAAGTTAAAGTTGAAGAGATATACCTTCTCCAATATCATGAAGTTGTGCTCTACTGTCTCTTCCACTTTTGGAACTGGAGTCAAGCATTCCTTGTAAATGATCATTCTAAAACTATGAGCACTACTAAATAAATTGACTTCCTCCAATTTATCTGAAGTGAGATCATTGGACATAACAAGTCCACTAGTGCTTTGAAGAAGCAACAAATGATCCTTCAAAAGTAGTAATGGTGCTTCAATATAAAGAGGCTTAATTGTGTATTTCTTAATCCAAGATTCATATACACCATACTCTTTCATCATCCAAATATCTGTCAAATCTCTAATCGGATCAGGCTCTGTCTGTTTACCAGCATAACAAATCAATGTTAAGGACTCATTAAGAACTATAAGACTATAACGTTTTGCGTCATAGGAATGACAAGTATGTGGCATCTTAATAGTGCGAAAAATTTCACTAGTCATATCGAAACAAAGAATTATCTTTGTTTCAGCATATGCACACCAATGATAGGCTCCCTTATAAAGTATCTCGAAACAAGGGAACCAATGAACACCGGGGAACTCTTCAGTATCATAATTGAATACTCTCCATGAACCTATGTTTAAATCATAAATTTCAACTGTATTCTCCCTGTCCTCGTTCGGATGCCATTGCGGAGGATCCCTGAAAATTTCTGAAATCTTAACAAACTTGTAGTCATTAGCTATCCAGTCATAGCCAAATCCAAGACCACCATTCATGGAACGATGAAAACGTACTTTACATTTAAAAGGGCTCGGTGGAAATGCCCTGTAATTTCTTGTGGCAGGATTAAATAGGACAATGGCATCGAAATCTGTTAAAGCAACCAAACCATTACAAGGACCAACAGTTTCATAACAAAGATGACCATGCCTGGAAGTTAAACGCGGTATATATAGATCTGGATAAACAGGCTTTAGATCATTAATATTATCATCATGACTGGAAAGGAAAGACAAGACATTATTATATTCTCTTGGTGCTACTTTAATGGAGCGTTTCAAAAGAATTAGTTCATCTTTTATGATGGTGCGGTTGCTATGAAGATTAATGAAGACAGATGATTGTATGAGATCGTACAAAATTTTGGAAATGCATTTGAATCGTATGAGAGATTTCACTGGAATTCGCAAAAGTATGTTAATTACCATATCATCACATAAATTCTTCATATTTCCATCCGCCATCGCAGTGTGCATTTTCTAAAAGCTTTAGCATTTCATTAGCTAGGAACTTACTATCTGTTTTTAATTGGATCTAAATCCATAACAAATTATCCGTCAAACTTGCATCTTGTGATTCTGAGGTTTATCCAGTGCATCATTTTTTTTCTCCTTTAAAAAAGAGAGTTTAATACATATGTATAATTTATATCTTACTATATTAAAAGCATGAAACAAATGTTGTTTTTGAATTTTTTGCACACTACCATAGACAAAACCATCTTTTCACTTATTTCCTCAAATTATTCATTAATCATTTTTATAATCTTTAAAATTAAGGAGTTCTAAAATATATGATATTATTAGGATATATTCTATTAACCATATGTTCAGAAATAATATTTATTATAGAATCATTATTTATTCAGTTATAATAAAAATTTTAATAGATCATATACTCATTTATGGTGTTTGTTTACTTATATAGTAGATGATCGTTTGGTAGGGTGTATTAGAAGAAATAGTTCAGGTATTATGTATGGTATTATTTAGTACTATGTTTGGTAGGAATTTGGGTCTATGTATGGATAAGTTATAAATCCTACATTAGAGGGTGACAATATCAGCACATATTAATGAAATGAGTCCATTTAACCCATATTTAATGACTTGGATAACTCATATTTTAATTGGGTAAATATGGGCTTCAAACTATTTTAAGAACTCCTACAAATATGATCAAAATAGATAAAATATGGGTATCCATATAGACCCATAATAGATCACTCACTTCTCACTTCTACTTAAAATTCTAAAATGTTCTAAAAATTAAAAATTAATATTAGAATTTAACCCATATTTAAAAAATATTAATTTATTTTAAAAAAAATTGGAGGGTGGGTGGGGCTGAGAAGGGCTGGGGCAGAGGGGGAATTTTTTTATTTTTTTTGAAAAACATAATTTTTTTTTTCGAAAAATAAAAAGAAATTAGGGGTAGGTTGGGTGGGGAGTGGGGTGGGGGGGGGGGAGGGGGAGTGACGGAGGGGTAATTTTTTTTTTTGAAAAACAAAAAATATTAGGGGTAGGTTGGGTGGTAGGTGGGGGCGCTTGGGGGTGGGGGTAGGGGTGGTGGAGTCGGGGTAGGGGTTGCCAATATTTTTTTCAAAATGTCTTTTTTAATTTTTGGGGTGGGGGGGGGGGGTACAGGGGTGGGGTTGGGGGTAGGGTTGGCCAAAAAATAAATTTTTTATTATTTTTAAAAAAAAATTGGGTGTGGGGTAGGTGGGGGTGGGAGTAGGGGTTGCCAATTTTTTTTTTTGTCAAAAATAATTCCAAATTTTTGTTTCAAAAAAAAAGTTTTTTTAATTTTATTTTGGGGGTGGGGGTACAGGGGTGGGGTTGTAGGGGTAGGGTGGGAAGGTAGGGGTTGAGGTACTAACAACTTAGCTTTGATTTAATATTTTTTGGCTTTAGGAGATTAAAGTGGGTTACAATTATTTTACCCAAATCATATTTGACCAAATTCATATTTACCCATATTTTATATGGGTGGATTGTGATCCAATCCATTTTAACTGAATCCATATTCAATCCATCCAAATCACTCATTTGTCACCCACCCCTACCCTGCATGGTAATATAGGATGTATTACTTATACCTTCCATTTGGAAGTATTAGTAATACACATGATTTAATATCATGGGATAAGTTTATATAAAAATAAAATATCTCTCAAATCATTTTAATTTTTTTCTTGATTTTATATTTTTATATTTGTACTAGTAAATATATTTAAATAAATTAGCTTACAATTATTTAGAGAGTGTTGTTTGCTACTAAATAAATCCAATACAAATCAATACAATATTCGAAATGTGTTGTAAAATTAAAGCAAAATAGGACAAAAAATATATAAGATGAGAACAATAGAAATAGGGAGATAAGAGATGAGAACTTTTCTTATTCTTCCAAGTATTCAAGTGTTCATCAAATCTTCAAGTCTATCCAATATGAACTCTAATGCCTCTATTTATAGTATTACATAGATGGATACAAAAGGTTAGTCAGAAACATGACATTAACCATGAAATTTATGAAGACACTAGCCATGGAAGGTTATGGACGAGTGGGAGTTACTATACATTATGGTGTAATTACATCTTGAAGTTATGGACATCCACATAAATATATTTACAACACTCCCCCTTGGATGTCCGATAATATGCCTCATTAAAATCTTACTAGGAAAAACTCCGTGGGAAAAATTCTAGTGAAGAAAAAAAAGTACATATTTCTAGTAATATGCGTTGGTTGTTGCCTCATTAAAAACCTTACCTGGAAAATCTATTCGGACAAAACCTTAGCCAAGAAAAACAGAGTGTAGCGCATATTTACTCCCCTGACGAAAACATCACTTAACATTTCAGAGATAACGCATATCAATCTTGTATAAATTTTGTTGAAGATCGTACTTAGAAAAAACTTCGGTAAAATATGCTTATTTTGTTTCCTTCAATATGTTCTTCTTTCATTTGAGCTACCCAAGCAACTTTGTCTTCGTATATTATTGAAACCTTCTCCTCAAAGAAAAATACACATCTCCACTTATTTTATAAGTTGCTGCTATCTTGGTTAGACTTGAATATGTATCAACAACTGACTGCCTTGTAAATTTGATAATATGGCAGTACCCTCATATGCAAATAGATTGTTTGAAGAAAGGACTTTCATGTAATACCTTCCATTTATATAACCAATAGAACCTTTATAGTATTGGTTAGAAATATTAAATTTATACCAATTTAATACCAATCAGATATCTCCAAGTGAATTATCTCTTCCTGGCACATTAATAAAAATATTATCTCATGAATATTAATAACAGGAAAAATAAATGCATCAATTGCACTAACACATAGTATGTGCAAATTATTTTCATAAGATCGAAATTGATCTTTTCATTATATTAAGCGATCTCACAGTCATTGATGTACTATTTAATGGAATTATTTTTAAACTTTTTAAATCCTTCAAAGATTTTCATAGAACATTCACTGTCCAGATAGACATGACAACAATTTTAGTATACGTATTCAAGTATTTCATCTATTGCAAGTTTGAAAGAAACCTCATTGCATCCACCATAAGAGAATATATCTCTATACAATAATGTTAGGACTTTTGTGAAAAAACTTTATGCCCAAAGGAACAATCTGTACTTTAAATCTTACAGTTATACTTTAGTCATAATAATTCATTTGTACCTTAATGACATTCTTAATCTATGGACTGTAAGTCCAAAACATCACTTTTTAAGTGAAATAAAAAATTTACTTGAATTGTATATTTTATTGGTCAATTATTTATCAGTTCATATTATTTGGCAGATTTAAACTCAAGATCCTCATTATCATTTGTAATGTTGAGTGCCACATTATATCAAAGATACCGTCAAAGGTCATTTTGATATTGATTCTAATATGACATAACTATCGAGATCTCTTCATTTTCATCATTTTTCAGATACATGAACCTTTTCCAATGTTTTATGAAGTATTATGTCATATGCTCTTTTAAAGCACTTGCCTCATTATCATGATCATTTTGATAATTTGCTCCTCTCCTTTTTAAGGAGTCTTGCATTTGAAATTAATTGGTCTATCACGCTTTTACCGTATCATAGAATTTGTCCTTTAAGGATCATTTATTGGATCATTTACAACTTAATTAATATATTGGGCCAGCAAATACATTTGACAAATTGTTATCAATATTTTACAAATGAATTATCTCTTGAACTTCAAGTTCACATTTTTTTAACGAGGATTTAGATAATTCACCCCACACATAATTTTCAGCTACTAATCATATATCCCCCTAATATTAGGAAATCTAACATTTACTCCTAACTTTATTTAGAGATCCATCTTTGTGTGTGGTGGGGCAATAAAATCATATGTGTACACATCAAATTTTTAGATGGAAATTATTTAATTCCTGACCCTGAACCAATTGTGATGGGAGAACCTTGTTGGCTTGATGCATACATGTTAAATAAACTCATTTCATACCAAATTTTATTTGAGAGTTTTGTTCTCATAATCAATGATCTAACTATAATTGGAGGCATACAATTTCTGCTAAACCAATCAACATTATCAACCTACTTTTATAATTTAGAATTGTGCTCTTAATTTAAGAGTTCGAGCAAACAACCTTACAAAAATTAATTTGTATGTTGATAGAAATGCACATGTGACCATACCATAGATCCATCTATTAGATCATAATAGTAAGCGGTCCACATGGCAGGTGAACAGACTCATATTAACCTTTTTATACGTTCCAAATAACTTCAGGGGTTCCAATTTCAACCTTAGCTGGTACAATAATCATTTTATCATGAGAACAAGCAACGAAAGAGAATTCTTGAAGAATCTTTTATCTCTTCAACATATAGCTACGTGAATTCTCGATTTATTTTGCATCATATTTGAATCAGAATGACCAACCGATTATGTCAACTAATATTTATTCTAGTAAACTTCTAGTTTAGTTTTGCAGTTCATCATCATACCCATATTTGTATACAACACGGAAAAAATGGCTAATCTTTTACATAAATATTTAGACCTACTTCGATTGTAGTAATTTAAGATATTAAATCTTCCTATAATTTATAATCTCAATATAATAATTTTTTCTTTTCAATTCATCTGAAACTTAAAAAGTTTTTTTTTGAGACTTACTACAATCCCAATACTATGAACAATTTCATTTCTCTGGATAGTAATTAACAAATTAGCCCTTTCGAAACTCTCAATTTATTTTGTGTCTACCACAAATTTCACAACACCATTCTTATGATAACCATCTCATTCAAGGAGAAAATTATTATTATTGTCATGGTTAAAATTATTACATGCAAGACTTATTTCTTGACAACCAATGACAAATTTGTGTTATAATAATATTTATTTTGTGTCATGACCACAACCTATATAGGAAAAAAATATTTATTTCTTTTATCCTTCAATAGTTCATAATAAAACATACCTCAATATTTGTGTAGTACTCAAAATATATGACCAAATGACCATTTATGTCAAAGTATTTTTTTAATCTCAAACCTCCCATATAGGTGAGATGTTGCATTAATCCAACCATATATGAACATGTCCTTATCTTTACGAACAGAAGTCACATTATTTTCAAGAAATAGACTATAACCATTTGTACATGCTCCATAAGTTTTGATTAGAAATGCATTGTCATACGTTAATAGTTGACATATTTATATGACCCACCTCAACATCACCTTGAAAGTCAAGTGAACTACCACTTTGTATTCCTTTATTTTGATGGAGGATTTACAAAACTTTTCAAATTGGGTTGCACCAACAACAATGGGCCCAATAACTTTTCATACAACTTTGATGGACAAAAATTACCTTCACATTTTAAGGACCATTGTAGGATACAATGTGCCCAATAACCTTTCATACCATTTTGATGGACAAAATTACTTTCACATTTGAAGGACCATCTTAAGAACTCATAATGTTCTTCCTTTTAATTACCACAATGATGACCATTAACATTTTACCAAACCCATATTCATACATTCAATCACTTGTAACTTTTCAGACATATTATGCACTGCTACCACATTCACATAAGAGAATGGAGCAAATTAATTGGGCAAATTTCATGACATTTAGTCAAAAGTATATTATTGTGCCTTAATCATCATCATATCATCACTATGACCCATTAGGACTTAAACTCAACATCTTCTCCATATAAAGAAACCTTAGCCCATAAATTAATGGGACTTGAACCCAACATATTATTATCATAGTGTACCGAGACTTTAACTCGGTGTCTAACCTGCTTGGTGCGGTAAAACTTGAATTCACCATTTTACCCTCAATCGATATATTAATAAATAAAATACATTACAAAAAAATAAATACCGAATATCATAAATATAATTTGAATTTGACTTAAAACAAGAAAGAAAGAAATAAATTAATAAGAACAATATGTTGGAACCATATAGAAGTCTCAAGTTAAAATAAATTAAAACCTTTTAATAGTCCTTCTCAATATTGTTATGAAGATTAACATAATTTACTAACCATTTTAAAATAATCACAAAACAAGCTTTGTTAGTATGAATAATATATTAATATCTCAACAAATAAATGTTTAGATAATGAAAAATAAAGAGGTACAAAAGTAACCAATAAGGATGATCCAATCAATATGTATATGACACATAACTCAAAAATTAATCTTTTTCATGTAAGCAACTAACTTGGAGAAATTACATATCTTACATTTAACTTTCCTTATCACGGGTGGAAAAAGTCAAGTTGAAACTTAATTTCAAAAATTGGAGAATCCTGCTGATAATGTATTGTAAACCTAAAGAAAAAATAGACAAGAAATATAGAAGACGAGAGCAATAGAAATAGGGAGACAAGAGATGAGAACTTTTCTTATTCTTCCAAGTGTTGAAGTGTTCACCAAATCATCAAGTCTAATCCAATATAAACTCTAATGCCTCTATTTATATTATTACATAGAGGCATACAAAAGGTTAGTCATAAACATGTCATTAACTATGAAAGTTATGAAGACATTAACCATGTAAATAATGGAGACATTAACCATGTAAGTTATGGAGGAATATCAAGGGGGAATGTTATGGAGGTGTGGGAGTTACTATACATTATGATGTAATTACACCTTAAAGTTATGGACATCCACATAAATATATTTACAAAAAAATGTGAGTTGTTTAACATTTACTAATTAAAAAGGCAAATATATCACCACATGACTTTTGTGATCTTAATTGAATGTATTATTTGTTGATATACATATATATTCTAATTATTTATAGTTTGAACAATTTATACAATAGCAAACATATTAAAACTACAACTTACAATTTTTATGTGTAATAAATGTAGATCGTTTATTTAATTTTACTATTATTTTGTCACGACCCAAAAATGGATGCGATGACACTCGTTTTATCCCACCAAGACAAGTCAGCCTAAAACCCAATTTTATACTGTGAATGTGGAAGTAAAACGAGAATAAAAGTTTAACACTATAAAATAATGTGGAAATTTATAATGAACATAAATATACCCCAAAAACCTGATTGTCACGTGCACAAAACCTCTAATGTATTACACTAGAATTGAAAGAAAACACAAATCTCAAATGATGTTGTCTCTAAAATAGAATAGGATCATATATAGGAGTAAGAAGGTCCACTGAGATGACAAACAACTACCTCATAAATCTCCATAGGAAGCCTTAGAAAGTAAGAGAATAGAAAGTATCACTAAGATCTGGGCTCGTAACCTACAAAAATGTAGAAGCAAGCGGTGAGTACCAAACCCCACGGTACTCAGCAAGTAAACTTCTAAACACAAGCTAAGGGAATAAAATACATGTACTCTTTCTGTCACGACCCAGGGGTATACCCTAGAAGTAACATGCCGTCTTGACCCTGAAGGGGTCTCATATAAGCCCTTAGCATATCATGAACATAAGATAATAGAAAATATGGGAAATTTAAAACTTTTTACAATCAAAGTCATTTTCATAAAAGCAAGCGGAAGTCTTTCTATACTTTGTCTCAACCCATCTAATACAACTATAGAATAAACTCTTGGGACATAGCCACTACAATAGTCTCAAAACATGAAATAAAGACATAAAGGAAATGGTGGGTTTTTTCTTCGAAGCTATGAGGACTCACCAAGAGCGTCAACTCCTTAGCTCCTTAGAAACCCATCTCCAAGAATAACACTCAAGTCTCCAAACCCTACATTTGATTAGAATGTAGGTAAAGTATGAGTTAGTACAAAATGTACTAAATATGTTAGCTAGCATAATCATAAGAGCATAAGACAAGGGTTAGTCAATATAAGACATAATCCAAAATCATATGATATACTTCATGAAACATAAACTATAAGCATAAGAGACAATATCACAATAATAATCAAAGTCTCCAACATAAGCATCATATAAGCATTATTTGACTCTTAGTCATCTATACCATAATAGAACTATTCTCAAGTAACCTAAAGCATACATGTGCAATGCATGAATAGCATCCCATAATACCACTCAAGCCAAGTATCCCTTCTTGGTCATCTTAATCGTAGCCTATACACATGGTCAAGTCTTAAGCTTTTCTACCATAAGGGAACCATACTCCTAAGTAACCTCAAAGCACACTTGTGTAATGTATGAAAGGCATCCCATAATACCCTCAACACTAAGCATAACCTTGAAGTCATCCTAGTAATATTTACCCTCATTTGGTTTCATTATTTGCTTACTTCATGTAGACAAGGGAACTATCACCTTTAGTAAATTCTATCATGGAAGGTAACTATAGCAACAATCCATAAGCATAACTCATGTAAGACAACACTCATAATGCAACCTTAAGTCATACTTTTGCAATGCATGAGTGACATCCCATACTACCACTCATACTAAGTACTTCTTTAGGTCATCATACTCATTCTTCTTGGTTTGGAACCTAGTCCCTCTCTTTAGACTTTAGAACACTATGAGATACTCTCTTAAGCGCATCTTAGTTCATTATTAGGTTGAACCCTATGAGATACTTCTCTTAGCATGTCTAGGTTCATTATTCATATGGACACTATGAAATACTACCTTAAGCATGTCTAAGTCCATTTATACTCTTGAACACTATGAGGTACTTCACTAAGCCTATCTTAGTTCCTCATTATTTCAAACCCTAGGATATACTACATTAAGTACATCTTAGTTCATCAAGCTTGAACTCTAGGAGATGCTACTTAAAGCATAATCTTAGTTCACTAAGGTTGAACTCTAGGAGATGCTTCCACAAGCATAATCTTAGTCCATTAAGTTTGATCTCTAGGAGATGCTCCTTCAAGCACAATCTTAGACCATTACTTGTATTGGACTCTAGGATATGCTACATTATGCATAATCTTAGCCTGTGAGGTTTGAACTCTAGGAGTTGCTACATTGAACACAATCTTAGTTCATAACTAATATTGTTTAATTGGGATATAGCCTTAACCGACATGAGAACATATTACCTATCACATGATCTCTTCAAGGTGTTACCCACACCGTCAAGGGTTGGTCCACTTGCCTAAGGTAGAACCGGGTTGTTAGCTTAGTTGGATCCCCTAGCTAACTTTCCTACGGGGCACGTAGTTATGGAATACGGAGATTGCTACTAGAAACCCAAAACTCCACTAGGTGAAGGCTTCCATCTCATGAGACACACTTAGGGAAATCCGGACTATTCTAGGTGAGAGATCCCATGTTGGATGCCCAAACTCAACTAGGTGGGAACCTCCATAGAAGCCCAAACTCAACTAGGTGGGAATATCCATCTCATTTCAATATCCACTCGGTGCTAGGCCTTAATCTCACAAGATAATCATTAAGTCTCTAATTTGACTCAAGTTTATGGAAAGATGTCCTTGACAACCAATCCATGCTAATACCTCTTTAGACCATGTGTGAGAAACTATCACCATCCATGACTTAGGTATGAAGGCCCTATAACCTTAGGTTCAATTAGGTAAGAGAAACCCTTCAACCCTAGAACCATTACTATGTGAGAAGTATTTCATATTAAGTTTATCTTCATGCCTAACATCATGTCTAGAATTCTACATTAGACAAGGATATCATCATAACTTAAGTGACTCTATCACTTCCTACCATCTATGATTCATAAGGTGAATTAGGTAGGTAAAGATCTTTCATCACAATTTTATTCATTGGTCTTGTATTCACATGTAGATTTTACTCTCAAAGCCTTAACATCTATAGTTAATCATATTAGCTTCACTCTAAACCCCTAGTGATCAACATTCACAACTATGAGTCTTCATTCTTAATAACTCTTCACCATGTGTAACGACCCGTAAAACAAATAAGTGAAACTAGAGCCTAACTAGTGAGTGTGTGAGTTTGGTCTAAGGTTTGAGGGTGTTTAGTGTTATCCTGAGCCATGGTTGAGGGGTTTAGGGGTTAAACGTCAAGGTATGACTCCCCAAGGACCATCCTAAGACTTGGTGAACTACGGAAAGGGACCACGCCCCGTAAGTCCATTCATGCCCTGTGGATAACCTTTGTGGGTCATGGCCCTCAAAACCAAGCCACAGTCCCAAACCATGGTTGACCAGAATGGGGCATGACCCAAACCACGGTCCATGGTTTGGTGGTCGTTGTTCACCCATGCAACTGTCAAGTAGGTTCAGCCAAAGTGGGGGTGAATTGGTAAATTCACCCTAAGTCTTGTTTGGTTGGGGGCGGTTTTAATCAGTTATTTATGGTATTTTAAGAGTTTTTAAAGTATTAAAAAACATTTTCAACTCATTATTTCAAAACACCCCAAAGTTAGAAACCTCTCTTCTCCCAAAGCTCTCTCTCTAGAAACCTCATTGGAGGTGAAGACTTCAAGATTCCAAGGTCAAATGTTCAAGTTTTTCAATGGATTTTCGTGGATTTATTTTCTAAAAGGTATCGTGGTCTTTATCCTTAACTTATTATCTTTCAAGGAGCCAATTTCAAAGTGATTTGAAATCTCCAATGTTTACCCAAATCCCCTACTTTTAAATCTATGCATGGGTTTGATTCAAAACGGTTTATAAAGGCATTATTGCATTGAATTGTGAATGAATTGTGGTTTTAAAGGTGAATTAAGATGATTTCTTCCTAGAACCCATGTTTCCCCCAAATTCCTAAGTTGTGATTTGAGATTGGGATTTGATTAATTATGAAGTATATGAATTATTTATGTGTATATTTATGTTATTACTCTTGACTAATTGTATTGATCTTAGGTGTGTGGCTGAATGTGATCCATGACCTTGAATTGGTAGACCCAATGTTGGTGGCCTTTCATGAGGAGTCTAGGAACTAATGTGATGTTAAACCTTGAAACAGTAGACATAATGGTGGTGGCCCTTTCTTGTATGAAATAATGAACCTAGAAAGGGTAGATGTAATGGTGGTGTCTCTTTCTAGGAAAGTCAATGAGCTATCCTTGAATGTACCTTGAATCGGTAGACCTAATGGTGGTGGCCTTTCATGTGTAATGTGCTTTGGGGTGGTAGGCCTAATGTTGGTGGCCCTCTCAAGTACAATGATGTAATGTGATTGAAATAGTCTATGTGAATGTAGGCTAAGCACCGAGTAAATATGGTAAGATGGAAACTCTCCCAATGTTAGGCTAGGGTTACAATGAACATCTTCCTATCCCATAACTATGTGCCCACATAGGATATTAGCTATTGGATTCCATCTAAGCTAATGTTACCGGTCTTCCTTAGGCAAGTAGACTACATTTTTTCGGTGTGGGGCTATATGACACCGGATTCCATGTCAAGCTCACATGGTCTATGTGGGTTAAACGCTTATTCCCATCATGTGAGATGTGCATTATGGTTTCTTGAGGAGTTCTATGAAGTGTGGGTGGTAGTATGGGATTCCATCCATGCATTGCACGAGTAGGCTTTGAGAGGGTCATAGTGAGTTCTCTAAGTCTTAAAGACTATTGTATGAAAGTCATAGTGAGTAGACTTGGATTGTATTATGAATTACTTCCTTATCATGACTTGTTGTATATGAATGTGCCTTGCTTATGGTGACTTCAAAGGAGTACTTAGTGTGAGTAGTAGTATGGGATGCTACTTGTACATTGCACAAGTATGACTTAGAGTTGTCTTAGGTAATGGTCCTTATGTGATGATATGACTTATGGAATGTTTATGTTTCTTATGTATGAGATTGTGTAAAGATGGAAAGGTTGAATGGTAAACTTTTGGTGACTTTAATGTGGTACTTTAGTGTGGATGATGGTATGGGACGTTATCCATACATTGCACCACTATATAAAAAATGATCATTAGCGACAATTAATTCTTAATTGCCACTAAATATGTATTTTTAGCGTCGATTAGCACTCTTTTTATATGTCCCTAAAGCCTTTTGCGACATTGGTTCTAATGGCAGTTAACTAATGTCGGTAAAAATTTTAGCACTCTTTATTAATGTCAATATTTATTGCTGCTACATGTTTTTTTAGTTGTAGTGCACAAGGTATAGCATGAGGGTTGCTTGAGGTGAAGGCCTAATGTAAAGGTAATGGTTTACATGGTTGATTATGTTCTAATGTGGATAAATGACTTGTATGCTGGTTATGTTTGAATATTATGCCTCTTATGTTTATGTTCAAGAAGTCTTACCAAAATGGCATAAAAGCATGACTTTCAAATAAATTTCCATTTTAAGCATGTTTTTGCATGACTATCATACTTAGTACTTAATTGTGATAACCCATTCTTCTTCATGTTTTACTACAAGTGTGGGTTCCGGCTAGTGAGTTGCTTTCTCTAGATCAAGGACTTGGATTAGAGATTCTCCAAGACTTAGTGGTATGTCCTCATAGATCGAGGACAAGTGTTTAGAAGTTTCTTTTCTTTCATGTAAAAGACTATTGTTAGACTTTTCGATTGTAAAGGGTCCTGTCCTTAGTTATGTTTTGGATGTTGTTTTTAGATGGCCATGTGAGACAATAGACTTCCAATGTGTCTTTCAAAAGATTTTAATGAGTATTTTGATTGCATGGTTTTAAATAAAGTTTTAATTCCGTACTATTTCTCTTATCGAATGCAATGAAATGCTATGAGGCTTGTATGAGACCCCTTTGGAGTCAAGTACGCCGTGTTGCATCTAGTGGCTAGCCTTGGGTCATGACAAACATGGTATCAGAGCATAAGATTTTGGAAATGATCTTTAGGATCGATGTCTCACAAGCCACGTCTAGTAGAGTCTTGTTCATCGGTGTGAGTCGTGATAGATCTATCAACGAGAGGCGATAGGACGTTAGGGAGTTACAGTTCTTTCATTATTCTTGAAGTCGTGCCTTAGAGTCTATTTCTATAAGTATCCTTTTCCTAATCCTTCTCATGTGTTTATATGATATGAATACAAGAAGGACGCCCGAAAGGAGAGTGGAAGAGGAAGTTGTGAATGAGGGAGTTCCTCCCCAAAATCCTCAAGGTCCTTAAGGTGACCAAGTTCCTCAAGAGAATGAAGTTTCGGTTGATGCTCTGGCCATGACAAATGATGAAATTCTGCCGGCTTTCCTAACCTTAGCCCAAGCTATGGCTGCCCAAGTTACTAGAGATGTGGGGCCTAGAGTGAATGCTATTGAGAATACTGTGGCTTCTAGGTTGAGGGACTTTGTGAGGATGAACCCTCTGGTTTTTCTAGGTTCCAAGGTGGGAGAGAATCCCCAAGACTTTTTGGATGAGGTGTATAAGATAGTCAATGCTATGGGAGTTACTTCTATTGAAAAAGTGGAACTTGCCGCCTACTAATTGAAAGAAGTTGCCCAAATTTGGTTCACTCAATGAAAGAGCAATAGGCCTATATGAGAGAGGTCTATAGATTGGGAATTATTTAATGAAGCTTTCCTTGGTAGATACTTTCCCCGTGAGAAGAGGGAATGTAAGGTGGAGGAGTTTATAAACCTTAGTCAAGGTAGCATGAGTGTGGATGAGTATTCCTTGAAATTTACCATATTGTCTAAGTATGCTCCATCTTTGGTGTCCAACCCTAGGGATGAGATGAGTAGGTTTGTTACCGGTATATCCGACCTAGTTAGGGAAGAGTGCCATACGGCAATGTTCCAAGATGACATGAACATTTCTAGACTTGTGGTGTATGTTCAATCTATTGAGGAGTCCAAACTTAAGAGGAAGGGTAGGGAGTTGAAGAGGTCTAGGCCTGATGAGCAAGGTCAACCTAGGTTCAAGAAGAGAGCTTCAAACCAAGATTCTTCAAGCACTCCTAAGGTCAACCAAGAGAGAGGTAGTGGACCTCCATTTGCTAAACCTACTTGCCACAATTGTGGGAAGAAGCATTATGAGAAGTGCCTAGTCGGTACTAGTGGATGCTATGGGTGTGGAAAGAGTGATCACCAAGTGAGAAATTGTCCTACTCTTACGGCTAGAGGAAGGGAGGCCAAACAAGCTTCTCTTTATGGACCAAATCTTGATGCTCCAAAGAGGAACCGTTTCTATGCTCTTCAAGATAACAAGGACAAGGGAGCTAATCCAAATGAAGGTACCAGTATGTGCTAGTTCCTTTTGATTGTGAATGTCTTGTTGAGGTTCCTATGTTGTTTTCATGTTAGCCTTAGTTGGGTTTTCTCCTAAGTGGGGATAGTATGTTGAATAGTAAGGTTGTTGAGAGTGTTGATATTCTTATCACTTTGCTTATATTCTTATTCAAGCTTGAGACCAAGAGTTCCTTTTAGCTTATGTCATGTTTTGCAGTCATGTGTGAATATGTGTTTCCATGGTCTCCTTATGGTATGCATGTTCTTGATGAGTTTATGTTTAAATGAGGAAATGAGTTTCTATGAATATTGTTCATCTTGTTAATGAGCATTTAGTATGAGTTATCTATATGCTTCATGAGGTTAAATGTTGAACATGCCTAATGTGCTTTGTTTTTCTAATGATGTTGTGATGAGCATGATATGAGTTGGAGAAGGCAATGCCTCTAATGTAATGATAAATGTGAAGTTTTGATGCATAATGAGTTTGTAGATTGTCACGACCCAAGCCTAGGGCCTAGACGTGACCGGCGAATAGGGAACCCGAATGAACCCCAAACAAGCCTCATAGCATATCATTACACATCCTTGGTCGCGGAAGCAATTAAAATGACCATAAGCGATAAGCATAATCAAAGGGGGAAATCGGGACTAAGGGAGCAAGAAAAAAGAAGAAGAAGTGATACATAAATACCATAGATGAGTCAAGCTCAAGCATAATACACAACTTGTCCAACACCACCTCTAAACATGAGTACTTAGCGGGGGCCAAGACAAACTACCGGGCTCACCCTCATAGTCAAAACATAACTAAAAAGAAAAGTCTTATACATAGCAAAAGATCATGAGCAACGTCCCCGGAATGGAGGACTCACCAATAACCTTGATAGGAAATCGTATTAGCCACGCGGAGGAGGATGGTCAAGCGGTGCTCCGGTCCCTACATGGTGACATCATGTAGGCATAGAGTATGCGTTAGTACGTTTGAATGTACTAAGTATATGGGATGCAATGCAATGCCACAATAGATGGACATCATAGGAAAAATGCATAATCATACCCGATAGATAGCACATAAATGAAATGATATATATAATGACGCTTACATAAAAATCATATTTAGTGGGACGTAGTACATGTGTGGTGAGTGACCATCAATATAGTATTTCCAAGGCCTACCACCCCCTTGGAGAGGCGAAAGAGGTACAAACCCCTCAATGTGGTTACCCGGGCCTACCACCCCCCGAGCTAGGGACCAAGGTACAAACCCCTCGATGTGGTTATACGGGCCTACTACCCCCCGTACTAGGCAACCAAGGTACCAACCCCTTGATACGGTTACCCGGGCCTACAACCCCCCGAGCTAGGCTTGGTCGACTCACAACACTTATATAGAGAAAATCATATACATGTATCCCTTTCATCATCATTTCAATAATTATATAATCATCCGACTCATAGGATGTACATTGGACATTCCATTTCCTAAGAATTCTATCAATGGCATTTTATCAACACATGGTGGGCTATTGTTCATGTAGATGAAATTATGTCTTTCAAGAGTACTAAGTCCAACCAATTCCGAAATACATATAAATCAGCCCACCAACAACATACATATATATATCAACCTTCATAATTTGATCATGGAAGCATGAAAACCATAAACATCACATAATAATTCCATATCATGATAATATGCAAAAATAGATCATAATAGAATGTGTAGTAGTAATTCCATAATTCAAGAGTTCATAAATGATCATAAGGACCCATAAACTTGAAGTAAAATAAAGGATAAATGGTTGGACTTGTGGAAAGGAAGGTTTCCACAATCAACCCACATACCTCAACTTTGGAGAATCCTTGATGAGGATTGGAATGGAGAATTGATGCTTGAGATTGAGTCTTGAATCCGGAATTAGAACTTGAGATGTTTGAATTTGGTTGAAGGTCTTGGTGGAATTTTGGAGAGGGATTAGAGAGTGTTTTTGAGTGTTTTGAAGCTAGAAAGAAATATAACTAAGTATGGGACAATCCTCTTTTTTATAAAAGAAAAACGTCCAGCCGCTACAGTAACTTTAGCTACTGGAAATTGAAATTCTGCTCCGACAGATTTTATGAAAATGATCATAACTCCTTCATCCTAACTCGGAATGAGGTGAAACCAATTGCATTGGAAAGCTAACTCGAAGGGCTTTAATTTAATAGGTAGCGGCCCTTCCAGTTCCTTGTGTGCTAAGAGATATGCCCCTTTAAAGTTGACCTTGAAAATCGCATTTTTTGCGATTTTCGAAATTTGATACGGTTGTTCTAAAATTCGGGTTAGACCCATTTCCCACTCAATTTTACCCCCTGAATAAGAATATGAAGTCGAATTTCCGAAATCATGCACGGATTTTGAGATATATGGAAATTACAATTATAGGTGTTTCCGAAGTACATTTTCGGGCATTTTTGGGGTCGTTTCATAGATGTAGTTTCTACTTTCTTGCATTGCATTGAGCTTTTTGATGTGGAGTTGATGTTTCCTCCTAGTTTTGTGCATTTGATTATGATGTTGCATGCATGATACGATGCTAGTTTTGAGTCGTTAGTCCCTTAATGTGTTTAAAGTGTCATTCGAGGACGAATGTTCCGAAGTGGGGGATAATGTAACGACCAGTAAAATGAATAAGTGAAACTAGAGCCTAACTAGTGAGTGTGTGAGTTTGGTGTGAGGTTTGAGGGTGTTTAATGTTGTCCAGAGCCATGGTTGAGGGGTTTAGGGGTTAAACGTCAAGGTACGACTCCCCAATAGCCACCCTAAGGGTCCTTGAGGAGGACCCTAAAGCCTAACCCCCAAGACCCCTTGAAACCAACAAGTTGCCCAAGATTTGGTGAACTACGGAAGGGGACCACGCCCCGTAGGTCCATCCACGCCCCGTGGATGGCCTCCGTGGGTCATGGCCCCTAAAACCAAGCCACAGTACCAAACCACGCTTGACCAGGATGGGATGTGACCCAGACCATGGTCCGTGGTTTGGTGGTCGTGGTTCACCCCTGCAACTGTCAAGTGGGTTCAACCAAAGTGGGGGTGAATTGGTAAATTCACCCTAAGTCTTGTTTGGTTGGGGGATGGTTTTGATTATTTATTTATGGTATTTCAAGAGTTTTTAAAGTATTAAAACACATTTTCAAATCATTAATTCAAAACATCCCAAAGTTAGAAACCTCTCTTCTCCAAAAGCTCTCTCTCTCTAGAAATCTCCATTGGAGGTGAAGACTTCAAGCTTCCAAGGTCAAATTTCCAAGTTTTTCAAGGGATTTTCGTGTATTTCTTCTATAAAAGGTATGGTTGTCTTCATCCTTGACTCATTATCATTCAAGGAGCCAATTTCAAAGTGATTTCAAATCTCCAATGTTTACCCAAATCCCCTACTTTTAAATCTATGCATGGGTTCGATTCAAAACGATTTCTAAAGGCATTATTGCATTGAATTGTGAATGAATTGTGGTTTTAAAGGTGAATTAAGATGATTTCTTCCTAGAACCCATGTTTTCCCCCAAATTCCTATGTTGTGATTTGATTGATTATGAAGTTTATGAATTGTTTATGTGTATATGGATATAGAATGTTGAGATTATGTTATTACTCTTGCCTAATTGTATTGATATGAGGTGTGTGGGTGAATGTGATCCATGACCTTGAAAGGGCAAGGTATGAAGGTTAAGGTATGATTATGATATGAAAGATATGTATGTGGATTCAATGATAGTATGTTGATCATGTTTAGATTGTAATAGTGTTATGATTGAAAGTATATTCTCTATTAATACTCATGAATGATGATGATGGAATGTGAAGGGTTTTCTTCTATGAATTGTATATCTTGAATTGGTAGGCTTGTGTATCCTATTCTTGTATAAATGAATGTAAAGGTGATTGTGATATCTTGAATTGGTAGGCTTAGGTATCCTCCTCTTGTATAATGAATGTATCTTGACCTAATGTCTTAATGTCTTGAATTGGTAGACCTAATATTGGTAGCCTTTCATGAATGAATGAATGATGGAGTATTCTAGGCTAAACCTTGGATTGGTAGACCTAATGTTGGTGGCCTTTCATGAGGAGTCTAGGAAGTAATGTGATGTTAAACCTTGAAACGGTAGAGCTAATGGTGGTGGCCATTTCTTGTGTGAAATGATGAACCTAGAAACGGTAGACCTAATGGTGGTGGCTCTTTCTAGGAAAGTCAATGAGCTATCCTTGAATGTACCTTGAATCGTTAGACCTAATAGTGGTGGCCTTTCATGTGTAACGTGCTTTGGGGTGGTAGGCCTAATGTTGGTGGCCCTTTCAAGTACAATGATGTAATATGATTGAAATACTCTATGTGAATGTACGCTAAGCACTGAGTGGATATGGTAAGATAGAAACTCTCCCAATGTTAGGCTAGGGTTCCAGTGAACATCTTCCTATTCTATAACTATGTGCCCACATAGGATATTAGCTAGTGGATTCCATCCAATCTAATGTTACGAGTCTTCCTTAGGCAAGTAGACCACCTTTTTACGGTGTGGGGCTATATGACACCGGATTCCATGTCAAGCTCACATGGTCTATGTCGGTTTAACGCTTATTCCCATCATGAGAGATGTGCATTATGGTTTCTTGAGGAATTCTATGAAGTGTGGGTGGTAGTATGGGATTCCATCCATGCATTGCACGAGTAGGCTTTGAGAGGGTCATAGTGAGTTCTCTAAGTCTTAAAGACTATTGTATGAAAGTCCTATAAATGAAGTTAATGAAGAATGTTGACTCTTATAGGCTTAAATATAAATGATGCATGCTATACTTGGATTGTATTATAAATTACTTCCTTGTCATGACTTGTTGTATATGAATGTGCCTTGCTTATGGTGACTTCAACGGAGTACTTAGTGTGAGTAGTAGTATGGGATGCTACTTGTACATTGCACAAGTATGACTTAGAGTTGTCTTAGGTAATGGTCCTTATGTGATGATATGACTTATGTAATATTTATGAGATTGTGTAAAGATGGAAATGTTGAATGGTAAGTTCACTTTTGGTGACTTTAATGTGGTACTTTAGTGTGGATGGTGGTATGGGACGCCATCCATACATTGCACAAGGTATAGCATGAGGGTTACTTGAGGTGAAGGCTTAAATTAAAGGTAATGGTTTACATGGTTGATTATGTTCTAATGCGGATAAATGACTTGTATTTTGGTTATGTTTGAATATTATGCCTCTTATGTTTATGTTCAAGAAGTCTTATCAAAATGGCATAAAATCATGACTTTCAAATAAATTTCCGTTTTAAGCATTTTTTTGAATGGCTATCATACTTAGTGCTTAATTGTGCTAACCCATTCTTCTTCATGTTTTACTACAAGTGTAGGTTCTGGCAAGTGAGTTGCTTTCTCTGGATCAAGGACTTGGATTAGAGATTCTCCAAGACTAAGTGGTATGTCCTCATAGATCGAGAACAAGTGTTTAGAAATTTCTTTTCTTTCATGTAAAAGCCTATTGTTAGACTTTTTGATTGTAAAGGGTCGTGTCCCCAGTTATGTTTTGGATGTTGTTTTTAGATGGCCATGTGAGACAATAGAGTTCCACTGTGTCTTTCAAAAGATTTTAATGAGTATTTTGATGGTATGGTTTTAAATAAAGTTTTAATTCCATACTATTTCTCTTATCAAATGCAATGAAATGCTATAAGGCTTGTATGAGACCCCTTCGGGGTCAAGTACACCGTGTCACATCTAGGGGCTAGCCTTGGGTCGTGACACCATGAAAGAATCTTATGAATCTAGATTACAAGGCATTCAATCACATTCTTCATTACTAGGTGATTCTAGCTACAATTCTTCCTAAAGGTTCAATTTCAACTTTACAAGTCAAAATCAATCATATTCAATAAGGTCTAGTTCAATCCATGAATATGTATTCCTAACCTTGAACAATTACTACACATGACATTGATTTAGGAAGATGACCTATGAACCTTCAATTTCACCTCTAATGGCATAAACCCACAAAATATCAAAATCATCAAATAAAGTAGGGTTTACCATGGAAATCACATAAATTCATCATAATATCATAATTCAATGCTAATAAAATCATAATTAGGTATTATCCATTAGATTAGAATCATACCTAAACACTACCCACAATGTATAAGGAAACCCTAGCTAGAATTGAGTTTTTGACTTCACAATTGGGGGAAAACCTAGGGGGATCTATGGGTGGAAGAACCCATAGATTATTAAGCTAACATACCTCAATTTAAAGCCCTAATCAAGCTTGAAACAATGGAGAAAAATCTGCCCCTCTTCCTTCTCCTCCTCCTCTTCTTCTTCTTCTTCTTCTTCTTCTTCTTCTTCTTCTTCTTCTTCTTCTTCTTCTTCTTCTTCTTCTTCTTCTTCTTCACTTCTAGAGAGAGAATTATTTGGAGAGAATTTGGGTTCTTTGATGAATGAGTTAATTGATTTAGTTTAGGGGTCTATTAGGCTTATAAGGTGGTTTAATACCCAACTCACCTACCTTCCTTAACCCCTAACTAATTACTAATTAATTCCCAAATCCCTAACTTAAAAACTAAACTTAAAAACTGCCCTTGACTCACGAACCACCCATCCACAGACCGTGGATGGTTCTACTGCCCGTACTGCATACTCGTAGGTGTGGTACTGTGGCTAGACAATGCAGGCCAACTCAGGCCTTGACCCACGACCCCAACCCATGGGGCATGGGTCGACCTACGGCCAGTAGATTGCATCCGTAGGTGCTGCCAAATTGACAGCTTTTAGGGCTGTTTTGAGGTCCTCCTCAGGGACTCCTTGGGTGGTCCTTGGGGGGTCGTACCTCGACGTTTAGCC
Source organism: Solanum okadae (assembly GCA_036553675.1). Classification (NCBI taxonomy): domain Eukaryota; kingdom Viridiplantae; phylum Streptophyta; class Magnoliopsida; order Solanales; family Solanaceae; genus Solanum; species Solanum okadae. The sequence goes on from CM071678.1 coordinate 39,024,333, forward strand.
CCTAAACCCTCCATTCTAAGTATGGGAATCATTTTTGTGATTTTTAATCCTCATATCACACTCTAAAACTCTTACGAAAAGCTCTAGAACTCTCTAGTTCAACTTACTAGTTTTCGGGGCATAATACTATACACCCCAACCGAACCTCCACAACTACAACCTGCATAAAAATCAGCCCAACCTAATAGTTCACAAATAAATAGTACATAGCTCAATAACAACACTCCAACAATTATAAATCAACAACACACGGGATCAAGTTCACCACTCACAAGTTCCACAGAAACGCACTCGCAAGTTTAGAAATGATATAGATATGCAGTGTAGTGTCAAATATAGTGATACATTTCTAACCTAACGATACACACCCATTGTTTCTCAGTCTGGGACCCATGGGGAACATATCTATCCATGCATCCACCGCAGCGTGCGACACGACCCTCTATAATAAATTCCATCGCGGCGTGCAACATGTCCCTCGATAATAGAATCCGTTGCAGAGTGCGAGACGTCCTTCAAATCATAATATTCATCATGGTGCGTGACACGTCACTTGAAATGGTACATCCTCTCTAATTTTTTATTCTTTCTCAATTCACATAACACTTGTCACAACCATATCTCAAAGCCAATGCTAATGACATGTTCACACAAATAATGAGGAGATAACCATTTTCATAATAATGCACAATTCGCATGAACACACTCATGATACAACATCAACAATGAATCAATAAGTCTTTCAAACCATTCTCAATACATCACACACCAATAATTAATCACATTGCCTTTTATTATCCCATTTTATCATTAGAATTATTCAATATGGACAAATCAACCCATCACCAAGTCCCATTACTCCCCAACACATATCACAAGGAAATACACGATTCTATACACTTAATAAGGATTGAGAAATCCACTTGTCTCGAACAATCGAACAATTATTCCAGGACATAAGCCTCCCCCTTTCGGTGGGATTCCAAACCAATGCAATCTATTCAAATAAACAATTACAATAAGATTTCAAAACCAACAACACTCATATTACTATATGTCTAGTCTAGACCCAATAACTTACTCAAATTTATATTCAAGTTTCTAATCTTTATACCAATTAATATATCGACTTTCATGTTTTCAAATTTCAAGCCTAGGGTTAAGTTTTAATTCCTCCAAATATCATATGGTATCATATAATACAATACCCTTTATATTTAATTACTTATCTCAATATGCCAAAACTTGAATCATAACATGTTAACTAGAAGAAAGATCTCAAATTGAATTTCCAATTTATACAATCCATATTTAAACATGAAAATAAATGCAACTGACGAAATACTTACAGAAGGCTACTTGCATGTCTATGTTAATTATATAACATCCCTTCCCAATAATTGGTAATCATTACCATCATATGGGTGCATATTTTGTTTGGAATTACACAAACTATATGTACATAACTCTAATGACAGCAATGGACGCACCTCTAAATCTATAGTTATGTGCACAAACTATATGTACATAACTCGAGGCTTTTGGTGAGTGTATGTGCCATTAGGTAGTTTTAACTTTTAAGTTAACGCCTAAGCTTGACTTTTGTTAACATTCTGAGAAAACGAGCTCAGACAAGAATTTCATCAGCGCGGTTAACTCTGAAATGTTGAGTTTTTTCTAGAAAGACCCTTCTTTTGGATCCTGAGGCTTCCCGGCTAATTTTGAGCCCCCTTGTGGATTTTGACTTAAATAGAATTAGGTGTGGGACCCATATTCTTTCAAGACGACCTCCTATAAAAGTTCTAACTACTTTATTGATTTCAAAATATCGAATTTGTTTGATTAGCATATCTCATTTGTGTGTACGGGGTTCTAAACCAATCCTGAGCCCCCAGGCAGAGCCTAGGGACTTTGCTGAAATTTCTGGTGCCTGACTTATGGTGCAACGCTTTTGCACCCAAGGTCCGCTTAAGTTAATGTTGCTTTTGCAATAAGGTTCCCACTTAAGTGAGGTTATCCAGTCAGGTGGTGTTCGCTTAAGTGACCCTGCCCTCGCTTTTTCAACCCTCGCTTTTGCGGCCAATGTTAGCTCAAACGAGGCTCACTTTTGCGGCAAGAGATCACAGAAGAGATGTCCGCCTATTCACTACCTGTTGCTTAAGAGACATTGGTGCCCCTTAAGCAAAGTTCGGACAGTCTTTTAATGAAGACTTGGTTGTGAATTTTGGTTTTTTTGTTATTGTTTAGGCAATTTATCCCTCTCCTGAGCTGCATTTTTAGTGATTCAAAATCCTGATATCGTGAAGGTTGTGGATTCAATATTGTAGGGTGATTGAGAAATATTGGGCAACCTCCATTTGAGGTGAATTTCCAAATTTGTAGGTTGCCTTACCTTCAATGTTTTTGTAATTCCTTGATTGATTGATTTATCTATTCCATGCTCCGGATTTGTTCCTTTTTGGAACACAAGTTGGGGGCATTGATTAGGACCTCTTGACGGAGTCAATTTTAGAAATTTTGGTGCGGGTCCCATAATTCCTATATGACTCTGAAAATGTACCTATTTCATTTTAAGTATTCTTGATACCGAAACGACTATACTAGCGTTGCGATCCTATTCTTGATAACCTGGCAACATTTAGAGGTCGTTCGGAAAGGAAAATCTTTGTTCCTATGATTTGGAACGCGCAGTCGTTCTACATGTAGGCCACAACTTCCTTTCCTTATAGACTAAGCTGAATTGCAAAAATTCATATTGATTAGAGTGCATTGGAAGAGGGTACCTAGTTGTTCTTTTTTCCCTTCTTAGATACTATATTCATGGGTTCGAGTGTAGTACCATGCTAGTTGGGATTTATGTGTGTTGTTGCATGCAATTGTGAATAACTTGTGGTATTTGTTATTTGGAGCATGTTCGGCCTTAGTACTCTAGGATATACTAGTGTTGCCTTAGACTCGCGAGCCTTGTTTTCATCTCTGACTTCGTTTCAGAAAAACTAGATCCTTGTGGACTTGAATAGAAAAATGGAGTCTGATAGTATGAGCCTTAGTTTAGGAGATTTACATTTTTATAGACTTTTTGTCTTTTCCCTATGTTGTCGGCTCTGATGCGTTACAAGAGGTTTTGCACTTTCGCAGCGACTTTGAATTTGGGTTGTTCTAGGCTTGGAACCTCATGTTGATGCTAGTGGGTGGAAGTGATCGAGTTTTAATATTGAGATCCTCTTCGGAGTCGACACACCCTTGTTACTCTTACTATTAAGGTTGGGATTTGACTAGATTTTATGGTTATTTTCGGTTAGAGGCTGATATTTATGGTTTTGAGGCCATTATTTCCAATCTGAGGTTGATGTTTACAATTCAAGGCCATTATTTCCGGTCTAAGATCAATGCTTTACGTTTTAAGGTCATTACCTCTAGCTAGATGCCATCACTGGGGTTTCAGCCTCGGTGTACACCTATTGGATCTAGATTGAGGCCCTTCATTCATATAGTTTTAGATATTCTATGTACATGTTGGGCTTATGGGGTTCGTACGGGTTTTATTTAAACTTGCAAATGAGTGTACCTTCTGAGCTTATGAGGTCCATTTAGTTTAGTTGTACTTAGATTTACTTTTTGTATGCTCGTGTGCTTTCTTTCATTTCCGTTTTAACCTTTGTTTGTGTCTTGATTCTATCTTTTCTTATTAATTTTACCTTTATTGCTTAGTTGACCTATGATGCATATTAAGTACCTTCAGTTTGGTACTCATGCGACACTCTGCGTCATTTTCATGATGCAGGTCCAAGTACCAGTTATCAGTTGTGATCGTTTGTGCCATCTTTTTGCAGTTTGTGGGGATAAGAGACGAGGGTGAGCATTTTGGATCCTAGATCAACTTGTCTCCTTGTGTGTAGATGTTTTGCTCATTTTTTCTTTGAGACGACTTGTTTTGGTTCACTTTGGGACTTGTATTTTCATATTAAACAACTTTGTACCTGACTTCTAGGTTTTTAGAGGGTTTCTATTGTATATAGATTTTTGTTTACTTCTATTTTGTCTTATTTTTATTTCTAGTGCTATTTTTTTTAGTTCTACCTTTATACTCACTATTGTAGTTTTGGGTACAGGTTGACTTACCTACTGGTGGGTTATAATAGGTGCCATCATGACATAGGAAGTGGGGTAGTGACATCATGATTTGAGGGAAAATCCATAGATACTTTTATTGCTTTTATGGTCACTTTGTTTCACACTTATACGTAGTGTATGTGTTACATCCAACCATTCTTATGATGTTAGAAAAGCTTGTGTCAAACTTAGTAGTATTCCGCATATCTTATATGTACTCTCTTGGTATCCTTTATCACATCTTATGATTTGAGACTTATATTTCTTGAATTGTATTGTTATTAACTTATGCTTATATCAATTGACTTATTTATGATCCTCCAGGGTCTTATTCACCATGTCACGTCGATGGTGTACCTTGGTTCGTGACACATCATGACTCCGATTTTTGGGTCATGACACAAGGGTTGCATAGATTCTAAATTACTTCATTTTGTCAATTATTTTTTCATGTTCACAAAAAAATCGTTCTTTAATTATCCATAAAGTTGATTTACATACATACATATATATTCTAATTGTTGAATGTTTTGTGCCTTCTTCATTCGTTTGTGTTTATGATAAGTGTGTCGAGTAAACAAAAGGTTAATCTTCTCCACAATTAACACTACAACAAATTTGATTTTCAGTTACGAATAATTTTGTCACCTAAAGCACATATTTCGTCACCAAAAAACTTCCGTGATGAAAAAAAAAATCGTCAAGCATTCGTCCCTAAATCGTATGTCACCAAATGTATACAGGCACAACTTAGTGATTCGTCACTAATTATAGTTCCATTTACTACAAAAATATTTTTCGTCCCCAAATGTATAGTATCTATGACAAACTTGTTCATCATAGAAATTATATTTTTTTGTAGATAATAGTAGCTTTTCGTCACTAAAAAGGTCATTAATGCCGACGAAACTGATGCGTCACTTATTGTATTATATAATTAGTGACGACGTCATTTGTCTCTAAATTTAAATGTATTTCGTCGTTGAACAAACATTATTCCGTCACAAAAAACTACCCTTTACAGTCAAATTCTCTTTTTGTCCCTAAATGTATAAATTAGTGACAACTTTAATCTTTTTATAATTTTGTAGTTGAAAACAATTAGGTCGTCACTAAAAATATTTCTTTTACTTACAAAACAAAATTGTCACTATAGAATGTCATAACTAGAGACGATCATAATTGTCATAAAATACAAAGTCAATTCGTAGGTAATAAGTAGGCTATTTTGGGACAAAAAATATTCTTGTCACCAAATGTTACACTTTTATGATGAAAACATGACCGTCTTAAAAAATATTATAGAGTCGTCGCTAAAAGTTATGCTTTTAAGGACAAAATGTTTTGTCATTAGTCATTCGTACTAATACTATTTTCCATTTGTATTTAACTAGGTTTTGTAAATTTGATAATTTATAGAAAATTTATATTTTTTAAATAATACATTAATATCTTAAAATTCATAACCTAGTTTGTTCCATAATAATAAATATACAATTTTTAAAATAAAAAACATACTAAAGAAAGAAAGATAATAATAATAATAATAATAATAATAATAATAATAAGCTGCACACTGTTATATAGTACTAATGAAGAACAAATAGAAAATGAGATCGAAATGATATTCACTACATACTCCTAGAAGAAAAACTAATATTATGTAACGTTTATCCAACTTTAAAGTATAACTAAGATATGCTAAACATTAACAAAACAAAGATAAAAATATAGAGGCAGCTTCAAGAGATATCATTGCAAAAGCACTTCTCTCGCACCTAATCTTGATTTCCACCTTCCACAACCTATGTAAAATAGAGAAAGAAAATCTAAGATGTTATTTCATACTTGATGATATCATGATACGGACAAACTATAAAGTTATGAGGTTATTAAATGTACCTTAATGGATAACTTGATAAGAATCAGTGATCGTCACTAACTCATGAAAAGGAAACAAAGTTAGGTGCTAAAAATCTATAAATAGGACTCATTTCATGGATAAAACATCTGCTACCAGTCCTTTCACATATTTTAATGAAGTTAAAGGTGTATTCCAGTTTGACAAAAGGAAAATGCCAAGAATAAGACCAAGATACGACAAAACTAAATTCTAACCTTGATCGGGATAAGCTCATGAAATGTTGCAGCTGTTTCATAATATCATCTTGACGTGCCGATAGAGTATCTAATTGTGAAGTTAATGTTTCTATCTGAGACTGCTGATTTTCTACAACAACTTCAGCTGCATCCAATCGTTTCTGCAAACCAAGTTGGACACTAGCAGCTTCCTCCTTCGTCTTTCGAAGGGAGTCTTCTAACTCTGCTGTTCTCCTTTGTGTTGCTCGATTAGTATTAGGTTTTGGACCATAACCGAGACCTTTTATGTACCCTGACTTTTTGCCGAGTATAGCATCCACAATTTCATCAATAGTCATGGAAGACTCTCCCGAAGTATATAGAGCTTTCAAATCAATCATGTTGTTCTAGAAAACATATAATTCAAATTATTTAAACTTATTATAATAACAAATAAATCATTTTGAATGCGACTGGAATATTTGCTTCTCACATAGTTAGTCTCAGCTTCTTCAGATGCCCAGCCTTTTTCATTTGAGTAATGTGTATTTTTGTAGAACTCAATTCTATCAGGTTCGACGCCTTCAGATGTTGTGTCACCCTACAAAATAAATTTAAAAACTTATTGTAGTAAGCATGGGCATACAAACAACAATGAGAGATGTTCATGAATGAGCATGAGCATGCTGAGATGGTCGATGCAGCTGAGGATGCAGAACATCATGAAATTGCTAAAGAAAGACTTAAGAGGAAGGAATTCGAAAATTTTATTGGTGCTTGGACAAGGATGCTGTTGGATCCCAACACTAATCCATTGATTGATGATAAAGGAAGATATAAAACTCAATTAGTGGGGGAGGGAGAGAAAGGAAAGGAAAAAATGCGAGAAGAGCAACAGTGGTCTAATCCTGTAGGGAAATATAATAGGAAAGTGGCTCAACAGAATCTGCAGGAAGTGGGTACTTCTAATGGTTTTGAAACACTAGAATATTATGGCCAAGTGGGGAGGAATGAGCCAGGTCAAGAGGATGAACTCAACAGACTGGTTGAGGGCATAACAAATAACCATCCTACATGAAGTGTATTACATGGAATGTGAGGGGGTTGAGTAAACTGCACAAGCAGGTTGAGTTTAGGAATTTTTGCAGAAGGAATAAAGCAGCTATTCTAGTAGTGCTGGAGCATAAAATAAAGGAGGGAAAGGCAGGAAAGATAATTCAGAAAATGGTTGGATAATTATAATACTGATCCTAGAGGAAGGATATGGATTCTATGGGATCCAAATAAAGTGAAGTTTAGAGTGCATGTAGTTCACAAGCAATTCATCCATGGGTATGTCACGACTCAAAGCTCAGGGTTCTATCTAACAGGAGTGTATGATATGTATACCATTGCTGATAGGAAACATTTATGGACTGGCTTGACACAAGTTACAAATGCAGTTACAGAGCCTCTAGTAATCATGGGTGATTTCAATTCTATTCTACATGGGGATGACAGATTTGGTGGCAATGCTGTGATGGATGGGGAGGTGCAGGACTTCAAAAAGTTTATGGAGACAGCAAGCATGATTGGAATGAAGTGTTTGGGTAGGAGATATACTTGGACTAATGGGCACATTCATAGAAAAATAGATTGGATCCTAACAAATGCTACTTGGGTACATAAATGGGAGCACATTCAAGGACTCATCATGGAGTCACTGTTTTCAGATCATTGTGCTGTGAGATTTCCCTTAGGGGATCGACAGAATAGTGGGCAAAAATCTTTCAAATTTTTTAATCACATAGCTGAGCACCCTGATTTCATTGGTGTTGTGAGGAAGGGATGGAGGGGTATGACATATCCTACAATGAGAGGTGTATGGCAGAACTTGAAGAAGGTAAATGTGCTGATTCAGAAATTAAATACTAAGGAGTTTAAGGGGGTGACTGAGAGGGTAAATCAGAAACGAAAACAACTAATCAATTTGCAAGGCCTCATGAGTGATCCCGTAGCAGCTAGTAGGCTAGCAATGGATGAAAAACAATGCAAAGTGGAACTTGAGAGGTGGATAAATATTGAAGAGAGCATCTTGATGCAAAAGTCTAGAGTGCAATGGTTGAAATTGGGGTATGCTAACACCTCGTATTTTCATGCATGTCTAAAGTCTAGGCAAAGTCAGAAGCAAATAACACAATTGATGAGTCTTGAAGGCATAGTATTGTCATCTGGAAGCCAGGCTGAAGGGGAAATTACAAAGTTTTATAAACAATTGCTAGGTTCTGCAGCAACTAGTCTACCAGCAGTGGACATAACTGTCATGGGTGGTGGTAATGTTCTATCAAGAGATCAGCAGCTACAACTAGTTAGGCAGGTGGAGGTGGAAGAAATATGGAAAGCACTAGCAGGCATCAGTGACACAAAGAGCCTTGGGTATAATGGGTTTAATGCTTATTTTTTCAAAAAAGGGTGGTCTGTTATGGGAGAAGATATCACTAGTGCTGTTATGGAATTCTTTAATACAACAAGAGAAATTATGGGTTGTATGGGTCCATACATACTATGTCAAAGGAAGAGATATATGGGAGGTGGAACCTAAGACGGCCTCATGGATGATTCAGAAAGTGTTTAAAGCCAGGCAGTATATAGAGAATGTTGGGATTAATGTAACAGATTTCATGGGGATGCATAAGTTCTCTATAAAGAAGATGTATAAGCTGCTGCTAGGCGATTTACCCAAAGTCAGCTGGAGGAAAATGGTATGCAATAACATGGGATGTCCTAAATGGAAGTTTATTCTTTGGTTAGCATTAAAGGGGAGATTACATACTAAGGATAAGCTTGGGCAATGGATGAGGGAAATTGATAAGGTTTGTCCACTATGTAGGAGCGATGGGGAATCATTACAACATCTATTCTTTAACTGTCCAGTTGCTGGTAATATATGGCGTTATTTATTACAATGGCAGGGCATTACAAGATCGAATCAAGGGTGGATGGAGGAAGTACAGTGGGCTCATCAACATTGCAAAGGGAGAAGCAAAGGTGCGAGTGTCTATAAAATGGTACTAGCTGCTGCTGTGTACCAAGTCTGGAAAGAAAGGAACAACAGAATCTTTCAAAATTCTTCGCGATCACAGCATGTTATCATCAAACAAATCATATAGGAAGTGTTCCAAAGAGCTAGTAGGTTACCTGTGTTAGTAAATTATATGAGAAAACTGAATTACTACCCAGTGTGATGATTTGGATTTGTTAAATAGATGTTAAGAGGGATAGGGGAATATGAGGGATGCATTTGACATGGAGTGATACCACTCAATGCAGGTCCTAAGTTTGGTTTTTATTTTTGTATTGGTTCTTTTTTGAGTTGTAAATTGCACTTGGTAAATAAAATACTTTACTTGCCAAAAAAAAAAAGAGAAGTTGAAGCATTAGTAAAAAAAATATTGTTTAACTTACTATTTCAGCACGAGCAGCTACAAATGCTTTTGACCCCATAAAATGGCTATATTTAAGTTTAGATCGATTGACCTTGTTTACTTGACATCGTTTCTACCATGAAAATAGAAATATAGGTAGATCAAATAACACTTAAACAAATAAAGTATATATATATATATATATATATATATATATATATATATATATATATATATAGATCACCTTATGCTCTGGATTCGACCACATATCACAAAGCCTATTCCAATTTTCCGGGGTTAGTTCTGGCACTTCAATTTTACGAGCAACTTCTTCAGAGAGTGCACTTTCAAACATCTTTTTCAATTTATAGCGCCACTGCCGACTTCTATTTTTGAGAATATCCTCACAACTATCTTTGACGTAATGCTCGTCTAAGTTAATTTCAAACTTCTCCTAAAAAGAGGTTTTAAACAAAACACACATAAAAATCAAAATCCTTATAACATATAAGAAGATGAAACACTTACTTATTACAATTTAAGAAAAATAACAAAAATAGAAATCTTACATGACATCTAATAAGCGCAACATCTTTTTCCTCTACAGTGAGTTCCTTCCACTTATTTGGAAGCGCAAGAAAATTTCGTGCAATTATCCCCAATTCATTTGAGAGTTTTGCTGATTAAACTGCCTTAACAGGTCTTCTTTCCAGCTGGGATCTCTATCACCATCTTTTTCCCTAAAGCCCTCTTCATTTTTTCAAGACCTTTTCCCCTTGTTTTTCCTCGACCCCTCTTAAATCTTGCCGTATCATCTGATTAAGAAAAGGTTAGTTTGAAATAATATCTTAATTGTAATATACTTGTGTATACATTTTAGTATTTCTAGATTCAATTAAGAATATTATTATTAAAGTTTTACTTAACTAAAAGCTTTAGTTGTTTAAGTTTTGGCTTCAAACCTGAAAAGTAACTAATAGCTATGTGTTGATTTATACAAGAATTTGTATTACCTGTCGCAGTAGCAGGAGTACATTTATTTGACTCATCGGCAGATTGAGCAGATGAAACAGTTTGTCCAGTAAGTGTTTTTTCCTTATAGACACGTCCTCCTGGAGCCATGACGTTTCTTATATCCCTGCAAAATATCATGGCATATGCACAACAAATGATAATTATGAACATTTTGTGTTTTGATATGTCTCTCTATTACACAGGGCTGGAGATTTTACATTCAACTAGGATTTACAGGTAGTTGTGAGAAGTGTCTGCAACATGAAGATATGAGAAATTTCTACAACATTAATAATACCACTGTTCTGGTCAATCACAGTTTTTATGAGGATCCTGCTCATGGTAATTCTTATAATAACACAAATTACCAACTCTCATTCCAGACAAAGTGATTGTGTTGGTGAGTTTAGTGTCTCCTTCATCGGAACAAACAAACACTATTTTGGATTAGATGATGTTTTGAGTCTTTCCAAGAATGCAAATTCAACAATGTTCAAGTATTGAGGCTGGCAAGGTGCTTTGTTACGATGAGAATCTAATGGAAATATATGAGATATTGGCTGAGAAATTCATGAGGTAGATCAATGGAGATGGAGAAACAAAAGGATGGAGAGAACTGATCGTTCAACTTTTCTCAAGAGCTACTCTATATGTAATGACATTGAAGATTGTCCAAAGAGTTCTTTGTAAAATTAAAATCTTATACTCTACAAAAGAATAACTACATTGAATCAAGTTTAGTGCAGACCTCTAAAATCTGAAATAAAAAAACTAAGAAGTGATCATGTAGAACTAAACTAGTGATTGCTTAGATGCACAAAGAAACGTGAGCAACATAGAATTTAACAACTAATTGACATAACAAAATACAAAATCTTACAACTGATTTCATTGAGCTTAAATCGTTACCAAGAAATATAGTGCTGAAAATCAAAGGGAAGAATGAATTTCAGTCTTCTTGTTCTCTGTTTTTTCAGAGGAATCATTCATACCTGGTACGTTTCTTTAAGCTCGGAAATCTAACTTCAGTCAGGAGTTCGCTTTTCATTTGTCACATATGTATATATATACATTCTTCTAAAATCAATTTTGGAGCCAAAAAATTTCAGAAATTAAGCGCCAAAACGCAGTTCTTTTTTGCATTTTTTATCCCAAAGATCGACGGTTCTGTTTTGGTGGAATCAAAAAAGAAATTTTAAGAGTTGGGGCGGTAATCCCGAAAACTTGGGAAGTGGAAAGGTTGAGAAGTGGTAGGAGTGTTAAGTTGTGTTTTCTTCTGAAGGAAGTTAAGCTATTTATCTTAAAAGCTTATTTGAAATATATATATAAAAAGAGGAGAAAAAAGAAAAGAAAAAAAATAAATTCTCACACCTACTTATGTTTAAAGATAAATTTAAAAGCAATTACAAGGTTGTAAATCTGTACGCTATAAGACGTAAAATAATTTTATAGTTGAAATCTGTGGAATTCCAGTGTGTGATCATCCCGTCATTATTGGCGTGATTGGAATATCTTAAAATATATTCCAATTAGTACGATTTTTGACATTCCACATGTTTTTAAAAAATAAAAAAAATATTAACATTTTAAAAATAAATTTAACTATCTTGCCATTATAATAAAAACAATTCTTTATAAAGAATTACTTTATAGAAGTTTAAAATAACATATTGTAATATTTACATGCCACATTGATCCAAATTAAAATCCTATATCAATATCATACCAAATTAAAATGGTATGGTACAATGTTCCTCTATTCTTTTTCGGTACTATAATTCCATAATGTTTGGTTTGGGGAATTTTCAATTAGCAATTCAAGCTGTTAAAAAAACTGTCTTTTTGTATTGTATCATTCACGTCTAAAAACTTGTTCTTTGATGTTAGTATTGTGGGATAAGGCACAAGTACCTCCTACACTATATGACCGAAATCTCAGAGACACACCTTAACTAAACTAAGGTCCTATTACCCCCCTCGAATCCATTTTGTAATTTTGTACGCCTTTTTAGCCTATGTGGCCTCCAATCACCACTAACGTGCCTCTACTAAGTGGAGTCAGGGAGAGTTCCACGTAAGACAAAAGGTGTACAATTAAAAATATATTTTGTGAGAGGAGGTATTTTCACACGATATGGACGCAAGGCGCCATTCTGGGCATGAATAGCTGAAGTCGGGTCGAGTTTTGAAAAAGGGAATTTTGTCCAATGATATGTATACTCCCTAAGATAAATGTCAATATTTGGAGTGTTACACTAACTTTTTGTGGTAGAAACATGCGAGGAGTGACTTATTGAATGTACTTTCACTACTATATTTGTTATTGAGACTTGCGATCAACTTCAATCCACTCTCAATTAAATCTATCAAAAAGTGAACTTGGTATGTTTCCTTATATTACTTCTCTTGTCTTCCCTCCTACATGTCGACATATGTTCTACTCGAATGGATCATTGGATGTGGTTTCATTATGCAAGCACCAAACAAAATACTCATTTAGCGATTAAGACTTTTGAACCAACTAAAATTAACTAAATCATAATACATGTATTTTTGGCACAATCTAAACTTCAAATTCCTCATATTCAACTACAAAGAAGTATTTTTATGACAAGAATGAGATCAAACCACGACCACTTGACAATCTTACGCAACAATTACTAAATATTTGGAAGAAAACTTATGCTTACAACTCCACTAAATACATGATTTATTCTTACAATAGACATAACTCTTTCATAGAGACAATAATAGAAATAAACGTAAAGGGACGAAGATCATCTGTTTCACGGCAGTAAACGGGGTGCAGGAGTTGGATCTTTAAATCGATGGATTCTGAACTCGAACTCAACTCGGACAGAAAACGAATAACAGATCAGGCAAAAATATAATTTTCTTTATATATATAAAATATATAATCAAGTGAATAAAGTTGATAAGAAATAAAATTTAGGGGAACAAAAAGAAAAGTCATTAGATGAGTCAAATATATAAATGATTCATTACTTTTTATTGATAAATGAGCTAAATTTGATAAGTTTTTTGCACTCTGATTTCAAAACAACCCAACATCTACTCTCATTATTTCTCATCCAAAACAAAGATGCCCATCTTTCCCATCTATTTAGCTCTCACGATTCTCCTATTCAGTAGTTGTGGGGCTTGTCACCGATCTTTTTGCTCATACCTCCACCTCGCTAGTATATATTCAGGTAAGGTTCTATGTTTCTTCTCTCTCTTGTTTGCTATCAGAACCATCCCATATCCCCTTCAGGCTTCAAGCCCATTTATGCAAAGTTACGTGAATTATGTGCTTTATTAGTGACGCAGTTTATGAGTCCCTATGAATAGGGATTATTGTGAATGTTATTCTGAAATATAAACTAAAGTTCTAAACTTTTCAGAAGGGTTGAACACCCGTTCATTGCTGCCAAAACAAAGCTTATATTAGGATGCCTGCAACATGTTCGATAGATTGTCTGAGAGACGATTTTGTTCACTAGTGAAGTCTGATTTACCGAGTGATATTAGGAGTTGATTGGGAGTGAGTTTTAGGTAGTCAAGTAGGTTTTATACTACTTGGTCATATAGCTCAAGCATCAACAGTTGCTAGGCTTAACAACAATTTGATTGTTGTGGCATCTATTGTGTTTTCGGAAGACCAGTGAAGAGCTTAAAATTAATTTTACCTTGTGAAGTCAGTTTTTTTATAGTATTTAATTATTATTTGGTTATATGTTTGTGAAGTTTATCATGGATAAGGGATGGATGCATGAACCAAAGTTCTCTAAAAGATATGTAGAGGGTGTCCAATCTTTTATGAAACTTATCCGAACTCGCTTTGATCGAAATACTAAAATTCGATGCCCCTGCCAAGATTGTTTAAATATAAATTTTCAAACACAAGATGTAGTATATGATGACTTGTTGTTGAAAGGAATTATGAAAGATTACGTGCAATGGATATACCATGGAGAACAATCACAAATGAGAGATAATGATGAAGCAATTGACAATGAAGATGAAAATGAGGAATGGATAAATGAAGAAAATGTCAGCCATAATGAAATACATGACATGTTAGAAGAAATCGGTGGAAAATCACACGCCAATCAGGAGACAACATCCAGTAACATGGATGTGATAATTTGAGCGAGAGCGAAGTAAAGAAGTTTGAGAAATTGTTGAAAGAAGCTAAATGTGAATTGCACCCGGGATGCAAAAAATTCTCGAAGCTTTCATTTGTTGTGAAATTGCTCCACTTGAAAGTGTACAATCAGTGGAGCAACAAGTCATTTAATATGTTGTTAGAGTTGCTACGAGATGCATTGCCTAATGGCGAGACACTTCCTAAGTCGCATTATGATGCCAAAAACATGCTACAAGGTTTGGGATTAGGATACATTTCGATTCATGCTTGTAAATATGATTGTGTGCTTTATTGGGGTGAATTTAAAGATAGACAAGAATGTCCACAATGTGGTACTTCATGGTGGAAAATTGAAAAGGGAAAGGGTAAAAAGATTCCTCATAAAGTCTTACGATATTTTCCCTTAAAGCCGAGACTTCAAAGATTATTTATGTCAAAAAAAATAAGCACTGACATGAGGTGGCATAAAGAAACATATCTTGATGAGACGAATGTGTTAAGACATCCAGTTGATTCTGAATCTTGGAAAGTGTTTGATAAGAATCATACGTGGTTTGCACAAGAACCACGTAATATTAGACTTGGCCTCGCGACTGATGGTTTCAACCCATTTGGGAATATGAGCACAAACTATAGCATGTGGCCTGTAATTTTATTTCCTTATAATCTTCCTCCATGGAAATGCTTTACTGATCCATTTATGATGATGTCACTACTTATTCCTGGTCCTCAAGCACCTGGAAAGGATATTGATGTTTACTTGCGACCTTTGGTTGATGAATTGAAAGAGTTATGGAGTGATGGTGTAGAGACATTTGATGCTTCCACAGGGGAGTGCTTCAAGATGCATGCTACTGTTTTGTGGACCATAAATGACTTTCCAGCTTATGGTAAGTGTTTATATTTCTTATTGTTCAATATGTCTAAATAATCTCCAGCCTAAAAATTCTTCATATCAAGTTGTAATGGCTCTCCTGATCTTTGTTATTCCTTTATAATATAGAGAACGTAATTATTTTAACACATTTCATAGAAATGTAAGGAGTAATGAGAGGATAACTCTTCAGTTTTTTTATCAACTCAAATAAGTAAGCCTCACCTCAACTAATTTAAGTAGTTAGGTTGACAAACTTTGATTGTTTCGTATTTATTTATTAGCATTTGGACATATTTTTGTTCCCATTATTTATATGTTTCTAATCTAGGATACTCTTCTTGTTTAAGAAGAGCTACGAACATAAATTTAATAACAGGGGAACACATAACTGTAATAGCTAACATATATTATTTCTTTTGTGTTGGCTAATTTATCTGGATGGAGTACTAAAGGATACATGGCATGCCCTACTTGCAATAAGGATGCACTGTCACAAAAGGTAAGAAGTAAAATTTGCTACATGGGTCACCGTCGGTATCTTAAACCTAGCCACGCATGGAGAAGAAGCATGAAGTTTGATGGGAAGGTAGAAAATAGATTGAAACCAAAAGAGCTCTCAGGAGATGATGTCTTACAACAATTGGATCTACTCAATACTTATAGACCAGGAAAACACTCAAATAATAAGAAAAAAAAGCGTCTTCCTATAGAGTTGAATTGGGTGAGGAAAAGTATTTTCTTTGAGTTACCATACTGGAAGAGCTTAAAGTTGCGGCATAATTTAGATGTCATGCACATAGAAAAGAACATTTGTGAGAGTATTTTGGGGACATTACTGATTATTGACAGGAAAACTAAAGACACAGAGAAAGCAAGAGAAGATCTTAAGGATATGAACATAAGAAAGGAACTATGGTTGCAACATGATGATTCTAGTTATACAAAGCCATCTGCTTGTTATAACATGTCAGAAAAAGAGAAAAGAGAATTTGGGGAATTTTTGAAATGTGTTAAATTTCCTGATGATTATGCTTCAAATATCTCAAGGTGTGTAAGTGCAGATGGTGTTAAGTTAGCTAAACTCAAAAGTCATGATTATCATGTTTTGCTACAACGATTGCTACCTATAGCTATTCGTGGATTTGGAAATAAAGATGGCTCTTTAGCAATGATTGAGTTAGGTCATTTCTTTCAACGGTTGTGTTGTAAGACATTGAAATGAGATGACTTAGAACAACTTGAAAGGGATATAGTTATTATATTATGTAAGCTTGAGATGATCTTTCCACTTGCTTTTTTTGATATTATGGTACATTTGGCTGGACATTAATACGAGAAGCTATGTATGGGGGACCAGTACAGTATCATTGGATGTATAAAATTGAGAGATTTTTGTGTAAGCTTAAGCGTTATGTGCGAAACAAGGCGCGGCCAAAAGGTTCTATTGCAGAAGGTTATATTATTGATGAATGTTTGACATTTTGCTCTATGTATCTTACTAACATTGAGACTAGATTTAATCGTGAAGATCGAAATGCTGATGGATCTAGCAACAAAGAGGAACATGTTCTGGACATATTTTCTAAAAGTGTTAGACCATTTAAAAGAGAATATGATGCAATACCGAAGAAAGATTTTGATATGGCTCAGTGGTATGTGTTAAATAATTGTGAAGAAGCAGAGTCTTTTCTACAGTAAGTTTTCCTATTTATCTATATTGGTTTTCTGTTATTTTAAATTACTCATAAATTCATTTTTCCTATGTAGGGAACACAAAAATGAGTTGTTAAACCAAGATGTTGTGAATATAGAAGAGAAACATAGAGAACATTTTTCTTTATGGTTCAAAGGGAAAGTAAGTGATTTTTAAAATGACAATCGTGTTGTGTTTAAGTTTAACTTTTTCTTCTTTACTAATTGAATGTAATAATTTTTCATCGTAGATTATGCATTTATGTAATAAGGAGAATTCAATGTCTATCAAGAAGTTATATCCTTTGGCAATGGGACCTGATGTTCGAGGAAGGAGATATCCTGGTTGTATTGTTAATGGTGTTAGGTACCATATTCAAAGTCGTGATGAATTACGTAAAAGTCAAAATAGTGGCATAGTTGTTGAAGGCTATCATGAAAATGAAGTGATTGACTTTTATGGTATTATAGTTGACATTATTGAGTTAGAGTATATAGAAGGCAATCGAGTTGTTCTATTTAAATGCAAGTGGTTTGATCTTCGTAAAAAAACTGGGATGCAGAAAGATAAAAATTTTACCAGTATAAATGTAAATAGATTTTGGTATGAACATGATTCTTTTGTACTAGCTACTCAAGCAAAGCAAGTATTTTATATTTGTGATCCGAAATTAGGAAAAAAATGGCGAATTGTGCAAAAATTTCAAGATAGACATATATATGATGAGCTAGAGATGCAAAATTCAAAGGTGGAAAGTGATGAATTACGCACTACTGATGAAGTGTATCAAGATGTGTCAATGGAAAGTAACATGATAGATGTTTCTATTGAGGATATGCCGATCCAATTACATAGAGATGATGTTGATTCAATTACCTTGGATTCAAGTGCATATGAATTAAAGGTTCAAACAGAACATGAAGTTGGTTACAATACCGAAGATTCTGACCTAGAGGACGACAGTATAATTGAGTACATAAGTGATCTTGATAGAACTGAAGGCACTACAAGTATTGATAAAGATGAAGATGGTGACACAGATGAAGAAGATGACATTGATTTTTTGATGTAACTTCATAACTGTAGGGGCTTACCTTTCATTGACTACGACTAGTGCGTCTCTCCTTCTTCTTCCAGGTATGTATTCTATTATTCTTGTTCCTCATCATCTCTTTCTTCTTCTTCCGCGCTAGAGTCTGGCTAAAAAAATAATTTCAAACTTTTGCTCGCACTCGTTTGACTGTTTCCTCTGTTTCATTAAACTTCTATTGGAGTTTTCTCTATTTTTTAAATTTTGGGTGTGGTCTGGATTGTTTGCTTTCATTAAGTGTTTTCTTATTTAATACATTAACTTAATTTGGATTTCATTGGATTGTCCTATGGAGGATGTTCCTCTATCTACATAAATCAAGTTACATTTGTGATCTCTAAGAATACCACTAGCCCCAATTTTTCCTGGGTTCTCCAAAGCGCTCCCATGAGTATTTAATTTAACAATGGATGGAAGAGGTTTAAACCAGTTAACTTGAATGACCCTCATGTCATGTTTACAACTTTCAATTAGAGAAATCAGATCATTCCTGGACTTCAGGATCAACATTACAATTGGTGGGCTTTTGAGAATTTATTTCTGAATTCATACCTGCCTGCAAGTGTTGTGAATTTTGCTGCTTAGCATCCTTATGACTCTGAGGTGATCTAGGACCGTAAACATTATTACTATTGCCATCTCTAGAACTGGATATTGGCACGGTGGAATGACTTGATTCTTTGAGCATAGCTAGATTAAAGTGTGCTATTTCCTCTCCAATTGTTGGAGTCACTCGAATTGCACCAGAAATAACCTGAGAAATAATTTCTTGAATCCAACAACAGTGTTCATTTGGAATCGCTCCCCTGCTCTTCTTATTGTTACTCGATTTCTCATCAACATCAAAAACCTTTCGTATTGATGGAAATTTATTTTTGAAGTTGGTCTCCAAATCTTGAAGTTCTCCTCACAATTATGTTAGTTGTTGGATCTGGTACAACCAGCATATTTGATGAAGCTGTTCAGTCTTCAAAGCAGTATCTTGATGTGGCATTTGCACCATCAAAGGGTATTGAGTAAACTTCCCACTTGCTCTTTTGACATTTAGAAATAGCATAAGGCACACACATGTGCATCAGGGATGACACTTGCATTTGTCATTCATTTAAATACATTTTTTTCCTTGCAAACTGTTCTACAGTAAAAAAATGACTGATGTTATGTTTTTGCCTGACTGACTGAAAATTTCATTCTATTTGCATTTTCAGCAACTGGCAAGGTTTTAGCTTTAGAGCTTCCGAAGAATGGGAATGACAAGTGCACTGTTCTCTATCCTGCTTCAGCAAAAGCCAGCACTGACATCGGTGTGTGCATATTGCTCCATCTCTTTATGTTTCTGTCTCGCCTAATTCTCCCATCAATCTGATTTCATACAGAAATCTCTTTTTCCATGCATTCTTGTTCTGATTTTTCTGATTCTGTAGGGATCTATAGTTTCTGCAGAGGTGCCTTTTTCTATTGTAAACCGTTATTCAAGAAAAAAAATTAAAAAGGAAGAACAAAAGAAACATATTAACCCCAAAAATCACAGCCCATTCCCTTTCCTCATGGCCATAATCTGTACAAGAGTCTCATTCATCCGATATTTTGCAACTGTCTCAGCTTGATAGTTTATGTTTAGTATGCAAATTTTCCTCGGAATACAGAAGTACTTTGAGTAGTTTTAAACTGAAATATGGCTCCTTCATTTCAGAGGAAGGACATTCTGGGAGGGGATTCGAGGTTACTCGACTGAACATTTACACAACGGTATGATATTTCTCCATTGCCCAATTGGAGAAGAAAATTCATTTTTACTCACATGAGACCAGTGTGCTTACAAATTTGGTAACACGCACTTGCCCTGAAAAAGAGGGCCACTTGTCATCTTTTCCTGACATATGGTCAAAGTTCAGATAGAGCACCACATCTTGGATCCTTCTCTTGAGATGGAACTAATTAGATTTCATTCTACTACGTATAACCTTTCCATTTCTTGCAGGCACCAGTCAATCACGTTGATCAATATCTTCTTGAACTAGCACTCTCTGCTCCCGTTGTTGCTGTAGCATCTCCTTCTGCCCTCAGGTACAATGTTCCAAAATATTCATTTTTATAGCAAAAGTAGACAGATGACACGTTGATATCTATTATTGGCATAAGCAAGTGCACTAATTCTATAGCGGATAACTGTAATTCCACCAACATGCTAGAAAATATTAGACAGATGTTTCCGGACATAGTTCATTGAGCCAGGGAACAGGGTATGGTTCATTTAGAGGCTTTATTCTCTTTTTCCTTTCTCATTCCTTTTTCCTTCTGCTGGGTTATTTGACATGGTATGGGCTAATCTCACTGCATCGAGACAGTGGGACAATGTTGTTGCATGTATTGGGGAGACAACAACTTCTGCAGCTAAAAAACTTGGGTTCAGAAATATATACTATCCAACAAGTCCTGGTCTTGAAGGGTAACTTGTTGATCTAAGTCTCTTATTCTGTTTTTTTGATTTACTTTTCTTCCTTTCTGGCTGTCCCTAATATTATAAGTTACTTTGACTCTGTTCTGCAAGAAGAAGAGTGCTACTTCCAATACATAAACTGCTATTTTAGCATCTATGTTTGCCTCATTTAGTTGGTATGATCTCTTTTGCTGTGAAGTAACTATTCACTGTCATATGGAAGGAGTTGGCTGTGAGAAGAGTATAAAGCATCAAATGGGAAACTATACTTCATTCTGGTCCTTGTCTTTATATTTTCTTTCTTCAGAAGTCATATATAGGGAATAGGGATCATATATTCTTTGTTTGTCCCTTCTAACCTATGTAGGTTTCTATCTAAATTATACAATAAACCAGTGAGAATCATCCCAGATACCATTCATAAGACTTAGCTCTCTGCTACATAGGGTTATCTCTTAGAAATTTTAACCTTCCTGTAACCATTCACAATATTATTTGTTCAACCTTTTCAATATTATGGAGCTCAATGTTAAATGAGACACTTCTTTCAAAAGCTCACCTTCAAAACTCTACAGAAGTTCTAAGACACCCATCCTTTTATATTCTTACCTATTTACCACATTTTTCTTGTGTCTTAATAGTGGCTCATAATTTTCCATAGTACTTTATTGAATTGGTAATTACTACTTCTGATGCTTCGATTTTATCATTACATGTTTGTTTTTTTTCTTCGGTTATTGTACTGTTTGTTGTTGCTACCGATATGGTTACTTCACTATGGCATTTCCTTTCCTCATTGGTTTTGATATGCTTTATTTGAGTAAAGGGTCTATTGGGAGCAGTCTCTCTACCTTCACAAGGTAGTGGTAAGGTTGCGTGCACACCACCCTCCCAGACCCCACTTGTGGGAATACACTCGGTATGTTGTTGGTAATTACTACTACTACTGCTACTATTTTTAAGGTAATATTTTAGTAAGTAGCTTTTATTGAAGGATAACATTGTATTAAGTAACTTTACAAGAGACTATTATTCTCTTTGCTTGACTCTCTTTGAGAATATTGTGTATATTAGATAGAATCAATTAGATAGATATTATTTATTTGTAGTTATGTCTTTCCTAATTTTGACTAGATGTCTGTATAAACACTCAATTGCTCAGGAGAATGATTAAGCAATACATTCTCAATTCTTTTTCCATGTATCTCTTTATCACATTCTTGTCTGATAAAGGGCAAGGCGCTACTGCTATCTATCCTCTTTTTCTTATGCCCCTTGTCTTGGCAATCGAAACTCCCATCTGACTAGAAGGTTATATGCTGAGTAAATTGGGTGATGTTGTGACTTGGCAAGTACAAGTTTAATTTGAATATTTGTGTTTCATCCTTCTACAACTATATCAAATAAAAATCAAACTAAATTTAAGTCAAATGTTAGTACTGTAAGTTATTCCATTGAGAAAGCTTAAGCATTTAGGAGCTAGGGTTGAGTGGCTTGGTGAATGATCATGCAGAATGTGGTGGATAATCTTTCTTGTCAAGCACCAGATTTTAAGTGTCAGGTTCTTGGCTTTTTCCTAACTGCTAATATGAGTACTTGTGATAGTACCAGGTTCTTAATTGGGGTAAAGACCATATGCTGATATGCTCATTGACCCATGGGAGTATTACCTCTCCTGCTGACTCTTTTAGGGATGTAGTGAGATATCTAGGAGGCAGGGACTATATATTGGTTTCCACTTTCCGTTATGTATTTGTCAGTTACGCTTAAATTTGATCTACTTGATGCTATGAGGTCACATGATGCAGGTGGGTAAGCAGCGTTCTGGAAGCATTAGAAGTTAATGAGAAAGTCCAAAAGGTTTGGTGCAATTTTTGTGTTGTTTTAGTGCGAATATGGTGCTGCTTTTTTGGTGCAATTTTGGAGTATGTTTTTGGAGCTTTTCTCGTGCAGTTTTAGAGCTATTTTGCTGTTGTTACGGTGATTTTCTGTTGTTGTTTTTGGTGCAGTTCTAGTGCTTTCTGGTGGTGGTGTTGATGCAAGTTTAATGCTGATTTAGAGGCTATTGTGATGCTGCTGTTTTGGTGTAATTCAAATGTTGTTTTGATACTTTTCTGGTGTAATTTTCGATCTTTTGCTACTATGTTGGTGCAACCATAGTGTTGTATTAATGTGAATTTCGTCCAGGTATTTTGGTTCATTGTCAATACTATTTAGGTGCAATTCTAATGTTATTTGATGAACTTTTGGAGCTATTTTGATGCATTGTTGGTGCTCTGCTGCGGTTTTGGTAAAGGTTTACTAAAATTTTAGTGTTGTTCGTTCTAGTACAAATCTGATGTCTACTTGTCATGTCTCGAGAATGGTGTAGTCACTACAATAATTGACGATTTCTTCTATGTTAGAGGTTATAGAAGACCTGGAAAACATATTTGCTCAAGTAGTAGAGGCTTTTCATTCATATTATTTTTTGTTAATATTATTTACCCATAAAATATTTTTGTTCCTTATTTATTAGAGCTGTTAATCTATTTTAAATATTCATTATGAGATGTCTTTAATAACATGCATCTCTTTTGTCAAGTGGCTGACATTGATTTTATTTTTGTCAAAAAATTGTTATACATGTCTGCAATGAACACAAACAATGTCAGTTTATGTGTGTCGTGAATATACACTATCTTACTAGTATTACTTTTATTCATGGGTTGATGTTTCAACTTGGAACTTAAAGGGAATTTCGAACCCTTTAAATCACTAAGTCAACTTCTAAATTTAAAAGAATATTATCAATATATTGTGTAATTTTATATCAACTGGTCCTGGAGAATAGTGGCGGACCCAGGAGGTTCGAAAAATAAAAGTAGTAACATGTAATTAAGCCAACAAAACAAAATTTCAAGGAAGTAGTAGTATATAGTTTTAGTGGCGGACCCTTGAATTTGTTTTGGGTTTAAAACCAAACTTTTAGCATGTTTCATAAAATAAAAAACTAAATAAAACGTAACGTGAAAAAGGGAACTGAAACTTAAAAAAAAATTGAAACCAAAAGTAAAACGCTAACAGAGGGAATCGAACCCTTGACGTGTAGCTTAATTTCTAGGAGACCTACCACTAGGCTATCAGTTTCTCTTTGTCATTGAGTGGGTTCAAAATATATATATATATCTACATAAATACAAAAAATTTACCTTATATATACCATGTAATTTTTTACCGAGGGGGTTCAGGTGAACCCCTTGGAACCCATGTGGGTCCGGCCCTGCTGGTGAACTCTCTCACTACCCTATAGATCTGCACTCGAGCATAGCCAAATGTTATTTTTATATTTAAATTTTAAAAAATCGTGATGAATGGTTAAATTATTCAACTACAAAATTTAAATTGTCACTATTTAACCATTGTATATTTTGTGACAAAATTATGTTGTCACTAAGTCGCAGGTTAATTGGAGACAATAAAATAATCGTCACTAATTGCTTATATTATTAGAGACGAAAACTAAGGTCACTATTAAATATATAATTTTGTGGCTAAAAGCTTACAACATTCAACTACGAACTCTATTTTGTCGCTATTGCAACAACTTATATTTTGTGATGAAATTTTTTCGTGTCCAAAATTGTAACTAATTTTATGACAAATAACATTTTGTCACAAATTGGATACATTATTAGCGACAAAATAATGTGTCATTGATGAATTAAAATTTGTCACTAGTTGTACTTAATAAATGGCGCCAAATTATTTTTTGGTGGGAAACTTTACTGGACAAAACTTTGCTACGAAATTGTACGTTTCGTCACTAAAAGTATGTTGCACATACATTTAAATACGAAATGTATTTTTTGTCATAAAAGGTGAATAATTAGTGACGAATTTTATATCGTAACTAATAATTTCGTAGCTAAATATCACATTTGTTGTAGTGTATAATTGACTCCTTATGTTTTTGATGAGTGGAAATGAGACTGAATTTTAAGAAAAATTATCAAATGAATAATTTGAGATCTATAATCTTAAAATTAAGGTCACATAAATAATTACATAGGGCCATTAAGGTGAAAAATATTTGTATTGTCTACTTAGTGAGCCAGCTGTGAGTTATTGTATATTAAACTCAAACTTAGACATTTGTGATGTCTAGATTTCATCTGTATAACATCCAACTGAGACAAAGACATATGTTTCGTGGGAAAGGAGAAATATTTGTAGCACGTGTTTCATATCATGTGTGCTAATGTTGACTAATTGGGTTAAGCATAAATCCAATCTCAACTTATTTTGTGTGACAACCAGAACATATATGATAGTTTAAGATTTGTGTCCTTTTTTACTCTAATCAAATACTTTAGACACATTTTGATATAACTATCTTTGTTTGTTCGAAAAGACAATGAACGCAAATTCGATTTGGAGGAGCATATCTTGAAAAACATACAGTTAAACTGATATTAAGAGAATCATGAGAAGAGGAAGATATTTAATGGAATCTCATTGATTTATGTTTACTAGTGCACCAGTTATAGCTTATGATTTATAATTATGAATTCATGAAATAATGACATATGAGATTATATGGAATATGATTCATATTATCTGGGCTACTGCATATTTTATGATCAATTCTTCTCTTAGAGAAAAGCTATATACTCCTAATGTATAACTCTTAACTCTCATAGTATGTTGGTCGCATGGTCTATTTCCCTCTATGAATGATTGAGGAGATGAGGAGATAATTTGTTTCTCAATTTAGAAAAGTACTTTTATTATATGTGAGTGGGTAATGTGGAAAATTCGCTTCCACCCATAAGGGGTGCTTTAAGGTTCATTAGGATAATTAGTTAGCCCTAATAAATTTTATATATACACAAATATGGTGTGTAATTATAAAAAAAAAATTAAACTAATAATAATAATTTTAAAAACAACATATACAAAAATCAGTGTAATCTTTTGCTCTATTCTCTCCTCAATCAATTAAGTTCTGGTTCTGGTGTAGGCGTTGCTCTACAACCACCATCAACCAAGTCAAATTTAAATGCAATTAATCCTACTCTTCTAATTTCACTATGATAAGAACAAGTAAGTTCTCTTTTTAAAATTATGTATGATATTTAATTAGATTTAAATTAATAATGTTAGGTAGTCCTATGGAAACATTATTCACTTTGTTTTGAGATTGAATCCTTCCTTAAATAATGGAGTACCAAGAGGAAAATGAGGGGTTAGGAACACACTTGGATGAATTATTGCCCTCAACATAACCAGTGGAGATGGAGATGTAACAAACGTTTATTCTATGGCTTCTGTAGGGAGATTTTTTATTTAATTATTTCCTAAATTACCAATGGTTTTTTATTGCTTATGGAATTAAGTATATATTAGTGTTCGAAGGGTGTACACGTATATATCAAGGTTTTCATCCGCTTAATTTTTCTATAAATTGCTACATGAGTTTGCATTAAACAAATCACTCCAATTAGGAAAAATGTCAGGAATAATGTACAAGATAGAGGAGAAACTCCACATGGGAGAACACAAAGAAGATGAAGATAAGAGGAAGGAAAAGGGTGAGGGACACAAGGATAAAACGAAGGAGAAAGGTGAGGGGCATAGGGAGAAGATCAAAGAGAAGCTTCATGGGGAAGATCACAAGGATAGAGAGGAGAAGAAAAAGAAGAAGAAGAAGGATAAGAAGGATAAGAAGCATGACGATGGTAGCAGCAGTAGCAGCAGTGGAAGCGACAGTGATTAGATCTCATTTATATATCACTCCTTTTGCTCCTAGCTATATTTTCAGTTTTTCATTCTGTACTTCATTCCTCTAATAATCCTTCCTATATGATCATAATATGAAAAATCGATCTAATATTGAAGATTGCAATATTTAAATAGGTGTGATTCATTTCATTTCCATACAAAATGAAAGGTTTTTATTTATCTATGCACATAAATATATTAGTCATTTTGGGTTGATCATATTTAATGGATATTGATGAGTGCTGCTATCTGGTGTTATGCTGCCATTATTAAAACACACGTGTGTGTGTATATATATATCATTATTATTAAAAAAACATGAATTTCAAATTTTCGCTCGATACCCTTCATAACTTATGTTAAACAAGAATAAAATTGTAATCAGGCAAACAAATTGTCTAAAGAGAATAAGGTTCATATATCACATATCATACATATTATCAAATCATATCATATATTATTATAAGTGAAAACCTCAAAGTTAAAAGTTGAAAGACAAATTTATCCATCAAATAATGAACCATAATTTATCATTTAATACCTAAACTATTCTCTTAAAAAATGTACAATAACGTAAAACAATTTATAATTTAAAATAAATAGTAACTATTTATCATGAAAATGGTTTTGAGTCTTTTCAAATGCCATTACTATGCTCTTAAGTGATGAGTTCGAGATTTGGATTCATTTATGGCTATTTTTGTATAGATTTAGTGTTTTCAAATGCTTATTTTATGCCAATAACTGATGTAAAACCCTTGATTTCTAGGTATATGGATTGAGGAACAAAGCAAGGACACTAATTTGCAAAAAAGGAACAAAGCGAGTGGAAGGAATGAAGAAATGCAGGCCTGGTTATCGCCAAGTGGACTTGGCGAGTCGCCGAATGGCTATTTGACAGCCTAAAGTTCTAGTGTGCCAAGCCCTGAAGGAAAGAACCAAGTTGGCGAGAGAAATGAGCAGTTGGTGGATCGCCGAGTGGTTCCGTGACGTAGTGTTGAATCGCCCAAAGTTACAGACCTTGAGGGTGCTGAAGGCCGAGGCAAAAAGGGCGATGGAAATAACCAAAGGGCGGCTCACCGAGTGGGTCGGTGATCCTGACTTACTGCGTCGAGTGGCTCTTCGCAGCATATTTTTGGCGACTATAAATACATTTTTGAACATTTAGTTTAGTATCAATTGAATAGTATTTGAATTCATATTATTATTTTGAGGATTGAGACAAGTTTTCTCTAGTTTTTTTCCAAGTTTTGGAGAATTGAAGTTTTTCACTTTTGAGAAATTGGAAGTGGGTCTTTTGATATTCTTCGATTTAGAACATTGTAAAGATGAAATAAATCTTACCCAGTTGATGGAAACTCAATTTGGTAACGATTTTTATCATTTTATAATGTCTAGCAAAAACTCCCATTCTTGGGGTGTGATTATGGGTTGATTTAGTTTATAGTATTGCTAATTGTTAGTTTAAATGTTGTTTAGAAGTGAGTTCAATCAGTAATTGTGATTTAATTTAAGAATTGTAGTTGCATATGTAGTTCTGCCCTTGTGTTTTTGGCTTGCTCGAGAGAGAGGATTTAAAACTAAGCTTATTGATTAATGGTCGGTGGGTATTGGGTTGACATGGGTTCAGCTCGAGAGAGTGAATCCTAAACCCAATTCCACACATTCAACTCGAGAAATGGACTAAGGTGTAGGTTGTTCTTATTTTGCTTGCTTATTGATGTTTGAGAGAAATCGACTTGATTCGGGGTAAATTGTTTGAGAGAAAGTTTACCTCCTCTATAGTCTAGCTTACTCACTAATATTTAGCTATTTTCTAATAGTTGCAATTACCCATTTATCTATATTAGCCTACAATCGAATCATATTCTAAGAACCCGTCTCATTATTGTTACTTTGTATTGATTTCCACTGTTTGTAGTTGATAATCAAAAGAAAACCCCCCCATTTGATAATCGTGTCAACCCCTGATTTGAATGATGTTTTTACTCGATAAATTTTATTCCTATGACTGATTTGATCATATTCGTACTTCCCAATTGATTCTCAAACAAGTACCGCTCCCTGTGGGATTCGACCCCAACTCATTTAGTTGGGTTTTATACTGACTAGTGATTGCTGACACTTAGAATTGGATGAAGTATCCTTGAAACATTAATCAAAATGGCACCGCTGCTGGGGAGTGGTGTTGATTGAGACTCTTTTGGTGAAGTTGAATTTTGTTCTTTTTAGTCATAGTCGAATCTACTTACTTTTAGTTTTGATTTTCGTGTTGCTTGTTGAACAGAGGAAATGAGCATATCTTGTAGCAACGGTGACCCAGTGGATCACCCCATTTAAGATTGATGATTCTTAGGGATAACATCCTAAATTTCAGGCAATTAGAGGGTGAGTCAATCCATGAGTTGTGGCTGAGATTTAAGACAATATTGTTGCAATGCCCAACTCATGGAATCCTAAATAAGATGCTACTGGAATGTTTCTATAAAGGTCTTGGTCCTGAGAATAGAGGAGTGGCCGACAAACTTTCTCCGGGTGGTTTAACACAACAACCCTAGGTAATAGCAGCCCAACTCCTTGATCAATTGGCCAAGATCCACAAGGAGACAGTGAAAGACCAGGCTTTGGCCACACTATTGACTCAGCTGGATCTCTTGGCCAGAAAGATTATGGAATTGGAAGTACCGTACAAAAAAAAGGATAGGTACATTCCCCCTCATGATTGTAAAAAGTTCAAGGACTATGAGGGTGGAAAATTAGAAGAGATACTCTCACTCATTCTCCATAAAGTCAAAGAACACGACAGAGTGTTGAAAGAGATAAAAGAGAATGTCTCAATGCTGAATCAAATGACTGCTTCTCATTTCATATCTAATCAGCTACTGGAGACCCAAATAGGTCATGCGTTGTCTCGTCTCTACCCAAGACAAAAGGAGGGATTTCCTAGTGCCACTATGGCAAACCCCAGGAATGAAGTTTGAGTAGGGACTTGTGTCGTGCCACGATGTTAACTAAGGCGTTTCTTAGGAGGCAACCCAAGTTTTATTGCTTTATTTTTGTTTTTGTAATAATGTTTGTTGATTGTGTAGGTGAAAAAGTGGAATGTGTTTTAAAAGTGCAAGTTGGCGAGCAAAATGCCGACTCCCCGAAGAGGTCGGCGAGCCCAACTTGGACCGCCGTTGGACTCAAGAAATTAGAAGATGGAGTCTGTAAAACTTGGCGGGCCTATGGACTAGTCGGTGATCCTGACTTAGTCTGTCATTTGAACCCCCCCACATTAACTGGAGGTCCTTTAAAACTCGGCAAGATAAGTGACCACTCGGCGTGTCGCTGAGTGGTTCGGCGATGAAAATTAATGTAGCCGAAAGGGCGAGAACTGGACGGTTTTTAAAAGGCCAAAGGTTTAAATTTCAAACTCTTTCACATTCCCTCACTTTTTAACTTCCTATAATCACACCCGCAATCTATATTTCCTATGTTCTCGTATGTTCTTGCTTTTTGGTTGTTGATCCTGTATTTGGAGTTGGAAATCTTTGTCGCCTAGCTTTTCAAATCATATATTCGGCATTAAAAGTTGGTTTCCGAACCCCAAAACTCGTAATTAGCGGTTAAACTCATTTGTAATCGTATTGTTCTTAATGATGTATGTTGGGCCTCTCTGAATCCGTATTTGTGTGCTTGCCTGCTTTTTTTAATTTCGATTATCATGCCTAAAATGCCTAATTGTTAATTTCCCTAGTTTTATGCCTTAAAATTGACCATAAATTGTTGGGTTGTACTTAATTGTTGAATGGGTCTAGTTGGGTGAAGTCTGAGTAACTCAAATTGTGCTAAATGACGTACTTTGCTCGATGATGGAGCGTTTTTTGTCATTCTTAAGGGATTAAGTCGTCTAGTGACCAATTTTGGCCAAACCAAGGGAAATATGAGTACCCCAGTGGCATAGATCTTATGGGTATGAGTCTAATTGAGTATGTGTATGATTTGATTTTGTTTTCGGGGGCTGCATGGTTGATTTTTGAAGTCGGGGTAGAAAGTAGGTAGGTTGGGCAATTTGGCGAGCTGGGTTGAGCTCGCTAAACCACTGGCGGTTCGTCGAACCCCCCTAGATCGCCTTTAATTTCTTGGGTTTGGATGCTTTTGGTTTTGTAATATTCGGCGAGAAGCTTGAGTTCATCGAGTGCACTCAGCAACTCGCCGAATGTCTTCTTCGATTGCCCTCTCTGCGCCCCTAATCCCTAAAATACGCTGTAACTTTCGACGGGCTAGTCTACGCTCGCCGAATGCTATCAACAATTTGCCGAAATGCCCCTCCCATCGCCGACATGCCATTTTATGGAAAATTTTGAAGCCAATTCTTTCGGCGAGCCCGATCTAGCTAGCCAAAGTGATTCGGTGACTCGCCGATCGGTTCGGCGAGTCTGTCTGCAATATGATTTCTGTCATTTTTCTTGTATTATTTCTAACAGTTTTCAATTTGTGTAGCAGATATGGCTAGAACGAAAGTAGCAGGTCGAGACATGTCGCCCCAGAGGGCAAAGAAGATTATTATCAATGAGGATGCGGCTGCATCCCGGGTAAAGGCAACCAAACTTCCTACCACAGGTGGGAAAGGAAAGGGGAAAGGCAAGGCACCTGCACCTGCATCATCGGAGGCCAGCTCCGATAGTGAGGGAATATATGCCACTCACCTCACCACCTCTGAGAGTGAAGATAAGCACCAAAACCCTCAAGCTACAACTTCTGAGCCTGAAGATGATGTGTTATTGTCAGCCTAAAGAGCTTGGCTACATTCCAAGAGGTTGAATGATCCGTCTAGGATCCGGGTTTCCCAAGTTGCTACTCATCCTCCTGCCCCAGACAAGGTTGTAGTCCCTGCACCACCTACACAAGGTCTTCCTTCCCGGTCTATGAATAGACTGAAGACTAAGGGGCTGAGGACCATTATTGAGGAGAAGTGGTTGTCGATGGATGGAGTAATAGACCGATACCCAGAGAAATGGCGTACTACAAAGGCCCGCAAGTTCGAGATTTTTACTAAACCCCGGGGTTCCTATATTTCTAGTTGGGTCCGAGAGTTTTACACTGCATATGGGGCCTTGGTGCCACAGGGAAGGAGAAAAGCTTCAACCTTCAAGCCAGTGGACTATGTAGTTGTCAAGGGGGAAAAGGTAAAGTGTGACAGCGATGATATAAATGATGTATTGGAATGCACCGGCAACATTGCAGACAACTACCAGTACATGATCAAGACTAAGTCCTTGGAGACTATGAAAAGCTGGTTAGCTCCTCTCTTATCTGATGGTACCCCTAAGTGGATCGAAGCTGGAATGCAAATTGAGAAGAAAGACCTCAACGTGGCAGCGAGGTACTGGTCTAGCTTCATTAATAGCACCATTATGCCATCACAGAATGAGTCCATCCTCCGTCACACAAAGGCAGCTTGTCTTGGATCGATCATTGCAGGGAAGTGCATAAATTTGGGCATGATCATTACACAGGAAATGACCATGAGGGTCAAGAACACCTAACCTCTCTTCCTTTTCCGGTGTTGATCACCGAGTTGTGCAGACGATCTCGGGTGCCTCGAGATGAGAAGAAGGATGTGAATATACGGATATCAAATTTAGTCATTGAGATGTCCAACGAAATTCTAGACCTTGTGATTTTTTCAAGAAAAAAAAGAAAGGGTATCTCACGAACCTTCTAAAGATATTGGTGAAGAGAGAAAGATTATGTAACAAAAATTTCTCTTCAAAGTAGAATTCTTTTTGAAAGAATGTTGATTCCTTCTATATTGAGAGAAAAAAAAATTCATATTGATTGAGAAATTTATAAGAAGAGTGATTAGTATTTCAAAGGGTAAGAAGATTTATTTAGAGAAAAAATTAATCTATTTAGGAAATTAGTATTAAATTTAGGAGGAGAATAGGTATTCTACTAACTCCTTTCTTATTTTATTATGTTATAATTTCTTTTTATGTATCTTTAATTAAACTTTATTTTATTTTTTGTTATTTAGCTTTACTTAAAATTTACTAACGACATTATTTCTTCTTCTTTAGTCTACTAATTTTTTCTTCTTTTATTTTGTTTTATTTTTTTGAGTCTTTAATTAAAGTTTTTTATCTTATTTATTTTATATTAACGTTTTTATGTATATTTTTTAATTTCTAATGCCTGAAATTTTATTTGTTTATTCCTAGAATCTAACTATTATAACTACTTAAGAATTGCAGTGTTTTTTTACGGAATTTGATTTTGACATTTTTCTTATAAATTCTAGATCATTTCTTAGTCCAACATTGATAATTATATATTTTATAAACAAAAATCTCATATTTATTCAATTTTATTAATTTTTAAATATTCTTTCTAACATTTTTATTCAAATAATTGCTCAAAATTGAGATTACTCTTCTCTAAAAAATTGTGCCTCGAATTTTATTTTATTTTTTTAGCTTTTTTTCTAATTTTAAAAAACTTAAAATCTTATAAAATATGAAAGATGACCATATTTAATTCTTATCACCATCAATGCTATTGATTTCTTTTACTTCCTTCCCTTAATGTCATTATTAATGTTGTTTATATTATTTCCTTAAATTACTTATTTCCCCTTTTTTGTACTGTTTCATTTATTTTATTTTTTATTTCTAAAAATTAATTATTATAACTATATAAGAATTACAATCTTTTTACAGAATTTGATTTTTCCTTTTTTCCTTATAATTGTTAGATCATTCCTTAGTCCGACATAGATATTTATATGTTTTTATCAAAAACAATTTCTCTTATATGTTTCTTAAATTAATTGCATAAAAAATAAAATTACTCTATCATTTTAAAAATAATAATAAGTATTTTAATTCATTGCTCAATTTTTATATGTATAAATAGAAAAACAACCATTATGTTTTCCATAATAAAGTTATATCTGTATTGTCAATGTTTTGTCAATGCTTTTTTTCTTTTCGATCATCTCATTCTGCCATGACTAATTTTATTTGTTTTAAATTTTTATTAATGAAAGAAATATGAGAGAAGGAAGAGGAAGGGTTTTAGGAAAGATCAATTAATAGTATTTGATGAAATTTTTAAAAAAAGATATTTTTTGAAATTTTTTTATGACAACAATAAATGAGATTAATTGAGATAAAAAAATAATGAAAAAAACGTGTAGGGTAGTAGAAAAGTGTTTTTTTTAAAAAAAAAATATTATAGACATAAAAGGTAAAATGAGAGAATTTAAGGAAAATAATAAATTATAATAATAATGATGAGAGATGATGAAATTAATTAAAAACATATTTTTAATTTTCAGAAATTTTTTATGACAACAAATTAAATGAGATTAATTGAGATAAAAAAATATTGGAAAAAAAAAGTGTAGGGTAGTAGAAAAGGTTTTTTTTTAAAAAACTATAGACCTAAAAGGTAAGATGAGAGAATTTAAGGAAAAGAATAAATTATAATAATATAATGATGAGAGATGAAAAGTAATAAATTGTAGTAGTAATGATGAGGAGAGATAAATAAGTTATTTTAATTATATATTTTTTCCCCTTCTTTTAGCATATTTTAGAGATTAAAAAATTCAAACAATTGGCAAAAAAGATAAATGACAATCCTGGCAAAAGAGAGATGCCACATCACACATTAATTATCCAGCTTTATATATATATATATATATATATATATATATATATATATATATATAGAGAGAGAGAGAGAGAGAGAGAGAGATATTTGGGCTAAATATACTTTTCTCTTTTTGGTATTAAGATTAAAATAATATTTCATTTTATTTTTGGATAAAATATTCTTGACAATTTATCGTAGGACTGTACCCACTCGAAAACACTTATATTATCAAATATTCAGACGTAGTTCATCACCGCGCGAAGCACGAGCAATTTACCTAGTTATGAATATAACAATTGGAGCTAACATGACTAGAAAATAATCAACAAAATCTTATATTTAATAACTATATGGAGCTAAAGTGTCTGCATCACTAAGACGTTACATTTGTTATAATGTTCTCCACGAAACATTAACATAAGAGTGTCGGACAAATTTTTTCACTAATTAACGTTGCCAAAAATATATAGGAGTAAACTCAAGAAGAATCCAAAAGGAGTTAATATATAATATTACCCTTATATATATACGAAGATGGGTATGACGAATACAACACTACAAAATTGTACTAAGAGCAACATAAGATGTACAAAAATATACACATAAACAAATTGAATATATATATACACACTAGAAGGGCATGACCCATGCTGAGAACGAGCCCAATATTTTATATTTTTGAAGTTGTAAATTCTTGAAGATATATACACAACTATAAACATCGTTGGCTATATTGATACAAAAGTATGTTGCGCAGGTGATTGAGTTTAATCAAGAGAATGCCTTCATGGGTAATATAGATGACATTTTTGCATTAGCTAAAACAAAAATAACACTATCAATGCCAAAAAGATGGCTCATCTAGTCTTTGGGTCTTAAACTCATGTAAGAGAGTTGGAATATTTTTGAAGAAATTTCATAAAATAACTATTCAACATTTGCACAAACACATCCAAAATGAGTTGTTCAAAAAAAATGAACAAGTCCATTTACTCCAAGTTCATTGTCGTAAGGAAGTTGCAGTAGCTGAAAAAATAACTTATGTAGAATGATGATAATCAAGTAATTGATTAACTTGTATATAAAGTGTAAAAAATATTTTTCATCTTTCACTATCTATATTATGGGAGAATCATAATAATAGTTGAAACCAAATATTTATAGAAGGACGTGTATGCACAACATCAAGCCAGAAACTACCGAAGGTATAAAAGAGCTATATACATAAGCATTAAGTTCCCATAACAAAGAATCAGGTGTAAAATTCAAAGAAAGAAGCTCCCTATATTTCATATGTTACACGTCAAATAAAAGGATAAACCTAAGCGGAGAATCAACATAATTCAACTAAGCAAAGCATCCCAATTCATGTTGGACAACAACAAAACGAAGTAAAAAAAGAAACAAATTTAGCTAGTTCTGACTATCAGTCACTTCAATTAAATGAATATAGATTATGATAATACCTCCAGACATAGCGTATCATAAAAAAATACAATAAAGAAGATATGAACTCTTAATTTTACATAATCTTATGAAGCAAATTACTATATCAAGTTGAAACTAAATATGTATCTCGGCTTTAGCAAATGATGTATGCCAAGGTCTCTCATTTGAATCTCACTACCTTCAATATACATGGCAAAAGAAGATCATTTTTACTATTATGTAATGTGTCACTCATGTTGCATGACGAAATATATATACAAAAATCCATAAAAGAAAATTCATAAGAATAAGTTGAGGTAGGTGAGGTGAACCAACCTAGGCATGTATGCCATTCTTATTTTTTCCTTAGAATTTGACACCATCTGCTTCCTCTTTCCGATTAGCAACACGTCCTTTTTTTTTCATCAAACTTTGCAAAAAGAAATCTAAAATTCTAACCCCAAAGTAAGAGTCGCAAAAGTAATTTAACATAACAAAGAAATTAGATAAATCAACCAACAAAAAGTACCTTAGCTTCTGAAACAGAAAGCGAAAGAGAGTGATTGACAGAGTGAAACCAACGGTGTATGCGATTGAATCAGATCATAATAAAGACACATGGGACATCCAAGAGAACCACACAATACTACAAATAATATAGTTTTTTGTGTGTATCCATATTGTCTGTGCTTGAAAAGTACATCGCATATTGCTTTTGGTACAATTCATCACTGCAGTGTTGGTAAGCTAACTTTTGCTGCATGACTACTAGCAAATCCAACAATAAAAAAATAATTAGTGAACGCGCTTGTTGAAAGAATAAAGTGATCTAAAAAAGGCATAAAAGAGGACAGGATGGTATGTGATATGCACCAAGTTACATTGGCGTATTAAATGTAACATACCCTATTTTCTCAATACGAACATATAAACTCGATATTTTCACTTATAGCATAGTTATTATATATTGAAAAAGGAGAGTTGAAATGGAATATGACAAATAGATACACCTGCTCACATAAAGGAGTGTTTAAAGACCATTGTTATCCAAATCGGCAACACTCCTTCATTTTGTCGGAACCTTGCTCCAATAATCTCACAGAGTACCAAGCCTTTCTACTTGACTTTAGAGGGCTACGGTTTGTACCTACATGTGCTCAACCCTTCGTGGGAGATTCATTGAGAGAAATGATATTCTATGCATACGTCACCCGTGAAAATCAATAGCACCATAAAATTAATATAATTGGTGTTGATAACAAAGTGCATTTTGTTTAACTACTAAAATTCTCCCTTCTAACCCCCTACTATTAACTACATAATAAAATTTTATATAAATTTATGGAAGAAACAGAGAAAGTACATCTCTTTTGAATAATAAATTCTAGTCATCTTCTATCTTTGTTCCAATTGATACTAACAAGTAATTATATTTTAATCTCAGTTCAGAGATAGAATACATGATATCTCTTGGACATCTAGCTATCCCAGGAGAAATTTTAGTGGGTCAAATGGTTCAAATAATACATTTGGTCATTTCTAAAGAGCACGTCATCATTATATTAATTACCTGCATTTCCTGAGCTTCTTTATGCTTTCTTTATAAATTGTCAACAACTACCTTTTGAAGGTATCATGTATGCCATTTTATAATTTATTGTGAATTACTAAATAAAATGATAAAATCATAGTTGAGTGGTTATATTCATGAGGAAAAAACATGTTATTTCAAGTTTCATTGTAAGATTGCTTGACAAAGTAGATATAAAAGTACAGAACTATGGGAACTTACAAGAAATGGCACCAAAGCAGTTGTTTAGGAGCCTTCCTCTACTCCAAAATAGAAAAAAGCCTTACTGTTTGATTTAGATTATAGCCATAATTAGAATAAATGGAGTGTTGCTTACTAGTATAAGATTAAAAAGATTAAGATTACTATGTTTTGCCAACTCCAATGTAGAACACAAGTAAGCTGAAAGGTTATCAAAATAATTGCCAAACTATAAGTGCATTACTGACTGTTGAGAATTTTGTTGATACAACCTTTCTTCATTTCTCATTGAGTTTTTCTCAATATCATTAGCTGCAATGAAATTGAAAAAGAAAACATTTTAGTTAATACAGACATGAATGTGAAAAATCAGTTAACAAAGGAGCCAAAGGCTCAGGAAGTTGCACAATAATCTTCAATAATGAAGCTCAAACTCAAGGAAGCTGCTTTCATGCCTTTCCAAAGAGAAGTTTGGCTATGTTTCTTTTCTTCAATATTAAAAGCATCCATTTTACCCATCATCATATTTTCATTAATAGTAAATAGGTGCAAAAACAATCGAATAAATAAAAAAAATCACCTGAAATCAGAAATACAATATTAAAATGTGATAGACAAACTGCGCCATAGCGGAGGATTACAAAATTATAACCAAAAGTGAAATGCTATAAACTAGAGATTCATTTAAAAAAAATGTATAGCATGAGAGATAGGCAGAAAGTGATAAGTTCTTATGTTACTTGATGTTTTGATGATCTCCTCACAAGTGCAGGGACCTGGTCCTCTGCAAAGTATGAATACTCATCCAGTGGTCAAAGTGTTGTACAGATGAAAAATTGTCTGCGTCAGAAGGCTGGTAAAGCTGCAAAGTACTCCACCAATCAGAAGCGACGAGGTTGCTTGTTCATTGGATAATAACTTTTCATGTCTAAATATATCCAAGGAAAAACAACAAACTAATTCATTCATTCTAAAGGAGAGAGCCAACACGTATTCTCAAGAACTTACTAAGAGAGGTTTGCAAGGGACCTGGTCCCTGCAAGACCGCGATGTGAAAGGACGACAAGACAGCTGTCAGAAAAGCTGCCACTTCTGATGTGGTAGGTGCACGTCCTTCCAGAGAGGCAGACTCTCAGCCAATGGGCGGTCCGAATGAGTTTGTGTTCTTTTTGATATAATCTCTTAACACAAAACACAAACTCAAGATTTTCGCAAACAAAAACTCACAAGCTTTAAAAGGAAAAAGCCATCTTCAAGGTAGAACAATACTCACACTCAACAAAAGGATCTGATAAAGGGCTGAAGCATCTTTGTTGAGTTTGAGTTTTGTGTCTATCATTTTATAGGTTTTTGCATCTTGAAACTTCTCAAGTATACAAGCAAAGACCATTTTGGTGAAGTATTCTCCAGCAAGCACAACAAGAACCTGATCAAGCTGCAAGCATCTGAGTGTGTCTTAGGAGTTATACTTTCGTACGTATATCGTAAATCTGTTCCTAGTCTATAAAGGATTCAGATGTTGTTTCGGTTTCTAAAAGTCTAAATCGTCTAGAGTTATGTGGTTTAGTGGGTGGTGTTGTATCCGCTTAGAAAAATCTATATTGATCGGTGAGGGTTAGTATAGTGGGCAGTGTTGTATCTGCTCTGGCTTAGCTAAGTGATATGAGATATTGCTTAGTGTGGAGATTAGTAGGCTAATCTCATTTTGTAAATTGACTTTTACTTTTGCTTGGAGAAGATTATTGAAAGCAGTTTGAAAAGTCCTGGCAGGCCAGGTCGAGGTTTTACTCCCTTGAGCAAGGAGGTTTCCACATAAAACACTTGTGCAGATCTTACTTTCAGCTGTTTATTTTCTGCACATTTTTAGTTACTGTTCTTGCTGAGACAAGGGACCTGGTCCCTGACTGACAGTGGACGCATACAT
Source organism: Solanum okadae (assembly GCA_036553675.1). Lineage (NCBI taxonomy): Eukaryota > Viridiplantae > Streptophyta > Magnoliopsida > Solanales > Solanaceae > Solanum > Solanum okadae. The sequence continues at coordinate 39,063,723 of CM071678.1, forward strand.
TCCATCAATTGGTATCAGAGCTGGTGCTCTCTAGCTGGTTAACACCAAGAGAGATTCCTATGGAAAGAATGGCTGCTCCATTGAGATGGCAAGAAGGTCGGTCTTCAACAAGGCCACCCTTGTTTGATGGTCAGTATTATCGGTGGTGGAAACATTGCATGTTTGACTTCATAATGGCTGAAGAGTGTGAGCTGTGGGATGTTATTTGTGAGGGTCCCTATGTGCCATCTATAGAAGTAAAATATGGGGATGTCACAAGGGTCGTTGTCAAAACTCGACAGCAATACAATGAATTTGACAAACGGAAAGTTGAGAAAAATCACAAGGCTAAGAAGTTCTTAATGTGTGGAATTGGACCTAATGTATATAATCTGATTTCTTCGTTCGAATCAGCTAAAGAAATTTGGGATCTGCTGAGAACTACCTATGATGAAGCTGAGGAAACAAGGGCAGATCTGACTGGGGATGCTGATTAGAAGGGAGATGCAGAAAGGTATGAATCACTAGCCTCCAAGGTGTCACAATGTGAGAACCTTGAAGTAGATGAGACCATGGACTATCTCACTCAAAAGTTTCAAAAACTTGTGAGTAAACGTGGAGGTTCCATGAAGGAAGAAGCTCGTGATAGCGCTACAAGCTCTAGTGGCATGTGTTACAAGTGCGATCAACCAAGTCACACCATGAGAGACTGTCCTGTGCTTGAAGTTGATCACAAGGAAGTAAAAGACCAAGAGGGGGACCAGGTCCGTGCCAACAGTAGCAGAAGAGAAACTTTTTTCCAGATGGTAAAGAGGGAGATGACTGCATGGGAAGACTCCTCGAGTGTTTCAGATGACTCTGAGCACTCTGATGAAGCCTTTCTGGCAAAATCTGATGATGAGGAAGATGAAGAAGAGGTAACCCTTTCTGATCTTAAACAAAACTTGCCTGTTTACTGTGTTAAGAAGTTGAGAAGTCTAGCCGTTGTTTTGATTGACTCTTTCATTGAGTTAACAACTAAAAATGATCTGATGAACAACAACGTAGATATCCTTCGAGAAGAAAAAGTAGCCTTGGTTGACCAAATGTCTATTGTGGAAGAACAATTGATGGTTCTAGAAGCTGAAAATCTAGAACTTAGGGAAAAATTAATGATGCTGAGTGAGAAAGGTGGCAGCGGTAAGGGGGAGGCCAGCAGCTTGTAAATCGAGCTAGAAACCAGTTTGAATACTGTTGAAACAAAGCTTGCTATGGCCTTGGAGAGAAATAATCAGTTAGAGAGGGACCTGGTCCGTGTCAAAGAGGAACTGAACAAATCTCTCAAGTGGACCAACTCCTCAAAATTCCTTGCAAAGCTTACCAGTCAAGGTCAAAATCATAGGAAGGGGTTAGGAAATTCAAGCAAAAGCCCTTCTTACAATCTCCATGGCAAAGATGTGTCCACGTCTGATAGTTTGTCGTGTCTCCATTGTGATCACGATGGTAACTTGAAGAAGGATTGTCCAGCTTGGAAAAGGACCCAAGATAAACTCTCAAAATATTCTAAGTAGGGGAACAGGAAGAAGAAGGGACTTGGTCAACAGAGCAACAAGCAGAAGAGGAGACCTGGTCAACAGAAGAATTGGCAGAAGAAGGGACCTGGTCGTGCTCCTGTTCCTACGTTGAAAAAAATCAATCTGCCTCACTGGACAAAGAATTCTCTTATCACTCCTTTATCTGCTTACTGGGAACTCCAACTAAAGTGGGTTCAAGTCTAACAAGTGATATGGTATTCTTGTGAGAAGAAGTAGCAGCAGTCAGCGTTGATTCATGAATTGCGGATGCTCAAGGCACGTGACTGGGAAACTGAAAACTTCTTCTCTCTCAAGGCACTTCAAGGTGGAGGTGTCTCATTTGGCGATGGCAGAAAAGTCTCACTTGCCTTAGTGCTCAAAGTGAGAATGCTGAGATGACAAAGGTTGTGACGATGGTGTTGAAGAGAAGCAGATCAGACCATCCTTCAACAATCTCAAGGAAGCTGATGCAGATGATGAACCTGATGAGGGACCTGGTCCGCGGATTACAAAGGCTAAAATTTTCAAATAATAAAGTCTGTGATACCTGTGCAAGAGGGAAACTAACACGATCATCCTTCAAGGCTAAGATGAGAGTGAGCTCAACCAGACCTTTGGAGCTTCTCCACATGGATCTATGTGGACTTGTCAGAATTCAAAGCAGAGGAGGTAAGAAGTATATTCTTGTAGTTGTTGATGATTTCTCCAGGTACAATTGGAATATGTTTCTGGAAAAAAAAGGATGAGACTTCTGGAATTCTAATCACCTTTGCCAAAGCTATTTAACTGAAGGTCAACTCAAAAATTGCTAGTATCCGGTCTGATCATGGCACATAATTTGAAAACTCTCATCTTGAAAGTTTTTGTACTGAAAACGGAATCAATCACAACTTCTCTGCACCAAGAACTCCTCAGAAAATTGAAGTGGTTGATATTGCAAGAACTATGCTAATTGACTCGGGGCTTGCTATGAACTTTTGGGCAGAAGCTTTCAACACAACATGTTATATCACAAATAGGTGCCTTATCAGGTGTATGTTAAAGAAGACTCCTTATGAATTGCTGAACAACAAAAAGCCTTCAATTTCCCACCTTAAGCCATTTGGGTGCAAATGTTTTGTACTAAATAATGGAAAGGATGATCGGGGTAAGTTTGATGCCATGAGTGATGAAGGTGTGCTTGTGGGATACTCCTTTACTAGCAAAGCATACAAAGTGTTCAACAAAAGAACTATTTGTGTTGAAGAGAGCATTCATGTGACATTTGGTGAATCTGAGAAAAATAATAATCACATAGGAGACAATTAGATTGAGGAGCTGATCAAGGAAAGATAAGGCAAGGACAACCTAAACCCTGGAAACAAATAGGTCACAAAAGAAATTGCTGCAGATCTCACAGGAGTACCTGGTCCTTCTGATACTACCCAGAAGGTTCCATCTTAAAATCATGAAGTTGATAATGCTGAATCTGATGCTGAAATCGAAGAAGAGTCGATCAGAAAGTCCGAATGGAAACATAAATTCTCACATCCATTGGACAATCTCATCTCTCCACTGGACTCTGGAATTCAAACTAGAGCCAGGACAAGAAATCTAGTTGCATATTCAGCCTTTATGTCATCCATAGAACATCAAGGAAGCTTTGAAGGATGTAGAATGGGTAACTTCAATGTAGGAGGAGCTTCATCAGTTTGAGAGAAGCAAAGTGTGGCACATGGTCCCCAGACCACTCGACAGAAACATTATTGGGACCAGATGGGTCTTCAGAAACAAACTTGATGAGCATGGGATCATTACTAGAATAAGTCAAGACTGGTAGTACAGGGCTACAAACAAGAAGAAGGGATTGATTATGATGAGGCCTTTGCTCCTGTAGCTAGAATGAAAGCCATCAGAATCTTGATTGCGTTTGCTGCTCACATGGAGTTCAAGATTTTTCAAATGGATGTCAAGAGTTCCTTCTTGAATGGGAATCTGAAGGAAGAAGTGTATGTCAAACAACCCCCAGGCTTTGAAGATGCAGAACTGCCAAATCATGTGCTGAAGTTCTGTATGGGTTGAAACAAGCTCCCAGAGCTTGGTATGAATGCTTGTCAAAATTCCTTCTTGCAAATGGGTTCAAAAGAGGTAAAATTGATAATACACTATTTTTGAAATCCAGAGGAAAGGAGTTGTTGATTGTGCAGTTTTATGTGGATGATATCATCTTTGGAGCCACTACAGATTTACTTTGCAAGGAATTCGCTGATCTGATGAGCAGTGAGTTTGAAATGAGCATGATGGGAGAACTCACTTTCTTCCTAGGCTTGCAGATCAAACAAACCTCTCAAGGCATTTCAATATGCCAAGAGAAGTATATCAAAGAGCTGCTTAAGAAATTTAATCTTCTTAAGGCAAAGGTGCTAGATACTCCTATGAGCACAAGTGTGAAACTTGATATAAATGAAGATGGTGTGGAGGTAAATCAAACCATGTATAGGGGAATCATATGATCACTTCTATACCTCACTACAAGCAGGCCAGACATAGTGTTTAGCATTGGGATGTGTGCAAGGTTTCAAGCAGCACCAAAGGAGTCTCACTTGAAGGCAGCCAAACATATCTTGAGATACTTGAAGGGAACTAAGGACCTGGTCCTCTTCTACCCTACTGGTGACTCTTTTGATCTTATAGGTTATGCTGATGCTGATTATGCAGGTTTTCTGGTTGATCGAAAAAACACATCAGACATGGCACATTTCCTGGGATCAACTTTGATTTCATGGGGAACCAAGAAGCAGAATTTCGTGGCAATTGTCTACTGCAGAGGCAAAGTATGTGGCTGCTGCATCATGTTGTGCACAATTATTGTGGATTAAGCAGTAGCTGGTCGATTTTGGTGTACTCACACACACTATTCCTCTCATTTGTGATAACACTAGTGCCATGAACATGGCCAAAAATCCTATCCAGCACAAGAGGACAAATCACATAGACGTGAGGCATCATTATCTAAGGGACAATGTTGAAAAGCAAAACATGGTGATGAAGTTCTGCAAAACTGAAGATCAGCTGGCTGATATCTTTACAAATCCTTTGAGTAAAGAATGTTTCATTAAAAACAGGATGAGACTGGGGATGCACAAGATTACCTGATTCCTTGACAAGTTTGCGCAAAAATCTTCTTTTTGGTTATGTTACGGAGGGCAGGTATCTATACTTTTTTTAATGCTTGTCACTTAAGAATTCACTTTTGGTACCTTAAATGCAGGTATACACTCATGGTGTGTCTAGCTGAAAGGAAGATTAAATCATACAGACAGGGTTACAAATTGAAAAGGGGACCTGGTTCTCCTGAGATTAGTATCACTTACGCTACACTGTATGTATGTCAACATCACTGCCACTTGTCACTCACCCATTCATCGCGTCAGTTTCAGACGTCTTTTTGCTATTAAACCAAAGGTCACTACTGTTTGGGGACCTGATGTCTTTTTGGTTTTATATACTACTTCTCTTAGTGAATCAAATTACAAAATCTCATCAAACAATTCTCGTTGAAATTCACTAATCCCCTTTCCGAAGCTTTTCTCTCTTTCTCAAAATGCCTAACTCTAATTCTTCTTCAAAGATCCTATCTCCCAAGAAGTTGAAAACCCTAGTTCATTCAACTTCTCCTTTTCTACTCCAGAAGGCTGTAAAGAAATCTCCTGTGAAAAGGGATAAAGTTAGAAAACAGGTAGCTGAAAATTAAAACTCATAAAGGGACCAGGTCCTATGGTGCAAAAACAAAAGTGAAGAAAAGGAAATGACAAGAGAGGAGCAGATAACGACAATGGAGAACCTGAAGGTTTTGAATGGCAGAGTCTTTGACCCTGACATTCTAACCAAATTTGGAATATCAAATCTTTTTGATGCACTTGCCACAAAACGTGGAGATGACAAGAATGCAGGGTTACCAAAAAGGTTTCTCAAAAGGGAATATCAGTTGCTTTTTGAGTTCATCAACAAGGTGTTAGTGCCCAGAACTGAAAAGAGAACAGTGGCATCTGCTGCTGATCTTTTTCTCACGGAGAAACATGATGAACTTGAAGAGATCAACCTCTCTGCCATTATGCTGAAATGTGAGTGTGTTGATGGAAAAGCTAGGGGAAGATCTCAAGTGGCAGATGTTCTAGAGCAGCAGACTACTCTTAAATGGGAAGTAACTGATCTCACTGAGATTCTGAATGACTAGGAGGCTGAAATCGCTAAACTGAAGTCTGAATTACAGAAGGCGGTTTCAAGGGGACCTGGTACCAGCGATGGAAATGAGCAGGTGTTGCAAAAGTTGAGGGATGAAAATGAAAGGCTGCTAAGACAAATTCCTCACCCAGTGAGGAAGTTAAGGCTCTCAACATGCAGCTTATCAAGGCTCATGATGATGCAAATGAGCGTCTGTCTCTGTTTATGCACACCCTCAATCCCTATCCCCCTCCGTCCTAAACGTGTCTTGTTTCCCTAGTTTCCCTCTTTGTTCTTCAATCCTAAATAAAACTCTTGTGGCTTTATGTTTTGTTGACTGACTACAGTGGTCAGTATTTGTGATCTAATGTTATTTATGTTTCTCCCGTGTTCATGTGTGGCTTAATATCCTCTTTATGCTTACATACACATGTTCTGTGTGGCCCAAGACATTGAATTGCCTTGCATTTAACTTGAATATGTTTACTGCTTCACCTTTTCAAAGATGTCAAAAGGGGGAAGTTTTGTTGTAAAGTTGGCTGTGGAATAGCGGCACTGATTTGTTATGTATTTGAATGAATATTTGTTCACTCACGTGAGGAGTTATGCAGGTTGTTTGTCATCATCAAAAAGGGGGAAATTGATAAGTGCTTATGTTCCTAGATGTTTTGATGATCTCCTCACAAGGGCAGGGACACTAATTAAGGGGGAACACCAATTATTAAATAAATGTTTGTTCACTCACATGAGGAGTTATGCAGGTTGTTTGTAATCATCAAAAATGGGGAAATTGATAAGTTCTTATGTTCCTTGATGTTTTGATGATCTCCTCAGAAGTGCAGGGACCTGCTCCTCTGCAGAGTATGAATCCTCGTCCAGTGGTCAAAGTGCTGTACAGCTGGAAAGCTGTTTGTGTCAGAAGGTTGGTGAAACTGCAAAGTACTCCACCAATCAGAAGCGACGAGGTTGCTTGTTCATTGGATAATAACTTTTCATGTCTAAATATATCCAAGAAAAAACAACAAACTAATTCATTCATTCAAAAGGAGAAAGCCAACACGTATTCTCAAGAACTTACTAAGAGAGGTTTGCAAGGGACCTGGTCCCTACAAGACTGCGATGTGAAAGGACGACAAGACAACTGTTAGAAAAGCTGCCACTTCTGATGTGGTAGGTGCACGTCCTTCCAGAGAGGCAGGCTCTCAGCCAATGGGCGGTCCGAAGGAGTTTGTGTTCTTTTTGATATAATCTCTTAACACAAAACACAAACTCAAGATTTTGGCAAACAAAAACTCACAAGCTTTAAAAGGAAAAAGACCATCTTCAAGGTAGAGCAATACTCACACTCAACAAAAGGATCTGATAAAGGGCTGAAGCATCTTTGTTGAGTTTGAGTTTTGTGTCTATCATTTTATAGGTTTTTGCATCTTGAAACTTCTCAAGTATACAAGCAAAGACCATTTTGGTGAAGTATTCTCCAGCAAGCACAACAAGAACCTGATCAAGCTGCAAGCATCCGAGTGTGTCTTAGGATTTATACTTTCGTACGTATATTGTAAATCTGCTCCTAGTCTTTAAAGGATTCAGATGTTGTTTTGGTTTCTAAAAGTCTAAATCGTCTATAGTTAGGTGGTTTAGTGGGCGGTGTTGTATCCGCTTAGAAAAATCTATATTGATCGATGAGGGTTAGTATAGTGGGCAGTGTTGTATCTGCTCTGGCTCAGCTAAGTGATATGAGATATTTCTTAGTGTGGAGATTAGCAGGCTAATCTCATTTTGTAAACTGACTTTTACTTTTGCTTGGAGAAGATTAGTGAAAGCAGTTTGAAAAGTCCTGGCAGGCCAGGTCATGGTTTTACTCCCTTGAGCAAGGAGGTTTCCATGTAAAACACTTGTGCAGATCTTACTTTCAGCTATTTATTTTCTGCACATTTTTAGTTACTGTTCTTGCTGAGACAAGGGACCTGGTCCCTGACTGACAGTGGACGCATACATTCCATCAAAGTATGTCACGACCCAAAATTCACATGTTGTGATGGCACCTATGTTCCCAGCCGATAGGTAAGCCAACCCACTGGTTAGATTTAACTAAATAATTAAGGTGAAGATAAAAAAACAAGTGGAATACCTCAAGGACTAAGTCTTTCATAAGTATGAAATGCGGAAAACTAAAATACCGCTCCATAATTGGTGTCATAAGTACAAGAGATTCTAAAATACAATGCAAGTATGAAACTATAGGAAATGCCTAAACGTAAAAAAATTATGTCTGAATACGAAAATAACAAAATAAATAATAAGATAGAGGGAGGTGTGAGCTGCGGAACCGCCGAAACGCTCACCACAACTCCAAGATAATGCAAACTTGGACTCATAAGCTCCACAACTACGCTCATATCCAGAATTGGATCCGCACCACAAAAAGGTGCAACAGGTGAAGTATTACTACGAAACCACGTGTACCCAGTATATCTCATAGATCGACAATGAAAAAATAGTGACAAGAGTATAAAAAAATCATTATTTTACTTGTACAAGGCTCATTATACTTATCAATCAAGTTTCATCAAATAGGATAATCAAATATCATATAATGTCCAACCACCAATAAATCACATATTCAACAAGAATGAAGGATGTAATGAGATGCAATGCAATGTGACATTACGAAATGATATGCCTCAGATTCCAAGTACTCTTTCAACTTTATATACATGATACTTCTTGGAAATACATTGAGAGTTCATGAACCATGGGGGAATAACAAGGTCCATATACCGACACATACGATCTCCACGTGGCTGTGTGGATGATCTCAACGCACTATCATAAAATCATATAATCCCCAGAACAAACAATATCTACGTACTCAACTTATAATCATAATATCAAACAATCCCAGCATGAACGATCTCCATGTGTACAACTTATACTAAATCTTATGTCAATGCATGTGTACGACGTGATAACAATAACATGAGATGATGATGCACTTCAATAAATCAACATCGGTATGACATGTAATTACCTCAACTATAATAAATATACGGGTTAAAAAAAGAAAACTACAACACAAAAGAAACCAAGTCAATAATACATCACCTAATGCCCATATGGTTTGGCATTCTCAGATTATAATCCGTCATTCTATAGTAACAAACTTTCTTTTCATAACACCGGTACTCGTATCAATGCCCGTCACACCATTGGTATGAGCCCCCCATCTTCTGTCCTTATCCATTGTCTATTCCATTTTTAATCTTTAATTAAAAAAATGTCCTTCAATGAAATTTGAAAGTCTTAACATACCTTGAATGCCGAACACATGTCACAGTTTATCAAGATTTTGCTTTTCCATTCGTAAAGTTTCAAGATATTCCCAATCTATCAAATACTTAATATTTGTAAGAAACAAGTCTTTAGACACCCATATTACTATATGCCTATTCTAAACCCACAACCCCCCCCCCCCTCCTCTCCCCCAAATATATAATCAATTTCCTAGAACCCAAGCCTAGGGTTAAGTCTTAATTCCTTCAAATAACATAACTCTAATGCTATTCATATAATATAATATACCTAATATTTAATTACCTATCTCAATATATCAAAAACTAAATTTATACAATGGTAAATAAAAAATAATTATTGAGATTGAAGCCACTGGTTTCGTAACCAGTGGCGGCCGTGAACAACTTTTAAGTCAATTCAATGAAAATAATTTCCTCTAAGTTATCACCAACCCATCATTGCCTTAATTTAATGGAAATCATTATCTAACCAATAATGTTACAGTTTGTCCCCCTCCAAAACTTCGAGAAAAATGAAAATCGCTACAACACATCCAATTACTGCTAGCTTCCAGTTCCTTAATAACTTCAACTAGTATAATATTATTTTTATCTTTCATGACTTAGAAATTAATGCATGAAACTATATTGAAAAATTTAATCAACTCATACTTGAAATTTGATCGAGTCGACTCCCATGTCTTTGCCGGTAAGTTTCTGATCCCTTATCCATTCCTTTCTAAAAATAATTAGGTATTAAAAGTCGCAAATTCCACTAACTTCATTTAATCATATGGGACAAATAGTAAAGGTTATTAATTAAATTATAGACTTGATCTATTAACAATCAATAAAATTAATTATTTAATAAATATTCGTTAATTAAATAATTGTAGTTATCGAGTTCAAAATTTCAATCTCAAATTTTATGGAAAGAATCAAAATAGTTTTAGCTCTCAAAACGACCTAACATATCGTTACAAAGTAGGAGTTCAAACAGACATGAAAATTTCTATATTGGCATGTTAATCCCCTGTAACACTTAGAATGTTGGAAAGCTGAAAGGAAAAAGAGTAGTGCACAAAATCTGTCTGAGACTGATTTTATGAGTCCTATCGGCAGTAGAAAGGGAATCTTATACCCAGGGTAGAGTTTTGGAAAAATATCAAGTTTCAATACCTCATTCGACAGTTGACTAGGACGGGTCGTAACCCTTTGTACGAGTCTTAGATTGGTCTCGTAGGTAAGTCCCAGACTTAGTGAAATTTTGAGGGTCACGTTCAGATCTATGATTGGTGTCTACAGACGTAGGTAGACCTATGAGCTGTAGACACGTTATGTCAAAAGATGGTCCAATTTTAAAGTTTATGAAATTTTCTATGCTTGACCAGTACGGTCTGTAGGTCCAAATAGTAGAAGGGTTCGACAATTTTTGAAGGGACTTTTGGGTCTTCTTCGTAAGCGATTAATGCCTAAACTACGTCATTTTGGTCCTAATTCTAAGTCCTATATAAGTATTTTTAGCACTAAAACTATCCATTCTTAAACATTCCCCTAAATTCCCTCCAAGTTCATCCCCTACAAATTCAAGGAAGAACAAACTAGGGTTTCAAGAACCAAGGTCTCAAATTCACCAAAACAATTGGGCTTTGAACTCTAAAGTATGTTGGTATTCACCAATGGAGTCCTTTCCTCTATAGGTTCCTAAAATCTCCAATTTTACAAGATTAGATTCTCAATTCAAAGTTAGGGTTTTATTCAATCTTCATGCGTTCTTTCCAATTATGATTCCATAATTTTTTTTACTATATTTTATGCATGAATTGAAGTAATTATATCCTTTTTAGTTGAATTCACATGAATCATGCATGATCCATGATTTTTAGGCTATGATCATATGATGAAACTTATGAACTATGATAGATGAATTTGTAAAGATAAGCATGTTCTTTGTGAAATTGATATAAATGATTTAAAGATGATTTGAGAGTAAAGTATCAATGTTGTTGTGAAAGGTTTTCTTACATATTTCTAAGAACGTGATTGTGAAAGGGTTTCTCACAAAATGATTCATAAGGTTGAAAGGTTTTCTCACCTAAGTTGAATAAAGATTAAGGATCTATTCTAACTGAACTTTAGCTTGGATTGGCTGCTTAATTGTGCCTTTCCATGGATGATTAAATGAGTAAGATTAATGACTATTCTGTGGGATTTGTGCTTAGCACTAAGAGAATATTGAGATGGAGGCTCCCCTATTAGTAGAACCCGGATTTCTAGTATCAATATCCTTATCCCATAACTATGTACCACCATAGGATGTTGTCTCAGATAGACATTAGCTAGTGGATTTACTTTAGCTCAGACTCATGGCAAGTAATGACATATTTTTTTGGTGTAAGGTAGACATCAGATTCCATGTTATAGCTCACATGGTCTATGCCGGTTACATGGTAAACTTCCCACAATAATGAACTAAGGTTACTTCTAAAGTATCTCACAAGTGATTTAAAGATGTTTATCTTGCATTGACCATCATTATGATTTATGTTTTCTAACCCTTTTGTCTTATGATTTAGCTTGTTCATTGCATGTCATGTAAAGTTCTTTTTAGTATGATTTTACAACTCTTATGCATTACTATCATACTTATTACATTTCATGTACTAATGCATACTTGTGCCTACATTTTTTCACTGATGTAGGGTCTGACACTCCTATCTCTCACACTCGTGGCTAGTTGATCTTTGGCACCCAAGGATTTGGTGAGTCTTCATGTTCCGAGGACCAAGACACTTTTATACTTTTACATTATTTAAGTTTTCAAACTTGTTTGTGATGAATGAGTTGCGTCCCATTCACTTTCAATATTATGTAAGAGATGGCTTATTGAGACTTATGTTAGACTTCTGCTTTTGTCAAACTTCTTTTATGATATAAAAGTATTTCTTTGAAATCCTTATTTCTATTATCTTGTATGATGTATGGTAGGTGGCTTATGTAGGGCCTCTTGGGATTCTATATGCCATGTTACGCCTAGTGTATACTTTGGGTGATGACAAACTTAGTATTTAATTTAGAGCTAAAGGTTTAGAAAGGTCCTAGGATGTCTCATTAGACATGTCGAGTAAAGTCTTGTTCATGAGTGTGAAATGCGCCACATTTATGACTAAGAGGCTATAAGATGTTTAGGAAACTTCACTTTTTCATGACTCTAAAGTTGTGCGATATAGTGTAACACTATGTGTGTCTCTCTTAATCCCTTTCTTATGCTTTCATGATATGACTCCTCTGATAACATACGTTAGAAGGAATGCGAGTGAGAATGTGGAACAAGAAGCTCCTTAAGCTCATCAAGTTTCGGTCAATCCTTTGGCTGAACAAGTGACTAATGTAGAGATCCGAGTCGCTTTCCATGTGTTGGGTCTAGTTATAATAGCTTAAGCTTATAGGGAGGTTATGGTACCCGTGAACCCAAATATGGGTACAATAGCAAATAGAGTAAGGGACTTCACTAGAATTTATACCCCAGAGTTTTATGGTTCCAAGTTTAAGGAAGACCCTCAAGAGTTTATTGATGAGGTGTATATGATTTTGATGATCATGGGTGTGACACTGGTGGAAAGGGAGGAATTGACCGTTTATCAACTTAAGGGTGTTTGTCGAGTTTGGTTTGATCAATGGAAGGAAGAGAGGGTGGTATATGCGGGTCCTCTTTATTGAGAAAAGTTTAAGGCTCCTTTTCTTGATAGGTTCTTTCCTCTTGAGATAAAGGAGGCAAAAATACTTGAATTCATCAACCTTCGTCAAGGAAATATGAGTGTGAAATAGTATGCTTTAAAATTCACTCAATTGTCAAAATATACTCCTTCTATGGTTGCCACTCTAGGGCAAGGATGAGTAAGTTTGTTTAAGGTGTGTTCAAAATGGTGGTTAAGGAATATCACACTGTCATGCTTGATAACACTTAATTTACTCTTCAAAACCAATTAAAAGAGTGATCGGTCATAGTCAATATAAAAACCCAAAGAAGAGTCAAGGTCGAATCCCACTGGGAATGGTATATCATGGAGAATTCGGGTTGAGAAATTTAGACTTTAAATTTAATAATTTGTAATAGTAAGAAAAATTGGGTGGATGATTCGACCAATTTAATATAAAACTTTTGTTATCAATCATTGCAATCAAACTAATCAAAGAAATCAAGAGTTAACAAGCAATCTAGGAATGTGGGGATTGGAAATCGATGTCACATAGGGGTAGGTATGCTGCTCTATAGGGATAAACATGCATGAATATGCTAAGTCATCTTCATTGAAGCTAATCATCATTCGATCTCAAAGCATCTATGCATATAATATCCTTTTAATCTCATCTAAATTCCAATCTAAACAGCCTAATACCTTACTATATTCTCTCTTTCAAGAACAGGGCAAATAGATCCAATCCAAAACCTCTATTTTCAAGCAAGTTACAAACATCAAACCTAAATTACTAGTATCGAACTAATTACCCACTACAATCAATCTCTTTCAAGCAGCAACTAGGGATCGGAAGTAAGAATTAAGTTTTCAACCTTAACCCTTAAGTTAACCCAATGGTAATTGGACAAAATTCATACATGAACAACAAAAAAACATAGCATACCACAATACCCACTACATTAAATAACCTTATAACCCCTTATTTTCACCCCTAGATCTTGGGGATTTAGCCACCCATCAAAAAATTAAAGAGATTATACCTTCCATGAAAGAAACTATGAGTGACTTGAAATCAAGCAATTAAAAGTAAACCCACTTTGGATTCAACTTGAATTCATCAAATTCAAAACCAAGTTGTAAAACCCCAAAAGCTAGAAAAGTGTTCTAAAAATTCTATCTCAAAAATTGCTCTCAAAATTTGTCTCTAAAATTATATATGTTTTCTCTCTCCTTTGGGCTATTTATACTTTCTCAAAATTTAGCCAAAAATCCACTACGCGATTGGCTCGACGACATTAGTCGGGCTTGATGAACTTGTTTGGTGAATCTCCCTTCTCTCTTCAGCTCGTCTATGATGCTCTAGGCTTCATGTGTTTTGAAACTCAGTTAGCGAACTCGATTGAGTCAACCTTTCACATTCAACGAATCACTGAATGCCACCTTGGCTCACTTTTTGAGCATTAAATCTTAGCTTTTCAGACTGTCGCTTTGGGTTATGTTCATCAAGACCATTGTTCTCATTAAATGCATCGCCGTCTCTGCTGGAGTCCTGATATACCGTGAGTTTACGGTATTTCTAATACATTTCACTTACAAGTTGTGTGTGTCTAGGGCCTTTTTGTATTTATTTTTTTGTGTTTTTATTATATTTTGCAGGAAAGATGTTCAGGCGCGGAAGTAAAGAGACAACTGAAAGAAATGCAAAAAAAGGCATCTACGAAGGTGATCTACGGACCGTAGGTCCATTGACGCTCCGTAGATGGTGGTCGTAGATCAATAGGCAAGTCAAATCAGGGAAATTTGACCAAGTGTGGAACCACGGTGGCCATTGACAGTCCGTAGATGGATCTACAGACCGTACTGTTGATCCGTAGATTGATACTGCGAGGGTTTCAGTACTTGATGTTTGAAAAATTCTAAGTATGGAGCTACAGAGAGGGATTGACGGACCGTCGATCGATCTACGGTCCGTACTGCAACTCTGTTGTTTGCTTCAGAGAAGCTGATTTTTGGAAGCTGAAATATTTTCTAAGTCCTGGCTAACGGAAGGGACTCACGGACCGTAGATCCATTGATGGTCCGTGAGTCAGTCTCGTGGAAGGAAGACACGTGCTTGAACAAACTTTCCTTATTTTGTTTCCCTTTTAATTTAGGACTTATTTTTTTTTTATAAATAGGGTATGTAAACCTTGTTTTTGGGGGTTAGACATTATTATTTTATTCTAGTTCTTGAGTTGGGATATTAAGTTGCAACTTTAGTAATTCTTAATTTCTTAAGTTCGTTTTGAAGATTTTGGTGTTGCAATTCAAGTTGAATTTTTGTGTTTATTATTCTTCTTACGTAACTTCATAATTCTTTCATCTAAAATAATGAATTGTGTTCATATGATTATGGGTAACTAAACTCCAAAGCTAGGGTTGTGGGAACCATGAGCGATTAACAAAGTATGAATAGTAAATAAGCAATTCTTGAATAGTGTTTTGCATGCATTGATAATTCTTTCGTTTAGAAGTCTTTTCAACGAGTGCACGCGTTAGAGCTCGCCTTGTTGCTACTTGCCGGACCAAGGAGGTAATCAACAAGAAAATAATTATCAACATAGATTTAGTGTGATACTATCTAATAGGCTAGTGTCGATTGGTGCGCAGTAATAACTAAGCCAAACATCGATTATAGTGTATACACATGTAGCCGGACCAAGGTGCGGGGTGAGATTCTCTAGATGCCGGACCAAGGATTTAGAGATACATAACTTATCACTTTGCATGTAGTACACTAGGAAATGATTGCTATTACAAGGATTACTGCGTTATGAGCTTGTGGGGAACACGTATACCCTAATTATTTCTCTCATCTTGATAACAACCAAAATTGAGTTTTGATTACTGATTACTTATTGAATTCTTACAATTTGTTTCACAAACCCCCCCCCCCCTTTAATTACTTGTTTCTGGAAGTAATTTGACTAATCAAATATAATTGTTGGTTAAATTAAAGTTTAAATTATTTTCCTCGTGGGATCGACCCCAACCTACAAGTTGGGTTCTTTACTTGATAACGACTGCTTATGCTTCTTTAGGGAGGTGTAATTTGAGCGTATCAAATTTTGGCGCCGCTGCTGAGGAATTTTGGCTTTTAGATTTATTTTAACTACATTATTAAATGTTAGTCAAATATTTCCTAATTACTTTTTCTTTTTGTTTTTGTCTCTCTCAGGTTCTGACTCTAGTGTATGCCAAGTACACGGAGCCAGGGTGAACCACTTACTCCTTACGACCCAGTGTTGAACTGAACTTTGTGAATAATGAACAATCAAGGAGTTCAAGTTAATCCTATCGGAGGAAACCTAGGTAACGAGGTTGAATTCCAACCCCGAAGGTGGTTGGTGGAGAAAACCAGGTTCTAGCTAAAAATCAATTGGGAGATGCAGTGAGAGTGCATGGCCCACCATGCCCTCGACCGCATGAGAACTATATAGGCAACATAAACATTGTTGACTCAGATGGACCTCTTGTCCTACCCCCTTTGCCTCCGGGGCACACACTTGTAGTGACCAGTAGTTTGATGCAGATGCTTACAACGAAGGGCTTATTCTCGGGTTCGCCATTAGAAGACCCACATGTTCACATAGCCAAGCTAAGGGCGGTTTGCAAGAGCTGTGTGGGTCGACCAGACTTGGATATGGATGTCATCGGGTTGCGATTGTTTCCTCTATCACTGACAGGCGATGCTGCTGTATGGTTCACTGAGCTTCCTTATAACTCAATATATATATGGGACCAATTGACGAATGTGTTCTTTGCAAGATATTATCCAGTGTCCAAGAAGCTAAATCACAAAGATAGAGTCAATAAGTTTGTAGCATTACCTGGAGAGTCTGTGAGTAGCTCTTGTGTCACGACCCGGGAGCACCCCCTAGTCGTAACATGGCGTATTCGACCCCAAAGGGGTCTTATACGAGCCACATAGCCATTCATTGCATTCAATACTGAAAATAGTGCGGAATAATAAAAAAAAACTTATTTACATCCACACATTTAAACTTCATTAAAACAACTTTAAAACACACAACGGAAGTCTAAGTCTCACATGGCCATCTTAGACACAGTCGCAAAACATAAGTAGGGACACGACCCTTTACAATCAAAAAAAGTCTATTACATGAACAAAAGAACTTAAAAGTCTTATCCTCGAATCCATGAGGACATACCAAGTCTTGGAGGAAAGCAATCCAACACTTCAAACTAGCTAGGAGGGATCACTTGCCGGAACCTACACTTATAGTAAAAATATGAAGAATATGGGTTAGTACACAAAATGTACTAAGTATGATGACCATGCAAAACATACTTAAAAAGGGACATTTTAGTTACAAACCATGCATTATGCCACCTTTTTGAAATATCATGAACAATAGCATAAAAGACATACAAGACAAGCATAACATCAAGTAAGTCATAATATCACCTTTAAACAATATCAACATGAAAACCTTTACCTTGGACCTTCACCTCAAGAAACCCTTATGCTATACCTCGTGCAATGTATGGATGGCGTCCCATACCACCATCCATACTAAGGCACCACATTTAGGTCACTTAAAGTAACTTATCATTCCTTTCTTTCACCTTTGCACAATATTCATACATAAGAGGTATATCATTAATTAAGACATGACAAGAAAAAATAACTCGTAATATAACCCAAGTATAACATGCATAACATATTAAGTATTTAAGAGCCAACATTCTTTAATAACCTCATTTAGGGTACATTCATGTCACAGTCATTAGGATTTAGAGAAACTCACTATGACCCTCTCCAAGGCTACTCGTGCAATGTATAGGTAGCATCCCATACTACTACCTACACTTTGTAGAACCTGTCAAGAAACCATAATGAAATCTCACATGATGGGAAGTAAGCATTTAACCGACATAGACCATGAGAGCTTGTCATGGAATCCGGTGTCATGAGTCCCCACACCGAAAAGAGGTGGTCTACTTGCCTAAGGAAGACCAGTATATATAGCTTAATGGATCCACTAGCTTCCTATGCGGGCACATAGTTTATGGGATAAGGTAGACGATCATTGAAACTCATGCCTAACTGTCGGGGGAGTTTTCATCTAACCAAATCCGCTCGGTGCTTAGCCTACATTCCCATAGAATAGTTCATTACTTTGACATCATCACACATGAAAGGGTGCCATAAGCCTACCGATTCAAGGTACATTATTTAACACATGAAAGGGTGCCATAAGCCTACCGATTCAAGGTACATTTAGGAAAGCTCATTAACTCCTCTTGAAAGGGTGCCATGGGCCTACCGATTCAAGTCTCATCATTAACCTTTATGGAAAGGTGCCATAGGCCTACCGAATCCAAAGTTCATTACTTATCATTAATGGAAGGGTGCCATAAGCCTACCGATCCAAGGTTCATTATAAGCATGTGTGGAAGGGTGCCATTAGCCTACCGATCCAAGGATTCAACAATCAACAATATAATCATTTATACAAGAAAAGGATGCATAAGCCCTACCCATTCAAGGTATACTTTATATTGAAGAATCCTTCATATTATATCATCAACATTCATGAGTGTCATCAACACATCTCTGGATTTCCATACATCTCATAACTCAAACTTTAAAGCATCGATTCATCAATTCTCCATAGTTGGACATTTTGTCAAACACCTTGAAGGCATGTAATGAAATCAAAGTGCATGGAAAATAGGGTAGTAATTATGCAACCAAACCAGTGAACAACCTACAACAACATCTTTACATTCATAACATGATCACATTATCTTCATTGAATTCTCATTCATATAATGTCATGATAACACTCCAATTTCTCATACTATGCCTTTAAGGCCATAAGCCTCACATACCAATACACCAACAATACACCATAAAATAAGCATGGGTAATGACATACTTCAACAATCTAAAGACCTTTAAACAAGTTTGATTCATATACATTCATTATCTAGCAACCCACTTCATAAAGGCATAAACTAGGAATAG
Organism: Solanum okadae; assembly: GCA_036553675.1. NCBI lineage: Eukaryota > Viridiplantae > Streptophyta > Magnoliopsida > Solanales > Solanaceae > Solanum > Solanum okadae. The sequence goes on from CM071678.1 coordinate 39,082,483, forward strand.
AGAGAAATCATGGGTTCATGGAGTATTTTCATCTTAAATCGTCAATACAACAACAATATAACCATAAAGTGCCATTAGAAACCTTTTAAAACTATTTGGTGGAAGAACCCATGAGATTGAGTGAAAACCTAGATTTTTCATACTTTGAAATAACTTTGGATTTGGCTCCTTGAATGGAAAATTAGACAAGGATCAAGACCACCATACCTTTGCTATGATCCCCCCACGAAATTTGATGAAGAAAGCCTTGAATCCAAAGCCCTAGCTCCCACTTCTTCTTCTTCTTAAATGGAGGATTGTAGAGAGGGAAATGTTTTTAGGGATGGGAATTGGATTATGGTATCTAGGAAATAATATAAGTCCCTTGAAAAAAAAATGGTCCAACACTTATAAAAAAAATCAGGCGGGTGAACAGTAAAATCAGCTACTGGAATTTGCCTTTTTCTGCCGGACAGATTTTACGAAAATAGGCATAACTTCTTCGTCCGAACTCCGAATGAGGTGAAACGAAGTGCGTTAGGTAGCTAACTCAAAGGGCTTTCCATGGATATATTATTGGCCACCCAAATAATTTGTGTTCTAGGAGATATGACCCTCCAAAGTAGACCCTCGAAAAAGGCTTCACTTGGAAATTTCGGATTTTGATACGGTTGCTCTAAAATTTGGGTTAGACCCATTCCCCACTCAATTTGACCCCCTAAACAAGAATATGAAGTCGGATTTTCGAAAAACGAAACGGATCTTTTAATATACAGCTAAACAAGTTTCCGGTAACTTCCGAAGCACATTTTTAAGAACTTTTGGGGTCAAATTCAAATATAATCATTTCATTAAGTTCTCGACTCCAAACTCACATGTGAGGCTCTAGTTTCACTCTATCATTTTTCTAGTCGTTACATTATCCCCCACTTAGGAACATTCGTCCTCGAATGACACTTTAAACACATAAGGGGTAACAACTCAAGTATACAGCCCATCAACATGCATACAACATCAATACAAGTACAAAAATATCGGAAGAAACATCAACTCTACATCAATGAGGCTCAAACAACTTCATGCAATTCAAGAAATTAGGAATACACCTACCAATTCCTTATGCATCAAGCTTTACCATTTCTCATTTCATTGGATGAACTTCCTTCTCCAATTTACATCACACTCATCCCAAAATTATTAGGCACATTATGCAATTTTCTCACAAAAGTACAATTATGCAACATTCTCAAGAACACATTTAAGCATGCCTAATAAATCAACTCATGCAACATTTAAGCATGTTCAACATTTATCCTCATGAAGCATATAGACAACTCAACTAAATGCACATCAACACGAGGAACACGTTTATGAAAACTCATTTTATCATTTAACAAGAATTCAAATAGGACATGCATAACATAAGGAGACCATGGAAACTCATTTTCACCCAAGACTCCAAAACATAAAACAAGCTACTAGGAACTCTTGGTCTCAAGCTTGAATAAGAACAGAAGGAATGAGATAAGGATATCAACACTCTCAACAACCTTGCTATTCAACCTACCATCCCCCACTTAGAAGAAAACCCAATTAAGGCAAACATGAAAAACAACACCATAGAAACCTCATCAAGACATTCATGACCAAAAGGAACTAAAACTTACCAGCGCCTTCATTCGGATTAGCTTCCTTGTCCTTGCTAGCTTGGAAAGCATAGAAACGACCATAATTTGGAGGAATAGGAACCGTTCCATCTTTAGAAGCTTGCTTTGCCTCCCTTCCTCTAGCCGTAAAAGTAGGACAATCTTTCACCTTGTGATCATTCTTCCCACAACCATAACATCCATTGGTACCGGCTAGGCACTTCCCATAGTGCCTCTTGCCACAAGTGGTGCAAGTAGGTTTAGAAAATTGAGATCCACCACCTTTATCTTGGTTAACCTTAGGAGCACTTGAAAAATCTTGATCTTGAGCCCTCTTCTTGAACCTAGGTTGACTTTGCTCATCGGATCTACCCCTCTTCACATTCCTATTCATCCTCTTAAGTTTGGACTCCTCAATGGATTGAGCATACACTATGAGCCTAGAAATGTTCATGTCATTATGGAGCATTGCCGTATGGCACTCTTCCTTGACTAGGTCGGATACGCCGGTCACAAACCTACTCATCTCATCCCTAGGGTTTGACACCAAAGATGGGGCATACTTAGACAATTGGGTAAACCTCAAGGAATACTCTTGCACACTCATATTACCTTGCCGAAGATTGATAAACTCCTCAACCTTACACTCCCTCATCTCACGGGGAAAGTACCTACCAAGGAAAGCTTCCTTAAACTCCTCCCATTCTATAGGATCCGCTCCCACCGGCCTATTAGCCTTCCATTGAGTGAACCAAATTTGGGCAACATCTTTCAATTGATAGGAGGCAAGCTCCGCCTTTTCTCTTGAAGTCACCCCCATAGCACTCACTACCTTATACACGTCATCCAAAAATTCTTGGGGGTCCTCTCCCACCTTAGAACCTAGAAACACCGGAGGATTCATCCTCACAAAGTCTCTCAACTTAGAAGCCATAGTACCCTCATTAGCATTCACCCTAGGCCCCATATCTCTAGTCGCTTGAGCCGCCATGGCTCGGGCCAAGATTAAGAAAGCCGACCTAATCTCTTCATTGGTCATATCCGGGGGAACCACCAGAACCTCATTCTCTTGCTCACCTATAGGAACTTGATTGCATTGCACACCTTGGCCATTTTGCACAACTTGGGGAGGAACTTCCTCATTCACATCCTCTTCTCCTACTCTCCTTGCGGGTCTCCCTCTTGTATTCATATCCTATAAACACAAGAGAAGGATAAGGATAACAACACTTATAGAACCACACTCTAAGGCACGACTTCAAGGATAATGAAAGAAGTGTAATTTCTACCGTCCTATAGCCTCTCGCTCATAGATGTGTCGCGACTCACACCGATGAACAAGACTCTACTAGACGTGGCTTGTGAGACTTTGATCCTAAAAACCATTCCCAAAATCTTATGCTCTGATACCATGTTTGTCACGACCCGGGAGCACCCCCTAGTCGTAACATGGCGTATTCGACCCCAAAGGGGTCTTATACGAGCCACATAGCCATTCATTGCATTCAATACTGAAAATAGTGCGGAATAATAAAAAAAAACTTATTTACATCCACACATTTAAACTTCATTAAAACAACTTTAAAAACACACAGCGGAAGTCTAAGTCTCACATGGCCATCTTAGACACAGTCGCAAAACATAAGTAGGGACACGACCCTTTACAATCAAAAGAAGTCTATTACATGAACAAAAGAACTTAAAAGTCTTATCCTCGAATCCATGAGGACATACCAAGTCTTGGAGGAAAGCAATCCAACACTTCAAACTAGCTAGGAGGGATCACTTGCCGGAACCTACACTTATAGTAAAAATATGAAGAATATGGGTTAGTACACAAAATGTACTAAGTATGATGACCATGCAAAACATACTTAAAAAGGGACATTTTAGTTACAAACCATGCATTATGCCACCTTTTTGAAATATCATGAACAATAGCATAAAAGACATACAAGACAAGCATAACATCAAGTAAGTCATAATATCACCTTTAAACAATATCAACATGAAAACCTTTACCTTGGACCTTCACCTCAAGAAACCCTTGTGCTATACCTCGTGCAATGTATGGATGGCGTCCCATACCACCATCCATACTAAGGCACCACATTTAGGTCACTTAAAGTAACTTATCATTCCTTTCTTTCACCTTTGCACAATATTCATACATAAGAGGTATATCATTAATTAAGACATGACAAGAAAAAATAACTCGTAATATAACCCAAGTATAACATGCATAACATATTAAGCATTTAAGAGCCAACATTCTTTAATAACCTCATTTAGGGTACATTCATGTCACAGTCATTAGGATTTAGAGAAACTCACTATGACCCTCTCCAAGGCTACTCGTGCAATGTATAGGTAGCATCCCATACTACTACCTACACTTTGAAGAACCTGTCAAGAAACCATAATGAAATCTCACATGATGGGAAGTAAGTATTTAACCGACATAGACCATGAGAGCTTGTCATGGAATCCGGTGTCATGAGTCCCCACACCGAAAAGAGGTGGTCTACTTGCCTAAGGAAGACCGGTATATATAGCTTAATGGATCCACTAGCTTCCTATGCGGGCACATAGTTTATGGGATAAGGTAGACGATCATTGAAACTCATGCCTAACTGTCGGGGGAGTTTTCATCTAACCAAATCCGCTCGGTGCTTAGCCTACATTCCCATAGAATAGTTCATTACTTTGACATCATCACACATGAAAGGGTGCCATAAGCCTACCGATTCAAGGTACATTATTTAACACATGAAAGGGTGCCATAAGCCTACCGATTCAAGGTACATTTAGGAAAGCTCATTAACTCCTCTTGAAAGGGTGCCATGGGCCTACCGATTCAAGTCTCATCATTAACCTTTATGGAAAGGTGCCATAGGCCTACCGAATCCAAAGTTCATTACTTATCATTAATGGAAGGGTGCCATAAGCCTACCGATCCAAGGTTCATTATAAGCATGTGTGGAAGGGTGCCATTAGCCTACCGATCCAAGGATTCAACAATCAACAATATAATCATTTATACAAGAAAAGGATGCATAAGCCCTACCCATTCAAGGTATACTTTATATTGAAGAATCCTTCATATTATATCATCAACATTCATGAGTGTCATCAACACATCTCTGGATTTCCATACATCTCATAACTCAAACTTTAAAGCATCGATTCATCAATTCTCCATAGTTGGACATTTTGTCAAACACCTTGAAGGCATGTAATGGAATCAAAGTGCATGGAAAATAGGGTAGTAATTATGCAACCAAACCAGTGAACAACCTACAACAACATCTTTACATTCATAACATGATCACATTATCTTCATTGAATTCTCATTCATATAATGTCATGATAACACTCCAATTTCTCATACTATGCCTTTAAGGCCATAAGCCTCACATACCAATACACCAACAATACACCATAAAATAAGCATGGGTAATGACATACTTCAACAATCTAAAGACCTTTAAACAAGTTTGATTCATATACATTCATTATCTAGCAACCCACTTCATAAAGGCATAAACTAGGAATAGAGAGAAATCATGGGTTCATGGAGTATTTTCATCTTAAATCGTCAATACAACAACAATATAACCATAAAGTGCCATTAGAAACCTTTTAAAACCATTTGGTGGAAGAACCCATGAGATTGAGTGAAAACCTAGATTTTTCATACTTTGAAATAACTTTGGATTTGGCTCCTTGAATGGAAAATTAGACAAGGATCAAGACCACCATACCTTTGCTATGATCCCCCCACGAAATTTGATGAAGAAAGCCTTGAATCCAAAGCCCTAGCTCCCACTTCTTCTTCTTCTTAAATGGAAGATTGTAGAGAGGGAAATGTTTTTAGGGATGGGAATTGGATTATGGTATCTAGGAAATAATATAAGTCCCTTGAAAAAAAAATGGTCCAACACTTATAAAAAAAATCAGGCGGGTGAACAGTAAAATCAGCTACTGGAATTTGCCTTTTTCTGCCGGACAGATTTTACGAAAATAGGCATAACTTCTTCGTCCGAACTCCGAATGAGGTGAAACGAAGTGCGTTAGGTAGCTAACTCAAAGTGCTTTCCATGGATATATTATTGGCCACCCAAATAATTTGTGTTCTAGGAGATATGACCCTCCAAAGTAGACCCTCGAAAAAGGCTTCACTTGGAAATTTCGGATTTTGATACGGTTGCTCTAAAATTTGGGTTAGACCCATTTCCCACTCAATTTGACCCCCTAAACAAGAATATGAAGTCGGATTTTTGAAAAACGAAACGGATCTTTTAATATACAGCTAAACAAGTTTCCGGTAACTTCCGAAGCACATTTTTAAGAACTTTTGGGGTCAAATTCAAATATAATCATTTCATTAAGTTCTCGACTCCAAACTCACATGTGAGGCTCTAGTTTCACTCTATCATTTTTCGAGTCGTTACATCTTGGGACAGATTCACTACATTTGTAAGACGTGTTCCGAATCACCGTATTGATGATCAGTTGCTTAAGGAATATTTCTATCGAGGTCAGGATGACAACAATAAATCAGTGCTTGATACTATTGCTAGAGGATCATATGGTGAGTGCACATATGCGCAGATTGCAGAAAAATTGGAGAAGATCTCTCGCAACAATAAAGCATAGAGCACTAGGAGTCGGATACTGGGAGAAACACATTTGCCGTTCATGCTACGAACAACTAGTCTGCAGAGAATATTCGTGAGGAGATGGCTCAGATGAGGACAGAGTTGGGGTTGGTATTGAAGCATGTGAGCAGAGGTGTAGAGAAGGTAAATGCTGTGAATTACTTGACTAGAATGCCACCACCAGTTGAAGAGTGTTACTATAAAGAGTATGCTTATGCGGTGAATGATCAGACAGGAGGTTTTCGACCAAATACCCAAGGATCCAACATGGAAAATTGGCGCCAAGGTCAAGGAAACCAAGGTTGAAACTATGACAATTATAATTGAGAGGGTCAATATGTCCGGGATGGGAACTTCAATCACGACAACAACTACAACCGAAACAGCTACGGCAACAAAAAAAATTGGGTCGGACCTTATGTTCCCCCTCAAAATCGAGAATCTGGTACTAGGGAAGCTGGAGGCAATATGTCACGTATTGAAGATATGATGCATAAGATGATGAGAAGGTTTGATGCTACTGATGAGAATGTGAAGGAGATGAGAAACGACTTATCTGGTATTGGTCAAAAGGTTGATTCCCATGTAGTGTCAATAAAGCATCTAGAGTAGCAGATGACTCAGTTGTCTACTACAGTGAACCCACGTCAACCTGGCACTCTTCCTAGCAACACCATCCAGAATCCAAAAAATGATGGTCATTGTATGGCTGTTACTACTCGAGGGGGTAAGCAAACCATAGATCCACCTATACCGTCTGTGGTGGATGTTGAGATTAGAAAAGAAAATTATGTGGTAGAGGCTAGAGAAGAGTCTGAGACTGCGATAGAGAAAGAAGGGGAGATATCTTAGAAAGTGGTCCCCATACCTAGACCTCCACCACCTTTTCCACAGATGTTAGTGAAGAAGACTGAAGATGGTAAATATCGCAGGTTTATTACTATGTTGAAGCAACTTTCCATCAATGTTCCTTTGATTGAAGCTTTGGAGCAAATGCCTGGGTATGCGAAGTTTAAGAAAGATATAGTGACAAAGAAAAGGTCTGTGAGTTTTGAAGATGATGATAGATTGTAGCATTGTAGCGCTATTTCTACAAGATCTCTTTTGCAGAAGAAGGAAAACCCTAGTGCTTTCACGATCCCATGTACTATAGGGTTGTTACATTTTGCTAAGGCATTGCGTGATCTTGGTGGTAGCATCAACCTCATGCTATTGTCTATTTATAAGAAGTTGGGTCTAGGGGATCCAAATCCTACTACGATGCGGCCACTTATGGCCGATCGTACCGTGCAAAGGCCCATTGGTGTACTCCATGATTTGCTAGTAAAAATGGAGTCGTTCATCTTTCTAGCGGATTTTGTGATTCTTAACTGTGAGGTTGATTTTGATGTTCCCATCATCTTTGGGAGACCATTCCTTGCCACAGGTCGTGTATTGGTTGATATTGAGAAGGGACAGATGAAGTTCAGACTGAATAATGAAGAAGCAACTTTCAATATTTGTAGGTCCATGAAGCAGAGTGGTGAGCTCCAAACGGTATCTGCTATAACTTACAGAGTTGAGAGTGGAGTAGAGGTGCAAATTGAAGAGCGACTCGGTGTTGGGGCACTAGCAGCAGTTATGATGAATTTCGATAGTGATGGTATTGAAGAGTACAATGACTTGGTGGCTGCACTCCATAGGTGTGAATATTGGTCAAAACAAAAGAAGTATGAGTTAGACATGAAGAATCGTTAGTCCCCACCAGCGAGACCATCTATTGTGGAGGCACCAAAATTGGAGCTTAAGGTTCTACCACCACATTTGAAATATGTATTCTTGAGCAGAGATAAAACTTTACCAGTCATCAATGCGGCATATCTAAATGCGAGACAAGTAGAGTGCTTGGTGACTGTATTAAAGAGGTTCAAGAGAGCTATTGCGTGGACTATTGTGGATATTATTGGAATTCCTCCTGGTATTTATTCCTACAAAATATAACTCATGCCAAATCACAAACCTAGTATTGAGCACCAAAGAAGATTAAATCCACCTATGCAAGAGGTAGTTAAAAAGGAGATCATCAAGTGGTTGGATGCTGGAGTTATCTATCCCATTGTAGATAGCAGTTGGGTATGCCCTGTTCAATGTGTGCCCAAGAAAGGTGGGATTACTGTGGTTCCTAATGAGAGAAACGAGCTTGTTCTGATGCGGCCTGTGACTGGATGGAGAGTCTGCATGGACTACCGGAAGCTAAATGCTTGGACAGAAAAAGACCATTTCCTATGCCATGCATGGATCAGATGTTGGATAGACTTGCTGGTAAGGGTTGGTATTGTTTTCTTGATGGTTATTCGGGCTACAATCAAATTTTCATAGCTCCGGAGGACCAAGAGAAGACCACCTTCACTTGCCCTTATGGGACTTTCGCCTTCAAACGGATGCCCTTTGGGTTGTGCAATGCTCCAGCTACCTTCTAGCATTGTATGATGTCGATATTCTCTGATATGGTGGAGGACACTGTTGAGGTATTTATGGATGATTTCTCTATGGTAGGTGACTCTTTTGATCGATGTCTGAATCATTTGGCTGAGGTACTTAAAAGGTGTGAAGATTGCAACCTGGTGTTGAATTGGGAGAAGTGCCACTTTATGGTGAAAGAAGGGATAGTTCTGGGTCCTAGAATTTCTGAAAAGGGCATTGAGGTAGATAAACCAAAACTTGAAGTAATAGAAAAACTTCCCCCACCTATCTCTGTAAAAGGTGTGAGGAGTTTTCTTGGGCATGCAGGTTTTTACAGGAGATTCATCAAAGATTTCTCAAAAATTGCACATCATTTGTGCAAACTACTTGAGAAGGAGTGTAAGTTCTATTTTGATGATGCTTGTCTTAGAGCATTTGGAGAGTTGAAAGAGAAGTTAGTTACTGCCCCTATCATTATTTCACCGGATTAGGGACAACCGTTTGAGGTAACATGTGATGCAAGTGGCGTGGCGCTTGGTGTGGTATTGAGACAGAGGAGAGAGAAAATTCTTCACCCTATTTACTATGCTAGCAAGGCTCTAATTGTGGCCCAGAAGAATTATACTGTGACTGAACAAGAGCTTCTTGCAGTGATTTTCGCATTTGAGATGTTTCGATCCTACTTGCTTGGTACCAAGGTCATAGTACACACTGACCACTCTGCATTGAGATATTTGATAGCTAAGAAGGATGCAAAGCCGAGGTTGATTAGATGGGTATTATTGCTGCAAGAGTTTGATTTTGTGGTAAAAGACAGAAAGGGACTGAAAATCAAGTTGCTAATCACTTTTTCAGATTAGAGGAAGAGGCTATGCTAAAGCTTGGTGATAGGGCTGAAATTAATGATGCTTTTCCAGATGAACATGTATTGGCTGTTTCTCATGATTTGATTCCTTGGTTCGAAGACTTTGCTAATTATTTGGCAAGCGATATTGTTCCCCCGAATTTGTCCTTTCACCAAAGGAAAAGGTTTATGCATGATGTGAAGAAATTCTTTTGGGATGAGCCTTACTTGTATCGTAGTTGTGCTGATGAAATTATTCGTCGCTGTGTGCCCGAGATTGATATGTTGAGTGTACTTGAAGGATGTCATTCATCACTTGTTGGTGGGCACCATAGTTGTCACAACCCGGGATCACCCCCTAGTCGTAACCGGCGTACTCGACCTCGAAGAGGTCTAATACAAGCCTCTTAGCATTCATTCATCGCATAGACACTAAAACCATAAGGAATTAAAAACTTTCTTTACCAAGAAAACATTTCATTAAAAAAAAACAATAGCAAGCGGAAGACTTTCTAGACTCTATACATGATGTCTCAAAACCATCTAATACTTTAGAGTACAAATTTTGGGACTAATCCCGTACACAACTTAAACAATACTAAAAGACATAAAAGAACGTATTGGGTATTGTCCTCGAATCTATGAGGACTCACCAAGTCTTCATCTTCAACACTTAGAAACCTATCAAAGCCATGACATGTCATCTTCTCCAAATCCCTACACTTTAGTTCAAAAAAGGGAAAGAAAGGGGTTAGCACAATTAAGTACCAAGTATGGAGACCATGCAAAAACATGTCAAAAAGGACATTTTCAAAGAATAAATGCTTTCATATCAATTTGATAAAACCTTTCCTTTACAAGTATAAGAGACATAATACAAGTCAACATTAACATATAAGACCATAGCCCACCATACATATAATCAACATATGTCCATATACAACTCATGCTTAACTTTAAAAGAACACATGTCATTTCATTACCATAGAACCTCTACCTAATATAATCTTAAGACACACTTGAGTGAGACAAGAAGTGACCGCCCATACAACCTCTTCAAGCACACTTAAGTGTTCCCCAAGATTACCTTAGATAAGGACATTTCATTTACAACATAACATCAATAGGCCAACATTCTTTAAGAAACCATTTTGGAGACATTCAAGCACATAAGGGGACTTTCACATAATAGTCGTTAGACTTAGGGAACTCACTTTAGTATCTTCAAAGCCTACTCGTGCCATGTGTAGATAGCATCCCATACTACTACCTACACGTTGTAGAACCTATCCAATAACTAGAGTGCACATCCCACATAATGGGAATAGGCATTAACCGACATAGACCATGCGAGCTAGACATGGAATCCGGTGTCATAAAACCCTACACCGTGGAAGGTGTTCTACTTGCCAAGGGTAGAACTAGGACACATCCCATGTAGGCACATGGTTTAGGGGATATCCAAAGATGTTCATTGTACTCTTGCCTCATACTCGGGAGAGCTACCATCTTAACCATATCCACTCGGTGCTTAGCCTTAGTTCCCATAAAGTAATTTCATTCACATGTATGTGCTAGAGAGGGCACCATCATTAGGTCTACCGACCCATAGCACATCTACCAAGAAGGGCACCACAAGGATCTACCGATCAAGGTTCATTAAGGATAGCTCATTAAATCCCCCTGGAAGGGTGCCTTAGGCCTACCGATTTTTCATTAAGGGTGCCTTAAGCCTACCGGTCCAAGGTTCATCATTTCACACATGAGAAGGGCTACCACCATTAGGTCTACCGATTTCATGGTTTTACATTTACTTAGGAAAGCTAGACTTATGAAAGGGCACCATTTCTTAGTTTTGCCGATTCAAGTCTTGGCCTAGAATTCCTCTTTTAGCATTTATAGAAAGGGCACCATTTCTTAGTTATGCCCACTTCACACATTCATGCATTCAAGACTTTAAGTAACAAGGAGGGACACTTTAGTCTACCAACCAAGTCACAACATTTTCATTTAAGGATACTTCATAATCCAACATCATTTCATATATACATCATGAGAAGTCATACTTTAACTCACAATGCTATCCACTTTACATAGGATCATCACAAGATCACATAAAACTCATTCGCATCATACCTTCACATATAGCTTCATATAAAACTCATTCACATAATACCTTCACATATAGCTTCACATAAAACTCATTCACATCATACCTTCACATATAGCTTCACATAAAACTTTACATATAGCTTCATATAGGACTTTACATATAGCCTCATATGTGTATAATAATACAACAAATTAATAACATTCACATAATGCCCTTCATGGCCTCAATTCACAATAATACAACAAATAGCCACCTCCACCAAAGGAGGATCAAACCAACCAATAACAATTATATTAATACTAAGAGATCAAGCCATCTTACCACCCTTTTCAAAGGCCATAAGCCACAATACTCAATTCCATGCCAATTATACAATATTTATCAAGTTTGATCAACTTACCCTTTTTCCATGGCTATCTTCATCATCCTCATATTCCAACAATTAACAATACACTAACAATGATAATAACAACATTCAACTATACAAGCTAAGCTAAGCATAAGCCCATAATCAACATGAAGACCAACTCACAATTTTGCCCAATCAAGGCTAACATCCCACATCCTTCAATTCAATAACAATTCTTAACAATTCAACATAGATAAATACATACATGAACAGCCCACAACAATTTACACAATAATCGTCCATCAAATTACACAAAATCAATACACCCACTTTAGGCCAAATTTAGAGAATTTGTAAAGGCATGGGTTCATGAAGATTTATTTCCTAAAACCATCAATAATCATTAATAACAACATAAAACATCATTGGAAATCATTTAATGCAAGGACCCATGCTTAGAATTCGAAATAGGATTTTGGTGTATTTGAAAGACCTTGAAAACCTTTTTGATTGGGCTCCTTGAAAGAAAGAATGATCAAGGATAAAGGATCCCCATACCTTAAGGATGAATTCCCCACGAAATTTGAATAAGAAACACCAAGAAATCTTCAACCCTAGCTCCAACTCCTCTTCTTCCTCTCTTCTTCTCTTCTTCACTCAAGAACCCTAACTCTTATTCTTTTAAAATGGAACAAAAATGATCCACAAACAGCCTAACACAACAATATAACCTCAAAATAAAAGATTTGTGAAAAGACCGAAATGCCCTTAAATTTCCGGACGGACTCCCTGCCAACTGCCCAACTTTCAAAGGGCATAACTCGCTCATACGAACTCGGAATCGAGCAAACTCGGTGGCGTTGGAAAGATCATTCCAAGGGCTTTCCAAAAATAACTGGAACTACTCCTAGATCATCATGAGCTAGGAGTTATGACTGCTCAAAGTTGGCCAAAAACTCACTGATTTCCACACTTGGCCGAATTTCCAGATTCTGAATTTTTTTTCCAAAAATGACTACTTCCAATTTCAAGCTTCTTCTTATTCATTTTAAATTGTCGGAGTTACACAATTAAAACAAAATTACATATAAACCCCTCATAGAACCTCATTATAAAGTCAACACAAAGTCATAGGCTCTTGCTTAACCTATCATTTTTTCCAAGTCGTTACAATAGTGGTCTTCGAACTGCACATAAGATTTTGCAGTGTGGGTACTACTGGCCTACTATCCACTAAGATGCTCATGATTTCGCCAAGTCTTGTGATCGTTGCCAAAGAGAAGGAGGGATTTCTAAGAGGCAAGAGCTTTCTATGAATCTTATATTGGTGATAGAGTTGTTTGACGTATGAGGCATTGATTTTATGGGTCCATTTGTGAGTTCACATGGGATGAAGTATATTCTTGTTGCGGTTGATTATGTATCGAAGTGGGTGGAAGCAGTTGCGCTCCCCAACAATGAAGGTAAAAGTGTCACCGCGTTCTTGAAAAAGAATATCTTCTCCAGATTTGGTACACCGAGGGCAATTATCAGCGATGGAGGTTCCCATTTTTGTAATAAGTTGTTCAAGGCGCTACTTGAGAAATATGGTGTCCGCCACAATGTAGCCATTCCTTACCATCCACAGACTAGTGGGCAAGTTAAAGTGTCCAACAGAGAGATATTTTGGCGAAGACTGTGAATGCTAATAGAACGGATTGGTCAAGGAAGCTTGATGATGATCTGTGGGCCTATCGCACTGCATACAAAACTCCCATAGGTATGTCTCCTTACCAACTAGTATATGGGAACTCTTGCCATTTACCGGTAGAGTTAGAGCATAAGGCTTTGTGGGCGATGAAGAAGCTTAATTTGGATTGGAGCGCTGCATCTAATCAAAGAATGAATGACTTGAATATGCTTGATGAGTTTCGCCTAAAAGCTTATGAAAGTTCAGCCTTGTATAAAGAGAAGATGAAGAGGTATCATGATCAAAGAATCGAAAAGCGAGAATTTGTTGTGGGTGATCTTGTGCTTCTATTCAACTCTAGGTTGAGCTTGTTTCCGGGAAAACTCAAATCCAAATAGACCGGGCCATTTTTGCTCACAAAAGTGCTTCCCCATGGAGCAGTTGTGCTTGAGAACAGTGACGGAACAAGGTTCATGGTTAACGGGCAAAGGATCAAGATCTATTTGGGAAACGCAGAAAGTGTGCAAGAAGTTGTGGAGGCCTATTATCTTGATGAAGTCTGAGTAATCAAGAGGCCTGCATCGTGCCGTGATGTTAAATCAGACGCTGTTTGGGAGGCAACCTAAGATGTACAATCTAGCCAACGATGGGTTTTTGTTTTCCATCTAGCAGTTTTTGTGATTAGTTGATTCTCTGTATTAATTTGGATAGGTGTTTTAGTTTATTTTTTGTGTTGGCTAGAATTATCATAGGGTCCATGTCTAAAAAGTGTCCAGAAAATGTAAAAAGAATAGCCTAATGGTTGCTACATGTGTAGGTACGCTATGAAAATTCTGTAGAAAATGGTCTGGTGCAGAGGTCTACGGACCCCATCGACGGTCCGTCGATCCATCCACGGACCGTGGATGGTGTTTGTAGATCCCAGGTTAGTCCCTAAACTTGTCCAATTGTAAGGGTGATCTACGGTCCCAATCTACGGACCGTAGATCGACCCACGGACCATAGACGGGGTCTCGTGGGTCCAAAACCCTAATGCTGCCTGACCCGACCCGGACCCCTCCTATTTAAAATCCCCCAATTTTAAATCATTCCGCTTCCCTCCATTTACTCCCAAACCGTTTCATAACTTGCCAAACTCCTTAAATCACTCAATAATCACTCCATCACTCCCAATTAATCTTCCCTTCTTTTTCCCCAAACTCCTAAATTCCCTTTCCTTTCCAAAAATCCCTACAAGGTCCGGTGTACGGGTTCGACGAAACTAGGGGCTTAGTGTGGTCTCGAAAAGCTTAGTGTCATCACGCAATCACCCCACTCCTCGTTTCTTTTAAGGTAATAGACTTTCTCCTCACTTTGAATTTCGATTCATTGATAGATTATAGAAAGTCAGGGACTGGGTCTTGACCTTGGGTAATTGTTAGATGAAATTCCATTCTACAATTGGAAGTTACAATACCCTTGGAACGATAGATAGTGATTGTGTTGCCTTGTCGTACGAGATTATAAGTCTAAATGTAAGTTTTGATTTAGGGTTCCAAAGTTTGTCTTCAAATACTTGTTAAAATGATCAATCGGAATCTTGAGAATGACAAACTAGCATGATTAAATGTTGAAATGCATGGTTACACTAGGATGCTGTTGAAAATGATCAAATAGGTGGGCTTGAAATTTAACCATGTCTGAAACTTGGCACAGATCCCATCCACGAGACCCCGTCTACGGACCGTAGATTAGGTCCGTGGTTGGATGCACTTAAAAATTTCACAAATTGTGAAACCACGGAGATGGACTACGGTTCGTAGACTGATCTACGGACCGTTCTGCACATCCGTGGTTTACATCTGCGACCAATATAGTTGGTCCTCTGATCCACTGAAGGGTTCCACGGATTGTGGATCAGTCTACGGACCGTTGGTCTCCTCCGTGGAGGACCACTGTAGCCACTGTCTGAAATTTTTTTGGGTCTTTGTTACTGTTCATTTTTAGTTCTAAAATTTGTTCAAGTGTGTTTATTGTTAGTTTTGACACTAATATCGCTTCCACAGGTACGATGGCATCCAAGAAGCTAGTCACCTACTCAAAACAGGGCAAGTCAAAATCTGTTGCTCCTAGCTTCAGGTTAATCGATGAGGACACAGACACAGAAAATGATCCAGCATACGTTCCTCCCAACACAATGACTCCTCCCACTGCACCCCGAGCCACCAGAGGCACCCCCCGGAAGGTGATTCCCAACGTAGTCACTATCTCCCAGTCTAATGAGGAGCACACACTGATCGGGTCACCAACTGGGGCTGCTTCCAGTTCAGCTACTGGGTCTACATCTAGCTCCGAGTCTGTCCTTGCTTCGGGCTCTGAGTCTAGCCATGCTTCAGGGTCCGAGTCTGCCTATGCTTCGGGGTCCAATGCCAAGTCATCCACAAGGTCCAGCCAGAATGAACAAGCAACCTCATCTGATGAGGCCACTAGCTCAGAGTCAGTACCCATACCAAGGAATGAGAACCCTACTCCAGTGGCCGGTGAGCCAAACAGATGGTGTGTTCAGGGCCAATGGAAAATCTATCGGGATGCCAAGATGATTAATGACAAAGAAAAGATGGCCCGACTTATTACAGAGGAGCGCAGAGTCCTCACAGGGAGCTTGCACACTGTCCCTGACATCCATCAACTTTTTAACCTTCACAAGTGTCACTGGATGGCTTAAGACCCAGGTACTTATAGTGAGGAAATTGTACGGGAGTTTTATGCCTCCTATGCCGCCACTCTCCGTGTTTTGATCTCGAAGCGATCAAAGCCCATAGCCCAAGACCCTCTCACTTCCACTATGGTTCGAGGTTGTCCGGTGGACATATCACATGCCACCATCAGCCGCTTTCTCTGTGGTTCTATCACGGGTCACTCTTGGTCACTAAACACTGCAGAGTTTGGTTACAGATGAGACATCGTGTGGAGCTGTGCTTTCCAGAGGAATGCTGAGCAGTAAGAGGCTGTTATACTGTGGTTAGCTAAATACATTGCTGCAGATGGCGAGCACGCGGAGTGGTTCATCACACCACGATTGGGTATCCGAAAGGCTACATTAAATTTTGTGGCCAAGTTCTTCTGGTTATTGGTGCATAACAGGGTGTCACCGATAAAAGCTGACAACCAACTCACATGGGACAGAGTGGTAATGGTTGTAGCACTGGTAGCAGGAGTAGAGATTGACTTTGTCCGCATGCTGCTGGCAGAGATTCATGAGAGGGCATTTAAGACCTCAACTACTTACCCATTTCCATGTTTGATTTCCAATTGTGCAGGGACTCTGGAGTGCCGATCTGGCATTGTGATAGGTTAATCAACCCTACAGGGACTTTGGATATAGGCCTCATTCGAGATGAGGCAAATGTGGTGGCACCTCGCAGAGAGCCCCAGGTTGAGGTATCTCCCTTGGGCGCAGATCTTGCAGACACGGTGGGGGCAGGCACAGGGAGGTGACCCCATTATACCAGATCACATCGATACTACCCTGACCTCCTCTTCCCAAGCTGCTAGTAGGGCTCCTAGCTCATCCCGGTCCACACCACAATTAGGAGCTATTGTTGTTCCGTTGGCTAGAGAACAAAAATTAGAGGCTCAGATGGCCACACTGCTGCATCACATCCAGCCTTGGATGCAAATATTGATAGCTGAGTCCGATGACAGAATGGAGAGAAGGATGGAGGGAATGATGAACAAGAAGATCCAGGCCGTTAATAAGCATCTCGATGCCGTTGAATTGAGAGTCCTTGAGCGACCAGCCCCAACCATAGCGCTATCCTCTTTTTAGTCTGAGTTAACCAGTCTCTGGGCCGACGTTAATGCCATTCTTACCACCTTTACAATTGAACCTCAGGTTGCACCTACTGCGTTAGCTGATGATACGGTGCTGGATGGTTTATTCAATGGGACCACCGAGGAGGGGCCTGAGCCTGCACATACAAAAGGCAAGAGGCACCGTTCTAGTCGCACTGAGGAGGAAAAAGCCCAAAAGAGATAGCGTAGGCAGGAGAAGAAGGCTAGAAAGGCTTCGATTTTAGATGAAGAGTTGCGCCAACAGTGGGTGCGTGAGAGTATTGTAAGGGCATCGAGTTATGCCCCAGTTGTAGAGGTCCCACCTGTCGTGAGGGACGTTGTGAGCACCACTGATGGTGTGGTTAGAGTGACCGAGGGCACTACTGAGGGTGTTATGATGGATGATGTGGGCACTACTGAGGGTGACCCACGTATGGTTCCAGCGGGCTCTGGGAAACCGGACCCACTCGCTTGTTGATGATTCTTCGGTGCAATGCGCCACAGGTTTGCTTCACCCAATCCATTATCTTTTACTGCTTTTGTATGTATTGGGGGCAATCTCATCTATTTTTGTTGGGGGTGGGGTAAATGGATTGTGAGT
This sequence comes from Solanum okadae, assembly GCA_036553675.1. Classification (NCBI taxonomy): domain Eukaryota; kingdom Viridiplantae; phylum Streptophyta; class Magnoliopsida; order Solanales; family Solanaceae; genus Solanum; species Solanum okadae. The sequence goes on from CM071678.1 coordinate 39,100,600, forward strand.
GATAGGGTGAAGTCTGAGTAACCCAACTCATAAATCCTCTCTTTGGGATTTTCTTTCCTGTGTTCTTTTTCCGCAAGAGACTGTTTAATTTCTGTTGAATCAGCATGTATTAGGATCGTATGTATAGAAGCATGAAAAAAGAATGAAGCGTGATGGCTTATAAAAATAATTGACACCCGTCCAAATTTTGTTATGTGTGCTAGAATTTGTAGGCTAAGATAAGTGGAATGTGTTGGCTCTGATTATGACATGATAATGAATCAACTTGATGGCATGACTTAAGCTGAAACATGAACTGGGTAATCTGATAATCTGATAATGAAACTATGTGCCAAGAGTGTGTGAGAATAGTTGATTGTTCAAACAGGTTTTGTACAAAACTAGAACTTGTCCGGTTAGTCTTGCTAAGACAATTCACTCTAGAGGCTAAGAGGTGATCATATGCCCTTGTTCTGATAAGTCCACAACTTGCCTAAATGAAAGATCCAACCAAATGAAATAAATGCTCCCTTTGATCCAAATGTTTTGAGCCTAAAATTAGACCATTTCTTTCTAAACCCCGAACTCACCTTCCCATAATCTACTATGTTGGCACCGGTCCCTCCTTGGACATGTGTACATCGACTTAGGCCAAAAGCCTAAGTTGAGGGTGGCTAATGTTAAAAGTAACTTCAATCTTGGCCCTGACGCGACATTGGGTATTGTGCACCTCAACCAATGGAAAATTCATAGGTTGAGGGTGGCTATGAAAGAGGAAACCAAAAGAAAAATGGGTATGAAAAGAGTTTGATGTTGAAAAAAAAAGAAACAAAAGAGAGGAATGGATGTGACTTGTTGAAAGCTAAAGAAAAAGAATAAAACGCAAGAAAGAGATAAAAGTGAAAAATAAAAAGATCTACAAAGTCTAAAGTCACATCCATGATTGAAGAAAATCAAAGGAAAGAAGGTAAAACGGTAGAATGACAAAAATAGGGCAAAAAGAGGTTGAAAGCCTAGTGTAATGTCAAGGAGGGCAGAAAGTCACTAAGAAATACCCAAATGTACCACACCTGACCCTGAGCCTACGTTACAAGCCAAGAAAGTCCAGTGATCCTAGAGTCTAGTTTGGAGAGTCTAAGCAGTGAAAATAAGGGCATGCCTATGGTACTGAGCACTAATTGTACTTGAAGTTATTTCTGAGTGTGAGTGTTGAATGAATCCTTATACTCAAAGTCATAGTCATTGTGTGAAAGAAAAGGGATTTCGTTTGAAGTAAGGGCACTAGTTACATTGTCAGAAAGTTGGTACTTTGGTGATAGTGAAACAGTGTATGTTGTGTGTTGGTTGGTCGATCACTGTCATGGTTTGATGTGCATGGATTAGCTTGTCGAGTCTAAGAGAACAAATTTTGCACCCGGAAAGTGAGTGGGATAGAGAGTCATGTGATTGAGTGTGCTTGAAATGCTTGCTTCTATACAAGTGTTGTTTAGAGTCTTAGTGCATCGCTTGAGGACAAACAACGAATTTAAGTTGAGGGTGTTGATATACCGTGAGTTTACAGTATTTCTAATACATTTCACTTACAAGTTGTGTGTGTCTAGGGCCTTTTTGTATTTGTTTTTATGTGTTTTTATCATATTTTGTAGGAAAGATGTTCAGGCGCGGAAGTAAAGATACAGCTGAAAGAAATGCAAAAAAGGGCATCTACGGAGGTGATCTACGGATCGTAGGTCCATTGACGCTCCGTAGATGGTGGTCGAAGATCAGCAGGAAAGGCATGGAAGGCAAATCAGGGAAATTTGACCATGTGTGGAACCACGGTGGCCATTGACGGTCCGTAGATGGATCTACGGACCGTACTGTTGATCCGTAGATTGATACTATGAGGGTTCCAGTACCTGATGTTTGAAAAATTCTAAGTATGGAGCTACGGAGAGGGATTGACGGACCGTAGATTGATCTACAGTCCGTACTGCAACTCCGTCGTTTGCTTCAGAGAAAATGATTTTTGGAAGTTGAAATATTTTCTAAGTCCTGGCTGACGAAAGGGACTCACGGACCGTAGATCCATTGACGGTCCGTGAGTCAGTCTCGTGGAATGAAGACGCGTGCCTGAACAAACTTTCCTTATTTTGTTTCCTTTTTAATTTAGGACTTATTTTTTTTTTTATAAATAGGGTATGTAAACCTCATTTTTGGGGGCTAGACATTATTATTTTATTCTAGTTCTTGACTTGAGAGATTAACTTGCAACTTTAGCAATTCTTAATTTCTTAAGTTCGTTTTGAAGATTTTGGTGTTGCAATTCAAGTTGAATTTCTGGGTTTATTATTCTGCTTACGTAAGTTTATAATTCTTTCATCTAAAATAATGAATTGTGTTCATATGATTATGAGTAACTAAACTCCACAACCAGGGTTGTGGGAACCATGAGTCATTAACAAAGTATGAATAGTAAATAAGCAATTCTGGAATAGTGTTTTGCATGCATTGATAATTCTTTCGTTTAGAAGTCATTTTAACGAGTGCACGCGTTAGAGCTCGCCTTGTTGCTACTTGCCGGACCAAGGAGGTAATCAATAAGAAAAAAATTATCAACATAGATTAGTGTGATACTATCTAATAGGCTAGTGTCGATTGGTGCGAAGTAATAACTAAGCCAAACATCGATTAGATGTCTAATATGAGGTAAACACACGTAGCTAGACCAAGGTGCGGGGTGAAATTCTCTAGATGTCGGACCAAGGATTTAAAGATACCTAACTTATCACTTTGCATGTAGTACACTAGGAAAGGATTGCTATTACTAGGATAACTGCGTTATGAGCTTGTGGGGAACACATATACCCTAGTTATTTCTCTCATCCTGATAACAACCAAAATTGAGTTTTGATTATTGTTTACTTATTGAATTCTTACAATTTGTTTCACAAACCCCCCCCCCCCTTTAATTACTTGTTTCTGGAAGTAATTTGACTAATCGAATATAATTGTTGGTTAAATTAAAGTCTAAACTATTTTCCTCGTGGGATCGACCCCAACCTACAAGTTGGGTTCTTTACTTGGTAACAACTGCTTATGCTTCTTTAGAGAGGTGAAATTTATCAAGTCCGCCGACCTACTTTGATAGATACAAGTGCTATGCAGTGTCACTTTGGGCGAGGTTGTGCGTAATTGGGGATCCAAGTTTCATGTTAGGCGATCAACAATGTACATTTTATACTTCTTTTTTGTATTTTTTGCCATCTTTTCAAACACTAGTCTTTGCCTTGTCTAATCGCCTTCATAGCTGTAAATTATGAACATTCTATCAGAATAGGACAAAATTAGGCATTGAGGACACTAATTATTTAGCGAAATTGACCATAAATGAGTACAAATCTACCACTCATGTACACCCCCAACTTAAACTTTTACTTGTACTCAAGTAAATCAAGAACACAGTAAGCTCAATAAGGGTGTCTACAACAATACTCAATGAGAGCTAACATGCAAGTGCCATAGCATGATTACTATCAATAACATGTTACCCTCAATCATGATAAAAAAAACTTCAAATGATGACTAGCTAGTCTTAACACAAGCTCAAGCTCACTTTAGCTTCTTGTCTAATACAATAACATGTTTCTACAAATGCATTCAAGTTCCCTCACATCAAGAACAATTCCATGCTCTCAAGAAGCAAATCAACAAAGGTATAAGGAATCAATGCAACTCTCACTCTCTCAAAAGAGAAACATATGCAAACTTTATCCCATAGGTTTTCCCACATTTTCCAATTATCACATAACCTAGTTCATGCAAGATCTCAAGGATCTTTTACGCTTCTAATGGCGTTGACGGTTAAGGTATAGTCAATTTAGATTGGTGACTTAAACTATTCAAAGCATTGTTGCAATCATCATCACTTCTTCTCAAGTTTTTTCCTTCTTTTTCATATGAGAACTCCATCTTTGACTTGTCACTCAATTTATTTGGAATCCCCTTTTATTTCATTCACTTCTCTTTTTCATTTTCATTTCTCAAAGGCATTGCCATCACAATGACTCATTGTGTTTTTTTTATAAGGAGGGGTTCCTTCATTTTGTATCACTTTCAAAGTTGAGTCTCATTTCATCTTTCTTTTTCCTTCACTTGGCTTTCGTTCTTCCTTCCTTCCCACACCCCCAACTTAGGCTTTAGGCCTAAGTTGGCTGTCCAAAAACCAGAATTTTTCAAAACAGATTTTTGGTGAGAAGGTAGGGCAATTTGATTCAAGAGATTTTCTTTTGGTTGCCAAAAAATAGGTTAGGTTCAAATGGTGCCAAAATAGGTTCACACCCTCACAAGATAGTCACAAAAGATTATGGACAATTTGGATCGCTCTTAATTTTTTTCCCAAGATTATGTGGCATATTCATCAAGATTTAAATAGTTCGACTAACAAGACAAAATATAGACTCCACATGCATGCTTTAAATTAAGACCTCACTACACATAACACTTTGAAATACACTTATTTAGCACATCCTGAAAAGAACAAAAGAGTACATGCGATGGTCATTGAATAGCTCACATCAAAACACAACTAGTTAACAAAAGATTCTAAGAGCGCTCAAAAGTTCAGCCACAATGATTTCATTTTTGCAACACTAGCACTCACTATGATCATCATGAGTACTATTTAGGACATAGATATTAGACACAATCAATCCTCAAATCGTTATAATGAAAACTTCAGGCATTTCATGATTTTAAACTCATGGGGAGTTGCAACATCAAGAGAGAATGAAATAGAAATAAAGAGGCAAACTTTAACCCCAAAAAGAACTCTAATATAAGCAAAAGTAATACTACAAAAATTCAAAACATAAATAACAAAATACAATCAAAAGGGGAATATTGGCACGAAGGCCCTCACCCAACCAAAAATAAGATGCAGTTTCCTCAATGCAATAAAAAGAAAAGTACGGGGAGGTTGAAAGAAAGGGTCCCCCTAACAAGCTTTGTCTGTGGAGCACTCTTGTCTGGGGTCTCAGTCTTAAGAGCCATCAATGCTTGACAACATGATCATTGGAGGTGGTAGGGAAGGCTCTACTTGGGCATCTATGCCCGTCTTAGCAGTATGAGGTATGATGGGGTCTGGAGTGACTCCCCTAGAACCAACCTCTGAAGTCTCTCAAAGAGATCTCTCCAGGCCTTCCTGAAGAATGACCTCCTCAATCTCCTGTAGCTTAGTCAACATTTCTGCAATCCCATGCTTTTCATCCCGCAACTCATCCTCCCCAGCCTCCACGGCTAACTCCTCCTCGGTCCTCTCACTCTGATCATCATCCGTAGAATAAACATGCACATAAATTTCAGGTTAATCTTTAGGTATAGGCTCTGTCAAGGGAACCTCGCCCCAAAGCATTGATATGTCTATCGACTACAACTGGACCACTTCCACTTGTAGGGTAACAATCTTATCCGTCATGGTGTTAAGTGCACTAGATCTACCCTCGGCCTTCTATCGGACCTCTAATCTCGATGTGAGGTCATCAAACCTCACACTATGGCTCTCAACCATCCAATCACACTCGGCGTTCTCCCGTGCCTTTTTAATGGCATGATCAATTATCTTGGGCATATTTTTCTCAACCCGGGCAGCTCTAACACCTATCGAACGGGCAAGGTTACCCATCTGGTATATCATATCCTAGGTCAAGGAGGGACGGTCAATAGGAGAGAGGGGAGGCCTAATAGAAGAGACAACACCATATATAGAAATAGAAGGGTCACTAGTAGAGAAAGGTGTAGAAATACCTACCTGGTCCACATAAGGAGTAGGTGTGTGTGTTTCTAGAGTAGAAGGACCAACCATTGGCATCAAATATAGTGGTGGCGGCTTCCTCTAAGTCGCATCATCCTGCGAATACTCAGCCTCGATCCTCCGTATGTCACTAGAAGTGGCCAGTGTGATCCTCAAATCTGTCTTCCCCCAAAAAAGGGAACTCCAACTCTCTCACATAACTGTGTAGTGAACATCGGGAAGGGGAGATAGGTATGCTCTTGCCTGGACTATAGAAATATCTCTTCCCCCAATGATGGCACCTACATTTATTTTTTCATTCTTAATAATAGAGCCCACTAGCACTATAATTGGATGCCAGAGTATTGATTCATTTTGTGAAGGCATAATGTTGTTGCTAATAAACCTAAACCGGTATCATGCGACGATGTTTAGGTCATTTTTCTCTATCTTTGCTTCTTCAGCCATCGAAGAGGGAGAATACTCACCAGATATCAGAGGGGACAACTACCCCTTTAATAAATCTAGAGTCTTTGTCATTCATGTCTTATATTCATCACAATTTAGAGGGGGTGCACAATACTATGTTGATCTCATTTGCATGTCACTCAACAATCTTACCCTGACTTACACTTCATCTACATTCTTCCAGAGAATGCCCTTTCTCTTATTTGGAAACGCCTTGGCATAGGCATCATGAAATTCTCGTACCCACCTTGGCACATAAGGTTGTCTGGCTTTAGTGAACTACTCCAACATCTGATATTTATAGTTGCCCATATGGATGGTTAATCATTCATGATTCCATATCTTGAGAGGCGACACTCCTCCACAATAGTTTATTATCCTTCTTCCTTGAGCCTATTTAAATTCCTTGGAGCTATTATCGGGAGAACATGATAAGAATTATAAGGATTTTGCAGGGGCGATGTCAACTTTGAGAAAACATTCACTTTCTTAGAGGCAATGTGTTTCCTCACTTTCTTACCCCCGCTGGTAGGGTTTGAGGATTGGTTTGTTGGGAATGAGGGGTCTCTGAAGGCTCATTAATATATATACCCTTTTGCTTCTTTAGAGTAGGAGGAGAAAACTCCCTATCCGATTCAGTGTAGGATGAACCACTTGATTTCCATTAGTTTGTGCCATTTCCTGCAAAACACACATTCAAACATCGGATTTGTGAAAGTTAGTTGAAATCAAAATCACATTGAATCAGATTTCAAAATTATTCTTGAGGCTCACCTATCGGGATGGCTGATCGCCAAACAGGATCGGCAAGCTCTTGTGAGCTCACCGAATTAGATAGTAGCAATTATCTCAAGGTTCAAGCATAAAAAATGGAATCAATGCAAACTTGGCAATTCACCGAGTTGGTTTCGGCGGGCTAAGACACATCTACCTAAATTGACAGTGCAAAATTGAAAGACACATACATTAAGGGCGATATCCACTCCCACTTAGCGATTCACCAAATGGGTTCGACGGACTAAGATAAGCCCAACGAATGGGACAATACCCATGGTCATATATATGTTAAATAAGGGTAACTGGGGCTTACTCAGTGATTTGTCTAACCTCCTAAGCAAGATAAGACAAGCATGCCGAACACTCAGCCTATTTCATAATTTTCATAGGTAATCCAACAAACAAAACAAATACGAGTTCCCTCAACATTACAATCCACCTATATGATTATCTACCCATGGGAACTCAGATTTCCCCAGATATTGCTATGTATTGCACTAATTAACAAATTTTCCCTTAAGAAAGTAGTCACCATGTCTATTACTGGGAAATATCATGCAATTGGGTCAATACTAGGCTACTCAGAATTCACCCATATTAAATTGGACTCAGACCCAATATATTTATCAAATTAGTTACTTAATTCAACCAACATAAACAGGGTTTAAAATTTGATAGGCATACACATTCACAATCTCATGTGCACAGTTCAAATCATATAGTACGACACTACCCATTGAAATCAAGCACACAAAAATAGTTGAAGGGCTCAAGCCCACACCTCATATGCAATTTAAACTCAAAAATCTCAACAAAGATTCAAAAACCAACCTTAATAGTCATAAAGGTCGAGAAAAATAAGTGACTGGGTTGGGTTGACATGAAATCTAAGAAAATTCACTCCTCAAATTTTGTAAAAACTCACAAACACTTAGAGTAGGCAATGCAAGAGAAAGAATTCAAAAATGCTTTAAAATATCAAAGATTTTGATTTTGTATTTGAAAAGGCCCTTGGTATTTTTATACAAGGCTCATTCAGCGATCTCAAGTATTGTCGCCGAAGGTGTTTGAGGAATTGCCAATTGGAGCTTAAGCTCATCGAGCATGCCTATACAAACACCAAACCTGAAGGCTAATTTGGCGGACCCGGTGGAGTCCGAGTAATGCACTTCTGTGGATTGTCCCTTTGGAGTTTTGATTGGCGATTTTGACAGTACATTTTCCCATCTATTCAAGCTCAAAAGGTGTACAAGAATTAGTCCACACAATGCCTTTAATGGATTATCGTCTGTGTTTTGCATCGCCTATGCTTCCCTTTTTAATTTTCAACCTCTTCTCAACTTGTACTCACAATGCACATTATTCGAAATCAATAAAAACAAGTCAAGACTTGCGTTGCCTCCAAAAAATGCCTTATTTAATGTCGTGGCATGACATAATGCTCAAAATCAACAATCATTCTTGGGGTTCAGGATGGTATCACTAGGCAATAGTTCTTTTTTCCTTAGATTGAGATGAGTGGAAATTTGACCAAGTTGGATCTCCAGCTGCTTAACAGAAGTTGAGTGCAAAGTCACCATCTGGGATTAAGTGGAGAAGTCATTTTTTAATTTCTTCAACACCTTATCGGACCCTTCAACCTTGTTATAGATCCTTGAAAACATGTTTTCAGTTAGGCTTCTTTCTAGCAAAGCTTGTTCTTTTAGGAGTGGACGATCATGGGGAGGAACATAACTATTTTCTTCCATCTCCCTGTCTCTCCTATTTCCACCCCGCCAGTCTTTCCAACCACTTTCTCTATCCTTGTTCCAACCTTGGTTCCCACCTTGTCGTTGATAATTGGTGTGAGAATCCCCCCCTCCCCTCACTTGATTTCCCAAGTATTGAACTTCTTCATTGTATAAAGCCTCAAATTTGGTATCATCCGGGCACTGCCTATTGTTGGTTCCAACCGCATTTAGACAACAAATTAATTTGGGTCATCATTTTGTCCATGTTTTCATCTGTTTTGTGGTCATTCACAATTTTTAATTTGCTTAAAATACATTGTAGAGGAGACATTTGGTCCTATATAGTGTGCCATGCTCGGTTGACTTTAGTCATATCATCTAGCAACAAAGAAGCCACATCATACAGTTTTCTTATCAATCTACCTTAGACTAGTTGATCAACCACACCTTTGTTGACCGAATTTTGGTTGCAATAGAAGTATTGCAACATCAAATTATCCAGTACTCCATGCACTGGACATTGCAAAATCAGCTTCTTGAACCTTAGCGACATATCTTGTAGAGGTTCACCTCTAATTGTCTTGAAATTTTGGATCTGGATTCATAGTTTAACCATCTTCGAGAGTGGAAATAATATCACCAAGAAGGCATCATTTAGCTCTTCCCACGAAGTGATCAAATCATTTGGCAATTCTGCCCTACCATCTTGTAGCTTCTCCTGTTAAAAAGAACGGGAACAAACTCAACCTGGGTTGGTCCTAGGTATTCTTAGTAAGGGATTGGAGCGGTATGATTAGAGTAAGGTGTCGTCCCTTGAGTTGGTTCCCCTTTTTATATATTTGAGACCTCTTCTTTGGTCCATTCTCTTGTTGCTTAGTAGTAGACCTATTATACTCTTATTGATCTTCGTTATATTGTCGAGCCTGATGACGTATGCAAGAACTAGTTGGATCCAGGTTCGTACTCTCTGCTTTGGTAGCGTGGTTTTGTTGGATGTATAATTATTTGATTTTTAGTGTCTTTTTTAAATATTGGTGGCATGCATTGCATTGTTTGCTCATTCTCACTGATTTTGTGGTACGATCTTGAACCATGTAGTGGCATATTTATTATTCATAATGAAATACTATTTTGCTCAGTTTTTATTCAAAACTGGTTTTAACAAGGGTCGTACAACCTAGATCATTTGACTTACTAATATTTGAGATTACGAGGCGTCACAGACGTGCTCCATTTTCTACATGAGATATGAGAAGCATCTGGGATGTGCTCAATTTACTTGACTAGTCGATGCGTCGATGTAACGACCCTGAAAATGATAGAGTGAAACTAGAGCCTCACATGTGAGTTTGGAGTCGAGAACTTAATGAAATGGTTATAATTGAATTTGACCTAAAAAGTTCTTAAAATGTGCTTCGGAAGTTACCGGAAACTTGTTTAGCTGTATATAAAAAGATCCGTTTTGTTTTTTGAAAATCCGACTTCATATTCTTGTTTAGGGGGTCAAATTGAGTGGGAAATGGGTCTAACCCAAATTTTAGAGCAACCGTATCAAAATCCGAAATTTCCAAGTGAAGCCTTTTTCGAGGGTCTACTTTGGAGGGTCATATCTCCTAGCACACAAATTATTTGGGTGGCCAATAATATATCCATGGAAATCCCTTTGAGTTAGCTACCTAACGCACTTCGTTTCACCTCATTCGGAGTTCGGACGAAGAAGTTAAGCCCATTTTCGTAAAATCTGTCCGGCAGGAAATGCAAATTTCCAGTGACCGAAATTATTGTTCACCCGCCTCATTTTTTTTCTAAGTGTTGGACCATTCTTCCAAATGACATATATTATTTCCTAGACCCCATTAGTTCAATTCCCATCCCTAAAACATTTCCCTCTCTACAATCCTCCATTAAGAAGAAGAAGAAATGGGAGCTAGGGCTTTGGATTCAAGTGCTTCTTCTTCAAATTTCGTGGGGAATTCATCTTTAAGGTATGGGGATCCTTTATCCTTGATCATTCTTTCTTTCAAGGAGCCCAATCAAAAGGTTTTCAAGGTCTTTCAAATACACCAAAATTCTATTTCGAATTCTAAGCATGGGTCCTTGCATTAAATGATTTCCAATGATGTTTTATGTTGTTATTAATGATTATTGATGGTTTTAGGAAAGAAATCTTCATGAACCCATGCCTTTACAAATTCTCTAAATTTGGCCTAAAGTGGGTGTATTGATTTTGTGTAATTTGATGGACGATTATTGTGTAAATTGTTGTGGGCTGTTCATGTATGTATTTATCTATGTTGAATTGTTAAGAATTGTTATTGAAGTGAAGGATGTGGGATGTTAGCCTTGAATGGGCAAAATTGTTAATTGGTCTTCATGTTGATTATGGGCTTATGCTTAGCTTAGTTTGTATAGTTGAATGTTGTTATTATCATTGTTATTGTATTGTTAATTGTTGGAATATGAGGATGATGAAGATTGCCATGGAAAGAGGGTAAGTTGATCAAACTTGATAAATATTGTATAATTGGCATGAAATTGAGTATTGTGGCTTATGGCCTTTGAAAGGGTGGTAAGATGGCTTGATCTCTTAGTATTAATATAATTGTTATTGGTTGGTTTGATCCACCTTTGGTGGAGGTGGTTATTTGTTGTATTATTGTGAATTGAGGCCATAAAGGGCATTATGTGAATGTTATTATATTGTTGTATTATTATACACCTATGAGGCTATATGTAAAGTGCTATATGAAGCTATATGTAAAGTTTTATGTGAAGCTATATGTGAAGGTATGATGTGAATGAGTTTTATGTGAAGCTATATGTGAAGGAATGATGTGAATGAGTTTTATGTGAAGCTATATGTGAAGGAATGATGTGAATGAGTTTTATGTGAAGCTATATGTGAAGGAATGGTGTGAATGAGTTTTATGTGAAGCTATATGTGAAGGAATGATGTGAATGAGTTTTATGTGAAGCTATATGTGAAGGAATGGTGTGAATGAGTTTTATGTGATCTTGTGATGATCCTATGTAAAGTGGATAGCATTGTGAGTTAAAGTATAATTTCTCATGATGTATATATGAAATGATGTTGGATTATGAAGTATCCTTAAATGAAAATGTTGTGACTTGGTTGGTAGACTAAAGTGTCCCTCCTTGTTACTTAAAGTCTTGAATGCATGAATGTGTGAAATGGGCAAAACTAAGAAATGGTGCCCTTTCTATAAATGCTAAAAGAGGAATTCTAGGCCAAGACTTGAATCGGCAAAACTAAGAAATGGTGCCCTTTCATAAGTCTAGCTTTCCTAAGTAAATGTAAAACCATGAAATCGGTAGACCTAATGGTGGTAGCCCTTCTCATGTGTGAAATGATAAACCTTGGACCGGCAGGCTTAAGGCACCCTTAATAAAAAATCGGTAGGCCTAAGGCACCCTTCCAAGGGGATTTAATGAGCTATCCTTTTGAACCTTGATTGGCCATGACTAAGAAATGGGGCCTTTCTTGGGAAGAGGTACTATGAGTTGGTTGAACTAGAAAAGGAACCTTCTCTAAGTACATATGTGATTGAATACTCTATGGGAAACAAGGCTAGCACCGAGTGGATGTGGTTAGGAAGGTGGCCTAGTTGAGTATGAGATTAGGCACAATGAACTTCCTTGGACATCCCCTAAACCATGTGCCTACATGGGTTGTTTATTAGTTCTACCTTTGGCAAGTAGAACACCTTCCACGGAGTAGGGTAGACTCCGGATTCCATACCTAGCTAGTATGGTCTATGTCGGTTATGCCTATTCCCATCATGTGGGATGTGCACTCTAGTTATTGGATAGGTTCTACAACGTGTAGGTAGTAGTATGGGATGCTATCTACACATGGCACGAGTAGGCTTTGAAGATACTAAAGTGAGTTCCCTAAGTCTAACGACTATTATGTGAAAGTCCCCTTATGTGCTTGAATGTCTCCAAAATGGTTTCTTAAAGAATGTTGGTCTATTGATGTTATGTTGTAAAGGAAATGTCCTTATCTAAGGTAATCTTGGGGAACACTTAAGTGTGCTTGAAGAGGTTGTATGGGCGGTCACTTCTTGTCTCACTCAAGTGTGTCTTAAGAATATATTAGGTAGAGGTCCTATGGTAATGAAATGACATGTGTTCTTTTAAAGTTAAGCATGGGTTGTATATGGACATATGTTGAGTATATGTATGGTTGGCTATGGTCTTATATGTTAATGTTGACTTGTATTATGTCTCTTATACTTGTAAAGGAAAGGTTTTATCAAATGATATGAAAGCATTTACTTCCTTGAAAATGTCCTTTTTGGCATGTTTTTGCATGGTCTCCATACTTAGTACTTAATTGTGCTAACCCCTTTCTTTCCCTTTTTGGACTAAAGTGTAGGGATTTGGAGATGATGACATGTCATGGCTTTGATAGGTTTCTAAGTGTTGAAGATGAAGACTTGGTGAGTCCTCATAGATTCGAGGACAATACCCAATATGTTCTTTTATGTCTTTTTAGTATTGTTTAAGTTGTGTACGGGATTAGTCCCGAATTTTGTACTCTAAAGTATTAGATGGTTTGAGACATCATGTATAAAGTCTAGAAAGTCTTCCGCTTGCTATTGTTTTTTTTTTTATGAAATGTTTTCTTGGTAAAGAAAGTTTTTAATTCCTTATGGTTTTAGTGTCTATGCGATGAATGAATGCTAAGAGGCTTGTATTAGACCTCTTCGAGGTCGAGTACGCCGGTTACGACTAGGGGGTGATCCCGGGTCGTGACAGTCGACATCCTTTCTCCCATGCTTTTGGTCTTGCTAGTGCCCCTAGGAATTTACTGACTATCTAGGCAGCCCCATTATTGTTTACTCACGGTTCATAGTTGTTATTTCCGGTTCGAGGCCGATGCTCATGGTTCTAGGTTGTTACTTCTGGTTTGAGGTTGATGCTTACATTTTGAGGTCGTTATCTCTTGTTAGAGGTTTTGATGGTTATTAATGGTTCTACTACTCACCCTGCATTCATATGCATTGCCTATCACCAGTATCTTTTTTTTATTAGACCTTCCGGTTTATGGGGGCCGATTGGGTTGTGTTTGTTGTTTGTACCTTCCATACTTATGGGGGTTTGGTTAGGTTATTGTTTGACTATATTCTATTTTGTTATTGTTTTACTATTAACTGATAGGGTTGGGCTGTAGAATTGTGGTTGTAGGTCCTTTTGACCATGGGTAGTTCACTTAGTATCTTAGTTGCTTTCGATTAGGTTGTTGGCTGGTGTTCCAGATACTTTCTTAACTCGCCTTCTTACTGCTTGTTTCCTGTTTCTATTCTTTATTCTTGTCTACCTTAGTATCTTCAGTTTAATTACATGTTCTACACTTTCCTGATAACTTATTGTTTATGTTTGTGCTATCTTTTGAGCTTAGTCGTCAGTTGCCTACTGAGTACCATTTTGGTACTCATACTACACATATGATAACTGGAGATTGCAGTTGTGTTATCGCCTTTAATATAGAGTCGTGCAGTGCAACTTGGAGTTTTGGAGATTAGGGTGAGCTCTTGGCGTATGGAGCTACCAGTTTTCATCTGTTTTCACTAGGCTTAGTCTTTATATTATATCTAGAGTCAGATTGTACTTTTCTTGTATTTGTAAAAGTTTTGTGCTCCTATTTTGGAATATATGCTCAACTACTGACTGATGACAGGTCTTGGGACGGTTCCTTTATTAATTTTGTTGATTATCCATTCTCCGCTTTGTTCTAAGATCTTGATTGTTGTTGTTGTGTTCCTCTTGGTAGCTCATTTCATATGGCTCTGGGCTAAGGGTTAGGCTTACCTACTCGTGGGGTGTAGTAGTTGTCATTATGACCTGAGAAATTAGGTCGTGACAATTTGGTATCAGAGCTCTAGGTTGACCAACATCGTTGGTATGGGAGAAAATGCCTAGTAGAGTCATGCGGATTGGTGCAAAGGCGTCTATATCCTATCTTAGGCTATAGTGCATTTTTAGGAAATTCTATTTTTGACTCTTATCATGTGTTTTTTCTATGATTAACCTCTAAAACTGCTTTAAAATCAACTATCTCCTAAATGGATAACATGAATCATTCGTTGCGCGGATGGATCTTCAACACATTCCACTAAAGTTTCAGCACGTGATCAGGCTAAAAAGCCCCAGTTGGGCATGAACTCGATGGTCAAAGGCATTCTTCCCCATTCAAAAAGTCTGGGGGCATCCCATGCGTTTACAAGGTATTTAACTACCTTAATCCTTGGTGTTTAGTGTTTGGAGGTCTGATCTCCTCTGAGGGAACACCACAAGTAGGTGCGGTTCTTGGTGCATCGGGTGCTGCTCAGAATAGAGTTGGGTTGACTTGTCCCAGCAAGGTTCATCGTTTGTTTTTTACTATGTGTTGAAGTTTCTAGAGTGGGTTGGGCATAGTTCCACATTATTCCCTTTATATCAGGATTTGAGCTAAGGGTTCATCAGAGAGTTGGCTTTGCCATACCGGTTGGCATTGGATCATTTGGTATCAGGTGGGTTCTACCTTTTCCTAGGTTTGTAGTCATGTGACGTCTGTGGAGCAAGCATGCGGTGAGACTTGCAGAGATAGTGGTCAGAGACCTCACCCTTGGTACAACGGTGACAATATTCCACTTTGAGGTGAGTATTAGTTCAGCGAGGGACATCTTGCTTCTCAATCTACTACGCCTTTAGAGGTAGTATCTCAAGTTCTTGCAGGGGGTTGTGAGATAGGTCGTGTTGCCTATGAGAGGTAAAGTTCAGGCCAGACTTCTCACAGTGGTCATTCTAGACCTTTAGGTGTTGGGCCTCAAGTTACTCCAGTTGGATCTTCACAGAGTTTCTCTTAGTGATGGTTGCTATGAGTGCGGCGAGTTAGGCCACTATGTACATATTGTCGCAAGGTCCCGCTGCAATTAGTTGGGGGCGGTTTTGAGTATGGTAGAGGTAGATAGGGGCAGATAATTGTGTTCTTCATAGTGGGCTTCATACTTTAGAGGTTGCTATGATTGTGGAGGGCGTGACCACCGGTCTAGAAAGTGCCCCAAGTGGGAGTTACCTTTCCTATGTATTGCTGACATATGATAATACGGTCCGTAAGTACAAACTGTAGGGTCCTCTGACATTTATTTCTTAATGGTATTTGGGTCTTTTCCTATGCATTTAATGCCTATACTATGTCATTTTGACCCTTATTTTAAGTCCTATAACTACCCTTTTATTCCTAAATCTACCCAAACCCTCTCGTTCTCTCAAATTTCAAAATCTCATCAAAGTTCATCCCCTCAAAATTCTCTTAAGCTTCAAGGAAGAAATCTAGGGTTCAGACTTCAAGTCTCCTTCTTCCTCCATTGCTTTTGAGCTTTGATCATTCATGTATGCAGGATTTCACTATTGGATTTCATTTATCCCATGGGTCCCAAAGGATTTTTAAGTTTCGAATTCAATTTCTCATAAATTCCTTAGAGTTTCTTGTGATATTCACGGGTCTTAGTTGGTGTCGATCTAATTGTTCAATTTCAATCTTTCTATGCATGAATTTATTAATCTACATGATTTTCAATTGATTTATGTAAGACCCATACATTATTCATGAATTTGACTATGAACTTATGAGGATATGCATTTATGAAAATATTAATTTATGAATATGATTCATGGAATTTTATGTATGATTTATGAAAAGGGATTTTATTACCTAAGGTTGTTTCTAAGATAAGCCTCAATGAAGCTGTGAAAGGTTTTCTCACTTATTAAGAAATCAAGATTTGTTGAAAGGTTTTCTCACACATGCATGCCTCATGATTTATGGATCTACTCTATTATTTAAGTTTTAATTAGTAACTTAATTGTGGTTTTCCATGTATGATCATATATTTATGAATATGACTATTCTGTTGGGTCTCTAATAACAATCTCATTGTCCCTAACTACGTTCCCCCAAAAGATTTGTCTTAGAAAGACATAGTTAGTGGATCCACCTAAGTTAGAAATTTAAGGTCTTTGCCTTGGCAAGTAAGGAAGTCTATTTTCAATGTGGGAGCAAGACACCAGATTTCATGTTATAGTTCACATGGTTTATGTTGGTTAACCGTAAATATCACACAAAATGAGCTAAGTTACCTCAATGATTTTTATGAAGCTTTCCCTATGTATTTAAAGATGCATTGACCGTGATCATGATTTTTGATTCTCCTTTAAAGGTTTTACTATATTTTATCTTTTTCATGCATATCCCCTTATGATCATGTTTTACGTTCTTATGCATATCCCTCATACTTAGTACATTTCATGTAATAATGCATACTCGTTCCTACATTTTCTCATAATGTAGGGTCTGACACTTCTTCTCCTCCCACTCATGGCTAGTGATTGAGTACTTAATTGTGAAGATTTGGTGAGTCTTCATGTTCTGAGGACCATGTCACATTTACCTTTCTTTCTTATGATGTAGTTAGCACACATTGTACGTGGTGTATGGGTTACATCCCGAATACTTCTTTTGATGTATTAGATTGGCTTGTGAAGACTATGTGTAGACTTCCGCTCTTATTCAAACTCTTTTATGATATGAGACCTATTGCTTAATTTTTACATATATTCTATAATATTATGTTTTATGTATGTCAAGTGGTTTGTCTAGGGCCTCTTAGACTCATATACACCATGTCACATCTAGGGTGTACTTTGGGTTGTGACATATGCAATGGAAACCAAAGGTTCTAATAGTATCCATTGCCACACAACTAAGTATAAACACCTACCTCCTACCTTTGAGCATGCTAGGTAGGACCTATGCAAATACTTCCTAGTCCCGATCCAAGACTTTCATAACCCATCTATCACAGTACCAAATCTTCTACATTATGGTACCGGAGATATATGTAACCAAACTAGTATAAAAAGGGTTGGTGATGCATCCGATCGATCAAGTAAAAAGTTAGCATATTATTGATGCCTCTTTTGTGTAAAAAGTCAATTTATCAAAGTGGTAATGTTGGTACGAGTCCCATAAAGCATGTTTTAAAGAGTAAAAGAGTAAAATTAATTATACTATTTTTGTAAGTAAAAGTGAAAATCCAATGCATGACAAATACAATGTATGCCATCACCAACATCCAAACAATAGCTAATAAACAACTGAATGCACATTATCAATACAACCCTACTCCCAAAGCATATAAACTAACCCGGAGTCCCGTTGATCCTCGACCAAGACGTTGGGCCCAACAATATACCAACAAATGTAATACTGACATCATACCATTATAACCATATCTAAGAACACGAAGGAATTATAAGGAATTGACTACCAAAAAAGGGTAACTCGATGATCACAACCTTATCTTGAAAGTACTACTCAAGCAAAAGCTAAGTTCATCTAATGTCAACCTACGACTATAACAAGAAACTAAACTATCTAAATGATCATCATAAACACAATGGAACATAGGTCACAAGCTATTTTAGGTCCCCAACTATCAACTTTAACACGAATAACAACACTAAACTAAGCCATAATCAAGGAACTATTAGTTTAAACTAAGGATCCCGCAACCCAAAACTAGCCTAAGGCTCCTACTAGAATCAAGGAAATAGGAATAAAGGAGAAACCCTAAACCCGCCACATACAATCCCAATAAACATATCTACACTAAGCATTATCTTTTAGAGCACAATCCAATGGAGAATAGACCGTACCCTTTCTCGAAGACGAATTACAATGTCAAACCACCCACGAGTTGCCCACCTCTTCTCCATATCCTCTGAATACCATGATACTATCAATATCACAAAACTATGCATTACTATAATGTGAATGATACCTATATCGCTATCATATTTCTTGAGCCCAAAATTGGGTCAATATTAGGTTAGTGGGACTCAATAATGAAATTTCGAGGTCCCTAGTAACTCAAGGAACTTGTGCCCAAAAGTTTGTCACAATACGATCTCAAGAACTGAACAAAACATCCCTACAAGAATAAAATTTCAAGAAAACCATTAAAGAGAGTGAATATATATATATATATATATATATATATATATATATATATATATATTAGTATTATTTACCGCATATCTAATATTTTCATTATCGTTTTTTAGTATAAATTTTATGGATTATTCTTATATTGTACATTTTATTTGTAGAATTAAAGTGGTGTGAAGATGATGAAATTTTGAGCACAAATGAATTAGAATCAAGATATCTTATAAGGAAATCAAGTCAACAACTTAATGGATTAAATTCAATATAATAGTATATTTAAACATATGGGGCAAAGCGGAAGGAAAATTACAAATTTGAAAACTCTTGTTGCTGCCACGTGGCAGTCATTGAGGTAACAAGACAAAGTTGAGGTGGTGTATCAGATCACAAATAATCGAAAACATATTTCTTTTGATTTTAGGTTTTCTAATTTGTTTTGGACTCAATTATATTATTTAGGGTTTGTAATATCTATAAATAGTCCATAATAATAGATGATCCAAGAACCAATACACAATCTACAACATACACATAGAGCTTAGAACTTCATAGCTTGGGAATATTGTAAGAGGTGTCGTGAAGGCCGTAGAACTCTGGTTTATTCTTTTTTACTCCTTTATTATTTATTTGTATTCATAATTATTGAAAGATATTTAGCTATTGTTCTTAACTTTTCATGATTAACATAAGTACATTTATTTTAATAAATTTTGATTGTGTTTTTAAGATAATGTGTTGCTAAGTTTCATAACTAAGGTTATGAGAACCATGATGAATTATCAAAGTAATTTAATTTCAAAAAGTGACTCTTGAATGATTTTTATGCATGTATTGTGGATATCTTTGCTTTGATTTCTTTTTAATGGTGCACAACGTTAAAACCCACCTTATTCCTACTTGCCCGATCAAGGAAGTAATGAATGGGAAAAGAGATTAAACAATGGAGATTTGATGACTACAATTGTAATCTATAAGTAGAACCAAGTCTGTGAGAGTTAATATGGGGTCAAGGGTAAGGGTTAGTAAATCACACGCCGGTAGACCGACCATGTTGCGTGGTCAAATTTCCTATTTGGGAAACCAACCACTTAGGAGATTCCTAACTTACCGATCTTGCATGCTAAAATTGAAATAGATCACTAGTAAAATATTCTTGCTATGTTATGAAATCAAGGAGAACACATTCCTAGTTACTTCTAATAATATTAATACAATATATATTTAGTTCCTAACTATTGTTATTCTTTTTTTTTTATCTCAATTCAAAGTCCCTCTTTTTAGATAACGACTATCAAGTTAAATTTTGCTATTGACAAAAGTCTTCTATATTCTGTTTGTGATCGACCCACACTCATAGTTGGTAAATATATTTCAAAAATTACTTTATATTCTTCTTCTTCTTCTTCTTCTTAAATTACCCGTGCTTTGCATGGGATTGAACTATTTTATTAAGCTTACATATGATCATTCGATAATATTCGTATTTTCGATATATAAACTATATTGTCAAGAAGATAATTAACTAAATGCAAATGGAGAACCTTCAGCTCATTTCTTATGAACCTCCATCATTCTCTTTTTTATTATAGAATGTTGTATCATGTATATGTTACAAATGACACTAAAATTGTTAGTATCATAAATGGTTTTCCTCATTTTCTCGGAATAGTCATTACTATTGCTTAGGTTTCGTATCACAGGTTCCAACTTATTTAGAGTTTCATATCACCGGCCCCAACTTATTTGGAATTGAACCATAGTTATTGTTATGGTTATATTATGCAGTTACAAAGATTTAATACAATTATCAACCAAGCAGTAGGTGGCATCTGAATGGAACTGTTAATAACTGGATATTCTAAACCAAAATTTTGACACATAACATATTAAAATCTTACAACATAATTTTGTGAGCACTTGAATTCACAAATATCCACAAATAATAATAAAGACGACCTTACTTTCCTAACAATCAAGAAGAAAAAAGTATGTTGCTCAACATATATTTCAAAAAGATCCTCTGTCGAGCCGTATTCAAGTTTACAGTTCACAAATTATATTGAAAGAAGCTAAAAGAAAGAGTTATTACTTCATTATAAAAAAACAAAAAAACTTGATCAGAAGAAAGAGTTATCACTACAACAAAAATGATCTTTAACGGCAATTAATAGCTTAATTGTCGCTAAATATAAATTTTTAGAAGCAATTGATACTCTCTACAAATGTCCCTAAAGTCAATAGCAACATTGAATCTAATGACAATTAATTAATGTCGGTAAAGTCTCTAGCACTCTTCGTTAATGTGCATATTATTGCCGATAATTTTTTTTTTTGTTATAGTGTATTTTGGACATTTGTTAGTTTCAAGAAAACTTGATCTCTTATTATGCCCAAAAAGAAGAGACCAAGAAATATGGCAAATTAGTTAACTTGCGATAAAAGTAGTAGACTAATGGTCTCTATACTTACATTCTAGGAAGAGTGCCATGACATACAAAATGTTTATACATAAGAAAAAACAATCAAAATAATATACTAACTGTGGCAAGCAAGAGAGTGATCTGTTTGGTTCTTTTAACAAACTTTATCATTGGTTCCGTATTAGTTATCACATATTTATTGTTGTGTGCTATCAAATATAGCACAACCCACAAGCAATTCACTACTAAAAAAACAGTGAATACCGACCTAAAAATTTCCGACCTCAAATGGAGGTCGGTAATTTCCGACCTCCAGAGGTCGGTATTTACAACTAGTCGGTTTTTATGCAAAATAAAGAGGGAAAACCAAATTCCGACCTTCGGAGGTCGGAATTTTCCCGGAAAAAATAAATTACAATAAAAATACCGACCTCATGAGGTCGGTATTTTTTATATTTAATTGAGAAAATAATACCGACATCAAGAGGTCGGTTTTTATTATAATTCATTAAAAATTCCGACCTCCTGAGGTCGAAATTTTTTCTCAATTAAATATTTTATAATTCCGACTTCCGAATGTCGGTAGTATGTAATTAAAATACCGACCTCATGAGGTCGGTATTTTTATTTCATCTAATTACTATAAATTAAAGCGACATCCGGAGGTCGGTATTTTTATTTCATCTAATTTCTATTAATTAAAGCGACATCCGGAGGTCGGTATTTTTATTTCATCTAATTACTTTTAAAAGCGACATCCGGAGGTCGGTTTGCGGAAAGCGGGAAAACCAAATTCCGACCTCTGGAGGTCGGAAATTTTCTCGAAAAAAATGAATTACAATAAAAACCGACCTCTTGATGTCGGTATTAAAAAAAAAAAAACAATATTTTTATTTTTTCTCAATAGGTTTTGTGTAAAATAAAAAACAAAAAAAATTATAATACCGACTTCCGTATGTCGGTAAAATTAAATAGTAAAAATAAATTAATATAAAATACCGACCTCATGAGGTCGGTATTTTTTATATTTAATTGAGAAAATAATACCGACATCAAGAGGTCGGTTTTTATTGTAATTCATTAAAAATTCCGACCTCGGGAGGTCGGAATTTTTTCTCAATTAAATATTTCATAATACCGACTTCCGAATGTCGGTAAAAAGGTAAAAATTAAATAGTATGTAATTAAAATACCGACCTCATGAGGTCGATATTTTTATTTCGACTATTAATTAAAGCGACATCCGGAGGTCGGTATTTTTATTTCATCTAATTACTTTTAAAAGCGACATCAGGAGGTCGGTTTGCGGTTTGCGGGTAAACCAAATTCCGACCTCAAGAAGTCGGAATTTTTACCAAAAAATAAATTACAATAAAAACCGACCTCTTGATGTCGGTATTATTTTCTATTTTGATTTAATTTTAATTAAATCGTTTTTCGGAGGACGATTTTATGTTCTTAAAATTTAATGTGATATATATATATATATATATATATATATATATATATATATATATATATAATTTAACTACACATCAACAACATTTTAATTTAATAAATTTACATATATATATATATATATATATATATATATATATATAGAGAGAGATGTATATATGTACAGATGTATATATATATATATATGTATACATCTATATATATATATATATATATATATATATATACATATATATACATCTATATATATATGTAAATTTAATAAATTATATATATATATATATGTATATATATGTATATATATATAGAGAGAGAGAGAGAGAGTTGTATATATGTACAGATGTATATATATGTATATGTATACATCTATATATATATATATATACATATATATACATCTATATATATATGTAAATTTACTAAATTATATATATACACATATATTATATGTTGATGTGTAGTTAAATTATATATGTTTAATTAATAAAATCAACCTCCAGAGGTGAGTTTATATTAAAATAATTATATATATATATATATATATATATATAAATAACAATATTTTATTTTTTCTCAATAGGTTTTGTGTAAAATAAAAAAATAAAAAATTATAATACCGACTTCAGTATGTCGGTAAAATTAAATAGTAAAAATAAATTAATATAAAATACCGACCTCATGAGGTCGGTATTTTTTATATTTAATTGAGAAAATAATACCGACATCAAGAGGTCGGTTTTTATTGTAATTCATTAAAAATTCCGACCTCGGGAGGTCGGAATTTTTTCTCAATTAAATATTTCATAATACCGACTTCCGAATGTCGGTAAAAATTAAATAGTATGTAATTAAAATACCGACCTCATGAGGTCGGTATTTTTATTTCGACTATTA